>CM074732.1:86281067-87700893 GCA_037367245.1 Phrynocephalus guinanensis
ATGAAAGAGATGGTTGCCATCGGCCGCAATGGAGAACTATACTGTGTAACTGAGTCAGGGGGTCTGCAAATGCAGCGGATAAGGACCCCAAAAACAGCTATGTAGCCACAAGCCATCGTCTGTGGCTGGGTCTGAAAGCATGTTAAAGTGGGGAAGTGACATGGTGGGGATGGGTTCTCTCACCTCTGACGGGACAGGAGCAGTGACCCCATCACCCTCTGGCTTGGCTACCCCAGCAACATCAACTGCAAAGACCAGAATATTTCAGTGACCAGCATTGTGTAGAAGACATAGCAACAGCAGGACCAAGAGGGCATGCAGGACACCCATCACCGTGGGAGAAAGAAAGAGGAAGGGTTGCCCTCAAACGTCATTGAACAGAAACACACACAGAGAGAGAGAGAAATTGAGAGAGAGAAAAGTGTCACCAGAACACCATGTTCTTGCCACAAAGACCAAGGAAGTCTAGAGTGGTCTTTTCCAACTGTGGGTCCTCTTGCATTGATGGTTTCAACTTCCAGAAACCTGAGCTACTGTAACATGGCTAATTACGAAGACTCCGAGAGTCATTATTTAGCAATGCTTCAAGACACAAAGTTGGGAACTATTGAGCTAGCAGTGGGCTATATTTGTGGTTCAGAAGGTAGAAGACAACATCTAATAAAAAGCCAACATCGTGTACTTTTTGAGTCTTACTCTTTTCATATCACAAGTTTCTAAAGCCCATGGTAGCAGAGAAAAGCCATAACATGTTACTTTTCTTTGTTTCCTTGCTTTCTTTTGCCCCCCAAATCCACAGAAAACAGAATATACATTTAAAAATAAGCGCCAGTAGTTACAGAAAAAAGGTGGTGTAATATATTAACCATCCCATAAGAGAAAGAGAGACAAATAATTCCCTTTTTTTTAAAAATTGCCCTATAATTTTCCAGGTATACAAACTATATAAGTAGTGAAAAAACAAGAGTACCAAAGCAAATACAAACATCTAGCCGAAATCTGGCCTGTTTTTACAACTTAAGCCTCTGCAAAAGTTAGATGTGATTGCCACACGAAGTGGGATCCTTTAGCTTCACACATGAGGTCCCTTCCACTCTTCATAGAAGATGTGAACTGCAACACTTACCAAGCACATCATCTGGCTCACTAGGCCTCTCCAGAGAGTCGAGAAAATCGTTTGAGTTCCACTTAGTGATTTCCTTGGCAAAAACATCATCGCTATCAGAGAAATCCTCTAGGGAAAGATAAGTGAGTGAGAAGCAACTATGGTATAGACAGTGTGAATATACTACCCACGTGACCTGCAAAGTAGAGATGTAAAACTTCTTGGAACTTTGGGGAAAAAAATCAGTTCTTTCCAAAGTCCCCTCCCGCCCTCTGGCTTCAATATTTATAGACATTTTACATCTCTATTGCAAAGGCAACCATGGCCATCGTAAGCCGTATACAAACTATTCTTCATACTCTTATGAGGGCGTCGTCCCTGCTATTGCTGTTAATTGTTGTCTAATAAAATCAAAAATAACATTCAAAATTCAACACTTTCTATCTCCATAAGCTACACAGATCCTCTCTCTGAACTTGTGAAGAGTCTCTGACCATCAGCTATGGCCCTGTTTCCTGGAGGTGGAGTTACAGTCCCCCAGAAAAAAAGAGAGAGAGAATGAGAGAGAGATAAGGTTTAGTAAAGGCCCAAAAAGTTATATTCTGCTGAGTCATGAGACATAACTCCAACTTGTACTCACACTGTGTAACAAAGTCGGGTTCATACATGCCTCTTCTAACCAACCTCAAACATGCCTGTACATGCAGTTGTCAAAACCCTTCCACCGTAGCTTCTAATATATTGCTTCATCTCTAATACCGGTAACTGCAGCCATCAGAAACAGCATCTACCAGTACTTCCAGGTGGCCCTCTCTCAGCTCTGCACTCTCACAGAAATGCCAGGCTCCTCGATACCTCACTCTACGCACCATGAGCATCAAAGAATTCGTCTTCAGAGCTGTTCTCGGAGTCCCGTGCAATGTTTTGCATCCGCCACTCTGATAGGCTGTGGGGAGATGCTGCAGCTGCAGGAGCACATCAAAGCAAAGAAGAGAGACCTCATGACCAAAAAGGCCGAGACAATGCATTCTGTGCAAGCCTAACAATGAGCAGAAGTTCTTCTCAAACTACTTTGCCCTCTTGAATGGGAAAGGAAAAACAGGCCAAGGAAACGTCCTGTAAAGTCATGATGAACTTGCATAATAAAAGCACTGCCTGGAAGCCTTCACAAAAGCCCTCCCCATCCAATTAACCATCTTCTTCTTCTTCAGCTATACACAGGTGATTATTTCTCTGAAGCAATAGGATTATTTTTCTGAAACATCAATTGTGGCTTCAGCATCTCCAGCTTACCCTAAATATAAAAAGGGACATTCGGCTGTGGGTAGTCTGTTCCTTCAACCTTCCTAACCTGTAACTCCATCAGCAACCCTTGATCTCATGCCAGTAAACTGAGTGGTGAAACTGACCAAGCCAGAGGCAAAGGACTGTCACTTTTAATACAAAACATAAACCTGTTCTCCCCCCACCCCCAACCCTCTGCCCAACTTTCTTGAAAGTTTATATAGGGATAGGCAACCGTGGTCTGGCAGAGGTCTTTGGCCTGCCACTCTCATAATCCTCCAACAATTGGTATACTAGCTAGTAATAGTGGGAGTTGTAGGCCAAAATTATCTGGAGAGCCACATCCATCCACCCTGGTCCAGATCTCAAAGCTTGAAATCTCTTTCAGCCTCTTGCTGAATTCAGCTTCAGATAAGAGTTTGAGGCACTCCAGCAGTGGGCAAACAGGGTGCCTGGGGAGGCAGGGGGAGTCTCAGTGTATGCTGGTGTAAAGTTCTTTCTGCCTTAGGAAACATATTTCAGCCTTCCAGAATGAGAAGAAAAAAGCCACAGGGAAAAAAAAAAGGCAAACACCAAACCATGGTATTCCAGAGAAGTAGGCTTGGCCATGTCAGTAAACCTCTACTGAGCCTCAAAGGCTTCTGGTTCATCATCCCTGAATTACATGAATGCATACATGGATATTACCGTATATACTTGAGTATCAGTCGACCCGAGTATAAGTCGAGGCCCCTAATTTAACCCCCAAAACTGGGGAAACGTATTGACTAGAGTATAAGTCTAGGATGGGAAATGCAGCAGGGCCTGGCAGCTCCTCCTTTGTGAGCTGGGGGAGTGGTGTGTGATGTTTAAATTTAGCCACTGATGCAAGTGATTGGGTCAGTGGCTAAAAGTCATTTTAAACATCATGTGCCGCTCCCATGTGATGCAGAGGGGAGTCATGAGAAGTGGCATGCAATGTTTAAAATGACTTTTAGCCACAGTTGACTTGCCTCAGTGGCTAAAAGTATTGACCCGAATATAAACCGAAGGGCCCTTTTTTCAGCCCAAAATTAGGGCTGAAAAACTAGGCTTATATTCGAGTATATACAGTAACTCCACCCATCCAATTAATGATTTTTTAAAAACCCTCACAGTTTCTAAAGCACTTTGGACACAGGATAGGGTGCCATAAAGAAGGAAAAAGAACAAATCCTATGAATTGGAATAGGCTGGAATCCTATTGGCATAGCTCTGAGCAGGTAATGGGCTGATGGTGTCACTAACCGCACATGCCCAGAGCTGTGCCAACCTAATGTCTCCAATTATGGCTCTCTAGAATATGCACACATGTTTGTAGAGTGTGGCCACAGGGAAAGGGAGGGCATGGCTGTATCTAATGCAAGGAGGAAAGTGCCTCCTTGTCTCTAACTTTATCCTGGCCCCTCCAAACATTTCTGGTTCCTGTTTCCAATTGATATAATGACTGCTTACCACCATGCTGTGAAGAATATGAGGAGCGAGAAGATGCTGACCACTGCTTGGAAAACGGATCGTCTGGAGAGGAATCGGGAGCCCTGAGGCTGTCCACTCTGTCCTGCTTCTCATGGACACCTATCTCAGCCGGGTGCTCAGGGCTGGGCACCGCGGGACCGACATCAGGCTCTGTACAGGTAGCCATTTTCTGAGCCAGCATCCGTGCCGTCTCTTCTTCTAGCCTCCTGATGTCATCCATGGTGAGATCTATCCATTCATCCTGCCAACACCAGGCCTGACGGTGTGCCCGAAGCATCACTTTTCTGAGACCTGCAGTGTACATTGGGATAGTCACGTCCCAGCTCTTCAAACAAGCCCCCTAGAAAACATGTATCTTGTCACACCTCATTAATCAATTATGTTTGTTTATTATGAATGTATGAACAAACAAATGGGCTTAGCCCCCAATTCATTCAGGGATAGCATTCAGTTTTGTACTATGAAATCTTTCTTCCAGGGGTTTTCTGCACCGCTGAGGAAGGAACTAAAGCCCAATTCAGACTTGTAAGAGACTTGAAAGAATAACTAAGTTGAGCAAACTGCACTTCTTCTCCCCTTTTGTGTGCGAATTTGCAAGAGCCCAGAAATATCCTTTTTTCGACAACAATCCTTACACGCTTGTGAGGGTTCATTTTTGGAATCTTTTAATCTTTTGGAAGAATCATGAGGCGACTGCGGTAATTCTTGTAAAATAAACAATTCTTTATTCAACTCTTTGTCTCTTGGTCTTTGTTTTTCTTTCACCACATTTTCTTTATTAACAGGGGTCAAAACAGGGATATCAAAACTAGGATCAAAACAGTTTTCCAACAAAATATTTTTCTCTCTCACACCAACATCATTTACTTGTGTGGAGCTTGCATCGACATTGCTGACCGGTTCCCGCAATTGCCCCCACAATAAGGGTGTTGAGTGCTCTGTGGCTGGCTCCAGCCCCATCCGGGAATCCATCCTACCGGACCCGAAGGACTATTTCCCTTTCCTTCTTTACTTTCAGGAAGGGATATCCCCATAGGAAATCTAGGAAGTCCTTCTGGAGTGGGCAAGGGGAGTCCTGTGTCCACCTTCCTCCAAACATCCGTTCTCCTCGGCACCCCTTCCCTAACGTCCCTAACCGTCCTCCCTCCTCTCGCGACCTCTCCTCCCCTTTCTGTCTCGAGCCCTTCCGTCTGTGTCTGCACCTCCCTAAACAGAATTCTACTTACTCTATCCTCTGTTTGTGTACCCACCCTCCTTACTACTTTCTCCATATCTCTATTTACCTGCACCCCTACGTGCCAATACATCCCAACGGACCTGTCTCCATATCTTCCCCCTACTTGTAATATTTTATCTTTCTTTGCTACCTTCCAATCATCCGTTTGTATTCCTCTTTCTCTCACTATCTTATGTTCTTCACCCCTTCCATCTGTTTGTGTCTCTCTATGTACCATTCCTATATTTATTTCTTCTACCTCTTCTTGTAACCTTTCCCATGTCACTTCGCTTCTCACTATGGCCATGAATCCCTCTATAATCTTTGAAGGCTTAAACCCAAATCTTGATCCTTTCCCACTTTCTTTTCCTTTAATCTCTATATCTTCCACCTTCTTGACATCTTTCTCCTTTTCTTGACTTTCTTGAATAATAGACTCTTCCTCATTCTGTATTCTTGGTAACTCCGCCGACGAGCCCACTTCTGTCATCTTACAACGCTCCAAGCCAACATGACCCATATAGTCCAGAAAAGGAACTTTTCCAAGCTCCAGAATTTCCCCGTCCTGCTCTATTTGGTCTTGGCCTTGGACTTAACCACCAGCAACCCAAAATAAGTTGAATATAGGCATTGTCCAGAACACTGCTTGATTAGAAAGTTTACAGAGAGAGCTGGCCTCCCTTGTCATCTTTCCTTGTTCTAAATGATGCAAGCTCTAGTGTAACAGCCAGATTTTAAAGGAGAATGGGTCCTAAACAGTGTCTGGAAAGGATGGGGGGGGGACATACTTCTCAGAATCTCCAAACTATTGGATTGTGTTGACTGGTGGATTCTAGGAGTTGTGGCCCTAAAGCAGGGTGCTTTTTTTAACAAGCTCTGCTGATAAAAATCCACCCTTTCATCTCCCAGGGCTGTCCTTTCTCATTAAAAGACAAATACGATGGACTGCTTTTGAAGGCAAAAGGAAACCCAATTATTTCTTCTTTGGCGCTTGTAAAATTATCCTGATTATGGGAATAGCTTTAGGATCAGATTGCACTGTTGAGACAATATTTTCTCCTCTTACATGACATGCAGAAGTTTCAGAGTTATGTGCTGAAGACCTCAGCATGCCAACAAAGTACTGCTGTGCCCCAGCTAACCAACGGCAAAACAAACACGGGCCGATTTGCCAAAGCTCATAAGCAGACAGCTTTTCCTCTCACTGCTTCTAGATTTACAATCGGCTTCCTTTTACCTACGTTCTCTCGGGGGTGCTTAAAAATGCTGATTGACCTCTGGACAGTCACTAGACTTCCAGGTCACACTGAAGGTGCCCTGAAGCAACATGAATGCAGAATGGAATTCAGCAAGACAAGACTGGACAATTGCTATCAAAGGGAAGTGAGTAGGTACTGTGCGTCTCTGCCATCCACCATCAGAAGGTTTACCGTCACCCGCCTCTGTTTGAAATTCATACAGCCTGAGTTCACTGTTCCCTCTGACCCAAATAAACTTCTTTTGGTGGGGAAGGAATACAAAATTTGGAAAAATGGAAAAGCAATAGCCCCCTCGCTCACCTACATCATGGATGAACTGTTCAATCTTGGACTGCATGCCCCAGTATCGAAATTCCACCTTACAAAGCTTGTAAGCACACATGAAAGGCCCAGAAACTGCATTCTCCAGCCAGTCGTCCCCCAGAGGTCCACGTCCGGTCTTGACTGAGCGATAAAGCCGCGGGTCTTCCTCTGCCTTGTATTCACTGGGCGAGATGGGGTCCCGGACAATGTCAATAGTATCTGTGAGTGAGTGGAAGCGAGGACTAGGTCAGGCATGTCTAAAACCTGCCCCCCCCCTGATGTTTTGGACCACAACTCCCAGGATTCTAAGCTTAGATTGCCAATAGCAAAGGACTGTGGGAGTTGTGGTCCAAAACATCTGGAGGGCCAAAGTTTGGACATGCCTGCACTAGGTCTTGGTTGGAAGCTGTCATGGCCTCCCTTCCAATTCTTCAACTGTTCTTTCATATCATGTAACTGAGTTTCTCCATGCCCACCGTGAATAGATTCCTTTGCTCCTGCAGCAGTCCATAGATCATTATTTCCCTATACCAGTGGTGGCGAACCTTCGGCACTCCAGGTGTTTTGGACCACAACTCCCACAGTCCTTTGTCATTGGCTATCTAGGCTCGGAATCCTGGGAGTTGTGGTCCAAAACATCTGGAGTACCAAAGGTTCGCCACCACTGCCCTATACCCAGGAACCTTCTCCCCCCACCCCCCACCCCCCCAAAAAATTCTACTTTTCTGCTTTTGGTAAAGGCTCAGCAAAGCAATGAACTAAATGGCTAACTTATGTCTGAATCATCCTACCCCAGAAACTCAAAATGTCATCAGATAGCCTTTATGAGTCTCCCATTCCACCACCAACACCTGCGCTCTAGTTTAATTGGGTTTAAACATTCAGCATGCCGTTATATTTATTACATTCCCCCCCCCCACACCTTTTTTTGCAAAGGAAAAAAGAAACCAAGGAAATGAACAAATGTAACTAAAATGAAATAAACAACAAACTCATTAAGACATCGCAGGAACCCATGACCTCAAAGCAGTCCAGAATGGTTATCTGGTGACATGCATTGTTAGGCCTTTCTTAAAAGCAGTGTGAGTGGGAATGAAATGCCACTTGAGAACTCTGGGAGCAATCTGGGAGAAAGCCCTCTCCCTGTCAATACTTCCTACGCACTCAGCATAAAGCGAAAAGGCAAATGCTGCACAACATTTGAACACTCACCCACAATCCTTTGTCTACGCTCTGCAGAACTTAGGTTGAAAATATTGGTCTGCTTTCCAGCATCGGGTCGGTAATAGGTCTCGATCTCAATAGAAAATTTCTCCACAAAAGGGCAGGTGTATCTGTAGGAGGAACAGGGGGAAATGGCAGCCCTTCCCCTAGCCGGGGTACAAGATGCCATTCCCTCTCTTTGCCCTCCTTGGATGCCTCCCCCTTCTCCCCATTTACCTGGTACGTGTGTACGGATAAGCATTCCAGGACTCTTCCTCCACTTGCAGAGCTGCCTTGGGTAGGAGAGCGCGGAACCAGCTGGGGATGTGAGAGCCCACGTGGTAGATCTTGCGTGTATACTGACCATTCCCTCCTGGGCCGTCGCTGTAGGGCCGGTTGGAAAGGATCTCAACCCCACTGCCCTCGCCGCTTGACTCCTCACGGCTCTTCTTCTGGGGAGCAGGAGAGCCAGCCCTGCTCAGCCTGTGCCCCTACAACACCTCACATGCCCCGTGATCCCCATCGCACACTGCCATTCCTGGGCCCTGCTTGAGAACTGACCCCCACAACCCTGCCAAGGAGAGGGCCCTAACTTGCTGCTGCAAGGACACCTCTCTGTTTTCCGCTCATGGCATGGCTTTGTTACCTGGATCATGTAAAGCTGAGCCACCTGGTACTCGTTCAGGCTCATGGGCAGCAGGATGTGATATTCCTTGACCAGCATTTTGGCAAGCAGGGCCTATGAGTGGAGACAGAGCAGGGGACAAGGCTGTAAAGCCAAGCTAGAGGTCAGAGCAGGTCGTGTGGTGGAAGAAATGGCTTATCAGGGTCCAGTCACAGGTACTTCTGGATCAGCAAGGGTGCAAATGCCACCCTGTCACCCTCTCTCCCAGAATTCCCTCTGAGCTTAACTGCAATCTTCATGGCAGGGGCTACACCCTCCACCTATGAGTTCTTAACGGGCTATGCCTGTTGTCGTGCATGGCCCTAAAACAGGCAGTTAAGACCTGCTCCGGGTGTAAGTAAGAACTACTGAAATTGTTCTTCTGTGGTGTCAGGAAAGTAAACAGCAGGACAATCATGGTCTGGTGGTCTCTATCGTTTGGGCCCTTGTTGTGACTCTTCCTAGGTTACAAGGGCTCTGGGAGCAAGAGCGACATCTCCGACCGGGTTTACACTTCCTCAAAAGGGAGAGAAGCCGGGAGAAAATCCACATCTGACCTTCTTTCAAAATGCAACCCACTGGGTGCATTTCCATAGCAACCGTGGGCTACCATGAGGCTAGGGAGTTTCAACATGTTGCAAAAGAAATGTGGACAGGGAGGTGGGGAACCCAGAGAGCAGCAGCACCATTTTGACCCTCGGCTTTGCTCCGCAATGTACTTTTGGTGCCCTTACCTCCCTTCGCAACCAATGGATCTAGCTCCCTCTCCTCATTGGCCGGGCACCCCACACATTCCTCTGAGTTATAGCTGGAGGCCAGCAACCCATTGCTTCCTATTGTTCAGGGTTTGTTTTTGCCCCAGATGGGGCTATTCCTCCTTCCTCTAGCACAGTGGTTCCCAACCTTGGGTAAACCCAGGGGTTCTTGCACGGTAACCCTGACCACCACAGCTGGTGGGGAAAGCTTATTATGGGAACCACAGTCTAACACAGGGATGGCGAACCTATGGCACGTGTGCCAAAGGTGGCACTCGGAGCCCTTTCTGTGGGCACCCGGCATTGCCCCTTCACAGCCACATGTATACAGGTTAAATTACTGTATTGGCACTTTGCAAAAAAATTAGTGGGTTTTGAATTGCAGTTTGGGCACTCGGTCTCTAAAAGGTTCGCCATCACTGGTCTAAGAAGACCAGGGTAACCCAAGGTTGGGAACCACTGCTCTAAAGTGGTGAACCTTTGGCCCTCCATCTATTACTACTCACTTGAGATCACCTATAGGACAAACTGTCTGGACAGCGAATGGCTTTCCTGTCCTGTTGGTCAGTGTGGCATTGTTCAAGCCTATGAGTGTGCCTTGTTAAATTAATGTTTTAGTTCTCAGTTCCTTATTAGAATTAGAGAGTCACATTATTACAGAGATGGATGGAAAGAGTTATTCTATTCCAGCCTCTGCTGAGGCAGGGAATTCACAGTTAGTAGTACATTCTTGACAGACAGACATCAAACCTCTCTTTAAAAACCTCCAACAAGGAAAACTCCATCACCCTCCAAGGTAACCCACTTCAATGTTAAACAGTTCTCGTTTAAAAAGTATTGGGTAAATATACTGTACAGCAGTGTTCCCCAACCCCCGGGCCGCGGACCGGTGCCGGTCCGTGGATGAATCGGCACCGGGCCGCCGCCACGCCACCCCCCCCGCAATGGCCCCCCCCGCCGCCGCGACCCCCCGCAATATCCCCCGCCGCCGCCGCCGCAATCGCCCCCGTCCCGCCGCCGCCCCGCCACGACCCCCGCAATTGTCCCCGCCGCCGCTGCCGCGACCCCCCCGCAATCGCCACCGCCATACCGCCAGCACCGCGACACCCCCGCCGCCGCAATCCCCCCGCAATCGCCCCCGTCCCGCCGCCGCCGCCACGAACACCCGCAATCGTCCCCGCCGCCGCCGCGACCCCCCCGCCGCCGCGACCGACCCCCGCAATCGCCCCCGTCCCGCCGCCGCCGCCGTGACGCCCCCCGCAATCGTCCCCCCCGCCGCCGCCGCAATCGCCCCCGTCCCGCCGCCGCCGCCGCGACCCCCGCAATCGTCCCCCCCCGCCGCCGCCGCCGCCACAATCGCTCCCCCCGCAATCGCCCCGTCCCGCCGCCGCCACAATCGCTCCCCCCGCAATCGCCCCGTCCCGCCGCCGCCGCAATCGCCCCCCCCCCGCAAATCGCCCCGTCCCGCCGCCGCTGCAATCGCCCCGCCCCGCAATCGCCCCGTTCCGCCGCCGCTGCAATCGCCCCCCCGCAATCGCCCCGTTCCGCCGCCGCTGCAATCGCCCCGCCCCGCAATCGCCCGTCCTGCCGCCGCCGCAATCGCCCCCCCCCCCCGCAATCGCCCCGTCCCGCCGCCGCCGCAATCGCCCCCCCCCCGCAATCGCCCTGTCCCACCGCCGCCGCAATCGCCCCCGTCCCGCCGCCGCCGCCGCGACCCCCCTGCAATCACCCCCGTCCCGCCAGAAAGAAGAAAGAAAGAAAGTAAGGAGGGAGGAGAGAGAAAGAAAGAAAGAAAGAAAGAAAGAAAGAAAGAAAGAAAGAAAGAAAGAAAGAAAGAAAGAAAGAAAAGAAAGAAAGAAAGAAAGAAAGAAAGAAAGGAGGGAGGGAGGGAGGCAGGGGGGGAAGAAAGGGGAAAGAAAGAAAGAAAGAAAGAAAGAAAAGAAAGAAAGAAAAGAAAGAAAGAAAGAAAGAAAGAAAGAAAGAAAGAAAGAAGGAGGGAGAAGGAGGAAGGGAGGAAGAAAGTAAGTAAGTAAAGGAAGGAGGGAGGGAAAGAAAGAAAAAAGAAAAGGGGGAAAAAGAAGAAGAAAGGAGAGTGGGAGGGAAGGAAGGAGAGGAGGAGGGAGGGAGAAAGAAAGAAAGAAAGAAAGAAAGAAAGAAAGAAAGAAAGAAAGAAAGAAAGAAAGAAAGAAAGAAAAAGAAAGAAAGAAAGAAAGAAAGAAAGAAAATGAGGAAGGAAGGGAAGAAAGAAGGGAAGGAAGGAGGTAGAGTAGGAGGGAAGGAAGGAAGGAAAGAGAGGGAGGGAGAGGGAGAGAAATAAAGAAAAAAGAAAGAAGGGAGAGAGAGGGAGAGAAAGAAAGAAGGAAGGAAGGAAGGAAGGAAGGAAGGAAAGTGGGAGGAAAGAAAGAAAGAGGAAGGGAGAGAGAGAAAGAAAGAAAAGAAAGGAGAGGGGGAGGGAGGGAGAAAGAAAAGGGAAAGAAAGAAAGAAAGAAAGAAATAAGGGAGGGAGGGAGGGAGGGAGGGAGGGAGAAAGAAAAGGGAAAGAAAGAAAGAAAGTAAGGAGGGAGGGAGGCCTCATGTCAAGGAAGGGCAAAGGGTCCCAAGACCTCACGACGGCTGGGTAGCCCCCGGGGGAAAAATGCGAGGAAGTAAAAACAGTGTTTCCTTGCAGCGATGCCAAGGACTCATCGCACAACACTGGCTCTTCGGCTTGAGTACGGAGATGAGCACCGCCCCCTAGAGTGGGAAACGACTAGCACGCATGTGCATCAGCGGCCGGGGGGGCATTTAAATTTTGTATCTTATTAAATCAAAACAAGCGGGCCAGGGAAAAATTATCAAGCATTTACCGGTCCACGGTGATAAAAAGGTTGGGGAGCACTGCTGTACAGCACAGAGGTATGTATGTCTTGTCTGTGTATACTATCACAGATGCTTTGGGCAATTTCCCTTTATATTCTGTGCCTACAATTTGCTGAGGACTTAAAAAGTCAGTCTTTCTCGATGCCCTTTGCCAGTGGTGGCAAACCTTTGGCACGCCAGATGTCTTGACCACAACTCCCAGAATTCTGAGCCTAGATTGCTAGTGACAAAGGACTGTGGGAGTTGTGGTCCAAAACATCTGGAGTGCCAAAGGTTCACCACCACTGCCCTACGTCTTTTACAGCTGCATCACAGACAGAATCTCAGCCTGACTGCTTTGTCCGTATTGAGATCAGGAAAGCTATGGAATCTCCGAAGTTGTTATGAACATGGCACCATCATGCCTCCCACCCTCCTCAAATCTGTGAACCTAATAGTGGGCTCTTCTCATTTCGTTTTCTGTCTCATGCCCATGCTATTCTTCTTACACTCAGCTCTTACACTTTGCACCAGTTATCTATATAACACTTCTAGAGGGTCAGGCAGGACTGTTATCCCTATGCATAGATGACTAGGATTGTGTCTGACTCACTGCTTATACTTTTTAAAAACTCTACCCCACATCAGTCTTTGCAAATGCTTACAGTTGACACTCCTCCTGCAAAAAAGCCAAATTATCTTGCCATTCATTTGTAGCACTGACAGAAAAGCAGATGTAAGCAAGAAGTACCATGGCCAGAAAAGCCTATAAGAAAATGGTCATGTCTCAGAAAATACACAGGTAGATCACATTGTTGTTGAGTGAAGGTGATACTGCCCTCCAAAATCACCATAAAACCAGTACCTGTGAATCAACAACATTGCAGGTTCACATACTTCAACCAGTTTAAGACACTGAGTTTGAAGCAAAACTCTTCCACTCAAGCACCACAGAAAACCACCTTCATTCACTATTCTCATGTTTAGCAGTTGAACAACGCAAAATTAAACGGGGAGGCAGAAATCCTGCCTGTGTCATGAGAAAAAAAATATCATAATTTTTCACTCTTAACAAACCAACTCGCGTTGAACATGAATGAAGACCAACTGCTCCCATGAAATGCACAAGGGAGACCATTCCAGAAATATACTCCCTTATAAAGCCATGTCCAGCCAAAGGAGTTCCACGTCCAAACATTCCCATGTCTCAGCCACAAGCCACTTGGCCTGCTGCGCATTTAGCATACATCACTTTTTATCTCAAATAAACCTTCTTCCTCCAGCTTTAGATATCCCAATTCCTGCAAACGCACACAACACACCCACACAGCCTTTTCTGGGAACGTGCTTTTTGTTCATCTCGGCCTAACAAATGCCAGCAACTTAAGTGGGCAAGCGGCAAGAAGAGGACACAGTTAAGGTCCAGGAATAAGAACATTTACTTGGCAAACACGTCAAGGATTGGGCCACACAAATACCAACTGTAGCACACTCACTTGTTAGGAAGAAATGAATGTACCTCTTGGGCAGCACATGAACAGGATTACTGTTCGTACTGTAGAGTCTTCAAATAGTTTAGCCTGTGCTAAACTATGGCTTGTATTTGTGCTCAGATTTCATAAGTGGATTTTTGAAGGAATACAGAATGCAGGGTAATAGCCCACAAAATATCTTTGCCTTAAAAAAACCCAACCCGAATCTACATCCCCTAGTACACTGATGGCGAACCTATGGCACGGGTGCCAAAGGTGACACTTGGAGCCCTTTCTGTGGGCACCCAACATCGCCCCTTCATAGCCACCTGTATACAGGTTAAATTACTGTATTGGCACTTTGCAAAAAAATTAGTGGGTTTTGAATTGCAGTTTGGGCACTCGGTCTCTAAAAGGTTTGCCATCACTGCCCTAGTACCTGCACCAAGCCCAAGCTTTAATAGGTTCCCCTTTTAGGAAATGTTGCTGCATCCCGTCTGTCCCCCAATATCTCTTATACTTTTAGAAAACACAGATGGGACAGACATCATCAGGTGCCATTGAGCCTTTCACTACACCAACACATTTGGAATGGCTTCAGTTCTCCAGTTCATGTTAAGAGGCCAGCCTTGAAAGGCACAGGAACCCTGCCAAGTGAAAAGGGGTTGGCAACCCAGCGGTCAAAGTAAACTCAAGTGCTTGCCATCCTGTCTAAGGTTCAGTTAAGGCCAGGCGTCAAGGCAGACAACTCCAGCTTATGCCTAACCTACTGAAAACCAAGCTTTGCCCGCACTGTGAAGAAGAAGGGAAACCTTCTCCTGAAGGTCTGGGGGAGAGGTGGTGCTGGGACTGTCTTGGCTTCCCTGCTTAGGGCAAACGCCTCCTTCCCATGCACCCTTCTGAGCTAGCATTTAAGGACAGGCACCTGCCAAGGAAGGTGGGTTCTGCGGACAGAGGGGTCTCCCTTCCGAACAACACGAGCTCTGGAATGGCACCGGCGGGTGAAGGGGGGACGTCGTGCTGCACCCCACGGGTCCACGTTCAGGCCCTCGGCAGGTTTCCCACCCCCACCTTCATCCTATGGCCGGTGGTTCTGTACCCTCCCCCCCTTTCACTACCATGCAGGGGGTCCCTCCCTCCACCCCCGGGGGGTCGAGAACGCTCTGCCCCCCCCCCACTGGGCGCCTTTCCTCCCATACGTTCCCTCCCTCCCTGCAGCCCCTCTGCTTTCCCCGGCGCTCTCAGCCCCCCCCCCCCCACGGCTTCGCGCGCCCAACATTCCCCCCCCCCACTTCCCGCGCGCCCTGCTTTCCCCCCGGGCTCCCCCAATCCCCCCGCGGGGTCCAGACCTGTGGCTCGAGGCAGAGATGCCGGCGGTGCAAGCGGTGGTATGCAGGCTACGACGGGGAGGAAGGCAGGCAGGCAGGCAAGGAAGGAAGGAAGGGAGGAAGGGAGGGAGGGAGAGGGGGGGAGCGCAAGAGGGAGCAGGCGGGCCGGCGGTTCGGGCCCCACTAAGTCCTCCCGAGGACAGCCGCCCCTTCGCGGCCGGGGGCTTCCCGGGCAATGCCAGCAGGGCTCGGCTCCTCCGGCGGCGGCGGTGGCGGCGGGACCATGGCTGGGTTCGGGGGCATCGGGGAAGGAAGGGGCGGTCAGCCTGCTTCGGGAAGGGACGCCCGGACGGACACACACACGCCGGCCGGCCGCTGCCTCCCGCGTCACCGCAGCCCAGAAGCAGCGCCGCGCCGCGCTCCGCCGCAGTCTCTCGCTCTCTCGCAGCCCGGGCGGGGAAGAGCGGGCGGCGTGTGTGTGTGTGTGTGTGTTGGTGTGTGTTGGTGTTGCGGGGGGGGGGGGGGAATAGAGAGACGGTAGGCGAGAGCGAGCGTGACTGCGAGAAGGGGGGGGGCGGGCGAGGGAGCGCGGCGGGTGTGAAGGAGCGCAGAGGTGGGGGGGGCAGGCGGGGGAAAGAGGGAAAGAGGGAAGGAGGCGCCGCCGAAAACGGGGCACGGCGGCGGCGGCGGCGACGGCGACGGCGACGTTGACCGGGGCTGTAGTAACAGGGAGGCTTCCGGGTCCATACGTGGGATTTGCCCGCTTGTCTTTAGGCGGGAAGACTTGCCCAGTGCCTCGGGGGCAGGAGGGAGGGAGGGAGGGGAAAGTGTCTATTGCTCTCCCCCCTTTGGAGCGGCTCCACATTTCTCCTCCAAAAGAGGGAAGGCGTCGCAGCCAAGCCATTCCGGGGGGGGTTTGGGGGGGACACGTTTCTGGGGGTCAACAGGGCGCTGGGGTTTTGCAACAGCTCCCTCCCTGTTTGCATCCAGGACGAAGAGAAGCGACACACACACGCGCGCGCGCGCGCGCGCCGCCGCCGCCGCCGCCGCCGGCCGGTCTCTTTTTAGCACCGGCTTAGTTGCCATAGAAACTGCGCCCTGGCACAAAGGCAAAGCGCCACTGCGCTCTCTCCCGCTCTCTCTCTCTCTCCCCCCCCTCCGCTCCGCCTTCTGTGACATCACAGTTCATTACCTGGGAAACGCCAGTGACGTCGGACACTAGTGACGTCAATAGCCAAAAAAAGATGGCTGTTGTATGTAGGGCGAAGGAAACCTCGAGAACTAATTTGTACGCGAGTCCCTCTTTAAGTCGACGTAAAATGTGGACGCCGAAAGCGGCGCTGCTGTTGGGAAAACGCGTGTTGTGGATCACGCGCAGCAGGCAGGCCAAACCAACATTAATGGCAGCTCTACTAGCTATAGGTGCAGCCTGTCCTGACCTCTTGGACAGTTATAATGCCTGCTTTATAAAGTCTGCTGAAATGACAGATGAAACCCACACAAATCTGTTACCTATATTTGGGCATAGAGGAGATTGTTTTAACAGCAGGAGGCAGTCTGTTGGTAAAACAAGATTAATCAGTGTTGCCCCAATTAATCTCATACCCAGCTCTTTTCAATTTAACCCTCATCATCCTACCTGGGGCATAGGGTTCATGGGAAGAAATTAAGAACTTGTGTCTCTGTCTGTGTGTGAAACATGGAATTCAGTGTATTATATAGGCCATGGGAACTTAATCACTTCACCAGAGATCAAGCAGTGTACAGGTAGTTTGCACCTCCATTTCTCTTCTGCAACTTCAAAAATGAATTGAGAGGAAGAGGAACTTGCTTTCTTCAGAGAACTCTGCCACCTGAGGCAGTAACTCCTAGCCAGATGGGAGCCAGGCTGCTTCCTTTTCCAAAGATGTATGAAAATCTGGAAGGTTAGGAAAGATGTCTTTTAGAAGAATCAAGCAACAAAGTGATGGCAGATCACACCACAGGTACAAAATGCTTAATTTCATTTGTAGAAAAATGGGAATTTGGAAACTGAAGTTTTGAGCCTCGCATCCCTCTGTGGAGACCATTCTTTGCTTCCTGTCTGCAACATGCCTCCCAAGAAATCATCTCCCTGCCATTTTATTAAGTTGTGCCAAGGAACATTTGGTGTGCGTGCCCCAGAATAACTACTACTCTCTGTTTAGGTAGGAATTAGATAGTATATACAGAATAAATTTCATTATTTTCTGGTGAGTTTCTGTTTGAATCCTACAATCCTTTAATCACATTTGCTCCTGATATCTGAGTAACGTTTCCTTCTAATCATGTAGAGCTTGTATTATTTTAAATTGTCATTTTTCCTTTCCCTCTATTAATAAAATACAAAAATCCTTTCAAGTAGCTCTCTGGTTTTCTGGCTGAGAAGTATGATACTAAAGCCAAACGAACTGCAAGGTAATCTTGTACATGACCAAGCTAATGAGTTTTCAATATTTTTATGGGAGTAGATGCCATTTCTATTTAGCCCTGTCATTATGCCGAGATTGAAAAAAATGCAGCAAAATGCTCTCTGGTTCCATCTAATGTCCAATTCTGATACTACAGGTTGGAAATAATTACAGTACAAAACAATTGTAAAGAACAAAATCAAAGAATACTCCCCTTACTGTTTAGAACTGATAATAGAATGCCACAAAAGGTGAAAATTCCTGTTAAAATATTGCAAAAAACAACTTTAAAACTAAAATTTCACAATTACTTCTCACTCATTACACCTATGTAACCTGGCTGTTACTTGAAACACTTAAAAGGTAACTTTGTAATTGCTTACACTACATATTACCCAAAATTATATTACCACGTTTTCCCTCAGCCCTGTCTTTCTCCCCTTCTGGCTCACCTTGCTGGAAGGGAAAATACAACTCATTTCTCAATATTCCAGAATCCCAGCTCCTTTTTGGTGCCCTTAGCTTAAATGATCACATTAGGGTTTGGGGTGGGGGTGGGGTGGGGGAATGACGGTGGCGGCAGTGAAGTACCATGTCTCTGTTTAAATGTATGGCAATCTGGATTTAGCAAATTACAAATCTGCATATTTTGCACCTGCACCACAGTCTATGCATACTAGTTTTGTAGCCTTTTATGGTGGCATAGTTTGGTAGATCAATTTGTTTTGTACCAAGATCTGCCCTATAGTTTGTTACTAATTGCAGCTTAATGTCTCTTACATACAGTACTATTTGTTCAGAGTCATTTTAGCAAAGGTTTCATTTTTCTGTATCTGCAATCACTGAATGAAGTCTCCTATCCTATGCAAGTGGAATTTATAGATACTGTACCTGTACACAAATACCTAGGAATAATTACTAGTTGAGAAGTTTGTAACGTTGTATTCTCAAGAAAATAGGATATGCCTGCTTCTTTGCACTGCTATTTAGAAACTATACTGTACTTGAGTTCCGCTGGGCTTAATCTCAAGGGAATGTGCCTTGAAAGCATGACTCTTCTTAAGGTAGTCCAAAATGCAGAATTCATGTGCCTTTTCTGGATCTCCCCTCTCAAATCTCTACATCATAATACATTACAAAACAATTGACTTCGGCTAACTGTTCTTACTTTTCATGCCTATCTTCCCAACCAGGCAGCTGACAAAAGAGCTGTTGCAGTTAGATTACAGTTAACAACATGGAATCTGTCCAAACAGCTTTTTACTATGCCAGATAAAACATTTTACAAACTAATTACTACATGAAGTATTACAGATTAATTTTAGGGAATGATTCCTGTGATAAAGACACCTACTGATTATCCATTCAGCCCTGTGTTTTGCTCTAGCTCATCACAACCTTGTACCAGAACCCAGCTTACTTGAGCTGCATCTTCTTTCGGCTTTTCACATGCCATAGTGGGTGATGACCCTACCGGTTATAAACATTGTTGTAAATTGGTGCGTCATTCAAGGCCATGTTTTTATCGCAGGAACATCACATGTTCTAAGTGCCGAAACCACAATGTTTATAATTGGTCAGGTGGGTGTGGGTAATGTGATATACTATTCCTTTCACACCACCCCTATGGACACCAATTTCCATGTGGAATGTGTTTCTGGCAAGATGTGTTTTAAAATGTTACAAGCTGAAACCCGGTTGATGTGTGTGAAAGAACGGTAACTTCCTACAGTGAACTGTGGCTAACTGATGAGGTGTCAGGAGTCATACTGTGCAAATGATAGAAGTATGCAAATGACAGGCACCCAGGCCCTCATCAATCAGCTATGGCAAACTATGCACCCCCTCTACATATTTCCAGATATAATTACAACCACACCCCCAAAACTACATGCTCTTCTTTTTGTAAATTAGAATATATATCTTAAACATAGAGGCAAGCACGGCTATCCCAAACCCAAAGATTACTGTGGTGAATGGACATGATACTGTGCATAGTGGGAGGGCAGGATATATATCTAATGAGTAAACAGCTAAATACAATTGTCTTTAAAGGAGAGCACGTAAGAATATTGTAAAATGCAGATGGCACATTAAATATGTAAAAAAGTACTTAGCTAGACAGTGGTCATGTTGAACACACAAACGTTTCTTTAAAAGCATGCAAAACTAACAAGAAATCTGCCGTTCCTCAGCACTCACAATATTATCTTTCATGAAATACAACAAGAAATGAATCAGTAGTCATACTGGAAGAATGAGAGTATAAAAATGTAATATCTAATAGTTTATTTACTCAACTGGGTTTGTAAAAATACAAAAGTCAAACCCCTTCGACTCAACAGTCTTGCATGATTCTGTGAATTATTATTTATCTCAATAGATCTCACTTCCAAAGTAGCCTACCTATCAGTCAGCAGACCTTAACTCTCTTCAGAATTTCTGGTTTTATCAACATGTTTAAACACCAGCAGTATGAAGCTCCACCCCACTCCATCATCTCGTCATTCACTCTCGAGAGTTTCCTGTTCATATACAGTTTCTACATGCAAGGAAGGCCTCTAGAAAATGTGGGTACTTGCAGGAATGTAGAGCCTACACCAGATAAGGAACCTTTTCTGTTCTGATTCCAGTATCTCCATATTAACAAAGCCATGGCAAAAGGGGGCAGGCTAGGTACTCCCCTTCATCCATGCTGATGAAACCAGGAATTCCAATGACTGAACAAACTCTAACTGCAAAATTTTTAAATGTACAAAATAATTAACACAAATTCTATGCAATTTAATCAATGGTTAAGAATCTGAAGATTAAATATTTTGATGATGTAATCTACCTTAAATCTCTTTACCAAGTATCTAAAAAGTGTTGAAATACAAAATATCAGAAGCCTTTGGAGGCCAAACTGGATCATTTCCACATCCTGTCCAGTTCCAGAACGACACTGATTTGGGCATTCCCCAGAAGCATCTTCATTTGACCTCTGGGTGCATAGGAAATGATTTAATCCATCAGAAGTCATAGCAGCAGAACTACATGTCACACCAGGAACCATGCTTGCTTCTCATCAATAAAGAGAATTAGCAGACAGCAGGGGCTATTTGACTCCTCCCTCAGTTATATTCTTATTCAACCCCTCCCCTGCAGATTTCCTATTCCTCCCCCTAAACTTAGCATCTTCAATAGGATGAGTTCCTTTTTAAGGAAAACGATGGGAAAGGAGTTGTTAAGCATTTGCAACCCACACAACTCTTCCTTGGAATGTTTCCCCCATGCTTGCTTTAGGAGGCAAATATGCCAGCCTAGCAGTTCAAAAGCATGTAAATGCAAGTAGATAAATAGGTACCGCCGTAAAAAGCGGGAAGGTAAAACAGTATTTCCTTGCAGCCATGCCATGGCCATGGACTTGCACAACACGGGCTCTTTGGCTTGAATACGGAGATGAACACTACCCCTAGAGTCAGGTACAACTAGCATGCATGTGCCGGGGGAGGGGGAGCTTTGCCTTTCTATAGCATTGGGAATGCTATGCTTTCTTTACAAAACAGATATACCTGAACAGTCCACACCCCATCCCTGTTATCTCCTGGGGATGAAATGTTGACTGAAACCTTTTTGTGTTTCTTATGTTTGTGGGTGATGACAGGACAAAAAGAGGACAATGATCAACAAGTAAAAACTTTGCACATCTGTCCTGCAGCTTTTATGGCTCCTGTGTAATCCTTCTCACTGCTTGGGAGAGGAGGAAGCGATCTTTAGTTACTAAAAAAATCTCCCATTACTCCCATATGATGAAAGGGGTTATAAAGAAATGAAAGTTGCTGGACAGGAGCATTAACTTTTTAATTACAGAAAATTGTCCCCTGATGCCGACATCACCCTTCTACAGGCATGTTATAGAATGAGATTTCAGCCAAAAACATAACAAAGCTGAGACTCATTAATTAAAAATATATTTGTACTCAGATACTAAGAGCACAATCTTGTACATGCTTACTCAAAAGTGCAATTGAATTCATGATACATAAACACAGAGGTCAGCCTAAAACTATTTTCTGAGATAATTTCATCTGCAAATGCACTACCCAGGCTTATATTTTTAAACTAGCCTGCCAACTCAGATAATAACAAACAGAATAAGCCAACAATATGAAGCCCCCAAACAGAATAGAATGGGCGGAGGGAGAGCATTGGGTGCAATCACCACTCAGTTCTTAATAAAACAACTTTAAAAGTTTCTGCCAATTCCTAATGTAGTAAAAACAGCAGAGACACGGGTTATTTAAGAGTAGAAATATTTTATTACAAGTTTTCCAAAGCAGATTCAGTGACTGTTGGCTGAATTTCCATTACAAGTGGCAGCGAGGGCCTTGTGCTGTATTAAGGAAGTGTGCCTTGCACTGCAGACCTCAAAAAATGTCTTAGGAGGAAGACAACATTTCCTTCCACACCACAGGAAAAAAAATACTAGAAAACCACAGTGAAGAAATAATCCAAATGTCTCAGCTTTCCTTTTATTCATATATGTATATATATATAAAAAACAAAACCCACACACTCTATAAAGACATAAGACTTGCTACCGGCCATATTTAACCCCTATGGGTTGACCTAAAGGTGTGTGCAATGATTTTTTCCCCCTGCATCTGTTCCCACAATGCCAATTGATGATGCAGCAGCAGAAGCCTGAGATTCTTAGATATCAACTGGTATAAAGTTCTTGAAGGTGATCGTAGTTCTAGGACTTGAGATATTGATTGGTGGAAATGATTGAAAGGGCAGAAGGAAAACTTGCAGATTCCAAAATGCTGGTTGGCAGGAAAGTGCCAGGGTCCTCCGGAGGGAATGCCAGCAGGAAGCAACTGTTACGTACGGGCATTACGCTCTGTCTCTGCCAGACACTCTCTTACTAGCGCCCGGGCATGAATAATCCCTGTGAAGGAAACACACAGACTAAGACACACTGATCCATCAGCTTCAAAATACCAATCCAACCTATCCCTGCTTGGCAGAGTTGACAAATAAATCATACAGTCGAGTTGTGTTTGTCGTCACATTACATGCCTTGCTAAGCTGCAATATTGGCTGCAATCGTTGCTTCTTCAGCTGAAGAAAGGCCACTTTATGCAAGACATTTTAATTTAATAAATAACAGGCAGATTCCTGTTGGTGACACCCACTGGCACAACTCTAGATGCATCAACTTTTACAGCAAATCGCTGCACGTTAAGAAAACTGTGTAGGCATTTGTTACTGCACCTCAGTCACTCCAAGTACTTCGGTTGTGATTTGCCCTTTAAAATTTACACTGATGGAATTACATCACCAAATTGGTTCCTTTTGGGGAGAAAGGCGGGGCAGAACTATTTTAAATAGATAAATGTAGCTAGCAAGATTCTAGCCGTTATTTATGAAGGAAAAATATTCTGTATGGTGTAGCCTTTTAAAGAGCCAGATGAAGGAGCGTATTTGCATACATTAAACAATACAGGTACTTGTAGGACAGCAGAATAAAACTAAAGGGCAGCTAGTCACTTTGCTTACAGAAGTAGGTCAGTGCTTCATTGCTAAACAAGGAATACTCCCACCAGTGACAGATTCCAATCAGGCAGGTTCTACCTGTTCCCAAAGTGATTTAGCTATATGCACTACAATTTGCAAAGTTGGCCAGGCTTTTACATTAGAGGCAGATCACTACTTCTTATTCATTCTTGGAAAAAAGAAAAAAGAAAAAGAAGTCAGATGGAAAAAAATTCCACAAGAAACATGAATTGTACAATATTGCCCAATCAATCCTTTAAAATTGGTTAGAACAATAATACACAGCCACAAACAAAAGGGTAACACCCTGAAATAATACATTTTGAAAACTTCTTTAGAACTTCTGAGAAAAATAAATCCCCCTCATGTGAAACTATATTTGGAACTTCCAAGAATTCTTTTTTACTTTCAGGGCGAAAGGTATTTTACTCCATGTGTTTTCATATCCCATGATTACAAGGCAACAGTTTCTTAGTAGCAGTGTTCCCAACCTTGGATAAGCCACATGTTTTTGGCTGGCAGCTCCCAGAAACCCCAGCTAGCAGTGAAGGGTTCTTGTTAATTTGCAGATACTCAGGATTGGGAACGGCTGCCCCAGAGTGTTCTATACCTCGTTTCAGCCTCTCCATAGCGCTCTTGCTGCCTGCATAGGTTGGTCGGATTTCCTTGCCCATCTCCTCAATGACAGAAAGCAAGTCTGTGTATGTGCTCTGTGAGCCTTGGGCACCTGGTGGCTTCATAGCCTACAAAACCAATGGTAGGGGGGAAAAGGTTAAGGACAAACCTCTCCCATTATTCCCAAGATATAGCAAGAACCACCCCAAATACCAGAAAGGAAACCCACCTGCACGTAGCCCATTGAAGGGGGCCCAAAATCGTTGAAGAGAGGGCGGAAGGGCGCAGAAGCTCCAGGTACAGATCCAGAAGGAGATGGGACACTTGTCGCTGCAAGGAACATGAGGAGAGAGAAGATTTTAGCCAAGAGTGCCAAAGATCCTCCAATACTGTTGACTCACAATGCCCACTGAGCTCTTTGGAGAAACAACACTGCATCTTTTGCCTGCCAATCATGCCAACCCAGGAGGGACTTGGAGAACAGATTAAAAACTTAGTATTTCGTTTAGTGGAAGTTTTCTGTGTCTCCTAAACTCTGCAGCCAAACAACTCACATCTGATTCTCAAATGGCCCTGAATATTTGTACAATGTGGTTGACATAAGCTGGCAACAGATGGATTCTTCTTGTTTCAACTTGTCCTCTTAATTATAAAGTAAAAGAAAAGGGAGTGGGTGTGGTACATTTATATTAAGGACCAATATACTGTTTGGAAGGCGATCCTAAAAGACCATAGCAGAATCTTAACCATTAAAGGTGATGGTTTGGTTCTGATTATTCAGCTTGAGTATTTCTTCCACAGGATATGATGAATTACCTCCAAACATTCTTCTAGCAATAAAACAAGTCTTAATTATAAAAGCAAAGCATGCATAAGCATATGGGCTAGCAATTTAGGGGGCTTATTTGCATTTAAAATGGGTGCATTTTGATCCCCAAAAGGGTGTGGTGACTGGAAGGGCATGGTGGCTCAGCAGGCTAGAACACTGAAATGTCGGCTGCAAAGTCAACACCTCAGTGGTTCAAATCCTGGGTCTCACGCAGTGGAGTGAGCTCCTGCTATTAACCCCAGCTCCTGCCAACCTAGCAGTTCAAAAGTATGTAAATGCAAGTAGATAAATAGGTACCGCCAAAAAATAAAGGGAAGAAGAGGGAAAATGTTTAAACCAAACACTGGGTTTGCTGACATATTTTTCAATGGGGAACCATTTCTCACTGCTCATTTCACCCATTAAGATATCTAAGACGGTTGGTTCAAATAGTCTATTTCTGGTTTGAAATAAAAACTTAATTCTATCATTTTAGCATTTCTGATTTTAATAGATAACCATTCCTCAGGCTAGATAAGAACAGTGGAAAGAAAAAATGTTGTCCTACAGGTTAACATCTCCAACCTTGTTACATTTCAGATTTATGAAAGCTTAAGAGACTACAGTATTAGGAAGTGGATCTGGGACACAGCCCTCCAACTTGACAGATCACGAGTACCATAGTATTCAGTGGTTTGGGATGACAATAAGATCGTTATCTCAGCATATTATCTTTATACAGTAATTTAGAACTTCTGGGACATTGGAGAGATTTTACTCTGGCCCATTTCAGTGCTATGCCTTCAGGCTTTTTAGAGGTAGGATATTCATGTGTCCCTGACGAAGGTATCTTAACCCCTGTCAATCTGGCATGGTGGAAACTGAAACATGTCCTGATATACAGCACACCTAGTACATGTAGTGTGGTTGACTTATGGTCACAATAATAAGTGTTGAAGATGGGGAAATGCAACTGGTGTCTTTCTGGTGATCTGGAGTATAACCTCTATCAGCCTTAACCATCATGGCTGGAAGTCAGAAACTATGGGAGGTGATAAATGTTTGAAACAATACAGAGAGGTTTATGCACTCTTAATCTTTTCTCCCTTTAGTTTGCAAAGAGATCAATAATCTGTTTAGGCTTTATAGGTATGAACCTCCATGTGGAGCACCATTTCACTGTGAACATGTGCTAGCAGTGACATGAGAAAGGACAAGTGACCTCATACCTCAAGCCTAACAAGAGAAGTGTCAGCCTGATAAAAATATACACTAGTAGTCATAAAAATAGAAAGGACATTGATTTATCATGATGTTTAAATAGTATAAGGAGCAAAAACTTGAAGTATTCTTTCAAGGACAGGTGCCATTACATTGATAGCTGGAGTACCCTGTAAGTAAAATTATTAAACTCAAGCTTGCTAAATCTTAGAGAAACTGCAAAGGCTTTTAAGGCAGCATGTATGAAAAAGCAAAGCAAAATCAACCCAAAGGTACAGTATCAGGGAACCTTAAACTGAATAGCTTTATTTCAGTGTGAGTTTATGTGGACTGCAATCTACTTTCTCAGTTACATGCCAAGCAATAAACCTGTAGCCTCAATAATGTACTCCATATGCTTATGGAAAGTGATTGTAATTAATGAAATCTCATGCTAGAGTGCCGTAAGTCTTGGCGATGCCAGGATGCTTGGCTTTGTTTTATTTATGTTATATTTGCATACATAAATGTCTTCTATAAACTTTGACTCTTAATGTTTTAGAGTAACTGATTGTTCAGTGTTGTTTGATTCAATAGCTAAAAATGAAAATAGTCAGAATATATACATATATTTAAAATATTCTGTTTACTTCTAAATATATTGCTTTAAGTGTATGATGCACATTCAAACACATAATAAAGGAAATTATTTCAGTAGCAGTAAATACAAAGCCTTTAAAACAAACTGTTCATTCACATATACTTTTTAAAAAGAGATTCTTCTATTATGCTTAGGCATTAACACTGAAAGCAATTTAAGGATTTCCAACTCAAATTTTGATTCCCTTTTGGTAATGTGTTCTAATCATTCAGCTTGCTTTGTGAGACCCAAAATAAAATGAACCAACCCCACCTCTTACTTTAGTCTTTAGCACTTCAATTTGTCACTCTTTGGATTATAACATTATACCTACAGGCTACTTACTGCCTTTTTTCAAGTGATTTCACAAGTCTTTTGAAATACGGAGAGCAAAACATTAACAGAAATATGTTCTGATCATGCAAACACATCACTTCTTCCTGTTCCAACTCTTTTGGCCATAACCACAGAAAGTTGTGGTTTTGCTCTAATTTCCTGCAGTTCAACATTTAAGAACGTTTGTTTTCTGAAAAAGGAAGAGGTGAAAACACCAGCCACTTCTGTGAAAAAGTAAGTTCCTACCACTGCCCCCTACTGATTCTAGCAATCTTTCTTGGTGGACACCATCTTATGTGTGTCACACTATCCCTATGAGTCCTTGCTTATGGCAGGACACCATCATTTATTCATTCTCAACTCGAAGAACTTTCTTGTTAAATTTTCCGCAGATGCTGTTACTTTGTCAGAACCTGATAAGGGCAACTGATTCCCACAGGAGTCAGAACGTATTCATGTGTATTATGTATATCAATTAACGATACACATGCAAACATACATGAAGACATGCTAGTCATAACTTTATTAATCTGGAAAAGAACTCATGAGGCCATTTGATTCAGGGCAAGCTTCTAAAAATAAGTAACATGAAAATACTGAATCCTTAATTTAGAAAATAAATAGGAGTTATTGCATCAGTAATAAGCTGATGGGGAGGGGAGTGAAAGCAAGTTAATAACTTTGATTGGAAAAGTACAGAAAGCAAAGAACAGCAGCAACCATCAAGAGGATTATTTTGGACAACTAGAGACTGGGGCCTTGGAGAGATTATTTGCTAAACCTTTTTCTTAGCATAAGAAACCTACATATTTTGCTCCCCCCCCTTTTTTTTTTTTGCTCGTGCAAAACATTTTCTTAGAAGGGCTGTCACAAGTAAAGCAAAGAAAAACAGACACAATGATAGGTATAAATTTCAAAGGACATAGCTCTTCCAAAGCTACTGTGCAAACAATGCAGTGTTTTAATTGAGACAATAAAGATAACGAGTGCCGATTGTGAATTATATGCAGTCATACTCACATGCCCCACAAACAGCTAGCACTTTTAGTAGGCAGACTAATAAATTTCTGCATGAGCTATAATTTATGAAGTCACCTTACAGCCCATTGGAACATTTAGTCCATTGCTGTCTACTCCAAGTAGCAACTGCACCCAGTGATATCAGGCAGCAACATTTGTTATTCATGCCACCTGAGATTCTTATCACCTAAAGACAGCAAAGACTATGGCTGTAAAATTCCTGGAAACTTGGGGGGGGGCTGGAAAAAACTGTCCCCCCCCCATTTTTTCTCCGAAGTTTTCCCATCGTTTCAAAATTTCTGAAAATTTTAGTTCTCTAGCAAGAACATGTGCCCCCCTCTAATCCACAGTTTATCCCTATTTGTGCAAGGAGGTTCCACAAAGCCATCAGTTGCTATGTGCCATCAAGTCAGACGAACAGCAATCCTGGTAAGTTTTTCAAGTGAGATATAGTGGTACCTTGTATAAAGGAATTAATTTGCTCCGAATGAAATTATGTTAAGCAAATTTTCCTTTATACAAATTTCCCATAGGAATGCATTGAAAACAGAGTAATCCCTAATTGCTACCATTTTTATGTTGTAAGGATTCGCCCCATAGGCAATTCTGTTAAGCAAATTTCCCCTATCTCCAGAATTTTTTATGTTGTACAGATTTTATGTTATACAAACTGTTATATGAGGGTCCACTGTACTGTACTTAGGGGTACTGTCAGTTCGAATGACGTCGCTGGGAAAACCCACATCTCCTGAGTCCTATTCCATTACTATAATCCACTACACCACAAAGAGTACGCTTCATATAGCCTAGAATCCAAACATGGGGGGGGGGTTATCCAGCTGCTCACACCTACAAGCTTACAAAAATCTGACTAAAGTTACCAAAAGAAGCATAGAGAGTTAAGCCCTGCTGTCCTTTTGCAAGGAGAAAGGCAGAGTAAAAATACTCTAAAATAAATAATAAAGTATCCCAAAAGCATCCTTTAAGGAAGTCAGCATACTGTACAAAGATTAAGAGTCAGTGTGCCCGAAAGGAGGACTGGCTGTGCCTTACACTGTAACTGACCGTGAGACACTGAATAAAACCCAACCGGAACCTTCCAGAATGACGACCAACATAAATTTCCGGTAGGCAGAATCCAAGCCCCAATACAAGGAATCAGCACCTCCAGGAATATGGAATTGCCATTCGCATCCGGAATAGGGTTTTCCTCTGGAGCAACTACTGTACTGCCTATAGGATGCTCCAAAACTTACAGTACAGGGAAAACCAAGTCGCCCTTCTGTTTTTCAACAATACTTTCCCCCTGCTCAACTACAGTAACATAAGATATAACGAGGGTTACTTCTGCAAACGGTGAGTGTGAAACTACTCTCCCCATCCATCCTTCACCCCCACTTCTTTTTCCAGGTCGCTTGGTTGTCCCGGCCATTCAACTTTCATTTCTTCTTCTTCTTTTGTTTTAACTCAAGCAGGGCCTTTCAACACCGGCGGTTTCCAAACATAACAGTGAACCCCTATATTTGCTCCAACGATTTGCATCGTTTTCCTTTAGCCTGCCATGCTTTATAAGTGAGAATAAATAGGAAGCACAGAAATCCCAGTGTTCCTTTTAATGTCTGCCTCTTACACCCCTTCCTCCTCCTCCTTCTCCTCCGAGCCTTTGCATTGCCAAGCAGTCACGGACGATGGCCCGCGATAAGCCTTCCCAGGGGAAAGAGACCGGGGGGGGGGGGGGAGGAGGGAGGGAAGCCTTCTCCCCCGTCCTCCTCCACCTTTGGACCTTGGTGGAGGGAAGGGATGGGGTTGAGGTGTATTGGGGGGGGTAGCGAGCGGGCGGGGGGGGGGCTCTTACCGACCGGCGGCGCTCCGGGGGCGGGGCTGCTGCTGCTGCTGCTACTGCTGGCGGCGGCGGCGGCTCCGGAGCTGGCGGTGGGGGCAGGCGCGATAGGCTTGTAGGACATCCCCGACTCCGCGCTCTCTGGTGCTGGCTGGCCCGCGATTGGCGCGCGGCTCCGGCTCCGGCCCGGGCTGCCGCTCCTCCGATTGGCCTGGCGGCTCCCAAGAGCGCCTCCTTGGTTGGCTGGCGGCTTTCCTCCTCCCCGCCGGC
The DNA here is from genome assembly GCA_037367245.1 of Phrynocephalus guinanensis. NCBI lineage: Eukaryota > Metazoa > Chordata > Lepidosauria > Squamata > Agamidae > Phrynocephalus > Phrynocephalus guinanensis. The sequence continues at coordinate 86,310,688 of CM074732.1, forward strand.
AAGGATTGGGCGCCAAGAGGACTCGCCCCGCCTTCCAGTCGGTGGCGTTGGTCTTTTTTTTTTTTTTACCCCTCCCCCTCCTGTCGTCGGCTAGTTTCCCCCGGCAAGTGACGGCTTCTTCTTCTTCTTCTTCCTGGCGCCCAAGCGAAGAGGCTGACGGGCGGCGGCGGCGGCGGCGGCGGCGGCGGGGGGGGGAGAAGGCGCGCGCGCTCCCGCCGCGGAGTCCCTCGAGGGCGTCTCTTCTCGCGTCTGACCGTTGGGGGGGGGGAACTGACCCTGAGAGAGCGAGCACGCGCACCTCCGGCTCCCTCCCCCACCTCTTTCACTCGCCTTCCTCCCTCCACGCCTTCAGAGCAAAGCCCCCTTGGCTCCAGCGGCCGCTGCCGATTACGCTTTCGTCCCGCGCCTACGTGTCCCGCTCCCTCCCCCTGTGACCTCACTGCGTCGTATTACACCCTGCTCGTCTGTCACCATAGTAACGAGAGTCACTGGCTGCGGCCTAGTCGTAGACCACCACCACCACCACCACCACTCGCGCCCTGTCGCTTTCCGGGCTTGGCCGATTTTTTTTACCATTTCCAATATAGGCCTCATTAGGAGTCTATTAAATTGTGATTTGCATTCCATGTGTCGGTAATATGAGTGAAAAGAGTTACCTTAGGTAAAATAAATGCACTTATATTTGCTGTTAAATGCGTTTTACTTTCAATTGTCCCAAGAGCAAGTTGCCTTAAGGATAGATCCAAAATGACCAAACACTTTCTTTATATCACTAATACAGTAGAAACATGAATATGTGGCGACTCTGAGTCTCTATACTCGTATTGTTTATTATTAGGCATATTTTTTGGGAAAGAGGAGAAAAATGCATGTAGAAAAACAGTCTCGTCTGCACTGTGTACATAATATATGTTAGCCATTCTGAGACTATTTTTGAGACCAAAATAAAAGGATAGATTATCTCAGTATGTGTGGAGTCAAAGAGGTTCTCTCAGGATTGTGCTTAACTCCACTACCAGGAATGTACTACTGTACTACCTGTACTACCAGGATTTGTAGCAGTGTTACACAGGATTCTGAATGTGCCTTTCATCTTGCATATTACACTAGCAATATACAGTACATAGTGCAGTATTGCAGGACCAATCAAGTACTTGGGTCATTTTTTTCAGTTAGGTTGGAGAAGCATTATCTATCTATCTATCTATCTATCTATCTATCTATCTATCTATCTATCTATCTATCTATCTATCTATCTATCTATCTATCTATTTATTTATACTCCACCTTTCTCTTTGGAAAAGGACCCATGGTGGTTTACAATAATGAGGGACAATATAGAGTCCAGAACATTTAAAACTACAGGTGGACACGAAACAGAAAACCAATGGTTCGGTTCTTTCTGTTTCAGGCCCACCCTCGGTTCGGTTCAGTTTGTAGGAATTTTTAAAACAAAAATTCGTACGAACCCGAACCAAGCCAAACCAGTTTGGCTCACCTGGATGGCGCGGCAATCTGGAGGCCCAGCAGCGGCTGCGGCGGGCAGCAGGAGGCCTCACCGCTTCCTCCGGAACCGCCGCCACCTCTGGAGGCCCAGGGATTTTTTAATTAATGGGGTTTTTTTATGTTAGAGCGCCGACCACGAAGCCCCTAGGGCCGCATCGGTGCTCTTTTTTTCTTCTTCTTTTTCTTCTTTAAATTTTAGAGTGCCAACCACGCAGCCCCTGGGGCTGGGTCGGTGCTTGTTTTATTTTTTTTTTAATTTTTTAAATTTTATTTTAGAGCACCTGGGGCCAGGTCGGTGCTCGGTTTTTTACTTTTTTTTTTTATTTTTTTTATTTTTAAAAGTCCCTGACACCGGGGCTTTCCCCCCGACAACTGAGAGGCGCTGGCTTCCCCGCGCCTGGGTTGTATTTTATTTTATTTTTCGTCCTGACACGCAGGTCGAACCAGCTGGCCCAGGCTGGAGGGACATTTATATATATATTATATTATATATGTTAGTTGCTTTTATATATATATATATATATATATATATACTTTATATATATATAAAGTCCCAGATGTGGGGCCATTCCCCCCCCCTCCTGGCCTGCGGTTGCTGCCGGAATTCCAGGGAGGAGGCTGGCATGGCAGCAACAAGGTAAGAGAAGACAAGGGGGAATGAAAAATGAAACGAAACGGAAATTTCAGTTTCATTTCATTTCATTGTCCTTTGATGGCTTGTTTTGTTATTCATTCGTTAGCTAACGAAATGAATAACGAATAACGAAATGAATTTTTAAAACATATTCAAGTTAAGAACAGGGAAACAGAAGAGGCATCTTAGAATATTAAAAGGTAACAATAGAGGTGCAAAGAGCATGCAAAAAGAAAAAAATTATTATGAAGGGTGAAAAGCAACATGGAAAATACTAGTGTTCTTATGAAATCCACCAATGCAATCATGTATGGTAATCCATATAAAGTCACATGGTAAGTAGTCCCTCATTCATTTGCTTGCTTCCAGAAAGACAGCAGAGACGGGGCAACCCTGTCCTCCAGCAGGAGGGAGTTCCAAAGTCTGGGAGCAGCAACAGAGAAGGCCCTTTCATGTGCTGTTATGAGATGCACCTGTGAAAGTGGCCACATGGAAAGAAAGGCCTCTCCTGTTGACCTTAGCACTCTAGCTGGTTCATACTGCGAGATTCAATTTTTGAGGTAACTTGGACTCAGGCCATTTTGTACGTTAAGATCTGTATCTTTAATTGTGCCTGACAGATGATAGACAGCCAGTGGAGTTGCTTTAATAGGGATGTAATGTGATCTCTCTAGCCTACCCCAGTCAGCAATCTGGCCGCTGCATCCTTGACCCGTTAGAAGTTTCCTGAGACTTTCCAATCCATTGGTAGCCCTATATAGAGCACATTACAGTAGTCCAGCTGGGAGATCACTAGGGCATGTGTCACAGTGGCCAGAGCAGGTTTTTCAAGAACCGGGCATAACTGGTGCACTAGTTTAATTTTGCAAATGCACTCCTGGTCACAGCTTATGCAGTTTGTAGTTAGAGAAGTTATGCAGTAGTTTTGCAGTTTTTAGAAAGACAAGATCCAGTACCTGTTAAATTTTAGTACATTAGTACGTAGTAGTAGTAGTAGTAGTAGTAGTAGTGAGGTGTATATTAAAAATTAAAATATGTATACAAAGCTTCTTAGAAATCGGGTACCATAGATCTGTTGTTAAGGCCATCTTTTTTGCCATCTGAATTGAGCTCTGAAGTTACAGTTCTTCATTGTAACCTCCTGTTCTCGATACCTGAACATGTCTTAATTGTACTGGACTGTATATTATCCCTCATTCTGTAAGCCGCCTTGGGTCCTTTTCCAATGAGAATGGCAGGGTAAAAAAATACTCTTTAAAAAAAGACACAGATGGGAAATTTGTGGGATGTGTACTGTGAATGAGACAGTGGAGTCGGGTGGGTGAATAGAATGGAATGGGAGAAGATGCAATGGGACATGGCATTTTAGGCACCTTAGGGCCTTTTTACACAACCCCTAAGATCCGCTGGCCACTTAAATTCGGACCAGAGATCTTAGGGGTTTGTCGCTCTTCCTCTGTCTTCCTCTGTCCCCACCCCCCTCCGCACTTCCTGGTTGCTGGCTGCCTGAGGGAGGGAGAAAAAAGAAAGAAAAGACTGCCGGTTTACCTCCGTTTTGTTCCTGGCAGCATTCAGATCTCTTAAAGGGGCGGGGCGCAAAAAAAGAACAAACGGAAGCCAGGAGAGCCCCGCACTCACTATCCTTACACCGGATCAAATATTTGTTACCATCAAAGACCAGGTACAAGAAAACTGTTTGGTCGCGCTAAAGTGGGTGGGGACGCACTTAATTGTCTGCAAAGTCCGGAGCTCGTGGGTAAACATTTTTAAGATCCGGACCTTGCAGCCATTTGCGGCGGAGCTTAGGGGTCGTGTATAAACGCCCTTAGTCTCTCAGCTCTGAAAAGCTGACTGTTCCTTATGCAGAACCTACCAGGCAGGCAGAGCTCAGAAGCCTCAATGCATGGATAAGGTGATGGTGCCGAGAAGAGTGCTTCAGATTTGTCAGGAACTGGAGAACATTTTGGGACAAGCTGAACCTGTTCAGGAGGGATGAGTTGCACTTGAACGATGATGGAACCAGATTGCTAGCACTCAATATCAAAAAGGCTGCAAAGCAACTTTTAAATTGATAACCGGGAGAAAGCTGACAGGAGTTGCACAGCATCCCGTTCAGGAAAGTGTCTACTTGAATAGTGAGGAGGATGCAAAAAAATTACTGAGCAGAGCCAGGAGCTAGTCACCAGCACTCAAGCAGAAGGATGCAAGAGGCAGTCTAATGATGCAACTGGACTCAAAAAAAACTGCATCAGAAAAGCATCTATAAATGCTTTTATGCAAATGCCAGAAATCTCTGGAACAAAATAGGGGAGCTGGAATAATTAGCAATATATAAAAATATTGATGTTATTGGCATCACTGAAACCTGGTGAACAGATGATAACCAATGGGATACAGTTATCCCAGACTACAAACTGTACAATAAGGACAGGAAGGGGCAAATGGGAAGTTGTGTAGCCTTGTATGTCAAAGAAGTGATAAAATAATACGAGTTGAATATCTAGGTGATTTGGAGTCACCATTAGAAACTCTGTGGGTAAGAGTATCAGCCTGGGCTGTTTTTTGCAGTATCAATTTACTGTCTGCAGCAGGTTCTGGAATGTTGATCTTAGTGACATTTCATCATTGGCTATATCAGTCCCCTCTACCTGGAGGGGGCAGGCAATTTTTCTTGGGCTGCTCTACTTAGAAGCTGCTATTCCTGGCTATCTTGCACAATACTGTACTGATTTTCTGCCCTGAACAAGTACTGAAATGTTGTTCCCAGGGGCATTTTGTGGATGGTTCTATCAGCCCCCTCTAGCTGACCGAAGCGCAGCTAGTGGTGAAGGCTTCTTGGAGCTGCAGTCCAATAAGGTCTGGGGACCCAATGTCAAGAACCACTGGTCTATAAGATACTATCTAGGGCTCACTACCATTCATGAAGTGATACCACAGGAGGGAAAATTGCAGAAACTGATTCCTTTTTTATTCATTAATCACTTATCACCCAAACACAAAACAATTCTCAGGGTTGTGTTTCAACAAGTGCAAATTGTAATGAGCATAATTGAGTATCTTGTAGACCATCTTGACTGTTGCCATTGGTGTCAACATTCAGGCTGACTCTCTCAATGGACAGAATATTAATATTTCTTATTAGGAGATTGCATTTGGCAACCTCCTGCCAAATTTAATGCTCTAATTCAGGGATCATAACTGAGTAAATAACTACCAACAGAGGTGTCAAACAGGGTTGCTTACTAGCCCCCTCCCTGTTTAACTTGTTTCTGAATGATTTAGCCCCACTATTGTTGGAAACTGAAAGTCATCCCCCTAAAATTGGCTCCACTCCAGTCCCTCTACTTTTGTATGTATGTATTATTTATATAGCTTTTATGCCGCCCACTACCCAGAGGTCTCTGGGCGGCTCACAATCAAAACGAACATTTAAAACATCAAAATTACAATAAAATTAAAACAATAAAAACATTTAAGTACAATAAATACCACACATTAAAACACAACACTAAAATTGCCATCAGGACCCACAATCATCAGTTAAAAAACGTCTGGAACAGGATTATGCGGATGATGCCGTGATTTTGTCTCGCACCAGACCTGGCCTAAAACATTTGATGTACAAATGTCTTGAGTTCTTAGGCAGCAATAATTTACAACTCAATTATGACAAGTCTAAAATTGCTGTATTTTCTAAATCATGGACATTGCACAGAAAGACTGAACAGGTTAAACATTTCAAATACTGTATCTGGGTATTACTGTACCTGGGTGCTCCAACACAAAGTGGCCATACAACGGCCAAAAGGCACCACCCAGGCAAGTTTACAATTTTTTTATATAATACAGGAAATAGATATGTACCCTCTTCACTAAAAGTGTTCAATGCAAAGATTATTCCTCAGTTGTTGCATGGCATACCATTATGGATCAAGGCATGGGACCACTCTCTAGAACAAGTGCAATCTATGTTCCTGCGGAAAATCTTGGAAGTAGCAACATGCGTACATATGCAGCCCTTTGTTTAGAAACAGGCCAAAATATGGCAGCAACCCAGGCATGGTTGAGAGAGCAATCAAATACTGGTTGAGGTTTCCATTTTAATTTTTAAGAGGGTATTTTAATATACCAATTTCTCCAAGAGCTTGACTACATTGAAAAGAAAATTTCAATAATAGGTCTATCATTGCAATCACTTGGCTATCTGCCCCAAAAGGAAGCATTTCATGTAATTAAACACAGATACTGAATTTCAGGATCTCCTGAGTACAGCAAATAAGACTTGCTCCCCCCCTAAACCACTTAATTCCAATTAGACAAGGCCAGAGTGTTAGAAATCTTCATTTATTACAATCACCACAAAAACGTAGAGCTTATTCACTGGCCAGATTTAATGCAATGCCTTTAGCACTATTAGTAGGTAGGTTCCAAGGTACTGTATTCCATATAACAAGAGGAATTGCTCATGTGATTTGGGAGGAATTGAGTATCTTGCACACATGTGTTTGTATTGCCCTCGCTACTCTTTACCCCACATGCAATATCTGGGCCCAGTATTGTCTAAGGTGAAAGGATGGCCAGATGTAGAAATAATGTGATTCATGTTAAATGACCTAGTGGAAGACAGGGTGAAGAAAGTAGCGGATTTTACGGCATACATAGTGAACCATGCTGAAACACCACAGTCATTATCAATACTCCCACTCTGAGCTATGTCTGACTGTCAGTTGCAATTATTTTGTTAGTTATTGGTAGAAAACCTAAATTAGGTGCTGCTGAATGTATTTTGTATATGTGTTCTATTTATGCCATTAAAGGTTTTTTTTTATTTGATTTGATTTGAACATTCAGGCTGCCTTTTCCTATGTAAAGTCTGACTTCCTTTTTCCTGCGACATGGGTGTAATATCTTGCTGCAGCAGTGGGGCTTTTCCTGGTGCTTTGAATCATGGAAACAAAAGCAAAGCAAAGCAAAGAATAATATATCCCCCATAGGGATCAAAGCACTCCATAGGTGGCTTACAATTCAGTTATGCAGGCTAGACATTGCAATCCCAGTGAACTCGGTACTCACTTTACTGTATCAACCTCAGAAGGATGGTACCTTGAGCTGGCTATTTGAATATGCTGGGGTCAAACTCAAGTTGTGAGCAGAGCTTAACCACTGCACCGCAAGAAGTACATCCCACATTCATAAATCAGTTTTTTTTAAAAAAAATGAAATTATTGAGGGTTTTTTTTTTTTTTGGCTTTTAAAAATGGGAAGCTTACATATGCATATACTACACACAAATTCCAAAGCAAACTTCCCTCATATAGAATTAACCAGTGAGAGAATATACCAGAAGAGGAGCAAATGATCTGTACTATGGCTCCTGGGAGAAAACAGGAGCAAGAACAACTAAAATTCCAGGACTTGTTCTGGGCTGAAAATACTGCACAAAACATCTTGAAGCAGTGATGTTCACCTTTCCAATCAGATGAAAGGGGAATGATGCAACAAGTCAGAAAACATCCTCAGGAACCACTTTCCTGTACCACGTCCAGGCAGGAAACCTACATTGCATTGTGAATTTGGCTCCTACTCAGCAATTGCCATTCTGGGCATTAAAGTGTCAATAAAAGGGTAATACTCATTGGGTTCAAAGTCTAAAATATTGTTTGGATGTTTGTCTAGCATATCCCACTATTTTTGACATCAATCTTTACTAAGAAATCCTTGTTTCAGTCCATTCTATTCAGTTCAAGCTTTTACTTAGCCCTACTACTATATCTATCATTAGCCTGCAGTACTGTTTTTAATCACTATGTAGCAGACAGATCCATAGAGACAAGAGGTCTTAATACAGTACTGTATTCACTTTAGTTATTATTCCTTTCTCAGGGCCCCTAAGCTATTCAGACATTTAATACAAAGGGAGAAAGTACTACTACTACGTTTTGCTTGTATGTATTTTTTGTTTGTTTTTTAAGCACACAGAGCTATGAAAAATATAAGAAGCTAAAATTCATCTTCATTTACACCTGTCTTTCCATGGTTTTCAAAGATACAATACAGTGATCCCCCACCTGCCGCGGGGATTCCGACCCGTGATAATTGAAAATCCGCAATATGTGGGTGCAGGTCGAATCAGGCCTGGGAGAGCCTAGCTAGGGGCTCTTGTACTTACCCTCAGCCTGGCCCTACCCTGAACGGGCCTGTGAGAGCTTTCCTGGGCCTTCTGGAGGCCCCCAAAGGGCCTCCCTGCAAACCAGAAGTGACTTCCGGTAAACTGGAAATCATTTCTGAGGCCTCCAACAGGCCTAGAAAGGCTCTCAGAGGCCTCAGAAATGATTTTCAGCGATCTGGAAGTCACTTTCGGTTTGCAGGGAGGCCCTTTGGGGGCCTCCAGAAGGCCCTCATAGGCCTGTTTGGGGCAGCTCCAGTCCTGGGGTAAGTATGGGAGGGTTGAAACAGGACTTTACCCCCTTACCCTAGGGGCTCTTTTTTCATATACTGCAGTCCCGCGATATAGCGGGGCCTCAGTATATGAACTGCGAAAGGGTGGGGGACCACTGTACACTAAAGACTTTGCCAAAATAAGTCCATCCGCTACAGGTGTCAGAAGAGGAATATTATCCATTTTAATGCATTGATTCTTTATATGCCATTTCTATTTATATAGGAAAGTTTCATTGTACTGTTATATTTCATTGGTGTATTCATTTTAAGTCTTAATTAGATATTTTGTTATGAAACATCCCTAGATGTTTCATAACAACAGCTGCATGCTCTGCTGATGACTAATTAGAATTAAATCTTTCAGCAGATGACTGCAGGCTTCCACTTGTTAAATATAATTGGAAAGAAATCCTGTGATTAGTTAAGGATGCTCAAACTAGTCAGTTGTGATGCAACAAAAACAAAAGACCAATATTCCCGCAATGTTTTTGATTTGTAGTACCAGGGATTAGGATGATGCATTCATGTTCTGCAGTGATAATGAAAAACTACTTTGTCCAGCACTGACAAACGCTAAGGCTAAGCTGTATCTACTAAAACACATTTTAAATTGGTCCTGTTTGGTAGCTTGTAATGAATGAGGATTTTGTTTTGTAAAAAGGAAATTATCTAAGAATCAAGTAACTGTGGTTTTCTGAGCCTGTTGTGAGCCGATGACAGTATTTGGAACAACTTCAGTAAAAATTGACAGGATGTCATGATTGAGTCTAGTGATGGACTGTTTTGACCAAAGCAGTTACTTTAGCTAGCTGAATGTTTTACTTATAGGTGTGATTGTTATATAATATGTTATATAATTTATATATCCCAATATAGATCACCTCACTTCTTTCTCTTTAGCAGTTGCTACGGGCTATTTACCTCCCTTGTCATTCTAGCCTGAAAGGAGAGGGCAAGATAAGTGGAAGCAGCTCTGCTTTTTAGTGCCCACTGGTTGGGAGAGGACAAGAAGGAGGAATAATAAGCAGGGCCAGGGGCTAGAACTGGCAGGAAGCCCATGCCCCGACTATAGTGCTGGCTGTGTTGTCCACCTTGGCCACAATCTCTTTTAAACAGTTCAGAATGTTAAAAAGAAGCAACAGGATATATTGCCTTTCCACTTTTCTTTGGAAGGGTGAGAAGTTTATCAGCCTCGAGAAAAAACACGGCAAGAAAAACAAAAAAAGCATTTTAAACAGCAGCAAAGGAATAGCTTGTTGAGATGTTCATATTTTTCAAATTTTCCCTCAAATTGTTTTTATGAAGAGCACATCTCTAAAGGATAAAAATAATGGCTGATCAGTATTTTTTTTCTCAAGAACTTGATTTCACTAAATACATTTTAAAAGACAGTCAAAATAGGACCAAATCTATTCAGCATATTCACAGGTGAAACTGTAATTATAACTTGGCAGTGGATGTTGCTGTTAAAAATTAGTTGATGATGAAGGTGGATTGGGGAACAGTGCCACTGAGTATGTGTAGCCTGTCTTTCCCATGTCAGAAAGTAACCATTGCTCTTTCCTAATACAGTATTTGGGTTTCTTCCCGTTCAAGAGATGTGCCTGCCAAATTTGCCAAGGCTTTTAAAACACCCTTGGGTGCTTGTGCTAGTTGGCGTTCAAGATGAGGTGCTGGTTGTTTTATTATGTCTCTTTAGGAAGGAACTTTATTTGTTTGTACTTTTATTTTTTTATCTTCTTGTATTTGTCTTGATCTTCATACTGAACCTAGAACATTTGTCAGTGATGCTTATACAGTAATACCTTGGTCTAAGAGTGTTTTGCAAGATAAGCAAACATTTCTTCTAAATGTTGCCTTGATCAACAAGCAATGTATTGATATACAAGCATTGGAGCAGGTCACATGATCACAAGTGAGCCAATGGCGGATCTCTCTCTCCCTGCTGGATTGTGGGTGATTATCTGGAATGTTACATCTCAGGCAAGCCTCAATAGCAGAGTAAGGAGAGAGGAAGGGAGGTTTCCTTTGTAGCAACCACAAAGGTTCATCAACGCTTTATAAGATGGAAAGACTATAGGGTTTTGGTAACTTCTAAATTTAGAATGCTCTGTAAACCTTGATGACAAAATCCCTGGACTAAAAATATTGCTGTTGAATGCTAGATCAGTGAATGGGCAATCAATAATCATCTAGAACCTGATCCTGCAAGATGGTGCTGATCTCACTTGCATCACAGAGACTTGGCTGGATCTCACTCAGCTTTGTCCTCCGGGTTTCTCTGTAGAACAACAGGCAAGACCGGGGTTGGGGGGGGTGGAGTGGCAATAGTCTATTGCCACTCCATCCCTTTTACTAGATGTCACATCCCCCAGTTCCCTGGATTTCAATATATGTTCCTAAAAGTAGGAGGCAGGGACAAGACAGGAATTCTCTTGGTATACCGCCCTCCCCGAGGCACAACTTCTCTACCTCAGCTAACTGAACTGATTTGCAGGGGTGGTATTGGAATCCCCCTGCCTCATTGGGCTGGGGGACTTTAACATCCATGCTGAGGCAGCTCTATCAGGGGTTTCCGAAGACTTCATGACCTCCATGACAACTGTGGGTCTATTGCAAATGGTGTCTGCCCCTACTCATTCTGCTTGCCACACCTTAGACCTGGTCTTGTGCCCTGGTATGAATATTGGGCCATCACCGGGGGGGGGGGAGAAAGGGGGGAAAGAGAAGGGCAAGCACGATTGGCTGCGAGAGCCCAGCGGGGCAGGAGGGGCAGGCTCTCGCTGCCTGACCGCAAGACAGGTCGCGCGAGGGGAAGAGCCAAGATGAGAGTGTGAGGCTTTTTGAGGTGAGGAACTTCCCCCTCACGTCCGCTCGTCGAGGGCCGCACTTGTCCAGAGACCCTCTTCTGTGGGCGGGTGGGTGGGCTGCGAATAAGTCTGCAACACAGAGTGCCTGGATCCGTTTCCTGGCCCAAAGAGCAGGCCTTGCGGGCCCCTCTCCCCATGCTAGAGCTATCCCATACCTGTCACCTTTTTCCTGGTGTGTGTGTGTGTGTATGTGTGTGTTTGTGTGCACATGGGCGGGTGTTTGTGTTTGTATGTGTGCACTAGCGTACACGCGCACATTGCTCCTCTCTCCTCCCGTCCTGGCTGGCACCAGGGAAAAGTTGGCAGGTATGACCTAGGGGTAAAAGAACTTTCTGTAGTCCAATTGTCTTGGACAGATCATTAACTGGTGCACTTTAGGCTCACTGGAACTCAGAGCCTACATGTTGACACACAGGCGGATAACACAGGTCACTCTGTAATTCGATGCGAAGAATTTGCACAACACTTTACAGCCAAAATTGTACAGATCTGGGCTGACCTGGATGCTGCTATTGATCCAGAGCCTATAAATAAAACTGTCCCCCTTGCCTGCCCTGTATTAATGGATGTGTTTCAGCTCCTACAGCTCAAGGATGTGGTAAAGACCCTTGGAGAGATGAGGGCCACTACATGTCTGTTGGACCCTTGACCTTCTTGGCTTGTAAAAGCTGCCAAAGAGAGTCTGGCAGATTGGTTAGGATTAGGAAGAGTAGTGAATGGCTCCTTGCAACAGGGCAGGATTCTGGCATGCTTGAAGGAGGCAATAGTAAAACCACTGTTTAAAAAAGCCCTCTTTAGATCCAATGATAATGAACAACTACTGACCGGTATCTAACATCCCATTGTTGGGGGAAATCCTAGAGCAGGTTGTGGCCTCACAGTTCCAAAGGTTTCTGGATGACATAAACTACCTGGATCTAGCTCTATCTGGCTTCAGGCCTGGTTATGGGACTGAGACGGCACTGGTTGCCTTGGTAGATGACCTACACCAGGAAATGGATGGGGGTTCTGTGTCCCTTCTGGTTTTATTAGACCTCTCAGCTGCTTTTGACACTATAGAACACACCATCCTCCTGACTCGTCTCTCTGAAATGGGACTTGGTGACACTGCCTTACAGTGGCTTCAGTCCTTCTTGCAGGAGAGAATGCAAAAAGTGGTGTTAGGGGACTCATGTTCAACACCACGGTCACTGACCTGGTGTTCTCTTCTGTCTCCTATGTTATTTAACAAGGGATAGGGATGCAACCTGTCCTAGATGGGATAACCCCCTAATTGAAAAAAGAGGTACGTAGCTTGGGGGTACTCCTGGACTTATCATTGAGCTTAGATGCCCAGGTCACAGCTGTGGCCAGAAGTGCATGTGCAAAAGTAAAACTAGTATACCAGTTACACCCATTTCTTGAGAAATCTGCTCTGGCCACTGTGACACATTCCCTTGTGACCTCCCGGCTGTACTACTGCAATGCTCTGTATGTGGGGCTACCGATAGAAAGTCTCAGGAAACTTCAATAAGTCCAAAACGCAGTGGCCAGATTGCTGACTGGGGTGGGTTACAGAGATCACATTACACCCATACTGAAGCAGCTCCATTGGCTGCCAGTCACCTACTGGGCACAATTCAAGGTGTGGACGTGGACTTCTAGCCAAATTTTGTGAGTTTGGGCATTTTGTGTGCACAATATGTGGTATGTGGGACCCCAGAATGAATCATCTGAGTTTCCATTATTTCTTATGGGGAAATCTGCTTTGATCTAAGAGTGTTTTGATTTACAAGCATGTTTCCAGAATGGATTATGCTCGTAAACCAAGGTATTACTGTATAAATTTAATAAGTCAAATAAGTTAGGGTGGACTGGGCTAAATTCTGTTGCATAACTTTATATTCAGGAAAACTCAGATTAGTCACTGGAAACGCTCAAACATGCTAGCTAAAAGATTCCTATCCCTCCCCAGCCCTGCCCCCTGCCCCAGGCTCTGATGCTCCCTCTTGGTCTAGAAAAGTGTAGAGAGCTGTGGGTTGGCAAGTGTGTTTGACAAAACTGCTGGGATCAAGGCTGCTGTGAATAATCCACTGAAGGTTTTTTACTTTTAAAAGCGTCACATACATGTCCATCTTGAGGCTCCCAGAAGCTTTCCCAGGGCGAAAAGAAAGCCTAAGAGGGCCTTGGAAAAATGATAGAAGGGAGAAGGGATACAAAGTTTTATAAGTTAAACATTTCTAGCTCGTGATCTGTGTTGCCCTGGGTAGTAAGTGACACAATAGGAAGTTGCCCATTGACTCTTCCAGGACAGTGCCTCCTGTGAAACATTTGTGCTTCATTCTAGAAAGAATGGAAACAATTTTTATTCCCAAGGCATTGTTGCACATATTGGTAAATTTTACAGGTTTATCTTATTAATCAACCATAACTCATTCAGTTGATCTTTCATTTTTAATAGGGTGGCCCCTAATATAAATAAATACATAAATAGCAATTACTTAGTCTGATCAGGCATGACTCAGTTTGATCATCTGTTCATAATGTACCATATTCTTCACTCTATAAGACACACTCCCACCCTCAAAAGTAAGGGGAAATGTCTGTGCGTCTTATGGATATATACTTAGCCCCCGCTATGTATATATCACAGATTTTCCTTTAGGGAGACGTTACCTGCACTGAGCATCTCCTCTCCCCTGCTGCAGCCGGGATTCCACAGTTGCAATCACATCGTTTGCAAAGAGGCTTCCTACAGGGAGCCTCTCCCTACCCCTCCCCTCCTGCAGCCAAGATCCCCAGTCAGAAATCATCCCATTTGCAGAGGTCTCATCCACTGAGCCTCTGCCCTCCCATTTTGCAGCCTGGATTCTCTAGTCCCATTCACCTTGTTTGGAAGGTCCCCTTTTGCAGCTTGGATTCCACAGTCCCAACTGCCTTGTTTGCAATCCTCCCCTTTTGCAGCCAGTCCAATCACCTCGTTTACAAGCCTCCCTTTTTGCAGCCTGGATTCCCTGGTCATGAAACCTTAGGCTAAACATTTTTTCTTGTTTTCCTCCTCTAAAAACTAGGTTCATCTTATGGTCAGGTGCATCTTTTAGAGCAAGAAATACGGTAATAGCAATAATAATAATAATGAATAATAATGTACTATCAAGTCAATTCGGATTTATGGGAACCCTTTTCAGGATTTTCTAAGTAAAGAGCACTCTGAAGTAGTTCACCATTCCCTTCTCCTGGGGACATCCAGAGAGTGTGCATCTTGGTCCAGGGCACACAGACTAGCTCTATTCACAAAGGGGTGAATTGAACTCCCATACCTAAATCATACCTAAATCAATGAGCTATTCAGACAGCTCATCTGTTAGTAGCTAACAGGGTGGACAAAACTGCCTGGATGAGTAGTGAAACATTTTGATCTCACAAGAAAAGTTCAGTTGCCATGACTCAGCTTCCAGATAACCTCACCTGGATGACTGAGAATCTTCACAGATATGTTACTGGCTAGTAATTTAAATTGTTATTTAAATCAAATCCACCTGGATAGCTAACATTAATGATCCTGTCTATCAGGGAGAAACAGTATAAAATTACTGATAGAAGACTTATACGATTGCACAGTATGGTTAATAATATGCACCATGGTAATGGTTAATAATAATATGCATTAACTATATACATAGTGAAAGCTTGGTTCACTAAGCTTGTTTGAAGATGTGCTGTGATGTGAAGGCATGCTATTTTCCCAAGCGTGTATGGTTCCCACCCACCCCCAAAACCAGAGTTGAAATGAGAAAAATATCAACAACCATCAGCTCAAGTTTCAATTAGACACTTCCTGGAATATCCCGTTTCTAATAGGGGAGCAACGGGACCTTTATATCAGGAATCTTGCCCATATATGTGTGCCTATGTATGTGTCAAATAATCCCTTTGTGTTGTGGAAGATTCTGGGAAGTCTTCTGAAGAACTTACTTAATTTTTGCAAAATGGTACACCAATGCTACTGACTTTTTTGGTGAACTTAGAGTTCACCAAGTCGTCATTCAGCGCTTTGCCTTGTAGAAGACAATTGTAAACGTTTACCCGTTGTTACTGATTTTCTTCTTGCGTTGCTAAGGATTCTTCAAAGGGGCTTGAAAACCACAGGGATAGGAGATTCTGAACCCAGCTATGAAGAGGAGATGTAGTCTATTCACTCAATTAAAGGACACTCAATAGAGCAACCTATTATCTGTAGAGTCTAGTAAAGCAGAAGTAGGTCTTGCAAGAAGAGCAATGAGGTATTAGCTTCCTAGATCTGTTAGTGGAGAAGCACTTGAGGAGTCACAGCTGTACCCCTAATAAATATTCAGGTACCACAGATCCCACTGCACTGGACATGTCTTAGGAACAAACAGCAGTCACCAGTCTGTCCAGTTTCTGGAATAAACCATGTGCTGTTTTTGGCCACAAGGCAATTCCTTACCATCCCTGGGCATTATTCTTGAGCTTCTGTCATATGCAGGAAGGACAGCTATTAATACAGTCATTTACAGGGATCCCTCCGAGATGGGGTGCTGATATGGTTCAGTCCATAGTGGGGAACAATACATGTTTATAAGCACAAACACCATTTAGAAAAGGGGAAGGGGAACGGAAGCATCCCGTCTTGGAAAAGGACAGTGCGGGATTTGGAATATTTCATGGAACTGCATGCAGAACTAATTAAGGATATTCGTTGGTTAACCTTGATCCCTCCGTAAGATATGGAAGGGCTCAAAGGCTGGCATTACAGCAGACAGTTCAAAGGCAAAGTATGATGATACCCAGAGCTTGAGAAAGCTTAGGGTAGATATTAGTTTTTATATCTAGTCCAGTAATTCCAGGCTCTGGTTCAGGACACCACTGAAATATCTGATGTTCATGTGGATCTCTTCACTTTAGCAGTGGCTGTTTGGCTCCGGGCAGGGTGAATAAGATGTGTGGACCAGTCTTTGCATGTTGCTGCCAGATCCTGGTGATTAGTTCCACTGCACTGGAATAAACAGGAACTTAAAGTCTCTTCTCTCAATAAGGCACATCAGCCCCAGGGTGCCACTAGCTGCTTTCAGCGAGACATCATCCGTACAAACTCTGCAGGAGGAAAACCCAAAGATATAGACATAACAGGGGGGAAAACATATTCCATCTGCTCATAAACAGAAGAAGGAGGGCATTGAAGGGAGGTTTCAGTTGCCTTATTTTATAGATAGCCTCAAAGGGTTCAGAATCCAGAAGAATTCAACTTGTCTCCATCTATTCACCCACCTACCATCCCTCTCTTCCTCCGGAGTTCCTAATATTGCGTCTCACTCTTCCAAAACTCCACAGCACTCGGTGTGACCAGGAAACAGGAAGCTCGCTGAATATGCATTTCCCACAGAAGTTACTGAAACTAGTTAAAAAAGCTGTAGGGGCTATGAGCCATGAAGGCTCTACTATGTTCCTTCCAGAACCAAAGGCAGTATTGCCCCTGAATACCAGTTTGGGGGAACATGACTGTATGATGAGAGAGGGATACTATTGTACTACAACCACTGGGCAATGGGAAAAGGCTGAGATTTGTAGTCCAAATTATGGTAAGCTTCCTCATCACGCTCTCTTTGCGCCTTTTTACACGACCCCTAAGATCCGCTGGCCACTTAAATTTGGACCAGAGATCTTAGGGGTTTGTCGCTCTGCCTGTGTCCCCACCCCCCTCCGCACTTCCTGGCTGCTGGCTGCGTGAGGGGAGGGAGAAAAAGAGAAAGAAAAGCATGCCGCTCACCTCCGTTCTGCCTCTCGTCTCTGTAAAAGTAGCTCTTAAAGGGGCGGGAGCCAAAAAACAACAAACAGAAGCAAGGAGAGCCCTGCACTCACTATCGTTACACCGGATCAAATAATTTTCACCTCCAAAGAGCAGGTACCTGAAAGCTGCGCTGGGATGCGCTAAAGTGGGCGGGGTCGCACTTAATTTCCTGTTAACTCCGGAGCTGGTGGGTAAACATTTTTAAGCTCCGGAGCTGGGAGCCATTTGCCCCGGAGTTTAGGGGTCGTGTATAAACACCCTTTGTTGCCTGTCAGCATTCCAGAGACATCTATTCAACATTGAGGGAACAATTGTACTAGATAGGCTTTTGGCCGGAACAAGCATGCTTCTTCATGTGTTCTTAACAGGCACAATTGTTTTAGATCGGATAAGACCTAAAAATCTTGGTTCACCAAATGCAGACTTCAGCACCACTAGAGGGATATCTGTAGTTGTTGTTATGTGCCATCAGGTTGCCTCCGACATGTGACCACCCTGTCTAGGATCCACTTGTTTGCCTTTCAGGCAATCCAAGGTAGCCACAAAACTCCTCCAGCACCATATTTAAAACAGATCATTCTTATTCCTGTTGGCTTTCTTAACTATCCAGCTTTCACACCCCTATAATGGTGACTGGAAATACAAGAGTATGGATGATCCTGCTCTTGGTCTGCAGTGACACATCCTTATATTTGATGATCTTCTCTAGTTATTTCCTTGCCTCTCTTCTGAGTCTCAGCATTCTTTTGTTTCCTTGACTTCCCAATTCATTTTGGATGGATGATTAAACCAAGGCAAACAAAATATTTCACTAGTTTTATTTCTTTATTTGTCATTATTAAAACTGTGACTGCCTAGATGCCCTAAACATATCTGATCTCGCTTGATTTCAGAAGCTAAGCAGGGCCGGCCCTGGTTAGTACTTGGATGGGAGACCACCAGGGAATACCAGGTGCTGTAGGCGCCTGGAGTAGGAACTGGCAAACCACTCCAGTATTCCTGCCAAGAAAACTCCATGGACATGGGGTCACGAAGAGTTGGTCACGACTGTAACGACACAACACACACACACACATTCCTATGTGGTACTGTTTTTAATCTTCTTGATGTTCCCACTGCAGTCTTGCTTTGGCTCTTTCTTCTTTCACTTTCACTAAACATATTTCAATTCATTGCTGTTTTCTGCCAGTAAGATGGGGTCGTTGTTTGCATCTCTTAAATCACTGGTGTTTCCTCCATCAGTTTTTTAACTCCTTCATCTTTGTCCATCTTTCTGTATTCTACGGTTGAACAGAGAAGGGGATATATTGCACCTCTTGTTTGACACCTGTCCCTTGAGGAAACCATTTTGTCTGTCCATACTGTCCTAACAGTAGCTTCTTCTCCACCACACAAGTTATGCATCATAATGATCAAGTCCTGAAGCACACCCATTTCTTTCAGAACTATCCATAGTTTCTCATGATCCACACGATCAAAGACTTAGGTGTAGTTTATAAAGCATAAATTGATCGAATACTATATAGAAATTCTTTGGTGCACTTCAGGAGCTAGCGTATATTTCAGATATGATCTCGAGTTCCTCTTCCTTTTTGGAATCCAGCTTGAGCATCTGGCATTTCTAGCTCCATATAAGGTAAACACTTTTACTACAACACCTTGTGCACCAATTTGCCAACATGGGAAGTTAGAGCAATGGTCTTATATTTACTACACTCCTTAGCATCTCCTTTCTTAAGTACTGGAATTTATATTAAATATTTCCCATATGTGGGGAAATAATTTGATTTACATATATGGTTTTGGCTTATTTTTGTTATGATTTTGACAGTCCCCATGGCTTTAAATAGTTCTATTGTTATCCCATCTATACCTGATGATTTATTTCTTCCCAATGCTTTCAAGCAGCTTCCATTTCACTGTCTAGAATTGCATGTTTTTCATCATAGGGTTCCCTTCAAAGAAATCTGTATAGATGTTCAGTATACTGTTTTCACCTTCTCTATTTTATCCTGGTCAGATAGTGAACTTCCCTGTTGGTCTTTCAGCATTTGTAATCTAAGCTTATATATTTATCTTTGGTTTCTTAGATCTTCAAGGGGAAACTTATTGTTTTCCTCCTTCTGTTGTTCTGTTCTGTTTCTTTGCATTGGTTGTTGCAGTGGTTCCATTAAAACTGAACCCACTGTATATATTGCCATATAGGAATATCCTGATGAGAATGTGTTGATTTGCTAGGAATCCTTACAAAGCTAACTTTATGATCAGATTCTCCATGATCATTCCCAAACTGAGAGAAATAAAATTGGACATGAATTCTGCTTTTACTCTCCCCCCTTTTTCCCTCCCTCACAAAGACCTTAGCCACCCCTTTTTCCAATAGAGTATTCAACCACTGCCAACCTTTACATCCCATCCCAGTTGAGAAGGACTGAAATTGAGCAAAGAGGAAGGACTGCTATTTTTTCTAGTACCTTCAAAGTCTACAAGGCCATCTCCATTCAGATCAACATCCTTGAGGATTTCATCCACCTCACGGTAGTTCAGTTGCTGTCCCAGGAGTTTACGCATTGCTTCCCGTAGTTCAGCTATGCTAATCTGCCCATCACCGTTTGTGTCAAACTGGGAGGGAAAAAGAAGAAAAATAAGATTATCAATTACAGTTGTCTGATAAGTTTATTTGTCCTTTCATCCTATGTACAGTAGTGCAAGCGCTGGTGATCTCGAGGTTGGACTACTGCAACGCTCTTTACATGGGATTGCCCTTGACTCTCCTCCAACGTTTGCAGCGGGTACAGAATGTGGCAGCCAGGCTGGTGGCGGGTGTGCGTCGCCATGACCACATCACCCTAGTCCCGGCTCGCTTGCATTGGTTGCCCGTTGCATCCCAGATCAGATTCAAGGTCTTGGTTTTAGTTTATAAAACCCTCCATGGCTTGGGCCCGGACTACCTGGCAGAGCGGATCGCCCAGCAATCAACCGCGGCCCGACCAGTTCGGCAGTCGCGAGCACACTCGCTCCGGGTCACCACCCCTAGAGAGGCCCCAAAAAACCACCACCCATAACCGGGCCTTTTTGGTGGCGGCCCCCACGCTGTGGAACAGCCTTCCTAGCAAAGTGCGCTCTGCAGAGTCCCTGCTGGCCTTCCGTAGAGCCTGAAAACTCTGCTCTATCGTGAGGCCTTTGGTGACCAAGCTTAATTTAGTTAATTCAGTTAATCTAGTTTTTTTCCCCTTTCCCACCATCCTCCATCCACCGTTTACTTTAATTAGTGAGATGTTGGGCTGCTGAGCCACATTTGTTCTTATGCCAAGGGTGCTACTTGTGTTTTTTAACTTTTAATCTGATTGTTTGATACATTGTATTTGTATTTTGAATTTGTTATATTGTATTTCTGTATATGAATATTGCTGCATTGATCAGCTTGTTGTAAGCCGCCCAGAGTTCCCCCCGGAAAATGGGCGGGGTATAAATTCAATAATAAATAAATAAATAATATGTCTCTTCCCTGAACCCCCAACCCAGAGAGTCCCCTTTGGCCCTTAAAAGACTAATAAGAGAAGGCAGTGGAGTATTTGAGACTTATGTGAAATATAGACTGTGCTCTTAATTACATTAATAATTAATTACATTAATAAGATCTTAATTACAGCTGATATTTCAATAGGTGCAAACAGATCACAATGGATACACATGAATTCTCAAATTAGTGCGGCAGACAAAACAGCAGCAAAAGCGATTCTCAAAAGCACTTCACAGAGCATACTGTATATACTCGAATATAAGCCTAGTTTTTCAGCCCTAATTTTGGGCTGAAAAAAGGGGCCCTCGGCTTATATTCGGGTCAATACTTTTCACCACTGAGGCAAGTGCTTGTGTCGGTGGCTAAGTCATTTTAAACATTGCGTGCCGCTTCTCATGACCCCCCTCTGCATCACAGGGGAGCAGCACGCGATTTTTAAAATGACTTTTAGCCACTGACCCAAGCACTTGCATCAGTCGCTAAAAGTCATTTTAAACATCACACACCGCTCCCCCAGCTCACAAAGGAGAGCTGCCAGGCCCTGCTGCATTTCCCACCCTAGACTTATACTCGAGTCAATACGTTTCCCCAGTTTTGGGGGGTTAAATTAGGGGCCTCGACTTATACTCGGGTTCGACTTATACTTGAGTATATATGGGTACCCAAAAGGTACCCAAAATCAGTTGTAATAGCAAAGGGCTGCTTATGCTGCCTATTAAGACATATTTAGAACAGATGACTCTTCAGCACACCATAAAATTTATAATTCACCGAGTCTGATGCTGCCTCCTCCAGCCCTTGGAATTCAATTGTACAGGGCCAGAAACAGATGTTAGAGACAGCCCATAGTGTGATTAGACAGCTGTAAAGGAACACATCTGATCACACTGGAAAGAGTCACTTCAACAGGAGTGATCTCCCTAAAAGTGAAATCCTGTCTTTTAAAGAATCACTTTGGTCCTGCTCCCCAAAGTAATAGCTCTAGAGCTGGATGTTTGTGCATTGGTGTGATTATTGGGAAATACATCATATCTGACTGTTCTATCAGCAGTTTAAAACACAATCTGTGTGTGTGTGTGTGTGTGTGTGTGTGTGTGTGTGGTCATTCCCTATGTCCCAGTGGCACAGCATGAGTTTCTCTCACCTCTGACATCATGCAAATTAGCCTGCTTTGTTCGCTAACAGATCTTTACTTAAGTATGGGATTTCTTTGAAGTCTGAAAGACTGCCTTAGAAACCTTGATATTCTTTTGGCTTTAATTACAGGTTAATTCTTGTGTCTCCTTCTGAGGCCAACATCTCACCTCTCGAAAGGCATCCCGCAGTTCTTTTACTCCAATCATGTCCGCTGTTTCTGCCAACATTTTGGGACCCATGAGTTCCACAAAGTCATCAAAATCCACCTTCCCTCCAGCTGCAAACAAAGAAAAATAGTTTCAACCCAAAGACTAATAAATAGTTCCTCGTTAAGTATTTAAGTACTGTATTAGATATCCGGTATGGCGAAGCAGATAGTGTTGGGCTGGCTACTAAGGAGCCCTAAGTTTAAATTCCCCACTCAGCCAGGGAATCTCAGGATGCAATCAGATGTGGATTTGTCTTCTAGTTCTCTCCTATTCCCAGTGACCAAATGTCACATGTGCTCTCACAAACCATTCCATCCCTGATTGATTGCTATCTGTAATTTTTGTGTTACTATCGGGGTTACTGTGTTTTTGGTGCAGATAGGACTGCTCTGTTTTGGTTCAGTTCAATCAATGGTTTGGCCTTGTAACATCTGATTCACACCACCATTTTGCATCCACAGTCTGAGCAGTGAAAAGACAACCTGTACTGATGTGAAGGAAATTATCATGGAAAATCCCCATGTATAGACAAATCGCTGAGGATTGATATTCAAATGCCATTGGATTCTTTTTAGCTCGTTCATAGCTATGTTGCCTATAAGTTAAAACTCTCTTCAAATAGCACAGGACTATCCACACGATGCATCTCAAACAGTATCCATTGGAAAATGGCAGTGTGCCAAATCCCTTTGAGCAATGCAAGATGTACACACTAATATACTGTTTAACCATTTTGTAATTCAGTTTCTGCTCAAGTTGTAACTGTTGCCTTCTGCCGAGGGCTCAGATGTGCTACATTCTGGGACTTAAAGCTCTCAGAATCATCCCCTGGTGAGCATAAGTCTCTAGCCATGAGTGGGGGATTCTGGGAGTTGTAGTAACATTCCCAAACTCTTCTGGCCCACAGGAAAGTGACCCCCTTGTTATGCATTGGTCTGATAAACAATGTGTCCTGTAACAACTAGTCTATGTCTCTCTTTATGTAACCGTGGCTACTTATAGAATTTACTACGCCTGCAAAATGTTTGTCCTCTTGCCCTGCCTGACATTTCCTTCCTCGAAAAGGAGTCCTGATCTCCCTCTCCTCCAATGAATTCTCTTATCTAAATTAGGACATATCTAGATAATAAATGTGTGTTCCATTTTACGTGGCACAGTTTATTTGAGTAAACTGGTAGTGTTATGCTGCTCTACTATGCTGTGTGAGGAGCAGATTTGGAAACACAGGAGAATCTAAGTGCTAATGGAGATGGAGATTCATAAGAACATAAGAAGAGCCATGCTGGATCAGGCCAAAAGCCCATCTAGTCCAGCTTCCTGTATCTCACAGTGGCCCCACCAAATACATCTGGGAGTGCATGAGACTAGATATCTGTCTCCTGATACCACTCCCCTGCATCTGGCCCTTGAAGCACGTGGTTTTAAGCCTGGAGATGACATATCTCCATCGTGGTTTGTAACCTGTGATGGACTTCTCCTCCAGGAATCTGTCCAATCCCCTTTTGAAGCGAATGTTGCTTTAGATTGCTGCAACAGCAGTACATCAGAGGGGGCTAAACAGGTAAAGGTAAAAGTTCCCCATCGCACACGCATGCTAGTCGTGTCCAACTCTAGGGGTGGTGTTCATCTCCGTTTTTAAGCCAAAGAGCCAGTGTTGTGCAAGTCTGTGGTGACGTGGCCATAAAACCCAATTCCTGACAAGTTCCAACAAGGCAACAGGGAGGGAAGGAAGGAAGGACACAAGATCTGCTTGGTGGAATGGGAGGCTGCTAATGTGGGGCAATTCTCCACCGAGGCACACTTCGTTCTTAGTGCTGCATGGGTTGGTTTAATAACACTAGGCACGTACTGATCTGCTGGGACAATTCAATGAGCTCCATCTCCGTTGGCATATAGCCCATGGTGCGCATACATTCTCCCAGGTCCTTGTAGCTGATGTAGCCATCACGGTCTTTGTCAAATTCCCTGAAGGCCTCCTTTAGTTCTGGAAAAAAGAAGTGATGCTGTAAGGATTCAGCTTTCATAAAACAGGCATTTCTCCATACTAAGCATGGCTAGAATTGCAACCTAAACAGTTGCTTATCACTGATGTTGGGAAAGATTGAAGGCAAAAGGAAAAGAGGACGGCAGAGAATGAGATGGTTGGACGGTGTCATCGATGCAACCAATATGGATTTGACAAAATTCCGGGAAGCAGTGGAAGATAGGAAGTAGATCAGATGTGATACTTGCTAGGCAAGGGGGGAAATGCTGTCCTTTACTAACTCCAATATCTTTGTCCGACTCTGGAGCTCCCCTCCAGAGGAACAGTAGAGTTGTGGGTGCTATCAGAGGAACACTAAGGCATACTGGATGCTTCTAAGACTTACCTCAAAGACAGCATTTTAGTTAGGTAAGCCCAGATCACGTCACCTTCTATGTCCAACCCTCTTGTGCTTACCAGAAAAAAAAATGTTGAAATGGAAATGACAGATTTGGTGCACGGTATTTTTGACTGTCAGTGCTGGGAGTCCTCCATGTAGGAGTATGCAGTGCAAGGCCAATCAGAGCTTTCGTAGAAAGACGGAATCCACACTTTTGAGTCAAGGAACTTAAACCATCTGATAGCTTCATCATCAGATATGGGGATGAGCCAGTTGGAGACAAAAGGATCAAAGGAATGAACAGGGAGGGTGTCAAAAATGGGCAATGGAATAAAGCACAGAGATGACAAGATAAAGCATTGATTGAGGGTGCAACTATACAACAGTAAAAATGTCAAGTGATCAACTGTAAAGTTGCACTTAAAAAGTCAGGTTTCATGATCCTGGTTTCTCCCCTGCCAGGTAAGTATTAAAGACAGAGGAAGAACTTAAAAAACAAAATGTAACATTTGGTGGACGAGATCACAACTGAATTCAAGGCTTACCAAAGGCAAAAAATAAAGTTTTTATGAACAGAAAACCGACATGTTGTTAGGAGGTGAAGATAAACTTATTAAGAAAATATATAAATATATGCTGGAGGTTAAGACTAAAGATGAAACTGTGAAAGACTGCATGATTAAAGGGGCACAACATATAGGGCATAATAATGAATTAGCACATTGGACACAGTTATGGGTAAATAACGTAAAATATACAAAGGCTGTGAACCTGAAAGAAAATGTATACAATATGTTTTATAGATGGTGGGCAGCGGGGGGGGGGGCAGGTGGGGGGTTCAGGCGGCGGTGGCGGGGGTGGGGCAGGGCGGGGGCGGGGCAGCGGGGGGGACAGCGGATGACAGGGGACGGCGACAGGCGTGGGGGGCGGCGGGCGGACGGCGACGGGCAGCGGGGAGACGGACGGCGGTGGCCAGCGGCGGGGTGGTGGTGGAAGGGGGGCAGCAGGCTGGCCAGCGCCCCCTCTCCATTTTGGCGCCCTAGGCAACTGCCTAGTTCGCCTTAATGGACGCACCGGCCCTGAGGGCAACCTTAACAAGCTGCAAACAAGAGTTGACTGCTGATTTCCTCCTCTGTGGAATTCTTCCTCACTTCCTCACTTGCTCTCTTTTTTTAATGCCGCTTGGCTGCTGTAGTGTACCATCACTGGCATCAAGCCATACAAAAAAAATGAAGATGATGGGATGTTAATCTGTGGAGAATAGACATCCTCATGAATGCCTCTTTGCTTCCTTTCTTCCCACCTTAAACTAGGAAACTGAGAAAGCCAGTTTCAAGTTGTCCACTGCATTGGTCCAAGTGATCACACTGCCTGAACAGATGCAAATGCATTCAGTTCTTTTAAAAGGTTGAAAACCCAGCAGTGGAGAGAAAAACTAACTAGTGGGAAATGGTTTATGTCAGGGGTGCCCAAACTTTTTGTAAGGAGGGCCAGATTTGGTGGCTGAGAATGTGTCAGGGGCCGGTTGCTCCCTGACCCTGCCACCCCACTGCAAGCCCCACCCACTGACCTATAAGCCCCACCCACTAACCCCTTGCAACCCCACCCGCAGGAAGGAAGGAAGGCGCCTAGCTTCACAAGGTTCCTGGTGATGCTGGTGGCGGCGGCCCTCCCCCGTGCGCGCACCCAGCCCCACCAGCTTCTGCTCACCGGCCGACCGGCCCGCCCAGCCCCTCGAGCTTCCCAGTGGTGTTGGTGTTGGCAGAAGATTTTAAAAAAAACATGGGGCAAAGGAGGGGGAGGGAGGGGTGGGCCAGCCAGTCGCGGGCCACTCAGAATGGCCTGAAAGGCCAGATTTGCCCCCCCCCCCAGGCCGGACTTTGGGCAGGCCTGGTTTATGTGTTCTCGGCAGAAAATAATGTGAATTAGACTGTCCCAAGCTTGGAGTCTTTTGTGAATTATTTGTCAGTGTGCTCCCACCCTGAGTAAAAGAAGCTGAGTGAAGGGTAGGTGGTACAGCACTCTGCCTGATCTGACCAAAGAGCAAGGAATGAGTGCAATTGTTGACTAAAGCCAAGCAAACTGGTATTTTGCTTTGCTACTCCCAGACATCCAAGGGGGTATTGTAACATTCAGTGAATTATACTAAGGCTTTATATGAGTCCATCCTCCTACTGTAATCCTTCCTTGTCTTTCTGCTTGCTTGTTGCTCTCTGTGAATTGTCATTGGGAGGCAATTCTAGATCTTAGGCCTGAAGTCCCTTCCCAGCTCCTCCAGTAATCGGGCTGGCCAATGATATTTAGTTGCCCAAAGTGGCACTCATGTTAAGGTATATAGTATAAATTACCAAAGGGCAGGCAGACTACTTGGCATGTGAAGCAGAAAATCCAAGAAGCACTTTTTCTCCTGCCCTCACCAGCATATCTAACCATTTGGTGCACTTTCATAGGTAAAAACCAGCTGTCTGAGGAGACTACCTCAATCTGTCTACAGTAACACAGTACCTTGGTTTAAGAGTACCTTGGTTTAAGAGTGTTAAGACAAGCAAACATTTATTCTAATATTTGCCTTAATCAACAAGCAATGTCTTGATGTACAAGCATCGGTGCAGGTCACATGATCACAAGCAAGCCAATGGGCTCTCCCCCCCCTTGCTGGATTGTGGGTGATTGTCTGAAACATTCAATCTTTTTGGCAGTCTCCAAAGCAGAGGGAGGAGAGAGGAATGCAGGTCTCCCTTGAACCAGCCAGGAACATTTTCAAAGGGGAGTGCAGGTTAGGGTTTTGTTTTTCTTTCTATTTCTATTTAATTTGTTTTCAACATCCTTTCTTATTTTTCAAATCATTTCTAGTCATGGGCCAGCTAGTCAAGTGTGTATATGGCTACAAATTGTACTTTATTGTCACATTAAAAACACAGAATAAAATCCAGGTGTTATTTCCGAGCAGAGCAGATTCCACAGCCAGGTGTGGGGGTGGACTTCTAGCCAACTTGTTTTGTGAGTTTTGGCATTTTGTTTGTACAGTATGTGGTCTATGGGACCCCAGAATAAATAATATAAGTTTCTATTATTTCTATTATTTGTTATGGGGAAATTTGCTTTGATGTAAGAGGTTTTGTTTTGTTTTATTTACAAGCACCTTTCCGGAATGAATCATGCTTGTAAACTAAGGCATTACTGATTACTATAATTGTAGGGCCAGCATTGATTAAGCCCTGGTACCTGGTGGTAAAATATTTAAGGGTAGGTTCATTTTACCTTCAATTTCTTCTGGTCGTAGTTCTCTGTCCTGAGGAGAAAGGTAAATAGAGACCAGTGAAACAATGCCATTTGTGACTCCTTTGACCATTCTTATTCATCCTACTGTCCTTTGCTACTGACCTATTAACCAGAAGCTATCACCGACTCAGTGTGTTGATGGGGCAGGTTGGTTCACTCTTTTTTTCTGGCATCCACACATGGTAATTACTGGAGCATTTCCAATTTGTTCCAACCCACACCTCTCTGAACCCCTTTCAGAAGGATCTATCATTTTGTTGTGGGTTGTTGGGCTCTTGTGTAGTCTCTTCCACCACAAGTGATCACTTATGATGGACTAAACTAGAACCATGCAGCTGTCAAAGACTCCTTTCCATGTTACTTTCCAGCATCTTGAAGTGGGTTATAAACCATTTCAGGACACTGGCAAATTGAACACCTTCTCCTGCTTGTCTGCAGAGGGCCAAGGGAAGTTAACTTATTTTTATTAGGTCTGTTAAATTGTCATTGATGAGCTGTCTCACTTAGATTCAGACATTTTTCTTTGCTTTTCTGTGTATTTCAAATCAGGAAACTGCCTGCAGCTGTTGTTTCAATTGGCAATACACAAGAGAGGCAAATAAAAACATTTTCTTTTAATTTAATTTTATCTAAGTGAATCAGTGCATCAGTGACAATCTGGCAGATCTAATAAAATGTAATTTCACTTCTCTTGCCCTTCTGCAAGCAAGCAGGGGAAATTTTCAATTGACAATGGAAGATGTTGAAGAGGATCAGGTGTTCTGCTAAGACATGGGCTGCAAAGGAAGTGTTACTGTATATGGCTGCTTCCACTTTAGCTGCAGTGATCATGTTCTGTCCTCTCCTAGTGAGTGTCTGTGGTCAACCATGTAACAGCAGACCCTGGACACTGTTGCCACTTAAATGTGAGGAGTTTCCCCTAGAGCCAGACACGGAAAGGCCAGAATACAGTGGGTGGGGAGGGAAGGTAGCAACAGTGTTGGAGACTGGGTTTCGCATGAAAGAAGAAAGAGAACGAGAGGAGAACATTCACTGGAGGGTTGAAGTTGTGACTCTGAGTGGATTTTTCAGGGGGGAAACTGGGTTCTGTGGCTTGTGTGAGGAATGGTAAAGCATGTACATGCAAGAATTGCCATGAAAAACAGAGTGTGTGGGAATGAGTGTGGCATCTCTCTCTCTCTCTCTCTCTCTCTCTCTCTCTCTGTGTGTGTGTGTGTGTGTGTGTGTGTGTGTGTGTGTGTGTGTGTGTGTGTGTGTGTGTCTGCGTGTGTGCGTGTGTGCGTGCGTGTGCATGCGTGCATGTGCACATGAAAGAGTAGGAGGGAGGCTGGTAAGGTATGAAGTGTGGTGGTACAAAGAAGGAAGGAGCCAGAGGATTGTTTGAAGTACTCTCTCTCTCTCTCTCTCTCTCTCTCTCTCTCTCTCTCTGTGTGTGTGTGTGTAAAATGCCATTTGGACACAAGAATTGCACCAAATGCCATATTACTCCTCCCCACCAAATTCAACCAACACTGTTGATGCTACTTAGGCCGAAATGTTTCAAGCACATTGTCTTGCCCAGCCCATTCCTCAGTGATTCAGTCCTTTCCCTTTTACAGTTTGATCCCATGCTTGTTCACTTTAATGCAAAGATGCACAATGTTCACTGGAGCATCCTCCCAAGTAAACTGGCATGGGATAAGAATCTCATGCTATCATACCATTGGGTTCGGTGCAAGCCTAATCTCAGGACCAATGAAGATAAGATGAGTTGGAGCAAAGCTCTCCCCATTCTTGTAATAGTAGACCTTTAGTGCAGAGCTGGTAGCTCAAAAGCTGGTGCTACATAGATTACACTATAAATCAGGAAGTCGTCACCTGTGGCATGAAATCACAAGATGGTCTCAGGTGTGTCATTGTCTTGTTCTCTCTCTCTTATTGTCTCTCTGTAATATGTGAATAATTATACTGATTATACCTTATTGGGTTATTGTAAGGATTCTAGCAAGACATATTTGAGTCATCCAAAGTTTAATATACAAAGAGTAGGGTGATTTGCCAAGCCTGTAAGAAATGGACTTAAAATGAAGGAAATATTTCACTTGTCACCTTCCATATAGGAAAAGATTGCCTTAAATCACACCTCAGCTTATGCCAGTGTTGGTGAACCTATGGCACGGGTGCCAAAGGTGGCACTCGGAGCCCTTTCTGTGGGCACCCGACATCACCCCTTCAGAGCCACCTGTATCCAAGTTAAATTGCTGTATTGGCACTTTGTGAAAAATTAGTGGGTTTTGAATCACAGTTTGGGCACTCGGTTTCTAAAAGGTTTGCCATCACTGGCTTATACAATGGGAGGGTAGATAGATAGATAGATAGATAGATAGATAGATAGATAGATAGATAGATAGATAGATAGATAGATAGATAGATAGATAGATAGATATGGGTATGGGTACAATAGTAGCTATATTATAAAGTGCTGCATAAACAGAACAACAGCAGAAGTGCAGTACGTACGATCTGTGTGATAGCGATGCTCTGGCGCAAGAAGATGCAAGCTGGCCCCACTAAGCCATGCAGCACTGAGTAGTTCTGCAGTGAGGGATATTGCGTGCCATCAAACATTTCGTCTGCGTCGTAGCTGGTTGAGGCAGGGGAGCCGGGAGCCTCGGAGGGCTGCTTATTCTCCTGTGGCATAGCTCGCAATTAACTAAGCATAGTTAGAAAGCCTGATTTCCCCCCACCTGTCATGGTCTGGGTGTTTAAGGCCCCTATTCCCTGGGAGATTTAAGGGAGGTAGAGAGTGGCCAAAGAACAAACAGAAGGTGTGCTAAAGGAGTAATACCAGATTATTAGAAGCAAAATTCCACATTCTTTTTCTAGAGTTTGTTGGCCACATTTCACTGCTAAAATAAAGCCTTCCAGTGAGTTGTAAATAACGAACCAAATGTGTTAGCTGCAACCTTAATCTGCACTGGAATGGCGACAGACATTTAAGCTAAGCCCAACCAGAGTCACATACCTGTATTCATGGTACCTATATATGAAATGAACTTGCCAGTGACAGAGATAAGTGCTGCAAAGGGCACATGCACAGAAATGCTACTGAGGACAGAGTATCTCTCAAACTCAGTCTCATCAAGATTCTCTGTTTCCTCCCGCTGAGCTTGGGTCAACTGAGGTCTGCATGAGATTGCAAACCTTCCCGCTCACAGCTGGTCTCGCTACAAAAACTCAGATGTATTTCTATGTGGTAACTTTCAGACGTTTTCCTGTTTGCACATGTTCTCCCAAAGACATGTTTTTCCACAAATGTATTTATTTCTCCTCTGCCTCTTTCAATCAAATCTCTCCGTGTTGCATTTGCTATTAGAATCTCTGGAACTGCACAAGTTTCCAACTAAATTTTAGGAGGTCCAGACAGTGTAAATCCACATCCAAATGGAAATACAGTGATTTCCATTCTTAGATGCTATCAAAGCATCCTTAGTTAGATGTTACCAAAGCACTAATATACGTGTACACCGAGACACTTTACATACACTGAAATGTGACCAAATACAGGAATACAAATATATCTTGCCAATGTCATCCAAATATTTGGAAGGTACAGTGTTGCACAAGGGGGCTTTTAGAGACCATTAAACCAGAATAAAACAAACACAGACTTTTGCCACCAGCAGTGTCTTAACTCAAAGTAAATACTTGATGACTCATGAGTACTAACCCAGTCAGCTAAATCAGACCTAGCCAACTGTATCAGATATTCTGCATTCCATTCAGAAATAAATAATTATGATCAATCTGCAAACACACCACACACACGCACAACTCTACCCAAAAGAACCATGTCATATATGAAAATGGGGCAATATGTTTCATGTAATTAACATACATGGAGAAATTCCTATGAAACCACATATACTGGTTTCTTCCATAACCGTGTCTCAGTGTCTGTTTTTCTTTTCTTTTCAGGGGATTGCCAAACATAGATGCTTTGCAATGATACAAACAGGATTCCTGTCAGAGGAATAGGAACATATAGACCTAGATTGTTCAGTATACATGTCCGAGATACCCAGCATACAAATAGTCACATGTTCCATGCACTCACAACTTCCACATGGACCCTAAAATATATAAAATCCATACAGCCTTATGCAACACCAGCTTTCCTGACACCGGCACATAAAGTACGGTGATACATGCCCTAGTGACATCCTGGCTAGATTACTGTGATGCAGTCTATGTGGGGCTACCGTTGAAAAGCACCAGGAAACTTCAACGGGTCCAAAATGCAGTAGCCAGACTGCTGACTTGGGGTGGGTGGGTTACAGAGATCACATCACACCTCTATTAAAGCAGCTCCACTGGCTGCCAATCAGCTATCGGGCACAATTCAAGGTGCTGACCTTGACCTACAAAGTACTGAACCACCTGGGTCCTAGCTACCTCAAAGACTGAATCTCACAGTATGAACCAACTCGGGTGTTAAGGTCATCAGGAGAGGCCCTTCTCTCCATCCCACCACCCTCACAGATACATCTTGTTGGAACCCATGAAAGGGACTTCTCAGCTGCTGCACCCAGACTCTGGAACTCCCTCCCACTAGAGGCCAGGACTGCCCCATCTCTACTGTCTTTCTGAAAACAGGTAAAGACCTTTGTCTTCTGTCTCCTGAATGATGTTCTACCTATTATGTGTCTTTTATTTGAATCTACAGGATCACATAGACTTTGTGTTTATAACTACTTATAACCTTATGGGTTTACATGGACACTATGTTTTCAATGTTAGTTTCCATCACATAATTTTACATGGAACTTCACTCCCCTTTAACTGCAGTGTTCTCTTGTAGCTTTAATGTAACGTTGTCTATTAATGCTGTAAGATGCCGCACAATTCCCTGTTCTCAGTACTTGAATATGTCTTAATTATACTGGACTGTATATTATCCCTCATTCTGTAAGCTGCCTTGGGTTCTTTTTCCAAGGAGAAAAGTAGGGTGAAAATGCTCTAAAATAAAATAAATAAAATGAGAGGTGCCTATGCATAAACCAAACATGTTAACTCTATGTCAATACTGACCACATTTTAAATGCTAGGATAGAAGCAGGCAAAAATATTTTATAACTACCAGAAAACAGTACTAGTAATGAAAGCTAGAACCTGTTTTTCTGCTCACTCTTTACGGTCAGTGTAAAGTGTGTACAGCTCACTGATGGAAGGGTCACCTCTGTTTCTTGCCAGCTCCTTACTGACAGTAGCTCATCCACCTTCATTCACTGCCGTTATTTGCTTTAAATGGTCTTATGTGAAGTATAGGTTGATATAACAACATACAGAACACAGATGAACTTGGGGGTTCCTTTCCTATGACATAATTTAGTCAACAGTATTTCTCTCTCAGTCCTTTGCATATTACTTGCCCAACTCACTTAAATGGTCTTTAGTCTTATATACAGAACCCACTCAAAGAAACAAGCCCTGGCATGGTGAGCCATGTTCTCATTCTGTTCATGCGTCAGCACCAATGCATACATAGAAAATGCAGATATGTATTTAAGGACTCCTCTCAGCCCTCAGGTTTGATCCTTGAGAATGTACAGGAATCTGGGTGGAAATTAGTGTGTACCAAGCTGCCATAAAACCATGCTCTACAATATTATTTAATAACCTGCCTGATGTTTTTTTTTTAAAACCCAATTCAAACAGAAGGCATTTGCAACACATCATGGTGAGAGGGACAATATGCAGTGCCATATCTGCTTGTCCCTCCTTAGATTCAAGAAGAAAGAATATATGATCTTAAAGTAGGGCTGAGTAGATGGGGGAGAAAAAAGCAGACCTTCTCCAACTCCTCTACACGGTGCTCTTCCCAATGCAAACCTGGCTTCATTCGAATAATCCGGGATAGCGGGGTGGTGGTGGTGGTGGTGGTGGTGGTGGTGGTGGTGGAGGAGGAGGAGGAGGAGGAGGAGGAGGAGGAGGACAAGGAAGTGTTACCAACCGCAGGGGGCCTAGATATAAACAGGTACTGAAGCATAGCGTTCTTGCCCTGTTCCCCCAGAGACCCGCGGGCCTAAGGCTTCTCCTACTGGCAAGAGATCAAGGAAGGGGCCACAATGAGAAATGAGAGTACACACAGACAAAGACATTTAAAAATCCAGTCACAGGCAGGGAAGGGGGGTTGCCTGAGATGAAGGTGTAATGACAAAAAGGGACACCCTCCCCTCCGTCCTCTTTCCCTACCTTGGACAGTCGTTTGCCTGGGGTTTTGGTGCAGTTGCCCATGGCTCCTAAGGCCCCCCCATCCCACCGAGCATATAGTCTGGGGCTGAAGACAGCTGGCGCCAGCAGGAGAATTTTTTTTATATAGTAACAAGTGATTCTCTAGGAGGTTTAGATGCTTTGGGGATTTTCAGGGTTTTTATTGTTGAATATACCCAGAATATTAAGGGAAAGTGAGTGGCAGGGAGTGGGGGGGGAAAGGGGGCGGGCGGGGGCCAGAGCCATAATCCCTCAGGATTATACGCAACTCAATCATAGATGGTGCTAAAGCAGCGAATGGAGGATAGGCAGGCCAAGCAGCTCTCCCTCAAAGCTTTTCAGCTCCAGAAGGCTAGGCCCACTCCCCGGCCTCCGTCTCGTCTTTCCTCCCTTGTCCCCATGCCCCTCTCGGAGTCTTATGTACAAGCAGAAGGAAGAGGTTCTTGGGGCCTTCCAACAACATCCATTCTTTGTGAGAGCAGAGAGAGAGAGAGACCCTAATCTCCTGTGACAATCAAAAGAGATTTTCAAATCTTTTTGTCCCAGGGAGTGGCTGCTTCCACTGAGCTCGGAGGCTGCGAGACTTAGCAGTGTTACTGGGCACGCACGCTTCGGGGTCGGTCAGGGTTGGGGGGGGGGAGAGAGAGATGAGCCCATCCAAGGCGGTCAGTAGGAATTTTATGTGGATCGAAAGCAGAACTCATTGCTTTTATAGACCCACAGAATATTTCCATAAGAGACGTTGGTAAAAGCGCCTGTTTATCTGGTGCTGATAATCACTTCTGAATGTAGTTGAAATAAGACAGAAACTGGGGCGGGGAGGGGAGGCATCCTCCTGTTTAGTGGTTGTTTAGTTTCTCCAATGTGGAGCTCTGCACACTCCGCACTACATTGGACTGCACTGTGTCCAGCACAGGAGGGGCAACAACACAGGACCAGAATCAGCAGTGTACCTTCACTTGGAGGCCAAAGGACACTCAGTCAAATATGAAGATGGGCACGTATTAGACAGAGAAGAGAGGTGGTTCAAGAAATGGATCAGGGAAGCCATTCATGTGTGTATAGAAAATCCCTCTCTCAACAGGGGTTGGGGGACTTCGGCACACTCAGTCTCCCATTTATCATGCTGCCTTTTCATTGATCCCCAGACAGATCAGAAGCACTTCACATTTCCACAAGGAACGCCATGGGTAAAGACCCATACTTAATGGATGTTGGGAAGACCTGCATAAGTGTGACTTTCACAAACCAAAGGCCACTGTACACCTAACGAGCCTATTCAGAGCAGGGTGGGGTGAAAACAAGGTGAACTCTATATTGGAAGCCTCCCACCAACCTTCCTCAGACTGAAGAGCCTACTTGGAAGAGTAGTGAAACATTTCAATCCCATGAGAAAAGAGGTCCAGTTGACTCAGCTCCAAGATAGTCTGCTTGTGTGTTCTGTTCCCTGAGTACCTGGGAGTATGGAACTCAGAGTGTGCTACCAAATAGCATGGGTCTCAGGAGGTATTTTCCAACTACTGATGCACTAACCTCCTGGACATAGCCCACCCAAAGTAGAGAAGGTAGTGTGATTGAGTGGTGAGAAGAATCCCTCTGAACAACCCTGTGGATAAATAAAGTTCATCACAACATGGTTTACTATTTCCATCTTCTAGGCCTGCGGCTTGCCCAAGGCCACGTGGGCTGGTTCTGCTCACAGGAAGCACAGTGGGGAATCAAACTCACCGCCTTTGACTTTGCAGTCAGATATCTAAACCACTGAGCTATCCAGCTATAACTAAAACATGGGTTTTTTGCCCCTAAGGTTGCTGAGAGAGAAATGGGAAATCAGGAATGAATATACATTTTTAAAAGTACAGTACCTTACTTTTCACTCTATAAGATGAACTTCCCCCACAAAAAGTAAGGGGAAATGTCTGTGCATCTTATATAGAGTGAATACAGTAGTCCCCACTACATATATACCACATATTTTCATTTAGAGAGAAGTTACCAGCATGGAGCCTCTCCAGTCCCCTGCTGCAGCCAGAATTCCACAGTTCCAATTACCTCCTTTGCAAAGAGGTCTTCTCCACTGAGCCTCTGCCCTCCCTTTCTGCAGCCAGGATTCCCCAGTCCCAATCACCTCATTTGCAACCCTCCCCCTTTGCAGCTTGGATTCCACAGTTCCAATCACCTCATTTGCAACCCTCCCCTTTTGCAGCCTGGATTCCACAATTCCAAACACCTCATTTGCAACCCTCCCCTTTTGCAGCCTGGATTCCACAGTTCCAATCACCTCATTTGCAAGCCTCCCCTTTTGCATCCTCGATTTCTCAGTCCCAATCACCTCCTCTGCAAGCCTCCCCTTTTGCAGCCTGGATTCCTCAGTCCCAATCACCTCCTTTGCAAAGAAGCTTCTTCAATGGAGCCTCACCCCACCTCTTTCCTTCTGCAGCCAGGATTCCCTAATCAAAATCTACCTTGTTTGCAAGGAGGTCTCTTCCACAGAGCCTCTGCCCTCCCCTTTTGGAGCCAGGATTCCCCCACCATGAAACCTTAGGCTAAATATTTTTTCTTGTTTTCCTCCTTTAAAAACTAGGTGCATCTTATGGCTTATAGAGCGAAAAATATGGTACTTGTCTGCTTGGTATTGGTATCAGCCACAAATATCTGGGCTGAAGAGTTGCCCAGGGACTTCTTGTTATTTACTTCTTACTGCATATATGTAGTTGCTGTTGTTGTTGTTGTTGATGATGATGATGATGATGATGAGGAGGAGGAGGAGGAGGAGGAGGATGTGCCTTCTGCATACCATGTCTGTCAAGTGCAATTGTATACCAGAGCATTAGTTGGCCCAAGTACTGTATTCATGTTCATTTCTCAATGGCCAACCATGTTTGTGCCACAGTCAAGCATAGTCCCATCACACTACCTTCAGCTCTTTTAAGAACAATTATTCTGCTTCTGAAACAAAAGCCAGGACAGTTTTTACCTTGGAGTGACCCACTTCTGCTTACCAGTTAGGCAGCCAATCTCATATTATATCAAAATCTGTTGCTTCACTAATCCCTGCCCTGCATAAGCATTTATCAGTGTACCATCACTCAATAACACTATTAGAATTTAAGAGAAGTGGATCCATTTTAAGTATGGTACATATGGATTTGATCATGTTTTCAGTACCTTGGAAACACATTCCACTTAAAATATTGTATCTTTCATGTTCAATTTTAGTTACAGACATTTTGTCCTTGGCTCATGTATTTGACGGGGTGAGGAACAACTAATAATGGCTTGCCAATGTTCTAGATCTGGGCCTCAAAATGTGAAATGCCGTTGTATGGATTTTTTTTGTTTTTGAATGTGAATTATCAAATTCTACTAAGTTGCTAAATATCAACTATTGTTGCCTTTGGATTTCTATTCTGCTAACTTCTTTAGGGGCCCCACTGAGTCAACAAATAAAAAAGTTCCCTAAGTAGTGGTGGTGGTTGGTTTCTCTAAGCTTTAAGGACTATCCAGGGCCACTTTCCCTGGACAAAGAGCAGGACTGATATCTGCACTCTTCTTACTCAGGGTGTGTTTCTGCTGTGCCTACTTGCCTTCTGACTCCCAAGTCCGAGTTCAAATCTTCGTCTCTGAGCCCCAAGCCCTGAATCACAGTCTCAAGCCCTTTTGCTCCACCCCTCTGCCCGCTACCACCACAAAAAAACCCCACCTCATTGGGCCTCCCTACCTATTCCTACCACAGCTGCCATTCTTAGGCCACACAGGTCTCCAATTAAAAAAAAAGGGACTTGAAAAAATAGGACTGAGTTTCGAGTCTATTTAAAAAAAGCCAAGCCAACTCCGAGTCTAGTCACTGGTACAACTTAAGTTGGACTCAACTGTGAGGCACTAGTCCCTGCCCCTACTTGTCAATGCATAAATATCATTGCAAATGACAGTTTTTAAATACTGCCAAATATCAAATGGCATGTTGTGTATCAAATGCTATCCAAAACAAGGTATCTCCATCAGATACACTAAAGTGAATGATCAACTATATTGCCTTCTAGCAGAAGCTCTGATAGTAAGTGCAGATCATTCTATAATCAAAACAAAAGTACAGTACTAAGAAACAGGACAGAGGTATCAGCATGGTTGGCAGAACCCTAAGGTTTGTGACACAAAACATTTTTTAAGCATAACATTGAAAATAAATACCCCCCCCCCATTTTATTTTATTTATCTTAAAGGTCCAATCGAGAATTCAACAATGGACAATTTCTCAACCCGCCCTCTAAAGTGAGGTAAATACAGTAAAAGATTTTTTACATTTTTAAATATCTGATGTAGTGCATATCCTTAAGTAATACTTTACATACAGTCAAACATACTTTTTTCACTTCCCATGCCATCTACTGATTGCGGGGTATGGGATTAAATTTGGCACTATCCTGAAGTGGCTTGCTTATTAAGCCACCTAAAAGAGGGAGGCTTGCTTTGACTCAGGTTGAGCAATCACACAAGCTAGAACTGATCCAAACCAGAACAATCCTATCCACACCAGAAAAGTCAAAGCCCCTTGACACGGGACAGAAGGGTGTGGGTTGAGACACTTTGGGGGGAAACTGGTAGGCTCCAACAAGGATATTGTCTCATCACCGTCTGCAGGACTCCAAATTGTGGGCTAAACAGCCCATGTAGTCAGCTTCCCAGTATCTCTGTAGGCAAATACCCATGTCCAAACTTCGGCCCACCTGATGTTTTGGACCACAACTCCCAGAATTCTAAGCTTAGATTGCCAATGGCAAAGGACTGTGGGAGTTGTGGTCCAAAACTTCTGGAGGGCCGAAGTTTGGACATGCCTGTGCTAAACCACCCACAACAGTCATCAGCTGCCATAGCCTTAAAACGGGGGTTCAAACCAAGTACCGTAGTTTGAAAGGATCAATAATACTCCAGAGTCCATCTGGATAAGTGCAGAGGGTACCTACGTCATTATCAGTGATCTGTTCCATATACTGTAAATATTTAGGATGCCTGTAAGATTTGTATAGAAGACAGTATGTTTTTTAGACAGTTGTGAGACCCATTTTTTAAAAAAGAAAGGAACTATCAAGCAGCAATCACAATCCCAAGCAAACAGGAATCTGAATATCATATTATGTAGTCATTGATCATGTATGAAATTTGATATGCTATACTGTATTACTGTATGGGTTCCTAGGCTGAACAGGTAGTCTGGGCAGCCAAGTTGTCCTGTTACCGAACATTAGGAATTGGCCCAGGTTGACTGTATGCCTTTGATCCTGTTTTTTATCTGTCATTGTTTTATTTATTCTTGCTTATGCCATTTTGTTATCCTGGGTAAGAAATCCAGAATAGTGTACATGCATTAATGAGCTGGTAAATAAATACATAAATAAATAAGGGGAGCATACATCCTTCTGGTGAGTGTCCAAAGTCGGGGAAAGTCTGGATTATTTATTCTCAGGGGGAGGATAAATCAGCAGGATCACTGTGAGATGCATAATTGGGAGCCTGCTGTGCAAATTTTATTTATTTATTTATTTATTTATTATATTTATATCTTGCCCATCTGGGCAGCTTACAACAGGCAAAGACCTTTCTCTTCAGGCAAGCTTTCCCTGAATGATGGATTACCATTATGTGTCTTTTACATGTATCTATAGGTTCACATAGAGTTTGTATTTATAACTACTTATAACCACGTTGCTTTAATGTAATGTTTGTCTATTAATGCTTTAAGATGTCCCTCAATTCCTTGTTCTCAATACCTGAACATGTCTTAATTATATTGGACTATAGATTATCCCTCATTACTGTAAGCCTCTTTGGGTCCTTTTCCAAGGAGAAACGCAGGGTAAAATACTCTAAATAAATAAATAAATAAATAAATAAATAAATAAATAAATAAATAAATAAATAAATAAATAAGAATAAATTGACACAAATAAATTAAGCACCATAAGAACCATCAAAACAAATCATCTAAATTATGTTATCACATCAGCTACCCAACAACAAGAGTGCTATAATAAAATAAAATGAAAATAAATTAAGCCCCAGCCTGATATGTTTTAGAATTGCAATGAAAGTGAAGTAATATCTCAAATTTTCCATTTTAGTAGGCATTTTGCTTGCTTTTTGAAAAACAACAAAGAATTGAGAACAGAATGGCATAAAACCTGAAGAAATGCTGCTCAGCATGCATCTAAAAATATCCCTTTGTGCATCATTTGAATGTAATTTATATGTTTTAATGAAAACATTACCAGTTCCATAAAATGTTTTAGAAATAATTTTCCAACTCCTATGTCACTTTCAAAATCTCACTTATTAGCCCTGTTATTGTAGCCTGAAAAGAAACTAGCTAGAGGTGAGACTAGGGTATTTGTGACTTCTGACTTCTAGACTGCTCACTCAGCAAGCCGTCCGGCTTAATCTTTTCTGTTCTGTCTCTGCTCAGCAACAGGGCATGTGCTCCCTTGCCTTGCATTCCACAGTGCTGGCCATTTGAAAGATAATCCTGGTACTTCAGTCCAATCTCTCGGGCTATGTAATTAAAACATAATGGCTTGCTCTTGCTCAGAAGACCTGATTTGTGCAGCAGGCCTGTATATCCGACGACAGAGATTCAGCTAAAACTTGGAATGTTACTTTTTTTGTTTGAAAAAAGCAAGAGTTACTAATGAACCCCTTTTAAAAAATCACACAGAATTGAAAGCTTTTGTGAGTAAAATTCTACTTCTTCAGGCTGTGCACCACTCTTTTAAGAATATTTTATGGCTATTTATTCCCATTATTATTCTTTGTCCTGTCAATTGTGTTTTTGTTATATGGTTTTATATGGTGTAAATTGCCCAGTGTGGCCTTCGACCAGATGGGCAGTATAATAAATAAATAAATAAATAAATAAATAAATAAATAAATAAATAGTGCAGGAAAAAACCCTCCCAAATTAATGGCAAATATCTTTGCCGACTCTACTTGTATGAGG
The DNA here is from genome assembly GCA_037367245.1 of Phrynocephalus guinanensis. Taxonomy (NCBI): domain Eukaryota; kingdom Metazoa; phylum Chordata; class Lepidosauria; order Squamata; family Agamidae; genus Phrynocephalus; species Phrynocephalus guinanensis. Next base: position 86,351,684 of record CM074732.1, read on the forward strand.
TGAATCCAGACCCAGGTTGCTACTGGAACGCATAGTCTCAAGCATCCTTCCTTATAAGCATGGTTGGAATTTTCTATCCCAAATTCCAAACAAAGGATTTACTAATTATTCTGTGTTTGCCTCCACGGACCATCTCATTGCTTGCTTGTGAAATATGAAGTTTCCTCTGGAAACTTTCAGAAACTTTAATTAAACCTGAGTTGTTTCTAAAATTACTCATTATATTTTTTAGAAACAACTCATGGTTTGCAATGTTCTGAATGTAAGTGAAACAGTTTTCCACATTACTCATTTTGGTTACTCATTGTTTTTTGTTGTTGTTGCTTTGGTAAGAGAATGGCATAAAATCAGAACAATGTCATTCAAAATCTCTCCAAAAATGTCCTTTAAAAGTAACGGAAAAAGTAGTTACAAAATATTACTTGCCGGACATACCAAAAAATTATAGAATTGTTCCCTCTGATAATCTTATATTTGAAATATGACTTAGAAACACTGTTATCAGTTTTTCTATGCAGTATATTTCCTATTTCTAGCTCCCCAGAATTTTTATATATATTTATGAAATCTTTATACGAACCACACAAAGAAAAAAAGCAATATAGATTCTATACTTCCTTCAGCTGATTTTGGAAACTGATGTGAGTACAGTATGTTATATGTAAAGAATGCTGCTTCTAATAGGCATATTTTTACCCTAAGACAAAGGATTGCCATAAATCAGTACAGACTTGACAACACATCATCATAATCCCTGTTGTTGTTACTGTTGTGTAGCCTGCACACTGTAATTAAAATTGTAAACCGCCCAGAGACGACTTGTAGTGGTATGGGGCGGTATATAAGCAGAACACTTTACTGTTGTGGTTTTGGTTGTTATTACATCACTTCTACATTTTGGGGAGAAAAAAACGATTCCTTGCTACTGTATATACTCGAGTATGTCGACCCGAGTATAAGTTGAGGCCCCTAATTTAACCCCCCAAAACTGGGAAAATGTGTTGACTCGCATATATGTCTAGGGTGGGAAATGCAGCAGGGCCTGGCAGCTCCTCCTTTGTGAGCTGGGGGAGGGGTGTGTGATGTTTAAAATAATTTTTAGCCACTGATGCAAGTGCTTGGGTCAGTGGCTAAAAGTTATTTTAAACATCGTGTGCCACTCCCCTGTGATGCAGAGGGGGGTCATGAGAAGCGGCACACAATGTTTAAAATGACTTTTAGCCACCGACCCAAGCACTTGCCTCAGTGGCTAAAAGTATTGACCCGCATATACGTCGAGGGCCCCTTTTTTCAGCCCAAAATTAGGGCTGAAAAACTAGGCTTATATTCGAGTATATACAGTATTTATTTGGAGGAGAAGGCAGAGAACTAAGCATTTTTGAATACAAGAAGAGGTGATAGAATCCTCCAGGGATGCTATAAAAGGCCTCTCCCACTAGAGAACCTCTCGTTTCACATCTCATATCCCTATACATACTCCCGATACGAGTTTAATCCATTCCGAATGCATCCCACCACCCTCACAGATATGTCTCGTGGGAACCCATGAAAGGGCCTTCTCCGCTGCTGCACCCACACTCTGGAACTCCCTCCCACTAGAGGCCAGGACTGCCTCATCTCTGTTGTCTTTCTGGAAACAAGCAAAGACCTTTGTCTTCAGCTTTCCCTACCTATTTTGTGTCTTTTACATGAATCGATAGGATCACATAGACTTTGTGTTTATAACTACTTATAACCTTATGTGTTTACATTGACACTATGTTTTCAATGTTAGTTTCCATCGTTCATAACTTTTACATGGAATTTTACTCTCTTTTTAACTGTGCATGTTTTCTTGTAGCTTTAATGTAATGTTGTCTATTAAGGCTGTAAGATGTCACTCAATTCCATGTTCTCAATACCTGAACATGTCTTAATTGTACTGGACTGTATATTGTCTCTCATTACTGTAAGCCATCTTGGGTTCTTTTCCGAGGAGAAAGGCAGGATAAAAATAATAATCTAAAATTAATTAATTAATTAGTTAATTAATTAAAAGTGGAACAACTCATAAGTAGAGCAGCCATATCCTATCTATCTATCTATCTAATAAATCAAATCAAATAAAATTATAAGTAGAGGAGATTTCATCTAAAATTTGTAAGGCAGCAGTTAAAACACCAACGGTTTCCCATTCTTAAGTCAAATAAGTAGAGGTACCATTGTATTAAGTCATATTTCTATCTTACCTTTCTCCTAGTGAATGAAAGCAGCATACACTGCTCTCACCTTTCCTACTTTATCATCACAAGAACACCTTAGTGTTCACCTTCCCTCCCTTTTCCGCACAGCCCACTGTACAGTACTCCCTTGTACCTTCTCCCCTCTCCCCTCATCCCAGTTACCTGCCCAAAGGCTGAGGTGAGGAGAGGCTCCATCTCCAAGATGCGTGAGCATTCCTCTTCTAGAGGAGTCGAATTGGCTCTTCTGGGTGCTGCCCCTTCCAGTGTCCCATCCTTGGGGCCAGTTTCAGTCAAGGTCCTTCCATTGTCCACTTTAGGATGGGCACCATAAAGGCCCACAGAGGTGGCAGCGGTGGCTGTATCAGAGGTGCTCCTGGACCTATACCTTTCCATGGACGGTTTGTCTTCTTCCCGGGACCGGCTGCCTGTCTTGCAGGAGCGTCCCCTCTCGAACCGCGACTGGGAACCGCCTCGGGAAAGGCCTCGGGATGCTTGCAACTCTGCCCCCTCACTGCTCAGTCGATGGGTTTCCCGGAGAAAAAAGAACATGTTGGAAGTTGGGGAAGCGTTGGGGGGGTACCCGTCTGAGCTCCTTCACCTGTCCCTCCGGAAAAAAGGCCCAGATTTCTTTCTGGGGAGGCCTAATTCCTCTCACCGATGCTTCTGCCTTCACTCCCTGGATCCTATTCTCTCACATTCACCCATCTGTGATACTCTGCTGCCTTCCTGTCTTCCTTTTGTTCCTCCCTCCCTTGTGTTTGATGCTGCTGCTCTACTGTTCCCTTCTGGGGGTTGCTTGCTAAGCAATGCTGGGCTGCCACACATGCCGGGGCGCTCTCCAAAACGCACACAGGCAACCGCACACTGTCTAGCTAGACCACCCAGGTCCAAGAGACCTAGTCCTGAGGTAACCCAAAGACCTTCCTAAGCATTGCTCTCTCCAGTTTCTTCTTCACAAAACTCTCACGGCTCCTCAAACTCCATTCCCTTCTTCTTCTCAAACCCACTTGCTATGATGATCCTTTCATCCCCTGGCCCGCTTCCTTATCTCCTCATTCCTTGAGGCACCTTTCCTCATTCCTCTCAGCCTGGGAGACCTTTCCCTTGCAAATCGGCTTATAAGGGATCAACTCTTGTGCTCCCCAGGTCCATCCAGGGACTGGCATGGGAGCAGGAAGCGGGGGGGGGGCGGTCAGCCCTTCCCCACTCTCCCTCCAAACCTAATCAAGTTGAGTTGTCTTAATATTTTCAGGGAATGAGATTGAGGCAGGAAGATCGGCAGGAAATCTGAGCTTATCGGGTCAGACACATAACCCAGCCTGGATCTGCTTTTCACTAATGACACAAATGAGGTAAAACAACCCCCCTGAGGCTGGAAACCCAAGAGGTATCAGAGGTGGCGGGACACAGATTGAACAACGGTGTGGGGTTCCATGGCCTCCCCTGCATTATTCACTTACCCTAGGCTGGAAAGTTTTAAAGAAACAAGGTGGAAGGAAAAAATAATAATCCAGTAGATAGAAAATGCTGCCACCCCACCTCCCTCTCCCTCCATTTACCCATTTACAAACAAGCCCCATCTGTAAAAAGACCCTACTTCCTCCTCTGTGCCCCGCTGTCCAAATGTTCCGACACTGCCCTCCCCTCTGTCCTGCTCTTTCCACACCCATTCCCATGGAGGCTTCCCACCCACCCGGCCACCCCTTTCTCCTGGCCATTCCCTTGTGGCCTGGTCCTCCCCAGACCTATAGCCTGAGGGCTCCACCCAATCCTAACTAAGAAGCCTCAGAAGCTCAGCAATATATGTCAGGCCCCACTTGTGATACCTGGCACCACCCCAGCCTTCTAGGTGGTAGAGGGGAGATTCCTTGCAGCTCTGCTACCAGAGCTATTGCGCAGGCAGTTCATGTTTTATTCAAGGCAAAGCTGGCTACTTTCCAGAGTTGATGGTAACTAGACCTCACCTAACTAGACAATGCTAAGGCTCTTGGGATGAGTCTTAACTCTCTCTAGTCCTCACCAGACAAGGCAAGGAGGGAGAAGTATAGGGAAAACAAGCCTGTTGGTATCAGAGTATATTTTCTTATATGAAATATTGACACTTTGGGGAAGCAGGACTCCTATATATTTATCAGCTGCATGCCAGCGTGAAAATCAACATGTTTTTTTAAAAATTAAAAATATCTTAATTTATTGGCCATTGAATGTAACATTAGGGCATATAAGAACCAAACTAAATATGTCAAGACTGCAAATGCCACTCAGCAACCTAGCAATGCAATGCGTCATTCAAAGCAAACCGTCACCTTTTCCAAACTGTTTGTGGTCATTTCTTCACTCTGAGTGGTCAGGGTAGAGAAGAAATGGATGTCAAGTCTCCCAAAAAAGTAGCAGACTCAATTTGTTCCTTAGCTTACCATACTTACTGAAAAAGGAAGGAAGGAAGGAAGGAAGGAAGAGCTTGTGTGTTTCCGTCACTGCCAAGTCCACGTTAGAGGGGGCTCCAGAGGTGCCTTGGAAACCAACCTGCAATTGGTTTTTTGAAGTATTAAGTGGGACAAATTTTAAACTTCATCCCCATTCAGAACCACATCCAAGAAACTGACAAGTGTGATTAAGATGATTCACAAACACCAGTTTGAGATATAAATATATGCTAACCTGTTAAGTCTTTTAAAAGAAATGCTGTAGTTAGGCATAGATAAGATTTGTTATGCTTAAAGGAAAACCTATAGATCAAGATGCAGCTCTTTACAATTGCCCACAAAGCACTAACTCCAGTTATAGAAAACTTTTGAAATTATGTAATTCTTAGAATAATAGGTACATATGCCATTTTAAGGATTAGCTAAAAGGCTTCTTTTTCAAGTGGCTTAGTTGATTGGAGAACTAAAATATTAGGATTGAGTATACTGCTAAGATCAGATAAGTTATTGCAATATTGTACAGTATTTGGTTATTTTTATCCTGTGTATTAGATGAAAATAGATATGAGTAAAGAAAGACAAAATACTGACGGAATAAAAAAGAAACTAAGTATAAAAATAAGAACATACGTTCTTCTAAGATGTGAAAGGAGTTATGAATTACAATGGATGAAATGTTGGGAAAATAATTGTGATTGACTTACGTAACAATACAGGTGATGAGCACTATATGTTTTACTGTGTAGAAAATAAATTAAAATTGTTTTTGAAAAAAGATAATTCACAAAGAGTTTTCAAACTCAGTTTTCACACTCGGTTAAATGGTCTCACATTCAGACTTGATAAGCAGCCTGCATTACATTTTAAATCGCAGTGCCCACAAGGGGGCTGCTCCGAGATTCATTTGGCAGTTCATACTGGATACAATGAGATTAGTATCCCAACCCAAAGCCCCTCCCCCTTTCCTTCCTCCGTTGCTCTGGTAACAATTATTGAGTTACTTCACAATGTGGAAATTTGACAGTAAAAGGAGACTTGATAGCCCCAAACTCATTCTGGTTCTTTTCCAGCTATCACATGTTCTGGAAATGAACCAAAACAGAATGACCCTGCCTCCACCAAAAAAGTAAAAGCCCCTGACTGGAATGCAGAGCAGTGCAGGCATGAATGCTCTGGGGACTACATCACGTGATCATTAGGAAAAAGAGTGAACCAACCTGTCCTTGCAACAGAATGGGCATCAAACCAAATGTTTTTTTCCGATCATGCCCTCTCTTTCACTTGGCAAAGGTTTTGTATATCTCGGGCTGTGGCGTAGGGTAGGGTGGGGGACAGGAGGTGCAGGAGCCCTCTCCTGGGAAGAGGTCTAGGGGCACTGCTTTTCCCCCAGGAAAAGGCAAGCCCTGTGATGGATCGACATTGGTAGGTGTGTCTGCCTTCTCCAGCCTTCCCTCACCATGCTGGATACTGTTAAAGCAGGCATGTCCAAAGTCAGGCCCGGGGACCAAATGCGGCCCGTTTTCAAATTCTGAGTGGCCCGTGGCTTCTTCTAGCCACAAGCTCAGCCTGTCATGCATCCCCAACAGCTGGCCCCCTCCCCATACCAGATGGAGGTGTTAGCTCGCAGTTATGGTTTGCCTGCCCTCCCTGCCTCTGTCCATCCCCCCAGCCACCTGCCCAGCCTACCCACCCCCAGCTCCGTTGCTGCAGCATCCTCCCCGCCTCCTTGCATGTCCCAGAGACTTGTGCAAAGTCCGGCCTGGGGGCCCAATGCGGCTGAATGATCGGCCCCCACACATTTTCACCTCACCCAATCTGGCCCTCCTTGCAAAAAGTTTGGACACCCCTGTGTTAAAGAAAAGCTGCAGACAGTTCAAGCCCCAAGGGAAAAGGAGGAGGAGGAGGAGGAGGAGGAGGAGGAAACGGGCAGGCCACTGCTATGTCTGGGACAGATGGGCAATCTGTGTGTGTGCATGCGTGTGCACACAAAAGGTTTACCTGCACTGGTGGGGGAAACAAGCTGGAACAGGAGAAAAGGGAACAGGTCAATGGCAGGTGACGCAATGAGGAAAAAAATTGAACAGGATGTGCGTATATTGTGTGTATGTTGATGGAGAACTTCCTGTTGCCTGAAAGTAGGTACCATACGAACTATGTCATGTAGTTGTGTAAAGGTCAGACTGAGAACAGAAGAGTTCAGATGTATATGCCCAGTCAATCAAGAAGCTCACTGCAAGAACCATGGGCTGCTCACGGTCAGCATGATGTGCTTCTCAGGGCTGCTGTACAAAATGGTAGGCAGCAGAATGATGGGTATTATCTTTAGCTCCATACAGAAAAGATGGAACATAAATGCAATAGCAATTCTAATAAACTAAATAACTAAATTGTTTTAAAAAACCCCAAACCTTCACCCTTCCCCTTGAGCCACGTTGCTGGTGCAGCTTAAGTCAGACACAACAGTAAAGTTGCGTCTCACAAATCCCTATCCCTGCTGTCAGGTTACTGCCATCTGATGACGATCCTTTGACTAAGCAGTCCCTGAGATGTCCAGTGCTCAACAGCCCTGATCAGCTCTTATAAAGTCAGTCCTGTGGCTTCCTTAAGGGAAGGCTCCACTCAGAGCCTACCTTTGACCCTTGCAGTTAAGAGCTACAATATAACCTGCTCCCTGTAGCATGAATCCACAAGATGATTTTACACCCAGCCCACAGTTCATGCCATCTACACTTTATGATAGGTTGGTTGTACATTAAACACACACAGCTAAAGCATGAGATCACTCCTACAATGAGTAAAATCATAACCTACCAAGGCCTGGTTTTTTTTAACTGCACATGAGTCAGGGGTGGTACAATGCTCAAAGCTACCTACTTTGGGCACATTACCCCCACCCAACCCCCATGCACTACCCCAATTTCACAGAGCAGACTGCATTGATATTATTTATGATTAAGGCCTCTAGAGCAGTGTTGGCAAACCTATGGCATGGCTACCAAAGGTGGCACTCGTTGCCCCTTCTGTGGGCATCCGACATCGCCCCTTCACAGCCACGTGTATTTAGGCTAAATCGCTGTATTGGCAGTTTGTGAAAAATTAGTGGGTTTTGAACCACAATTTAGGCACTTGGTTTCTAAAAGGTTTGCCATCACTGTTCTAGGGTACTGCCCCATGCTCTATACCTAGGGCCACCTTGGTGTAAATTCAAGTGTCCCTTACATATCCTGGACAAAGAAGAGACAGAGCACGGTTCTGAGGAAGAAGTAACTTCACCAACTCAGGAGGTAGATGCATGGAGAAATGTGACTTCAGGAAGTAGAAGGGCAAGGGGTCAGTCTGAGAGTCTGAAATATGAGGCTCTTTCCCTCATCACACCTCACAAGGAATGCACAGAGGAACAACTGGTTCCATCTGAGGGTCTCTCCCTCATCACACTTGATGAGATACAGGAAGACAAACAACAGGAACAAAGGGCCTTTTTACACGACCCCTAAGATCCGCTGGCCACTTAAATTCGGACCAGAGATCTTAGGGGTTCCTCGCTCTTCTCTGTCCCCACCCCCCTCCACACTTCCTGGTTGCTGGCTGCCTGAGGGAGGGAGAAAAAAGAAAGAAAAGAATGCCCTTACCTCCGTTTTGTTCCGGGCAGCATTCAGATCTCTTAAAGGGGCGGGGCGCAAAAAAAGAACAAACGGAAGCCAGGAGAGCCCCGCACTCACTATCCTTGCACCAGATCAAATATTTGTCTCATCCAAAAAGCAGGTACAAGAAAAGTGCAGTTTGATCGCGCTAAGTGGGCGGGGTCGCACTTAATTGTCTGCAAAGTCTGGAGCTGGTGGGTAAACATTTTTAAGGTCCGGACCTTGCAGCCATTTGCGGCGGAGCTTAGGGGTCGTGTATAAATGCCCAAACTGAAGACCTCTCCCTTAATATAGTTGATGAGGTGCATGTTGATGCGGGGAATTGTAACCAGGTGAAGACATCTGCTTGGGAATACCCTGAAGCAACTGGTGAGCCAGTGTGTGAGACAGAATGCTGGACTGGATGGGTAGACTGTTCCAGCAAGGCTATTCTTATGTTCTGTTAAGTGTAAACGTGAGGGGGGAAAGCTGCCATCTCTCTGACACTTAACGATTTTGTACTTGTGAGCAAATAGCACGGATTTTGGATGGCCTTTGGGTAACATTGGGCAGAAGTGTAGGTGACGCTAACACCTCGTTCATATATATTCCTCCACATGGCGTTTTTTCTCTGCGTTTTGCGCAGGCTTGCAGTTACCGCTGCAACAAAACCCCACAGGTACATCTGCTCCACAGATGCTCCACAGCAGTAGGAGAAGCAGTGGAGAGAGCATGCTATCATGCAGAGCAGGGTCAGCTGCAAGAGATCTCTACGGGCCCTTTAACCAACACGAGAACACCACGAAAGGATTGGCAGCTACGGGTTCCCTGGCAATTGTCTTCTTCTTGCCCCAAGGCAGCAAACCTCCGAGGCTACTGAAATCCCCAGAAATGTCGAGGCCAGGGCCCTCTCTCTCTCTCTCTCTCTCTCTCTCTCTCTCTCCCCCCCTGCTCCGCCCCACGTTTTTGCTCGCACGCCGCGGTGACTCGTGAAGCCACGACGAGGAACGGGGGGGGGGGAGTTTAGCGGCGCCTGTCCCTTTAAGAGCGGTCCGGTCTAGACTTGCGCCTTCAGGGTGACTCAGCATTTTCTCCCAAGAAATGTATTGAGCCGCCCCGGCGGGATCCACACCCAGAGAGAGAGAGAGAGAGAGAGAGAGAGAGAGAGGCGAGCTCGGGATCGGCTGCGGCGGCTTTCTGTGCTTGGGGTTTCCGACAGTGAGTAGGTCCTGGCCGCCCGTGAGGAGGCGCTGGCGAGGACGGTGCCTCCTCAACCCCAAACCCCCAACCCCACTCACCCACCCACCCACACCCCTCTGGCAGGGGTTTGGCCCTTGGTTCTTCCTGGGACTTGGGGGGTGGATGGGGGGTGGTCATAGATCGGGGGGGGGGGAGGGAGTGGGGCGCTTGCCTTGGTTCCCAATGGGTAGCGCCTCGGAAGAGGGCGATGGCAAGGGATTGGCCCAGGTGAAGGAGGATTAGGATTACGCTCTTAATCTCCCGGTGGAGAGAGGCAGGTCAAACCCGGGCGGAGAGATGGGTCAACGGAGTGGGGATGCCTTTCAAAAAAGTCTCTAAAATGCATCTTATTTTCTCCTCGCCCCCCCCTCTAGTGCCTGCCAGATATACCCTCGTGTACTTCCCCGTTCGCGGTGAGTGCTGAGAACGACTTAGGTCTGTTTGATTTGCTGGAGTCGGACCGAAATGGTGTGTGTGTGTGTGTGTGTGTGTGTGTGTGTGTGTGTGTGTGTGTGTGTGTGTGTGTGTGTGTGTGTGTGTGTGTGTGTGTGTGTTTGTTGGTGGAGAAGGGTCTTTCTTGTAGGAAACGCTCTGCTGGGTTTTAAAATGTTTCGTTTCAAATCCGTTGTCCTTGCAAAAATTAAGGCAGACTTGAAAAAGAGGCGTGATGGCACCCACTTGGTAAGGCACAGGCTTTGCAGGCAACAGGCGATTTTCTCAGGGAATGGGGAGAAATGTCGATCCTGCAAAGTCTTCCTCTGCTGAACACCTCCTAGGAAATTAGGTTGCAATAAGAAGGAAAGCCCAGCTGGGTCTGGCCAAGCAGAAGGCCTTTCTGATCCAATTTAATGTATACACGGTAGGCAACCTGTTGCCCTGTAAGAAGCCAGCCAGCAAGAGGTGATGGGCAATTGCAAACAAAATGTGCCCTGCCTTGTCCAGGAAAGGGATGGGAGACAAACACCCCATGAATAAGAGCCATCAGCAGCCTCTTTTTGCAGGAATTTGCTCAGTCCCCATTTAAAGCTGGCCCAATTACCAGCCATCACTTCATCTAGTAATAGTGGATTCACACGGTGTGGGGGAACACGCTTCCCTTTATCTCTCTAGCGTTATTGGATAGGCCAGTATTATTAGTGAATAGTGATAGATACTGTGCCCCGAGGAAACAGAAAAGGCAAGTCAGGTGCTGTCCAATGTAGGTTGCGCTGTTCCGTATTCAGTCAAGCTTACTCTCTGAGTGTGCATAGGCATGCCAGCTCCTCCCTTTTTTTGTTCCAGAAAACTTTCTGATAAGTGAAAAGTGTGTGAAGGTGCCTTTTTCCTCCTAGAAAAAAAAAAAAGAAGTCAACTCTTTAGGCATATTGATTTCCGAGACCCCATTCTCTCATGCCCTACAAGGGAACCTTGGCCCCAGATTTTAGCTTTGGTAAGCTGCTGAGCAGCAGGTTGTTCGAACTTCTTCCTCATATTTTGTAAACTGGCTTTGCATTCATTGGCGAAGCAATAGGAAAGGTGGCGTAAGAGGAAAGTGAGCCTGGTGGTGCAGTTAGGCAATGTTGGACTTTAGACCTCACCGTCTTAAATGGGGGTGAAGAGCTATTCTCTTGAGACGTGTTACTTTAATGTTCATCAAAATGTGGCAAGTCATCCATGATGATTCGGAGACCCTGCTTTATTCCGTTGCTTCGTGGACTTCTGCTTGGAGGCAGTACTGCCTTTTCTCTTGGTCCGCAAGTTCTCTGTCCTGAGCGATGCCTTATCCATTTGCTTTGCCAGTACTGATAAATCTAAAAGCAATAAAGTTACCAGCCAGTGAAAATGTAGATAGGTTTAGGCTTGGCAAACATTGGTTTACTGTACTTTGACTTCCCAAAGGTTTGTGAGAAAACCCTTCCCAAGGGCTCCTGAGGAGCAGGCTTAGCAATTAGGACATACTGTACAAGCAACAGGCCCCCTTAAGGGAATGGGAAAGAATGAAAGAGCAGAAAGCCAACAGTAAAAAAAAACTTCAGTTCTTGCAATAAGATGGATGCACTCCCCGGGGTACTGTATAAAACCTGGTGCTTTTTAACAATGGTCTGGAATGGGAAGTGAGCCCTGTTGTGGCCCATTTACTTGTATCAATTTCATTATATGCCTGATAACAAAAGCTCTCAATAAAAAATATGTGTTGATCTTTAAGGTGCCACTATGTTTTTGTCTTTTTTAACTTTTTTTATTTTGCTTTTGCCTGCAACGCTTTAACAGACGAGCACTGCTACCCCTTCTAAAACTGTTAATTTACTGTGGTTGGTTTCTCTGAGGCTCTCTTTTCTTGCAAGCCATTCCTTGGCTCCTTCCCCCAATTATGGGTGTGTTGATCAGGGAAGGGCTGCAGTCTCCAGCCACCTGCCGTGTATTCACACCTCTTTGACTGGATTTTATCGTAGGGCGTGGTGAGGCCACTCGCCTGCTGCTGGCTGATCAGGGGCAGCAGTGGACAGAGGATGTGGTGACTGGAGAGATTTGGCAGAAAGGAGATTTGAAGAAATCATGTGTGAGTAATGCCATCCCTAGAGTGAGGTTTTATTTTAGGAAGTGAGACGGAAAATCTTCAAAGGACGATCATCTGCCAAGCATCTGTGAAGATTCTCAGTCATCCAGGTGAGTTTATCTGGAAGTTGAGTCATGGCAACTGGACTTCTTTTCTTGAGATCTCAACGTTTCATTGCTCATCCAAGCAGCTTCATCAGTCTGAGGAAAGCCCAACATAGGAGGGCCAACAACTCAGGACTAGAATCAGCAGTACACCTCCACTTGAAGGACAAAGGGCACTCATTGAAAGATGAAGATGTACACACATTAGACAGAGAAGATAGGTGGTTTGAGAGAGGGGTCAGGGAAGCCATTCATGCGAGTATTGAAAACCACTCTCTCATATCTGCTACTTATAAGGCAGTGATTTCAACAATCCCCAGACAGATAAAAAATACTTCACACCTCCACCACCGAGGCCATAGCTAACAACCCATACTTTATGGGTTTCAGCACCTTAGGCCATTGTTCACCTAATGGCCTATTGAGAGTGAGACTATTGTCCACCTAATGAGCCTATTCAGACCATTGTTCATCTTATAAGCCTATTTCAGACCATGGAGACATGGGGTCAAAATGAACTATAAAATGGAGGACTTGCAACTAGCTTTCCTCAGACTGATGAAGCTGTTTGGATGAGCAGTGAAATGTTTCAAGAAAAGAAGTCCAGTTGCCATGACTCAACTTCCAGATATCTGACAAGTGGTTGAAATTAGTCTTTAGCCAGACAGTACAAATTTTATTTTTCTGGATTACTATTCCCAGAGTTGCCCACTCATTGTGGTCACTGAAAAAGTAATTTTTCCCAATATCTGCCTTTTGCTGTGCTTTTAACATGTTTTTCTCAACCTTCTCTTACCCACCAGCTCTTTGGTCAGTTGCCAAAATTTCAAGATGGAGATTTTGTACTCTACCAGTCCAATGCCATCCTGCGCTACCTGGCTAGGAATCATGGTATGGCTTTTGGGTGGGTTTGTGGGGTGGTAGTGGTGGGGGAAGCACTGAAAGAGGCTGCATGGAGGTGTGATGTGGTGCCAAGCCATGTGTAAGTTGTGTCTCCCAAGAGTGGGAAAGCTGGATGCCTGTGTGCACAGTATGCATGCAAGTAGCTTTTTCTCTTCATTGGCTTGCCAGGGATAGATCAGTGAGTGTGGGATGATGTGATCAGGGATAGTGGTTAGAAGCCTTGAAGATGCCCAGCGTAGTATAGTAGACAGAGTGATGGATGAGGACTCGAGGCCTAGGTTCAAATCTTTATTCAGCCATGAAAGCTCACTGGGCTCCTCACTGTGGCAGGGTTCTTGTTTCAGTCCAGGGGATTCCGCCTGGACCAACCTCAAAGCATCGGGAAACTGTGTCTCTTCCAATAAACTTTTATTAACCATATACTTTCAACTGGGTGTGTGCAACTGATAACACCACTCCTTACATCTATCTCATTTACCTTGAAAGCCCAATTAGAGTCATTGTAAGTCAGTTCCAACTTGATGGCACAGAACAAGTACCATATAAAGCCGAGGGCAAACAAGGTGGGGAGAAATGTAAACTAAAAGAGACGTAAGACATGCATGAAAGTGTAAAAGCTGTAAACTTAAATGATAGATCAGAGTTGGTGATGTATAAAGACAATGAGCTGGAAACTAAAAATGTATTTGGTTGTTAAGTTTCTTCCCTGTCTTGAAGGCAGCAGCCCAGTGGTGGGATTTACCAGCATGGTTGGGTCTTGTCTTGAGGGGAGAGCCTTTGGCAAGAGGACAGGATTCAGCCAGATCCTCAGGATGGTGGTGGTGGTGGTGGTGGGGGTAGCGGCTTTTTCAGACAGATTATGTCTGGGTGGGGCCCACTGGTTTCTGTCCTCTATTGCAGCGCAAGACTGTGGGGACTGCTATAAAGTTACCATCCCGGACAAACCAATAGCTGCTCAGCGTGAGCGTTTTGGTTAGGGCTGGGGAGAAAACAATGTGAGTGCATAACTCTTCATTCATATATATATATATTTTTGCTGTTCTTCAGGGCTGTATGGTGAAAATGACCGGGAAGCCACCCTGCTGGACATGGTGAATGATGCAGTGGAGGACCTACGTCTCAAATATGTCCGCCTCATCTATCAGAACTATGTGAGCTGTGGTGTGGGAGGGCTTAACTTTATTTCTGTCCTTCAGAATTGTATACCCTGGACCATAAAAGACTTCTTGGGAGCCTCTGACAACTAGAAGGAAGAATGCAACAAAGATACACTGGGCTTCTCTTAGAACATGCCAGCAAGGGGCACTGTTTAATGTAAAGAATGAGTGGCCTTGGCGTTTCCCATTTACCATAACATTCATACGTGAAAGATAAAACCCAAACACTAAATAATTTGGGTTCTTGCTGTTAAAAAATTGAGTTTGGGGTGCTGATTCCCCACCCCCACCCCTTAGGGTACATCTCGAGAATCATACAGCCGATGCGGACATGGGCTGCAGGATTCTGGGAGCTGTGATCAAAAAATAAACTAACTGTACCTGAGCTCTGTGGAAGTGTCTGTTGAAGATTTGGGCCACAAGAGTTTCAGTCAGAAGTGCAGAAAAGCTGAGCAAATAGGGTAGCCCAATGTTCTCGGTTGCCTGGCTCTATTTCCTCCTTGGCTGGAGAGGAAGAGTGGAGCCCCTCAGAATCCGGACTTCTTTCTCCCACGGCAGTGGCTCTCATCAGAACAGCACAGGAGGCAGAAGCCAAAGGTTCCTTCTGCATCTAGAATTTGCAGCCCCATATCGATAGTCCTGGGTCTAGTTGTTCCTGCTCATCAGAACTCACAGCTCTTCCTCCCAGGCGGTTGGGCCATGGGATTCTCTGGCAGACAAGGCGACAGAGGGATGAGGGTGTTGTTGTTTTTTTGCCATGCTGACTGTTGTTTCTTCATAGGATGCAGGCAAAGCTGAGTACATTGAGGCTCTGCCAGCGCAGCTGCGCCCCTTTGAAACTCTCCTTGCTCAGAACAATGGTGGCAAGGGCTTCATTGTGGGCAAAAAGGTAAGCCAGTCTCCATGTTGATGAATTGGCAGGGGCAATCTCCCTTTTTAATCTCCCTTTTTAATAGTCATAGAATCATAGAGTTGGAAGAGACCTCAAGGGCCATCCAGCCTGACTCCCTGCCATGCAGGAACCCCCCCATCACAACAAGTGGGTCGTATCTCTTCTTGCCCCCTCGCCCTTGATAAGCAGAGCATCTGGATTTGGACCATACCCAGATGGTACTTCAGTTTCTGTGGGTGCACTGCTTTCAGTTTTGGGGAAACACTTTCTAAATTTTTTGGTCATTTTCCTTTCATTTAGGTACCTGAAACTTGGTTTTCTTCCCTCTATCCAGAAATGCATCTCTTATGAAAATAAAATATTGTAATTCAGCAATCCAATTTTCTGGAAATATTACTGCATATTAAGTGTGTGGAGGAAATTAGCATAATTGCTTATTTGTATAATTTATTCTGTCATAAGGAAGGACAAAAATCCACGCAAGGCACTGAAATGTTGTGCTACACTCCATCACTTAATGCAGTTATTTGAGACTTCAGTGTTGCATACAGTAGTCGTGTGCCAGCACGTCAATTCTGAGTTATGGTGATCATTTTTAGGGTCTTCTCAGTAAAGAGTACTCAGAAGTGGTTTACCATTCCCTTTCTGGATGTACTCAGGGACTATGCAGCTTGCCCAGGGCCACACAGGCTGGCTTTACTCGCAGGAGGTACAGTGGAGAATTAAACTCCCAACCTCTGGCTGTGTGTGTTTTTTTTTTAAATCAAAGAAAGAGGAATTGAAAATGTTTCCCCAAAATATACTTCTGTCTTATTTCAGGAACTGTCGAACCACATTTTCAAAATTATAGGAATGAAAAACAGTTACATGAGACTTAATGGGCAAAGTCCTGCTACTCCAGCATAAACCAAGCCGTGGTACTAGAAATTATCCAATTTAATGGATCAAAAGATTCCTATCTGTCCTTTCAGGTTCCAAGGTCTCCTGGGGAACCTTTTGCTATGGGGAATCCTTTCTGAGCCTTGAGGACAAGGCTGGGGAGGGAGCTTTTCATAGTTAAAAGAAATAGTGCTGGGTTGCTTCCAGCTGTCCTGATCCAGCCTTCTCCTTATTCCCTCAATAGGCTTCCCCAGGGCAAAATAGGAAGTTGTGGGGCAGAATAGGAAGTTATTCAGTTTATATTGGGTACATATGATCTCGCCTGATTTCGGAAGCTAAGCAGGGCCAGCCCTGGCTAATACTTGGATGGGAGACCACCAGGGAATACCAGGTGCTGTAGGCGCCTGGAGTAGGAACTGGCAAACCACTCCAGTATTCCTACCAAGAAAACTCCATGGACATGGAGTCACGAAGAGTCGGTCACAACTGTAATGACACACACACACACACACACACACACACAATTATGCGAATTGGATTTTGATCAATATGTATTGTGACAATATAGTTTTTCTTTTTGAAAACCTTTTTATTACAGCTGTTACTCACCAGTGCTTCAGTTTCACCTTTCACTCTTATCTTTTGAAAGCTTTTAACCTTGACCCAAGTGGACAGTATAGAGTAGCAATTCTGGAAGGAAAATGATGGCTTTCTGTTCTGCTCCTCCTTCCATTGGATGTGATGAAACATCTGATTCTAGAATGTGTTTCCTCTGGCAAAAATTTGAGCGGCACCCTTACAGGCCCATGTAGAGATGGGCAAATGTAGGAGGACACTTTACCAATTGCAGCACAGAAAGGTATAAATACCCTGTTTTCCCAAAAATAAAACATCCCCCCAAAATAAGACCTACTTACAGTTTTGCCTCTTGCTGAAATATAAGGCATCCCCCCTGAAAATAAGGCCTCCCAGATAATAATAAATGTGTACTGTATAAAATAAGACATCCCCTGAAAATAAGACCTAGTGCATCTTTGGGAACAAAAATTAATATAAGACACTGTCTTATTTTCGGGGAAACACGGTAGCAGGTTTTCCTTCCCTGTGGTTTCCTTAAAGAGACACTGCCCAGGCTGGGAAAAGCTGGTCTGTGTTCTAGACTCGTTTCTGATTAACAGATTTCTTTCTTTTATTTGTACAGTGGGGTATATATAATACATTTTTCAGTAAAGAGAAGCTTTCTTTTCCTAACAGAGATGCCGGTGTGTTCCTACCTTGCAAAAAGTATGGAAATTCCCCACAGAGGTTTAAAAAAATTCACCATTTCTAGTTAAAGGAAAGGGTTATGGTTGAAGCAGCATGGAAATTCAGACCACATAACCTGTGCCATCCTCACTCAAAATACTGGTTCATCAATGCTCCTTTCTTGTATTATTATCTCTATGCCACCTAAACATGGGAAGTGATTCCCTGAAGAGGAGGAACATTCCCTAAATCTAAGACCATTAAATGCAGCGCAGAGCGATTAGAATTTGAACTGGATATAGATTGTCACTGGATAGTACCACAGTGGAAATCTGCCGTGTGTATATATGTTGATAATATTGAAGTCTGTTTAATTTCTCCTCTACCATAGTGCTGTTCTATGTAAGGAGCAGAGCAGCTAGTGGGATCATGTTGTAACACTTACTTTGGTTGGACATTACAGTACAGGAAGGATCCCTCAATGTGCCCTTGTCCTGAGCAGGAATGGAGGGCATTGGTCTAGGGGGGGGACTCATATTCCTTGGTTTTGGAATATAGTTTCAATCAATACTCTGAATTGTTTGAGGGTTTTTCCCCTCCTCTTTGTGAGGAAAAACAAATGGGCAAGAGAGTAGTTGCTGTAAAAGATGACAAAATTCAGCTGGGCCTGGAACATTTGCCATTTTGTGTTATACTAAAATTAGAGTATCATAAATGACGATCACTTGCCGACTCTTCTTCTTCTAAAGTGATTCTCTATTGCTCTTCTTCTCCAGATTTCCTTTGTAGACTATAACCTCCTGGACATACTACACCTG
This sequence comes from Phrynocephalus guinanensis, assembly GCA_037367245.1. Classification (NCBI taxonomy): domain Eukaryota; kingdom Metazoa; phylum Chordata; class Lepidosauria; order Squamata; family Agamidae; genus Phrynocephalus; species Phrynocephalus guinanensis. The sequence continues at coordinate 86,369,725 of CM074732.1, forward strand.
CATCTGGTCCTGGCACCTGACTGTCTGGCTTCATTTCCTTTGCTGGCTGGTTACGTGCAGCGGCTTAATAACCGGCCTCAACTCAAGGCTTACCTCGAGTCTGATGCCCGCAAACAGCGCCCTATCAATGGGAATGGGAAGCAATGAGACCAGTTCCTTCCTCACAATACAATGTATGCAGCGGCTCCTGGAATTCTTAGCAGTTTTCTATGTTATGTGCTATCAAGTCATGTATCACCCATGTAGTGATGGACCTCCAAAGTTTTCTGTACAGTACTTTGATTTAATAAAGCTGATTTGGAAACTTTGCTGTCATCGAGAGAGATGCTAATAGCCTGGAGTCTGATCTATGAAGTGAAACTCGAAGAGCTGTCTGATTCATGATAGTTCTGTTCGTTGGTGAAGCTTGGAAAAGTTACTTTTTTTGCTAGTTATAAAGAAGTTATTCCAGAATCACCAAGCCACTTTGATCCATAGCTATGCTGAGTGGGACCTGTAGGCTCCAATAATAATAATAATAATAATAATAATAATAATAATAATAATAATAATAATAATAATAATAATAATAATAATAATAATAATAATAATAATAATAATAACTTTTCCAAGGTCTGGTCTTGAAGTTCCAACAGCTTCCCACTAATGAAATACAAATTGGGATGTAACTATGCCTCATGGTTAGAGGTCTGTGGATTTAGAGTGGTGCTGTAGTATGACACAGTAAGGAAAGTAAGCCTCCTGTGAGACTTTCCGCCCACCAGAATCAAAGCTTTATAGTTGCATTTACTTTTAAAACTACAAGATGGCTGACCACACATCTTTCAAGACTCTGCCTACACGGTTAACCTAGTTCAAGGATATGTCTTTTGGGAAAGTGAGCTGGACTTCATCATTTGATGAAACATTCTCTGCTGCCTATGAAGATAACCTTGCGACACTAAACAGGCCGCGTGGCACCTCCAGCTATGTCCTCTGGCACTTTGCTGCTCCTTCATCACACCATGTGGCACAGGTTTGCTGCACGCCGACACAACGGCGAGAAAGCGGCAACCGTTGCCGGCCGCAGTGGCAGCATACGTAATGTGAACAGAAGAATGCTTCTCTGCCTTCTTGCTTTGTGCAGCTAGGAAGGGAAGGATCGTCTGTGATGCAACAATGAAAAGACAGCTAGGTAGACCGATAGCCCAGAATAGGACAGACATGTACTGGTGTCACCAGAATATCAGCGCAAGAGGATGGAAATGTTGTTGGGGTTTGCTCGGAAGGAGGGCTCCGAAGACAAGAGCATAGGATTGCTGCTGTCAACTTCCACCACCTGGGCGGGTTATCTCTTGCAGCCTAAAAATAGGAGTGCTTGTCTTGTGAATAAATTTGGACAGTTTTATGTTTCAAGGACCAAGCAGGGTCTCTAGAGCAACCTTTTAGAGACTGAGTGCCCAAACTGCAATTTAAAACCCACTGATTTTTCGCAAAGTGCCAATACAGCAATTTAACCTGAATACAGGTGGCTGTGAAGGGGCGATGTTGGGTGCCCACAGAAAGGGCTCCGAGTGCCACCTTTGGCACCCATGACAAAGGTTTGCCAACACTGGGCTAGAGCATCTCTCCACAGTCTCTTGGAGCGGTTCCAGACAATTGGTCTGGAACCAGGCTCCCCTACAGCACATTCCCAAAGTAATGGGATCATCCTTCTCAGGCCAAGAATCAACAGGATCAGAGAGATCAGCTGTGTAATCCCTCTCTTGGCAACACAGCTCAACAGCTGCTTGAAAATGAGGCAAAAGGGTAGAAGCCAGGCCTGCCTGGAATAAAAGGGAATGGAGGGCGGTGGAGCCTCAAGTCTTTGCTCAACAGCTGAACACCTTGATCACTCAAGTACAGCCTCTCAGTGGCTTAACATGATTGTACAGCACAGGAACATGCATGAGTGTATTTTGAGTACATTCTCATTTTTGAGCACATTCAGAATGGGAAGATTCAGCAGGGGGAAATCGAAAGGATGGAGATAGAACATTCTGTGCACAGAGAAAGAAAATACTTAGTGATTTCTAGCTCAGAAATAGGCAAGGGAAGTTGACTAGCCCATAAAATTATAAATTACTCAGAGAAAATGAATATATTTTTAAAATCATTGAAAAGAGTAGAAGGAACAACGGACGTGAAGGTTTTACAAACCCAAATGCAGCAATCAGTGTTCGCGTCGGGTAGAGAAGAGGGTTCCTCTAGTGCAGTGGTTTCCAACCTGGGGGTCAGGACCCGGGAGGTTGAACGACCATTTCGACATGAGCCAGTGAACAAAAAGGCACAAACAGCTTGGGTCTGGAGGGGGGGAAGGGGGGAAAGCTTGATAGGTTGGAGGGGATGTCAGTCAATGGCACTGGAGGCAGTGATTGGTTGAGGGTGCCTGTAGAGGGAAGTTCTCTTTGGCACCTGCGACAGTGGCCTGCCAAAGGGGTCTTGTGGCCTCTTCCAAGCAGGGCAAGGGGGTTACCATAACATGAGGAACTGTATTAAAGGGTTGCAGTGTTAGGAAGGTTGAGAGTCACTGCTCTGGACTGATGATTGAACCAAGATAGACAAAATGTTTCAGTGTTTCCATTTCTTTATTGTCAATATTGTGTGATTCCTAAGTAGTCATGTCTTTGTCTTTCTAGTGTCCATTTGGAACGTTCTTTTACTTTCACCAGAAGTTGTTTCAAATCATTGCTCTTTTATGCCAGTAAGATAGTCACCTGTATATATTAAATAATACTACAGTACAGTATATCATAGTAAAGTATATGATATAATATCATAGGATTCCCCTTCATAGAAATCTGTCATCCCTTTACCTCTCCTGTACAGATCTTCAATATACTGTTTCTTCCTTCTATTTATTTTATTCTGGTCAGATAGTGTGTTGGTATTTCAGCATTTCAAATCTTAAGTTCAAATTTTCCTTTGGTTTCTTGATTCTGGAAATGATCATTTTAAAAAATTATTTTGTTGTTCACCCTTTATTCTCTACCCCACATTCAGTATTCTGACCCTACTTCTGTCTCCTTTTACTTTTGCTTCTCACATATCCTTAACAATTTTACATGCTTCTTCCATCATCCATCTAGTTTTTCTTTCTTGCCTGTTTAAAATTGTCTTTTTGCATTCAATCATGGTATCAATCAATAGTTCTTATGGATCACAGTCAGTTGAGTTTAGTAAGACAAACATTCTCTATGTGGACTTGAAATTGAGAAGTGTTGTTTAAACTATATTTTTGCATTAGGATTCTTTTAGGTTTAATTTGTTGTTGGATCATAACCAGTACCACAGTCAGCTACTGATCTTGTTTTAGCAGAGAGAATATAACTTCTTTGGCTCCTGTTTCTAACGATGTTAAGGTGAACATCTAAGAAAGGAAAAGGAATATACAGATCTAAAATTAAACATGGTTACCCCATGTGGTATAGTGAATCAAATGCCTTTGGAGACCATGGTTCACATACCGAAATGGAAACTTGCTGGGGGGAAGTGGAACCAGTAAAGCCACACCTTAAATGTCTCACCTACTGTAAAAGCCCTATGAGGGTCATTATAAGTCAGTTCTGATTTGATGGCACATAAATCAAGTTAAAAATGCACATGTGACAGATTTCCTTATCAAGCAGAAGGATCCTAGGTACATACCCTGTTTCCCCGAAAATAAGACCTACCGCAAAAATAAGCCCTAGCAGGATTTCTATGCATTTGTTAAATATAAACCCTACCTCGATGATAAGACCTAGTGATGGGCGTGGCTGTGCCTACACACACACACACACACACACACACACACACACACACACACATTCACAGCGCACGTTGCCCCTCCCTTTCCATCCATGGTTCTTTGGGCCACCCAAGTTAACATACTTTGTAGTATGTTTGCTTGCAGTTCCTGTTTCCCCAAAAATAAGACCTACCCAAAAAATAAGCCCTAGTGTATCTTCTTGGGAAAAAATAAATATAAGACAGTGTCTTATTTTTGGGGAAACACGGGTAGACTCAGAAGTAGAATCCACTGAATTCACTGATTGCAAACTTATGGCTCAAGCCTATTCTTTTTTACTTCAAAGCAGGGCTGTGTAATTATGGCCTCCTACTGTTGTCTCCGGGCTAATCCCAAACTTTCCTTGTATCAGAATAATTTAGGCAAAAACTTCTGAGACAAGCAGAGATCCAAGCCACTATTCATTTATTCAGCTGGATAAAGGAAGGGGGGGGGGAGAAATCCCCCTCCCAAACAGAAGGGAAACTTGCTCAAAACAAAGGCAGGCACACATTGAAGTACAGAAAGCATGAACCAACCCTCACCAACCCAACATTATTTGGGCAAGCTGTAACAGTCTAACTCTTTGTTAGAGTCAGTCCTATTCCATCCTCCTTGCAGTACCACCCCATCAATGTCCTTGAACATTTAACACAAGCTCTTCTTCTTTCACTCTTGCTGAGGCACACATTCCACTAAAGTTCAAACAGTTTCAGACAGCTTACAAAGCACATTAAGGCACAGATACAAGGCATACAGAGGAATCAACATGGCATCACTTTGGTTCATTTGAATCTGTTAGTTTACTAATTCCTGGCCTCAACACCATGTGGTAGCCCTGCATATCCTATGACTTTGCAGCCATAGCTAGGTTAGAATTGAAGGGAGCTGCAATTATTCATCCCTGCTTTGAAGAAAGAAACTCTGGTTGTTTTAAGACTTGAGATCTCCACATAAAGCTGCAATTCTCTGCATGCAGTTGGCAAGAAACTTCACCCAACAAAGTGCAGCTTGAATCTGAAAGAATACATATACAGGATGCATCTCGATTCAAATAATGGATTGCCACTTAGCAAACATGTTTTGCATCACAGCATAAATTTTTAATGTGAGGTACCCAAGTCTTCTCTCAACAAGGGGCGTTTATACACGACCCCTAAGCTGCGCTGCAAATGGCTCCCAGCTCCGGAGCTTAGAAATGTTTCCCCACCAGCTCCGGAGTTTGCAGACAATTAAGTGCGACCCCGCCCACTTTAGTGCGACCCAGCGCACTTTTCTTGTACCTTCTCTCTGGAGGTGAAAAAAATTTGATGCGGTTAAGAGTGCCGGGCTCTCCTCGCTTGTCTGTTGTTTTTTTTCCTCCTGCCCCTTTAAAAGCCCCTTGAGAAGGAACCAGGAAGTAACGGGGCTCGTGGCAACTTCAACCGGCACCTTAAAGGCTTCTTTTGTCCTTTTTTCCCCTCCCTGCCCTCACGCAGACAGGAGCAGGAAGTGCTGGTGGGGACGCAGGAACAGAAACGAGCCCCCAAGATCTCTGGTCCGAATTTAATGGACCAGCGGATCTTAGGGGTCGTGTGAAAAGGCCCCTAAGGTGAGCTTCAAAATTATCCCAAAAGCACCAAGAATATGTATTTGGAAATCAGTCTAACTGATCTTAAGAGGGTACCAAAACCTCAAGATGCCTTTCCCAGTGATTGTCAGAAATAAATGGCAGCTCTTCCAAAACATCTTCACTTTCCTTTCTTTTGGAAAGACAATCCGCCTCTTTCATGGGGGTGGGGGCTCATGAACATGCTTCACGGCAGTGGGTGGGGGGAAACGTAGCACACCCAAGGTAGGTTACAAAAGGGCTAGTTATGGCTCTGATTCCAGGAGCAGCTGGCATAACTCAGTGGGTTGGAGAGTCAGGGGCCAAGAGTTGGGATCCCCCTGGGAAACTCGGGGGAGAGACGCCCTTTGGGATCGTCCGGAGCGTGTGTGGCTGATGATGGGGTTATGATAGGATTGCTCCGGCTTCCGCCAAGAAGATCCATGGCCCCAGAGCGCCACGGAAAGGAGAAACTCCTCCTAAGTCACTTCTGGTGCCTAGAAAACTCGGTGGATGGAGGAGGCGACTTAAATCAGAAACGACTTGGCCGCACGTGAGAATCATCGGGATCGTTATTATTTCCCATCATTTCCCCAAAAAATTTAATTCTGCTATCAATGAAGAGAGATTTCAAGATCTCTCACGAGGACGGCTGATCATGAAGGGGATCAGCCAAGCCCTCCCAGAAGCAAGTGTCTCCCAAACTTCAGCCCTCCAGATGTTTTGGACCACAACTCCCACAGTCCTTTGCCATTGGCAATACGGGCTTAGAATTCTGGGAGTTGTGGTCCAAAACATCAGGAGGGCCGAAGGTTGGACATGCCTCTCGACTATTCCTTTTTTCAAGGTCTCTTGTATCTCGAAATCAACCTGAGTTTTCCGGTCGGGTACCGAAGCAGGTCTCTCCGCGGTCAGAGACGAACGAACTACAATCCCCACAATCCCTCGGGCGAACCGGCAAGCGCAGTCTCTTTTCTCCCCCCCCGCCCCCCCGTCGTGGAGGCAAGCGTCGGTTTCATTTCGGACCATGTGCGTCATTAGCGAGCGTCGCCCGAGGTCGTGACGTAACATTGCGGCGCTAAGGTGACACGGTCGGCCTGAGATAGAGAGAGGGAGGGAGGGAGAGGAACCCTCGGCGAGATGTTGGTGGCTCGGCCCCTGTTGCTCCGCCGGTCTTGCGCTCAGGTTCGATTCCTGTCGGCCGCTGCTCCGGAGTCGGTGAGTTCTTGGGAGGCTGGTGGGCGTCCGTTTCCCCGACAACCTGTGGGCTCTAGAAACCAGAGCTTGAGAAACGTTACTTTTGTGTAGTCCAACAAAGTAACGTTTCTAAGCTGTGGAAGAACTAGCTAGCTGCTCATGCGGAGGGGGCTGGAGAGGCGGCGCTTTAGTGTTTTGCCTCTGTTTCCCCATGTTTTTTTGGCCGCCTTTGACAAGCTTAGTTGCTCCTCCTTGTTTCCTCTGAAGATTGATCGGTGCTATGAGTAGTTACATAACGAGGTTCGGATCGTCCCTCTCCTTCTCTGGGTGTGGTCCTTTCCTGAGGTTCAAGATGAGCCCAGCAGAGGGGAACCACTCCAGACCTCTCTTCTCTTCTCTTCTCTTCTGTAGGCACCTCCCAAGAAAACTAAATTTGGGCCCCTTAAGGATGAGGATCGTATCTTTACAAATCTATATGGACGCCATGACTGGAGGTGAGAGTTGTCAAAACATGGTGTGGATTTGCTTTGCACTAATAAAAACAATTTGGGTACTCTCTGCTATAAATTTAATAGAGAGTAGTCAACACTTGTCTAAAAACCCTGTCAATTAACTTTTGACAGGTTTCTGAAACGATTTTGCAATGCAGCCACTGTAGTGTAACTACAGGTGAAACTCAAAAAATTAGAATATCATGCAAATGTTCATTTATTTCAATAAATCAACTCAAAAGGAGAAACTAATATATGAGATAGACTCACATGCTAAGCGAGATATGTCGAGCCTTACTTTGCTATAATTGTGATGATCATGGCATACAGCTTATGAAAACCCCAAATTCACAATCTCAGAAAACTAGAATATTACATGGCATCAATAACACAAGAATTGGAAATAGCACAGTATTGGACCTCTGAAAAGTCTAAGCATGCATATGTACTCAGCATCTCCATATAGCTCATGTGGAAGGAAGCATGAAGTGCTCCAAAATCTCCTGGTAGACGGCTGCATTTACCCTGGACTTAATGAAGCACAGTGGACCAACACCAGCAGATAACATGGCTCCCCAAATCAAAAAAGACTTTGGAAACTTCACACTGGACTTCAAGCATCGTGCACTGTGAGCCTCTCCATTCTTCCTCCAGACTCAAATGAGATGCAAAAGTTGGTCTCATCAGAAAAGAGGACTTTGGACCACTGAGCAACAGACCAGTCCCCCCCCCCCCCCGTACCCAGGTAAGATGCTTCTGACATTTGTTGTTTAAGAGCAGCTTGACAAGAGGAATACGACATTTGAAGCCCATTTCCAGGATCCGTCTGTGTGTGGTGGCTCTTGATGCGCTACTGTGAATAGGGAACCTATTCTAATTTTCTGAGATTGTGAATTTGGGATATGAATAAACTGTACACCATAATCATCACAATTATACCAAAGTAAGGCTTGACATATCTTGCTTTGCATGTAATGGATCTATCTTATATATTATTTTCCCCCTTTTGAGTTGACTTATTGAAATAAATGAACATTTGCACAATATTCAAATTTTTCGAGCTTCACCTGTAAGTATATTTGAAAGTTTTGCTTCGTCCAAGTGCAAATTATTGTATATTGTAGAATGTTGTAGGTGCTCAGATTTCTCTTGGGATTTGTGCTCTGTACAAAAATTATATTGATGGCCTTCTACAAATTAGTTTGCCAAATGAAATGATGTGGACAGTCTTTCTTACCTAATCTTTCTGTTCCCTGTAGGCTGAAAGGGGCTTTGAGCCGTGGTGACTGGTATAAAACCAAGGAAATATTGCTGAAGGGTGTGGACTGGATCTTGAATGAGATAAAGATTTCGGGCCTAAGAGGCCGTGGAGGGGCCGGCTTCCCAACTGGTCTCAAGTGGAGCTTCATGAATAAGCCCCCAGATGGCAGGTGTGTTGTAGTGGGAATAAATTCCAGTCAAGTGTCAGGTTCTATGCTGTGTACACATGCACAGTGGGGAATTAACTTGAATTTTGCAACTGTTTTTCCTCTCATCTTAAAAAAACAAACAAACCAAAACAACAAAAACAACAACAAAACTTTACATTGGCAAAAACATTCGTTCATGGTTGTGTTGGAAATCAGAACTTGAATACGGATTTTTCCAAACAGTGTAGATTAATTTTTGTCTTGCCTAAAGAGTTTGGCTCTGTGTGAAGCACTGAAGAGAACCTTCATATTTCTTGCTCTTCATTACAGGGATTATTGATATATAGTAGAGGCACAGTTTAACGCAGTGTACGTAGTTTCAGATTAGACTTGAGAAGTACAGCTTTAAATAACACCTGAGGCAGTGGTCTTGTTGAGCATGTCAAGGCTTTCAAGTCTATAGAGAGAGAGAGCTAAAACAGTTAAGGGGAATATTTAAAAAAGCAATTGTGAAAATGTGCATTGTGCTTTAAAAATGAGGTTTGAACAGTGAATTAAAGATCACTGCAGGACAACCCAGCCTCAACAAACATACCACTAATTCTTGGACCAACCTAACTCAGAGACTTCTTCTTAGGTTAAAATATTATGCATTTTGGAAAGTGTTTATTACAGGCCTCCCAGTATTAAACATTCCTCAGGAAATGCATCTGAATGCTCACAAAATTCCAGCACCGAGAACTGCTGAATGAGGCCTCGGTTCCCTGACCAATAACAGAAACAGGTTCTTAAATATGAAGGGGTGTTGGTCTGACTGCTTGCTCTATAACTTTGAGTGCAAGTTTAGTCAGAGTATAAACTTGAGTAGGAATTAAACAGACTGATCAGAGTTCTCAATCGAGTTGGTACTTGTAAATGAGAGGCTTGGTTTCCCAGGGATCTTAACATCATTCTTTGTGTTTCAGACCTAAATACTTGGTGGTCAATGCAGATGAAGGGGAGCCAGGAACCTGTAAGGACAGGGAAATCATGCGTCATGATCCCCATAAGCTGGTAGAGGGCTGTCTTGTGGCAGGACGAGCTATGGGAGCCCGAGCTGCCTACATCTACATTCGCGGGGAGTTCTATAATGAAGCCTCCAATTTGCAAGTGAGTTATGAGTTACTGCTCTTATCCTGGTGTATAGCTGAGCAGTGTTCTTATACCCTTCTATGAAAATTGCTAGATTATGTTAGTGGATTAATCCCTTAGCTTTTATCTCGGGCAACTTTTATGTCTCATCTCTTATGTATTTTCCTGTCGCCGGAAAACCATTTGAGCTGTTTCTGTGGTCTGGCTCTTAGCTGTGCTCCGGTGTCTCCTTAGGTGGCCATCCGAGAGGCCTATGAAGCCGGACTGGTGGGCAAGAATGCCTGTGGCTCCGGCTATGACTTTGATGTCTTTGTGGCAAGAGGGGCAGGCGCCTACATCTGTGGCGAAGAGACGGCGCTCATAGAATCCCTTGAGGGCAAGCAGGGAAGCCACGCCTCAAACCTCCCTTCCCAGCTGATGTGGGTATGGCCTGTTAAATGCTCTTTCTGTGGGTGTTTGGTACGGGTATGATCTTTCCCTGCTTCCATAAACAAAGCCTCTCTGAACATTTGTCTTGGTTAGCTGGCATATGTCACACAGCCCCTTTAGAGCCCATGTTACATCTCTCTATTGTTTGAAAAATAAGATTCGTAAGAAAAAAAACAGCTCCAAGAGTTCCATTCTTCTTGGAACTTTCCACTTTACTAATATAGCCATTGTTGTATGCAGGCTACAATGTGTAGCCTGCATACTGTAATTAAACTGTAACCTGCCCAGAGACTACTTGAAGTGCTATGGGGTGGTATATCAGCAGAACACTTGGCTTTTGTTTCCACCACAGAGGGATTTCTTTTTGACGCTCTGGTATAAGAGGAAAACTACATCTGCTGCTCATTCTTCTTCCGCCATCTTAACACAGCAGTTAATTTTACAGGATGATCAAAGCTCCCTCATTTTTCTTTCTGCCTCTAGGGGTGTTTGGTTGCCCAACGACTGTAGCCAATGTGGAGACAGTTGCAGTGGCGCCTACCATCTGTCGCCGAGGGGGCACCTGGTTTGCTAGCTTTGGGCGTGAGCGCAACTCTGGAACCAAGCTCTTCAATATCTCAGGCCATGTCAATACGCCCTGTACTGTAGAAGAGGAGATGTCCATCCCACTGCGTGACCTCATTGAACTGCATGCAGGTGACAATCCGCAGGTCTTGCACGTCATAAGGAAAGAGGCCATGGTGTATTAGTGGGTGACGCTCGGCAGTGCTGAGTGGCTTTGGTTGTGCCCTGCGGTCGGCATGACTGTGTCTCTGCTTTCCATCCAGGGGGTGTGAGAGGTGGCTGGGATAACCTGCTTGCTGTGATTCCTGGAGGCTCATCCACTCCCCTCATCCCCAAGTCCGTATGCGAGACAGTGCCAATGGATTTTGATGGACTGGTGCAGGCACAAACGGGGCTTGGCACTGCCGCTGTCATTGTCATGGACAAATCGGTAAGGACGGTCGCTTGACCCTGCCGCTCCCTCTTTCCTGCTCAGCAGCTCTTTCATGGTGGTCTTCTTCTTCTTCCCCAGACAGACATTGTTCGAGCCATTGCGCGTCTTATTGAATTCTACAAGCACGAGAGCTGCGGGCAGTGCACACCATGCCGCGAAGGTAAAGTGGTGTAGCTCGTGACCCCGCTGCATTTCTTCCCTGGAACAGGAATTTGGGGTGGAGAGGAAAGAAGGCGATTGGGGCAAAGCTTCTCATCTCTTAATTTGGCAGCACTGTTGAAAGGGCAGGGGGTGTTAGCAACAGCTCCCTAAAAATCTCTGGAAAAGAATTCCACAAGTTGCCAGGCCAGTGTGCATAATGTCCCCTTAATCTTTTCTGGCTGGTTTTGGGCTGTGGCTTCATCTCTGTCGTGTAAGTACTGTACTTGTCTTTTCAAGAATGATGAAGTTGTGCCTGGTTCTTAATTTCCTTCTGACAGGCGTTGACTGGATGAACAAGGTGATGTGGCGGTTTGTGAGAGGCAACGCACAAGTGGCAGAGATTGATTCCTTATGGGAAATTAGCAAGCAGATTGAGGGACATACCATCTGTGCCCTGGGTGATGGAGCTGCCTGGCCTGTACAGGTAAATTCCTTATCTTTTCTTTAGCTTGACAAGAGTTCAGACCTGTCAAGTGTCCCGATTTGGGCGGGACATTCATGTTTTCTAGACATGTCCCGCCGTCTTCCCGGAACATTTCTTTTTCCTAGAAATGTTCTGGGCAGCGGCAGCAGAGGCGAGCTTCCTCTGGCTGCTGACAGGAGAGACTTGGGAGTCCAACTGGACAGAGAGCAGGAGACTATGACTCCTGTGATCCTCTCTGCAAACTTGGTTTGTGGGCAGTGGAGGGAAAGACGGGGTGAAGGCTGCTGGAAGGTAATCCCTTGTGGGCGCTTCCGTGGCTCGGGCACGCTCCCGGTAAAGCTGCAGAATCCGGGCAGCCTGAGCATTTGGGCTGCAGGCAGGCAGGCTGGCTGGCTGGTCAGTAGGGTTTGTTTTCTCCTCGCCTCCCCTTCCCAGTCTTCTCAGGCCTGGACCCTGCACCATGCCCTCATCCCTCCTCCTCCTCATCCCCTGGCGTGGCTTCTATGGGAGCCATGTCCACTTTGGGCCGCACGGTAGGAGGGGCAGGCTGAGGCACACACATGTGCACATATGGAATTTCATGTTTTTGTCTGCACGCGCGTGTGCTAGCACCTGTACACACACATTATACCTCCCTCCTCCCATCCCGCCAAGTGCCAGGAAAAACTTGACAGCTATGCAAGAGTTTCAGAATGAATCCTATGATTATGGGCTAGAGATGAATGAATCTGGATGCAAGGTGGGGGAGGGAGTCGTCTTATGAATGTATATTCTGCTAATTCTGCCTTTTTCCTTCATGCAGGGACTGATTCGTCATTTCCGTCCAGAGCTGGAGGAACGAATGAGACAATACCACGCATCTAAGGCACAGCAGGCATCTGGATGAATAGATAGAGCACTTGCCTCAGTCAAGTTACTCCTTGGATTGGGTGGATGGGGCTGCAGCTGGTTTGGCTTGGGCAGTGGGAGTGCAGTGTACATACGGGATTCTGTCATGCAGGTGACAGGCTGCCTCAGTTACTGTTTTACTTTTGCTTCCTTACAGGACAAATGATCTATTAAATGCTTGTGACTTCACCTCTGTTGTGGACATTCTTGTCTTAGGGAAAATAAGATGGATAGCTCCATGTGACATAAAATACTTTTATCAGTTGGGAGTTCAAAGGGAGTCAAGATTCTGAGGCTTGTAAATGCGTTGAAACTCTGTTCAGTTTCTCTTTGCAGTCTGTGTACCGGTAGAGCAGACTGTACTTTTTGGATTGCTGATAGAACATTACCCATAAATACAAAATTAGCATAGCAAGGGCACATGCTCTGTTGCTCCTTACTGTATTTGGAGTGCTTTTTACATATCATCTTTGAATGTACCAATGCAGATGGAGCATGCAAGCCTATTTTCTTCCTTTAGAAATCTGGCTCACTCCCACCTCATTCTACTGGATATGCAGAGCAGGTCTTGGAGTAAGCAAGAAGCAGTACTGTGTATTTCACAAGTCTGTGACACTAGGCCTTCCATATTCCAGTCCATGTTATGTTTCAATTTGTTTATATAGGCTAGGTCTGGAGAACGGCAGGGCTTAGACAGGATAAGGACAATGAAATACCAAAGCCATTCATACGTGAGTAGTTATAGGGTGATACACTGGGACCATGAGGTGGCACACACTTATCTGGGAAGCAGGAGAATCAGATCATGTGCAGCCTGATCAGTATAGCTTGGTTCACTCTACACACTTTATAGGCAACATTCAAGTATTCTGACCACAATTACTATCCTACCCTGTTTATGTTTTCCATCTTGAGTAATATGACAAACTGAGGGATGGCTGTGACCATCTGCTCCTGGCATGTATTTTCCCAAAATTATATACTGGCAGTAGCAAGTGAGCCTTGATGGGGAGAGAGATTTGCAGACCTCTCTAGTACATCATGTTCAGTATAGTTTTAATTGTCATGTTTGAACCAGGTTTACAGAATTTGTAGGGATTCTGTCTTTACCATTACTGAACCTGAAAAGGCAAGGATGAAATCCTTTTATGAGTACCATCATTATTATATATTATTATGCATTTAAAGAGGGATTATTCTTTATTGCCTATGATCTGAAATCCTTTTCTGTGGGGTGTGGGGGGGTCTGGCACTGCAATAAGAAAGCCATCATTGGCTTCCACAGTTTGGCATTGATTGGAGGCTTCCTTTTGCAACCATGACTTTGTCACATTAAGTATGATCTGCCCACACCCTGAAATCACAAAAGGAGGCCTTCAAACATTGGAAATCAGTCACTGCCAATGACGGCATTCCGGTTGTGCAGGTGGAGCTGTGCAGCGGGTTTTGGACATTTTATATCAAGTTTCTATTGACTGCTTGCTAGATAGCATAGTGAGTTAGGGGGTTAGGCATTTGATTCCCCACTGAGTGCCAGCAGAAGAGCTGTCTGTGTAGCCTGTACAATTCCAAAGCCACCTCGGAAGAAGGGAACACCAGTTCTGAATAAACTCTTAAGTAGGAAACCCTGGAAAGAGCTGCTACAAGTCAAGATTGATTTGATGGCAGATAACTGTTTGGAATCTGAAAGTCTTCCCAAGTGAACTCAAACCACAATACTACTATGCTAAAAGGAACAATAAAGAATGTTGGAAGAATTGGAATTTAATCCTTTAAAGACCACACTGAAATAAATGTATTGGTCTTACAGGTGCCACAGGGCTCTTTTTACTGGATTTATATGTTAAACATTTAACAAGAGGTAGTGCTTTGGTATACATCAGGATGGTGATAAGGGTTACAGTAATTGTTAGGCTCTGTTTGGCAGCTGCTAATGCCCCATCCTCTTTCTAACGGGGCATTTTCCACCAAGTTTTCCAGGGTCTTGCTACTTTTTCACCCAGTTCCTACAAAAGAAATATCTCGTTGTGTGTTGGAAACAAATTCCCCTGTACAAGAACTGCAGCTGACAAGTGACTGGTGAAGGCAAAATATTCTTTGGCGTGCGTGATTTTGAAGACATCATTTGCAATTCATTCCATGGCCTCCTATCTGCAGCTAAGATTCTAAAAGTAACTTAAATAATACATTGCAAAAGGAGAGTCTTTAGTATTGATGGCGCTGACAACATCCAAACTACCTCTCATCACTATTCAGCACCTGTGGAAGTTCCTGAATTTGACGGCAGAGGTGGGGATATATATGTGTGGTGTGATTCTGTAGAAGGGCAACAGGAAAGGGGACCCACCATCTTGTAGCATCTGAAAAAAAAAATGATAAGCACATAAGAAGAGCCCTGCTGGATTAGGCCAAAGGCCAATCTACTCCAGCTTCCTGTATCTCATAGTGGCCCTACCAAATGCCTCTGGGAGCACAAGAGATGAGATATCTGTCTCCTGATACCACTCCCTACATCTGGCTTTTGAAGAACCCTGTTTTTTTTACACATCTCCATCATGGTTTGTGACCTGTGATGGACTTCTCCTCCAGGAATCTATCCAATCCCTTTTGAAGGCATCCAGGGCAGATGCCATCACCACATCCTGTGGCAGGGAGTTCCACAGACTAACAACATGCTGGGTAAAGAAGTACAGTATTTAATTCCCCTGGACAGCACGCTAGTCAAGCTTCCAAATTCTTACCAAAAGTTTTTGGAAAATTCTTCCCATTTCTTAACCACCTTCGCTGTTCTGATGCTGAAATTTGATTGTGTCTGCACTGATCTTCATAGCTAACTTAAACCTCTTCCTCCAGAAGGTCATTTCTCTTTCTGCTTCAGGAAAAGAACTTGCAGGGCTCTGAACGGATCCAAAAAGAAAACCAGTATTTCTGTGATTGCATATATTGCCTGCTGCATGACCTAGCGGGTGTCTGAATATATCCGGGATCCTTTTTTGCTTATAGTTCTGCTTACTGCACATCCTACTAGCTGCCTCATAGTTCTGGATGGTTTTTTCCCCCCTTGTCATTCATTCTGAACTACTCAGTCAGGTGCCAAAGCAAACTGTACAGACAATTTGTGAACAAATTTTGTGAGTGAATCCAACCAGATGAAACAGTTTCAGCATATTAAAGTGACCCTGTGCCTGAGAAGTTTGCTTTGGCGCCTTAAGATCCCATTGCCAACGTGAAATGGAGGGGCAACTGGGGCAAGAAAAGTACACAAAAGCAAAAATGAAAATGAAATGCACCACACAAGGGCAAGGCAGGACAATGTCACACACATGAACAAACGGGTTAGAGACAATTCTCTGTCCTAGTCTGCATTTGCGGAGGCCAGGACTGAATGACTCTTGAGAGTCCCTTCTGATTCCCCCTAGTTCTGAAATTCAGTGTGAATTTGCTGGGGAGCCAGTTTGGGTGCCCCATCTATCAGGGCAACATGGTATGCACAAAGATACCTGGCTTTTCCTGACAATTGCTCCCCGTGAGAATGCAGACAAAGATGTTTGTTCCTCTTACTTGCACCTGATAATAATTCAACAGCAGAGGTTAGAGCCACCCTCTTGTTGCTGGGTCTTCCCTCCCTCCTGATGACTGGAGGAGACCGCGAGACCTGAAGCTCACCTGATCATAAAATTGCCACTGACGGTAGTTTCACTGCCTTCCCTTGGGTCATGTCGACCCTTCACGGGATTAGCAAGTGGATCCTGAGCGCTTCACAGCCATCTTAGGGCGTTTATACACGACCCCTAAGCTCCGCCGCAAATGGCTGCAAGCTCCGGACGATAAAAATGTTTTCCCACCAGCTCCGGACTTTGCAGACAATTAAGTGCGACCCCCGCCCACTAGCGTGACCAAACAGCAGTTTTCTTGTACCTGCTTTTTTTATGGTGAAAAATATTTGATCCGAAGACTGCCTGATGTTATTTTTCTTTTGCCTCCGCCCCTTAAAGAGGAACCAGGAAGTAAACGGGCGGAGCAACTTCCCCCAACACCGGGAGGTAAGCCTTTTATTCTTTTCTCTCTGTCTAAGGCTTTTTTTCCCTCCCCCCCTCCGCAGACAGAACAAAGAAGTGCCGAGCGGGTGGGGAGGGAAGAACAGCCACGAACCCTCAAGATCTCTGGTCCGAATTTAAGGGACCAGCGGATCTTAGGGGTCGTGTAAAAAGGCCCTAAGGCAGTGGTTCTCAACCTGTGAGTCCCCCGATGTTCCTGGACTGCAACTCCCAGAAGTCTTCATCACTAGCTGAGTTGACCAGGATTTCTGGGAGTTGCAGTCCAGGAACTTCTGGGGACTCACAGGTAGCCTTAGATCAGGCATGTCCAAACTTCGGCCCTCCTGTCCTGATGTTTTGGACCACAACTCCCAGAATTCCAAACCTGTATTCCCAATGGCAAAGGACTGTGGGAGATGCAGTCCAAAACATCTGGAGGGCCGAAGTTTGGACATGCCTGATCTAAGGCTACCGCACCGCAGCAACAAAAGTCTCCCTCCGACCTCACAAGAGCAGCTACACCAGCTTCGCGCTTAACCCTCTCTCTACCTACGAAGCCGACGTGGGCGTGGCGGCGCCGGCCGCTTTCGTTCCTGATTCGGCAGAGCCGTTCGGAGGAAGGCTTGTGCTGTCTGGGCATGCTCGGAAGTCCACGGTGAAGCCATCCGCCAGGAGCTCCTCCGGGCACTCTCTCTCTCGAGGGGTGATTGAATGGGAAGCCTGCCAGCGGCTGTTCTGAGCATGGGCAAGGGGCAGCCACGCTCGGAAGAAGCCTTCGAAGCGGAAGAGACCAGCAACTGAAGGAGAGGTGGAGGCTTTCCAAGCGCGGAGGTCAAGAGACAGAGGTATTATTATTATTATTATTTTTGTTGGAGGAGGGTGAGTGGCTGAATAGTTATGGCAGTCCTCGGAGGATGCGGGCTACACGCCCTGAAAAGTGATGTCAAATAATACTTGATCGTCTTTAAAGTGCCCCAAGACTCCTTGCTACTCAGATTTAAATGTTTTTTCACTTCCTTGTTTGTGCGTGAGTGTGTAAGAGCGAAAGAAAGAGCGAGGATGCGGGCGGGCGGGCGGGCGAGCGTGTGCCAGTCTCTCCTAACCCCAGGAGTGGCCGTTCAGATATTACTGGATTACAACTCCCATCATTTCCCTACCATTGGCTGTGATGCTTGGACTTGCCCAGCGCTGGAGTTTTTGCCAACCGCTGCTTCTCCTGGACGGTGCCCTCTAGTGATAACATCAGCACTGATGCGCTGGCAGCAGAGATGAAGGCCCTAAAAATTATGGGCCAGCACTCTTGTAGATGGCTTGAAAAGCCTGCAGTAGTGTTTTCGGTTGAAATGTGTGGAGAAGAGGTTTTTCCTTTCCTTTCCTCTCTCATCGTGGTGACCTCCAGTTCCAAAACGATTGGGGCTTGTAGTTGGGCCCTAAAGAGGTTCAATGCTGGACAGCTGCATGGCTTCCGTCTATATAACTTGTTGCATGCCTGCTTATTTTCTGAGGCAGACACCCCCCCCCTCTTGCCCCCATCCTTTGCACTTGAGCCAACAGAGGCACGGCGTGGTCAGACTGTAAAAGCATTACTCCTTGTTATGTAGTGAGAAAAGAGCATTGCCGGTGAAGTGTGTGTTAATTGTTGGTGGGCCAGCTGCAGATAATTGACCACCACCCATCTAGCAGCAGCTGTATAAATGCGCATGTGTGTTGTTTTCTCGTTCGTTCGTTCTTATCTGACTGTCTATTTTGTCCTGTGGAATAAAGCCATGCGGATGGATCTCTGGGTGTCTTGAACTCACTATTCTACACTCGTCTAAGCCATTGAGATCAAGTGGGGCAACCCATGTGAGCATTAAGTAACCAAGCGGCCTGAGACCTTGTGTAATCTAGGAGTGAAAGAGGGTGGCATCATTCTGCCGACAGGAAAGGCCAACATGGTAGTAGCTTATTCTCATACATTGGTATGTAATGGAAGGAGCCGCCATGGAGACAAGTACGGAAGGCAGCTTATTCTTCTCTTCCCCCCACCCCCACCCCACCCCAGTAGGGCACCATGCTTCCAACTCTTCGCCACCTCTGCCAGGGTGTGTCTTCTACCTCACTAGCCAACATGGCTCCAGTTCGTAGGTACCTCTCCTGGGAAAACGAGCAGCGGTGCCGAAGGCTGCTAGAGGGATCAGCGCGCCAGTACAGGAAGAAACAAGAAGCGGCCTCCGCAGCTGTTCTGGTGTCCTTGTGCTCTGTGGCTGGGGAGCCAGCCATCTTGTACACGCTGCGGTCCAGCACCCTGCGTGGATTGCACAAAGGAGATGTCAGGTACTTGGTAGCCCTCTTCTGTTTTTTTGTGAAAGATTTAGGCAGGCTGGGAATAAGGGAAATAGTTAAGAGCTTGCTCTTTTCTGCACCCGGGAATACGTACCATGTGACCACAGTCCCTATGTACCTCCTCTCAGGTTGGTCTCTTAGAGGGACATGAAACAAAGTCCAGTGAGGAATTGTTGAAAGAGCTGAGCATATTTAACTGAAGAGATAAAGAGAGAGAAAAGATTGTTTGGAAAAGATTATTAGGAGCCTAGTAGGAGCCTTGTTGCTCAGTGGTTAAATGCCTGTACTGCAGTTAAAACTGTGCTCATGACCTGGGGTTCAATCCCAGGTAGCAGACTCAAGGTTGACTCAGCCTTCCATCCTTCTGAGGTCGATAAAATGAGTACCTAGCTTGCTGGGGGGGGGTTCAATGTGTAGCCTGCATACTGTAATTGAACTGTAAACCACCTAGAGACTACTTGAAGTGGTATGGGGCAGTATACAGTACAAGCAGAACACTTTATTATTAGTGGTCTTCAACTATCTCAATGGCCGATGTGCAAAAGACGGAGATGGCTTGTCCTCTTTTGGTGTAGAGGGCAGGGTGGAAGCAGTGAATGGAAATGGCAAGGAAGCACAGTCTGGCAAGGAAGCATTAGGAGAAATTGGAACAGACTGCATTAGGAGGTGGTGGGCATTCCTTGGCAAAAGATATGAAAACAGAAGGTGGGATACTGTCAGAGATGCTATAATTTGTGGTCTTCAGTGTAGATCCTGTAGTGAGGTGGTACTGCACTAAGCTCGCAAGATTCCCCCCCTGCCCCTTGAGTCTTTGAAGGACTCCTCAGTAACCTAAGAGCTCTCTGGCTTTCCAGTCTTGCCTTTTCCATTTTTTTAAAGAACCATGATTTGCTCATGCAGTTTCCCAGGTGGTAAGCGTGAGGCCTCTGACCGGGATGTCATCACCACGGCACTCAGGGAGACTCAAGAAGAGCTGGGCGTGCAGTTAGGGGAGGACTGCGTCTGGGGGATCATGAGACCTGTGCCTGACAGGGTAATATTGCGTTTGGAGTCCCAGTGATTTTTAAGATGTTCTTTAAGGGAACCATGGCCGCTGTCCCAGTTGTAATGGGGTTACTTCAGGTGGGCATCCATGTGGAGTTATATCTGTTAATGCAGAACATGGAAGGCATGCTAGAATATTGCACTGGACCAGAGGGCTTGCCAGAGGGCAATGCTTGATTTAAAGGTTTCATACCTCAGGGCATGCCTTGCACAAGGGAATATGGAGATGCCTGGAAGTCACTTGGTTTTAACTGTCATTCTCTTCCAGACCAAAAAGTTAGTTGTTCCAGTGCTGGCAAACCTGGGTCCTTTGGAGCAGTTGGTTCTGAAGCCTAACGCCCAGGAGGTAAGACACAGGGTGAAATAAAATAATGCCTGGGGTCCTCTTACTGTTTCCTGTTGGTAGATGTGTTGCCAGGGAGATGCGTAGGGAAGGGAAGGCTCAGCAGGAGCTCTGTTTGTTTGTTTGTTTGTTTATTTATTTATTTATTTATTTATTTATTTATTTATTTATTTATTTATTTATTTATTTATACAACTTATATGCCACCCACTACCCAAAGGTCTCTGGGAGGCTTACAATCAAAGAATTAAAACAGTTAAAACATCAAATATCAATAAATATATTAAAAAATAATAAAAACCTTACACTAAAATCATTACACTAAAATTGCCATCAGAGGACCCACAGTCTATGTTGTATCAATTAAAAAACTTCTGGAACAGGAAGGTTTTTACCTGGCGCCGAAATGTCATCAATGTTGGCGCCAGGCGGAGCTCACTCGGGAGGGCATTCCATAGCTTGGGGGCAGCTGCCGAGAAGGCCCTGTGTCTACAAGCCATCTCTCTCACCTCCTTGAGAGATGGCTCTTTCAAGAGGGCCCCCTGGCTCGATCTTAATTGCTGGGTAGGTTCATAGACAGGTTGTGCTTTCCTGTCTATTTAAGCTTAAGCCTTTGGGTAGAAAAACATGAGAGTGAGCCTGTATCCCTGTGCAAAGCATTGCTGACCCTTGTTGTCTGATTTCCAGGTCGAGAGTGTCTTCACGCTCTCCATTTCCCACCTACTGCAAGAAGAGAACCAGCGCTACACCCACTACTGCCACAATGGCACCTATAGCTACACACTGCCCGTTTTCCCACGTGGTCCTCACCGTGTATGGGGTCTCACAGCTATAATTACAGAATTAACGCTGGATTTGTTGGCGCCTGGAAAATACCACATAAAGACTCATGTGCAGGGCAAGGTCTAACTCTTGGAGTGGAGGTCCAGGCCTTGGCTTTCATCTCCTGCTGCCTCCCCTGATTGTTCAGTGTTTGCCAAAGGACTTCAAGAGCAGGTTGTATCACCAGCCAGGTGCTAATTGGTTTCTAGACTCCAGAGAGTCTTGACAAGCTCAGGGGACATCTTTCTCATTCAGCATAATATGCCCACAGCAGTTGCTTTGTATTCTTTTCCTTCGTAGTGAGAGTGTACTGGATTAGGATGAATGAGAGATGAACATGTCGGACAGACCTATTCACTTCGTCTCTCAACTGCGGTGGAGCTTAGTTGTGAATAATACAGCATTAAGTGGGGAACATAGGTTTGCCCATGATAATGTGTTGCAAAACAGTCACTGTCATTTTGGGTTTAAAGGATATCCCAGGCTTTCATCCCTGCCTTCTCTTAATATTGAGCTGCCACTCGACTTCATTCAGAACCACTTTATTGACAGGCCAAGGTAAGCATGCATCTGCCCAGAAAACAAATGCATCTGTCAGGTGACCATGCAATAAATGCTCAGATCTTTGCATAAATTTTATTTTATTTATTTATTTTATTTATATACCGCTCCATCTAGCTGCACGGCAAATTTTCATCTCTACTTTGTTGCTTATGGCATTATTATGGGCCTTTTTTTACCCCTTCCGCCGCAAATGGCTCCCAGCTTTAAAATTGTTTACCCACCAGCTCCGAAGTTTACTGAAAATTAAGTGCGACCACGCCCACGGCAGTGCACCTTTCATGTACCTGCTCTCAAGGGTGAAAAATCTGCGGATGTGCCGGGCTCTCCTCGCTTCTTTTTGCTGTTGTTTTTTGCCTCCCGCTTTAAGAGAAGGAAACACAATGACGGGGCGGCATCCGCCGGCATAAGCCTGCATTCTTTTGTCACTTTCTTTCTATCCCCTCACGCAGCCAGCAGCAGAGGAAGTGGAGGGGTGGGGACGCACGAAGAGTGACAAACCCCTAAGATCTCTGGTCCGAATTTAAGTGACCAGCGGATCTTAGGGGTCGTGTAAAAGTGCTCTGTATTGAAATGGAACTTTTTTATCCTATTGGAACTCTTGAGTCATGCTTCCTAAATAGCAGAGAGGCTGTTTCCGTTCCAACCGGAATGTCACCTGTAGCATGTCAGTGGCTTGCATTTCCTAGGGAAGTTCAGTTCCTTAACTCCATCTGACCCCTGTTGATTCCACAAAGATTTCTAGATCGAGATCGACTTCACAATTAGACTGTTTTTGTGACTCTTTGCTTTGTGTGAGCTCTCCGTGCTGGATTCGAGATCAGTGCCTATGGCTCTGCTCTGTACATGGGGTCAATATTTACGGTAAATCTTTCCACAAACCTTTTCATTTTTTGCTTCAAGTCAAGTGATTTGTGGCTCAGAAACAGACTGAACAAGGCCAGGAAGGGCTTGAGTCCTCAGGCCATGTAATATTTATTATTTTTTATTTATTATAGAGCTTATATACCGCCCATCTTCCCAAAGGAACTCCAGGCGGTTTACAACAGTAGGTCAAACAACGACCAATTCAGAACAATAAAATCAACAAAGTGACAACATATTAAAACAGCAGTTTAACCCTGGCAACTAAGATAATACTTCTGTCCTCCCTTTCCTGCTCTTTTAGAGAGATGGGAGAACTTCCTTTGGGAAGATGGGCAACAAACAAACAAACAAACTGCCTAAAAAAGAACATTGTTCTCAACCTGAATGCAAGCACAGTTTCTAGAACCAGGAATCCCAAGAGAGGCTTGGTGAATAAGTGCCTGTTAGAACCAACAATTTGTGTTCTCTTACATGAAGGCAATAAGGGGAGTGGTGGAATAATTGCTTTCTTTTCCTTTGCTCATTTTTCAGTACCACAGCACATGAAGGTATAGCTGGAGTTTACTCCAGGCTCAGGTCCTGCTCCTGTAGCCTAACATAGAACTGAGCCCAGAAGTGTATTATTCTGTCCAGATGTCTGTTGGGTTGTGGCAATAGTGCCAGTGTTAGCTGGATAGCTGAGTGCTTGAGGAGATATCCAGCTGGAGAGCCAGGGTGTGGGAAGACAGTTACTCAATGTGCCTTCTAGAAGAGCCAGCCTGTGTGACCTTGGGCACGTTACCCCTCAGAGGGAATGAGAGCTAAACCATTTCTCTGTACTCTCTACCAAGGAAACCCGGGAAACGGTCTCCGTAAGTCAGAATTGACGTGATGGCACGCAGTTATTATTAGCAATAAGACCAGTGCCTTAGGAATCATTACAAAGATACATTAGTGTTTACCCTGAAACAAATGTTAGTTCACAGCAGCCTTCTTCATATGATAATCGAACGAAGGGGGTCCAGACTTGCAGAGAAAAGGGCATTTGGGTGCACTGCATGGTTTCTGTGTCATCCCCTACATCTTCCACATGTTGCCATCAAAATGGATGGATGGCAAAGGATCACAAAGCTGTCATGTTTGGGGTACACATTCGTAGGTCTCTCCTGAAGTGTAGAGCATTCAGGTGTGGAATTCAGTCTTGGGACAAGGAAGCTGTACTGGCTGTAGGGAGGGGCACCAGTACAGTCCCTCTGCTCTTTTCTTAGGTTTCCTTCATGTAAGGAATCCTCCTTGGATGGGGCTTACACTGTAAAGCCACGGGGATCAGTTATCTAATTGCAGTATGAGGGATCCTCGGCTAAAATCAAGACCTTTCAGCTTCTTGGAACAGCAAAAATGTGCATTTTATCCTAATGGAATTTGGTGTGAAGGATGATGCTGGTTGGAACTGCAAGCTATCCAAATGAGAAGAGGTTAAGGCCAAGCACTAGAAAGCTTCAGGCAGAAACTGGCTAACAGATAACAGGCTAGCAAGCAAAGAAGCATTCAGTCACAACTAGCCTTTCTAAGATTTAAATCAGGCATGTCCAAACTTTGACCCTCCTGATATTTTGGACCACAACTCCCAGAATTCTAAGCTTAGATTGCTAATGGCAAATGACTGTGGAAGTTGTGGTCCAAAACATCTGGAAGGGCTGAAGTTTGGACATACCTGATTTAAATGGTTTTAAATCTTGGTTTTAAGATTGACAAATATGTACTTGTTTTAGTATTTTTTTTAAATGTTGGTTTTAAAGGTGTGATCATTGTGTAGTTTTAATTGTTGTTGTGACCTGTCTTGAGTCTCCTTTGGAGAAAAAGGGCACAACAACTAAGCAAAACAAAGCAAAACAAAAGTCAGATGTGGGGATGGCAAGCCACAGAGCTATCTTGATTTAATATACTGTGGTCTTTCTTGAGCTCCTGCTCTCCAGATGGTTTAAGGCAGGGGTGCCTAAACTTTTTGTAAGGAGGGCCAGATTTGGTGGCTGAGAATGTGTCAGGGGCCGGTTGCTCCCCGACCCTGCCACCCCACTGCAAGCCCCACCCACTGAGCCATAAGCCCCACCCACTGACCCCTTGCAACCCCACCCACGGGAAGGAAGGCGGGAACCGGGGAGGGTGGGAGGTGGAAACCAAGAGAGGAAGGAAGGTAGGTGGAGAACAAAGGAAGGGAGGAAGGAAGGAAGGTGGGAACCAAAGGAAGCACAGGGAGCCTGTTTTTAAAAAACATGGGGCAAAGGAGGGGGAGGGAGGGGCGGGCCAGCCAGTCGCGGGCCACTCAGAATGGCCAGAAGGGCTGGATTTGGCCCCCGGGCCGGACTTTGGGCAGGCCTGGTTTAAGGTGCCAGGATTCGTCTTGTCTTGCCATGCGATGGATTGAAGTGTGAAACATTTGGAGAGTGTGCGATAAAGAGAGGATCCCCTGTTGGCACTTTCCATGTGCAATGTTCCTGGTATCATCTTGCTTTTTAGTGGTATATATCTGAAGCTTCAGCCCAATGTCTGTTAGAGTGTCCCCTTCCAGATGTTGCCGGATTGCAGCATTCCTCACTATTGGCTCTGCTAGCTAAGGTTGCTGGGGGGTCAGCAACCTTAGCAACATCTGAAGGGTCACACTTCCTCCCCTTGGCGTTAGCAAGTCAAGCTGTTCTTGTTGTAATGAAAGGTTTCTTTGACTTGCTAGCCTGACATCTGTTAGTTCATTTCTCCCAACGGCATTCTATTACCTGGTCCTCACCTCTTACCTTCCTAGCAAATGCTCATCAATCTCCTGGCTGGCCGTTTCAGAGCCAAACTTGGCAGAGAAGCACTAATCCACCAGAATGTGCTACATGCATTTAACTATGCCGCTAGCAATCTCCCACAGAGAAGATGAATGAGAAATCTCCCATTATGTTTGTCTCAGGGAACATTGCACAATTGTGTATAAGCACACCATTTATATCCAGAACTCTTACCAATGAGGTAAGTATTATAAAGCATCACTACCCACAGTAGCACATGCCTCACTGACTCATGTATAAATGTGTGTTTTCTGTTTGCTTTCCTTTTTATTTGTTATTTGTCAGGCTGTCAGGCAAAATCCCAGCCTGACAGAGTCAGTAGCCACATATTTATTATTGATCCATCAGAAAAATAACCCCGTTCCTTTTACAAGCCAAAGATTCACTTCAACTTTAGACTAACTTATTCCTTTTAGACCCTGAGACTGCCTTACATTTTATGTAACTGCATCTCTGTTTTAAAATATTTATGTCAATAAAGGTGAATTGAATTGAATTGAATTGTTATTTTATTCTTGACTTTTATTTTGCTTTTACCTGTATGGGATTTCTTTCAGGAGGGGTTAAATTGATGGTCCCCAGTCAGTAGGTGGCACTGCAATCTTAGAGACCCCTGCAGCTTCTTTTGGGTTATTATTGGTCTGAAATGTCTTGAAAGCAGATGCTTAGGCCGCGGGGCAGTTGCCTCTGGAGAGAGCCGCCTACTCTTCCCGGTGACATTTTCCCCCCTTGGAGGAATGCAGGGCCCGACTACCTCCTGCAGGCAGACTGGCCCCTTCCTGTTTGGATGAAATCGCTGAGGCAGAAAGTCAAGAGGCAGGCCTCTGGAGAGCCCCTGGAATGGGAATTCCCGGTCTTTGTGGTGCTTGAAAAGGCACCCGTTCCGAAAATGAGCTGCTTTCCATTCCGAGGAGGGAAAAGCAAACAAACAATAAATTACCAAAAGGTCCGAGAGAAAATGGTGCTTAGGTCTTTCAACAGCCCAATGGACAAAACAGGGAAAACAGGATAAGCAAATGCAATTGTTTTCAGTCCTTTAATTTTTCTCCCATTTCAAAGCTAAGGGAAGTCTCATATCTTAATGCCCTGGATTTAAACTGTTCAGAATTAAAGATATGTTTCTTTTTTCTCTTACATCCATCATGTCTTAGGTATTCATCATTTTTTTGTGTTCATTCGTTTTCTTTTTTCTCTTTGTCTCTTCTCCCTTTTCTTTATTTTATGTGGGATGGTAAACACCTTAGGACAGGGAGCTGCCTTTTAAAAATTATTTTAGAATGTGTTAATATATTACAAAACTCACACATAGTTCTGTATTCGTAATGAAGATGCCTCCATTCCATGTCCTCATTGTTGTTAGAAAATTATTTTAATGCTGTCATGTTAATTTTTCTTAAAATATTCGGAGATGGCAAAGTCACACGGTACTTTTGTGCTATAGGTGTTACCATGTAGGGTTCCAGGTGGAATTGCCCCAAAATAAAAGTGTTTGGATCGAAGTGTCAGGCTGGATGTGCTGAATAAGAAAGAATGGCTAAGTTGTGTGAAATAGACTTAAGAACAAATGGCTTTACAATCGTCTGTGTGGCAGACCCTGATTCTGCTAATACTGTGTGCCTACTGGACAGCTATTGATGTGTAGAAAAGTGAGAAAAGAGAGTGTGTGGGATACCCTTTTAAAACCCATCCTCTCACACTCTCCCATAGCTGCTACTTGCAAGGAAGTGCTTGTCTTTTCAGACTGGGAATGTGTAGATGCAAACATGGCAGATATTTACTTCTTCTGATTTCTGCTTATTTGGAAGAGTACCAAGGGGGCTGTCAGTTATATCACAGAGCGAAACTGACAGTACATCCCTGGAGGCTTTAAAAAGACCTGCATATATCACATTCCTTGAAGGAGGGGGATTTAGGATAATTTACACTATAGAAGTACTTGAATGAAATCCACTTGGCTTTCAAGAAACATTCCACACATTTTCCCTCACAAAGAAGCTGTCTTACACATTCTTGGGTGTTTTGTTACGTTTGTGGATGTGATTCCCCCCCCCCCCAATATAGATGGATTTCTAGAGTACTGCATGTACTGCAGGGTTTTCAGTAGAATTATGAAGTGCTGGATTGCTCAGGAGGAACCCAAACCTCACCAAACAGGCAAAGCTTTTAGAGGAGAGTTATGGGAAACTCCCCTGCAAATGTGGTATCTCTAGGTGCCTTGGAGGCCATTTTATAGGGAATTAAAGTAAAAGAAGAATTTAGAAATAGATTCATCAAGAAAAATGTAAATTAAATTTTTGTGATTCATTGACCTAGTAGACAAATCATAAGTCAAAATATCAAAACATATAAATTGGATGGGTGGGTGGATGGATGGATGGATGGATGGATGGATGGTGACTGAAATGCATATTGAGTATTTCCAGTCTGTGGGTCATTGTTTTGTTTTCCATATTTGTCAGTTTATTTTTGCTAAGATTTTGCCAGATTCAGTCTTTGTGGCTTGAAATGGTTCTTTTAGTATCCCATCTACCCTTGTGCCGCATCCCTCAATACTACTTTGCCCCATTTTAACTTGCCAGGTATATATCTGTATCTGGCCCTGAGTAGCACCATAACATTCCTTCTCATGGTGACAAAAGGCTCAGCAACTCATGCTGCTTGGGTTGCCACCTGCCATCCGTTGCAACATGTAGACCCTCTATTTCCAGAACATGCAGCTGAAGCTCTTCAGTCAGAAAAAAAATATATATTTCTGCCTTTAATGCTACCCTGATGTAACACCACCAAACAATGGAGGAAAAGAGAGGAAATCTAGGCCTATAAATTTCAAAAGCTTCCCACGACAAAGGATCATTGTCACTGTGGGTGGTCCAGCTTCAGTAGGATTTGGCTGGCGGAGTTAAATTTCATACTGTGGACCAGTTCTTAAAAGAGTATTATTAGAATTTACTGCTCAAGGAAGGAGTTCATTATAAACTCTACAGAATTTTCCTCACAGGCTGTTCCAGATGGGTAGCTATGTTTGCCTCTTGCAGCAAGCAATGAAAAAAGAGCTCTGTAATCCATGGAATGGCATTCCAAATAAAACTGGATACCCTTTAAATTACCAAAAGACTCATCATTGTTTTCATCTCATTGACAAATAGATGGTTTCATGGATAGGAGGAAAGTGTTTCTTGTTTCCATTCAAATTCATCTTGAAAGGTGGAGACAATAGCTATAGAATCCTACTCGGGGAGACGATTTATGGCTTGTTCTCAAACTGGAGGGAGGTAACAAGTAGAGTACCCCAGGGCTCAGTGCTGGGCCATATGCTCTTCAAAATTTGTATTAATGGCCTGGGTCAGGGGTGCAGGGAATGCTCGTCAAAGTTTCAGATGTCACCAAGTTGGAATAGTTAACACCTTGGAAGACAGAAACATTTCAAAATCATCTAAATAGGCTTGAGCATTGGGGCTGAAAATAACAGAATGAACTTCAGCGGGGCTAAGCGCAAAGCGCTGCACCTAGGAAGAAGAAACCAAATGCACAGTTACAAAATGGGGTGGTGGTGGTAACCTGGCTCAGCAATACTATGAATGAGAGGTTCTTGGAACTGTGGTTGGTCATAAGCTGAATTTGCGCCAAGAGTGTGATGTAGCTACAAAAAAGACAAATGCCCTTTTAAGTTGCATTCAAAAAGTATAATTTCCAAATTCTGTGAGGTGCTCGTCCCTCTAATATTCAGTGCTGATTTGGCCTCACTTTGAGTACTGTGTCCAGTTCTGGACACCAAACTACAAGAAAGATGCTAATAAATGGAATAAATTCAGAGGAGGGCAACAAGGATTAATAGGGAGCTGGAAACCAAGCCCTAATGGAAAGACTGAAAAAAACTGGGCATGCATAGTTTTGAGAGAAAGAAATTAAGGAAATTAAATACTTGAGAGTCTACTATACAGAGGAGGGGCAGGATCTGTTCTCGATTACCTCAGAGTGCAGGATGTGCAACAGTGGGCTTAAATTACAGGAAGCCAAATTTTGGTTGAATATCAGGAATAATTTCCTAACTGTTAGAGCAGTGCAACAATGGAACCAATTACCTTGAGAAGTAGTGAGTGCTCCACAACTGGAGGGATTCATGACAAATTTAGATAACTACCTGGCAGATATCCTTTAATTTTGTATTCCTGACTTGAGCCGGGGTCTGGACTCGATTGCCTTGTAGTTTCTTTTAAGCAAAGAATAGTAAGACTGCACTTGAAATTCACAATGGTGGGCTACATAGCGTTCCTAACTCTTAGATAAAGTGTGGATCATTTATCCAAACTGATACTCAGTGTGAGCATCTCAGTGTTGAACATGTATCATCATGTCATATTTTAAGGCAATTAGTTTTGGTGGACCCTCGTATAACAAATGGTTTGTATAACATAAAATCTGTATGACATAAAAAATTCCGGAGATTAATGTGATTCAGTTAGCACATTGGATGAGAGAAAGGGAAAAGCTAAATGGTAAATGCTGGGAGATGGCAAAGTTTGAGGAAGGTGTGAATCAAAAAGGAAATAAGTGGTAACATGGAATAATATAAGGCGATTTGTTTTAATCCATGACATGTATGCCAGGGGTCCTCAACCTAAGGTCAGAAGGAAACTGAATCCGGCCCCTGGGTCAATTGCAACCCCCCCACCTACCCCCTGTTTTGTAAGCCCATGCAGCTGTGGATGTTGACCCCAGTGGTGTCTGGGTGGTGGTGGACCGGCCCGCTGTATGAAAACTTTGAGGACCCCTACTCTAAACCAACCATTCCCAGTGGAACCCATATGGCTCCCTGGGGAGCCCTGGCACATTTGAATTGGACCACAGATTGGAAACAATTTTTGACACAGCGCCTTATAAAGCTCATTATGCAATTTATGCAATCCTGATTCACCCTATATTTCTTTCATATTGTGTTTATGGCTCTCCCAAAGAAAATAAAAGGTTGAGAATGGCTGCTCTAAAGTATGCTGGAGCTGTGGACAACATGTAGGTACTTATTTCCATATGTGGTGGGAGTGTGAAGTAGTATTGAGATTTTGAAAATTAGTGTTTAAAGAAATGGGGGGGGGGAGATGTACAAATAAAAATATAAGCTTCCCCCAAAATTGCTGTGTTTATTTTTGACGAAGGTCAATGTGATATAGCAAAAAAGAGTTAGTAATGCTTTTGAGCGCAACCTGATTAGTGATTGCAAGAAATCAAAAACTGAAGTATATTTCTATCAACTGAATGGTACAATGAAGTCTGGGGAATAGCAGTCAATGATAAGTTGACGTGGGATATAAAAATTTTAAAAGTTATTGCTAAAAGAGCACAAGTTTGTTGAAATGTGATTATATTGTCTGAACTTCTAATTACTAAAAGGTGAAAATCATCTACCCAAACAAGAGATAATGTTATTTTGGAAGGGTTATGGGGCATCATAATAATAACTTTGGAGGAAATGCATCTCTATTGGTCTTGGTGATGGGTGCACTAATTTTATATATGGTGGGGTTTTGGAGTCTTATTAAGATATGTGCATTTTTTTCTTTGTTGCATCTGTATAATATTTTAATGTTAATACCATTTAATAATAAAATAATAAACTGTACAATAATGGTAATATATCACAAAAATACAGTATTTAAGTTGCCCGTGGTAGGGCCACTGACGCTGATAAAAGCACTCTAGGTCACCTGGATCTCCAATGGCAAACAGATAGGATTTCTGTCATGGCTCTTTCCAAGAAGTGCAACAGGTCATTTAATCTTCTGCATGTGGGAACCAATCACCCACAATGCTCCCATCTTGCCAGGATACTTAAGTGTTTTTTAGTTTCTTTTTTGTTATCCAGGCCAGAGTGTCTCCATGCAATGTCCGAGAATCTCCATGGCTTGATGTGATTTAGCTGTAGCAATTCAGCTTACTGGTGTGGGGCTTCTCATCTCTGTAATCAACACAAGCAACCAGTGTGACCCCCATTAACACGAAAAGCTGACGGGAGAGAAAAGCAGCATGATCAACTTGAAGGACATGACCTGCTTGGAGAAACATCACATTACTACTGTTTGGTATAACATCTTTGGGCAAGGTGTTGCTTCTAACATCAGTATTGGGATGACAGACAGGCAATGTGGCAAATGCCCACCCTGGATTGTATGCTTCCTCCCAACATGGCTTCACGCCAATGGGTATGCACATCTTCTGGATCTTAAGAAGCAAACTTAAATCAGGGTGGTGCCTCATTGTTTATTCCCGCTCGCAGTCAAAATAGTTCCTGTATCTCCAGTCAAGCAAATGAAATATATTTTATCCAAGGGTCTTGTTTCTAAGCCATCTGCTTCTTTAAGCTAGACAATTTATGACTCAACTTAGCAAAAAAATGTTTCAATAGCTACATTATGTAATTTTAATCTTTGGCATGTCCTCTGGGATTAGAGGGACAAGTGATATATAATTGTGTGTATTCTGCTGAATCAGGAACGATGTGCTGTTTGCTCCAGTTGATCAAAGGCTCCCAATAATAGTGTCTACAAATGACTCCAGCTAGCTTTTAATATGTAACACACTTCAGCATTTTGACAATTTTATTCTATGTTTTGCTGTTTTAGAGCTAGGATTTTGGACTGCCTTGGGAATTACCAGTTGGACAACAGCCCTGTTGCTAGGCCTGCAGGAACTGTGTTTCAAAAAAAAAAAAAAACTTTTATAGCTTGATAAATAACCAGATTTTTTAGCCTAAATTAGGTTACACTTATTCTGAGACTGAGGCAGGCATGGAGGCTGGCATTATGTAGCAGCTGGGGAAGAAATACTCTGCCAGAGATTGGTTCCTTAGTGTGGTTTTAACTGAAATGCAGGCTATGTGCTTGGGAGCGTTTTTGCATCAATCTGATGTGTGCTTTATCTATTGCGGAATAAATACTTCATTCCTCCATTTCGCTTAATGCTATGCAAAGCCCTGGCGGCGTAGTGGCTCAGCGGACTAAGACTTCCGACAACTATCAGCTGCAAATTTGGCAGCTCGGCGGTTCAAATCCCGGTTGATAACCCCAGCTCCTGCCAACCTAGCAGTTCGAAAGCATGTCGATGCAAGTAGATAAATAGGTACCGCCGTAAACAGTGGGAAGGTAAAATAGTTGTCAATGCCAGCCACGTGGCTATGGACTTGTACAACACTGGCTCTTCGGCTTGAAAACGGAAATGCACCCGCCCCTAGAGTCAGACACGACTAGCACGCATGTGCGGGGGGAACCTTTACCTTTACCTTATGGAAAGCCTTATCTAGGAATCCCCCAAAGCTGCCCTGCCAACTATGATATCTTGCCAATCTTCAGATGAAACAGAAGAATACCACCAGACAAGTAGATAACCATGCTCAGTGGGACTTGTCAGTGGGGGCTAGGAGTGCCTCCCATTTTCCTGACATCCTTCCATTTTGTGAGTGTTAAAAAGTTGGGGAGCAGGATTTTGCTAGTGGATGCTGGGAAGGATCTTTTGTCCTGCCTGCATGCTTCTTCCCTCAGCCCTTTCAAAGGCAGAGGCTGGAACAGTAGCTGTCCTGGATGAGAGATGGTGGAAGCTGGAGTCCAACTAGGGAACTGTCCGAATTCGGTTCAGCTGTATTCTCTGCATTATGCTCTCTGCAACACAGTATAATTTTCTGATTTTGATTTTTATCCTTGGACCGTTATGTACTTCTCTTTTAGAGGACACCACATTCCTCTAGAAAAATATAATTGCAGTCTATTCCCGATGTTCCATGGCCTGGCAGTCCTTGCATGTAATGATGGAATGGCAGTGTGCTGCTATCTGATCCTTCCGTTTTGGGAGAACCATTGGATGGGTCCTGCCACAAACAGATGAAATGAGAAATATGGGAGTATTCTCCATGTCATTGTCTGTGGAGGTTTTGTAGCATTCCAAGTGTTGAACTACATACAACCCCTTTAGCCTCAGCTGGCATAGCAAGTGGTGAGGAATAATTGGGGGGGATGATAGTTTGTAGTTCAGTACCTGCCAGGGCCACAAATTTGAAACCTGAGGTAAGGAAGTCATTTTTGACTTCAGTGCTGCCATTTGTCTGACCTGTTGGTGGCTGGCTTGCCCCCCTTCTCTTTCACTGCCCCTTCCATGTACAGACAGCGGGTACTGCATTAAAGCATCTTGGGGAGGGGAGACACAGTTGCACCATTTTAAAAAAAAGGTGTGGAGTTTGGATGTAGTCTCCCTTACTGAAAGCCATGCGTCCATGCACACAGGCACTCACGCAAATACACAAGAGCTCCAACATTATTAGCTGCTGGCAACTCAGCAAAGCAAAGTGTTCTGCTTATATACCTCCCCATACCACTTCAAGTAGTCTCAAGGCAGTTTACAGTTTAATTACAGTATACAGGCTACACCCCCCCCGCAAGCTGGGTACTCATTTTACCCACCTCGGAAGGATGGAAGGCTGAGTCAACCATGAGCCTGCGACCTGGGATTGAACCCCAGGTCGTGAGCACACTTTTACCTGCAGTACAGGCATTTAACCACTGTGCCACAAGGCTCAGTGGCCAAAAGGCTACTCAGCAGCCTTGGGTAGCCTTTTTGAGTATGGGCCTTTTTTGACCCCTAAGATCAGCCACTAAATTCGGACCAGAGATCTTAGGGGTTCCTCTGCTCTGTCCCCCACCCCCTCCGCACCCTGAGTTCTGGTAAATCAGGGGGTAGAAAAAGAAAGAAAAGAATGGTTTTACCTCCGTTTTGCTCCCGGCAGCATTGATCTCTTTCAAGGGCCGCAAAAAAAGAACAAACAGAAGCCAGGGGCCCCGCACTGTTACACCGGATCAAATATTTGTCACATCCAAAATGCAGGTACCTTAGCTGCGCTGGGACGCGCTAAAGTGGGCGGGGTCGCACTTAATTTCCTGTTAACTCCGGAGCTGGGAACATAAACATTTTTAATCTCCGGAGCTGGGAGCCATTTGGCCCGGAGTTTAGGGGTTGTGTATAAACGCCCTATGTCAGCTCGCCTCTGCTCTGTAGACCACCCCAGAGTTCAGTAAATCAGGGGTAGGAACGTGGGAGAAACTGCTTGATTTTCAACTCTCGGTAATAAAAGGGGTGTTACATTTTACATTACCACATGCGTATTATCCAATCTAAAGAGAAACAAATGCCAATAAAGCATCCTTATTCCAGGCCAGACAGTGTGATCCCATATCCTAGGCCAGTGATGGGTTTTAGAGACTGAGGGACCAAACGGGTTCAAAACAGAAAGGGGTGCCCGCAATTTAACCTGAATATCGGGTTTGAAGGGGCGATGTCTGGTGCCCACAGAAAGGGGTGGGTTCGCCAACATTATCCTAGGCCTCTTTATTTTAAAATGGGTGGGCACAGCTGGAAGTGGTCAAGATGGCCCATCATGTACAATCATCATCCAGACTGCAGGGACTGGCGCGTGAGCTGAACAGAGAGAGAACAACTGCAAAGGAAAAAAAACCCTGTCTCTGGGAAGTAAACATGAGATAAGTAGGAATTAATGAACATGTTAAAGGTTTCATTTCCCTGCCTGCCCAAATCTCTTAGACTAGAGCCTGTGCAACTGTGATCTTGAGATGGCAATTAGGATGGAGGACCAGGCACGGGCTATGTTAATACTTCTTCGGCTCCAGATATCAAGGGATTATGCCCCACATTCCAGAGCAAAAGCAAAGATGTCTGATCACAGAATCACATAAGTGTAGAACAGTGAAATTTGGAAGGGCCATCAACCCTACCCCCACCACGGGTCCATCTGCCAGGTGATCATCCAAATTTCTCTTGAATGCCTCCAGTGTTGGAGCACTCACCACCTCTTGATGTGAAAGGCAATCCTTCCAGTGTTGGACTTGTGGATGTTGTTGTCCAGGTGGTGGCATATTTATTTATGTATTATTTATTTATTTATTTATTAAATTTATATACTGCTCCATCTAGCTGCATGGCTACTCTGGGCGGTTTACAAGCTGAACAGAAATCAAACCATAAGCAGTAAAATACAATATATGGTGAAAGCAGCTGTTTTCACTAGATAAAAACTTGGAGCAGTGGCAATGAGAGAATATAACCAATGGGTACTGCTGATGAATTAATTTGTGAAGATGACAAAAGCACTGCATACCAATGTACTCAATAGAAGAGTGTGTTGTGTTGTGTATTTTCATCCTGTGCAGAGCTCATACGACTTGATCTTCATTTCCAGTTTCCAACATTCTCTCTCGAACTTCACCAGGTATATCATCTAGACTAGGACGAGGCTGCCATGTGACTAAGAAATGCAAATAAATGAAGGCATGTCACAGCAGCCAGTTAGTTTGATTCAACAGCTCCTGATGCTGGTATTCTGGCAGAGGGAACAACAGACAGGCTTAATCAGCATTGATAGCCTTAAGCATTAAAGAGGAAATGAGCTCCAGATGTGATACAGGGAATGGATGATCAGCAGGGGCCTAACTATTAAGAAATGGGTGACCTCCATGATTGTTTTCCCACTTTGCTGTGTTTGCCAGCTGCAACACAGGAAACTTGGTGGGTGGGTGGAAAGCTTCTCCCTATCTTGTTAGTGTTAGAAGACACACTGGAGGAAAGGTGATCTCTGTCTTCTGGTAAATTTAAACATGGCACTCAACAAGCCAGATAGCTTTTGCTTTGAATTGTCAACTTCTTTTAGAGCATTACAGAACCAGGAGGTATAAAAGGATGTCTCCAGCAGAAGGTGGCAGGGCTCTTAATCTCCACCTGGGCTGTCAAACCCAGATATGATTCCTCACATCTGAGGAATTAACACCCGTCTTCTTACAGTGAGTAGAATCTAGTCCCAAAGTTCCCAGACTTGCCCTTTCCCATGTTCTTGGTCTGCAACACCCATAAACCCCTGATCCTCACACTGGATGAATTATACAGCTCCAACTGTTTTAAGAAAGTACAGAACATTATAAGAGATACTTTTTCCTGTCCTACGAAAACGAAAAACACGGCACTCTCTGAAAATTTTTTTGTTTTCATTTTTTGTACTGTTGCCATCAGGCAGACTGTTGCCATCAGGCAGATGGTACAGATCCAGATTTTCTAGATTTAGAAATAGTTTTTACCCAACAGCAGTAACCACATCAAATAGTTGATGAGAAATACCAGGGTTGAATGTGAAACCTGCATATTGTATGGAGGATTGTGAAGCCGTTGGGTGAGGAAGAATAGGTGTGTGTGTGTGTGTGTGTGTGTGTGTGTGTGTGTGTGTGTGTGTGTGTGTGTGTTTTTTAATTTGTAGTTTTTATGTATTGGGTACAAATGCTGTTAGGTGAGAGGGTGTAGGGTTGTGTGTGTGTGTGTGTGTGTGTGTGTGTGTATGTTTGGTTTTATGTCTTACTAGAGTTTTATAATGGGTACAAGTGATGCTGAGCGAGAGAATGCAGGAATATGTGTATGGATGATTGTTTTTAATGGTAGGCTTTATGTTTTGGAATTTTATATTTGGGGTGAGTGATGTGAGGACTGGATGGCACTTTTAAAATTTTGCTCTACTTGTACAGTGACAATAAAGTGTTGTTCTATTCTATTCTATTCTATTCTATTCTATTCTATTCTATTCTATTCTATCATGGCCAAATGTAGTTCAGAAATCTAGAGGATTTTCCATTTACTTTCTGGCCATTTTTTACTGATTCCAGATGTAAGGGGAAAAGGGATTTTGCAATCACACTTTTGTCACTGGTGGGAAAGGAACTTAAGGACTCCTTCCCAGGTAGAACACTTCATCAAGGGGGAAAGCAGCCCAGGACTAGGACAGCCATGAGCCAAACTGAACCTGGTGCTCACTTCACATTGAGGTGAGCAGCCGGGCTGCCACACTGGTACCTTCTCTGTACTCTCTGAGGCTGCACCATCCCATGTTTCCTATATGAATTGCGATAGCCTTAGGGCTAGGCCTTATGCTGCTGCTGTCCCCTGTCCTCCTCCATTGCAGCCTTGCATCAGGTGCAAGGCGGCAGTTCTGACCTTCTCACCTTTAGTGGCAAGAAACCATCAAAGGTGTAGGTGCAGGAAGGTCGCTTCCCAATTCCTTTTTGGAAGCAACCGTCTTTTCTTTCTACCACAGCCCTGGAACAGGCAAGCTTTCCCTGAATGATGGACTACCATGTGTATTTTATATGAATCTATGGGTTCACACAGACTTTGTGTTTATGACTACTTATAACCATGTTGCTTTAATGTAATGTTGTCTATTAATGCTGTAAGATGTCCTTAAATTCCTTGTTCTCAAATACTTCAACATGTCTTAACTGTACTGGACTGTGTATTATCCCTCATTACTGTAAGCTGCCTTGGGTCCTTTTCCAAGGAGAAAGGCGGGGTAAAACATACTCTATAATAAATAATAATAAAATAAACACACTCTGACCCCACCCATCAGTCAATGCAGAGCTTGGAAAAGGTGTTTGTTTTTGAATGACAGAATACAGGTGGAAATTGGAGGCGGGGGGAGGATGCATGTTTTTACCAAATTTGAGATGTATGGGGCACAGGAGTGAGGAGAAAGATCCATGAAAAAAACAAGCACCACATAGATAATGGGCTGCACTTACAGTTCTGTACTACGAATCCCAGAAGCCCCATATGCTGGGAATTATGGGAGTTCAAGTCTCCCAAAGTTCAGTTTGGCTACTGGGTAGTAGCAAAATGCCTCTTAGTGAAGAATTGCTTTTTAAAGCGATTTAGGGCCTTTTCACATGACCCCTAAGATCCGCTGGTCCCTTAAATTCGGACCAGAGATCTTGGGGGTTTGTTTCTGTTCCTCCGTCCCCACCCCTCAGAAAATGTTCCTGCTCCTGTCGGCGTGAGGGGGTTGGGGAAAAAAAGGACAAAATACTGCCTTTGGCTAACCTGCCGCTGCCGGTCGTCCTTGCCACGAGCCCCGTTGTTTCCTGGGTTTGTTTCAAGGAGATTACAATCTTGTAAACTGGGGCACGGAGAGGCAGGATAAAAAACTTGAAACAGACAAGCATAATACTAATATTGGCACTCTTATCCGCATCTCTTCCTTTTTTTCACCTGCAGAGAGCAGGTCTCAAGAATGATTAAATTGAAATAAATGTGCGCTAACAAAGTGGGCGGGGTCGCACTTAAATGTCGCCAGAACTCCGGAGCTGGTGGGTAAAACATTTCTAATTCCGGAGCTCACAGGAGTGACCATTTGCAGCGCAGCTTAGGGGTCGTGTATAAACGCCCTCTGATAAATTCCCTGCAGGTTTTAAGCTGACCTCTTCTAGCAAACCAGAAGTGAATTTCCAGCCATCTGATAGTTCAAAGAAAATGTTCATGGTGAGGTGTGGGGTTCCATATTGGGGTTAGTAGGGTCTTGGCTGCAGGAGACTAGCTTCTGGCTGTCTGCAGTTTGACTCCTCCCATTGTCCTTGCCAGGGGCTAAAGGTTGTTGAGATGGGTTTGTTTATATGAGATTACAATCTGTTGTAAACTGGTTTGAAGCTCATGTGACGGAGAGGCAGGATATACATGCTTGAAACAAATAAACATAAGACTAATATTGCTCATCTGATGTTTTAATCTCTTCCTTCCATTTCTTCCCTGCAGTGACTGATACATTTCTCAAGAACTGATTAAATTTAAATAAATGTGCATATAACAAAGTTTCACCATTTGTAAATATTGACAGAGTTGCAAAATGAAATGTAATTTAATAAAAGCGACATTCCTTTCACATTGCTCACAGGAGTGACCATCTTTAAAAGTTCTGTTTTGCTTCCTATTATAGTAAAATGTCAGCGCCCAAATAGTTTCTCAAATATTATTCAAAAGCATTCATTTCGGCCTCAACCTCTGAATAATCAAACAAAACTTTAATTGGTCTGGCAGCTAAAGCTTGCAACCTTCCCGATTCCTGCTTCAAAACATTCCTTTTCCATATCCTGATGTTGTTTTGTAAACACGAGAACAGATTTCATACAGGCTTTTGTCCCCATTTCTTGTGAGGACAGGTCTGCTATTTCAGCTGCTGCCTTATTGGCAGAAGGGACATTGTCGTGTGATGTGTGTCGCTTCTGCAAATCAGAACAACGGTTTCCGCATAACTTCAAGATAATTCCTAACCCAAAGGTAATAGCTCTGAGCCTCTGTGACTGATACGTAACATGATTTATTTTGGTGCGATTAAGATCGGTAGTTT
The DNA here is from genome assembly GCA_037367245.1 of Phrynocephalus guinanensis. Taxonomy (NCBI): domain Eukaryota; kingdom Metazoa; phylum Chordata; class Lepidosauria; order Squamata; family Agamidae; genus Phrynocephalus; species Phrynocephalus guinanensis. Next base: position 86,409,285 of record CM074732.1, read on the forward strand.
ACAGGGTGATAGATTCATGACCATTTTGTGAGGTAGGCAGGCTGAGGAATTAGGAATGAATACAGTATTTCTGTTTAAGAGGTTCAGGAGGAATGTCCCATTGAAATCAAGGGAACTGTTCATTTCCTCCCCTTTGGGTTTGCCCCTGTGGTTCAGCTGTGGGCCAAATTTACCCTGTTTAACCAGCTGTTAGATTTCCCACTGCCATTGGACAGATGCTGCAAGGCACTGGGTAAAGGTTTATTTAGATGCACAGCTGTGGAGCAGAACTAACTCAACAATGTGCCAGAAGTTTGCAGACCTAGTGGATGAGGCACCAAGAAAGTATTTTCCAGAGGCATTTTCTCATGAAGATGTTATTTTAGCTGTTCTTTTTATACTTGCAAGAATAATGCTTTTCATCCGTATTGAATGAGTCACAGAAGCTAAGAAAGAGAACCCTGGTGGATGAGTATGGGCAAAACTAGTATGCCAGTTCCACCCGTTTCTTGAGAAACCTGCTCTGGTGACTGTGACACATGCCCTAGTGACCTCCTGGCTGGACTACTGTAATGTGTTCTATGTGGGGCTACTGATGGAAAGCCTCAGGAAATTTCAGCGGGTCCCAAATGCAGCAGCCAGATTGCTGACTGAGGTGGGGTTCAGAGATCACACTACACTCCTACTAAAGCAGCTCCACTGGCTGCCAAACAGCTACCGGGCACAATTCAAAGTGCTAGTTTTAATCTACAAGGCACAAAATGGCCTGGGTCCAAGCTACCTCAATGCTCAAATCTCACAGTATGAACTGGCTTGGGTATTAAGGTCATCAGGAGAGGCCTTTCTCTCCATCCCGCCACCTTCACAGGTGCATCTCATAAGAACACATGAACGGGCCTTCTCTGTTGGTGGACCCAGACATTGGATCTCCCTCCCGCTGGAGGCCAGGACTGCCCCATCTTTCTGGAAGCAGGCAAAGACCTTTCTCTTCAGGCAAGCTTTCTCTGAATGAGGAACTACCTATTATGTGACTTTTAGATGGAATACCGTGCATGAGTGCATTGACTGATTTTGTAAGAACACCAGTGTTTTCCATGTTATTTTCCCTCGTAATGGAATGTTTTCTTCTTTTCACATGCTCTTTATAGCTTTAATATTACCATTTAATGTTGCAAGATGCCTCTTCTAGTTCCCTGTTCTTCACTTGAATGTTCTGGACTGCATACTGTCCCTCATTATTGTAAGCTGCCTTGGGTCCTTTTCCAAGGAGAAAGGTGGGGTAACAATATTCAAAATAAATGAATAAAATAATTGTCACAGGAGAAATCCATCTTTTCAGGCACAACAACACAGCCTTAATAAATGAGCTTCCACAGTACACATACTCTTACCTGTATCTGTCCCCTATCTTGACTGGATTTCAAGGGCGTTTATACACAACCCCTAAACTCCGGGGCAAATGGCTCCCAGCTTCGGAGCTTAAAAATGTTTCCCCACCAGCTCCAGAGTTTACAGGCAATTAAGTGTGACCCCACCCACTTTAGCGCGTCCCAGCGCACTTTTCTTGCACCTTCTCTCTGGAGGTGAAAAATCTTTGATCCGGTGCAACAATAGTGAGTGCAGGGCTCTCCTCGCTTCTGTTTGCTGCTTTTTGGCTCCCGCCCCTTTAAGAGCTACTTAAGAGTTACTTAAGAGCCACTGGAATGTTGCGGGGGCAAGAGCCGGCAAGAGTGAGAGGCAGAACGGGAGGTGAGCCACGGTCTTTCTTCCTTTTTTTTCTCCCTCCCCTCACACAGCCAGCAGCCAGGGTGGGAACACAGGAAGAGCGACAAGCCCCTAAGATCTCTGGTCCGAATTTAAGGGACCAGCGGATCTTAGGGGTCGTGTAAAAGCGCCCTAAAATGCTGATTTTCCCTGGAGATGCTTAAAGGGAGCCAGTGAAAAACAAGAAAGGGGGGGGTAGCTTGTTTGTGGGAGGCTCCTATGGTGCAGAAATGTCTAACAACCAATGCATCAGACAAAAACAACAACCAAGCCCAATTGGGAGTAAGCATATATGCCTATGCCGACAGAGGTCAAGAGTGATTCTCCATGGTGCTTTCTGGGAGAAGGGCCAGCCTGTACTGTATAGTCTTGGACAGTTCTGCAAACTCCCAGAACATTGAGCATCAGCGAGAAAAGTAAATCAGGGCTTGATCTAAGCCTGGTGAATTCAGTGTCCAGGAGAAAAATTTGCCAGAGAAAAATCTGTGCACACTCCCATGAGCTTTCTCATTGAAAAATATGTGGTTTAAAGATAATAAAGGACTAAAGGAAATAAAGGCGGTCCCTGTAAGACTGTTAGCATGCACAGTTTAGGACAGCAAAGAGATCTTCTCATCTAGTTTATGGCCCTTGTACAAAACTGCAATGTTGAGAGGCTTTTTGGAGTCTGCTTCATGGTTGTGCACAGATGGTTAATGCCGGTTTCTTCTAATTCTGGAAGCTCCCCTGATACTGCCACGCGGGGTCATCCCCTTAGTCCATCTATTCCAGGATGGTTTGATGCTGACCTGACAGTGGGAAGGATTCTTTCACAGACCACCCTAGAGAAGTTTGGGATTGAACCTGGCACCGTCTGCTTATTGGTGAGCTGAAGGTCATCTAGTACAAGTAGGCTTGATTGACTCTGTTTGCCTTCAAATCCATCTGAAAGGTTATTCAAGCACCCATGATCTCATTGGTACATCTGGAAAATCAGTGCAAACACTCCGTTGTTGCAATATGATGGGAAGGGAGGCCACATTAACCTTTTGTAAACCACTCCTGACTCTTCTCCTTTCAGTCTCAAGCCACTGTGTAAGTCATAGCCAAGTAACCTGATAGCAACCTGAAGGACAAGAGACAGCAAAACAAAGTTAAATATGGAATGCCTGAGAAAGCAGCAGAGAATGTCTGCCAGCACTGCAGGGGAGAGTTTGGAGGCTCAAGCATCTATTCCCGTTTTGTATCCTGCCTCTGTAGCGCACAGCAGGACAATAGTGCTACTTGGGGCTTTGGTTTATTAATATCCCAGGGCACTAAAGAGTATCAAAATAGGCCACTGTCATGGGAAGGCCAGACATTGTAGCGTTCTTCCAACATTGGGTGAAGCCCAGCATCAGGACAGCTAGTTTGGAACATAATTTCTAAGCAATGCCATAAATCTATATTAAAAATATTCAGTATGTAACTCATGGAGACGTCAGTAAACTGACACATCTCCCACTCCATCCCGAACTCTCTAGAACAGAATCTTTGTTGCATAATCATCAGATCATTGCAAAACAATGCACTTCAAACGAGCAAACATACTATCATGCCATAATTGTCAATATTTATATGATATATGTATAGCTTGCATACTGTAATTAAAAATTGTAAACCGCCCAGAGACTACTTGAAGTGATATGGGGTGGTATATAAGCAGAACACTTTATAAAATAAAAAAATGCTAATATTAATACCTTAAAATATAGTATGAAATACTATCTCTAGATGTTTCCTTATTTGTTGTTGATGTCCTTGACCAGTTGTCCAGAAATAACATTTATCATTATCCCTGCAAGGTAAACCAGCATTGTGTCACACCATAGTGGTGAGTGGGGAGGAGTCGGGCAAAGTGGGTTTTCCTTAAGACCACAAGCAGCCAGAGAGTGTTTGCTACTCTGGGAAGGGAAGGGGAAAAGATTCTCACCCATCCACCAACATTCCTCCAAGAGTTGACACTTCAGCATCGTCTACATCCTCTGCTGCACCTGTGGATGACAGAACAGGGTAAGGTGTGCAAGTCTGAAACCCCGCCCTGGTTTGCATGACACATACAGCTTAATCCTCCCACGCTTGACCACCTCTTCTTTTTCCCCTCTGCCTACTCAAAACAAAAGTTGCAGCACCACGGCAGCCAGCATCTACTAGAGCAGCACAGTCATGTGCCTTGGGATTACCTGCTCTGTAGATGTGTTTGGTCGGGTCCATTTGGGTTTCACAGGAAAAAATCTCTATTCCATACACAAGCCTCATCCCAGCATATGCTTATTTTTGCATTTAACCTAAATGTAGTGCTAGCAGGTTGAAATGAAAACAGTTAAATGTTTTGGAGTTTGCATTTAAACTAGTTTTGCTTAGCACAGAGGTGTCCAAACTTTTTGCAAAGATGGCCAGATTTGGTGAGGTGAAAATGTGCGGGGGCTGATCATTCAGCCACATTTGGCCCCTGGGACAGACTTTGGACAAACTTCTACGACATGCAAGGAGATGGGGAGGACTCTGCAGCAACGGAGATGGGGGCAGGTAGGCTTGGCAGGTGGCTGGGGGAGGGGGATGGACAGTGGCATGGAGGGCGGACATCAGCTGTAAAACTGCAAGCTGATGTTTCCATCCAGTATGGGGAGGGGCCAGCTGGTGGTGATGCATGATAGGCTGAGCTGGGGGAAGGGGGGGAAGAAGAGGCTGCAGGCCACTCAAAATTTGAAAACGGGCCACATTTGGCCCCTGGGCCTGACTTTGGACATGCCTGGCTTAGCGAAAGTTGCAGGCTGGCTCTGCAAATGTTGTAGAGACAGAGCTCAACAAAGACACAAGGCTGGTTGCAGGGGGAACAGAGGTGATGAAGAGAGATGAAGCTGGGAAAGGCCATAGAAAGGGCATTACTTCTCCAACTGCTAGGAAAATATCATCCTATTACAGCAGTTTATCAAAAATCGACTACTTAGCTAACTCAAATTTTCTCCGATTTCCCCCGATTTTTGATGAACATCCCTGATTTACCCTGACCAGTTTCCACTTCCTTGATTTTCCAGAAAGTGGGAACCCTATAAGTCTTTCACTTCATTGAGTTTTGTTACGTTTCTTTCTGAAAATTAAAAATGAAGAGTCTGCGACATTTATCATTCCTTGCATTTGCAGTTAAGAAGTCAAAAGAGAAAGAGAAAGACTTGGAAAAGAATATTGAAGTAAAAAATCTTGAAGGTTGTCACCTGAATGTTTCAGGTGGCTTAGGACCGAGTCCTGAAGATGGTGATAAATGAGACGGAATTTTATAGGTAAAAGAAGTGAAATGGGGGAAATTATTATATTGATGCCAACATATTTAATGGAAATATTCTTAAAATCACATGAGGAATGCAGGCTAATGTTCTCTCTCAGTCGAGTTCAGGAAAACAACTTGTTGTAGAGAACCACAGAAAATTAGTAGTCCCTGCAGAAACCATCATCTTTGGTGGATGGGAGAAAACGGCCTGAAGAAACTCTGGGCCTTTTTACACGACCCCTAAGATCCGCTGGTCCCTTAAATTTGGACCAGAGATCTTGAGGGTTTGTCGCTCTCCCTGCGTTCCCACCCCCTCTGCACTTCCTTGTTTTGTCTGCGTGAGGGGAGTGGGGAAAAAAGGGAGAAAAGAATGCACTCTTACCTCCGGAGTGCTGGTGGAAGTTGCTCCGACCTCCCGTCACATCCTGGTTCCTCTTAAAGGGGCGGGAGGCAAAAAAACAACAACAAAAAGAAGCGAGGAGAGCCCGGCACTCTCCGCATCAAAATTTTTCACTCTCCCAGAGAAGGTACCTGAAAAGTGTGCTGGGTCGCGCTTAGGTGGGCGGGGTCGCACTTAATTTTCTGTTAGCTCCGGAGCTGGTGGGGAAACATTTTTAAGCTCCGGAGCTGGGAGCCATTTGCAGCGGAGCTTAGGGGTCGTGTATAAATGCGAGACCCAGAGAATAATGGTAGAAATTGCTCTGCATTTCTGTATTTTCAAACTAGAAATGGCAACGTTAGCTGAGACGACAGGTACCAGAAATATTTCCTACAGAATGGATTATATAGGATTACATAAGGAAATAATCCAAACAGGATGTATCAAGGAAAAAGCAGTTGTTGATTTGTGCTCATTATGTGGAAGTCAGTGATCACAAACAAATGCAGTACTGCAAGGTTTTCCTCAGTTTGTACCAGTTGAAGATGTAACAGCATTTGGGCTGGCATCAATTGTTACCTGGACAGTTGGGTATAGATGTTGAAGAAATGATTGGTCAAGGTTATTACGATACTTCAAATGGAAGAAATTTGCACTATGGCCGTTACTTCACGAACCTCTCGCTGCGCGGCGAGCCGTGATTTCTGCGCGAATCGGTCGGTTTTGTCCGCACGATCCTCCATTTTGGATGCGGCGCCACCCCGACCACGCCCCGACCACGCCCCTTGCTCCAAGCGGGGCGAGAGATTCCCCTGCCGGAGGCCGGGAATCTCCCTCGCTTCGCATCCCGCTTCGTATCCAAATTCACGTGTGGCCAGTTAAAAAGTATATTTATTTATTTTTTAACTTACTTTTTCTCCAAAATGCCGATTCATAGATATTTCGGTTAACCCGTTCTTTTGATCTTGCCTTCTGTAAACGGGGCAGGGGCAACAGAGGGGGGGCAAGCGTCCCCGGGTGACGTGAGCAGAGCCCCTCCGCTGGCAAGGGATGGCGAAGGGCTGCGCAGAGGGAGGGGGGATGGGGTGTCGGTGCCGCCGCCGCAAGACACCCCCGCGCGCGCCCACCCAGAGAGCGGCGGCGGGGCACACAGGGCGATGAAGCTGAGAGAAGCCTCTCCCCGCCCCGCCCCCCCCCCAAAAAACCAACCCCAGCAGCTCTGCTTCAGGGAAACACGATGGCCGCCCACAAGTCCTCTGACCGCAAATGACAGCCGGGTATTGATGCATCGATACGCCGTGGTAATTTTCTTAAAAAAATAAAAGAAAGCAGAAACCGGACGTTGCAAGTAAGCTTCCGAATGCGAAGGGAGCACGTGAAGTACTACTGGATTCGACCCTAAAACCTCGCCCGGTGAGGACACGGAAAGAGGGGTGGGGGCGAATGGAGACCACGTGACTACCACGTGACCGCCTTCGAATTCATAGCAAAGGCAATCACGCTGCGAAGAGAAGTTCTTCGTGAAGTGACGGCCTCTGTTAACTTTGATAACATTGACACTATGGGCGTTTATACACGACTCCTAAGCTCCGCCGCAAATGGCTGCAAGGTCCGGACCTTAAAAATGTTTACCCACCAGCTCCGGACTTTGCAGACAATTAAGTGCGAACCCCGCCCACTTTAGCAAGACCAAACAGCAGTGTTCTTGTACCTGCTTTTTGGAGGTGACAAATATTTGATCCGGTGTAAGGATAGTGAGTGCGGGGCTCTCCTGGCTTCTGTTTGTTCTTTTTTTGCATCCCGCCCCTTTAAGAGATCTGAATGCTGCCCGGAACAAAACGGAGGTAAGAAGGCATTCTTTTCTTTCTTTTTTCTCCCCCCCCCCTCAGGCAGCCAGCAACCAGGAAGTGCGGAGGGGGGTGGGGACAGAGGAAGAGCAGGAACCCCTAAGATCTCTGGTCCGAATTTAAGTGGCCAGCGGATCTTAGGGGTCGTGTAAAAAGGCCCTATGTTATCAATTGTTAGTTCCCATCTTAACTGCTCACATTCTCTTTTAGCTTTAATGTTGCCTTCTAATGCTGTAAGATACCCCTCAGTTCCCTGTTCTTAAACTTAATTGTACTGGACTGTATATTGTCCCTCATTATTGTAAGCCACATTGGGTTCTTTTTCAAGAAAAAAGGCGGGGTAAAAATACTAAAAAAATACAAATAAAATAAAATAAAATAAAAAGATGCAAGAGAGTCTGATAAATCATTTTCACAAAATTTCCTAAAACACTGTGCGAACAATTTGCAACTTAAAATTTAAATATAGTCATTATCGCTTCTCGGCCTTTTGGCTAAGATCAAGTGTAGTAATAGAGCCATTTTTCATTCCTGTGAAATCTCTCTTTTGTGAAATCTCCTTAGAACTGTAAAATTAGGTATCAGCAAAGCCCTACTTCTCTCGGAGATAGAGTCCCTTCAAAAGAAAGTAAAAGAAAGTCAAAATGTGAGTCCCCTCAGTATTCTCAGATCTTGTGTGAGACAAGATGGATGCAATACACCAGCCAACAGCTTGATTTGTTGAAGTGTGTTTGCGAATAGTGCCAACTTCACAAAATGTGCAAAGCTCCCACACAGAATGTCAGAGCAAACCCTTCAGTTTTACATTGTGTAACATCATGATACGGAAACAATTCTTTTACAGTGCCTCATTGTGCCAGGCACTTTAGAAGGCAAATTTTGATCTAGTTCAGTTGTTGCAACCAAGTTAAAATTATAGTTCAAACATTAGGTTCTCAGATGCTTGTGTTAGCTTTCTCTGAGCCCAGATACATACAATCTTCTTTTCAAGCTAAATCTTCATGGCTTCACCACTGCTCTTTATGCTCTAACCCACGCAACAGGAAAGTGACAGAGGCTGCAGATAGCAAGCCCCACCCCCAGGGCAAAAAAGTTGTTAATTGAATCAACAAATCAAAAACTGCAAAAAACTAATTGATTTGTATTTGTTGGGGGGGGGTGTTGCATTTGACGAATACAAATTAACAAATTAGCAATTTTGAATGAATTTTTTGAATCATTTTTAAAATTGTGCTCATCTCTTCTTTTGATGCATCACTTTAACCACATAACACAACAAAGAGACGTCCCTTCTTCAAGGGACTTAGAACTGAAGGCTTAGTGACGTTTTAATTCTTTTAATTGCTTTGACTGTGAGCCGCCCAGAGGCTTTTGGGTAGTGGGTGGCATATAAGCCATATGTATGTATGTATGTATGTATGTATGTATGTATGTATGTATGTATGTATGTATGTATGTATGTATGTATGTATGTACGTACGTACGTATAAATAAATAAATAAATAAATAAATAAATAAATAAATAAATAAATAAATAAATAATGGGAATACCATTATGAATATCAGGGAAAGGCTGGCTGATACCATTATGAGCATCAGGCAAAGGCTGGCTTTCCATTCTTATTAGTGGGATGAGCATCTGACAGTCCTATCAGATGATATCCTTATGGTTCAGCATTTCCTTTGGTCATTGTATGTATCTTGTAGTCTCCTGCCAGGGTGGTAGACCAAACTTTGTGTGAGATAGCAGTAAGAGGGCTAGTTGTGGAGGTCAAGGCAGATGGGAGGACTTCTCTGCCAGAGCACCCTCTACCCTGACCCTTAGATTGCAGGACAGCATGGAGAATTCAGCAGGTGTCTTAACCAAAGGTGGGGGAAGAGAATCCAACTGAACCTTGCCTGAGTGCCTGAGAAGGAAGGAGAACAACCCACCAAAGAAGCTTTTTTCTCCTTCCCTCAGGCAGCCAGCAACCAAACAAAGAAGAGCAGGAACCCCTAAGACTAAGTGGATGGGTTCAGAAACTAAGGCGGGAAAAGTGGAGATAGGGATTGAAAAAATTATTGAGGAAAACATTATTGCTACTAATTTGCCATCTATTGTGGAATTGTATACCACACGAGCTAAAAAGAGGGCGATGAAGATATACAGTATACAGATTCCACACATCCTGGACATAATCTGTTTCCACTGTTACCCTTAGGATGGCGTTTTAGGGCATTGCATACTAGGACAACTAGATATAAATATAGCTTCTTTCCAAGTGCTATCAAACTGTTGAATATTTTTTTTATTTTCTTCTTTTTTTAATAATAGGTTATATTGTGTTGTTGTACTGTGTTTTTATTGTTGAATATATGATTCTTTTATTTCCTTCTTGCATATAGAGAACATTTTTTGCCAAAACAAATTCCAGGTGTATCCAACCATGCTTGGTCAATAAAAGGATTCTGATTCTGATTCTGATTCTGAACTGTCAAGAGGAAGGGCTGAGGAGGATAAAAGTCTGATTGAAGCAGGGGAAGGGGCAGATAAAGGAAAACCTAGGATCTTACCTCCTGGATCTGGTTAGAGAAACCCTGGACACACAAGTGGGAGAGGTTGATGTTGCCCAGAGAAGAGGCGACAGAAGGAAGAGAATAACTGTGACAAGGAAGGTGTGTTGTACTGGGGAGAAAGAGAGACACGGGAGTGACAAAGAAAGATAAGAGAGAATACAGGCTGAAAGAGAGGGAAGGGAGAGGGCAGAATGTATCTGGTACCAGGAGATGGGTCAGAGAGAAAGAGGCTCTTGGGAGTATCTGGACCTCAGCCTGGGGTGCATATGAGGCAAAGGACTAGCAGAGGACGAAATCCTCCTGTTATTGTTGCAGGAGGGCCAGCATGTTGATGACCTTGAAGAGGGAATAATGTTTCTTGGAGCACACTGATGGAGTTACAAGTTCAAAATGTTTTGTTACCCATGAGAATGAGAAAGTGAGCACTGTTAAATGCCTGTTGCCTGTCGACCTGGGTTCAATCCCCGGTAGCAATATCACTCAGCCTTCCATCCTTCCGAGGTCGGTAAAATGAGTACCCAGCTTGCTGGGGGGGGGGGGGCAATGTGTAGCCTGCACTCTGTAATTAAATTTGTAAACCGCCCAGAGACTACTTGTAGTAGTATGGGGCGGTATATAAGCAGAACACTTTGCTTTGCTTTTATCTATTTTCAATGAAATAAAAGATGACCATTGTGTTGTCAAACCAGAGCCTTTATTGACTGAGGAGAAATCTTTGAGAGAGGGAGAGACCCTCCTTCTTGGGTTACAACGGTCACCCTCACCCTAGTCTTGAACTTGGAGAAGTCAGGTCCTTGTTCATACATGGAAGATGGAACCATGAAACTCTCTGAGTAACCTTTGACCAACCACTCTGTTTCAGCCTAACCCTCCCTCACAGGGTTGTCATGAGGATCTAGTAGAGAGGAGGGGAGAGGTGTGTTATGGAAATAGCCATTGGAAAGGTGGATGTAAGTAACTGAGCATGTGTTACCATCACATACATGGCTAATCTCATTTTTGTCCCAAGCAGTTCTGGAGAAAGGGCTTTCTCAAGTGAACTCTTGGCCTCACTTTTACAATCTGATGAGGCAAAGGAAGCAAATGAAAGCCTTGTGTTTCCATGACATCAGCGATTGCAGCTCTTATTCCTTTAGTTCCTAGTAGAAGTAGGAGCAAAGGGAGAGAGAAAAAAAACTATTATAGGGAACCCTGGTGTGATCATGAAACAAAATACTGTAAAGTACCTCTTCCTTTTGACACAAGGCTTTATTATTACTACATTGTAGAAACATATGTCTTCAGGATATGGCAGCAGTTCTGGAAAATAAAATCTGGGGAAGGCATAGGTGGCCGCAGCTTTGGCCTGAAGGTTTCCTGTGTGGGAAGCTCTTAATTAGACGCCAGGTCTTTGCTTGTGTGTGTGTGCCCCCCCAACACCCCACCCCCACCCCAAGAGCCTAATCTTATGAATGGAAAGGACATTGACTCCCACACACACTGACTGAAAGTTTAAATGTAAAAACCAGAAGTAAAACCATGGGCTCACAGGACTAAATCACTGAAAATTTTTTCAATCATTAACCACAGCACACCTTTTACTCATCTCAGCGATTAAACTTGCCTCCGGGCAGAGATTTTGCTCTTTGTCAGCATAAGCTTTTGTCAATCGGCTAAGGCCTCGCTGCTGTACGTAAAAGTGAGAGAGGGAAACGCTGCACCTTCCCCAATTAATCATGAGCTTAGGCTTGTGGATACAGGCCCCATTGCTGGGTTTTAGCCATTCATACCAATTAGACAGTGATTTACCGCTTGGTAACCAAGTCAGGAAGAAAGCCTGAGAGATGGTAGGGGAGATACTCTCTCTTAACCCAATGTTCGGCAAGAAAGGAACTTAAAAGGGTCCCAAATGTTTCAAAAGCAACATGGTCTTTGACCGGAGTCATTCATTACACTCACAAAGAGTCCGGTGGCACCTTAATGATTAATAAATTTTATTTGATCGACTAAGTGTCTGGTGGTGCTTTAACAGTTTAAAAGCTTTCTTTTTTTTTTTGGATGCATTTTTATGGACTACATCCCACTTCTTCGGATGGGCTTCTTCAAAGCGAACTTAATTGGCCATGTTTAATCTTGTTTGATAAACATGGTGGAGATTATTTATAATTTGTAATTAGTTGTCATGTTCCACCATGATGAACCCCCTGAGGTGCTTCTAAGGAATGCTAGCATTTCTCAGGGTTCAACTAGGAAATTAAGATGTTACACAGTAAAGGCAAACGGCTCCCCTCGTTTACTAAGTAATTTTTAAGATAATGGGGATACTTATTTCTTACATCCTGTACATTTTCATTTTGTTTGCCTGTTTTAAGTCAGGCTGGCCTTTGGGACTGCCCTTGTGGGGCACTGGCTGAGATTTTTTGCCCAAGAAGAACCCGCATTACGAACCCCTCGAGACCATATTTATTTTTTATTTTATTTTATTTTATTTTATTTAAGAGTATTTTTACCCCGCCTTTCTCCTTGGAAAAGGACCCAAGGCGGCTTGCAGTGATGAGGGATAATATACAGTTCAATACAATAAAGACATGATAATATACAGTCCAGTACAATTAAGACATGTTCAAGTATTGAGAACAAAGAATTGAGGGACATCTTACAGCATTAATAGACAACATTACATTAAAGCTACAAGGTTATAAGTAGTTATAAACACAGAGTCTATGTGAACCTGTGGGTTGTGTCGTTACAGTTATGACTGACTCTTCATGAGTCCATCTCTATGGAGCTACTTTCATATAAAAGACACGTAATGGTAGACCACCATTCAGGGAAAGCTTGCCTGAAGAGAAAGGTCTCCCCCTTCCCATTCCTGCTTGTTCACCTGTCCCTCCAAGCAAGTGAGTAATGAAAGAGCAAAAAGAAGCAACATATTCACTTTGTCCTTTCCATCTCCTTCTCTGCATGCCTGGGTTGATCAAAGCTCAAAGGAGAGGGCACCCCAAAGGGCAGTGATGACAGGAGGGAGGAATCCACTGAAGCCATCTTAGCATTCAAAAAGGTTGAGTGGCCAATGATTTTACCTCCCTTTCACCTCTCATCAACTGTTTTCCTTTTCCAGATAAGTCAAGCTTCTCAGCTCCATCTCATGACCTTTGTAGTAGTCTCCACCTTGAGCTCGTTACATAAGAAGAAAGGATAGTATGGAAAAATCTACAAAACACACACAAAAGGTCATTTCTCAGATGCATGGAAATTAGTCTTAATGTACTGTTCTACACCTGGCTTTTGTGTCTTCACCTGTTCCCTAGTGACTTGCAGGAAAAGGAAATGGTAGACATCACTGTAAGATACACAGCATGTCATGTATAGTGATGGACCAGGAGACTGAGGTTCAAACCTGTGTTTGGCTATGAAAGCTCACAAGCTGGGAGAAGTGGCATGGGTGAAGCCATTCCTGAAATATCTCACTTGCCTCAAAAGTCCTAGTTGGATTGGTATACCGTAAGTCAGTTCTGATATGATGACACATAACATACAGCTGTCACTGTAAAAGTGAAAGGCAAGTCCTGAAGACATAACTCTCTAGAATGGATAGGACATCTTTGGGTGGAGGGTATTGTTTTGCTTTTGCTTTTGTTTGTATTATTATTATTATTATTATTATTATTATTATTATTATTATTATTATTAGTAGTAGTAGTAGTAGTAGTAGTAGTAGTAGTAGTTACCCTGAGCATTCTGCAAAGATACTGTATGAATTAAAATAATTGTACTTCTATAAAAAATTGTTCTCTCTCTCTCTCTCAAACATCTACTATTTCAATAATTTGATATTTGAGGTTAATCTGGACTTCACTTTCAGAATCTTAGCCAATTGCAATCAGATTGCTATTCAGATTCTGAATCTTTCCTTGCCCCCTCTGTGTTTGAGTACTAACAATTTATAGAATTTATGCACCTCACCTGTTAGATTTTATCCCACAATCCACTATTGAATAAATGCATGCAATTAGGTTGTACTGTATGCCATAGAGAAACAATTCCAATTATATAGTCCTTGACTGGTTTCCGTCATCTGCTTTTAATTTTATTGTTAATATTGGAGTCATGATATGAACAGTATATGCTGATTAAAAGCACATCAATGCTCTTTACTGCCTGTGTTCACCAATATGATCACCAGGGTGGTTTGCATCCTGCTGAAGGAAAAGATCATTAATTGTAATAAAAATAGAGAGTCTGGAGAATTGTTCTGAGCTGTCTAAACATCATTAAACTGCTGGAGTAGGCATTTCTTTTTAGACACTTGAATTCCTGCATCAGACCACTCATATCTGGGAACAGTGCAAAGCCGTTCAACCTACCCAAATCACAGCTTGTAGGAATTCAGCACTTTCATTTTGCAGGCTGACTATAATGGTTATCGGAGTGACTGAAGTTAATAAAAGAGAGTAGCAAACTTTGACCTTCTTGCTTTGATGTTTTGTATGAGTCTTAACATTTCCTTGTGCCAGCCAAGTAGAGGAGAAGAGGTAAGGGATGGAGACCGACAGAGGTTTAGCTTAGCCAAGCTTGGAATCCTTTCAGTATGGACTGGCCTTCTGTGATCAGCTCCGGGGGTTACAGACAGCAATTATTATTGTCATGTTAAAAAGGTTCCCATTCAAAGGCCGAAGGGGCTGGCCCCTCTTGGATTAGGAAGGAGGGGATTAAAAATTAGAAGAGGGTATGTGTGACCCCCCCCCCATTTCCCAGCTGCTCTCAAAAGTGCAACTTTGCTTGTCTTAGCTGGTTGGGTGTGAATCGAGTTTCTCCAAGACATCCACATCCTGCAGCCAGGCTATGTCATCTGCTCTGAAATCATCTGGAAGGTGTGGCAAGGAAGGTGTGGGTTGGAGAGTGGAGGAAAGCCAATGTAGACAAGGTGCCTTTCCTTTAACGGCAAAGGAAATGCTGTTACACATTAAAGGAACATGGGAAAACAAGTGGCGTGGCACACAATCATCAGCATTTCTAGCTCTTATCATTCTAGTAAGAGGACTGCAACTTCCAGAATTTTCCCAGCCTAGGTGAACAGTTGAGATATAAGCTCAGGCATCAGTAATATCTGTAGGATCCATTTTTATCAATTTATATTTATATGAAAGATTTTTACCCCATCTTTCTTCCTTAAAAAAAACCACAAGGCAGCTAACATAATGAAAGACAACATTTAAAAGCTTGACAGCAAATATATACAAATACAGTATTTGTAAAAGATTCAAGACATATACAACACTAAAATGATCAACTAGATCAGTGGTTCTCAACCTGTGTGTCCCCAGATGTTCCTGGACTGCAACTCCCAGAAATCTTAGCCAGCTCAGCTAGTGATGAAGACATCTGGGAGTTGCAGTCCAGGAACATCTGGGGACCCACAGGTTGAGAACCACTGAACTAGATCAACACCAAAAAAACAGATTCAAAGTAATGAGGCACAAGAGGGTCACTCTTATAATGTAAAGTTCTTCTTAGACAATTAGACAGACAAAGCCCATTCTATTCATAAAATGGATTGGGACTACAAAATGGATTTGAGGGGATAATATGGGGGTAGTTTCTTAAGCCCCAGAACTGTAAGCCCAGGTTCAAATTCTCGGTTAGCTGTAAGGCTCATTTGGTGATTAAAACCACATCACTTTTTGCAGTGTGCTCTATCATGCACAGTTAGTGCAACGCTAAAATAGAGAAGCAAAACATTTTCTGTCCCTCGCAAAGCCTCTTCTAAGAATATATAATAAATGAATGTAGGTTAGGAGAATTTCCAGAGAACGTGAATCCAATCATTATGGAACATCCATGGAGAAACTTTTTCTACCTGGACTCTAACATCCTATAATCTTAAGTAGTAGTTTTAGAAGAGGTAGCCGTGTTTGGCTGTGCTGGCGCATTAACCTAAGAAAAATGAAAAATAAAGAAGACAAAAATGTTGTGGAGCCTAAAAGACTAACTGCTGTATTTAGTGTGAGCTTTGGTGGACAAGTCCACCGCCCCATACTTTGCCTTGATAGAAGCTTTAGTTTTCCTAAAGAGCTGTGATGTACAGTAATAGCAAAATGAAAGGTCTTATAGTTTCATGCAAGTAGAGCTATAACAAGAAGCAGAGCAGTCGGGGTTATGTGCCAGGGTGCCAGATTTAGAGGGTCTGGCAACCGCTCTACCCTGTCAGCATCCTCCAGTGTAACAGCTGTGTAGCCCACTGGTGTAACTAGGGGTGTGTGTGTGTGTGTGGAAGAGTGCATTTGCCCCAAGCCGCACAGCAATCTAGGGGCGCCTGGAAAGGGAGCAGGAGGGGGAAGCCATACGCCATCCCGCCAGCAGTCCTCCTTTCACCCCGCTAGCAGTCCTCCTTTCACCCCGCTAAGGCTTAGCGATCCTTAGTAGGGGAAAACGAGGAGATGGAAGCAGGCAATGCCCCCCCCCCCACTCCCAAGGAGCTCCTTGTGGTGTAGTGGTTAAATGCCTGTACTGCAGCTAAAGCTGTGCTCACAACCTAGGGTTCAATCCCAGGTACCCTGTTTCCCTGAAAATAAGACCTCCCCCCAAAATAAGCCCTAGCAGGATTTCTATGCATTTGTTAAATATAAGCCCTACCCTGATAATAAAACCTAGTGATGGGCGTGGCTATTGTTGTGTGCAGGGCTGACATTAAAGCATATTATACTTAATAAAAGTTAGACATCCCCTGAAAATAAGCCCTAGTGTGTCTTCTTGAGAAAAAATAAATTTAAGACAGTGTCTTATTTTCGGGGAAGCACGGTAGCTGGCTCATGGTTGACTCAGCCTTCCATCCTTCCGAGGTCGGTAAAACGAGTACCCAGCTTGCCAGGGGGGGGGCAATGTGTAGCCTGAATACTGTAATTAATCTGTAAACTACCCAGAGACTACTTGAAGTGGTATGGGCCGGTATCTAAGCAGAACATTTTTTTGCTTTTTGCTTTTTTGATCCCTTCTGTGTTTCTCCCTCTGGAACCAGGATTCAAAGAAATGAGGCGATCCTGTGCAGAGAGTGAGTACACTAACTCAGGAAGCATGCTTTGCTGACTGCTTCCTCTTAGGGTGCCTGCTGGACCTCTTGGGGCTTTTTCACCCTTTCAACCATTTAGGGGTTTATCATGGGGGATGGCTGAGCAATGGGGAAGCGGCCATTTGCTTCCTGTCACAGGTGAAGGGCAAGCTTAAGTTTACAAAGGCCCACACAACTTCTGGGTGCAGAATGGTGTAAAACAGAAATGCTATTTTGTCATCCCCTCCCAGAATGACACCTGGGCGCCATGACTCCCCTGCCCCCACCCCAGTTGCAGTTCTGAACTTGCTGACCTCCTCTTGTTTCTCTCATGATGGGACAATCTGGAAGTTTTACTTTTTTTCAGGCTTGTTCCACGGGCAAAGAAATTGCTAGTTATAGTTCTGTTTGCTCAGTTCAAACTTTTAGCTATTAAGCCTTTTTAATGGGAAAAATAGGGAACTAATTTTTCTTCCCCTAGAGCAGGCCTGCCCAAAGTCCGGCCCGGGGGCCAAATTCAGCCCGTCAGGCCATTCTGAGTGGCCTGCGGCTGGCTGGCCTGCCCCTCCCTCCCCCTACTTCACCCCATATTTTTTTAAAGAAAGTGGGTGGGGTTGCAGTGGGGTGGCAGGGTTGGGGGGCAACCAGCCCCTGACACATTCTCAGCCACCAAATCTGGCCCTCCTTACAAAAGGTTTGGGCACCCCTGCCCTAGAGGCATACTTTTTCCTATGTACCATATATGGTATCCAAATTAGAGGTAATTATAGCATGGATTAAATAGCATGGATTAAATAGGCAGATTCTAAAATAATTATTTTCCCCCTGTGACTGGACAATCTGTAGCCCATGTTTCTGTCAACCTAGGAATTTACTGCCAATATTTATCTAGCGCTATTTCTTAATTTATTCTTTTCCGCTCTTCAGAATAAACTTCTATAAACAAATTCAGAAGTTTACCAGCAGATGTCACCGTAATAAATAGCACAGCCATACCAGGTTACTTTCAAAGAAAGAACAATGATCAATGCCAGAATGGTTATTATCATGCCATTGCTCATTATTATATGGCTGACACATAGAACCATCACTGCTGATGGTAGAAGTGGTTTCGTGATAATTTTCATGCATATATCACCATACAATGAAGATATGTGGTCACAT
Organism: Phrynocephalus guinanensis; assembly: GCA_037367245.1. NCBI lineage: Eukaryota > Metazoa > Chordata > Lepidosauria > Squamata > Agamidae > Phrynocephalus > Phrynocephalus guinanensis. The sequence goes on from CM074732.1 coordinate 86,427,287, forward strand.
ACCCATTCTACACAAAATCCAACACATGACTACTTGAAATGAGTCTCTTCTAAGCAAATGAACTGGAAAGAGAGAGGCCTTTCTCTCCATCCCACCACCTTCACAGGTAGGTCTCATAAGAACACATGAAAGGGCCTTGTCTGTTGCTGCTCCCAGACTTTGGAGGCCAGGACTGCCCCATCTCTGCTTTCTTTCCAAAATCAGGCAAAGACCTTCCTCTTCAGGTAAGCTTTCCTTTTACATGGATTACCATGCATGATTACATTGTCTGATTTCATAAGAATACCAGTGTTTTCCATGCTAGTTTCCACCCCTCATAATTGATTTTTTCTTTTTTTCTTTTGCATGCTCTTTGTAGATTTAATGTTACCTTTTAATGTTCTAAGATGTCACTTCTAATTTCCTGTTCTTAACTTGAATATGTCTTGAATGTTCTGGTCTGTATATTGTCCCTCATTACTGGAAGCCACCTTGGGTCCTTTTCCAAGTAGAAAGGTGGGGTAAAATATACAAAACAAACAAACAAACAGCTTCCATACTGAATTGAGGGGTGATACACACTGACTTTTTAGAATGAAATTGTTCAACATCAATCTTTTAAAAATGCCAGATCTGTTGCTCTTATCAAGTTTGACTGGAAACAAACAGCAAGATATTCCCCTTATTGCTCATAAACCAGCCATTGCCATATGAACAGGATGGACTTCGAGCTTCCAAGAGACTTCCTTGCAGATCTGAACCAAATTCTGATCCAAACAAAGCAAAGAGATATAAATTGTACTAGGGTGCTAATAAGAACAATACCTTTTCAATTTGTTGTTGCTGTTACAGAAGAAAAACTGGCTGTAATGTGTGTGAAGGCCTCCTCCATTTCAAAGCTGGCTCTCTTGTTAGGATGTCATGGACTGTTCAGAAACATTCTAATTGCTGAGGAGACTCAGAAAGATAAGATTGGCAAACAGTGATGTGTGTTAGAAGAGAAAGACTGGGTTGACTAGGAAAGACCTAGAACCTGCAGTGGGGATGTGATTTTGGCATGAAAAAGGGTGGACAGAAGTAAGGGTGCTCAGGAGACAAGAATGTTGAAGGACCAGAAATGAGAAGAGAACCGGAGAGATAAGAATGCTAGCAGTTGGATCAGAAACAAATCACAAATATAAGAGGAAACTGAGCAGCAGGCTGAAAAGCAGAAGGATGGCTCAAGTGGTTATATAAGTCTTTCTCCATATAGTGATGTCTTGCTAAGAGAAAGCAAAGAGTATGAAACATATGTTCATCCTAAGAGTGAATAGTAGAACCTTAAGAGTAGGATTCTTTAAGGATTTGCTTAGGAATTGGTAAAGCAACTAAGTGTATTAATAAATTATCTGGAAAAATATAACCAGGTGAAACAGCAGATATTGTCCATCGAGGTGTCAAAGGAGCATTCTTCAGAATGGGCATGTGTACTGACAGATGAAGTGCAAAAGGATGCAATGAGGGGACCCAAAGTCTCCGATGGGCTATAAAAGAAATTTAATTGAATGTATTTATTATTCATGGTCAAAGATTAAACAGATTGAGCAATACAAAAATTGCAGCATACATTATACAAAGCCAGTGTTGGCGAACCTATGACACGGGTGCCAAAGGTGGCACTCGGAGCCCTTTCTGTGGGCACCCGACATCTCCCCTTCATAGCCACCTGTATACAGGTTAAATTAGTGTATTGGCACTTTGCAAAAAAAAAAAATAGTGGGTTTTGAATTGTAGTTTGGGCACTCGGTCTCTAAAAGGTTTGCCATCACTGGACTAGGGCCTGGTAGAAAAGAAGACACTGTGTTAGTCATAAACAGTTGTATTAAAGTATGATTTATTAAAGCACATAATTATATCAGACTATGCTGTACCAAAAATACTGGCCATCTGATTGTAACACAATATATTTTTCCTGTTTTATTTTCAAACAATAAAACTTGGTGTCTGACTCTGTCTTTAATATACTGTATAAGGGATTAGTGTGTGTATCCAAGGGGTTACACTAATTGGTGGCAGTATAAGAAAAACCTAGTATCATTACAATGTTATATTTAGAAAGGTAAGGTAACCAATAACAATGAAATACTGTCCAACTATCCTAAGGCTATTGTTTTTATGAAGACATGAACAAATAATAGGCTAAAACTATATTAGAAGTATTTATGACTAAGTAGTAAAAGGGCAAGTTTGTGTTAAACTGCTGGTGTTTACTGTGAAACGTGTTCAAATAATGGTAAAATTGTTATGTTACCTTAGCCTATAAGTTTTTGGGTGTCTAGTCTTGCTTAGCTTAATCTAGCCTAACGTAGGCTAACTTGAACATAGCCTAGTTTCCTTGACAATGGCTATCATGAGCTGTGAAGCAGAAAGGAATTTTTGAAAGCTAACCTTTATAAAGAACAAATTTCAGTCTACCCTGACTGAAAAGCACTTACCTTCTTTATTCATATTGTCTCTAGAAAATGACATTACAAAGAAACTCTCAGATGAGAAAGCTGCACATGAATATGTTGCAAGAAAACAACAGAAAAAAGAGGGTTTTTTTGGTAAAACATGCTTCAGGTGATATATCTTCTGATAGGTATAAAATATTATATTATATAGATATAAAATATATTGACTGTTGTCTTTTCTATGTTTTATTTCATCATACTATAATGCATGGTGCATGTATTTCCTTAATTTTCATCCCCTCATAACTCGGAAACTATAAGGCAAAGCAATTTTTTATTCATACCAGTGACTTGGACATTTGAGATAATCCCAAACAACCATTTAAATTAAACTCTGGGATGTAGCTATTATTATTATTATTATTATTATTATTATTATTATTATTATTATTATTATTATTATTATTATTATTATTATTATTATTATTATTATTATTTAATTAACCACTATTTACACTGGATTTTGTATTACCAATCACTAGTCAAACGCTTCCCAAGCATTTAGGACTCAGTGATATATTGGCGAATTATGCGAGCAGATCCCAGTAAGGCGGCTTTCTGCATCTGACTGATGGTGACTTTGTCAACTCCAGTTTCTTCTAAATACTTGCTTAGCTCTTTAGGCACCATATCCAGCCTGCCGATTCCCACTGGGACCACCTGTGCTGGTTTATGCCAGAGTCTCTGAAGTTTTTTTTTTATTTATTATTATTATTATTATTATTATTATTATTATTATTATTATTATTATTATTATTATTATTATTATTTAACTAACTAACTAACTAACTAACTAACTAACTAACTAACTAACTAACTAACTAACTAACTAACCACACAGCTATCTACGCTGGATTTTATATTACCAATCACTAGTCGAACGCTTCCCAAGCGTTTAGGACTCAGTGATGTATCGGCGAATTATGCAAGCAGATCCCAGTAAGGTGGCTTTCTGCATCTGACTGATGGTGACTTTGTCAACTCTAATTTCTTCTAAATACTTGCTTAGCTCCTTGGGCACCGCACCCAGCGTGCCAATTACCACTGGGACCACCTGTACCGGTTTATGCCAGAGGCTCTGAAGTTCAATTTTCAGATCCTGATATCAGGTAATTTTTTCAAGTTGTTTCTCAGTGACTCTACTATCTCCTGGTATAGCAACATCAATGATCCACACTTTTTTCTTCTCCACAATCACAATATCTGGGGTATTATGCTCCAAAACCCTGTCTGTCTGTATTCGGAAGTCCCAAAGTAAATTTGCATGCTCATTTTCAGTCACCTTTTCAGGCTTATGGTCCCACCAGTTATTTGCTATGGGCAGATGATAGTTCTGACACAAATTCCAGTGGACCATTTCAGCAACTACATTATGACGCTGATTGTAATCAGTCTGAGCAATTTTCTTGCAACAACTCAATATATGGTCGATAGTTTCATCTGCCTCTTTGCAGAGTCTACATGTGGGGGACTCAGCTGATTTTTCTATTCTAGCCTTAACTGCATTTGTTCCGATAGCTTGTTCTTGAGCTGCAAAAATCAGGGCCTCTGTCTCTTTTTTCAGTGTTCCATTGGTGAGCCATAACCAGGTCTTTTCCTCATCTACTTTTCCTTTGACTTTTTCGAGGAACTGTCCATGCAGCACTTTATTATGCCAGCTATCAGCTTGTATTTGCATTGTTGTTTTCCTGTATTGACCCTTTGTTTGATTTACTTTAAACACCTCCCTGTTCTTAACCTCCAATAATGTTGGCTCTGTACTATTTTTTACATAATCTGCCAATGCATGCTTCTCTTCTTCAACTGTCTGCTTCACTTGCAGAAGACCTCTACCACCTAATTTTCTAGGTGGTGGTTGTGGTTGTTGTTGTTGTGGTTGTTGTTGTTGTTGTTGTTGTTGTTGTTGTTGTTGTTGTTGTTATTATTATTATTATTATTATTATTATTATTATTATTATTATTATTATTATTATTATTATTATTATTAAATTGTGGTGATCTATCATGGAACAACTTTACAGGAGAAGTTAACAGTGGTTCCCCATGACCTTGTTGCTGGTTGTGAAGCCCCCTTCCCAGGGCCAAATTTAGATGAAGAGAGGCCCAAGGCTACTCCACTTGTGAGACCCCTCCCAATCCCCCACCCTTATGACTAGGAGAATACGGAAGAGTGTTATAAACAAAATTGAGTGAAGTCAAGGATGATGACGGGTATTTACAATTCTGCAATCCACAATTTCTCCTCTAAAGGACATAAGATATTATTGTTAAATATCATAGTGATTGGAAACATGCATGAATTTTATAATTAACACTAGAGATGGGCACAAAATCAACAAAAAATTGTTTCATTATTCGTTATTGGTTTCGTTAGGTAACAAAATGAATAACGAACAGCACCCTCTAAGAAAAGAGGAAATGGAAATTTCCAGTTTGTTCCATTCGTTTTTCATTTCCCCCACCCCACTGGCATCTCTTACCTGACGTCCAGGTCGGGGAGCTCCGAAGGCAGCGGTGAGGAGCTGCCGGGGCTCCAGAGGCAGTGGTGACGCCTACTGCTGCCCGGTAAGGCCTCCAGCCACCGGCGCAGGCACTGCCAGGGCCCTCCAGGCCACTGCTGCTGCTGGTGGTCCTCCAGAAGCAGAGGCAGCGCAGTCCACTGCCACCCAGCGTGGCCATTGCTGGGGGTCCAGAGGCGGTGAAGCCTACCACTGCCCAGCGAGGCCACCCAACGTGGCTGCTGCCAGTCCCTTCCGGGCTGTTGCTGCCGCCGGGATTGCCGCCATTGGGATCACTGTTGCCACACTGCCACCAGGATCGCCGCCGCCACCACCACCATCCAGGTAAGCTGAACCAGTTCGTTTTGGTTCGTTTTGTACGAATTTTTGTTTTAAAAATTCGTATGAAACGAATTGAAATGAACTGGGGGGGGGGGCTAAAACAGAACAAACCAAACCATCAGTTTTCTGTTTCGTGCCCACCTATAATTAACACTGAAAATCTTTTGTGATCACTGAACTCTGTAGATCTTTTGAACCATTATTTAATTTAAATAACCATTATTTAATAGGAAAATGAATAGGAATAAACATTAATTTATAGGGAAATGCAGGATGACAACCCTCCCCCAAGGCTGGCTGGAGCATTTATATCTTCTGACTGCATTCCTAGATCTCCAAGGCCTCTCTCTGCCTGTGGGCAATCTGCAGCAAGCGCCTCCTAGCCCCTCAGAAGGTTGCAGGATGACAACCCTCCCCCAAGGCTGGCTGGAGCATTTATATCTTCTGACTCCATCCCCTGGCTTTCCTATACTTTTGGAGCATGAAGGAATCTGGGATTTGTACGCCTACCCTGGAATTGTGCCCTACTTCCCAGGCGAGGGTGGCCATCTTAACCTAATTAAACAACCTAGACCAGGCCTGCACAACAGGTAGATCGGGAGCTACCAGTAGCCCGCGAAGGGTTCAAAAGTAGCCTGCCGGCCATCAATAAAAAAAGTGAGGGGATAAGTTCTCCACCCCTCCCTCCCCCATCCCAAGGACCAACACTGCCCCAGCAAAGTTCTGGGTCCGCCAGCCCACAGTCTCAGCTCACAGTCTCAGTTCAAGGGCCATGGTGCATGGAAATCTGTTCCCTTCAGAACAGATTAATGGGTTTTCAATGTATTCCTATGGGAAACTGCTGCTCTACTTACAAAAGTTTTTACTTATGAACATGTGCTCGGAATGGATAAAATTCGTAAGTAGAGGCTTTAGTGTAGTCGCCCTCAGGCACTTTGGGCCAGCAAAAAGTAGACCTTGGCCTGTTCAAAGTTGAACAGCCCTGACCTAGACTAAAGCAAACACAAGATGGAGTCTATTCTGTTGCATCCACAGCATCATTTCCCAATCTAAACATTTTCAAAAAGTTTATACACTACCCAAATGTCCAAAAGGATTCAAAATAATTTCCTCCAAGACACATGCAATTGGGAGGCTGGAAAAATGATGCAAAAGTGTAGGTTAATGGTTAACTATAATTTCTCATCTAATAATTCCAGAAGCAGCAAACACCAGGCTCCCATCCAACAACCCATACTAGCTATTTGAAAGAGCCAATTGCCAAAAAGAGCCAACTGCCCCGAGTCTCATAATTACTGGGGGTCCCCGTCACCCTTCCCTTGTAATGAAGTCTTGGGTTTGGAATTTTTGGAGAAGGGAGACTAGCCCCCTGAGTGGGGCAGGGCTGTGGAGTCCCCTCCAGATTTAGAGGCCCTAGGCTTCAGCCTTCTTAGCCTATACAGTACATACGTCTGGTCCTGCCCCTCCCCCCCATCAAGCTTCAGTAACTCAAGAATGTTGGTCCACCTCAGTATCAAAGAGTGGATCACAGAAAAAGGCAGCACAAAAATGACCAGCTGCTCAGGATATGGACCTGTGAAGAGAGGCTAAAGAGGTTGTCACCACCACCACCACCACCATCATCATAATCACAGAACCACAGAGCTGGAAAGGACTCTATGGACCTGGAGAGAGTCTCCCTTCAAAAGAAAATATGTGACATATTAGCATGGCATACATTTAAAGGTAGAACAGAGACAATTTACACAAAAAAGAGATTTTTCTCCGGAGTCTCCAAAAGTAGAGCAAGGTCAGGCTCTCAAGTGAAATGTAGGATAGGAGACAGGGGACAAGCACAGACAGTATTTTTTAAAATAAAATAAAATTCTGTAATAAACGCAAACAGCAGTTTTGCTACACAGTCCAGAATGAACAGAGACTGGCTTAAAAGATCTAACTTGTGAAGGAATGGAGGTGAAGGATACCTCCATCTTCACAAGCAGGACACACCTCTCATACTTAAATGCTGGACACAACACATGGCCTTGGAGGTGGCCGTCCATCCGTGATGCAGTTAGGTAGACACGACACTGAGATCTTAAGCACCCACAGACTGTGTTTTAGGGCGAGCTTGGAAAGGACATTTTGGAGCGCGCACGCGGGCTCTCTCTCTCTCTCTCTCTCTCTCTCTCTCTCTCTCTCTCTCTCTCTCTCTCTCTCTCTCTCTCTCTCTCTCTCTCTCTCTCTGTGTGTGTGTGTGTGTGTGTGTGTGTGTGTGTGTCTAGCATTCGCTGGATTCGGGGCATTGCAGTCGAGCAGCCCCCCACCCTCAACCCCTAACTACGCCCGTGACTTTTCCAGCCCTGCTCCGCTGGCGTGGCTCCCTCCCCCCCCCGGTCGCCTTCGGTCTCCGCTGGGCTAGAGCGGAGGAGCATCTTTCAGCTGCTCCGCGCCACCCCCCTCACCAAGGACGGCAAAGGGGGGCGGGTGGGGTTTGGTGGGACGCCCGAAGAAAAAGCCCCGCGTCTTGCTCGTCGGTGGGCGGCGCTAGGACCTGGCAGCCGCTGGACCGAAGGAGCGCGCCGCGGGAGGCGAGTCCCTGTTCAGAACTTGCTGCCGGGGCAAGAAAGGCGGCGGTGGCGGCGGCTCCGGCTCCTTTCCCGGCTCCGCGCAGCGGTCGCACCATGCGCGCCAGGTGAGCGCGGCGCGGGAAGTATCGCCTGTCGCCGGGCGTGGACTGGCGGACCGGCCGGCCGGCAAACCAACCAAACCCACCAAGCCGCCGGCCAGGGAGGGCGTGCGGGTGGCCGGGCTGCAGCCTTGCCGGGCAAAAGCTTGCCGGGCGTCCGGGCTAACCTGTTGCTCTTGTCTCCGCAGGTGGCTCCCGCGAGGGCTCCTCCTGCTCGGGCTCTTTGTCCTGCTGGCTGCACCCGCGTCCCCCCAGCGAGGTGAGGCGGGGGGGGGGCGGCGGCGGCGGCGAGAGGTGCGCGGCTCAACCAGCCAGAACGCGGGGATGGAGGAGACGCGAGTGGCGCTCTCTCTCCCCCCCCCAACCCCGTGCCTGGCGGCGGGGCGGCAGGGTGATGGTGGTGGTGGTGGTGGTGGTGGTGGAAAGAAACTTCCATCCACTGTCGGGGATGCGCTGATGGTGGTGGTGGTGATGATGATGTGTGTATATTGGGGGGGGGGTTGGGTGTCGTGGCGGCGTTGCTTGGCTCTTCCCGCACTCCTCCCGGCGTGTCCCCCCCCCCCAAACCACTCCAGCGCCGAAAGGGCTGTCAGGGCACAAAGGGCGCGCGTCGCTGCCTCCCGGAGGTGCCGAGGACCCGTTTCCCAAGAGGCGGCTGGGAAGTTGCTCCTCTCCCTTGGCGGCTCTTTGGAGGGCTCCGGCGTTTCTCCCCCCCCCTCCTTTTCCAGAAGCTGCCTTGGGGATTTCTTCAAGGGTTTCCGTGGTGGGCAGCCTTAGGAGGCCATCCTCTGCCCGCTTTCCCGAAGCGAAGGGATCTTAACTTTTGAGAAAACGTGATCTTGTCACAAACCTAGAGATGTAAGGATTCCGGAAACATGGGAAGAAAAGGGGGAAACCCCCCTCCCCATTTCCCTTGCATTTTTTTTACAAAGCCCCCCCCCTTAAAAATTTCCGGAAATTTTACATCTCTACACACACCCTGTCCCCTTGAGGTGCATAAATCCATAGTCAGATGATTGCCTGGAGTTTGTGGCTTTTGTTAGTGGAAAGCTTCCTTCCAACCACCCAAGGATGATTTGAGCTTCTCTTGGTGTACAACGGCGTTTAAAATGCATAAACAAATGAACACATCCGTGGAGCAGAAAGTAATGTGTAGGCATTAACACGTGGAAGAAATGTGAACTGTTAGGGGGAAGGAGCTGCTTTGCATATGTTTGTAACAACGTCGTGTTGTTGTTTTGGTAAGATTTTAAAGATTCCCTGGCCTGATGGCTTGCCAAACATGGGTGGACACAGAAAAAGAAAACAAATAATGGACAAGTGCTGTTCAGTCCTGAGCTGTGGTCCAAGCTAAAGTTAAGGATTTGCTCACAAGCAGTCACATATATTCTGCAGGAAGGATACCTCTACTCAGGTTTTACACATGAGGTCTTTAGCATTTTCCTCAATGCTACTATCTGCCTCTAGAACTGATGCCTTGCAAACTAAAAGTCATTCATTCTCAGCCTCACTTGTGAAAATGCTCTTAGGAAGTTGTCCCGAGGCTATAATTTAAGATGCATTGCGTATGTAAGATGCCTTTGAATCTGTGTTAACATATTTGCAGAGGAACTTCCCATGCTTGTTGTTCAGCGTATAGTAAAATATATACATGAGCTGTGGCTTAAGGCACCCATCATCTGCAGGGGTGCATTGAAGGATCCTGTGGTCCTTGTTGTCAATGCAGTCAACTGGAAAACAAGGCAGAGCCTATAATGACAGAGATGGGTACAGTTGGTATACATATATCTTTGTGTGCAGGGAATAAACTGGTTAAATATACTTCTGGTTTTCACTTAGAAGCATCCTTTCTCATAGTGATCAAAGTTAATGGTTGCACATGATGAGTAAAGAAGCCCATTACTTGCTGGAAAGAGATCCCTCAAATTAAAAAAAACAGGAGTGCCAGCTGCTATTTAGTAACACACATGGAGTGCAGATTTGCATAGTATCATAAGACCTTCCCTCTAGCTTTGTACAAGACTCTTTGACTATAAATCTTAGGCTTGTTATAGTGTGAAATTTGTGGGAAAATGAGACAATTCTTTCCTAAGTTTTTCTTCAGATGATTACTATCATATTTTCAAAACATAATTTTTAACAGGAGGCGTCTTTATAATATGAATTAGAAAATGCTGAGGTGTTAGCTGGCTCCTAGTTTAGTCCTGTCTTTTGAAGGATAATTGCCTCTAAAGGACTTTGCCAAGGTTAATAAATATGGATGGGGCATTTTAGGGAAAAAAACCTTATATACTATTTCCCCCGTTTAGAATTCTGATGAGAAATGAGTCAAGCGAAGTCAAAGATACCTCATGAGCTTAAGTGTTTGTCAGGCATGTGTTATGGGTCACTTTACATTCTCTTTAAAATGCCTTTGGCTGTTCATGAATCATGTATGAATAGGAGTCTTGTGTATCTGCGATGTTAACTTATTAAATGTGAAGCATGGTTTGGCTTTAAAGTGGTAAGAGTACTTACTTAAACATGATGCACATGAACTATCGCTGAATGGAACCCTGGGTGACATATTCTATCAACAAATGCACACATTCCATTAAACGTAGACTCTACTTGTATTGGCTGGTAAGTGGAGAATGCAAAGACCTTTTAAACACCGCTTTTGGACTGTTTCATTCTCTGACTCCTAAGGCTAACATCTATTTGATTACCGTGAAGCCAACGTGTTAAGACAAGGAGAAGGAGGTTTGCAAGGGCCAGATGTAATTTCCTGCATGCTCTCTTCATTGTATGAAGTCTATCCAAGGATGAAAACATGTGCAACTTTGCATATTTGTATGGCAGGTTTCATTAACATGGATTGTATGCTCCTGGTGCTGACTGGCACATTGTTGTTAGTGGTTTTTGGGTTTTTTTTTTGCTGCATTGCTGTTTTGAAAAGAGTGCTCACTCAGATATGAGTTCATCTCTTTGCTCACATTTTTAGAATGTTAGTTGGTCTTAGTCAAGGTATTGCCTAGTGGTGGATTTTGGTTTAATTTAGCTCTTTTACTGTGGGTGGGGGAAACACTTTATATTGAATTTCTCTGGTCTTTGGGTTGTAATGAAGACACTATTTTCTGTAGGTAGTTTTCAAAATGATGTGCTTTCTCATGAACACTGAATTAATGGCTCCTGGGTGCACTGTAATGCACATGGGGCCTCTTGGAATCAAGTCAAAAGTAATGTACATCCAGATGGATTCGTACATCATTCATAATCATACCTAGATTTCATGAGTTTACTGTGGAGGGTTTTATATCTAATAACATGGTCACCATCTACTTACAAGATTTACCATCTTCAGAAATTGCTTGCTGGCAGTTCACTCAGTGTTGGGAATATCAGTGTGTGAATTGCCCTTGGTGGCTGAATATTTAGGATGAAGAAGAATTCTTGCATGTTAAGACAATGCATATAAAGCAAAGAGATACGACATTAAAAAATCAATCCTGTGACATATTGAAAAGAGAACCTAAGTTTTTTTTTAATGTGAGGAATATCACATCTGTATACAGCAAGACCCCGCTTTATGGAAATAATCAGTTCTCGGCGACATTCCATCAAACAGAAATTATGTAAAGCAGATTTGGATGGGTGCAATGTGGTGCAATGCATCCTGGAAAATGAAGTCCTTTGGGAAAATGCGTAAAATGTTTTTTAAAAGTTAAAATTGCGTAAAGTGGCACATTATTTCTGAAGGACTTCCTTGTGTCCTGCAGAAATTACGTAAAACAGGATATTTTCAAAATGAGGTCTTACTGTAGATAATAGATAAGGCAAGAAACCTAGTATGGCCGAACCATAACTTTTGATTTGCTTGTAATACCAACCAAGCAACATTCTGTATATGTTGTCAACTATAGACATCATTCTGCAATGAAAGAGAATCATATAAAATAACAAAACCAAAACATAAGGAAGCTGCAAAAAAGAGAACTAATGCTCTCTATCAAGTGCATGTGTGCCACCTGTTGAGTGTCCTTTGTTGTAAAAGGAAAGTGATACAACTTCCAGGACATTCTGCTTGCTGTGAGGTGGCAGCTGTTGAAACCCAGATTGTGTGCAGTGCTTCAGACAACCTCTGCACTGCACTGGCTCCGAGGGAGATACAGTACCAGAGTATTGTATGAAAGTACACAGTAGAGATCCATCTGTAAACAAAGTACACCATACTAGTCAACTTGGAATTATGAGAAAATCCATAAGAAAAGAATACATACTTATAAGTACATCATTTTATTTCTGAAGTTTCTTTTCCCTCCCATGAGCTTGACTGGTGCTGCTGTGCAATTTTCTAAGTACGCTATCTGTAATCTAGATTACAAATTGGCTCTCTTTTGCTTTGGTACTGAGTTTATTTTTGTTTACTGTCTCTCTCATTCTGATTACACATCTGTCTATACCTTCTCTCCCCCACCCCATCTTTAGTTAACCAGTAGAACATTTTTTTACTAGGGTACAAATGCTGATAGTTTTTACTGGTGTGAGAATGAACCACCCATCGGGTGTTGGTGCAGCAGGATATCTGGTCTGATGTAGCTAGACAGAGGTGTTTGATAAAGCAGCATAGTATTCCCAGAGGTACAGGAAACTGAGAGAGCGTTTGCATGTTCTGGCCTTGGTGCTGGCGGCCCGAAGGACCAGAATTCTGCTTTTCAAAGGCTCCTTGCTGCCAGGACTTGCCCCATGCTCTGTTTTTAGTGCAGTTGCCCCCAGTTGGCATCAGCTGCCATCATACTTAACAGGAGTCTCTGTGAACAAAAATAACACATTGTGTGTAAGAGCATTTCCCTGTGTATGATACCTCCGGATGTGTGTTAGAATATTTGGATGGTCTTCCTCGTAGTGTCTTGGCTCTGGGGAAGGCTTACTTAGTATTTTCTCAATCTTGCCTGAATTCCCATTTGATAATACATTCTAGCATTGTTAAGAGTTGTAAGTAGAACTGCTGATCTCTACCTATGCCTCTCAAGTGAATGTCCTTGAATAAAGGAGGGATACAAATTTAGGATAATACAGAAACAAAGTAACAGTTACTATACAAGAGTGCCATATCTGCGGGGGATTGGTTCCCAGATCCCCTGGGGATAGTGACACCCGCGGATAAGAGCAAACACTCTTATCTGGGTTGACAGCTGTGATGGGGTGGTGGGATGCCAGGGTGAAAGCTTTTGCCCCCAATACCCCCCAAATGGCAAGGAGGGAAGAAAGTCCACCCCTTTCTCCATGCTGCTGGGCTCGGCAGTGGCAAGGAGGAAAAAAACGAAAAGGAAAAAAAATGATTCCCTCCTCGCTGCCACCATCCAGCCAGGCACCCTCTGGCTCAAACTTCCAGTCTGCCTCCTGGGACCCAAGCAGGAAGTTCAATGGCTGGCTGGCCATGCGGGTCCTTAAAGTGACCACCCCACCCTTCGGAGGGTGCCTGCCTGGCCCACGGTGATGGTGAGTAGGAAAAAAAAAACGTACTGCCACTGTCCAGGCACCCACTGTAGGAGGTGGTGGTCACTTTAAGGACCCGCATAGCCAACCAGTCTTTGAACTTCCTGCTTGGGTCCCAAGTGGCAGACTGGAAGTTTGAGTGGGAAGTTCAAAACTTCCAGTCTGATGCCTGGGACCTGAGCAGGAAGTTTAAAGGCTGGCTGGCCAGGCGGGTTCTCCACCCCCTGGAGGGTCACTGGCTGGCATATGGCACCAGCAGTGGCGAGGAGGAGGAGGGAGGACAACAGAAAGGTTTTATTTTTATTTCTGCCTCCCCACCCCGCCCCCACTGATCATCAACCACTGATAACTGAATCAGTGGTTGGTGAATCAGTAGATAAGGGGGTTGTACTGTACAGCAGTGATGGCGAACCTTTTAGAGACCGAGTGCCGAAACTGTGATTCAAAACCCACTTATTTTTCACAAAATGCAACTACAGCACGGCAGTTTAACCTGAATACAGTGGTCCCCCGGGTTACGCATGCTTTGGGTGCTACCCTTTGGGAAAGCAAGGATCAAAGAGCAGGCTTTTGAATTTCCCGTGACCACAGCACCCTTGCTGTGGCCATGGGAAATTAAAAAACCTGCTCTTCGATCCTCGCTTTCCCAAAGAGTAGCACCCCACTGAGAAAGCCAGGGGGGAGTGGCAGCAGCTTGTGGGCTTGTTTGTAGCCTCAGTTTACTCTCCAGTCTTAGCATTCTGGGCATCCCAAAAGCGGTGTGGCTGGAGAGTAAACGGGGGCTACAAAGGAGCCCACACACCACTGCCTCCCCTTCACCTGGCTGTCTGCATGGAGCACAGTGGCGTTCTCCAAGTGGAGGGGGAAGTGCCGTGCCTGTGAGGGGGCGATATTGCATGCCCACTGAAAGGGCTCCATGTGCCACCTTTGGCATCCGTGCCATAGATTCACCAACACTGCTATTGATTAAGTAACATGACTTTAGTGCTGTGGTCTTTAACATGCAAATATGAAGCCTACTGATACTGATAATGGTTTTTTTGTAGCAACTCTGTGATCACTGGGAAGAATAGAACTTGGTCAAGAGCAAATACCTTTGCATGTAAATACGAGGGACAAATGTAAGAGTTGAAGCTTTTCCAAAAAGTAATGGTTTTTCCTCTGTTTGCAAGTGATGAGGATTTTTTTAGCAATATGCTGAAGCATAGTTGGTAAATGGACTGCTTTTAAATGTTTGCATTGGGAAGGTACTAGCTTTTGGAGCAAGATAACTGCCTTCCTGGATACATAATCTGCGTAACACCCCCATTAATAGTTGCTTCAGATAGGGAAGGGTACTATCATCTTTCCTCCCCCCCCCAACCTTGCTAAATGCAAATAACTTCCATTCTGAAACTTGTTTTAGACTTTGTAAGTCCCTAGGTGAGCTGTGAGATCCTGCTTATTTCAACCTAAATTATCTAGCTGTGTCATCTGTCTAGTGCAGGGCTGTCCAACTTTGAGCAGGCCGAGGTCTACTTTTTCCAGGCAAAAGTGCCTGAGAGCTACTACACTAAAACCTCTACTTATGAATTTTATCTGTTCCGAGCATATGCTCATAAGTAAAAAAAATGTAAGTAGAGCAGCAGTTTCACATAGGAACACATTGACTATCAATTAATCCTTTCTGGAAGGAACATATTTCAATGCATTCCTATGGTAAGGCTAACCATGCACACACTTCCCTTACACCCGCTCAAGATGATGTGGACGGGTACAAGGGAGGTGTGTGCATGCTTGTGCAGATTGCCCCTTCCACTTGCCCAGGCTGCTGGAAGACTTTTTTTAAAAGGTGCACTTTCCCTCCCAACCTGCCCAGGGCCTGACTTGACTCTACTTCTCCTCCTGTTTTTCCCCTTCTCTCTTCCAGCACCCTTGCTGCCACTGCTGCTGCCGCCAATAGCTCTCACTCACTTCTGCCATGTTCTCTGTGCAGCTGGGATGGGCCAAGCCAATCACAACGCCATGGTGGCACAAGGAGGAAGGAATGGCTCAGAAGGGGAGCAGGAGGAGCGGCAGGTCACAGTCTCTGTGAGACAGCTGTGGGGGTGGGAGGAGGAGGAGGAGGAAGATGAGGGTGGGAGGAAGGAATTATCCGGGGGGGGGGAGAAGAGGGGAACATCACAATGCAAAGGAGGTGGACACGCCCATGACCTCGCCCCTCGCTGTCCACTCCTCTCCTCTTCTTCCACTCCGCACCAACAACTCAATTGGTCATGAGAGAGTGGCACGCCAATCATCTGGCCAGTAGGGAGAGCAGAGGACTGTGCCATGGCCCTTGAACTGCCCCGCTCGGCTGAGACAGTGGGCTGGCAGACCCAGAGCTTTACTGGGGCAGTGGTGGTCCTTGGGGTGGGGGAGGTAGAGGTGGAGAACTTAGCCCCTCACATTTTTTATTGATGGCTGGCGGGCTACTTTTGAACCCTTCACGGGCTACTGGTAGCCCCCGGTCTACCTGTTGGACAGGCCTGGTCTAGTGGCTCTATGAGATTTAAAGGATCGTTAAAAACAAAATTGGCCCAATAGTTGCTGTCTTGGAAGGCTCTTTGATGCTTTGGGTCTCTATAAACGTAGTTGTTCCCTGGTTGAGTACTCCAATTAATAAACGTTCTGAAAGGTTTTATATGAATCTGTAGATTCACATAGACTTTGTTTTTATAACTACTTATAACCTTGTAGCTTTAATGTAAGGTTGTCTATTAATGCTGTTCTCAAATACAGTACTTGAACGTGTCTTAATTGTACTGGACTGTATATTATCCCTCATTACTGTAAGCTGCCTTGGGTCCTTTTCCAAGGAGAAAGCCAGGGTAAAATACTCTAAAATAAATAAATAAATAAATAAATAAATAAATAAATAAATAATTGAATTCCTTATGTTTTCTGTATGTTTTTAATGATAAGTGACCCGCATAATGATAGGACCCCATGGAGGGAGATGATCACTTTCCCTTAAAGCACATCATGATTAAGCTGTTAGAGCAAATAGGATCTAAATGGTCACTGGTTTCTTATTTTTCAGTCAGATAAAAATTAATGGCTTTAAGTGGCTGCTTAGAAACACGTGAGAGAGTATGGTATGAGCTGTACCTTAAAAAATTGGTAATGTTTTAATTGTAAAACTCTGTTGTAACTTGAAGATTCATGCAAAGTTAATTAAAGGGCCATTTGGATTGCTGTACATCATATAATTTGCATTAAGGCAGTAAAATACACCCAGGGAAGACTATAAAGGGCATCTCTAGAATGCTAGTCAGGGGATGTAATGCCCATATCCTGTCAGTGTACTCTTCCCAGATGGTGTTGGTTGTTCTTCAGGTGTTGTAACAAAAGTCCATATTTTTGTTCTCTATTCATTATCAAACAAGGAAGAAGGAGACAGTTCAGATTATCGGCCAAAGGCTACTTGGGTTACCGTAATTAACACACACTTCATACTAGAGTGCTGGGCTACTGAAAGTGTGTGTCGGTGGGGGGGGAAGCCCCATGCAAATGTTTCAAGTGTTTGTGTTTGGTAAGTGTTGCATGGCTACTGAACTTGTTCCAGTTGTATGTAGGGATGAAAACCTTCCAGAAATGTTGAAGCCATGGGGAATTTTTTTGGGGGGGGGAAATAGAAAATTGGGGTGGGTGGGAGAGACAGCCCCCCCTCAAATTCTGGAAATTTTACATCTCTAGTGTATGCAAACTGGATGCTGGAAAGAAAATAGCTGATCTGGGTGTGCCTTCTGCAGTCATTTTTAGGGGAGTCCTCTTGAGCCGTGGGTCCTTGGTCTTCAAACTTAGCTCAACTGCATCACGGAATGGGTTAGTTCCTCCTCGAAAGGAAGGGCTGTTCATTTCTGTTTATGAGTGGTTCCATGGAAGGTGAATACCTGACTTCTCCTTTGGCCTCCCTGCCATATTTCTTTCTATATCTATGTTTCCTGACATAAGACATCCCATCCTTTGGAGATAACGTACTCTGAGAACTTTACTTTAGACACTGTGGGAGGGATGATACAGGGTGGTGGGGGCTTTCTTCTTCCTTTTGACATTGCAAGTAACTTTGTAAAGATGTTTTTAAGCAAACTGTTTTGATGGGACAAATTAAATGGAGTCAGTGGCCTGCCATGTCAGTTTCTCCTGTGCTAGATAGGTTGTTCTTGGCAGAAGCAGCAAGTTTATTTTTATATTGGCTGAGGAAATACCAGCTTGCTGTTTGATGTTCAGATTAGTTTAATAACTTGAACCTGTGGCCCTAAATAAAGCTTGTAACGAATACATATTTCTGCTTCTATAGGTTCTGAAGTGACAGCTGGTATGCTTGTGCTGGAATATATAAATATACATATCTGTGCATACATGATGCCTGCACACATTGCACATTGTATTTGTTCTATGCTGAAAATGTTGGGTGCAAATTAAGGTTGTGCAAAATCATTCATATGGTAAATGCTTCAAGTTGTTGGGAACAATGTGGGACCGCATTCTTTAAGCAAATAGTGTATCCAAAGCACCAAGAGGGCATGTTACAGGTAAATGCAGATGAGTTCACTCACCAAACTAGAGAGGGGCACGACCAGGAAAAATGACGTTTCGAGTTGTCATTTGTCGGAGCCGGCCCGTTTTGGCTCGTTTCTGTTTGTCGCGAAATTTTTCAAAAATTTGTCGTTTCGTTTGTCGTCTGTCGTTAGTACTGGTTGGGGGGGGTTAGGGTAGCGGGCTCCTGGAGGCACTTCTCTGGGGTGGGTGCCTCCTCTGGCCCGCTACGAAGGGAAGGCATTTAGCAGGCTCCTGGAGGCACCTCTCTGGGGTAGATGCCTCCTCTGGCCTGCTACAAAGGGAAAAGGAAGGGTACATGACCGTGTAGCCATTGCATACCAAGTGGCACTGGCAGAGGCACCTCTCTTTTGTACGCATACTGGCGTACAGGTTTGGAGTTTTTTGGAACTTTGGACTGGTGAGCGAGGTGAGAGAAGAATGCCTCTGCTGGGCGCCCTCTGGCTCACTAAGAAGGGAAGTGTACTTGCGTGTAGTGCAATGCGAGTACAGATCTGGCTTAGGGTTGGGGTTAGGGCAAGGGCTAGCTTTAGGGTTATTACGGGTAAGGTTAGGGTGAGTTAGTGGGCTGCACCTCTGGGTGCCTCTGACCCACTAAGAAGGACAGTGTACTGGCGTATGGGTTAGGGTTAGGGTTAGGGTTAGGGCTAGGGTTATAGTAGGCTTTTTATGCCCGACTGGCACATCCCAGAAGTCTCAATCAAAACCTGGCCAAGTGGCCATGCGATTGGTGGAATGGCTCCAAAAAGTTGCATGGTCCCATCCCATGGCCAGCCCATCATTGCGCAGGTGTAAAAAAATAAAAATAAAAATAAAATAAAATAAAATCAATGGGATTGGAGACAGACG
Organism: Phrynocephalus guinanensis; assembly: GCA_037367245.1. NCBI lineage: Eukaryota > Metazoa > Chordata > Lepidosauria > Squamata > Agamidae > Phrynocephalus > Phrynocephalus guinanensis. Next base: position 86,446,174 of record CM074732.1, read on the forward strand.
TTTATTGCAAGAAAAACCCACTGCTGCTACTGTAAAAATTCAGGCAGTTAAAATACCTAAATTTCGCATGTTTCTGTGTGGTGCTTTGGTGGGTTTTTGGACCGCGATTTCAAAATATTGCGGTCGCCATTTTGGATCCCGCCGCACCGCATGGCATGGCGAGATGACAAGGATGCCCCCAACCAGAGCAGCCCAGGACAGGAGAGGGGGGAGGCCGGGGACCCCCCCCCCCAGAAACCACCCCTCTGGTAGGTGCCCTCACTCAGGCAGGCATATTTCCGCCTGCTTTTTTGGCCGGGAATCGGTTTTTTTAAAAAACTTTTTTTCTGTGCTGCTTGGCATCGCGCGATCGCCGCAATGCCATGAATGACAACGACAAATCAGACCCAATTTTTCTTTTATCGGTTCGAGTTTGAGTTCTGACGGCTTAATTGTCGTTACCGTTTCCGTTGCGTAACGGAAACGAGAAACGGAAACGAGAATTTTGCCAAGTCGTGCCCATGTCTACACCAAACCCTGACTGATTCATTGCGCTTACTCTACTTCTGACTCCCCAAGATAAGCAGAATGGATTTCTCCCGTCCTCTCCTTAACAACAACCACTCCCAAAACAGCAAACAATAAACAAACATATGTAGAAGAATTGGAAACTGAATCATGCAATATTTTAAAAATGCCTGCAGATGAATAAAGTAAACTTGATTCAAAGTTAGAGGAGATATAAAGTGAGCTGCCAGGCAAGGCTTCCTACATCTAAGGTGAGCATTGCAGAGATGGGGGTCACCACCTGCCTGACCTCCATATGCTGGGTCAGGGGGGTCTCAGATAATGGTCTAAAGATGCAGGCAGGAAGTAGGCAGATCTCTGAATTCCAAGCCATATAGGGCTTTAGATTAAAACCAGTCAAGGAAAGAGATAGCAGGTTAAGTTGTTTTAAGGGTGATAAGTTATGTTCCATTCTGTTAGTCTTAAAACAACAGTGGTGCCATGGCATTTCAGACTAGAATGATTCTAAAAGGTCTTCAAAGGCATACCTAATCTGAAGTTTTATTCTGCTGGTTTTGTCTACAGCTGGCAGAGGAGCAATGTTTTTGTGGATTTTATAACATGTTACAAAATGTGTTTCTCAAATAATGGGAAGAGTTAACTAGAGCCAAAATTTAATTAGGTAAATTGTGGATAGCTATGTGGGAATTAGCTGACTGGTTATGTATCTGTGGGAGTTTGTTTCTCCACTGTGTCTCCTGGGAGAAGAGCCAGCCTGTGCAACTTTGGGCAAACTGCAGAGCCCCGGCCCCAGAAGAAAGGAATGATAAACGACTTCTGAGTATGCGTGACCTAAAAACCCTGAAAAGGACTGACATAAGTCAGAATTGACTTGAAGGGGCACGTTATTATATGGAGAATTTGCTCGTATTGTTTGAAATAGTACTAAAGATTCAGTAATTTTTAGGGCATTATGTACTGAGTTAATAACTGAGTAACAGTTATACAGTGGACCCTTGTATAACAAACGGTTTGTATAACATAACATTTGTACAGGATAAAAAATTCTGGAGATAGGGGAAATTTGCTTATCATAATCGCCTATGGGGCAAATCTGTACAACATAAAAATGGGATCACTCTGTTTTCAATGCATTCCTATGGGAAATTTGTATAAAGGAAAATTTGTTTAACATAATTTCATTTGGAACGAATTATTTCCTTTATACAAGGTACCACTGTATTGTGGTTAGCGTTTGTTTGGGGGAAACAAAAATTATTGGGGAAGAATAGTTTTGGTGATTGTTGGCTTTCACAAATTGGTTTATTTGGAACGTGAAGCTGCCCATAGGAGGAGGAGTCGCATTCAGTTGGTTTTACTGCATCAAGCCTATCTCCTCCTCCCTTGCATTGCTGATTGTATCCCTGTTTTACATTATGTTTTGCCTGTTTTACATTATGTTTTGCCTAATCGTTAATCTTTTTAAAAATATATTTTGATTTATGAGTTTCCTGGTCTTCTTTGAAATTTCCCTTGGTCCTTTCCATCTAGCTGTCAAAGAGTATAAATGTGTACCGCACTCCCTTTCTTGATTTAGATTGGAATCTTAACCAGATAACATTCCTAGCATCATCTTCCCCTCTTCCTCTACCACACGTTGAAACAGGATCCATTACACCAAACAATAACTGTCTTCAGTGAGAGATAAAAGCAGGGTAAATGCTGAGATGTAGATAACAGAAGAAGTCATTCTGCCTTTCAGTATCTAAGGTCGTGTTCCCATGTTAGAATAGCTTGTTCTGGAATAATCTCTGTTTCGCTTGGAATGCAATTTTTTTTTTTAAAAAAAGGTTGTTGTTAATCATTGGTCATTATTTTCTCAAAGTGGCTTGTGAAAGTTTTTTGTTGTTGTCAAAATAATATGTTACTATGTTATCTCCTAATTGCTTTTTTGTCCTTAGAGGATCAATCGATTCAAAATCCTCAAATATTGTGATTGTAACATAGCTACAAAAAGTTTCTAACAAGTGTTCAAGTACTCCTCAGAAGTGCACCTGAAAGTGGGGACTGGAAGTCTTGGATGCCTAGCCAGGTGCATCAACTGCAGTCCAGTTTACAAATCGGACTTTTCATGTTTTAACAAAACCAAAAACATATTCTTTTTTAAATTTTCCTCTTTGTGTTTTTAATGACCAAAATCCAGTTGCGTAGCATAGTAAATTGCACTAGAATAGGCCTGTTGAATCAATGATTATTTGACGAGTCCATTTCTCTCTAAGCTCAATTGATTCAAATGAGTCTACTATAACTGTGACTTAACTAAAGTAAGTTTCAATGAGAGTAGGCCCATTGGGACTTAAGCTGATTTATCAAATCCCCATTGATTCAATGGGCTTATTATAGCGCAATCTGATATGCTGGGCATCAGGATTTTGGCCAATGATTCTAAAAAGACATCCCCTATAACATGAATGATTTGTAGTAAAATACACAAAAGTTTTATGTTGCTTCATGTTTTCTTTCTTTGTCTTTCAAATAGCCAGGGAAATTTGCATTCAGCAGCACTGTGTGGCTGTCAGGAGCCAGTGAGAATGTCCAGGGGCAGGAATTTTTATTCTGGACTGTGCCTGGTCTGGTTGAACCTAATAAGAGTGGTCCTTCTTTGCTTTACTCTGGCTGTGAAAACTCTTGGTACATTTTGGATTGTGCTGCCTGGTGACCAGCCTCTATCCTGGATTGTTTTAATTTTTTTTTTGCCTTTTTAAGGATTATTTTTCTGGCTGCCACTAGGCAGTCTCTCTATTTTCAGTTTGCCTCTTTGGGATTATTTTCTGGGACCCCCATTCCACAATTCTTTGAGGATTTCTCCCTCTTATTCCCCTATTTTCTGTCTTGGATTACGTTTTGCTCCTGCCTGCCTGGTTTGTCTGCTGAACTAATGAAGTAAAGTAAAGCAAAAATGTTCTGCTTATATACCGCCTCATACCACTTCAAGTAGTCTCTGGGCAGTTTACAGTTTAATTACAGTATCCAGGCTACACATTGCGCCCCCCCCGCAAGCTGGGTACTCCTTTTACTGACCTCGGGAGAATGGAAGGCTGAGTCAACCATGAGCCGGCTACCTGGGATTGAACCCCAGGTCGTGAGCACAGTTTTATCTGCAGTACAGGCATTTAACTACTGGATCACAAGGCTTTAAAGGGGAGAGAAATTTATCCATATGCTAGTAGTCTTGGTTTAAGAAAATTGTTTCTATTGTTTTGTCCTTGTTTGATTGCTCTTCAGGAGAGGTGGCTCTGTGTGGGTTTTTTAAATTTTATTTTGCTCTCCCCTCCCCCATCTATTGGTAGGCATAGGAGCTTTCCCTGTTCAACTGATTTTCAAAAACTTGTTATTTGATTAATTTATTGTGTATTTGTTCTGTAAAAGACACATATTTTTGTTAGGGCTTGCAGGGATGTGGACTGGTTGTTTGGTAGCCGTTTTTGATTGTACTATTGCCTGATTTGGAATATAGTAAATTGATTCTCTGTTGCCTTGCCTCTGCTTTTTTGGAGTAGCTTTTGGAGTTCTTTAGGTCTTTTGGACTAGTAGCACCAGACAATATGAGTGTGTGGGGCGGTGGTATTAAATGATATAAAACAGGCTATCCCTTCTACATTAAGTGAAAGGACTAGGGCAGGCATGTCCAAACTTCGGCCCTCCAGATGTTTTAGACCACAACTCCCACAGTCCTTTGCCATTGGCAAGCTAAGCTTAGAATTCTGGGAGTTGTGGTCCAAAACATCAGGAGGGCCGAAGTTTGGGCATGCCTAGACTAGGGCATGAAAAACACAAAATGAAAGAGGTACCTCCTCCCTGAAACAAATACAACACATTTCAGCATGTGCCTCTCTACTCCAGTTATGCTCTGCATCTTGAAAATGGAACTTAGCAAAGTGGAGCAGGAATTATATCATTACTTAAAGAGCTTTTTTGTCCTACTGGTTGTGTAAAAAAAGGCAATTAGAGTGGCTTTCAAAGATGAACAATGCTAATTCTTGCCCCCAGACATATTTTCTGTAGGACATCTGCAGAGCTGTAACTGCAGCACAGCAACCAGGGCTTTGATTCCAAGTGCCAAAATTTAGGAGGTGAAAAAAATTGCTGCTAGAAGGCATGAATCCATCCTTTGTTATTTGCTAGTGGAAGGATGTGAACCCCCTTGAGCACTTATGCTTATCTCTAATGGTTCCTTACTGGGGAGCAGAGAGCGCAAAACAGGCAGGGTCAAGGTGGAATCAATATGGCTGTTTTGTGCTCAGATCCAGGTTTTTATCTTCATTGCTGTATCCTCTCCCTGTGTATGCCAATTTTACATGACCCAAACTTAACCAGTAAGGCAGCAAATGAAGTTGAGAACGAAGCAAGCTCCTTCAGTTGGATGTTTCTCTCTGGCTAGTCTTTGGGGCTAAATTAGTCTCCCTTTTGCCATAATGTTTTTCTTGGAAGGTAAGGCTGCAGCCTATATGAATGGTATATCTTGTATTTCCCCTTTTCTCCTCTTCTTTTCTAAAGCCTCCCTAGCTTTCTTTGAACTGATGTACTGTAATTGAAGGAGAATAGAGCAGCATGGACTCCTGCAGATTTTAGAGGGAATGGCAGAATGTAAAATAGTGATAGATTGTGCTTTGTAGAATGGCTTGGAGTGGCCTACACCATGAAGGTGCAGGGTCTTAATACAATGTATGCAACATCATTTAAGAGGTACGTATTAGTGCTCTACAGACATTACAGCCTGAATTGAGGTAGAACTCCGAAGTGCTGCTTTATCTGGAATACCAATACTGTAGATCTTTGTGTGTTCATAGTGAAGGTACAGTCAGTAACCCTTCACCTGTCGCGGGGGTTAGGGACTCGACCCAACCTGCAATAATTAAAATCCGCGCTATGCGGATGCTGGGTTGGGTGGGGCCTGGGGGACCTATATGGGACCTCCTACACTTACCTGAGGGCTGGAACTGCCCTGAACTGCCCCCTGAAAGGCTTCTGTAGCCTGTCAGAGGCCTTGGAAGTGGTTTTCGGTTTACTGGAAGTAACTTCCGGTTCGCCAGAAAGCACTTTTGGGGCCTCCGACAGGCCCAGAAGGCCATCAGAAGCCCGTTTGAGGCAGCACCAGGCCTGGGGTAAGTGCAGGAAGCCTGAAACAGGACCATCCACCCTACCCAGGAGGGCTTTGTTTCATGTACAGTGGACCCTCATATAACAAATGGTTTGTATAACATAAAATCTGTACAACATAAAATTGTTGCGATTAGGGATTACTCCGTTTTCAATGCATTCCTATAGGAAATTTGTATAAAGGAAAATTGGCTTAACAGAATTTAATTTGGAATGAATGAATTCCTTTATACAAGGTACCACTATACTGCCGTCCCGCGATATACCAAGACCACAGTATATGAACTGCGAAAGGGTGAGGGGGTTACTGTATACAGTGGGTCTTTTGAGTGCATTCTACTGCATGATTTTACAGTTGCATTCCTCTGCACCTGTGAGGGCTCCTTGCTTTTTGGGTAGGGGTGGGCTGATGGCGTGGGACTCAGGTTTGCATTTTGTCCCTCTGTGCTGCGCTCCACTCACTGCTGAGGCTCAGGTTGCAGCATCCACAGATGGGTAGTAATATACGGTAGACAAACAGCATTGACGTTAAGATTCTTTTTTCTCCACCCTTAAAGCAAACTCCTTACTTACTGTTCTTAGTGTTTAACTGACCTAGTCTCATATATCAACTGTATTGCATGTCCTTTGTCATCCTTAGTTCAAATGTGGGCATCTTATGAGCTTGTACTCTATGCAAAAAGGGACAGATTACAATGACTAATTAAGGTGACTTGCTCTGTGGAATAATATATTTTAGTGTGTGTTTTCCTGTCAGCTGCTTTAAGTCTTCTTACAAATACTTCAGGCACAGGGCAAAAGTACAGCTGAAAAAGGCAAAGAGACGCTTTTCAAGTGGTGGCTTTCTCTTCTCGCACAAGGTTAAGGGCCTGCTGGTTTTAAGAGCTCAATAAAAGCTAACAAGCTTCCTTGCCTTGTTTGCCAAATGAGGCAAACGATTGTGGCTTTATGGTGCTTATATTCTTTAAAGAGTGAGCAGGAAACAAATGGCAGGGAAAACAAATGGTGGACCATCTTTGAAGGGCCAATGGCAAACTAATGCAGTCAGTGGACATTTTATTTGGGACAATTCTTTTAGACTTAATTTCCTCAGCAGTTTCAGTTGCTGAGGTTTACCCTATGTCTTAGTGCAGTATCTAGAATTTGTTCTATATGTGAGGTGATACTCATCTGTCTTAATATTGGTAGGCTTACCTAATTAACACCTGAGCCACAATCATATTAACACAAAGAATGAGTTTCGTATAAGGCTACGGGTAAAGAGCAGGATTTTCCCCAGGCAAGGAACAGAGTAATACAACAAAGGTAACAGGCATCACTTTATTGCAAGTACAGTGGACCCTCGTATAACAAACAGTTTGTATAGCATAAAATCTGTACAACATAAAAAATTCCAGAGATAGGGGAAACTTGCTTAACATAATTGCCTGTGGGGTGAATCTGTACAACATAAAAATGGGATTACTCTGTTTTCAATGCATTCCTATGGAAGATTTGTATAAAGGAAAATTTGCTTAACATAATTTCATTTGGAACGAATTAATTCCTTTATACAATGTACCACTGTATATTTATTCTTCTCTATTCTTCCAGGGGTTTCAAGGTAGCATAAATAGCTTTCCTCCTCTTCCCTGTAAGCTAGGTCATGCTAAGAGAGTATAAGTGGCACAAGGGCATCCAGGTAGTTTCATGGCCCTGTGGACTTTTACATAGAAGTAAAAGAGGACATCTGTATCTCAGATTATCTGATAATTTCTCAGTTAATAAAGGTATTCTTTGCTTCACCATCAGTAATGCCTGGTATAATTACTTAGCAAATTTTATCTTTTTTTTAAACTCAAAAACTGCTGAGAAGCAAACCCTATACAACAGGGTACATGAGAACCTGACCATAGAGCAGGAGTTCATTGAAAATGGAAGCTCTCTTGAGCTGAAAAGGTCATGTGACCTAGCAGTGTGACTTTTGGATCACTTACTGTGGTAAACCAACCAACCAACCAACCAACCAATCAATCAGCATTTATTGGCATGCAGAAAAAGAATAAACAGCAAAAATTTAGTACAGATTTAAAAAGATAATGATACATTACAAAACTAACAGCTCAGTGCATCTCTGCCTATGGGCCCTGACCAACTGGGCTAAAAAAGTTGCCACATTTTCTATTAGAACAGACTCTCCTGGTGACAGAAGAAACCTCAAATTATCAGTGCCTCAATAATGCCTCTTCTTCAAAAGGAGTGGATCAAGGAGTTTTTTTAAAATGAAAATGATTGTAGAATGGACAGTACAGAACCACATGGGAGAGTGATTCCACTCCACCCAGTGCAGAGGAGCAACGTCTGTTGTTGTATGAGTTCCATTGAATCTCCCATACATCACTGCTGATGGAATGGCATTGCATCTAGCAAGAGTGTAGGCCCTTTGTTTCTTGGGACATTTTAGCAAGTAAAAGTAATGAGCAAGGTGCTCAGCTTGAACTGGGATCAGCAAGCTCATCGGTGAACATATTGAGTTTGCTGCACTCTGTACATCCTGCAGTTGTACATCTAGAAAACTGTGTTTTATCAGCTTGTAGGCTTCCAACTGGGGCAATGAGTCAGGGGTATCTGCCACAATACCCATAGCATTGATTTTTAAAATTAATTTAGCTGAGCCTGTTAGAGCTATGGAGTCTTCGAGAAGTCGGTAGCTGAAAAGGTCATGTGATTTAGCAGTGTGACTTTTGGATCGCTTACTGTGGTGAACCGTATAACTAATAAACACAGTGAGATTTTAATGCAAGCTAACCTACATTTTTAAACATACTTTAAAGCATCTCCCTTGTTTCTTAATTAAATTTGTGTCGTTCATTTCCTCCAATGAACTCTAGGCTGTGCACACAGTGCTCTTTCTCCTTGGCTTTCTCCTCACAATGGCCCAGCAAAGTAGATTAGGCTGAAAAGATATGACTGGCCCAAGATCATCCTGTGAGTTCATGGCCAAGAGGAACTTGAAGACTCATTTCCCAAGCCCTAGCTGAATCATCTGACATTGTGTCACATTAACTCTTGGTATGCTTTTTAGGGGGTGGGATAAATGATTGAATTTCTTCTAACTTTGTTCTTTTTGATTGCAGATACTGTAATTAGTAACGATTTACTAGCTGCAGAATTGACTAGCGTTTGGATCAAGGATACATCTAAAGGGTGGGTTGTGCTGTGTCCATTGGCAAATTTAAAGAAGGGGAGAAAACCCTGAAAGGAGAGGAAGAATCAAAGGATAAAATGTTGTGGCACTTTTGTTTAATCTGCTTTATTTATTTAATTTTTTTTATAAAGATCCCTGGTGGGCAAAGAATAGCTGATCCCATTTTAGTTGCTTCTTTTAGAAGTCCTGTTTCAACTATACAGGAAAAAATATTCCTGATTGTATGGCTGTGAGCCATGGGAAGATAGCTTTATCCAAAAGCCATCTAACAAAGTGCAAGATTTAAGGTAGTAGCTACCCTATGTTCTATATGTCTCAATACTAACTGAAGGCATCTAGAAAGGATATTCTGCAAATACATTTAGTTTTTGAATCTCATGTAACAGTCAATTGAACCATACTGTATTGGAAATGGATTCTGTAATACAACACTACAAGATAACCAGCAAATTAAGTTGCTATGTCACTCTCTGCTACTTTTATATTGACGGAAACATGTATGTGGCACCATGTATTGATTGATAATGTGCCAATTAGCCATCAGAAAATTTAACATACCACATATTTCTTTATCCAACCTGTTTAAAGTTTCTTTAATTACTGTTTTTCCTGTGTATACATCAAGTTCTTTTTACAGTGATCTGCTTTTAGTGGTTTCAATGATAATATTTAAATAAGAGTTTCAAAGAGTTTGGTTTTTAAAATTTGAGAGCTTACCAAGAGGGAAATTATTGTAGAAATTTAAAGAGAGTCCAAAGTGATAACGGAGCCATTTGTGATTTCCCATTGGTTACATTTCAGTGTCTCAAAGCTGTCAGATTAGTGAAACATTTAAATGACTCTTAAGTAATTCTCATAACATATTTTTATACAATTGCTTAAGTTTTTACCTTTAAAAATATATCAAAAAACTTCCATGAACTGGAAGGAAATATTGTTATTCTATTGTTTCAAATATTGCATCATATTTCCCTTTTTGGAATATCTATTTGACAATAGTCTCAGGCTTTGTTTAATCTTTGTTAGTGTATCTATTTATTTGGTTTAGCCACAATTTTAACATTGCGGCTGCCGCCTCCAAAAAGAACCAAATGCTTCCCATCATTAAAGCAATATTTAAAACTTAAAGGCATAAGTCTGAGCACCTGCTGTGGTCCTCAGGATCACCGAAGCCGCCGCTACTAAAAAGGTAAACAAAGGACCGGGAACTGAGGGGCTGGCCTCTTTGGTTGCTTATCGGCTCAGTCATAAAAAATGGCTGCAGAAGCCTGGTCCACAATAGAAGCATTTTAGTTGGGGAGTTGTACAGTTGTGGGAGTAGGTAAGCATAGAGTTGCCCAGAACTTGGAATGTGTTTCAGTAAAACTTAAATGTTAGGCCCTGAAGCTCTTAACAAAAAGTGGAGGCATATAACTTGGGACTATAATGCAGCTGCCTCATCCTTGAGAAAGACATTTCAACTAAGCCCTTTATGAAATCTTTAAATCAAATTTGTGTTAAATTGCTGTTTTCGGGGTCTTTTTTTTCAACTAGTGGAAGCTGATTAATCCGGTGGTGATGGTGGTGGTTCTATGGTGGGGGTTCATGTGACTTAAGTCATTGTGACTTAACTCAGACCATTAGCAAACGGATTAATGACGTAAGTCAAGGTTCCACTGTATTGTTATTCTATTGTTTCAAATATTGCTGATCCCTTTTGGGGTATATCTATTTGCAATACCTCTTCCATGTTTAAAATTTGTTAGTGTATCTATTTATTTTGTTTATTTAAAATATTTTAACCTTGCTATTCTCTTTAAAAATCCCCATTGTCCTCCGGTTACATCATTAAAGGAATATTTTTGATTTAAAACAGAAGTCCACATGCTTGCAACTAAAGAGTATCAAAGAAAGGCCATACTAAAAATGGTAAACAAAAGTAACAGCCTGAGGAGAAAGGTCTTCGGCTGCTTATGGAAGGACATCAAAAATGGGACCAGCCTTGCCTCCTGTGAGAGGGAGCACGCGAGACCGCGCCTTCTCTGTGGTGGCCCTCTTCACTGTTGGAACCAATACCCCAGTGATCTTAACACCTGGGCTTTCATCCCTGAAATGCAGCCCTTGAGATAGCTTGGGAACTAAGCCCTTTGGGGCTTTATTTAAAAGAGGCCTTCGGCGAACTGGGCCAAGAGAGATCCCCCCCCTAGTGGGCTGAGCTTGTCGCCATCTTGTCTTTGGTGCCTTATTGCTTGGGGTTTTATGTGATCATTGTGACCAACTCAAATTAGCAATGTAGCTGCTGTGGTTTGAACCCACTGAAGCTTCTAAATGCTTTCCAGAGGCAGCCTCATATAGAGTGTGTTGCAGTAATCCAATCAGTATGTAACTAAAATATGACTTCCTAGGGCCAGATCAAAGTTCTCCAGGAAGGGGTGCAGCTGGCACACTTGTTTTAATTATGCACAGGCACTCCTGGCCACAGCTGAAATCTGGGCATCCGAGGAACACCCCATGGCTGCACATCTGTGTTTTCAGAGGGAAAGTAACCCCATCCAGCACAGACTGTGCATCCTTGTTCCTTGATCTTCCTTTTGACTAACCAAGAGCAACTCTGTCATGGTCCGGATTAAGTTCCACTTTATTTGCCCTCACCTGGTCTATTACTCACACCAGACACTGATCGAGAGCCTAACCAGTTTCCTCAAATTTTGATGGAGAGTTAAGCGTTGGGTGTCATCTGCATACTAGTGACACTGAATCCCCAAACTAAAACATATACTGTATGAACTGTGCAATTTAGAATGCGATTATCCACTTCCATACTCACCGTTGCATACCTATGATGTGATTCTCCCTTCACCTGTCATTGACAATTTGGTCGTAGGATAGTAAGGTAGGAAGGAGCCTATAAGGCCATCAAGGAATTGTAAGCCGCCCAGAGACCTTTGGGCAGTGGGCGGCATATAAGTTGTATAAATATAGGAAAATTTGCTTAACATAATTTCATTTGGAACGAGTTAATTCCTTTATACAAGGTACCACTGTAAATAAATAAATAAGTGAATAAATACTCTCTTTTTTATTATTGAATAATTTTATTGGGTTTTTAAGGAGGGAACAAAGGGAAGGGGTATGGGAAAAAGGGGGTACAGTTAAAGGGAGACTACGATGAGATCTCTCGGAAAAGATGGCAAGAAGTAACAAACCTATTAGTACTGTGATAATATTTGGCAATCTATTAATATGTTAAATCACTACTTTTATTTTGCTTGACATATTCAATGTAAATTTTTTACGTGAATAAATACTCTCAGTAGAGAGTATCTGGAATCATACCAAGCCATTACCTGGGATTGACACCCACCCACACCCGCTGCCCCATGCCTCTGATAGTGTTTCAGTAGCTCCATAGCATTGGCTAACCACTTTAGCTGCCCCCTTACAACTTGGTGTCTGGAGATACATCTCAGAAGTCAGTAACAAAACATAACTGATTAAAAGCAAGACATTCCCTTTCAGTGGAAGAGAAACGAGGTGAACAATTCACTCTAGCATTTCTTGTGCTGTTATAGAGCTCTGTTCCATAGGCAAGTTTCCCAAATAAAAATAGCCTGAATAGCAAAGTGGTGGAAAAGATAAGTTACTTGAAGGATTAAGGGCATTTTTGAGGACAGCAAGTAGAAATATACTCTTGTCATAAAGCTGGCAGAATGAATATTGGAGTGCCTGCTACCCTTCTGATTCATCCCTTCGCTACTGCCATGGTAGAGAAAGTATTCCTGGGCCAGGAATCTATACTGAATTATTTGAACCTAGTAGGGATGACACGACCACAGAATTTGCTGCTGGTGGCACTGAGCTTGCCACCAAACCCGATGGCAAGTGCAATTGCTTTCTATGGTGAAAAACAGAGGGAGAGGCCTAACTTAGGCCCATGCTGCACTGTGGGCAGAATATCTCTCTGCTTTCTGGAAGTGACAGGAAGGGAAAAGAACAAATAATGTGATTTCTGGTGCCTTGCTGTTGGTGCTGTATTGATTCTAGCCCCGTGTAACAGGTGACCAATCTTTAGGCTGATGAAGTGTAATACAGTAACCCCCCCGCCTATCGCGGGTGTTTGGGACCCACCCGACCCGCGATGCTTGAAAATCCATGATATGCGGAAGTGGGTCGGCTGGGGCCTGGAGTGCGGTGCGGGGCGATGCAATCACCCCCCGCCGCCTCCCCGCGCGGCCCCGAGGCGCAGGTACTGCGATCCCATGATATAGTGGGACCGCAGTACCTGAACCGCGAAATGGCGGGGGGAGACTGTACTGCAAGGTCTGCCATGGAATCAAGAGCAAAGGAGGGTGAAGGTAGATTTATGGAACAAGGTGATCCTTAGTACATACTCAGCCCAGGGGACATGTTTTCAATATCAAAACTAGAGTTTGCATACAGATCCTTTCACAGACAGATGTACTTGAATAAACCTGAAGCTTTCTTGATTTCAGTAGCATAATTTGGGGTGGAGCCTTGTCTGTCTGTCTGTCTGTCTGTCTGTCTGTCTGTCTGTCTGTCTGTCTGTCTATGTATCTATTGTAACCCCTGGCGATTTCATGGGTCATGCACTGCGGTCCTGCTATATCGTGGGACCACAGTGCATGCTGGGGCTCCAGCTGATTAGCGCTGGGGTGGGGGAGAAAAACCTTTATTACCCCATCCCAGGGCCAATCAGCTGGAGCCCGGGGCATGGGGAAGGGGGGAAAAGGCTTTAAAAGCCTGGACTTTTAAAACCTTTTTTTCCTTTCCCCAAGCCCCGGGCTCCAGCTTGGTGGTGGGTCAGATCCACCACCGCCGCTTGCATGGGCTGCTGGAATGTTTAAAACGCCTTTAAGCAATGGAGCCAAAGGCTCTGTTGTTTTAAGGCATTTTCAATGTCGCACTCCACCCCCAGGCCCTCCCCAACCTGCATCCACATATTGTGGATTTTCAGTCATCGTGGTTCGGGTGGGTCCCTAACCCCCACGATAGGCAGGGGTTACTGCATCTATCTATCTATCTATCTATCTATCTATCTATCTATCTATCTATCTATCTATCTATCTATCTATCTATCTATCTGTATGTATGTATGTATGTATGTATGTATGTATGTATGTATGTATAGGAAAATGAGAGAGATAAAGGGAGAGTGAGAAAGAAAGATATGAAGTTGCTCTTTTAGTCCTTCCAGTAAGCAACTCTTCTTATGAAGCTCTTAGTCTCTTCTCCCTGAAACATCTTTCGAAGAAGTCACGTCTTCTTGTTACAGCTGTAAATCTGTAGCTATGCTAACTGCTGCTCAGTAGCTGCTGCTTATACTTTTCTGGTCATGTGCTGGGCAAAATGGGTTCACATAAACCTGAAGGAAACTTGCATTTTTGTTATGAGTGACAAAAATAAAAAGATTCTATTTGTGCAGCAGAGGGACACAAAACAGTGGCAGGTCCAAATCCCATAAATCCCACAAATAGTCATCTTGTTCTCATGGGTCATATTTTAGAACAAGGCCTGTGAAAGGCTCTTACTGTGGATGACTCATTCAGAGAGCCGAGGATCAGAGACTGATGTTAAAATAGGAATAATGACCAGAGAAAGACAATATTTTTAAAAATTGCTCCAAGCAAATCAGACAGGCTCTGGAATTTCCTATATTCATCCATATAAGAAATAGAAACCTTTGATTCCACATCTAGATAGACGGTATATGCTGGTCTCCATGCAGGTGATGTTCATTGCAGAAACCAACAGTAACAGAAATAAAATGAGTTAGCTAAAATGAATATGTTTTTTGAGTAATAGGAAGGTACCTTGGTTCAAACTGTATTGAGATGCAATCTCTGTGTTGAACTGTTTAGGGAACTAAGTTGGAACACTGGGGAAAGACCTAGAAGCAGCATTCTCTACTCGTTCTCCATTTCATCTCACCTAAGCTATCTGCTAATAGAGCAGAGTTTGAGAACTAAAAGTTGCAAACAGATCCACTGTGGTCTTCCTCCTTGCTGTTCACCTCTCAGAGGAGTGAGAGGGAGAGGAAGAAATCATCTATGTGTCAGTTCTCAGCCTTCTTTTCTTGGAGTGAGTGAGACCATTGACTCACCGTTTGTCACTGGATCAGCGCTGAGTGGGCTCAAGGCCTGTTTGTGGCTGATCCTCAGTGGATGGATCTGAGCAGCTTGGAGATTCCTTCTTTGAAATGTTGGGCATCAAACCTCCTCCTGGGGTGGGTCTTGCCCTCTGCCTATGGGACAGATCTCTTTCTACAGTCACTCCCCTGATCTTGCAGACTTCATTCCATGCCCATGGGGGAAGATGTGGTTTGAAAGACATGGGTCACTTTCCCCCAAAGATACTGCCTTTCTCCTGTTCATAACCAGTAGCTGTGTTTTGTCCAAGGCATTATAAGGGGTGATGCAGTCTTACTCTCTGAATGGCATTCTTGTGGATGAAATAGAAGTTCAAGTCATTTCTTAGCACAATCCTTTATATGCCACAAAAATGGGAGGCTGTTATAGTGACCACCTAACATGGAATACAAGGGTGTGAGCAGATATTCTTGGTACAGTATTAGGATTTAGTTCTGCTGTGGCCTGTGAGCTGCTGTTATTAACTGACCATCACAAGTACTGTACCTCTGAGTGCAAAATGAAGTTCCACCACACATTAGGGGGAAGAGTCTTTCCAGCCAGAGCAAGCGATGGCACTTCTGTTCTTAAAAATGAAATCTACTGGTTGAAGATTCTCATGAGGCAGCTAATCCAGGTTATGTGATCATGAATATTACGACTAGAAGTTTGTTTGTAGAATTTATCATGATACTGATGGAGGAAAGAGAGTCAGATTTTCAAATTAGACAATGGCCGTCGCGGAAACTGTAATCCCAAATATTCTGAATTGTAAATAGGATGCATTTGGGGGATTTTTCTGGACTACAAATACTACAATTCTGCTTTCTTGGAGTTCTACCTGCCTTGTAGGCACCTTTTAAACACATCAATAGTGTTTTAGGTTGTACACAGAGGCAGCTCTGCTATTTGGTAGCTATCTCAAAGGTGGCATCATAAATAATGTCAAATGTATCCATCATTTAATTGCCTTTCACAAAATTCAGTAGTGAGAAAGCAAGAAGGAATTCAGTACTGGTTCAGGACCTGTTGTTGAACATTCTTTCATGTGACAATAAACGGGCTCTACTCAAGATTGATTCCCTGGTGTGCTTCCTTAACAGGGCATTGACTTGATGATCGGGTTTCTTCCAACTCTGCAATTCTAAGGTCTCAGAGTTGAACTTCCCAGGTCTGGCCCTGCAGCTTGATACCCAGGGAATCTTTCAACCATATTACAAAACATACTTGTAGTTCAAATTTACCCCTCTGCGTGTGAGAGAAAATCTGCTCTTCTGAAAGAAGAAGGACAAGAGTAGGTTGAGGTTGAGTTTTGTTCCAATCAAACGTTTTTGATTTGCGATTCTTCCAACAGAGCCAAAAATGTTGTAAGGATTCATCTGAATTCTTTGTATCTATATTGCACCTTGGATTTTAAATGAAATAAAAATAGAACGTAACAAAGTAATATGGAGTTTTAAAACATTGAGCAGCTTAATGTAACAGTTTATGTAATGCTTGCAGCTGTTGTACAGTAGTTAAAAAGTCTTAGCAGCACATGTGCATGTCTACTTAGAAGCCCAACTCGATCCAATGATGTTTATTCTAAGGTGTTTAGCTGTAGGATTGCAATTTATATGTCTTCTAATCACACCCTCTCCATCCTCACAAAATATCTGCAGAAATACTGAAAAACAAGTATCTACAGAAACACGAGGACAATATTTAGAGAAAAGACAAACTATTTGTGTAACAAGAAGACAGGAATAAGAACATTGGAGGATTTGTTTCTGAGTAAATCTTCATCAGTTTGCAGTGTTCAGCAATGGTGATCATGTGAAAGGTTTTCCTGAGAGCAAGCCTTATTGGATATTGAAGATGGCATCTTGGAGCCGAATATAAAACTTAAGTTAATGAGTGCAAATCTATTGGCCTTTTAAAAAACTTGATTCACTTTATAAGCCTAGATTAAAAGGTTTTAAACCAACTGTTCAGAGTAAAGGCTGGAAGAAGTGGGATCTTCTCTTCATTAGGTGGGTAGTTCCCTATTCTTCTGGACAGAGATACTACCATGTAGACACCCCTTATCTGATACTGTCAGTTTTGTTTAACTCATTTCGATTATTGCTGACCCCCACTTGAAAATCCATGCATTAAAAAGTTGGGGAAGATAAAAAGTTCAGCTTGTGAAGGAAGGAGAGCCAGTAAGAGAAGAGTTTTTGTGGGATGGATAGGAAATAGGTTTTTCAAATATTCATATAGTCATATTTCTTTCAAAAGAGGGATTTGAACTTTAGAGAAATGGAGGGGTAGGTAAAAACATGGATGGGGTTTTTAATTTTTCTTCCTCGTTTAAGGCCTTGTTGAAGCAAGCTAACCCAAACTTAAAGGCCAATTTAAGATCAGCTTAACTGTTAATAGTTTTAATTATAGTTTACAGAATTAGATTTCAGGGTTCACTAACTTTTAATCACTTTCTATGATCTTCCCCACCTATGGTAATTTGATGGCTATAGCACCAAGTGTAGGAGCTTCTCTGATGGGTCATTTATATTTACTCAACATTTCTACTTATCCAACAATTCTTTTGGAATTGTTTCCTTGTGGCAAGTGCAGATCCCCAAGGGTTAAATTCCATGGTTCATTATGTGATCTGACTTGGTTGGTAGAAAGCCGTCTCCCATTTTCCTGGCTCTGGAGCCTGGATCTCTGAGACATTGTTTTGGCTGTGATTCATCTCAGTGAGGACTTGCATAGGAGTAAAGGGATTGTTAGAAGTAGTCTTCTTGGATCTAGTTAGACTCTAATGCAGTGGTTCTCCACCTGTGGGTCCCCAGATGTTCCTGGGCTGCAACTCCCAGCAATCCTGGCCAGCTCAGCTAGTGATGAGGATTTCTTGGAGTTGCAGTCCAGGAACATCTGGGGACCCACAAGTTGAGAAGCACTGCTCTAATCCAACCAAGGGATTACCTGTGTTTTGTGCAACTAGCCAGGCATGTCAGAGATTCCACTGAAGCTCCTGCTTGGCTTACAATTTCCTCTGCTTCTGTGGTGAGTGGGAAGGGGTCCATGATAAGATCGTCTCTAATCCAGGAAGTTGGTGTGGAAATGAAGATCTGTGATCCTCAGGTTGGGAGGTCTGGAATAGAGATGGCTCATAATGATTTTGGCTGATGTGGAAAATCTTACTTGTTGTGTTTCTGTCTTTTCTGTCCCTCGTTGTTCTGCAAGGAGATTCTCTTTCCAGATCTCAGTTAGGCTGAACTGTGTGACAACTTTCTATATTCCAAACTGTGAAATGCCTTGATCAATGCCATTCCTCAGAAACATCTAACCTGCAGTTCAGTGTGAACTGTGCAGCTTTATTAATTCCTTTAACCTGACTTTTGTAACTCAGGCTTCAAGAATGTGGAAATCACAATGGCCTTGAAGCAAATGTAGCACCTTAAACCAACCTTACTCACTTTGAAGCAGTGGGATGTTCACAGAAAATCTTACCTTCAAAAATATAGCTCTTATCAAGTGGCTAACACATGTTAAATAGATCTAATGGCTTGCTAACAGATTGCTTTAGCAAGCAATTCTGACTGAGAGGAGTATAATAGTCCACTAGTATTGCTTTCCCATGGGACTCAAAACAGAAGAAGAATGTTTTTCATAAGTTACATGAAGAAAAGCATCACAAATGTCATGATGGAGTTCACAGATGTTAAAGTTTAATTACATAATAAGTGATTTGATGATTTCTCAGCATTGTTGCTGTACCTGGATCATCTCAGCTTGTTCCTTAATAAAATTAAAGGATGTAAGTCAGGCTTGTAGAATGAAAGACTTACTCCATGGAAAGTAAATAAAACATAGATGGCAAGACTAACACATTTCATTTGGCATAAGCTTTCAAGAATAGCCAAGTTCATAAAATTCTGAGATGCTGTGGGAATTAGTGGCTCTAGTCTAGTAGAAGCAAAGCTGGAGTGAGGTCTGTGACTTGGCCAAAGTGCTAATGTAGACTGCTGAGTGCAAATTAATAGAATAAAAGTGGGAACAGCAAGTCATTTTCTCTTATGTGTGTGCCATCTGCTAGAATGGACCATTGCTAATGGGGGATCCGTATTTTTAAACAGGTGGTAAGAACTGTCAATTAAAAATGTGAGTGGCAGAAGTTAAGTTGTACCATGCCTTTGTTTTGGCTTTTTCTGCTAGAAGCATCTGGGATTGGGTGGGGTGTTATGTAATATGATGGGATGCATATCCTGTTATCCTGTGTGCACCAATGGACTTGAGAATATGGCGCTCCACCTACTCCCCTCCGCCGGTGAAGAATATGATAGGAAAGATATAATGGAACACATGCACAGTGTTGCAATACTTGTAATGGAGCAGAATGCACACAGATTTCTCCTTGTGGGCCACTTAAATAATGGGATAAGAAAAGGCAATAGCATCTCTCATAGATATTGCACAAGGAATGACAACGGAAGAGATATACTATGGGGATTTCATTATATGTGAAATGGAAAACTGGGAGGGATTCTAGAAGCACTAAAATTGTAGTGAAATAGTGCTTCTCAAGCTTGGCTTGGGAAATGCTGATTAAACAGACAGTTCTTGTGGCACCAATTCCACAATTTAAGTTGGGCTTTTTAAGTAGAGATAATTGATCTGGTCAGGCTTAGTGGCCACTCCTAACTTTAATAATATCCGAGACTTCAAAATTCAGTGACTAGAAAAATCTTATCTCTCTCATCTCTCCCTGCTTTTTAAAAAATGGGAACTTCCCCAGAAAATAGTTTGCAATAGGGATATGGAAGCGTTTTGGGGCTGGAGTCTTTAAAGTGGCGTGTTTGTTCAACGATCTAACAATTTACCCAAGCACTCAGCACGTATTGTATTGCTTGAGCAAACTCTGCTCTTCTGTTGCTTATTCATCTCTTATGAAATTGTTTATGCATCTGGTATACCTGATCCAGGTCGCTCAGACCATTTCATCTTGCTGCCTTAGAGATTCATAAAGTAGCAGGAACTGGCAGGGAATTGACTGCTCTCATTTAGATTAAGCCCTGGCAAAGAAAGCCTCCACTGTAGCAGGTAGTGAAAAGGGAAAGGTGTGTTTAAGGTATTAAAGAGTTTAGATTTCACTCCAGGCATGTGGAAGGACAAAGAAGGTGCTGTTTCCCGAAGTATCCAGTGTATCACCAGCAGCTAGAGTCAATTGTTGCTGGATGCAGCTGTGTTCCTGGGTGATTGCTTCCTGACAAACCTGATTTGGTCCTAAGTTTATATACATGATGCTCCTGTCATAATATAAGAGAGGCTAAAGGGTGCCATTATTGCTTCAGCATATTTTAAGTGCATGCTAATTCTACATATGTACCAAGAGAGCATGGTAGGTAGTAAAAAGAATCACTCCATGACAATCTGAAAAAACACAGTATTCTGGAAGTGTACTTAACAATTCTGTTTTCTGGCACATTCCCACATTTCATCAAAACAAAAGAAGCCAGTAATTCAATGGTTTAGGCCTGAGATCTCTCTCTCTGATTACTGATTACTTCATATTACTGTAGCAATATTTTCAAAAAGTCAACACAAGATTTAAGAAATTCCTAAAACAATTATTCCAAATGCATAACAGCAATGCTTTCCTGCTTTCTCTGGGTACATAAAGAGAAACTGAACATTATACATTCTGCTTTCAATTACTGAAAATACTAATTGCTTAGTATCAGATTAAAATTTCACATGCTAAATGGTATTCCTCAAAGCTATCCCATTAACTGCCTAGATGGTTGAGGATTGCTTAATCATTGTGCTTGAACTTTCTGCATATTTGTGGCTAATTTTTGCATCCCTTGTTTGCACAGACATAGACATTCTGCAGAATTATAAACAAACTTCATATGTAGAAAGGACAATAGTGCTTCTGATCAGCTTCAACAAACGTTTCTGAGCTGCAATTTCTAGGCAGAGGTTCTGGTTAATCGACTTCTCATACTCTACTAGTTCATTATGAACAATGGAAGCCTGTGGCAACATGATTGCCTATTTCTGGATTAGTTTTAGACAAGGGTAAGATGAAAACCAGCTTGATATATTAAAAAGGGCTTGGCCTAGACTTGAGCATCTTGAGTGGTGCCAGCAGACAGGGATGCCCAAGAGTCATGGTGTGAAGTGAGTTCACTGGGAATGCATTAATTAATGTGCACTTTGTAGCATTGCTACACTGTTTTCATAGTCTTCATTGCCATGAGGTTGTGTTTTGGGCCCATAAAGTACTATGTGCAAAATGCTTGTTCTTTGATATATTTTTGAGGATAACACTCAAATTCATTTTAAAAATTGTCCTGAATATTAATCCACAAACTATTTAGTGGTTTAATGCAAAGTGTTTGGTGCTAGTTAGGATACAGAAGGGAGTTGCATTCTAAATGAACTTTGGACTACAGTTATATAGAAGGAGAAACATATTTTCTGTTCCCCTGCGTGGCCTGAAAAACAAAGTTTTAACTTTTCTTTCTTCCCATTATAGGTGAATAAGCTTGCAGTTGCTAATGCATCCTTCTCTTTTGGCAGTGGTTCAGACTAATTCATTTTGCACAAAACAGAGGCAGGAGAAGGAACAAGTAACATAGTACAAGCCATTAATGGAAATACCTGAAATCAATCCAGTAGCAAGATTAGATGTGATATTTGTTGTTTTATGCTATTAAATTGCATCTGGCTTATAAAGCAAATGCAAAGTGTTCTGCTTATATACCACCCCACAGCACTTCAAGCACTCTCTGGGTAGTTTGCAATTTAATTTTGCAGGCTACACATTGCCCCCCTCCCCAGCAGACTGGGTACTCATTTTACAGACCTCGGAAGGATAGAAGGCTGAGTCACCCATGAGCTGGCTACCTGGGATTGAACCCCTGGTCAGGAGCACAGTTTTAGCTGCAGTACAGGCATTGAACCACTGCACCAGGGGGCTCTTCAATGAGTCCTAATATGTCTTGAAGTATTTCAGATGTCTACAAAGTGGTGTACCATTGCTACCTCTTAACGAGACTATGTCAACAGATATGAAAGCGAAAGAATGACCCATAGACTGGAGATATTCACTATACATTTGAAACCCCAATGAAGGCC
The DNA here is from genome assembly GCA_037367245.1 of Phrynocephalus guinanensis. Taxonomy (NCBI): domain Eukaryota; kingdom Metazoa; phylum Chordata; class Lepidosauria; order Squamata; family Agamidae; genus Phrynocephalus; species Phrynocephalus guinanensis. The sequence goes on from CM074732.1 coordinate 86,468,242, forward strand.
AAGGAGTGCTGTAACCATTGCATTAATTACCCATGCAAACAAAGCAATGTTTCACCAAAGACATTTACCCTATATAGGGGAATGCTTGATTTTCAAGCTGGATTCCAAAACAAAAGCCACACTAGAGAACATAGAGCAAAATATATGATGCTACTGAAGTGCAGTAAATAATTTCACAGGAGGAGCAGTCTGTCCCTTATAGACTATAGCAAAGCCTTTGACTGTGAGAATCATGAAAAGGTGTGAACTGTTCTGAAAGAAATGGATGTGCTTCTCCACTGGTGTGTCCTGATGCATGAAATATTCTCTGGGCAAGACACTGTTGTTAGAACAGAACAGAGGGGGGGAAAAGATAAACTTTAAGAATTTCTAAACTACCTCAACAATACGTCTGTGAAGATTCTCAGTCATCCAGGTTCGTTTAACTGGGAGTTGAGTCATGGCTACTGGACTTTTGCATCAGACCGATGAAGCTGTTTGGATGAACAGCGAAACGTTTCTATCTCTCAAAAAAGAAGTCCAGTAGCCATGACTCAACTCCCAGTTACCTCAACAATATCCACCCAAATATACAATTCATCATGGAAAATGAAATACAGGGGAAACTCCCATACTTAGATTTCATGGTCATATGCAAACTGGACCTCCAATTAGGACACAAGGTCTACAGAAAACCCACCCACACAGATTGGTACCTACATAAAAATTCCAACCCCCACCCACAACAATAAGAGGCATAATCAAAACTCTTGTAGACTGTGCAAACCGAAAGTGTGAAGCTGAATTCCTCAACATTGAACTCAGCCACCTGAATTGGGCCCTCCAGGCAAATGGCTATTCCACTACTGAAACTAAAAGAGCCATCAAATCAAAAAACAACACCAAACTGAAGAAGAAAAACAGCCTCCAACAAACAAATTATTTCTGCCATACATAAAAGAACTCACAGACCGCATGGACAAAAGTGTTGAAAAAACACAACCTACAAACAGTATTTAGAGACACCACAAAAATAAAACAGATGCTACGGTCAGCAAAGGACAAAAGGAACGCACTCGCCACTGCAGGAGTATACTGGATACCTTGTGGTTGTGGCCAGGTATATATTGGGACCACAAAGTGTAGCATCCAGACCAGAATCAAAGAACACGAAAGACACTGCAGAATAAAACAACCTGAAAAATCAGCAGTAGCTGAACACACCCTGAAACAAACTGGATATGAACTTCTCTTCCAGAACACAGAGGTACTGGATAACACTATCAATCACTATGTCATACTACACAGGGAAGTCATTGAAGTTCACAAACATAAACACAGTTTCAACAAAAAAGAAGAAAGTCTAAAACTCAACAAAGCCTGACTTCCAGTACTAAAAGCTGTAGAATGCAAAAGGTCAAAGCTCAATGATTCTCATCCAGCCACAAGCAACAGTCAACAGTGATCAGTTCACATAATAGAACAGCTAACAACACCCATCAACTACACAGAAGGATCGTTGCTACCCCTGATTGCATTGAAACTTCTAAATCCCTTCATTACAATACAATGACTAACACCCCTCCTGCATAGGACAAGTTTCCTCTTTCCCACAACTTAAAAAAACCCAGTCTCACTCACTTTATACCCCAGAGTGCAGAGAGAATTCCTAGTTTCCTGAGCTCCTTGTCCTCTGAAGATGCCAACCACAGAGTCTGGCGAAACATCAGAAAGAAAAACTTGCAGAACACAGCCAAACAGCCCGAAAAACTCACAAGAACTATCAAAAAACAGAATAGTTTCCCTTAGGCAAAAGTATCAAACAAAGGTATTATTTAGAGATGGGCATGAATTAAAAGCAAATTGCAAATTTTGTCAAAAATTGTTAATTTGTTGATTCATATTTGTATGAATGCGAATCGATTTGTTTGTGATTTTCATTTGTTTGGCTATGAAACACCCCCATAGGCACCTAGAGCCACCAAAATTGTGGGGATTGTAATGGTGTCAGGGGAAGCTTCTCTGTGGTTTTGGTGTTTCTAGGTGCTTGGGGGCTTTTATAGAGTTTAAAGGCAAATCAATTTGCCAGTTTGTCAGAAAAATATATATATTTGCGATTCATTGACCTTAACGAATCATACATTCAAACAAATCACAATTTTTTGTGATTTGTGTTATTTTATCTCTCTGTCTGTTTTGTCTGTATGTAGAATGTATAGTACTGAAAACTTCATAAGGTTTAGGAGTTGTGGGGGGGGGGACTTGAAGATTAGTTGAAAAAACATCAAAAATTGAAGATTTGCAATTGAAAGCCATGCCATAGTATACAGGAAAAGCAATAATGACCTCAGAGGACTACTGATGAACATTATAAAAAGAAAATGCAAAAGTAGGATCACAGTGTAATATTAAGAAGCCAATACAGTAATACCTCGGTTTACGACTGCCCCGGTCTACGAGCATTTTGCATGATGATAAAAAATTCAGAAACATTGTTGTTCTGGTAAACAAGCTCTGTCTTGCAAAATGGGCACCAGAGGTGCTAGTTTTGCTTCCACTCTCTCCTTCAACTGCAGCTGTTGCTGTCAGCCCCTTGCTGCCAAGTGGTTGACGGTGGCATGGGCCAGGGGCATCTGCCCAGGGCCTTGGCACAGGCGGTGGTGGTAGGGCGCCAGGGAGTCCTCCCTTCCATCTCCTCCTTTTTTCCCTCCCTCCTGGCCCAGCTTGCCTCTTCTACTTCTTCCTCCTCCTCCTCCTCCTGCTGTCGCCATCTGGATGGCACCCAGATTTTTGCCTTGCAGGCTCCCAAGATGGTGGTGGCAGAAGAGAAAGGGGTGAGGGGGAGGGAGGGAGGGAGGGAGGGAGGGAGGGAGGAGGCAGAAGGAGATGGACCCGTGCCACCCTGCTGTCACTACCACCACTAAGGCCCTGGGCTGACACTCTTGGCTTGCAATGCCAACCCTTTGCTGCTGTCATCACCTGCTTGCTACCAGTGGAAATTGAGTGGAGTTGTGCGGTGGCATCCAGAGTGGCAGTGAGGAGTGTATGGCCATGGCTGCAGTGATGGTGGGGTGCAGGTGGCGGTGGCAGTGAGGAGGTGGCAGCAGAGGTGGTGGTGGGTAGCAGCCCCAGAACCAATAAGGTAAGTTTTCATTATTTCTTATGGGGTATTTTTTTTAATTTACAAGTATTTTGGTTTACGAGCATGTTTCAGGAACGCATTATGCTCATAAAGGTTCTAATGTACAATATTTGCAGATAAATTAACTCTACTGTTGACAATGAAGAAACTGAATTTGTTAAAAGATGCTATGTACTATGGTTCAATTGTCAATCTAAATTGAGACTCCAGCTGGGAAGTCAGAAGAAGTAGTTTGAGTTTTGGAAGGACAGCAATGAAGAAACTGGAGAAGATAAAAAACAAGAGCATCTCCATTATTGTATTCACAGTTATTATGCAGAGGTGTGAAAGGTGGACAGTCAGCAAAAAAAAATTGATTAGTTTTAAATGTGGTGCTGGAGGAGAGCCCAATGGACTGCTAGGAAGATGATCAAATCAAGCTTGAACTTTCTCTGGAAATAAAAATGACGAAATGAGGTTGTTGTGCCTTGTGAAAACAAGACTCGTTGAAAGGGACAGCAATGCTAAGAAAAGGGAAGGACTGCAGAAAAGAGGGAGATTTTTAAAAATGAGATGGATGGACTCCATAAATGACATTACAGGTTTGAGTTTACAGGAACCGAGCAGGACAGGACTTGTCCTGCATTATGTAGACAACTGGGGCAAGGGGGTAGTCCTTATCCTACTGATATAAATTCTAACAAAATATATAGAGAGGAACAAAAGGTGACTGGGAACTGACCTGTGCTGACATCAGCCCCAAGATGCAAAAACAAAAGAAAAGAAACAAGTAGTCCTTGCTTATCAGCCTAATTGGGGCAATTTCCATAGTAAACACAATGTGTTATTGCCCACTGCAGGGTATTTTGATGTGGGTGTGTTCTGTCTAATGGTCTGATGCAGTAATTCAGTGGTTTTGGTATTTGGCTGTGGAACCAGTGGCTAGGAGTTGGATCCCCCACTGTACCTTCTTGACTCCAGTATCTATAAGATCACTGCAATTCTGCAGTTCAGTGATGATGATGATGATGATGATGATGATGATAAACAATCATCTAGATTCCAGAATAACCATTCTTTAAAGTGATGGCAAATAAAAGTTGTAGTTATTGATCATGATTCTGTATGCATAGCCAGCTGCTGCGCTGCTTCTTGAGACTGTCCTGATAAAATTCAAATGCACATAACCACACCACTCCTCTCTTTCCTTTGGGACTATGACTTGAGCCATTCTTAGTCATTGTGACGCTCTCTAGATAGAATACTGTAGATTTCAAACTGTATCAGCTTTTACAAGTGTGTAACACATGAGCCTAGAAAGGAGTGTTGTGGGACCACGGTGAGTGCTGCCAGCTTCTGCCAGAGAATCACTGATCTTCTGGATCGCACCTGGTTTTGCATTGAGATCATGAGAAGCTGACAGACTGGGGATTAGGAAAAAATATTTTTTCCCTTTGATACGAAAGGGTTGCTAGCATTAAAAAAATTAAAGGATGCAAATGTTCTGGTTCATCTGAGAAGGCAGCCCTCAGAAGTTGCTTTGCTTTTTTGCCTGTCCCTCTTGCCGGTTTCCTCAGCTAGCTTTCAACATGTTTGAAGAAACATTTGGAAGGTGAAGCTTCCCCATTGCCGCCGGCGGCATGTTCATTCCGGTGAGAAATGATAAGTGCCAAAGGGAGTCTTGTTATGCCGTTATTAAAGGATCGGGAAGCAACAAACAATGCCAGCAAACAAGGACAACTCTTTTAATCAGAAATTTCAGTTGAGGGAGGAGATGGGTTGGGTTGGCAGGATAGCTGTATTCATCTCTTGCCCTCCTCAAAAAAAAAGTTCTTGTGGCAGCTTAAAGACCAATGGGCTTAAGATGATGTTTATTTACAGGGCTCATGTGTGCCAAATGGAACTTGTTAGCCTTTAAAGTGGCATGGGTTTTGTTTGGCATAAACCTCTTTTGGCAACAACATGAATGCTTTTGCTAAAAATATTTGTTAAGTCATTAAGGAGCCGCAGAACCCTCTGTTTCTGCTGATGAGTTTGTTTTATAACTCCGAAGGAAATTATCTGTAATACAAAGGGAAAGGCATCACTTTGTTTCAGGGCAAAAGGTTTCAGAATATTAGTTAACCATCAGATCATAATTGGTTAAATCCACTGAGGTGTTAGTCAAATCTTATTTCTGTAGGATCATGCGAAAGGAGGTAAGTTGTTTAGGAAATTACTATGGAAAAGTGCTAACAAATAAACACAACTAACAATACTGTACTTCTATTTTCAAATCATTAAGTACTGCTAGTTCCTTTTCTCCAGAAATTAAATAATGCAGAAATTTATTTTTTCATGGGTGAAAGAAAAAGTCTGTCTATCACATTGCAGTTGACAGGAATTATGGGCAGTCATTTTGGTTTCAAATTGAATTCCAACATTCACCATTTTGAAAGGCCCTGAGTGTTATAGTGTTCGTGTAATATCTGCCCCCCCAAATAAGAGAAATATTAATATCACTAATTTATATGCAGTATTTACATTCATTTTTGTCCTCGTTTGTTAAATGCTTATTGCTTTGAGCCTGTTCCAGCAAATCTCGTGGCCAAACTAGGCATGATCTTAATTGTGTGAATGCCAATGCCATTAATCTGTATTCTTTTTGTTATGTATGTAGCACCCCAAGGGAAGCCTGAACAGCTCAGGACAAGTAGGATGAAGAGGGCAAGAGGTACTTTTTCTGCCAAGGTCCCAACAAGAATCTGTTATCTGGACCTGCACTAAATATGAGCTTTAAGAGATCAATTCAGTATAAGACAGTGTGGAGCAGTGGTTCTCAAAGTAGTCTATATACACCCCAAGGGTCTATTTCGACTTGCAAGGGGTATATGATAGTGAGAAAAAAAATGGGGGTCCATGAAATGTAAATGGGGGTCCACATGAGCAGGCCCCGTTTAGGCAGAACATCAGCAACATTTGGGCATTCTTTAAACGGCTTACACCTAACACAAATGGTTTAGGCTCCATTTTTGAAAGTTTTTGCAGCAATTTTTGGAAATTTTTAAACTTTTTGGTGCATTTATCAAGTGGTGCAAAGGTAGGGACCTGATCCTTGTGGTGTGCATACCTTTAAAGTCCATTTTGCATTGTGTGTGTGGGGTGGGGGTATTGCATCATTTTTTGGAACTTGATCCTCGCCATGTGCATGTTTTAAAAGTCTGTTTTGCAAAGGTTGAGGACTCATATTTTGCAGCCACATGACAGATATTTGTACCCAAATCATGGTTGTTTGAAATTCAAATAAATTAAAATTACAGTCATACATTGATTAGTAACTTGGTTTACGAGCATTTTAGCGAGCAAAAATTTCTGAACATTTTTGCCTTATTAATAAGCAGTGTCTTGATATAGCAGCACTTTCATGTATGTTACATAATCAAAAGTGCTCTAAGCCAATGGCATTTCTCCCTTTCTCCACCCTCCTGCTGGAAGTGGGTGATTGTCTGTTTCAGTTTCTGTTTCAGGCAACAGCAGCAGAGTTGAAGGAAGAGCGACAGGCTCAGTAAAGGTACTAACAGTTGCTACTCCCATCAACCCCTGTCCACAAAGAGGCCACCTCTGTGGGGCCTCTCCACACCATTCCTGCCACCACCACTGCAACAAGGACACACCACCCTCTCACCCCATTTTTAAAACAACCCCCTCCACAGAGGCTTCCCCCCTCCTCTGCACCTGCCACAAAGGTTTTCAAATGCAGGTTATTGTTCTTTGTACTGTACTATATTTTGCATTTTGCACTGTACTGTATTTTATATGTTATTTAGTACCTTGTATTATATTACAGTATTGTAATCAAATATTTTGGGGCTGTGGAACAAATCATCTGAGTTTCCATTATTTCATATGGGAAAATTTGCTTTGATATGCAAGTGTTTTGGTTTCAAGCATGCTTCCAGAATGGATAATGCTCTTTAACGAAGGTACTACTGTACATGTATTTTTCCTAATGGAGTTCCCCTCACTGTTTTAGCAATCAATATTATGTACTTAAATCTTTGTAGAAAAGATTCATTGGTACATGGCATGGCCAGGATTGAACCAGGGACCCAGTCATCTCAGTCTGCATCCTTTGTAATTGCACCACCGACGCTTACACAGTACTAATACAAAAACAACATTTTCTTTATCCTGATTCCTCTCTAAAGATTTAAATAAGAATTTACTCCACCCAAACAGCACACAGTATTTCAAAATATTTTTCAGAAATATTTCTGTAAGCTATTTTTGCAGACATTTCAACACTTTTAGAAATATTTTAAAAATATTTTCAGTGTTACCAAAATGATTTTAAAATGTTAAAATGTCTGGGCAGGAATCAATTTTGAATTGCTCTGTCTTATCATATTTAAATAGCTTTAATTTTGTCACCAGATAACTTCTACTGAACATGGCTGAGGCTAAAAAGAAATGTAGGCAGTATACCATTGATTATTTGAATCTTGGCTTCATTCCATCCCTGTTGGACAAATGCCTGCCCATGTGCCTTTTGTGCAACAGTTTTAAACAATGATGCTATGAAACCATCCCAGCTGGAGGATCATCTGAGAAGGTGTCACCCTGATAAAACAGATAAAGATTTGACATACTTTGAAACACTGAAAGAAAAACTTCAGAAGAGAACCACGGTGGACAGTATGTTCTCTTCAACATCAAAAAAGACTATGATGGTTTGTGGGTGTCTTACAATATCTCATGACCCATAGCAAAATCAGGAAAACCTCATACTGTCGGGGAAGAGCTGATTTTACCAGCCGTTGAAGATGTTTTAAAAACTGTTCTACACAAGCCTGCATATGATGTACTCAAAAGAATTCCTTTGAGCAACAACACAGTTCGAAGACGTATTGATGAAATGAGTCATATTGTTGAAAGCTTCTTGTGTAGTTATCTGAAAACAAACCATTTCTCTATTCAACTGGATGAGTCAACTTTACTTGGTAATGAAGCACTATTATTGGCATATGTTCATTTTTAATGGACCAAGAAATCCATGAAGAAGTGCTCTTTGCAAGAACTTTGACAACAGACACTAAAGGCAAATCAATAATCAATGTTTTGAAAGATTATTTTGTGGAAAAAGCAATCCCTTTATCAAATACAATATCATCATCAGCAGATGGAGCACTAGCCATGTTTGGGCGCTATCATGGTTTTATAAGCCATTTAAAACAAAATGTACCTGGGGTGTTTACAATTCACTATGTCATTCATCAACAACATTTAGTAGCTAAAAATCTGAGTGACAGATTGCATCAATCTCTTCATTTTGTCATAAATGCAGTAAACAAGATCCACATCAATGCATTAAATTCTAGGTCATTTACATAGTTCTTTGAAGAAAATGATGAGGACTTTCATAGATTACTCCTTTATAATGAACTACTCTGGCTCTCGAAAGGCTTATGTTTGACAATATATTTTTCACTTTTTGAGATTATTTTAGAGGTTTTGGGTGCTAAAGATCCCATTTTGAAAGAAAATTTAATCAAATGGAAACCAGGCATTGCTTCTTCCACGGATTTGTTTACTAAATTTAATGAGGTTAACTTGCAGTTACAAGGTAACAGTCTGAATTTAATTAAAACAAAGTCCATCATTGCAGCTCTTCATGCCAGAATTAATCTAATGAAGCAAAACATTGGATGTTGTGAATTTTCCCAGTTCCCCAACTTGAAATTGACAAATGTCCAAGATGATGACATTTCGGTCTATGTTCAACATTTAAGTGTCCTTCACACAGACTTTAAAACCAGGTTTGAGGGTATTTTGACTATGAAAATACCACAGTGGATTATCAATCCATATTTGCTTCAATGAAGAATCGGATGTTACATTACAAGAGGAACTGACTAGAATAAGCACTAACAAAAAATAAGGTGCAGTTCATAATGGGGTATCAGCAGTTCTGGCTTCAGAAAGATATACCTGTTGCTTATCCTGCATTATGGACTATCACAAGAAAGTTTTTGATAGCTTTTCCATCTTTATACCTTGTGGAAAGGGGGTTTATTGTGGTTGCCAATCTTACGAAAAAAAGAAATTGATTGCAAATCACTGAATGTGGAGATGTAAGACTATATCTCATTAATTTGAAGTCAAATATTGAACAATTGCTATCAGAGCATCAGGCTCATCTCTCCCATTAACAGCATTATTTGTGTATTAATTTTATGTAAGAATTTTACTAGGTTCTTATTTGTTTCATTCCAAATCCAAATATTTATTTGGATTTTGTGTCTTTTCAATAAAGGTATGAATAAAAATTGTACATGTTTTTCTTTTTTTGCAATTGTCCATGCTACAAAAGCCTCTATCAAAGTGAGTAGCACTGTGTCAGCTGTCAAAAATACATTCGAAACTAATACATTTAGGAAAACCGAATATTAGGTAGGCAATCAAGTCTATCTAAATTAAAAAAAATCAAGTGATCTATGGGGCGAAAAAGTTGGAGAACCTCTGGTGTGGAGGAAGGGTGGCATCTAGCCAGGCCCAAAGCAGGCCAAAAACAAAAGAATTAAAAAAGCAAAAAACAAAAAACAAAAAAGGTCATGGTACCTTAAAGATTGCTCTATTTTAATGTGAGCTTTCTTGGACAAGTCCACTTCGTCAGACATAAGTGAGATCCACTCTTAGTTGCTAGTCATAGGACTTAGATGACTTAATCTATCTCCTTTTGTGTTGTTGAGCTGGAGCCACCAGTCGATGATGAATCAGGGAGCTTTCTCCCAGGAATGCCTTAAGCTATTTATTTCATCTTGGATCAAGTACTTTTTTAGAGCAATTAGTCAGCGTTCAGTTCTTACCAGCTGCCAAATCTTTCCAAGCCACAGGGGAGGGCACACCCTGACAGGATCTGCTGACACAGGCTGGGATCTTGCAGATCTGCATTCTCCTGCAAATCAGAAATCCAGCTCTTGCACCAGGATGACTAAAAATGAAAGTTCGGGCTTTTGGATAACATGGGCAGCTTTTGAAAGAGAGGTTTTGCAGCGTTGTGTGCTTGTTTTTTGTCACTGCAAAGGACAGGTAGCACACTGAGCTCGTGTGCTTTTGGAGTTTTTGTTCAATTGGAAAAAAAAGTTAATAAAAATATTGGGTGGATAAAACTCCCTCCCAGCACTGGAGGTAATAATCTTCTTTCAGTCCTTTCTTTGCTAATTGAAGAGTTGACATTATCCCCTTCAATGAAAGAACCCTTTGTCAGAGCTGGTTGCTGGGCAAAGCAGAATCTTGGCAGTTGGGTTGCAAAGCCTAGAAAATCTTCTTTATACATCTTTTTCCTTACACAGGTAACTGAACAGGGTTTTCAGATGCCTTGGCCTCCCCCTTTCTGCCCTGCCTTTTAGGAACTACAAATAATCTACTTTAAATAAATAAATAAATAAATAAATAAATAAATAAATAAATAAATAAATAAATAGACTATCTGCTCATGAGCTCAGGTTTTTTTGTGGCAATTATATATCCGGAAAACTAAGGGAAAGGTCACGCAGTCTAGACACTAATCCGAAAGTACGGCATTTCTTCCCAGCTGGTTGCTAAGCAACATGGATTAATGTTAGAGAATGAGGATGACAGTCATTGAGCCTTGCTATGGTATGCAGCGCTAGTGCTGTACCGCCTTCCAGGCTCCATTTTTTTTTTGCTTGTGAAGAGACTCTAAAAAGCAACGTCTGTGCCTGGGAATTTCTCTGCCCCCTTCTATGAGGTAATATGTTCTTTTAATGGAGAAGGGGACAAAAATTGTTCAGCTTTCTGAACGGGCGGAAAAAATCTTTGGAAAAATGCCCAAGAATATATACATTTCTGGAATATTATCCATGCACCCATAGTTTAAAACTGGCAGATTGTGGTTCTTCCTCATCCTTTTCTGTAATATTCAAAATTACTACTTATCTGTTATGTCATTTGTTTGGCCTTTTCCTCTTGAGTCGCTTCCTCCTTATCAGTATGAGGGCTAGCTTCTAAAAATATTGTGTTGTTCTTTGGAAGACTGGCTCACTAATGGATATTCCACCCTTAACTCTTTTCCGAAATCAGTTTTGAGTGAGTGAACAAGTGTGCAGAGAGGATGTGGGAGTGGGAAAGAGAAGAATCCTGGTGTCAGATGTCATTCCTCCATTCATGCATACTGAAGGGGATGGCAGATTTCAAACTCTGAGGTCCTCCAGGTACAACATAGTGTTTTTTCAGTCCAGTCGTGTGTGTGTGTGTGTGTGTGTGTGTGTGTGTGTGTGTGTGTGTGTGTGTGTGTGTGTGTGTGTGTGTGTGTGTGTGTGTGCGTGTGCGTGTGCGTGTGCGTGTGCGTGCGCACGCGCGCGCACACACACACACACACACACACACAAGAGAGAGAGATGGAGAGAGGGGGATGCATGCAGGATGGGTGGGTGAGTCGGGGTGGGGCAAAAGACTTCCACTTAGAATGAACATAAACTTAGAAGTCAGGTGTATACACATCAAGGCCACTTCTGTCTTTCCCCCTCCCACCCCCGAACCTTCTCCCTGAATCTACCTGCGGAGGGCACGTTTTAGCTGCGCTTGCTGAGTAATGAGTTAGCAGATTACAGTGACCAGCGGCTCTGTGTTTCAGCAATGTGCCGTTACCTTTTGCAGAAAGCTTGGGGTTATAGGGAGGAAAACATTTGATTTCATTTGGGAGCAGAGTGCCCCCCCCCCATTTTGTCCCCCATCCCTTAGGATTGTCTGTGTCTATGCTGATCTGTTCTATTTTTTTGTCTTGTCCCAAGTTGCATCTTGATAATTGTGTGCACAGAACGGTGTGTTCTTCGTACTGTTTACATGTGCTTATTCCTTTTGGGAGTGTGGAATGTCACCCGGGTGCTAAAACGATTAGAACTATTGCTGAATATCCAGAAAGGCAGATGTGGGCCCTGACCTATAGATCTGGGCCAAATTTACTTGTGAAAAAAAGGGAGTGTGAATACTTTGGCTCCCTGTGGCTGATAAACAAATGGAGCTGTGGATTTTTTTGGGTGGTGATGCTGCGAAATGTGCAGCAGAGATGCCTGTTGGCTGAGATGGTTAAATAGGTGGGAGTTGTATATGTGGTGTATATACCTGTAACCAGCACCATTTTGAAGAGACAACTCCACTAATAGGAGCAGAGAAGGAGGGCCGTGTCCTGGATAAGGAACAAAAATGGAATGCCAAAGCAAGCAAAGGGCTGTCCTATCAAGGTGACAGTACTTTTGTTTAACGTGAGTCTAGCTTTGATATGAACAAAAGGAAGAGAAGCAGTAAGCAGGACACAGTGAGACACATCTGTGTGCTCAGGCAAATGCCCAGTGAGTGATTTTAACAAATAGGGCAGCTTGTCATTTGTATTTGCTAGCACTGTTTCATGGTTTGTGAGCTGAACGAGAAATGCTGACGTTGACTATTGTGTGGTTTTCTTCTCCTTTCATGGGTGCTTGCAAGCTATTGGTGACCAAACTTTCACATTGTTGTATGTGAATGACTGAAGAGAATAGCATAAGTTGTGGTGGCTGTTGGAGAGAATAGAACAGTGATGGCGAACCTTTTAGAGACCGAGTGCCCAAACTGCAGTTCCAAACCCACTAATTTTTTTTTGCAAAGTGGCAATGCAGTAATTTAACCTGTATACACGTGGCTATGAAGGGGCGATGTCGGGTGCCCACAGAAAGGGCTCCGAGTGCCACCTTTGGCACCCGTGCCATAGGTTCGCCATCAATGGAATAGAATGTAGACGGATACAAGGTCATGTGTAGGCACTTTGTTATAGCAAATTATGGTCATGAGAGGCTATGAGGCAATCTGGAACCTTAACTTTTCACTTTTTCAAGTTCATTTTTTTTACATAGTGACATTTATGAACTATACTTAAGAAGAGCTAGCTGGGATCAAGCAAAAAATCAGCATTGCATATACTCTATAGGTCAGTATTTTTCAACCTTTTTTGGGCCAAGGCACACTTGTTTCATGAAAAAAATCACGAGGCACACCACCATTAGAAAATGTTAAAAAATTTAACTCTGTGCCTATATTGACTATATATAAACAGTAATTCGCTTCCTCCGCCGGGGGGGGGTTGTTCCTCCTTCTGGCGCGCCTTCCCGCCCTTCCTCCTCCTCCTCCTCCTCCTCCTCCTCCGTGGGCTTCCCATCCCATTCATTCATTCCATCGTTCGGAATGCTGGCGCGCCTTCCCCCACACCACCCCCACCCCAGTCGCCCGCCCCTCCTCCAACCATTCATGGCACATCCGGCTGTCCAAGCATCTTCTCCCCCCCCTCCCCACCCCCAATCCGTCGCTTCCCACCACCTGGGTCCCCTTCACTTCACCCGCGCCAAGGGGGTGCATGTGTGTGTGTTCTGTTTATATACCGCCCCATACCACTTCAAGTAGTCTCTGGGTGGTGGGCGGCGAGATTTTTGGCTGCTCCGGACGTGCGGTTTGTCCGCTCCAGCCGGGCCCCCCCCACCCCTTTTGAGGCTCCTTTGCCTTACCGGGGGAGGGCTCCCGGCTCCGTCCGCGCAGCCGAGGATCGGGGCCTTGCCCACCGAGGTGAGCGGCGGCTGCGGACCGCCCGTGACCGGCAGCAGCAGCAGCGAGGCTTGCAGCCTTGTCTCGCTCTGGCTGGTCTCTCTTTGACAGGCCGCCTACCAGCTGGGCTCTCCGATCTGAGCCCTGATAAGGGCTCCAGCAGGGGGAGCGGCTTCGGCGGCAGCGGCGGGAGCAGCCTGGGAGGCGGCGGCGGCGGGAGCAGCCTGGGAGGCGGCGGCGGCGGCAGCGATCGGATCCCTCTTCTTCGGCGGCCCTGTGCATGCGTGTGCGTGTGTGCCTGGGGTGCGGGGCGTAAGCACGTGTGGATCCGCCTCTGTGCCACTCTCTTCGGGCCAAGACGCCGATGGGGGGGGGAATAGTCGCAGATGAGCAAAAAAAAAAGTGTGTGTGTGTGGCAGCCGGCTTCTTTCTTTCTTCTCTTCTTCCTCCGGCTCGCCGGCGCCACGGCACACCAGCCAACATCTCGCGGCACAGTACTGTGCCGCGGAACACCGGTTGAAAAACACTGCTATAGGTAACTGGCAGTATTGCATTTACTCTATTTGACCTGAAAGGCAAAAAGGCCACAGCTACCATCATTTATCTTCCAGCAGGTGGTATTCAAAATAGGGGCATCTTGTGGTTCAAACAGCGGTGGGCACTTCACCCCTTGATGCACCTGCTGAATCCATGGACCATTGGTAATTCAGAAATATGACATCTCTAACTAGACCTTAGTGTAGCTGTTTTTTTTAAAACTACAAATCCCAGAATCCCCCAGCCACCACAGCCAATGGTCAGGCCACAGTGGCTGAGAGGTAGGGTGTGAGCTGAAAATATGCAAAAAAAAAAAAGGAACTTCCTGTGCTCTGCTTTGAAGCTGGAAAATCCTGCTGGTTATTGTGGACTTAAAACATCATTTATCGGTTGCTTTTAACAGAAGCAAAACCTGGCTGTTTCATGATCCTGTCTTAAAGCTTTCCCCTGTTTGATCCCTATTCATCTGTTCACTTTTCATTTTATAGTCTTCCTCAACTCTACCAGTTGGGAGTATGTAGGAATATTGTAAAGATGTGCCCTTTAGTTGTGGCCCTTCTGCCATTAATGTTTGTAAAGTGCCCTTCAGTGCTGAAATTTATTGGAGGTTATGAGGAGACTTTGGTTTGTTATGGTTTGGTTTAAAAGTTAATGCATTAAAACATTGGAGCTGTGTGTCAAAGCAAAACTTTCTGTTCCCACAGAGAGATAAAGAACTTTTCCTGAGACTAATTTATAAACATCTGATGTTCTCATGTTCCCAAGGTTATAAGTAACTAGAATCAATTGTAGTGCTTTGTTGTTCAAGGCAACAAAGAGAACAATTGTTAAAACTTGTAGCTTTCTTCACACATTTAGCTTCATCAAGACTGGAGGCTAATATGAACAGCTGGCAGGTTCAGCATTCTTCCCTAGAAATGCAGAGAGGGGACCAGGTAGACTTACATCTTGGGCAGGATTGCATAGAGCAGTGGTTCTCAACCTGTGAGTCCCCAGATGTTCCTGGACTGCAACTCCCAGAAATCCTGGGCAGCTCAGCTAGTGATGAAGACTTCTGGGAGTTACAGTCCAGGAACCTCTGGGGACCCACAGGTTGAGAACCACTGGCATAGAGGTACTGGTCAGAGAGACTGACATTGTTGAACAGAGGAGCTTGTCATGAAGGCATAGTGGTGGTCATTTATTCTACAATTTTATTGTGCATATGCCACTTTATACAGTGGGCGTGTCTACCAGCAGGTACCATTGAGAAAAGATTTTGCATAGATGATGCTTGGCTAGGAATTTAGAAGCTTGCTACAAATGCTTACTTCTACCGTTTGTGACCAATAGCAGCTGTGTAACCTCATAGTGGACACTGGTTGTCTCCTTTTAGCTGTCTGTCTGATCTCTTGTACTGGAACGCAAATGCTGTTCTTCATGGGCCTGGGAAGTATGACATAGAGCACGTAGGCCAATCATGAATCTGAACCATTGTTCTTTAAAATATTTAATTCTTTTGGCCTGAGGCAGGGTTTGGTATTTTGGACATAGAGCAACAGAATAGCTGTATTGTCCAAACATCATTTCAAAACACATTCTGGACGGAACACATCCCAACATTCATTAATTTGCACTGTTGGGCTGCCTGCCATCATCTAGCATTCAAGAGAGGTGATGTCTGATATAATAATCTCCCATTCCTTTCTTCTTCTTCTTCTTCTTTTCTTCTTCTTCTTCTTCTTCTTCTTCTTCTTCTTCTTCTTCTTCTTCTTCTTCTTCTTCTTCTTCTTCTTCCACATAATTAGATTTCAAGCAGTTTTTATAATAACTGGTATATCCAACATATTCACTGTGCACAAATCCAAAAGTGAAGTCATAAAAAGTACAGTAGTAGTCTTTTAGGACTTATGTAGTTTAAAATAATTCTAGATACAGTACTTCAAAAACCCATAACGCTTCTTTAAAAGCAACTATAAAGCTTCTCCACTTTGATATGTGGGAGTCTTAATCCTCTAACCCAGTGGTTCTCAACCTGTGGGTCCCCAGAGGTTCCTGGACTGCAACTCCCAGAAGTCTTCATCAGTAGCTGAGCTGGCCAGGATTTCTGGGAGTAGCAGTCCAGGAACATCTGGGGACCCACAGGTTGAGAACCACTGCTCTAACCTAAACTCAAGTGTTATCAAGTGCTACCTGAGTTCAATGCCATTCCAATGCAATAATGTGAAGTTCTAAACTGCCTGCAATAATATTTTGGCCTGAGGCATGGCTTGCTCATGAAAATTAATAACTGAAAATATTAAATAAAAAGGAATCATAGTTTTGAGCAAATTCTGTAACTGTTTTGGTAAGTTGCTTAAAGAAGCTTGCTAAATGCTATGACAGAACAGAGTCTAGAAGCCAGAGAAAACCTGATTCCAATAGAATATACTAATAATAAAAACAAATGCTTTTTGCATTTAGTAATAGAAACAGATCTGAAAGCTTGTTTGTTCCTCGAGATGCTGAACTATGTGGTTTCAAATTTCATTTAGCTTCTTTTTAAATTAAAGTCGTGTCTGCCCTGAAATAAATTTATTCCAGAGGATCATATTTCCCAAGGCTGCAAGAGGGATTGCACCAAACCTTTCAATAAAGGTGATTATATGTTGTTTTGTTAAATTTATATCATGCCTTTCCCCTAACAGCAAAAGAACTAAGATGAAATAATAGAAATAGACAGAAAAAAAACAATGGAAAAAATCCCCTCCTCCAAATTAAAAACACAGCCACCCAGCCAGTCTGAAACCTATTTAAGTCAAAGTTGGATATTCATTAAAGCCATTTGGCTGCAAAGCAGAGGTTGGGAGCTACATCCCAGAGAGCGAGCCTGCGTGGCCTTGGGAAAGCTGCACAGCCCTAGGATACCGGCAGAAGCAGGGAATGGCAAAACACTTCTGAGTACTCGCTACCTAGAAAACCCTAAATAGGAATTGCCATAAGTCAGAATTGAGTTGATGGCAGTAGTTACCTGTAGCAGAAGGAGAACAGAGAAGGATCATATTTGTTCTTTCTTAGCAAGAACACAAAACTGAAATGGCCCTCTTTTGGGTGTCTCTGATGGGGGTGGGCCATGCTCTCTTCTGAGGATCTGCCCCCTGCCCCCAAGGGCTCATGTTGGAGAAAGGAATCTTCTACATTGCTGAGACTTGAGTTGTATGGGGCTTTATAGGTTGTACCTGGTGCTTTGATCTGTGCTCATCAAGGCTGAAACAAGAATCAGGCAGCTGGGGCTTTGCCAAGGGGCTTCCAATTTAGAAAACACATCCCTTTCCCTGGATTTCAGAGGCGAGCTCAGCAATCTGGTGTTTTGTTGTAATAAAAGAGGGTGGTAGACCTCCAGCGAACGCTCATTTTCAGCAGTCCACGTGGGCTAGTTCCTTTCCCACTTTGCTTCTTACGTGTTGTTCTCCCTGTTTTCCTAGAAGACCTGGCGTTGGATCTAAACTCATTGTACCTGCCCTCCTGCCTATTAGACAGAAGGGACCTTCACTGTTAAGTCCAAGTTTCCCATTCCTGTAGGCTGGGAATAGGGGTGCTTTTCAGTTCGCAGATAATTAACAATTGCTGACAAAACAATGGCACCATTGTCGGCTGCAAAAGAAACCCAACGAGCAAATTCTTTTATGTAATGTTAAGATTCCATTTATAAGTGGCACAATGTAAATTGTGAAGATCCCTCCCCGCAGACATCATTTTTAACATTTGAATTTAAAGCTCCTTTTAGCTCCATTGCATTTCACTGCATAGGATGTGTATTATCTTCTTCAGTCTTGATCAAAATGCGCCATGATCATCATCTCACATGCGGGACTGACAGGTGTGCTGGAGTCTGAAATCAGACCATCTGTTTGTGGCTTGAATCTGTTTGGTGCAGATTTGGAGAAGCCCTATTTGTGAGGATTTTTCTAAGTTGATTGTCTTTTTCACTATATTCATATATTGATACGTTTGCAAGTGACACGTACCCATTTGTTCTCTTCAATCTTTTCTGACCAGCATATCTTTGCTTTCTCTTGTGCTGACCTCTTCCTACATAGTGCTACCAAATCCAACAACAAGACATTTCATCATGCTTTCCATCCTGTATACTTCTATCCTGCCTTTCTTCCAAAGAGTTTAATTACAAAAGCCCTTACACTTTCATGCTAAAATGCAGTGCCAGAAGCAAACTTATTCAAAATCCAGGGATAGTTTAAAACCAGTTCTGTAAAATTGCTATTTACAGACACAAAGAAAGGCTTTTACCCATTTCAAAAAAGGTAATTTAAAAAGATGTACAATTCTTTCTTATACTTCATACTTCAATACCCTACCCAGAGATAGTCATAGAAACCATACCTATCTTTATCTTTACCACTCAGGCTAAGTGGTGGGGAAATCCACTGAGTTTTGGGCCACTGAAATACTTTTCTACTTTTTTCTTTCTACTAAATACTTTTCTACTTTTTCTTTTCTTCATTCTTTTTAAAGCTGTGTCTGTTTCTCAAGCGTACAAATCATCCTGAATGCTAGAAATGCTCCGACAGCTTTTCCCATGGTTTGCTGAGCTTTCTCAGAGGCCCTGCAGACATTTGAAACACTTGCAGCAATGGAAATGTTGGGATGGCAAAGGTAGGGCCTTTTTACACGACCCCTAAGATCCGCTGGCCACTTAAATTCGGACCAGAGATCTTAGGGGTTCCTCGCTCTTCCTCTGTCTTCCTCTGTCCCCACCCCCCTCCGCACTTCCTGGTTGCTGGCTGCCTGAGGGAGGGAGAAAAAAGAAAGAAAAGACTGCCGGTTTACCTCTGTTTTGTTCCCGGCAGCATTCAGATCTCTTAAAGGGGCGGGGCGCAAAAAAAGAACAAACGGAAGTCAGGAGAGCCCCGCACTCACTATCCTTACACCGGATCAAATATTTGTCACCATCACAGACCAGGTACAAGAAAACTGCTGTTTGGTCGCGCTAAAGTGGGTGGGGTCACACTTAATTGTCTGCAAAGTCCGGAGCTGGTGAGTAAACATTTTTAAGGTCCAGACCTTGCAGCCATTTGCCGCGGAGCTTAGGGGTCGTGTATAAACGCCCATAGTTGTAGAGGCAGCCGCCAAAGAGATGTCAAGCTTGCCTCTGTATGGCAGCTGCCTGCGTCATGCACACCAGCTCCTGGTTCAGATTGGCCCCTTTCATCAACAAAAGCAGACTCCATATTTCCTGTCAGAATTTACTAGTAAGTTGTACATAAATATTACCTGCCAATCTCTTCTAGAATTATTTCGTGCACTTTACAGTAATGTAATATTATGACTGTTAGTAGTTATAGACCTATATAACAGTCCAGGTTTGTAATCGCTGCTTGATGGAATAATGCTTCTGGTAAAATTTCTCCTCTATAGTATTCCCAAGCGGATAATTTGGTACTTGCCACAGCTGAATTTTGATTGGGAAAGAACCAGTGATTTAGAAATCTTCAACTTTACAAATGTTTATGCCTTACTATATACAGAATTTAATTTCCATTTAGGGTGGGTGAACTTAAGCAGAAAAGCAGTTCATTCTATTTGAAATCTTCCCATCTTATGTTTTGTTTGACTGTTTTCCTTTTAATCTGATGATTAAAATGTTTTCCTTTTAAATGATGATTAGAATGAATACATAAGCTAGAGCCAAATAGCAAGCCACTTCAGATTTCACAACATTGCTTTTGTGTGTTGTGTAAACAAGTCTAAACTGTTTATGCATCCTCTGCTGGAGAATGTGATAGTGCGTGGGAATAGATGGTGAGTATTGTATAAGTCTGTAGGCTCCACTTGCGTAAGAAGAACTCATAGAAAATTGATGATACGGGAGTTATTAATAAATGTGTAAACCTTTCATGACTTAAAATTATGATGTTAGTGAGCACCAGCACCCTTGCTTAACTGAACAGTAATTCAGCTTATTGCTCAAAAAGGGTAACTTTAAAATTCAAATAAACCACCCAGTTCTCATTCTCAGTTCTTTTAAGCATATTTTTGATACTATATTAATCATTTGAAGGTGAACTCTGGATACTTCTGAGGAAATCCACTGGATTTGAAAAGATGGCATTTGGCATTAGGACTAACTCCATGAAGGTCTAAATTTTGCTTGTTATCTGCCATCATGTTACCTCACAATCATATGTTCTCCTCAGTCCTCATTCAACATTTCATCTGCTCCCCTACACTGTTTGTCCACTACACTGCTTCAAATTGTCATAACTCTGTTTATGCTTACTGTGATCTGTTGGGGAATCTTCCTCCTGTAGTTTCATGTCTCCCAGATTACTTCTTTCTTGCATTTACATCAGATACATTTTGTTTGTTTGTATTTCCTTTTTCTATGATGTTTATTTGGCTTTTAATGAAAAAGAAAAAAGAAAAACAAGTCCATATTACTTGCAAAAATTAAAAAATAATAATAAAGTTTTGTTTCCGATGATGTAGAGTAGGGATCATTGCTCTCATTGTGGGTTGGATTGCAGCTCCCAACATGACTCATTATGGGCTATGCTGATTAGGCTGATTAGGGGCGTTAACCAGCCATGTTTAGAAGGTAGCATTACCTAACACTGATCTGGAGATATCTTTGTTCACCTATTTCTATTAAACTCGGGTGATTTCCTTGCATGTGGTTGGCTTTTGTTCCAGTTTATAATTCAGGGTCAACCTGTGCCCTAATTTTCTATCTTGCTGTTGTACGCATGGGAATAGGTAGTTAATTTTTAATCCAGTCTGGTGGCCTGGCAATCTTGATCCTATCACATTATTTCAATTATTACTCTTTCCCATGGAGTGAGCATGAAGGAACAGGCGGACAAGATGAGTTTAAATCTTGCATTTAGGATAGAATAAATCATTAGAATTAGAATGAAACAGAATTGATATGTTTGGAACGGTATAAGAACATACGAAAATCAATATATAACTGCTATCTGGTCTGCTATAACATAGGGCCTTTTTACACGACCCCTAAGATCCGCTGGCCTCTTAAATTCGGACCAGAGATCTTAGAGGTTCCTCACTCTTCCTCTGTCCCCACCCCCCTCCGCACTTCCTGGTTGCTGGCTGCCTGAGGGAGGGAGAAAAAAGAAAGAAAAGAATGCCTTCTTACCTCCGTTTTGTTCCGGGCAGCATTCAGATCTCTTAAAGAGGCGGGGCGCAAAAAAAGAACAAACGGAAGCCAGGAGAGCCCCGCACTCACTATCCTTACACCGGATCAAATATTTGTCACCTCCAAAAAGCAGGTACAAGAAAACTGCTGTTTGGTCTTGCTAAAGTGGGCGGGGTCGCACTTAATTGTCTGCAAAGTCCGGAGCTGGTGGGTAAACATTTTTAAGGTCCGGACCTTGCAGCCATTTGCGGCGGAGCTTAGGGGTCGTGTATAAACGCCCATAGAGTTTGCAACATGGGTCATCTCAGGCTGTTTGTGCAGGGCATTCTAAAGAGTCAAAAAGTGTTGGGAAAACCTATATCTTCTTCTCCTGAAAGTTCAGGAAGGGAGTTGGAGAAGAAAGCGGGGGGGGGGGCTAGCATGCCAGTTGTGAAGGATGCTGCAGCAGATAGGAGCTGCTCATTAAGATGTACAATGAATGGGAGCAATCCGTTGGTTTCTTCTGGGGATTAGTGCAAAAGATGAGTGTTTGCTTTGGAGATCGTAGGCAAACAATCCTGGAGCAAAATTGGGGCATTTGAAAGAGCCGCAGATAGATAGGGCTGGGCTTTGGATATTCATCGCCGCTTGTTACAGTGGACTCTACCATGGGATACAGATTTCTACATGCCTAGAGCACTTAAAAGATGTTGCTTTTAAAGATGTGTGCCAAATCCTCTCTGTTGAGCCTTGTCTAGCTGGTAGAAGTGTGCTTTAAGATAGGCTTAACTGCTTTTAGACAGGCAAACGCTCCACGTGTGTTACAGAAAAGATACGGCAGGCCTTACAGGAACTTGCGTTTTCTGTCATGTTTGAAGCAGTCCTTACAGAACCATATGTGCATCAAGTTTATGCCAACTCACAGTCACTGTGATTAGTTATTTATTGCAGCAGTGACCACAAATATTACTGTGGGGATCTTTTGGTAGGCACCTTGGGCTGTAGCAATGAATTGTCCGGTTGTCATCACTTCTGGGTTAGGAGTTGCAAGGAAGCAGATTGAAGGGCATCCTGGTGCTAGATTTGCACACACAAAAGGCCAGGCAGTAAAAGCAGGAAGTTTGTGATACCTCTAGCCCCCCAGATGTCTGACAGTCTTTGTTTACCTTGATGGGTCAGAAGTTGTGCAGGCCAGATGAAATGTGCTGTTTGCCACACAATTTTTTTTGATAGCCTAAGCGCCCGAGGGTGGGTGGGGGGAAGCAGTATATTTTGAAGTATGTCACACCCTGTTAAGTTTCACGTTCAGATCTGCATCAACTCATCTCTGAGTAAACCCTGTGTCTGTGGAATGCATTACTCATAAGCTGTCTGGATCACCTGCAAACTTCCACACAGTCCTCCTTTTAAGAAGAGGCGAATTTCTTTTAATTTGTTTTGTTGTGCTCAGACTCTGACAAAGTCCTTCAGATTTTCTCCAGCGACTCTCTTCATATTAAATATTATTTCCGTACCAGCTTGTTGTGCTGCTTTAAAAGGGAATGCAAGTACTACCGTATATACTCGAGTATAAGTCGACCCGAGTATAAGTCGAGGCCCCTAATTTAACCCCAAAAAACAGGGGAAACGTATTGACTCGAGTCTAAGTCTGGGGAAATGCAGCAGGGCCTGGCAGCTCCTCCTTTGTGAGCTGGGGGAGTGGTGTGTGATGTTTAAAATGACTTTTAGCCACTGATGCAAGTGTGGGTCAGTGGCTAAAAGTCATTTTAAACATCGTGCACCACTCCCCCGTGATGCAGAGGGGGGTCATGAGAAGTGGCACACAATGTTTAAAATGACTTTTAGCCACCGACCCAAGCACTTGCCTCAGTGGCTAAAAGTATTGACCCACATATAAGTCGAGGGCCCCTTTTTTCAGCCCAAAATTAGGGCTGAAAAACTAGGCTTATATTCGAGTATATACAGTAGTTAAGGAGTGCACCCACAGGTCTGTGCACTTTCCGATGAAGCACCCCCAGTCTTATTTCATTTTCCGTATGCTTTCATCTCTGGAGACCAGAGGCGAGAGTCAAATAAAATGCAGCTGCCAATGGTACAGTTATTTATGATCAGTTCTAATTGTTGGAGAAAAAAATGCTGTTTGGAAAGGGTTAAATACATTGGTCAGAATCCTGTTTGTATTTTATACAACTAAGTTGGGCAGCTTATTATGACGCATTGCCACGAACTAACAAGGAAGTGATGGCATTACTAGGTTCATGTTGGTTCTGCAGTCAGGCATGCATCCCGTAACATTACTAACCCATCACTGGTAAGTGGCAATTTACTGCAGGGAGTTACACATTTTAACTAGGGATGGGCATGAAATGGGAAAACTGTGTTTCATTTCATTCTGTTCCGTCCCCCTGCATTTCATTTTGTAAGTAAATGAATTCTGATTCTGAAAAAGTAATGAAGTTTTTCAAAAAAAAATGTTACTTACAAAACAAAACAAAACAAAATGAATCCCCCATGACACCAGAGTTCAAGCTGGTTCAGTGGGGGTTCAAAAGCCTCCTCCCCACTGCCTCCCAGCTGATTTTGACAGGTCGATCCCAGTTGGGAGGGGAGTAGGAAGAAAGAAGCAGCCAGGCAGAAGTAAGTTCAGTGAAAGGCTGAACAAAAAAAAGTCCCCCCTCCCTGATACTCCATTTTGCCTTCAGGTGGGGGTGTGTGGGGAGTGCTTCCCCCCTTTTCAAACCCCAACCTGTCAAAAAGTCCCAGCTGGAAGGCAGGGGAGGGGAGAAATACAGAAAGGAGTGGGTCCCTGATCCTGTGCTGGGAGTATGGAGGCAAATAGGGAGTTAATGCCATAGAGTAAAATCCCTGATTGCCTCCACGTTCCCAGAACACTTTGCCAATTAACTACCCCCAGCCCCTTTAGAGCTTCATAACTAAGTCCCATTATCCTCAAATCTTTCCAGATTTCAGGGGGTTCCCTAAAATCGCTTCGGGAAGGTACCCCTGCTACTTTGGAGCCCCAAGGTAAATAAATTTTGATTGCATATTTTTAAAAATAATTTTGGTGCATATTTTAAAAACAATATGCATTCAAAAATACTTACCTTGGGGCACCAAAGTGGCAAAGGTTACCTTCAGAAAGCAATTTTAGAAACCCCCCTGAAATTTGGAAATATTTGGGGGGTAAGGGGACTGAGTTATAAAGCTCCAAAGGGGGTGCCCCTAGAGAAAAAAACTTCTAATTGGAACCATATGGGAAGAGGCAGCAGCACTATTGCTGGCCCAATCAGCTTCCTATTCCAATTAGAAGTTTTTTCCTAGGGGCATGCCCTTTGGAGCTTCATAACTCAGTTCCCTAACCCCCAAATCTTTCCAAATTTGGGGGGCTTTCAGAGAAGAGCTTGAGGAAGCTCCCCTGCCATTTCCTCTAGAACAAATTGTTTTGTTCTAGATGGAAAATGGTGTTTCATTTCATTCGTAACAAAATGCTGTTTCCCTGTTTGGTTTTGTTTCATTAGCTAACAAAATGACAAAACATCATGTCTTTTTAACATAATTTTAACATAATTCATGTGCAAGTCACCAAGAGGATTCTGATTGCTCCTTTTAGGGCTGCACAAAAATGTCTGGATCTTACTAATACAAGAGCTATTTATTGGAGACAATATCATTGAGCAAAGTTGCCTTTCTTAGACTTGCCAAAACCACTCACAAATTTCAAGCCAGTTTTTTAATGGCTAGGGTACACATTATGGTTGGGTTCCATAAGTTGGAAGTTCCTGTGTAGCTTGTTCTTCAAAGAAAATTGGGATGAGTGTGTCTGGATTCAAAAATGGTCCAAGTCTAACACTTTCTGTTGTAGTCCTTATCCAGTTGCTCTCAAGGGGGCGCTTAGAAGCGGCAATAGGGAAAAAGAATAGGTGCAGTAATTGTGCTCCCTATGTCAAGTAAAGAGGGTGTCAAGTAAGGTCGTTTATACACGACCCCTAAGCTCCGCCGCAAATGGCTGCAAGCTCCGGACCTTAAAAATGTTTCCCCACCAGCTCCGGAGTTTGCAGACAATTAAGTGCAACCCCGCCCACCTAAGCGCGACTCAACGCACTTTTCTTGTACCTGCTCTTTGATGGTGAAAAATATTTGATGCGGAGAGTGCCTGAGCTCTCCTCGCTTCTTTCTGTTGTTTTTCTTTTGCCTCCGCCCCTTAAAGAGGAACCAGGAAGTAAACGGAGGTCGGAGCAACTTCCCCGGGCACCGGAGGTAAGCCTTTATTCTTTTGTCCCTGTCTAAGGCTTTTTTCCCCTCCCTCCCCTCACGCAGACAGAACAAAGAAGTACGGAGCGGGTGGGGACGGAGGAACAGCAACGAACCCTCAAGATCTCTGGTCTGAATTTAAGGGACCAGCGGATCTTAGGGATCGTGTAAAAAGGCCCTAAATGAACCAGTGCATGAGCAAAGGATTATTCCACTACTACAGGGCTTTGGTCCAAATCAGGGTTCTTGGTTACTTCTTTTTTGAGTAAGAAAATAATAAATAAATACATACATACATAATACAGAGATCCAGTCTCAGGATTCCAGTGTTATATGTAGCCTCACCCCCAAGTCTTAAAAGGAGAGAGCAATAATCAAAAGTCAAACTGCCTAGATTACGAATGTACGCTAACCTAAGAAACATTCGCCTTCATCCCTCTTGGCTTTTATTTAGGTGCTGGTTCACGATTCCATTTTATTATAACCTCCTTAGCTTGAATTTACCCTATATCTGCTAATGACCAATCACTAATCTAAATACTGACTGCAGCCAAGAAATTAAAATACTGATACTTGGAAGAGAAACTATGAAGACAAATAAATGGATTCTAGGCACATGAAGCCTTAATTACCACTAGAAGTTAAAGTGAAAGCTATTGTACTTCGGATATATCGAGAGAAGAGAAGACTTACTGGAAAAGACAGTACAGTGTTACCTTGTATAAAGGAATTAATTCGTTCCAAATGAAATTATGTTAAGCAAATTTTCCTTTATACAGTTTCCCATAGGAATGCATTGAAAACGGAGTGATCCCATTTTTATGTTGTATGGATTCTCCCCATAGGTGATTATGTTAAGCAAATTTCCCCTATCTCCGGAATTTTTTATGTTGTACAAATTGTATGTTATACAAGCTGTTTGTTATACAAGGGTCCACTGTAATGTTAGGAAAAGTAGAAGCCACTTGGAAAAGAGGAAGAATGAGGGTGAATTAGATGGGTTTTAAAAGAAAGCTGCGGCCCTGAGTACGCGAGACCTGATCAGGGCTGTTAATGCCAAGATCTTTTGGAGGCCATGTATTGCCAGGGTTGAGAAGATGGAATTCCATACAAAACTAAATGAGGACAAATATGTGTCCCGCCCCCCCGCCCCAGTAGCACTCTGAATGCAGTTGTGTGGCAGATGGCAGATGAGGCAGGGAGAATGGGAGGAGAACAAACTCTTGTCTTGGTCATGCTTCCCTGTCTGAGAAAAGTTCCCCCTAGAAAGAGATGGCCAGGCTCCTGCTACCTTCACTATGGATTTGGAAAGAGTCCCCAGTGCTCACACCCTGAAGTTCTGGTTGCCTGTGGCAATCCTGGGCTGAGCAGAAGGCAGGCCTTGTTCTTAAAAGGTGTCTCAATGCATCAGCGTCATTCATTGGGGGTTATTTGCCAGGCTTTTCCTTGCCTCCGGGCACTCTTGGCACATGGCGTGCTTCTTCTGAGGGCTTGCTTTGTCCTTGTTGCATGCCGTCATCTTCATGATGTCATCTGCATACACTGAGGTAGTCTGCTAATGTGCCGAGCAGCCATCCTGTCCATTTACCGATTTGCTTGACTACAGCTCCCATAAATCCCAGCATACTTGTGGGAGTCACAAGCTTCGCTTTGGAGTCACATATAGCAGAAATTAAATTGGGGTTGACTTGCTGAATCCAGTTTCTAAGCTCTGTTTCTAAATGTTATGCGAATCCAAAATGTGGAAGGAAGCAAAGGTTTTCAGTGATCAGCAGGCGATGTTTCATAAAGGCCAACATACCATGGCTGAATTCGTGTTGTGTAGCCCTGCATACCAAGTGGGAATGACATTACCATCAGCTGTAAATTGCTGCTGATCAAAGGCTCCCTTTGGTGATTTGAAGATGCACACAATTTCATTGCATTGTGTTTGCCTTGAATGAACTGTGAAATTGCTATGAGAGATTTTGATCAGAGATGATTTGCCAGTACTGATGACATCATTCTTATCCTTCAAGTTTTTCTGATCAGTATTATTCAAGAGTCATCTAAGAGATTGTTTATAGCCAGTATAGACTGACTTCATATTTTCATTCAATAAATGGATGTATAAATGGTCCAGCTTATTGTATAAATGGACCTTCCGAAGAAGAAGAAGATCAAAACTAGTTGTATAGGTGGTGATGGGTCTAAAAAGACTTTTTTTGGGACCTCAGAGAGCTTTTCTGGGCATGTCGGAGGACTCAGAAATGCTTTTTGGTGAACCAGAAGTGCATGAAGCACTTTTGGGGCCTCTAATGGGCCTGGAAAGGCCATCGGAGACCCGTTTGGGGCAGCGTGAGGTCGGGGGTAAGTACAAGAGGCCCCGAACAGGCACCCCAGTCCTGACCCAACCCTGCATCTGCATATCACAGATTTTCAGTTATCACAGGTGGGTCGGGTCCCTGACCCCTGTGATAGGCGAGGGGTTACATTAAAAACAAGAGATGGCACCTCCGTCTTCCCTTTCTTCTCTGCTTTCCCATCTCCATTCCCTTGGATTAAAAAAAGTCCAAATTTCTGAAGGACTATCAATCTGCTTTTGCTTTCAACTTTAACTACAGAGGTTTGTCAGAGTGTGCCAATCAAGTTCATCTGTGCTTGTAATAATGGATACTTTCTGTATAGCAGCAGCCCTATTTGGCACAACAAGTTAGAACATTAAAGACCATTACTACTTCTAAATGAAGTATATCAACATATCTGTGTGATTTTGATAAACCTGAACAGTATTACATATGGCTAATATTTTGCATACTGCTTTCGTTTTTGTACACATGCCAATGTATATTATCAAATTTGGGCATGGGCACACAATTCTATGGGTGTTTGATATTGTTCTTTAGTGATTTTAAGAACTATGTGTATATAAACTCTATTACTTAAAATCACTGGCTACATTCACTTGTCATATTAAGCTATGATTATGTTAACCCTGGTTTGTTGGCTTAACTATATCTTACAGATGATCAAACACTTTTCCCCCCTCAAGACTGAAGGAACTTGAAATGTATGGAGTCATCCATATTAGGATATTCCTGAATATTATGGATATTATGGGCCTCCAGAAAGACAAACATGTCAGTTCTAGAGGAAATGAATCCTGAACTATGACTAAACTGAGGTTAAACTAGCCAGGTCAATCCTTGCTCTCTACGGATATACCAATTTTGTATACACATTTACTGAACTGTAAGACTCATTCCGTTTAGTAGGGCAGTAAACTCCTGAGCCGCTAGGCTTGTTGATGAAAAGATTGGCAGTTCAAATCCCACAATGGAGTGAGCACCCATTGCTTGTCCCAGCCAGCTACTGGCAACCTAGTAGTTTGAAAGCATGGAAAATGTGAGTACTGTAGATGAATAGGTATCACTTTGGTTAGGTAGGTAACAGTGTTCCGTGTTTAGTCATGCTGGCCACATGACCCCTGAAATATTTCTAGGGACAAATGTCGGCTCTTTGGCTTACAAACAGAGATGATCACCCTGGAGTTGGAAACAATTATGACTTGTCAGAGGGAACCTTGACTATGACCTATATAACTAAGTAGGCAGTTCAAAGAGCCACATAATGGCAAGTGCATGTAGAACTAGTTCCCTCTCCTTATCTGAAACCTCTTGTTATGTTCTTTCAAGTGCCCTCTGTTTCCTTTTCCTACAGTATCATGGCTTATATCATTTAACACACTCTTTTCTGGTGAACATTTGGCACAATACTTTAAGAGGGCTGGAGAGGATGACGCTGGAGAAGGGTTAGGGAAGCCCATCTTGGCCAACTCAGTTGTGCAAACATAAATATGGATTCATTCAATTGCGGTGTGTATGTACATTTTCAGAGGACAATGAGGGCATATTTTACCCATTAGAACCATAGAATCATAGAGTTGGAAGAGACCTCAAGGGTCATCCAGTCCAACCCCCTGTTTTATCCTGGGATGTTCAGCTGGCACGGAGAAAGAGGGTGGGAGGTGGGTGAGAAAACTTTCAGTTCAGCCCCAAAGCCTCATGCTGCTTTGTGTCCAACCCTAGTGCCAGTGGTTCTCAACCTGTGGGTCTCCAGATTAGTATTGCCTGCAATTATAGAAAAGCAAAATCCTGCTTTTTCTTTCTAAGAGTGGGCTGTGATTAACTTGAACAAAGTACTATAAGTGATGAGAACCCTAACCTTTACAGGTTTGTTTAACACGATATACTGTATGTCTGTGAAGATTCTCAGTCATTCAGGTGAGGTTATCTAGGATATGAGTCATGGCAACTGGACTTTTTTCTTGTGGCATCGAAACGTTTCAATACTAATCCAAGTAGCTTTGTCAGTCTGAGGAAGATTGGTGGGACTGAAGAAGCGACTTTGGTGAGTAGTGAAACGTTTCAATCCTACAAGAAAAGAAGTCCAGTTGCCATGAATCAACTCTCAGATTAACTCTATATGCTGTAGTTTTGAATTTGGGAAGCTTAACTGCTCCAATTATGTATCTGTCCAGAGATTTGCTTTTTATTTATATTGCATTGAATGCGATATACTTACAAGAAATATTTATCATGTTGAATTAGAGGATTATGGATATATTCAGGTATAGTTTGTGTTCCATTATTTTAAAGTCGAATTTTAATTTTTTTCCATTTAAAAATTCCATTTTGAAAGTGGTCATTACAGAAAATGGTGTAACTGGAACAATTGCTGCTGTCAGTGCATAAAAATGCTGTGCAAATATTCCTATGCTACTACTTTATGTTTTGTTTTAGGGTTTTTTTTTTAAGAACCAGCTTTTGTGGAAGCCAACTCCCACCCCTTAATTCTAGTACAAATTCTTTCCACAAAGATGCCCAATTGCTGTGATTTCCTCTTAGGGTTGAGAACAAAGAAATGGATCAAAATGCCTGTTTTGACTCTGACTGAAATATTTAATGCTTGAATGGAGCCGCACAGTGTGGGCAAACAGACTGAAGGTTAAACAAACCATCTCCAGCTATCCTAGCAAGATGGTTAGTTGAACATTCTCAAGCCTCCTTCTGTGCTCCTTCTTAAGTCTTGAAGGTAATTTATTAATGGGAAGGGGGGCTGCTGAAGACTGTGTGGGGAGGTCAAATTCCGATCATATCCCCCGTCACCTTATCTCTGAGCTGTCAATTAGCTGTAGGTGAAGTAAAACAGAGTCAATTTATCATGCCGTGGAAATTTAGAATACTCGAATTCTTCTCCCACTGCCAGCTTTTAAAACCTCCTTGACACCATTTTAATTAAACCTGCAAAGGAAATGTCAGCAAATATTCTTTGTAAGCTGTTGAGGAAAGTGAGTATGATAACTTGTTAACTCAAAGTGAGACCATCTTGCTAATTTTTTTGGACTTCAGTGATTGCTTGCTTATCACAAAAAGCTCCGAAGGCAAGCTCATTTGAAGGTGACTCTCATTGGTTGCCATTTTCACATGGGGGGGGGGGGACATAGGACATTTTGATGCCAAGGAGGGAAAACAACTTTGGAGAAAACCAGAAAAATTGATGAAAGAAAAATAAACATGGTTCCCCCCCCCCCCATTCTCCTCCTCCAATGTATCTGGAAGTTTTACATTTCTAGGCAGAGGGAAATCTGGTCCAGAAAGCAGGGCACACCGCTGAAAACTCTCTGTTGCAGCAGCCGTTTTGATTATGGCCTTTGCATGGGTGATAATTTGAACAGGATGTATTACTGTCTTTTGCTTGAAAATGTTGACACACGTTTAAGGTGTTCTGCTTATATACCACCCCATACCACTTCAAGTAGTCTCTGGGCGGTTTACAGTTTTTAATTGCAGTATGCAGGCTACACATTGCCCCCCCCCCCAACCCAGCAAGTTGGGTACTCATTTTACTGACCTCAGAAGGATGGAAGGCTGAGTCAGCCATGAGCCTGCTACCTGGGATTGAACCCCAGGTCGTGAGCACAGTTTTACCTGCAGTAAGTGACAGTCACCATGAGATTTGCTGTTCATGCATGCATGGAATTTTGAAAAAATATGGAAACAAAGGCCCAATCCACTCTCAATGATTACTTTGTGTTTAATTTAGGGAACCGCTGTATTTTAAATATAGGGTTCCCCCATTCAGTGTAACACTGTCTCCAGATATTCTGGACCATTCTGTTTTTTTTTAAATAATTGTTACAGATTTGAAGAGATCATCCTAGTATCCACACATGGGAAGTGTATTTACTGTTGAATGTACTGTGGTGTACTCAGTTGCTTTGGTACCGCTTGTCTACATACATTTAGAATTGATCTCCGACCTCCCACTCTGAATCTAGCTTGCTTCCCCCCCCCCCTTTTGTCTATCTTCTCCACCCCCACCCTCTTTCTTGTTCAGCAAAGAACAACATAGTACTAGGGTTCACATGGTCAAGTCCTTAACTGGAGCAAATTGGATTTAAAAATCTACCTCCATCCGATTATGGTATTTAAACCCCTGTAAAATAAGTCCTTCCCCCATCCTGCTTTGGTTCTTTTAACATTAGTTTCTCCCTTGTGCTGTCTAGACACTAGGATACCGTTAGGGGTCCCATGGTCGAAAATGTTCAGTGGGGACTAGCTCTTAGATGTGTAAGCCACAGTTGACAGCATTGTGTATTAGTTTTGGTGTTGAAACTTTTCTTTGCCCGGTTCAAGTGCACCCTGGCTCTTGCTTGGACATGGAAGCACAACTTATTTTGACTTTGCAACACGTTCTCTTGTTCTCTCCTGTGGAGGTGCATTATCTTCTGCTAGCTGCTGGAGGCTGAAAGGTCCTGTGCACCAATCTGTGGAAAGCATTATCTTTTATTGCATGGATAATTCTGTTGGGGGGGGGCTCTGGATCAGATTACTCAGGATGGCATTGAGAATTTCTGTTGCTGAAAATACCATTGTCCCCCCCCCCCCCCAACCCCATATACACACATTTTCCAGTAGAGTTCTAAATCAAATCCTCGGCAGTGTGGCAAGGGTACTTACATTTTGTGTGTGGTCTCTTTTGTTTCATGTGACTTCCTGGTGCTTTCATCTCCGTTTGTTCATCCATCCAAAAAATTGTTTCATTTCATTTTCCCACATGGTTCTGTGTTTCAGTTGCCAACTCTTAAACTTTGTTGCTTCAAAAAATCAGAGCTTATTATTTTTTTAAAAAAATCAGGGGAAGGTCATTTTACCAGTGGGTTTTGGTGCAATACCTCTTTGCTGAAATGGACTTGGTTGCTAAATCTTTCTCTGAGCCTTCCATAATAATGCCTGATCATTTAACTTTGTAACCTCATTGCATCCTACAAGTCTGGCTTTTCAAGTAACAAGAACAGCAGCAAGAACAACATCAGTAAATAAGATTATAACTGTGTTTGTGCTATACCTTGCCATTGCCAATAATCCTGTGACATGCACTGTTCCTAATGAAACAAGATGTGTGAAATTTGTAATAAAACATACTGTATACTAGTCTTGATGGACCACTTGGCTCCTATACTGACACACCACACCATCCTCAGTTCTTTGATGCTACCACTCTGGCCCAATCAAGATCAGCTATGCTTAGGAAGTAAATAATAATGCTTTTTGGAGAGGGCACATTCCATTGGGGATACCTTTTGAGAATCACATGTCCGGAATAAGTAGGGCCACCTTTTCTTTCTTTCTAATCGCCCTTTATTTCCTTTCTCTTCTCCCTTTTAGCTGGAGTGGGATGCTTTCAGACATTCTTTTAGTAAAGGTATCTGAACTTCCAGCACAGGTCTTTTGGCATCAATGGGACTGATAGACCAGCTAATCTGTAGGACTCAAGGTTAAGAAAAGCTGCAATTGAGGCTTTAAAAGAGGTGAGACGCCATGGGAGATAGCCTCTCAACATGACAGCCACCTCGAAGGAACGCTCTGAGTGAATGATTGTTTGGTGAACTGGGTGAATGATTGTTTGCAGTGCTGGACACCACACTTTTTTGGATATATATCCTTATGAGAGGGTTGCCATGGCCAGTACCCTAACCTGCAGGGAAGCTGGTGCAGGAAGCTCAGCTCCCTAAATGCAGGACCGGAGGGAGAGTGGGGAAGTTGCTAGCGATGAAACTGGCATAGTAAACCCTACTTCTGTCCTGGCAAAGCTGAAGTTGCTTCAACTTTCCAGTATGGAGCCTATGGATAGTCACACATGGGAGAGGATGCCCACCAACTCTTGGTGTGGGGAGCCAGCTTCACAGTCCCATTGAAATAAGCAGTGCTTACTTCTGAGTAAGCATGCCATAAGATGGGATATGAATGTTTGATTACGTGTTATTACGAAGGATTATTTATGATTTTTCCCAAAGCACACGACTGCCACCTTTGTTTCCCGACAGGATACTCCCAAAATGATGTATAATAGATGAAAATTATTGAAATCAATTCAGACGTCTTTTTTTAAAAAAAGTTAAAATATTCTTTAACTGACAACAGGATAAACACATCCCCCCCACATTAACAGTCACTGAAGGCCTCTCTAAATAGCAGAGTCTTAACAGCTCTTTTAAAGCCCAGCAGGGACTGTGCAAGGCGAATCTCACTAGCTAATTTATTCCAAACCATAGGGGCGGCCACTAAGTAGCCATTTTCCAGGCCTCCCTATACGTGGCCACCCAAAGTGAGAATGCCTGCAATGTTATTCAGCAACTGCAACAGTTGCTGCCATTCACCAGTTGCTCACATCCCCTGTGGCCTTATGTATAGGACATGTGGAGATTATGTTTGGGCCTCATCTTGCTTACTCACAAGGTAAGTTAAGAACTCCTGGCAGGGCAAGAAGATTCCAAAGTCTCAACACTGGCACTCCACACCTGCCTTAAGTGCATGTAACCACTGTGAAGTTCTTCCACTTCACCTTTCTTCCTTGGCCTTACGGTTTGCTGATATTGCACAAGGACAATAGAGCACACGAATGGGTGGTTTGCATGCACTGAGATAGGTGTATAAGCTATGAGCTGCCTCATGCACAGAATCCATAGTTTCTCTTCTAGAATTGCTTGTCCTGAGATTTGTCTCCCTGGGTGAAGACCCAGAGAACCACAGCAGCAGTACTTGCCTGTCCTGATTTTTATGGTGTGCACAAGCAGAGGGGTTTCTGCAGCCAGAGACCTAAACCACTGAACTGTCTAGAATTGCTGTGATTCCACAAATTTCAGTATGGACTCGAGGCAATGGTTTCAAACTGCAGGAAAAGAGATTCCATATGAACATTAGGAAGAACTTCATGACGGTTAGAGCTGTTTGGCAGTGGAATATGCTGCCCATGGGGGTGGAGTCTCCTTCTTTGGATGTTTTTAAGCAGAGGCTGGATGGACATCTGTCAGAAATATTGTGATGGGGTTCCTGCATGGCAGGGGGTTGGACTAGATGGCCCTTGAGGTCTCTTCCAACTCTATGATTCTATGATTCTATGAAC
Organism: Phrynocephalus guinanensis; assembly: GCA_037367245.1. NCBI lineage: Eukaryota > Metazoa > Chordata > Lepidosauria > Squamata > Agamidae > Phrynocephalus > Phrynocephalus guinanensis. The sequence continues at coordinate 86,503,257 of CM074732.1, forward strand.
TCTTCCCTTGATTTGACCAAACACAGACTTGCAGCTTGTTTTAAAATCCACACCATAAATTATACTAACTCTTTAAATGACTTTTTGTGCAGGGAACAGAGTTGAAATGGGAATTTAGGGCCCACCTTGCTTCTCTCTGTAAGAGCTTAATATGAACCTGACAGGCAAGGTAGAAACCTCTTTCCTGCCTAAAGCATTTTTTTTCATAAAGGAATTCCTTTTTTAAATGTACTTTCGTCACCCCACCCCATCCCCGCTGCTGCCTAATCACTCTTATGGCGTCTCTGTTCCAAATGGCTGCATATCTAATTCATAAATCCAGTAATATAAATTTAATTCCTGCATATTCTGGTTTTGAAAACCAGAAAATACTTTAATCCTGACATAAAGTCACATCCGCATATCTAATAGAAATGGAGATTCCTAAATTATGACTCGTTCATCATAAACTTTGCAATGAAATTGTGTGTACTGTATCTTATCAAGAAGTTGAGTTCAGCCAATTTGAGATGGAGCAGCCTCCTGAAATTCCCAGCAAATAAACAAGGGCTGGCCAAGGAGTGCGTAAAAACGATCACATGCTGGCTCTGTTCAAATTGGGACTGTAATCACAAACAATTGTAAAGTGTAAAGAGACCATCTGTTTCCATGGCCTTCCCCACTTCCTGAACGGGTTTCACTTCAGGCATGCTTTTTAATCCATGTAAGGAACTGCCTTGCTGATTTGTTTAGGGAAAAGAGGGGCAAGGCACAAATAGGTGCTAATTGCTCTTTAATTGTTTCATTGTTTCATTCTATGCATTTTAGTTTAATAATAGTTTGGAAAATATGGCAAAGCACACAAGCCGTACATATAGACATAATGATAGAATAAATCTGTCAACCTTTAGGTTAGATGTTGTTAACTTGATAGTTGGTGAGATGTATGAACCAAGCCCTAAAAATGATTTTTGTTCTCTTCGTGTAAACTAAAATGTGTGCAGAATTTTGTATGTGTTCCAGTGATTATTGTTGAAAGAGGTTATGACTCCCCCAAAGTTAAAAACCACTCTTTTGGCCAAATTTATCTGTGCCTTTGGCTGGATCTGCTGAATTTCAAAAACTAGGAATGAGAGCCTATGGAGATCCAAATACAAAAATAGGTAATAAGTTTATACCAGTTGCTTTCATTCTTGAGTGTTCTTTAGGATCATGCTGTACAGTCATCCATAGGGGCCAGTACCTTTACTTCTCCCTTAGCACTTGAATGGCTAAAAAAAACAAAAAAAAAACCCCAATGATTTAAAAAAAAACATTAGATTTAAAACGCAGTTGAAATGTTAAAAATATTTTTTTTAAAAATCCATTTTTTGATTTAAATCAAATCCTCCCTACTCAGGACTTAGTTCAAGGGTAGGCAATTTTCTTCCTTACCAAAGGGGTACACAGAAAGCCTTGATATTCCTTGTGCACTTTTCTCTTAGAAGCCTTCCGAATGATATGCCCCCCCCCCATTTTATAGTACCTGTTGAAGCTGTACCTTTCCATCAACACTTAAACTTGTCGAGGCTGTTGGCAGTATTAGCACATTTAAACGAGCATTGCCAATGCTTTCATCAAGTCTGTGTCAATTGATGTAAAGCCATTTGTTAGTGTCTAATGTTTAACAAAAGAAAATGACTGGCAAATCAACACTTGTTATTGAAAGTGAATAAAGATGTTTCTCTATTATTTAAACAGCTGATCCTTTTGCTCTTCTGTTTTTATCTCCCAGCCTCCCCTTTGTATCACAAAACCATTAAGGTAGCTGAATAAAAGAAAAGCCTTTTTGCCCCTGCTTTGAGTAGATGCAGGAGTTGTGTGTGCCCAGGGATCTCTGTCAGTCTGCCCAGGAACAAGCAGTCCCCTCTGTGGAAGGAGGACCTTCATGTCCGCTCTGGAGGATTGGGAAACCATCTGAAGCAGACTTAAGTAGCTTGCAGGGAGGAGGAAAAGAGGAAGCAGAAACCTCTTCATGTGATGCAGCTCATAGTTTTGCCTTAAGCCTAAATGTATTGGCTTGATACATTTATTGCACACAAATGATGTCATTGTAGTCGTCATTTCTCTGGGAAAGTTCATCTCAGAACTGTGTGGAACTCTAGAGTGTTGCAAAAAGGGGTGAAGGGTGCCTTGAAAAATTGCAGCTGGCCTTGATGTCACTGGGAGTGGGTATGGGAAATTTATTTATTTTTTAAATCCGAGAATGCACTATTTTTTTTTTCCGTTTTATTGAAAACATTTACAGTCTGGTTTATATTGCAAAATCTCAGGTTGAGCTACAGAGCCATATAAAACTGCAAATAGTTGCAATAAAACATTTCTTTTTAAACCAAAGCCTATATTTATTTATTTTAATAAATATAGACTTTTAAAGCAAAATCTTTATTTATTTATTTAGAGTATTTTTACCCTGCCTTTCTCCTTGGAAAAGGACCCAAGGCAGCTTACAGTAATGAGGGACAATATATAGTCTAATACACTTAAGACATATTCAAGTAATTGAGAGCAGGGAATTGAGGGACATCTTACAGCATTAAAACACAAGGTTTGCCCTTATAGTCTTGCATATTCACTTTTTAATTATTATTTACCTCAGTATTCTAGTAATGTCTGCAGCACCAATCATGGCGCAAAATGTGGCAATAAGTGTACACGAGGCTTACTCCAGAGGCACTGCGTCTGGTAGGCCCAGGCCTTTTATACCTGTAAGCAGATAAGATGGGATGAGTTACTGGGCCTGCTTCTCCTTTCTGTTCTCCAGCTGCCCTGAATGGTGGAATATTGCAGTCTCTTCCCTGGTGCCTTATATCATAAGTGCAACTGTTGCCTGGTGTGCGTTGGAAAAGGAGAAATTCAGCTGTTCAGCAAACAGGCCCAGGTTGCGCACTGAATAAAGTATTTTATAATTTTTCATATTTCTGTTTACTATTTCATAATAAAGTAATTATAAAATACTTTCTTTGTGTTTATTTGATTCCTATTCAAGAGAATTACTTTATATATAGTCAATATAGACACAGAGTTAAATTTTTTAACATTTTCTAATGGTGGTGTGCCTCGTGATTTTTTTCATGAAACAAGTGTGCCTTTGCCCAAAAAAGGTTGAAAAACACTGCCTTATATAAGTGAAGCATTATAGGAGTTCCTGGCAAACCTGTAATATTTGCTTTCATCACTGGTTACAATGAAAGGCCCCAATGCAATTTAACTGGATTACGGACTTCCTACTACTAATTGTTGATCCCAATTTATATTTCAGTATGAACTTCTCACAACCATCTAGCCCTAGGGCTACTCTGAGCAGCTTACAGCACTTAAAAATAGTTATACAGACAATATTACAATTTTTAATAAATGAACATAACCCATATCACCTAAGGGAGAAGGTTCCATAAATGGCAGGGTGACATCTGAGAAGACCCAACTCCTTGTCCTCACCTTCCGAGCCTCCTTTGGAGTCAGGACTCCCAAATACCCTGCATTGATCTAGGCAGTTCTTCTTGGTAGGAGCCACTCTGAGACATACTGAGGTCCCAAGCTGTCTAGGGTAGTGGTGGCGAACCTTCGGCTCCCCAGATGTTTTGGACCATAACTCCCAGTTCTTTGTCATTGGCAATACATACAGGCTTGGAATTCTGGGAGTTGTGATCCAAATTATCTGGAGTGCATTGATAGAGCACTGTTTCCCCCCTCCATTGGACCACTGGGTCCAGTAGTAGTTGTGGGAGCAAGTCTGAATGTTACAGTGGTGAAAACCTTGGGCAGAAACAGTTCTGCTTCTGTAGTTATTACACAGGGGAAGAAAAGAATTAACTGCCCATTTCCCATGGATTCCCATTCCCAGGCACATGTGGGGCTTCAGATCTCTGCAGGTGGCAGAAGCAGCTGGGTTACCTGCAGGCCAACTTGTCTGCTGAACAAGTTTAAAAAGCAGAGGCCCCCCCCCCCCCCCGCCTCGTAGTATCAACACCTCCCTTTCAAATGGAGCCAGTCATATATTTCCCCTGTTCGCTTTTGGTTTGCCTTTGGACTGTTAAGCATAGGAAAAGCTTTATGTATTAGTAAGCATGATCCAAAAGAAAGCTTTTAGTTTCCTGTAATTGGTAGGAGTCTAATAAATCTTCCCCAGTGATTTGTATGGAAAGTATTTTAACATACCGGTATGTTAGAAGAGGAAATACTGGATTCTCCTTATCTACCAGTTTAGCAGGGTTCAGTGGATTTTGCATGACTGTAATTGATGTTGGCTGTTTAGAGCTTCTACAGATTAAACTTCAGGAGATAAGGATCAGAGAGTTGTGTTTTGTTTATACAGAAGTCACACATGGTGCATGAGTCCAAGATCAAGTTCCTTATGTATCTTTGTACCATTTGTTCTGATGTTGTTTGGTGGTTACATAGACGAAGGCAAATTCTTACTGTACAAATGACAAGGTTTGCTGTTTTTTTTCAAACAGCTGGAGAAAGTAGGACCCTGCTCAAAACAAAACTTTACATTTTTCAGAGTTTTATAATCTCTTTTGCCAAACACATCAATGAGCAACAAGAGCTTAGGAGTGTGTAAGATGCCATTTAATTTCTCATGTGATAACGAGACCTGAGAATGGAGAGAGACAGAGCTCAGTCCAGCCTCTTAGGGTGCGGCTGGACTATATTTAGCAATATAGATGTTTAGCAATATAGATTGACAGGTTAACATTCAAGATCGGCTTGAGAGACATTACAGTACTCACTCAGCAGTAAACCCTTTCAGGGGCCACCAGCACATCTTTTTCTCTGGTTGTCAGCTCCCCTTTGTAAAATGGAAACATTAGACATTCTCCTCAAAGGATATTTGTTGTATTCTTACCAGGTTTTTTTGGGGGGGGTGTTTATGTACTTCTAGTTAAAATAGTTGCCATACCATTTGCTGCACCAGGTCATAATGTACACTTGTATGGGAATTGAGTTGACTTTGCTTTGAAATTCTATAGGTGATCATTTTGCTCGATATTTGGCCTTTTTACACTTGGAAAATACTATGTACCAACTTGCACAGCTAACTTTGTATCAACATTGTTGTCAGTAAGACTATGTCCTTTCTTCAAAAAGCAAAACAAGACAAAAAGCACTAAGGAGCTTGTTAATGTGCAGTAGTCCTAGTGTTCCACCTTTTATAACTTTGAATTCTAAAGGTCACCTCTACAGCATCTGTTGAAATATGCCTTCTGCCATTTCTTTTTGTAATGTCCTTAGGCTATAGCAGATTAAGGATTGAGATGCATCAAGGAAGGATTAAGATGCATCTTTATTTAGACTTTATTTTTATGTGTTGGATTTTCCTTTCTGAATGGAAGAAGCCTAATCTTCCAAGCTAAGGCTATTTCTAATATGCACAAAATATTCCAAGTATTATTGCTTAACAATAATACATGGTGCAGGGTTTAAAATGCAATACGGCAGCCAAACCTCTGCTCACAACCAGAGTTCATTGCCAGGTAACTACTCAAGGTTGGCTCATCCTTACATCCTTCTGAAGTTGGTAAACTGAGTACCCAGCTTGCGGGGGTAGATAGGACCAAATCAGGGCTGGAAAAGTGGGTCATGTTCTTTGGGTCATGTTCCTCTTACACACACACACACACACACACACACACACACACACACACACACACACACACACACACACACACACACACACACACCACTGAGTAGTGCAGAATCAATGTTTGGTCTAGATGACAGAAACTGAGGTGGGGGCAATATTGTAGCCTGAAACTGCTCACACAGTGATTTGAGTGCTGTGGGGCAATATATAAGCTGCAAGCTTTGTCTTTTGCTTTAACATGTGAAATGAGCAAGGCACAGTGGTTAAATTGCATATTGGACAGAAGACTCTGCTCACTATCTGAGTTCGAATGTGAGAGGCTCAGGTAGCCAGCCTGAGGTTGATTCAACCTTCCATCCTTCCAAGGGTGGTAAATTGAGTAACCTGCTTATGGGCAGAGGGAAATGTGTAGCATGCATAATTAAATGGTAAACTGTCCAGAAGGAGCCAAGGGCAACTGGATGTCTATAGAAAGACATGGAGCAGAATTTGTGCATAGTAGCATCCTCTCTCACACGCACGCGTGTTCACCAGCAGGTAATGTCCAGAGGCATACTGCCTTTCATACTAGGAGTAATATGTATCTATTATGACTAGTAGCCTGTGATAGCTTTATTGTCCCTACATTTAGTCCTCCTGCAGTAGTAGCCATCTCCACATCTTGTGGCAACCAATTCTACAAGTTAACTGTACACTGTGCTTAGGGATAGTTAAAGACCAAATAGCGGTTGTCTTGCTCAATCTGTCTCTCTCTGTGTGTGCTATCTGGAGCACTGGAAACAGGCTTTAAAAATAACACTTTATGCCACATCCTGCCCTATGGCCAGCTGGTCCTGCTCAGCTGCAACTACTGTTAAGTAGGGTACCACCCTGAATGATCTACCAAACAGTGACAGGAGCAGGGATTTCAGATGTTTAACAGTGGTGGGGCGCCCTTGGTTGAAGGCATGTGGCATGGAACATGGCCTTTGGCCTTAACAGATGGTCTCATGTTTCTAGTTTTGAAAAACATGGGTTTCTTTTCCCTTCCAAGTCTGTAACAGTAGTTAGTGAAGACGTACTCCAAGGAACAGGGCTTGTTTTAGTACTTTGGGTTTGCTCATTTTCCCCATTTACTAGACCGCTGGTGTTAGTAAACGACCTGCAGATTTAATCAATGCGTGGGCCCTGTGTCTCCTTTCCTTCTCCCTTGCCCCGCATTCCCAGGCAGCTTGGCCGACAGCCTGGCTACACTGCAAAGTGATGGAGACATCAGCTCTGCCAACAGCAACTGGTGGCTGCTGCTCAGAACATGCTCCTGGTAGGGTTTTTTTTTTTGCCAGTTCCACCTTCAGCCCCACCCTTACTGCTCCACTCCCTTGAGGCCAAAAGCTGCCAAAGAACAAGGAGAGTCCCTCAAACGCCTCTAGAGAGTAACGATAGGGTCTTGCTATAAATAATCCACTCAGATACAGCTCACATTTTAATGTGTGGCTTGGGCCTCGTCAGTTATATTTCAAGATTTGGATGCAGAGGCAGCTGCTCCCACACCTTGGTAACAGGTTTTTCCTTTTTGCTGTTGCCAACAGAGCGTAAGCTGAAGGGAATGTTTTATGTTCTCTGGTGTCTGGAAGAGGGCATGGTCCATGGCTGTGGAAACTAGGCTCTTATGTGTCTGAGGGGTCTGTTATCTGAATAAGGTCAAGGTGTGATGAGTGGGAGGGCATCCGCCTCCCTTGTCTTTTTTGTTGTTGTTTCAGACATCCTCCACGCATGGAAAGTAATGGTTGGAAAAGGAAAGTCTCTTCAGGGCACAGGGGCTTTCCGTGTTCTCGGGGAAACTGTGCTCCCAATCATGTGGAAAGCATCCCCTTGCAGAGGCATTGGTCTTGAGGGGTTTCCCTTGTCACGCAGAAAGCATTTAGACAGGAAGCTGGAAGCATTTGAAATGTGGACATACAAACACATTCTGAAGATACTTGGGCAGCCAGAGACACTAATATGGCTGTATTACAGCACTTGACTAAAAACCTAGGCATTCCCTATACCACAAATACAGTACAAGAAAATTACAATATTTCAGTCACATAATATACAATAACAAATATCAACGGTTGCAGGTTATTCTTCAAGGAAAAAGAGATGGGAAGCATGGCCTGGGGCAGAGAGGAACATTCTGGTTTAAGATTTTAAGCCAGTGGTTCACAAGGAACAGAGCTTCTCTATTTAGAATACAGTAGCTAGTACTTGAATGGGAGACCACCAGGGAATACCAGGTGCTGTAGGCACCTGGAGGCACCTGGAGCACTCATTCCTGCCAAGAAAACTCCATGGACATGGAGTCACAAAGAGTCAGTCAACTGTAACGACACACCAACAACAAGAAGCACCCCCATATCCACTGATTCACCATCCGCAGATTCAGTTATCTGTGGTTGGTGAGCAGTGGGTGGCAGGAGTAGTGAGGTGAAAGCAGTGGTGCCACGCCGCCCAGTTTGCCACACTGCCTAGTTGGCCACGCTGCTGCGCCACCATGTGGCCTGGCCCATCATGCCAGCTGGGAAGCAGACCAGGTGGTGCAAAGGGCCGGGCAGCACAGCGAAGGTGTGTCGGACTGGGCACCGCTGCTTTTGCCTCCGACACCCCCACCCCGCCAGCACTGTGTTCACTCTTATCCACAGATTTCATTACCTGCAGGGCAGTCCAAAACCAATCCACTATACATATGGGGGTCCTACTGTAGCTTTAGATAATAAACAGATTATGCTGCTGATCGCCACCGTGCTATGAGGACATGGCACATAAAGAAGAAGATATAGAAAATGACAGAAAGGAAAGGGTCAGTGGGTACCTTCTTTTCAAATGCATGACTTATTGAAGCTTCAGAGCATCTGAGCAGGACTTGGATGGAATCTGCTTGTTCTGAGTTCAGATGCAGCTTATTTTGACTTGATGATGTCCAGGGTGCTGTCACAAGTGAGTGTTGGACTTAGACTCAGGAGAACTGGGCACAGTCTCTCTGCTTAATCGTGGAAATGCATTGTGTGTGTGTATGTGTGTGTGTGTGTCAATGGTAAAACTATTCCTTTAATATCTCACATACCCTGAAAAACCTAACCAGGATTAGCATAAGTTGGAATCAACCTTTGGCAGCACACAACAATATATGGCACTAAAGGTTAACCTCAAACTTCAAGCGTCATCAAAAGAGACCCGTGAGTTAAGAAACCTGTCATGCATATCCTTTTAAAATGAGAAGTAACTTCTGCCTGACAGTTCTTATTGCCAGTCGTCAATCATAAGTTGGACCTCCGCCCATTCATTTTTTTTAAAGTTCATGTAATTACTTTAAAACTCAGGTATGATTGTAGTGAGAAATGACAGTGTGTGTACACAGCTTCTGCATTTTTACAGCCCAGTTTTTTTGAGATTTTTTTTTTAAACAAAACCACAGTGGGTGTGCAATCATGCGAACATGTTGACTTGCTACTTTTTGTGTCTAGGTTTCTTTTTGTGTTTAGTATCGTCTTTCCACCACACTGGTCATAGTTGATCTATAAAGTGCTTTTAACTCTGGTCAGAGTTCATGAGAACTGGGATCTCCATGCATTCATCTGTTTGGGCTTATAGCTGCTGCCTGCCAGCTGACCAGCTTAAGCGCAAAGAGGCAGATCCCTTCTTAGCAGATAAGTTGTTTTTTTTTAACAAATGTTTGCTAACTCAAGGCCTCTTTGGGGAGGGCCAAAATGTCCAAGATGGGTTTTGGCATACAAATTGATCTCTCTTTCCTACTTCTGCATCCCTTACTACTCATTCTCTGTTGCAGCAGCCAGCTCAGGTGAGGTAGGTCAGCACAACCTCTTTTCACAAGGGCAGCTGTAGCAATGGGTTGCTTGCTTGGGGTAGAAAGAGGGAGAAGCATCATCTTGTCTTAGCACAAATAGTGAGCTTGATCGAGTCACTACCAATGGGAGGTGTGGAGCAGCACACAAACAGAATGTAAGCTCAGCACATAGCCATCCAAAGGGGGAAGGAAGGGAAGGGTGTCTTGCAGAATTCAGGTTGTGTTTAGGACACACCTTTGCTTAAGAATCTGGACAAATATGTTTTCGTTAAAGCAAAGATTATGTTGGAGTTTGTGCTACTGTCATGGGAACCGGTTAGAGAGTGTAGGTGAAGTTACTTAGGATGAGTAAAATTCCTTTTAGGTTTTTTTTAAAGAAAGATCAAGTGGATAAGTATAAGTACCTTTCAGAGACATTTTCTGATTTTTTTTTAAAAAAAGAGTTCCTTTAGAAGTAGAATTGACAAGCCCAAACACACTGTTTTTGATGTGCTCTATTCTATTCAACAGTTCTCTTGAGTGGAATTAGTGGAAATGACAGCAATGAGAAGACGGGGTATTATCTGTGGTATACTGTAAACAAAAGACTCTCAGCACTTAGAATAATATTATATAAATGCTAAATTATTGCCTTTTAATGATTGTTTAAACACTGATTTATTTATTTATTTTAAGACAAATTGTTAGTTTGCTGACAAAAATATGAAATGTTTTTAAAAAATTATCAACTGCAAAACTGAAGTAATTTTTGATTGTATCCAGACAAAATTGTCCTGTGCAAGAAGTAAGGTTGATTCTTCTGTTTAACCTGCAAAGCTTTATCTCGGTAGACATCTTGTTCATTCTCCAATAAATGCCCGCAAATTCCGCTTCAGATAAGATGTTTGGAAATAGTTGTAGACAACACCCACATACATGCAAGCAGATGAATGATACCCTATATATGGAAATAGTGGGGTAAACAGTAAAATACCCATGTATCTGCTATCATCACTTCTCTTTTGAAGCTATATATTTTTGAGACTGTATACACATGCATACCACGCCTTATATGGTTGTTCTCCAGAATGTTATTATGTAAGCTAGTTAGGAGTTTGAGACAGCAGGCCAGACTGCTTTTAAAGTATACCTGTAACACTTAGTGAGTATCCCTACAAAACTTACTGTTTCAGCATTTTAAGTGTTTATCATGCATTTGATTATTAGTGCTTCTGTGTAAAATTCTCTGACTCTATGTCTTTTAAATGTCACCTTTTTTATAGTGAAAAAGTCCCTGAAGAAGGCCATTTGGGCCGAAACGCGTTGGGCTATTTTAATAAGGGCTATTTTAACAAACTTTTAATAAACTGCCTATCAGCATCCTGAGAGTGTTCTCTCCCACACTGCTATTGTCTGTGGATGCTCCAGTCCTTTCACATAAAATAATGGCACTGTTAAAATGGGCATTCTTATAAACTGAGAGGAAAGGATGTCCTTACCTGTGAGTTGACCATTTCCCCACAAGGACCTCCACCTTGAAGTATGACTGATAAGAGATGGGCACAAACTGCTTGTCTGGTGGTTTGTCTGGTTTGTTTACTGTCTCCAACAACCTGGCTCCCTGCCCTCTCTGGCAGGTACCCGCTTGGAATCAGTGTCCCAGCTTCCCCCACCCAACTTCCTCTGGGCGCTGTCTCTCTGAGTGGTTGTGCCCGTAGAAAAACAAGATGGGATCCATTAAGATTCTTTTGGAAAGCTCGTGACATATTTCCCAATATATTTTTAAAGCTTAATCTCAGATTGGTTTTACAAAAGGAAAACCCTTCAGACTAATGCTGTGCCCTCCTAAATATGGTTGCCTTCAGTTTATATCTATACTTCTCTATTACCATCTACACTTCAAAGGGCCTTTTTACACGACCCCTAAGATCTGCTGGCCACTTAAATTTGGACCAGAGATCTTAGGGGTTCGTCGCTCTTCCTCTGTCTTCCTCTGTCCCCACCCCCCTCGGCACTTCCTGGTTGCTGGCTGCCTGAGGGACGGAGAAAAAAGAAAGCAAAGACTGCCGGTTTACCTCCGTTTTGTTCCGGACAGCATTCAGATCTCTTAAAGGGGCGGGGCGCAAAAAAAGAACAAACAGAAGCCAGGAGAGCCCCGCACTCACTATCTGTACACCGGATCAAATATTTGTCACCATCAAAGACCAGGTACAAGAAAACTGCTGTTTGGTCTTGCTAAAGTGGGCGGGGTCGCACTTAATTGTCTGCAAAGTCCGGAGCTGGTGGGTAAACATTTTTAAGGTCCGGACCTTGCAGCCATTTGCGGCGGAGCTTAGGGGTCGTGTATTAAACGCCCTAAAGTTTTTTTTTAACTTTCTCAGAAATGAGCCTTTGTCTTAACTGGGCAGAATACAGCGCTGCCTGACCAGTTCTTGCTGTTTCATCGGTTAGGGTGAATCCCATTTCTTTGGAGTTTTCTGAGGCCTATAACCAAGTATATTTCCCTTTGGCTCACCTCTAGAACTACTGGCTTTTCCTGCCCAAAGCATCAAAACATGGAATCACCAAAGCCTTGATGGTTTGGAATCAAATGTTTCAAAGGTTTGAGGAAGCCAATCATTCTGAAATGGTGAACCATAGCTTTGTTGAATGGTAAAGGTTAAGTGAGAAATTCTTTGTTAAAATAACATTGTGAAATGTACCATAGAAAGGGAGACGGGCAGAGAGAAAACTGTGCAGCTACCACACAAATGGAGTACAGTAGGACTCCTGTATCTACTGATTCAGTAACCACTGATTCGGTTATCCACGGTTGGCAGAAGAAAAATTAAATAAATAATTCAGCAGCCAAACTGCAAGCTACTGTCACAAACGGCAGCCAGAAAGCAAGCTACCATCATAAAACAGCAGCCGTAAAGCAAGTTACTGTCACAAAAACAGCAGGTTTTTTGGGGTGGGGGTTCTGTTCTGTCTTATCCACAGTTTTCATTATCCACAGGGCGGCCTGGAACCGATCCCCAGTGGATACCAGGTTCTACTGTATATAATTCAGATAAAATCATATTGCCAGTCTATTGTAATTAGTTGTGTATTACCTAGTAGAATAATGTCTTGGAATCCAGAGCATGCGAAGGGAGCATCTTGGCTTTTGACTGGATGATGTATGGAAGTCCTTAAATATCTTTGAAAAGTAAGAAACTGCTATGGGAATTTGAGTTCTGTAAAAATGTCCTGTTACAGAGTTTTATACAGTAATGGTATTTGCCCAGTGTCATGATATTCTTCAGTTCAAAAACAAGAGGTCCAGCTGTCAGATAAGACAATTACTTGCTGTGCTGAATACACTCTTACTCTTGAATATATAAAGGAGCTTGCAAATCCATCAAGTCACACAATTTTCCCCCCAAAAACCTTTTAAGTTTTGAAGATACATTGGAGAACAATGACAACAACACAGCTAGCCTTTTCAAAGTGCACAGCGGGTTGCCAACACTCTAGATAACATTGCTGAGCTGTGTCAGAATTTAGGGGACTTTGAAGCATGCCTATTGCATGCACTGTTACTCATTCTAGTATTACTAGCCTGAGTCCTATTGTTTACGTTTGCTGGTATAAGTCTGATGACATCAATCGCAGCAGTATAGTGCTGCTCATTAAGTATTTGTTATTTGTATATTGCTCCTGGCAGGCTAAGTCGTGCAACTTGTGAGTGACGAGGCATGGAAGTGGCAACTCAGCCAGTGAAACTTTGCTGATGTCATTATCATGTTGCACTTACACTTTGCCATATGTAAGTAATAGGATTCTGGACACTGTGTTAACATTTATACTAATTAGAAATATATGAAGGAGAAGTGTGTTATACTTTGCTTTGCCCTCCCTTAGTGTATGCTGTGTTCTAGCAATGGTGCTCTTGCCATCATTGTCATCTTCCTGGAAGTAGAGATAATTAACACAGCTATATTAAGGAAAGCATGGAGAGTTTTTGACTGGCATATATAAAAGCCCCCCCCCCCCCCCCAGCCACACTGGCTGATCATGTCCGACTCTAGGGGTGGTGCTCATCTCCGTTTCCAAGCCAAAGAGCCAGTGCTTTGCATGTCTGTGGCCACATGGCCAGCATGGCTGCATGGAATACTGTTTACCTTCCTGTGTTTTATGGCGGTACCTGTTTATCTACTTGCATTGACATCCTTTCGAACTGCTAGCTTGGCAGGAGCTGGGGTTAACAGCGGGAGTTCGCTGTGCTGCATGGCACTGAGGATTCGAACCACCAAGCTGCCGACTTTGCAGCCAACTGTTTGAGCGCTCTAGTTCACTGAGCCACCACACCCCTATTTAAGTTGGTCTTGAGCGTTTGAATCTGATGGTGGCTTTCTTGCTGATTGTTTTCTTCCACCATTAATTACTGTGAGGAGTTAATGGCATTACTTTATGTGCGGCCAGAAAACTACACTGAGTAGGAGGCTGTTAGGGTACCATTATGAACATAAAGAAGCTTCCATTTGCTAAGATAAAAACAGAGAAAAATAGCTGCATGTTTTCTAACCTTTCAAAAAAAGTTGCATTTGAAGATACTTGACCCTTTTCAGGGTCAAAACACAAGGCTATTTCGACCCCACATTAAATGTCCCCCCCCAATACATTCCATGGGATCCTAGTGCTAAATGTCCCTTCCTCTTGAAACACACTTTCAGCATGGGAATTATTTCTTAGCCTGAATTGTGTTCTGCAACTTGCATCAGCTCTGCATCTCCCTCTGGTGGTCTGGAATATGTTTCCGTCTCTAATTCTAGTGCATTTCATAGTTGCAGTTTTTTTTTGAAGAAGTAGCTTAGTTTACCGGTATAGAAGACAAAAAGAGAGAAGCAAAAACCTTGTGGCACCTTCAAAACTTTTTTCTGCCAGGCAAAAATAAAACAAAAATGAAAAAATAAAGAAGAACCAAAGAGGAAAACATTATGGCACCTTAAAGATGATGTGCTATACAGTGGTACCCCGGTTCAAGAATGCCTAGGTTAAAGAAAAACTTGGTTTAAGAAAAGAAATTATAGGAAATGGGGGTGCCTCAGTTTAAGAAACTTTTAAATGGAATGCCCCAGTTTGCCTTTTTTCAGACCTCCAGGATGGATTAATTGGTTTTCAATGTATTCCTATGGGAAACTGCATTTTGGCTTAAGAAGTTTTCGCAATACAAAATGGCCTGGAGAATGAATTAACTACTTAAACCGAGGTAACACTATATTTTAATGTGAACCTCCACAGACAAGTTCACTTCTTGTTTTTTATCTGCTATCCTTATATCTGAATTCATTCATCCAGTGAAATCCACTAAGATGAGGTTCTTCCAAAATCATCTGAGACATTCATACTGGATTTGTGATTTTTAAAACACTGTTTTAATATTTCCTTAATACCTGACCATTCCCTGGAGGAGTGTGAAGCTTTTAACGATATCCTTTCCAGTTTCAATTCCAGAGAGAGACTGACAGCTACTTTTTGTCTGGAGCTTGCAAATGATTCTAATGGTCTTTCCAGAAGATGAAGCAACCTGGATTTTGTCCTTAACATTAGTTTGAGGTTTGCATTGAGCATCAGTGGTAATTCATGTGCTGGGTTGGGGCGGACAGGCTAGTCTTTCTATAGCTTTTCCTACTCTTCTGCTGAATAACCCAAACAATGCCAGAGTATTGAAGAGGACACAACATATGGCCGACAGCATCTTAGTTAATGTTTGGGAAGCAAAACTGAAGGGTTTTTAAATGGCTAGACATTTGCTTATACACAGAAATAAATAAATAAACTTATGTTTGTTTATCACTAAAAAATAGGGTCGTTGTCTTTCTGTGATACAGCAGAATAGCGCTTAGTATTTAAGAAGTAAGCAGTCTAATAAAACATCCAAAAATACCATAACATGGCATCGTAATAGGGGAAGAGTATTGTATCAATTGTTGAATAGACTCCGGTGCTTGTTCCACAGGGTGCTCCACATCACAACTGACCTTCTGCCAGGGAGAGGGGAATTCACATTTTTCCCCATTTGTACACATGTGGCTAGATGGCTGTGGAAACAGGTCATCATTGTAATATTTGTTAAAACGTATCAGCATAATTACCCCAAGTGTGGATTATATTAAAAACATAAATAATCCAGATTCAAACAAAGTTTAATGCAGGCAGAAGACTAGAGTGAGTTATGTTTATTGATGATGCTATGCATTGTCAAGGCGGAATTGACTTATAGCGACCCTAACAAGGCTTCAAGGTAAGTGAGATAGTTTAAGGAGTGGCTTTACCCGTTCCAGTCCCGCATTGAGCTTCCATGGCTGAATGGAGATTCAAACCAGGCCTCCTGAGTCCTGGTTTATCACTGAGTCCACTATACCACATTAAATGTAAAAAAAAAAAAGGAAACAGTTCTGCTTATATACCACCCCGTAGCACTTCAAGTAGTCTCTGGGCAATTTACAATATAATTATGCAACCATGAGCCTGCTGCCTGGAATTGAACCCCAGGTTGTGAGCAGTTTTACCTGCAGTACAGGCATTTAACCACTGTGCCACAAGGTTAAATATCTATTAGAGCAGTATCTGGAATGTGAGTCATGGCAAGTGGACTTCTTTTCTTGAGAAACTGAAACGTTTCACTCCTCATCCAAGTAGCTTCTTCAGTCAGATGTTCTTGGACTAAACTCTCTGAAGCCTTTACCACTAACTGTGCTAGCCTAGATTCCTGGGAGCTGTAGTCCAAGAATATCTGGAGACCCAAGTTTGAGAACCATTGTAACATAATATTTTTTTAAACAATGACAAAAAAAGTTTGCTTTTAATTCACATGGATCTTCGTCAAACTGGGCAGCTATAAGCTATTTTTAGAGCCCCCATTTTGGAATTTGTGTTAAAAAAAAAGAACCTGGCCTGCATATCTGGTTATGGATTATGGAACTCTCATGTTTCTTCAGCAGCATTCCAGCCTGGAGATGATCAATGCAGAGTTGAATGCTAGCTTACGTATGTTTGCAGTTTCCTTAGTGGTCTTAAAAATACATCACCTGCTTATCTGGATTGTATACGAGGACCATGTAGCTTCTCTTTTTCCGCCCTACTCCATCCCCAAATGTGATGTGGCCAGTTGTGTTGCTGGAAGTGCTTTTGACCAGATTGTGACCCGAGGCTTTAATATTTCTTCTTCCTATAGATATGCAGTTACTGTAATTTGACCGCTTCATAAAAATAAGCTGGGTAATGATGCAATAATATATTTATGCTGTCTATATGAGTGCAGTAATACATGAGGTCTTGCATGTAAGATCTTGTGTAAGATGAGTGTTTCCTTGCTTATTTATATCTCACGTTCCTATATTGTCAATTACTGGTCAATCAGAATAGTATAGCTATGACATGAAGACAACTGGGCATCTGTTTATATTCTTGGAGAGTCTTTTTAATGTCCTGTTCAGTTTATTTTCCAAGATGCCGGCCCAGCATTCTATGAACATACATGATAATAAGTAACCTTGCTGGTCACTAGATGGTGCTAAAGGAGTGTAAAACCAGAAATATCTTTAGCAGAGGGTAGAAGAAGCTCTATGGATAGTTTTGTCCCTGTGCTTTGTCAGAATTGTAGATGGTTAATTTTGCTTTGGACATCCAAAGTGTGAAATGAGAGTGAGGTTTTCTTTAGGCCAGTGGGTTTGTGATTCAGAGGAGTGGGAGGTTAGGAAATAAACAAAACCAAAAGCAAAAAGCAAAGCAAAGCAAAACCTGACAACGTTGTGGCATCCTAAAAGCCCACCCCGGCTTGAGACCTTGCTACCTGTCAGAATGTCTTTCCTTAAGATAATCTCCTTAGGCCATCAGATCTACCTAGGCTTTGCGTCTGTAAGTGGCCACCTCTAGAGTGATCTGGAGATCCTCTGCTAGGAACCAGCCTTTCTTGTTGGTGGCTGTGATGCTATGATATTGCCTGGTTGATGTCTGCCAGGCTTCCCCCTTTCTGGACTTCAAAAAAATGTGTGCAGGCTGAGCTTTTCAAAGAGGCCTTTGCTAACACCCCCCATGAAACTCTTGCAGACCCCTGTGCTTTAATTTGACCTTTGTTTGCTGTTGTCTGAATGCCCTTTTCAATGTCAATTCAGTCTTTGTTGAATTGACAGTCACAGATCCAATAAGGTGTTGTTGTCATTAGTTTTGTTGTTATTATAATTATTCACAAATTTATGGCATAGGAGGATAGTGGTGGGGGTTATTTCAACTACTGCTACTGCTGGTGTAACCCTGCCAGAATAGTCATGATGGGTGGTATACAATCAGGGGCGGCACTTCCATTAAGACGAACTAGGCAGTTGCCTAGGGCGCCAAAATGGAGAGAGGGCGCTGGACAGCCTGCCGCCACTCCGCTGCCCCCCCCCGCCGCTGGCCACCGCCGTTCGTCCCCCCACCGCCCGCCAGCCGCCCGTCGCCGCCTGCCGCCCGCCCCCCATGCCCATCGCTGCCCCCCGCGCCTGTCACCTGCCCCTCCCACCCGCCACCCCGCCCCCATCACCCACCCACCCCTGCCCCGCCCACCTGCCCGCCACCTGCCCGCCATATGATAGCCATATTTAAATATATGAAAGGAAGTCACATTGAAGAGGGGGCTGACTTGTTTTCCATGGCTTCAGAGACTAGGACTCGGGGCAATGGTTTCAAACTACAGGAAAAGAGATTCCATTTGAGCGTTAGGAAGAACTTCATGACGGTTAGAGCTGTTCAGCAGGGGAATTTGCTGCCACAGAGGGTGGTGGAGTCTCCTTCTTTGGAGGTTTTTAAACAGAGGCTGGGTGGCCATCTGTCGGGAGTACTTTGATAGGGGTTCCTGGGGATTGGACTGGATGGCCCTTGAGGTCTCTTCCAACTCTATGATTCTATGACTGTCTAGCTATATTTTAATATGAGGATTAGATACAGCAGTTATTCTCTAAGATACTACAACATTTCTTTCCAATTTTTTTTCTTTTTTGATCTGATATGTTTGCTAGATGTGTTTGCATAGCATTACAGCCTGGGGACGTATGGGTACTCTGGCTCGCTGTGAATGACACAAGGTGCTGGTGTAGGCTGCCCAATGGCTACTGTTCACAACACCTTTAAAAATGGATGGTGTGCTTGTAGGACAATATTTTTTTCTCACACTCCCAACAATTCAGACATAGAATCTAGAAATGCTGCTTTGCCAACTTTTACACAATTTCTTAATCCAGTGATGGAAACAGCTCTGTGGGATTGTTTGTCCACCCGTTCTACTATATACTTTTTATCTCAAAGTTGTATCTCTAGAATCTAGACCAGTGCTTCTCAACCTGTGGGTTCCCAGATGTTCCTGGACTGTAACTCCCAGAAGCCTCCACCACTCGCTGTGCTAGAAGGGGTTTCCGGGAGTTGCAGTCCAGGAACATATGGGGACCCACAGGTTGAGAACCACTGGTCTAGATCCTCAAAATCAAATGTTAATTTTATTCTTCTAAAACCCCTCTACCTCCACCTCGCTATGATTTTCAGACCAATGGATAGAATGGCTTTCAGTACATTATCGTGAACATCAGAAGCAGGTGAAAGGAGAGAAAGTTGTGACACAAGGGACACACAATGGAATTAAAATGGAATAAACTGTGATGGGAAGAAGTTTCAACAAGATGTGATTTTGGTGGCCTCTTCATGAAGGGTGCTTGCCTGTTAGCCATCCTAGAGAATAACACTGCCTTCTGTTTGCCATACATCTCCTTTCTCTGTAGAGCACAAAGCTACAAAATTCTATTGCCATAATAAAAGAATGCATGGGAAATTGAAGTTTTGCTTCCTAGCCTTATTAGATTATTCATGCAACTGTAAAGTGGTCTTGAAGAAATCCATGGTGTGTATGTGAATATGGTAAACAATGCTGTGAAAGAGATAATTAGTCCAACTTTCCAACTTTCACAAATGACATGCACGCACATACAGGCACACACACATAACTGCATGTTGTTAAGTCAATTCTGACTTACAGGCGACCGTTTTCAGGGTTTTCCAAGCTTTAAAACTTGACACACAGGCTCTCGTACAGTACTCGGATGTGGTTTGCCCTTCCCTTCTTCTGGGGCCACCCTGGGACTGTGCAGCTTTGCCCAAGGCCACACAAGCTGGACATTCACAGGAGGAGCACAGTGGAGAAATGAACTCCCAACCTCTGGCCCCACAGTCAGATGCACTGAGATATCAAGCCAGCTAATTCCCCTTATAGCTATCCACAATTTACCCAATGAAAATTTAGCTCTACTCTTCCCCTTATTTGAGCAAACACACTACAGCTTTGCCTACTATAGACAAAACCACCAAAGCAAAATTTCAGTATAGGTTTTCCTTTGAAGAATCACCCTAGTCCAGGCATGTCCAAACTTCGGCCCTCCTGATGTTTTGGACCGCAACTCCCACAGTCCTTTGTCATTGGCAGTCTAAGCTTAGAATTCTGGAAGTGCAGTCCAAAACATCAGGAGGGCCGAAGTTTGGACATGCCTGCCCTACTCTGAAACAACACGGCACCACTGTTGTCTAAGAATGACAAAATGGAACATAACTTATTACTCTTTGAACAACAGAACCTGCTATCTATTTCCTTGACTGGTTATAATGTAAAGCTCTATGTGGCTTGGAATTCAGATATCTGCCTTCTCCCAGCCTGCATCTTTATCTGAGATTCACTGCTGCCCCTGCATATGAAGGTTAGGCAGTTGGTGATCCCCCATCTCTGGGAGGCTCACCCTAGATCAGTGTTGGCAAACCTATGGCATGGGTGCCAATGGTGGCACTCGGAGCCCTTTTTGTGGGCACCCAGCATCGCCCCTTCACAGTCCCCTGTATTCAGGTTAAATTGCTGTATTGGCACTTTGCGAATAATTAGTGGGTTTTGAATTGCGGTTTGGACACTTGGTCTCTAAAAGGTTCGCCATCACTGCCCTAGATGTAGGATGATAACTCACTGAGCGATGCAGCCAGCTATGGTATGCACAGTATAAGCACTTTTTGAAAGTAGGCTTCATGATTTCTTTTGTCGCCTTGTTTGCTGTACCTTTTGTGGAAGTCCTGCCATTGGTGGGAGTGATCTCTTTCTGCATAATGACCTGACTGTGAAGTGTGATTTCCATTATTGTGGAACATATGTTCTGTGCTTGAGGAGGTAGTTCTTGGCATCTGGCACATTCCAAGCAGTGTGCTGGTGGCCATGTGTGTTGTGTAATTGTTTATGTTGCTTTAAGTTGCTTTCAGCGGACCTTTAATTTCAGCCTTCTGTTGTGACTGCCAGTTCAAATGAACAATTGTCCCACCCTCTTAATTGCTAAACTGTGGACTGAGGCCACCAAGGCTTTTAAGCTGGATCCTGGGAAATATGTTCTTGGCCCAGACAAGATGCAGGAAGCACATCGATCTCATCAGATGACCTCCCTCCCCCTCCCTTTCTTCTAGCATTTCAGAATCACTGGTAAAACACAGACAATGTGTTTATTGTGTTTGTTTGGATAAATAAACAGACTTGGAGGCAATAACATATGCAGAAGGATAAACCACAGGAATGATAAAGCCACCAGCAAATCCTCCTTGGTGGAGGTGACCAGATGTTGGACTTCGTGGAGCGCAAACAGCTGGTTGGGTTTGATTTTGAGAGACTCCAGGAGGAAAGAGAATGTTCATATTGACTGATCATGTCCGTAGATACAGGTGTCACAGCCTGTGTCAAGTTTTAAAGATCAGCTGTGTGGCTGGGTAGCTTTGGAAACCAGATGGAAATGAAGACTAGTCATAGTTTGGGAAGTTTCATCTTCCCAAAGGAGGTTTGTGTGTCCTCACCGGTTGTGCCCGGCATGAGGGCCGAAAAACAAAATCTGGGATTGGCTGGAATCTGATCAGAGCCTGCGGAGGACAAGTGGCAATCCAGATGTTTTTGGACTGCAGTTCCTACTGTGTCTCACCGTGGCTGTGCTAGCTAGGTCTGACAGAAGGTCCAGTCCAGCACAACATCTGGAGGGCTACACAGTCAGCAGCTCTGTTGCAGGTAATTGGAGACGGAGGAAAGATTGGAGTCATGAGGTCAGAGAGCAGACTTTTTTTTTACAGAAACTAGAGCCAGGTTTAAATAATAAGGCTGCTGGCTGAGTTATTATGTTTAGTATGTTCTTTACTCGCCTGAGTTTTCTGCTAATCAAGTGGTCTTCTATTATGATGTAGCATTTGTATAGTGTAGTAAGTTTAAGTAAACAATATCTGCACTTACGCTCTTTTACCCTAATCCGGGCATGTCCAAACTTCAGCTCTCCAGATGTTTTGGACCACAACTCCCACAGTCCTTTGCCACTATAAATATAGGCTTAGAATTCTGGGAGTTGTGGTCCAAAACATCTGGAGAGCCAAAGTTTAGACATGCCTGCATCCATCACCTTGGGAAATTGGACAGGCTAAAGTGTAGCAACTTTCATAAAGTGACACAGTGGTCCTCTGCAGTGAACATCCACCCTGCCCAAATTGAATAATCTGCTCACTGTATGACACACCTTTTCTCACAACAGGTGATGGAAACCATGGAGAGTATTGATGGAGTAGGAGAAAAGCAGGAAGGAGATCATCTACCAATGTTGATGCCCATTGACTCCTTCCTGCAATGTTCCTGTTTGCTGTCTCGATTTAGTTATACAATCCACGAATATTCTCAGGTTTTCCTCTTCATCTCCAAGGTCTTAAATTTGCAGCTAAGATTGCTTCACAGACCATGTAAAGCCATCCAGATTTCAGAATTTGCTCTTTCTTGACAATGAGCACGGTAGAAGCAAGATGGCATGCCAGCAATTGCACTGTAATCACGGGGACCTTTTTGTAGCCCCGAAGATTTCCCTGCATAATAAGGCATTATGGCTGTTCACAGCAAATGCATGTTTGTGGATCTCTTGATTCCCTTTTTTCTTGCTCTTGTTAAAATGCACATTAGAGATCGTTAGGTTGTACACAAAGCTCACATACAGTCACAGTTGTATATGGATGGATGGGTGGGTGGGTGGAATAACTTTTGACATTTTTAAAAATAAAGGCAACGCCTCTAAAAAGTGGACTTCTACAGACAGTTGGGATTGCTCTTAGGCCTGGATCGGCTTTCAGCAAAGCAAAGGGCTGCCAAAATGCTATGTGTACACTTAGAGAGCTTACAAAGTGTCTGCAATAGGTGTGTCAGTGGTTTTTGGAGAGTGATACTGGGTCTCATCCATTGTTCCCAGTATGTGTGCCGTAGTCTGATCTAATGAGTAAAGCATCTTGTTCCTGTCTCTGCAAGACATGGCAGTGCATTGCTTGTTTCTTTGCCAACCCACATCTTGCGAAGAGGAGGGCAAGAGGGGGAGGAAAGCACAGTGGAAAAGTGGATTCAGCTAGCTGGTGAAGTGTTGTGAAGCAGGCAGAGGACAAGTAGAAGAACACATGTATGTCAAAACAGAACAGTATCACGGAGCACATTCTTAAGGCGGAGCGCTGCTGGATGTCACTTATTGGTTTTTGTTAGAACCAGCATGGGCAAAAACCCTATGCGTGCACTGGGTTTTTCGAAAAGCTGACGAGTCCCCCTTCCCAATAGGTTAAAAGAATACTGCAAACATTTGGAAATGTCCAACAAATGGACATTACAAATCTCCAAGACTCTGCCTTGCCTTAAAACAAGAAGCAGTGCTCCATACCTCTCTCTATGTATTAAACAAGGCTGGTATTACTGTTAACAGTGATAGAATTATATGCAGGAAATCCCTGTTCATGTCCCCACTGAGCAACGAATTTAGGCCAGCCTCTCTCCGGCTTGCTTGCTCTTTCTTTGTGTGTGACTGCAAGGCTGTTGTGAGGGTAGAGAGGGTGCTGTCTTAAGCTGGCTGGAGAAAGTTAGTTACCGTATGTGCCAACAAGTTGGAACCAATTTATAGTGATTTTAACAGAGCTTTCAAGGTAAGTGGGATAATTAACGAGTAGTTTTAGCAGTTCCATTATCCCACTGAGTTTCCATGTGTAAGTTGGGATTTGATCCAGAGTTTTAGTCTGTCACCCTCTCTATGACACCACCCTGGATAATAAACCGACTGCTGTATGAGAAGGAAGGTGTGCCCTCTTCTCCAAAGAAAACACCTTCGGCAGAAAAACGCAAAGGGTCAGACCGGACCAGAGGAAAGGGAAGGTATCACCGCAGAGGTGGAGGAAGCAGGAGATTAAAAACCAAGGGTTGGCACTAGGAGGATGGACGGGAGAAGAGAAGAAGGTGGAGGAGGAGATTGTGGAGGTTGTGAAAGAGGATCCCTGGACAGAGGAATGGGTGACATTCAAATTCCCACGAGAAGTGGCATTATGGGAATGGCGGGAGAAAAAGGCGAGGAGGCTCCATTTTGGGGGCAGAGAGGGAGCAGAGGTGAGAGGCGCAAGAGTACTTTGTGCGCAAGGCACGCCATTGAGAGTTGCAGAGGGCTCTGGCCGAGAACCCAGGCGAGAGGAAGAACTAGCGGAACTCTTTGAAATGACAACGGGAGTTACGGGTGGGAGCCTCTCCATAATAAAGAGTCCAGCCAGACTGAGTATGGGCCTGGACCATTCAATTAGTAAAGACCTGCCAGTTTGGTGGTGGACTGTAGAGCCGGGTTTGACTCCCGGGCAAATTGCTGAGTTCTGGTCAGAGACTGAGCCTTTGATTCCCGAGAAGGGAGATTGTGCCAGCGAGGACCAAAATGTTGATGTAAACGTTGATAATAAAAGTTGGAAGTTTGCAAGAGATCCCGTGTTGCCCTTACAAGCCCAGACGGGGCGAAAGGAGGTAGATGGCGGGGGCGAACCTCACATGCTGTCAAGCCAGTTCTGACTTCTTACCTTTTTTCAGAGTCTTCTAGGGGAAACCTAGTCAGAAGTGATTTACTATTTCCTTCTTTTCAGGTCATCCTGGGACTGTGCAGCTTTTCCAAAGCTGCACAGCCAGATATCTAGTTGACTGAGATTTCCAGTCTCTGGGGTGTAGAAGAACATTCTAGCTTAAGATATAAGCCAATGATTCACAGTGGGCACAGCTTTTCAATTTAGAAAAGCTTTAGGAAAAAAACAGATTATGCTACTGATTTTCAATGTTTATGAGGACATGGCACTTGAAGAAGAAGAAGTCTCTATACTTATCTACTGGAAGAATAAACAATGTATTGTGACTAATATGAACACAGAATGGAATGGGAATGCAGGAGAGTTTGGTAGAAGTTTGTGCCAACAAGATGGAGAGTTTTTGTGTGACCTTTGACCCTGTGCATCAGTCAGCTGGAGAGGGCACATGACAAGGGCCCTTCTGTGCTCATGTGGGCACCCAGTGGCGACCAGTTGGCTGGTATGTTAATAAAATGCTGGACTTGATAAGCCTTCAGTCTCTTATCTAGCATTGTTTTTCTTTGATTCACAGCAAACAACACAATATACTTCAGTTTAATGGCATACTTAGGGCCTTTTCACACGACCCCTAAGATCCGCTGGCCACTTAAATTCGGACCAGAGATCTTAGGGGGTTGTCGCTGTTCCTGCGTTCCCACCCCCTCCGCACTCCTGGCTGCTGGCTGCGTGAGGGGAGGGAGAAAAAAAGGAAGAAAAGAATGCTGCTCACCTCCGTTCTGCCGTCCCGGCACTGCATTCAGATCTCTTAAAGGGGCGGGGGGCAAAAAAAGAACAAACAGAAGCAAGGAGAGCCCGGCAGTCACTACTGTTATATCCGCATCAGGAATTTTCACCTCCGGAGAGCAGGTACCTGAAAAGTGCGCTGGGACGCGCTTGGGTGGGCGTGGTCGCACTTAATTATCTATAAACTCCAGAGCTGGTAGGGAAATAATTTTAAGCTCCGGAGCTGGGAGCCATTTGCTGCGGAGTTTAGGGGTCGTGTGAAAAGGCCCTTAGTTCCATAGGAATCTCACCTTTCCCTTCTGTGTCATGAACAGCTGGGCAAGTACGACATCGTGTTCTGCTGCAGGATGGATAAAAATCAATGATTAAAAAACAACAAATAGAGTTAAATCACAATTTAAAATAAAAAAATCAACTTTTTATTTAAGTCATTTAAAATTCCAATTCTTAAAAGTTAAATTGTGATTGAAATGAATTTGAATCCAATCTACCCCGCTCTTCTGATACACTGAGCAAAGCTTATGGCAGTGTCAGCGTGGCCCAGTCCCCTCTTGATGGTAAATTGCTGTTTTCTGTTCGTTTGGGAATTGATTGATGGTGCAGTGATGATGCATAGCGCAAGATATTCAGTCACTTTTTGTGTAGGTGGGTGGTACATTTATGTAATAAGGTGCAGGTGTTGAGATGGAGAATGAAGGAAGGGTAAAGGCTGTGGGGAAAGCATATGTGGAAATAAAAATGTATAGAGAAGAGTACTGAGTCATAACATCACTATACCGTTTGTCTTAAGATGTGGATAATGCATAAGCATTATGGTTGTTGGTATACAGCAATCTGTTAAATTTAAATTTGGATTGGCATTCTGTTACTTGTATGTGTTGGCCAAAATATATGGGGAAGATTTTTAGAGTATAGCTGTTTCCACAGTCCGGAACTCCTAATATAGAAGGGGGCTTAATCCAGACATATGGTATCTTCCCTCCACCGCTCACACAGATGGGGACATCTTGTATAAAGACACTGCATTGATTTTATTTTCTGGAGAGACGGTTCACATTCAGGCTGCAGTTCTTTTAATGCTGGGGGCTGCAAACATAAAAGACAACTGTTTGGTGGTACTGTAGTGCAGAAGTCTGTGTATTCCTTTATCTTATCTATGCCAGGCTCTGTGAGGAAACATTTTAATTGATATACATGGGAAAGGAATGTGTGGTATGCTCTCATGGCATCTGCCATGGTACTGTGGCTGATAAAGCCATGAAACGGGTTATGTGTGTAGAATTTAAGTTAAAAGCAGTGTAGAGGAATGATGACTGCGGACAGTTTGTAAAAAGGCAACTCATAAAGCAGCTACTACAGTTAGTTTTGGACTAGAGTAGAGTTACATCATTATCCATGTCTCTTTGACTGACCAAACGCATCAAGCTGGGAATGTGTGGTCAGTGTTATGAACAATTGTGAGTTTGGAAGGAGAGAAGGAATGAAATCCAGGGTGGAGGAGTGTGGGAATGTTGCACATTTCTAATAAGCCTGTGCGATGGCTGTTATGACGTGGTAGCTGCCGTTCTTCAGTGGCTTACCAAGTAAGTTGGGTTGATCAGCAAAGACAGCCGGTTAGTGGAAGAAAAAAAAATATCCGAGGCCATATGGATAGTTACAGCACACTCATGACTCGGCATGCAGTGACCACTATAAAGTGGTCCCCAGGCAATGATCCTCACAAGCCAACCAGCGGTCAGCCATCTTGTGTTGCAGTGGTGCCAAGTTGCACGCTACTCACAACCTTCTGCAGAGCATGCCTGCTCGGAAGGATTTCCGAGTCCACGTTTCCCTCTGGCACAGGATACGTTTAGTTTGTTTAATGGTTAATAGTGCTCTTATATCACATTAATATATTATATTATATATAATCTCTGATCCATGCTTCCATAGTGTAGAACTAAACCATGCAGGACCAACACCTATTTGAAAACATCTGAGCACATATGTTGGTGTTGGTGTTGGTGTTAGAACTTATGAATTATCTCGTTGAATCAGTTCGGATTCTCCATAATTATTTTGGGTTCTGTTTTCATTGGTAGCCAGCAGATGCCACTGGAAACCCATCCCTTGTTCCCTGGGATTCAGGTGCATTCCACTAGTTCTTTCTCGTGGCCATTTATGGCAGCCATTGACAAAGCTGTATTCTTTTTTTCCAGTGGTTTTAGAAAGCAATCTGAACCTAGTTTCCTTCAGTCATCTTGTTCTAGTGAAATCCATGAGGTTGCGTGAAAAAGTCAGCCAACGAACCTGGCTCCTAGAGCTGCATGAGAGCAAGACTAGTTTTTCCTCTGTCCACACCCTCTATTTTATCTTCTAAACAACAAAGCTTCTAACGCTTTGGGCATTTTATGAAATGTAAAGCTTTTGATTATTTTAGCAGCTCTTTAATGTTCTTTTCTCATCTCTTTGCTGATATTTTTTGTTTCATGGAGGAAGCCAGAATTTTCCACAATAATCTAAAACTATCTGTGCTAGAAATTAATATACTGGCATTCTGATATCATTTCTCTTCCAAGATTATTAGTCTCCTAGGTGCCTTTGTACATCATTCACACCCAAATTTGATGATGATGATAATAATAATAATAATAATAATAATAATAATAATAATAATAATAATAATAATAATAATAATAATAATAATAATAAATGTTCCATCAAATTATTCTGAATGAGATATGGTGACCAGAGTTTACCAGCCTCTCCTTCTGATGGACCCCTAGGCCAGTGATGGCGATGGCGAACCTTTTAGAGACCAAGTGCCCAAACTGTGATTCAAAACCCACTAATTTTTTTGCAAAGTGCCAATACAGCCATTTAACCTGAGTACAGGTGGCTGTGAAGGGGCGATGTCGGGTGCCCACAGAAAGGGCTCCGAGTGCCACCTTTGGCACCCGTGCCATAGGTTCGCCAACCCCGCCCTAGGCCATTCCTCTTACCCAAGACTGCACAGTGATGAGCAGGGCAGTTAACCCATCAGCCACACATGCTCTGAGTGATCTCACTTGGCCCCAGGCCTGGGAGGCACTGTGGGAAGCTGGGCATCCAAGGCTGTGACTTTACAGCTAGGCACTTCAACCTCCTGTGCTAGGCCAGCTAGGACCAAATATTATATGAACATTCAAGGAACCAAAACAATGCAAACAATAGAAATAAGAAGCCACACCTTTTCGTTACCTTCTGTTGCAACACTAAAGAAAGGTGCTGTTGTATTACAAATCTTTTCATAGAATTATGAAGTTTTGCTCAGGAGTCTTTTGCATCTCAGTGAGGTTAAGAAGGGTTCCATAATATTGGTGCCACTACTGTACTGAGAAGGCGGCAAGAAATAGGGCCTTCTCAGTTGTGGCACCAATATTATGGAACTCCCTCCCCTTTGAGCTGAGAACTGCCTCCTCCCTGGAAACACTTAAACGAAGCCTTAAGACTATTTTTATTTAGGCAGGCCTTCTGAGCCTCCAGCCTTTAAATTGTTTATTATTTAATATTCAGTCTTATTGGCTGGGGGCCTTTTAAGCTCTGCTGCTGTTGTTGTTTTAGTATTGTTTTTATAGCATTTTTATGATTGTTTTTAAATGTTTTTGTTATCTTTAATATTTTAAATATTTCAATATATTTTTAATATATCTGTTTTGATTTTAATTTGTTAATTGTATTGAATTAGTACTGTAAGCCGCCTTGGATCCCTTCGGGGAGAAAGGCGACATAGAAATAAAGTTTATTATTATTATTATTATTATTATTATTATTATTATTATTATTATTATTATTATTATTATTATTATTATTACATAAAAGGAGGGGTGTGTTAGGCCATACATGTTGTGGGGAAGGTGCCACTCCTGGTCCCTTCTGTTATTAGAATGAACATGAAAACGTGACTGTCTAAAGAGGGAGAGGCTGTTGTTGTAGACAGGGAGCCTTTCCACGTGAGCCACAACAACCCTGGTTCTGGAAGATCTTGTCTTCTGTGAAGATCCACTGGGAATCGTGGCTCTGTGACATTCGAACCTAAGCTTTAGATTGCCCAAGAAAGCACTTTTTAAAATTGTGCTTATGTTATGCTTTGCGGTATCATATCAAATTCATGTATACAGATTGTGAAATGGAATGGAAAGTTAAAAGGACACTTCCTCCCCCCCCCCACGCCCCAAGCCCTGATGCTATTTGCCAGTTCTGCCTCAATTCAGAAGCCTTGCAGAGAATCCTTTATTTTATACATTTTATACTGCACGTGACCCTTGCCTGCATGTCTGAAGCAAATTTCTACAATCACGAGGGCAACAATCATGCTTTTAAATGTGAAAATGTAAATGAAATCGCAATATCTCATTATGCCTGTCCCCCCCCCACCCCACCGAAAGCTCAACTTCATGGTATCACAAACAAGTGTTGTATTTCCTAATCTTCTCAGTTGTTGATCCATGATGTCAAAACCCTGCTTTGTTTCCATATTCTGGCTCCAGTGGTCTAGAATAGATGGTGTAGATTGCTTTCTGTGTAAAGGTTGGACTACACACAATCATTTTAGGGCATATTACATTAAACATGTGGTTACTGCCTCAAAGGGAAATTTCCCTCTCTAGAACAATGAGGAGAAACCTGCAATGTCCAGATCAGATGAAGTAACAGTACTGGCCTGTTCTGCTTTGGTCAGACCTCATCTGGAATACCATGTCCAGTTTGGCCGAGGGAGGATATTGACAATGTAGAGGTGGGTGACCAGTATGGTGACAGGTCTGGAAACCAAGTCCTATGAAGAGTAGTTGAAGAGGGAGGGAGGGGGGGAGGGAGATGTGCTTTCAAATTGGAACTGTCGTATAGTGAGTGACCCTAATAAGGTTTTCAAGCTCAGTGAGATATTTAAAGGTTTTACCACTTCTACTTCCCCAGTGAGTTTCCATGGCTAGGTGAGGAGTTGGACTCTACATCACTAGATTACCCTGGGAATCCACACCATAATAATCATGTCATGTGCCATCAAGTCAAGACTGACTTATGGACACCCTTTTCAGGGTTTTCCAGATAGGGAATTATATGAAGTGTTTTGTCATTATTTTTTTTCCTGGAGTCACCCTGGGACAGTGCAGCTTGCTCAAAGCTGCAGACGCTGGCTCTACTCTCAGGAAGAAGAGTGAAAAATAAAAATGCCAACCTCATCAACTTCCTGATCTATCTATAGTATGGGCTGGTCAAAAGAAGGCTGAGAAATGATATCATAGGCCATCTCTAAAATATTTGAAGACTGGCAAGTAGATGACCTGATTACCCTTCCAGACCTATTAGTCCCTGGTTCTATGAATTAGCTTTTCATACAATGACATCATGATGTAGTGCATTTCTTTGACTCTGCTTTGTGTCACCAGCAGTTATTTAGAGAAAGGAAATGTTTGATTCCAGGACATGGAGGAGCAGTCTTAAATGGTGCAAAAGGAGGGATCTAATTTTCAGTAGCATACACAGTATTAAATAATATTTAAACGCACCTATTTCTTTTCAGTTTTAAAAAACTCTTTTCCGATTTATTGGTTCAGGGATCCATAGTATTCTGGAATTTCAACCACTGGGCTTCAGTTTTTCTGGAACACCAAATAAACCAAAGACACTCTAGGGAAAATGAGAATAAATACTAGGGAAAGAGGCATGCAAAACTGTGCATGTGTTAGGCAAGTTTCCATCTGGGTCACAATATTCTTTTGTGGCTGACTTGAAATATAACTTTGGTCCTTGAAATAACTGGATGTGGGGGCTAGAAATCCAGTCTTTTCCTTCGGTGTGTAACAATAAGAAAAGAGTGCCAAAATATGACAGCACAATTGGCTTGTGGCTGTCCATGGGTCTTCTAAGGACAAAATAAGATTTTTGAGAAAGTTGGGGGACGTGGCTGCTTAAAGTTACGTTCAGTTAGTTGGGAATATACATTCAGAAAATGGCTGGGGCAGGTTTAGTAAAACATCAGTGTGAGAAGGATAGGCTGGAGAACTGCCCGATCAAAGTGCCATCCCTCCCCCAAGAAAGATGAAACCAGAGGAGGGAAAGGGAGAGAGGTGTCAGTCAGGACCCATCAAGAAAAGGAAGTGGTGGGACTAAAGGAGAAATGAAGGATCCGAGAGAGAAGATGGATAAATCTGAGTTGGAGTGAGGAAGGAGGGCAGAATTCCTTGGAAAGGAGAGAGAGGAGAACGTAGAGGATTTTGGAAGGAGGGGTCGGGCTGCAGCAGGACCCTTAGAGGAGGAGTTTAGAGAAGGGAGAGAGGAGACGGAGATGGAAGACGAGGAATGAAGAAAGAAAGGAAGTAGAGGCAGGACAGGCAGACTTTGGGAGAGGTACTTTGCTGCCCGGATGGGAGTAGCATTGGATGGAAAACCCATGGACTAGGAAGTGGGAGAAGTGGTTGCAAGAGGAGAAGAGAGTGAAAACCCAAAGAGCCCTCATATTGGGGAGAAAAGGGGGCATGTGATTTGGGAGGGCAGATTAGCAAATATAGATCTCGAGAGAAAGAGAGGAATGGAAGGGAGAGAAATAGTGTGATTTCCAAGGGAAGGAGACTGGCAAGAATCTTCCTCATGGGGGAAAGGTGGAGAGGAGAAATTATTCTCCGGGTCCTCCACCTTTCACCCCAATTACATTCCCTAGGGTTCCAACAACCACATAAGTCTTCCTAAGGGATGATTGATTACTTCCCCATGTAGAACTCTATAAAAATGTGAAAGAAACTGTTGAGAGGATAAAAATCAATCCCTTCCTCACACCTTTGGAAGGGAAGGAACTGTTAGATGGGACTATTAATGCTGACAACAGTTTAGACAAAGGAGCAATAAACCTTGAACTGATTGAACTCCTAAGCACAGGTGAGCCAGGAAAAGGAGGGAAAAAAAAGTAATGATAGCAAATGGAAGCCAGCTGAACCGTCATGATCAATGACTTAGATTCTTTCAGGATTAATATGTGCTCTAGCAAAAACAGTGCAATATATGGCCATATAAAAATACAATGCCATTGCAAGTCTGTGGTAGGAAGAAAAAAACAACAAGAATTCCTTATAGGGTTGTACGTCTGTGTGAAAATAATCTAAAACCACAATTTACAACCATGTATTGGCAAGTTTGCAAAGGGAATGTACTGCTGGCGTAGGTGTTAAGTGTACATTCAACTACATTCTGTTAAGGTAGCTCTACTATACCACAGTGAGATTTACTGTTGAGTTATGAATCTCTCTCACATGGATCAGTTACCTCCACAAAGACCCAGTATTATACATTATGTGATGTAGCTTTGGCAATTTAGTACGGGACAGGCCACCCAAGTCAGCATATCCCTTGTAACTGTATGGTACTAAAGAATAAAACAGCAGTGGGTCTCCAGCATAACCGATGGTGAGAAGAGAGAGGTGCCACTTCTGTTCTTCCAATCCAGGCCTGCCCAAAGTCCGGCCCGGGGGCCAAATCCGGCCCATCAGGCCATTCTGAGTGGCCTGTGGCTGGCTGGCCCGCCCCTCCCTCCCCCTCCTTCGCCCCATGACACCACTGGGAAGCTTGGGTGGCTGGGCAGACGGGCGGTCTGCTGCCACTGGCACCACAGGGGAATGTGTGGGGGTGGGCAGGCCAGCAGGCCTCTGCCACCGCCAAGGAGCTTTGGGGTGGGCTGGTGGGCGAGCTGTCGCCACTGCTGGGGAGCTTGGGGGGTGCAAGGTCGCACATCACCTCTTCCAAGGGGCAACCTGTGGCCACGGCTCCCTGTGCTTCCTTTGGTCCCCACCTTTCTTCTTTCCTCCCTCCCTTGGTCCCTCCCTCCCTCCCTTTTTTGTTCCCTACCTTCCTTCCTTCCTCTCTTGGTTTCCACCTCCCTCCCTCCCTCCCTTGGTCCCCGCCTTCCTTCCTGTGGGTGGGGTTGCAAGGGGTCAGTGGGTGGGGAGTATGGGTCAGTGGGTGGGGCTTGCAGTGGGGTGGCAGGGTCGGGGAGCAACCGGCCCCTGACACATTCTCAGCCACCAAATCTGGCCCTCCTTACAAAATGTTTGGGCACCCCTGTTCTAAACAATATGTTGTTGTACTGGCATTTCACATAGGTCTGAAGCAGTGGTTCTCAACCTGTGGGTCCCCAGATGTTCCTGGACTGCAACTCCCAGAAGTCTTCATCACTAGTTGAGCTGGCCAGGATTTCTGGGAGTTGCAGTGCAGGAATATCTGGGGACCCACAGGTTGAGAACCACTGGTCTAAATAGTTCTGCGAGTTGATGCAACAACTGATGTGTCTATTCTCGCCTTCTCGGTGCTACCAGAAATCCACACAGTAGACAAGAAGGAAGTGTAGCACAAGGAGTGCCGTTGCCTATTTAAGAAGTCATTATGAATATTACAAGATCAGAGAAAAGGCCAAATAGATTTGTACTGGTGCACATAAGATAATATTGCAGAGGAAAGAACAGAGATTAACTTCTGCCATGGATGAAAATTCAGTCATAAACAAAACCAGAACGTACGCATGCCGGATTACCGACCACAGATTTAACCACAGCTGTAATATTTGCTTAGTATCTCCTTAGCGAAGATGATGGCGAGAGCCAGTAATGTAGTTGTTGATAAACTAGAGAATTTATTTCCAAAGCTAAAAATTCTGAGGTCTTGATAAGACTGAGAAAAATGCCGAACGCCCGTGGAACATGGCAGGTTGTTTGGGGAATAACGCACTTACATTTTGGAAGAGGAGAAAAAATCAGTACAGATGGAGGATATTTTTTAAAAAATGATGCAAATAAAATAACCCAGCTGTGCAGCTATGATTCAAAATATTTTCCTTACAGCAACTGAGGCGGCAACAGCAACAGCTCTCCCTTTGGTCTTTGACTCACCAGCATGAGAAATCAATTTTGGCTGCTTTAAAAAAAACTTACTATTTAGTGCCTTTCCTTGACCTTGGAAACAACTAGCTCAAATGTTCACATCCTTCTTCTCTTTTGGCCCACTCTTTCTCTAGCTTATGCATTATTCCAATTATAAATGGCTTCGTTTAACTAAAGAACACTAGTCTTGAACATTAATGCTGGTAGGTTTGGGGCATGTCCTTGGGACTCTTGGTTTTAACTCTTAAAGGGCTCCCCCCCCCAAGCAAGTACATTTGTGTACAGTACTTTGCACATATTAAACTGACCTTAATAACTTGATTATCTTGAACATCTTTGAGCACTCCAGTCCTGGGAGAACTGCTGCTCAGCCCTCAGGCTTTTGCTGATCGAATCTCAGTCTTTTCCTCCCCTTCGCTTGGTTCTAGATTTAAAAATGGAGCTTAACTAAAGGAGTGTAGGTGGGCTGCAAAAGAACTATCCCTTGACACTCTTGGATTCAACGACTGTAATTCTAAAGCTTTCCATCCAGCTAGAAAGAAAAGTGTGCATGCTTGCACAAGGGTGCTGTCAGGGGGAGTGGAAAAAAATACTTGAAAATGGAATAAACCAGTAGGAAGTCTGTTCGTCTGTGGTCAGTCAACCTTTTGTAACACACGGCGTCCTCTGTGGCTAGTTGGTAGTCCTCACAAATAACTTTCTGTGATAACATGAACACCAGCTAAAAAGAAACCTTTCATTGCTCTAGTAGGGCTAGAATGATGTCAGTAAGGAAAAGGCTTGATTAGGCTATCGGTGGCTGACTTGTGGGTCTGAAAATGGAGCAGTTTGGATGTCAGCTAACTTAGCCAAGAGGCAGGCATTTAGATGGAAGACCAGACTTGTAATGTTATACAGTACCCCCCCCCTCCCGGTCTATCGCAGAGGTTAGGGACCGACCTGACCCGCGATAATTGAAAATCTGCAATATGAGGATGCAGGTTGGGTCGGGCCTGGAGGGGCACGATTTAAAACATTGTGCGCCACTTCCCCGCACTGGTGGGGGCGTGGGGGAGCGGCACATGATGTTTAAAAAGGGCTTTCCACTGTGGAGCCAAGCACTTGGCTATGTGGTGGAAAGCGTTTTAAAGATCCATGGAATCCATGCCTCCATGCCTCCATGGAAGCAAGCCCTGGGCTCCAACTGATTGGCGCTGGGGTAGGGGAGAAAAACCTTTTGTTTTCCCACCCCAGCGCCAATCAGCTGCAGCCCGGGGCTTGGGGAAGGAGGGGAAGGTTTAAAAAGCCCCAGCTTTTAAAGCCTTCCCATCTCCCTTAAGCCCTTTTGGGATACTGTGGTCCCACGATATAGCGGAACCGCAGTATATGAACCACGAAAGGGTGGGGGACTATTACTTATTTCTTACTTCTTGGCAGCCAGCTTGTGTTGTTGTTATTGCTGCTCCAATCACCCATGTGGTGGTTATGTTGCAGGTTGTTAAAGCATTGTGCAGTTGTTATCAAGAACTGAAGAAAATGCAGGAAAATTCTCTTCGGATCCCTGTGTTAATCAGTCCTCCTGATATTCAAGCATGAAAAGGTTTATGAAAATATGGAAGACAAAAGCAAAGAATAGTTACTTAGCCATGTAAGACTGCGAAAAGAATGCCACGAAGCATGAAAAGTCCCTGTCAAAATATTTCTAAAATTATCATAAAATGGCCTTGAATTCCATTGAATCAATACATGAGCCTCATGGCGCAGTGGTTAAATGCCTGTATTGCAGCTAAAACTGTACTCATGACCTGGGTTTCAATCCCAGGTAGCCGACTCATGGTGGACTCATTCTTCCATCCTTCCGAGGTCAGTAAATTGAGTACCCAGCTTGCTGGGTAAGGGGCAATGTGTAGCCTGCATGATTAAATTGTAAACTGCCCAGAGAGTGCTTGAAGTGCTATGGGGGTTCTATATAAACATAAAACTTTGCTTCTATTCTCTTAGGACTCAATAGGATACTGGTCAGGGATTAAATACCATATGTAACTGTAGCTGCATATAAAGAATACACTATTGGGGTGGAGAACTCTATAGTATGATGCCCACATTTCTTTATCTCACAATGACAGACCTTTGAAGTGATGGTTATTACTAGAGATGGGCACGAAAAAAAAATTCATTCCCTTATTTGTTATTTGTTTCGTTACATAATGAAACAAATAATGAAAATTGTGATGAAATTGGAACAAACTGAACAGAACCACGAAATTTGGTTTGTTATTAGGTTCATTAATGGCTATGCACAATGAAATGAGCTGTTTTTAAATGTTAAAAAACGTCCTGAATATCCATTAAAAACCCAGTGATAATTATTTATTCTGCCTGATAATACCTACCGGGGGGGTTGGGGTCCTTAAAACGTGCATTTATGTCTTTTCTCAGATTGCTGTATTTTTTTCCTTTAAGGGGAGTTAGGGGACATCGACCCAAAATGGCTCCCAGATGCCTAATATTGATTTCTTGGGTATTAAAACGCTCTGGACATCCATACAAACGCAGCAATAATTATTTGAAATTATTACCTACCAGGGGGTTGGGGTCCTTGGAACGCTTGTTTTTGTCTTTCTCCCATCGCGATGTATTTTTTCTTTTCCCTTTAAGGATGACACAAAATGGATTCCAGTCACAAGATGGATGCAAGCCATGTGATGGGATCATGTACATTCTTGGACAATTTCAACCAATAGCATGCCCAGGTTGCAGACTGGGTAGGTGTGGCAGCCACAGAGGGCATAAGAAGCTTTGGCAGCCCCCGTCCTCCTTGCAGTCTGCGGTGGGAGTTAGGGTGGGATTGCTGTCTCTGTGACTCATTACTTTAGGCCAGCCAGGCAGGTGTGTGTCTCTGTGTTCCTGCTGGCTGCAGCCTGGCTCTTAGAGGAGAGAAAGAAGAGATTTCTCTTGCAGCCTCCCTGTGTGCGTGCATACCTCTCGGTGAGTACCCTCCCCTGCCCTGAAGTGCAGTCACTCTGCGGCTGCCTTATGCCCTGGGCAATGCCCGTCACTGCCTTTGCAGCCTCCTTGGGTACCTAGTCTATACTGTGTCTCTGCCAGCATAATTTTTTTTAGTGTTTTCCCTCTGGTCTGGGGCATTGGGGGACGTCCGCACGTGGAAATGCTTTAAGTTGCGCAAAAAGCAGGTAAAAACAAAAAATGAAAAAAAATGAAACAATTTTTTTTTCAAAAAAAATCATGAAAAACGAAAACAAACCAAAACAGACCCGCAACAAAAAACGAAAAACGGAAATGTCATTTTTTTGATTCGTGCCCATCTCTAGTTATTACTTTTAATGGAGAAAACTATTCAACCCCCTGTCCTCTAATGCCATAGTCCTGAGACAAATCCTCCACCGTGGCTGCTATTTACAATTTAGGCCGTTACTCCACATCCACTTTGTTGCTCTAGAAAGTGCTCTGAGATGTGGCTCTTAAAATTGTTCCCCCACGTCTATCACGCTTTAAGCAAAATAAAGTGCAACCACCCCCACCCCACACCCCCGAAGCGCGACTCAGAGCATCTTCCTTGTACCTGGACTTGGGGTGGTGGAATCCTTGTCGCTGATCCGTTGCAGTTTTAACACTGGTAGACGTGCCATGGGGTACCGTTTAATCCACAGCATAACTGTTCTGTCACCATAGGGCCACCTAGTGGCACTACTTGGAGCAGCCACATGACAGTAAATTCACAGTTCGAGAAGCCACTATGCACAGAAAGAAGCCAAAAATTAAGTATTCAAAGTTTGACAAATGGCAAATGAAAATTGATATACTGATATACCTACCTATCGGGTTTTAATTTTTTTAAAAAAAATATAGTGCCGCGGGAAAACAGAACAAAATGCACTTTGATGCGGACCCCGTCTGTGGGGGGTCACAGAAGTTACATAACAATAAAGTGTGTCCTTGGGGACGCAGGCACAGCAAGAAAACCATGTCACTGCAACAAGATTTCTTACACATTTTAGTTTGTTGTGGTACAAAGAGGACTTGTGGGGTAACAGCCTTAGATAGCAAAGGAGATGGCATTGTGTTGCATCATGCCTGCGGTTGAGAGTAGCAGGTCACCGTTGTCGGTTTCCTTGGCTGGCACCAAGATATGCAGAGGAAACTCGGGATGTGTCTCAGAAGGAGGCTCCTGGCAGATTCCCAAGAGAGAAACAAGATTGCCATGTTATGTGCTCTCCTAGTGAGTCTGCTTTCCCCGAATTTCCTTTCTTGTGGAAATCGGTCCAGAAATACAAAACACAATCGCTTCACGATGCCCCTCCAGAGAGGTAGCAACTAAATGCAGGCTCAAGGACATTTCTGTTGATTGTTGGAGCCCAGTTCTATGGGACAGGGTTACATAGAAGGACAGCTAGTGGCATCAAGAGATATTCTGACCGAGAGTCCACTGAGAACAGGAACAATATGGGGAAATAGTTACTTGGAGAAGAATGTGTTTTTATTGGAACAGAGGTGTGTGCCTGTGGGTGTTTCTTTTTATGTCTGGGAAGGAAGGAGCCTTGCTCTAGGAGCGATGCTTGCCTCAGCCGTTGTTTCAGGAAACAGAGCAGAGCGGAGAAGTGGATGATGTGATTGACCAATTGCCAAGGTCAAGGCACGAGGAGATAAAATGTGAAATCCGGGAGGACAGCCAGGAGAAAGAAGGAACTGTAGTCTGCCTTTGGGGAGGGAAAATGAGAAATGTTTCTGAAACAATCTTTGGTGGTGAAATAAATCCATTCAGATCCAGGACCTTATCTTTAAACTACAATTTGTAAGAGGGGGTTGACTTTTTATTTATTGTTTGTAATGTCATGTGCCATTCTTTCCTCATCATTTTTTAAAATTCCCATTCTCACTTTTTACAGTTAAAACCTTTTACAAAAAACAAACAAACAAACAAACAAACAATTGTACCTTCCGATTCAGCATGATGTGTTGGCAGAGTTCTGGGATCCCCGTTAAAATTTCTTGAAAGTGAATGTACTGAATAGAAAAGAAACAGAAGTGGATAAATGGTAGTGATGTGTGTGGATATTTTTTAGTTTGTATCCTCTCTTTGTGCAAGTACAAGGAAGAAATGGTTGTGTCCTTTCAAAAGCCGGAAAGTGATCAGCTATTCTGGCAATCTTGCTCTCACTGGTATGTGTTAGGAAACCCCCATTCTCCTGCTCCCTGTCTTTTGTACTGAGGTAAAGATTTAGCTCAAAACTTTGTTCTAGGTGTGTGCAGTGTGTGCAGACTGATTTAAATGGGCAAACAACATGTTCATCTTCATGTAACTAAGTATTTCACTGCCATAGCGAGCAGCATGCAGTAATGAATGCTGGTAGCTCATGTCCCTTCATGCCATGTCCCCTAATGCCATAGTCCTCAAATTCCAGCTAAATCTGAGAGTAACACGAGAATGGGAAGAGATGGATGGGGCACCTTATAGTAAAGAAGATGCCACTGGAAATTGATTCCAGTTTCCCGAGCTGTCTGCATCAGCTTAGCTGGTTTACCTTCTCGGCCTTTTGGCTAAGATCAAGTGGGAACACTGTTTACCTTCCCAATTTTTACAGCGGTACCCGTTTATCTACTAGCATTTACATGCTTTCGAACTGCTAGGTATGGATGGAGCTGGGGTTAATAACGGGAGGGGGGGAAGCAGCTTTTGGTTGGTTTCTGAAGCAGCACAAATGGGTGGGAATTGCTTGTATGGATGGGGCTGCTTGAAACAAGACAATCTGGCCATGGAATGCTGGAGAATGACAGCCCTGACCCCAAGACAAGAGGCAGTTTTAATTGGCTGCCCTGAAAACCAGATCTGAAATATTGTTAGCCAGAGTGGTGCCCCATGTTGGGAAGAAGGACACACTGTTAACTGTTCTCTGATCGGTCAGCTCAGCCCGTCCCACGTCTCTCCCCACAACCCCCTCCGAATCTTCTGCAGCCATGCTTTATTCTCAAGAGCAGTCAAAACTAGCCAACTCATTGTAGGGTTACCCCCTACACAATGGGCATGTTATAGAGAAGAAAAACAGAAGTGGCTTTGTTTTAAAATTCCATTGGAATTATATATGAAATATTGCGGCCTTCGGCAAGTGGTATAAGGGGCGATCGGGCTGCAGGCAGCAGAGAGTCAACAAAGCATGTAGAATGTAGAGCAGAGTGTGTTGTCCTGCAGTAAAAAGAGAGAGAGAGAGTTTTGTTGAAAGAGGTTTATTCCTTGGCTTACCAGACTTCAGATGTCAAAATAACCATGTTCTTCTGCCTTTCTATGTCTGAAGAAGTGGATGTGTCCACGAAATGTTACATGAAA
Organism: Phrynocephalus guinanensis; assembly: GCA_037367245.1. Lineage (NCBI taxonomy): Eukaryota > Metazoa > Chordata > Lepidosauria > Squamata > Agamidae > Phrynocephalus > Phrynocephalus guinanensis. The sequence continues at coordinate 86,543,555 of CM074732.1, forward strand.
GTTTGAAAGTTAGTCTTCAAGGTGCCACATGTTTTGTGTCTTTTGTTTTGTTTTGTTTTGTTTTTTTGTTTGTTTTGATTTTTGCCTGAAATTCTTGAAAATACTTATCACGGTTACCCTCTCTGAAACTGCACATTTAATAAGCTATCCATCTTTCAACCTGTCTTCAAAAATGTGTTTTAAACAAAAAAAGCTGAAAAAATCTTGTCTGTTTCCATTCCTTTTTTCCACCCCTGAGGAACATGTTTTCAAGTAAGGATGGACAAATTGGTATAAACTGCTAATGAGATTTACAGATAATGGGTGTATTAAATCCAGAGGCCAGTAAACAGATTAAATGAAGTCTGACTGGAATAAATAGCAGTGTTGAAATGTGTGGCAGAACACTCAGAAGTACCTGGGAAATTAATGTGTTGTGTTCTTAGGTTGGCTATATGCAAAAGAGGTCAAAGTTCCTCCACCTTTAATTGTTTGAAGAAAACAGAATTTCAGTAAATATTAAGTTTTTATGCAAAACACACTCCCTGAAGCTCATTCTTCTGTACAGGTCTTAAAAAGGTAGAAGAGCCCTAAACTCGATTCAATAGGGAATAGGACAAGAATGAATGCTGGTTCTGAGAAACATAATAAAAATGAAGTGGGCAGCTTTTCGATTCCTTTCTTGTGATGTCTAAACCCAGCAGGAGGACATCAGGGATGGCTGAAGTAGAGCTAAGAGAAAGAACCAGCCAGACCTGCCTGGAAAACAGATTTCATTTTGTGTCTGATACTATCTAGTAGATGCCTACAAAGTTTTCCGGCTGGAAACTGAGTCAGCAAGAAAAAACAGAGTTAATCTCATCTGTGGATATCGATCGATAGAAAAGAATATACAGTGGACTTGTATAACAAACGGTTTGTATAACATAAAATCTGTACAACATTAAAAATATGGAGATAGGGGAAATTAGCTTAACAGAATTGCCTATGGTGCGAATCCATAGAACTTAAAAATGGTCGCGATTAGGGATTACTCCATTTTCAATGCATTCCTATGGGAAATTTGTATAAAGAAAAATTTGCTTAACAGAATTTCATTTGGAACGAATTAATTCCTTTATACAAGGTACCACGGTACTGTATTTGTGAAAGCTCTTCTGGAGGACTCAGACCTTCCTGGGTGTAACCAGCACATTAATGAACCCAAACAAACAAACAAACAGGATTGATAGTGTTGAAACGGGATTTAGGGGCATATATTCCATGCTGTCCTTGAGGCCACATGACTCCAGTTTTGGAGTTAGGTGAGAGATAGATGCTTGTCCCATTTTTGCTGCATTTGACAGGGACAAAAATCAAGTGGTTTGGACAGGGCCTGAGAAGCTGAACGAGGAACAAAGCTGAATAGTCTGAGAGGCAGGTCACAGGATGTCCCGGAGTCCAGAGGAGATACGCAGGCTGCTCCTGCTTCAAGGAAGCACAGTGGGACGTCAACATCCCAATCTCTAATCTCACCTCATTCCTTGCACCATCCAGCCAGCTCATGGAGCAAAAGCTCATCATAGAAATGTGCGTAGGAAGCAGAAAAGCTGGAGGGAAATTGGTATCAAACCCCAAATAAAACAAACCACACACTGACTGTAAATCCTCTTTCAGTTGTGGAGCTTCTTGGGTGGTTGGGGGCAGTCAGATTCTTTTAACTTAGCCAACCCCACAGGGTTATTAGGAGGATCAGTTGGAGGAGGAAAGGGATTACGAAGCCCCCCCAGCCTCTTCAGAGGAAATCCAATAAACATTTTAACCTGGTTGCTTGGCAGTCGTAGCTTAGAACCACACAATCACACCAAGCTGGAAGGGGCCTCAAGGATCATTGAAAAGAGTCCTTGCTTAAGTAAGAAATGTATGTGTGATGCATTCCTGACAGATATCAGTCTAACCCGTGTCAGACATGGCCTGGTTTCCAGACCTTTTACCATCCCGCTTGCCCTCCTCTGGACGCTTTCCAGCTTGTCAAGATCCTCCTTAAACTGTGATGCCCGGAATGGGACAGAGCTATGTATAGTTTACTTATTAGGTGATCTTTACTGCTAGAAATAAAGCCTACACATTAACTTGAAAGACAAATCTTCTGCTTATTTTGTACACAACCTTTGAGGGGGGTGCATAGTGTAATCTTTTTCAAAGGGTTTTGCTAATAAGGACCTGGTGTATCTGTGTAGCTTCCATGCTTGCAGGACCAGGGAGTTTTATGAAACTTCTGGTTTTCTTTTCATACATACAATGAGAATAACAGATTAGCTGAGCCTCGTGGCGCAGTGGTTAAATGCCTGTACTGCAGGTAAAACTGTGCTCACGACCTGGGTTCAATCCCCGGTAGCAGGCTCAAGGTTCACTCAGCCTTCCATCCTTCCGAGGTCGGTAAAATGAGTACCCAGCTCGCTGGGGGGGCAATGTGTAGCCTGCACACTGTAATCAAAATTGTAAACCGCCCAGAGACTACTTGTAGTGGTATGGGGCGGTATATAAGCAGAACACTTTGCTTTTGCTTTTAGCTGTTAGGTTGGCTGCTATTGCCAGCCAATTTGTCTAAAGCTTGAACCTCTCTCTCTCTCTCTCTCTCTCTCTCTCTCTCTCTCTCTCTCTCTCTCTCTCTCTCTCTCATGATTAATATGATAGCTCCTCATCAAGTGATGCACTCCAAGTGCACCAAGAATGGTGGGAAGTTAATATTTAAAGCTGTGCCGTTTGCAAGGGGACCCCAAATGCAATGTGCCTGCCTGCAGACAAGAGTCTCAGAGGATGACTGGTGAGGAAGCACATACTGTATATTGCAATGCTAGCTAGGCTGTCAGTGGTGGGGAATGAATACATACCCATGCTCTGGTAGAAATTAGACAAACCCATTTGGTAGGGATGTGCTTAGACAAGTTTCTCACAATCCCAGCTTGACTCTACGGTTGGCTTCTGAACCATGCCACTGGCTTAGAACCATAGAGTCGTTACTTACTCTTAGGCTTGTAGGTGGATTGTGGTCAGGAATTTTAAAAATAGAAATGACGAATTGTTTGCTGCCAGGCATGTAGTGTTGGTGGGTGGTAGGAGAAGTTAAGATGGGAGTAGTTTGCCAATAGCAAGTAACCATAAAGAGGACGTCCTCTCAACCAAGTGCAAAGATGGATGAGGAGGCTGTTTCTAAACCCAGTGGCTATCTTAGATATGTGGGACATGAGTGTCAGTGGAATACAGCTGTATAGCTGTGATGAGAGCTTAGAAATATTACTTGTTTGAATTACAATTCTCTGTATCCCTTAATCAGACTATCTGGGGGGTGTTAGGAGTTGTAAGCTGGCTAGATGCCCTAAGCACACCCGATCTCGCCTGATTTTGGAAGCTAAGCAAGGTCGGCCCTGGTTAGTACTTGGATGGGAGACCACCAGGGAATACCAGGTGCTGTAGGCACCTGGAATAGGAACTGGCAAACCACTCCAGTATTGGTGCCAAAAAAAACCTCCATGAACCTGGAGTCATGAAGAGTTGGTCACGACTGTAACAATACACACGCACACACACACATACACACATTAAATAGAAAAGCTGTCATTTCTATAAGTTAGAAATGACTTAGCAGCACACAATGGTATGATGACAGATACCTGGGACAGAGCCATCTCGTGCACCTTTTCTTACGGGGGTCAGAAGGCCTTAATCCCCACTCTTTTGGCATGCTACTGTGATAAATATGTTGATGCCTATCCATCTTTGCCAAAGGGGAGACAGCCCCACCCCATGACTTTTATGTCATCGCTGAGGATACAAATATTAGCTCTTCATGTGTGTTGCGTCGTTACAGTCATGACCGACTCTTCGTGACCCCATGTCCATGGAGTTTTCATAGTGCTGTTAATTTGACTGGCAAATATTTTAAGCATATAGCTAATGACCATGATATCACTAAAATGTTTCAGATGAAAAGCATTTAGTTTTAGTTAGATCTTTCCCCATCTTGACATTTTAACAGGATGTGGAGGGATGCAGCCTCTGGAATGATAAATCTGTTTCAATACCAGCCCTTCCTATTGCTGTTGGGAATATACTTACTGCCCTATCATATTTCTCTTTTGTTCCTCTTCTGTTAGAAATAGAGATGGGCACGACTTGAAAATTTTTTTTTTCGAGTTGTCGTTAGTCGGGCCAGTCCCATTTCGGGTCGTTTCCGGTTTTCGTGAAAATTCGCAAAAAATAGTCGGTTCGTTTTTTCGTTTTTTCGTTGTCGTTAGCACTGGTTTTTTTGGGGGGGAGCGGGCTCCTGGAGGCACCTCTGTGGGGTGGGTGCCTCCTCTGGCCCGCTATAAAGGGAAAGTGGGCTCCTGGAGGCACCCATGTGTGCCTCCTGCCACTAGGAAGGGGAAGCAGGCTCCAAGAGAGACCCCTCTACATGGGGGTCTCCCTTCCTCACCTGCTGCTGCTGCAAAATGCTATGCAATAGCCATATGGATATTGCATAACATAATGTGCAGACGTGAGACCAGTGTGAGAGTGATAGGGTCATACCTTCCCTTCACAAGGCTCCCGCACCACCATGTCTCACACAGAAGGGAATTGTACTTGCTGCGTGTAGTGCAATGCAAGCAAGTAGATCTGGCTTTAAGGTGGCTTAGTGCAAGAGCTAGGGTTAGGCTAGTGACGGGTAAGGTTACGGTGGGCTAGTGGGTTGCACCTCTGGGTGCCTCTCTGACCCACTAAGAAGACAGTCTGTGACGTATGGGTACGGAGTCAAGGGTTAGGGTTAGGGCTAGGGCAGGTTTTAGGGGGCTTTTTGGCACATCCCAGAAGTCTCCATGGCCAAGTGGCCATGCGACTGGTGGGATGGCTCCAAAAATTTGCATGGTTGTCCACTCCCACATGGCTGGCCACTTGGCCAGCCCATCATTGCGCAGGTGTAAATAAAATAAAATAAAATAAAATCAATGGAGGACAGAGGAGGAGAGGAGAGACATTTTGTTGCAAGAAAAAACCCACTGCTACTGTGAAAAATCTGGCAGTTTATAAATTTTCGCGTGTTTCTGTTGTGCTTGTGTGTTTTTGGACCACGATTTCAAAAACAATATTGCGTTTGCCGCCCCATTTTGGATCCCCCGCCCGCACCGCATGGCATGGGCGATGGCGACTCGCGAGTCCGGCTGCCCAGAACGGGGGGGAGGCGGGACCCCCCCCCAGAAACCACCCCTCCGGTAGGTGCCCTGCGCCCTTAGTCAAGCAGGCATTTTTCCGCCTGCTTTTTTGGCCCGGGAATGGGTGGGGGGAGAGTTTAAAAGTTTTTTCCTGTGCCGTCCGTGCCGCTTGCTTGCGCTTTAATTGCGGCGGCCGGCGGCGAGACTGGGCTTTTTGCTGGCTGCGAGCCTGCGGCGAGTCCCACCAGAGCAGCCCAGGACGGGGGATGAGGGGGGAGGCCGGGGACCTCCAGAAACAACCCCTCTGGTAGGTGCCCTGAGGCACGGCAGGCATTTTTCCCGCCTGCTTTTTGGCGGGAACCGGGTTTTTTTTAACTTTTAAAAACTTTTTTTCTGTGCCGCGTGTGGCATCGCGCAATCTCGCGATGCAAGGAACGAGCACGACAAATCAGACCAAAATTGTTCGTTCGTCGGTTCGAGCTCGAAGTCTGGGGGAGTAATTCCCGTTACCATTTCCGTAGAGTAACGGAACCGAGTAACGGAAACGGAAACGGAAATACCGCTAAGTCGTGCCCATCTCTAGTTAGAAATGATTTCTTGAAAGAAGAGAGCCTGCAACCCCACTGCTGATGTTAATGATTTTGAAAATGATGTTATAAACAACAAGGAAGAGGAAAAAATATTAAGACGTTGCCTTTATATTGGCTCGGGGCAGGGAGGAGTTTAATGTGCCCAAATACTTTTGTAAGCTCCAGGGGCAGAAAAAACAGCAAAATGCTAAAATTGTACAGCCGTTGTACAGAACAGTTGCCTTCCGGGTATGTCTTACTTGTGTGCTTCTTTCTTGGGTGTGTGGGTGTGTGTGGGGGGGGAGGTAATGTTGGGGAATAAATCTTCAGGTATGCTTGTAACATTGCAGCCCCTCTGTTGTGGTTGAGAACATTACAGGCTGCCGTTGAGTTTCTGATTTTAGTGGGAAGCAAGCTGCTGAAGGGGGAGGACTCCGTTAGCCACACCCCCGCAAGTTTTATATCTGCTTGGAAGAGAGCGGCAGGCTTCCTAAGCCCAGCGCTCCAGAGGACAGATCGATGTGAATTCTTCCATTCCTTGCACTGCTACCCAGGACGTCCTCCCCCCCTACACCCCCACACACAAAAGCAACTTTTTAATGGCTCCAGCTGAGCTCTGTCTTGGGCTCCTGCTCCTGCTGACCTGCTGCTGTGGCTTCTCAAATGGACAAGGCTGGAGTTGGCTTTGGGGGTCTTCTAAGGAGACCACCCTTCCTCCTCCGACTACAGTTGCCAGTTTTGAGGAGCAGTTGACTCAGACAGGGGAGACGGCGCTGCCTCAGGTCACGCCCGACGGCACAGCTACTCTGAGCAGCCCCCTTGCCAGTACCACCCCTCAGCAAAAAGGAAGAGTGTGGACTATCTTCTCCCTGAAGAGACCCGGTTTCACTCCAGCCACCGCCGTCTCCACAGCTGCACCTCCCACCCTGCAAGGACACAGAGAAAGAAGCATTGCACAGGTTGGGACCGAGATCCTCAACTTAGCCGAAGAGATCAGCCATCTGAGTCGGCAATGGGATGAAAAAACATCAGACGGGACAGAGAAGACAGGGACACCTGCAGCCGGCGACCTTCTGAAAGCATCCCCGGTCCTTGGCACTGAGCCACTGAGCATCCAGAACATCACTTCCAGCTCCGGAGTTGAGGGGCAAACCTCGTCGGAGAATCAGCCCCTGGAGCCTCTTCTCTCAGGGACTCCAAAGCCCACTCTTCTGTGGAGAAAGACGCCCTTCCTCTTAAAGATGCCGGACGTTCCGCTCCCAGGTAGTGCTTCTTTCTCCTTTCCGCCCATCAGTCGTATCACGGGCACCATGTTGGCTTTTGAAGGAACTACAGAGGCGGGCCAAGGAGGTGCTACCGCTGACCCAACAACAAGGGCAGCTTGGGGACCTGACTCAGGAAAAGAAGGAATCTTGTCCAATGCAGATATTTTGGAATTGCACATGCCTCAGGCCAATAGCGACCACATGCATAGTGGAATGGCACCCAAGGTTGAGGGTGCTTTAGACCACTGGTTGTCCCGAAACGTGGCAGATTCAAAGCCATCACCCTCTAAGGGCGATAGAACCCACCTGCATCTTAAAAACCATTCCTCCTTTAAGCATTCTGGGATAATAGGAGCTGATACACCTGTGAACCACTCTGGTGATTCTGTTTCTAATTCAAATGCAACTAATTTGGTGGATTTCTCCTCTGCCAATAACTCTGACTCTCTCGAGTTTCTACTAACCTACACTATGCAACATTTTCGCAATGGTAGCACAGGGCTTCCTTCCTTCTTTCCTGGACTCGAGCCAGTGGCTGGCCACTGCTTGCCCTTACCAGCCAAGCTGTCCTATTGCAACACCCTGGGCATGAAGCATTTCCGAGTGCCGAATTATTTGCACCAGGGCAGTGAGGAGGAAATTCGGGCTGCTTTGCATGAGTGGGAGGGGCTTCTTAGATCTCGGTGCCACCGCTACTTGGAGTGGTTTTTCTGCTTGCTGCTGGTACCTGGGTGCAATGCTTCTCTTCCAATAACACCGCCACCGTGCCGGGGATTTTGTGAGGCCTTGAAAGATCTGTGTTGGATTCATCTGAAAGAGGGGCACCTTCCGATATCGTGCGACTCTCTTCCAGAGGAGGATGGTCTAGATTCATGTGTGTTTGTTAATGTTACAGCAGGTAATGTGGTGAGGGTTCCGTATCTCTTCACAGTGCCTTTCTGTCTCCTCTCTGCCACCAGTTGAGTTAATTTCGCCATGGACTCTGAAATTAACAGTAAGTGCCTTTGCCATGTTGTAGCACCAGTGCCACTCTCAGTTTCTAGGGAAAATGCACCCACGAAGGAAACAACCATTGCTCCCTAGCTGAAGGGAGATCTTCCCCCCCAACTGGGTACAGCCCACAAAAGTCTAGAGATTCTTGGATTTGTAGTCTAAAACATCTCAAAGGGATCAGATTTGGAAAAGGCTGCATCAGAGCACAGGCGACAAAGCTGCATGACATATCCTGCAAGTGGTTCGGTCAGGGAAGAGGGAGGTGTAGTAGAGTTTGGGGCAAGAGGTACCCTGAGCCTGCCTATGCTTGCTCCTTAGCTCTGCTAGACCTGACAAAAGCTGTAGCAAGGCACGGAAGGCTATGCATGCCTTGTCGTGTGCATCGGAGTTGCACCGTCTCTAACTCTAGATTTGACAGGTAGCCAACCTGCCAGACAACTTGGCAGCTCTTGCTTCACATTCTAACCCTTTGCTTATTTTGTAGCCTCAACCATTAGAAAGAAGAATAAGTAGAACTAGGTAAAGAGTTGAGTTGACCGAGGGGGCTCCTGCCGCTGATGTTTTAACAGAGCTGAGTATGGTCGGAGAGGTTTATTTTTATTCTCCCACTGAAATGTTGGAAGTCACTCGGCTGTCATTAATCAACATTTTCTTTAGCGGCTTCACTGAAAAATCTGTCAGCTAAAGTGCTTTCTATCTCAAAAATGCACAGTGCAGTTTCACAACGTGTATGCAATGGGAAGTCAAATCTATCAGTGCATGGAAGTGCTTATGGATAGGCATATGAGAGAAAAATCGTGCTTGCAAAGTTAAATGTAATGATTAAAATAAAATAAAAATGAATGAATGAACAGATACCCAAGTTGATGCAATTTCCAGCTTGGAGGAATAACAATTATTGCATTTATTTGCATTGCTGTGTTCAGAATGTTTAAGCTTTTGGGCTATGCAGTATAATAGTCCCTTTATTCATATTTATCTCTATGGTGCTTAGGTACTGTGTTCTAATCCAGATACTTTGGAATTTGGAAGAAAGAAAACTCTCCAATCCCCCCCTCCCGCCGCAAATCACTACCTCTTAAAGCATGTCTTTGCCTAGCTACTTGGCACTGTGTATTCCACGTTTCCTATATCTTGGAATTTCCCCATGCCTACCTTGTAGCACTGTAAACAGCATGCCACTACGAGATGTGAATATTGCTTGGTATCTGTGTGATATTTCAGATTTCTATAGATAATTTTCTTCTGTCTCCCAGAATTATAGAAGTTGCGAGCCATGAAGCAAAATTGCTTGGCAAGAAACCCAGAATGGACAAAGAGGAGTGCTTCACGTAAAGCACACTTAATCCAGGAACGGAACATGTTGCCAAAGGGTGTTTTGATGGATTAACAATGCCTGTTTGGTATAGCTGTTAATAATGGAACTTTGGGTAGAGTCATGCTTTATCTGGAGATGCACAATAATATTAGAATGATGGTTTGAGATGGTTTGAGAGAAACATGACTTTCCATGGTGTAGATTCATTTTTGCATTTGTTCATAGTGGTTTTCAAGTTATTAAAACAATTGCAAGACTCTGTAAAATATTGATTCCCCCCCTCCCCAAGATGGAGGAGGGATAAAGGTACCATCATGTGGTTCTGTTCCTCTTTCAAAACTGGCTTCCACTTTTAGGGTGAGAGGAAGACGGATTCTCCCTCCCTCTCTCTCCCCCCTCTTTTTCTACCCCAACCTTAAGAGAGGGGAGCTGTGTGTCTACTCCTTAGAGCAAACATAAGCATCATTCCATGCAAAGAAAAGCTGGAACCTGCAGCCTGAGTATTCAACACTAAAATTGCTACTACTTACAGTTACCCCCCCCGCCATTTCGTGGTTCCGGTACCGCAGTACGCTACATCGCGGGATCGCAGTACCTGCACCACGGGGGCGGGGGGCCATCTGGTCGCTCCATTTCTCCCCCCCTGCACCTCCAAGAAGCCTCCGGAGGGCCTCGTAGCCGCACGGGAGGGCTGCGGGGACTGATGGCGTCCTTCTCCGCCACAGCCCCGGGTGCCTCCGGAGGGCCTCGTGGCCGCGCGGGAGGGCTGTGGGGACGGACGGCGTCCCTCTCTGCATCCCCCTGGCGCCTCCGAAAGGCCTTGGAGCCGCGCGGGGGGGGGGGGGGGTGGGCTTGCTCCGCCCCCCCCCCACGCTCCTCCGAGGCTTTGGGGACAGGCGTGCGATCAACCCCCCCGCCCCCAGGCCCCCCCACCCACTTCCGCATATCGCGGATTTTCATGGATCGCGGGTGGGGTGGGTCCTTAACCCCCGCGATCGGTTACTGTATAAAGGAAAAAGACCAGAATAGGTGCCACTGGGTGAACTAGTGTGGTGTACCCCAGCATTTTGCAGTGGACCTCAGGGTTCCCAGGCAGCCTAGTCACCCAAGCCTGGGTCCGACCCTGACATGCTTTACTTTGTCAAGGTCGCCTGCCTTTAAGATTGCTGCTTGATTTTTCAAAATCCCTCTTGGCCTACTTAATTAAGGTTTTAGTAAATATTGCCAAGTTACATCTCAAGGCACAGCAGCCAGAGTGCTGGTTGAGGATCTACCTCAGTGGTTCTCAGCCTGTGGGTCCCCAGATGTTCCTGGACTGCAACTCCCAGAAGTCTTCATCACTAGCTGAACTGGCCAGGATTTCTGGGAGTTGCAGTCCAGGAACATCTGGGGACCCACAGGCTGAGAACCACTGACCTATCTGTTCTTTCTTGCCTATGAAGTTGCCTGGGTGACTTGGGAGCCAACGACTCCATCTGAACTTAGTGAGATATCAGAATGCCACTCAGAATGGCTTAAGGAGGGCAGGATACTAATGGAAGGAATAACAAACTCCTGGTTCGCCAATTGTTCCTGTTTTGCAACTATCATCTTTCATCACCATTGACTCTTCAGGTTGGATGTGTGTAACATTATTTGAATGACATACATTCCCACCCTCATTTGTTTGCTTTTCAAGATTGTTCAGCCAAAATTAACTTCACCTAGGCCTGTCTGTGCCCTCTTCCTTTCTTATTTTCCAGAGTGATTTTATGATTTTCGTTAGTCACAGTTCAGCAACTGGACAAATTAAAAACTGGTTTGAAACAAATCAACTTTAAACCATGCTTTTATCAGTGTATCTATACTTGGACATGGCCAATGTTTTATTCTGTGCATATGTGTCACTTTCTTGATACGCCACCCTTAATACGAATGAAACTGGCTGGGTAGGCCAGTGGGTCAGAATAATTGGGCTGGATTTTTGATTCCCCATTAGGCATCCTAGGAGAATCACTTGGGCAAGCAACATGGTCCCAGCACATCTGCAGAAGGAGGGACTGGTAAACCCTTTCTGAGGATGCATGGCTGGAACTGCATGTTAGCTTCAAACTGATGTCAATGCGAAGAGACTTCTGATGCTTTAAATGACAGACCCGTTGCTGCACTTGTTATATAGTACACATTAGGCATCATTTTATAGTACCCCAAGGCTTCAGTGGGGCAAAACAGCCCTTTGTCTACTTCATGTCTTGTTTGTCTAGCAGGTGGCTGGACAGCAGGGGCAGCCAGAGAGCATGGTGACACCATTTTCGTAGGTTGAAATCAGCTAGATGGTACATATTTATTATTTGTGAATGAGAACAAAGAAGCGATGAATTCCAATGATCTCTACTGTTTACCGCTTCATAAAAAGCCAGGTCATATTGAAGACATGCTTTGAAGTGGCATAAGAAGCTAGATTTGTCCGAAATGGCTAACAATAGATTTCCATCTTGTATTAAATGGAAAATTGACATTAATTAAACACTTAGTTTGTCTGTAGCAGGTGTAAGTTTGTCTGCTTGTGCTCTTCCAAAGTTTCTTCATGTCTTGGCTTATTAAGTAGAAATGTAGTTGTTCATCTTAGTCCCAGCCTAGCATTTTTTTTTGTTCCTTTACGGCAGTTTAGGACAGCCTAGATAGAAGAAGGATTGGGGGTGCTGTAATATTTGAGATTGCTGTGATATTCCTTTGCAGGCAATCCCAATTCCCAACCGAGTTGAGCAGGAGGGGTTATTGGCTGGATTTATTGGCCAAGATTAATATGCCCATCCAATGAAAGGGAGAGAAGGACTTTCCCTTCCCATTTTTGCTTCCTATTACCGTAGAAAATTGTTGCAGAGGTATCTGAATTCTGAGGGTTACTAAGCTCAGAACTAGAGACTTTCCCATCTTCGAACTGATGCTTCATGGACAGTCTTGAGGTGTTGGTCCAGTCAACTTTACTCAGTCCTCACCCAGAACTTTGAACATTTACTTTTTCAGATGACACCTCCTAAATATCCAGTCCTTGATACAATAGCCCCCAAATGGCTCACTTCTAGTTGGGAAAGTGAGTGGTGTATCTCTTTATGTGTGTGTACATGAAGGGGACACAGGCCAGTAGCGCAGGTAACCCTGCCCACTGCTGGCTTGTTATTAATGCCTAAAGCCATCCTGGCCCTTGGGCTAAATAAGATTCCTCGGTCCTGTTTGAAATGTACTCGTTTTATCTGCTGTGTGCAGTGAGGATCATGCGATTGATCTCACAATTCATAATTTTTTTTCTTTGAAAAATATGTACACATATTAATCCTCTTATTCCATCTTCCAGTATTTTCCAGTACAGTACTGTTGTGTCGAAGCATCTTTGGGAAGAGAACGTATGTGAGCGTTTTGCATTCATTCAGAGGAGTTCCCTCTCTCCTAAAAGTGTTCCGTTGTTGAGCTTTGCACTTGAGCTTGGGCATTTCAGACTTCAGACAGATAAAAAATAACTTCCTTCTCACTGATTTTTGTAGTTCGGTAAGTGCTGAGAGTATTTCCCAAAGCATTTACCAGGTCACCCTTATGTTGCAGTCTCTGAAAAACCCACATAACATTCTTGAATGTTTTATTGCTTCATTGTATTTTACCCCAAAGAAAAAAAGTAACACAAAGAGTCTTCAGAAAGAAGCTGCTTGCGTTAATACTTGGCAAAATTCCTGACAGCTCTATCTACATTTATCGCCTGAACGTTTTACACATCTTCATTGTCTGCTGTCAAAGCAACCCACTATCTTCAGTACATTCTGAATGAAATTCTTTCCTTATTAAATGAATATGCTCCCACATGGGGTAAGATTTTTGCAACATGGTTTTATTAAATAGAGGCAGTCTGTTTCTTAGGCACCAGCTGAGTGGAAGAGAACTTAAACCTCAGTTGCTACCTTGATTTCAAATTGCATTTTTACAGAACTGAGCTAATATAAAGGAAAGGTTATCTGAGACAATCCAAAATTCACAACATCATTGCAGACGTGTTGGCTCGAAGAGGTAGGATGCTTGTTTTGCATGCATCCTGTGGTTTATTCAGATTATGCCAAATATACCCAGTAACATGCACAGCAAAACATGCATAATATGTTAGAGAGATTAGTCATTTCCCCCTTGATATAGAAAAGATACATGGTTGGCAATGTGAAGTATTTGTGCATAAAAGCCCAAGGTTTGTTTTTTTAAGCATAGGTGACTCTTAAAGTTTGGATAGATGGCTCAGCCTATTTTGAGGGAGGTACCTCTTGACAGTAATGTTTATGTCCAAGAACTTTTTCCCTAGAGAACCACTCTGTACACCTTCATATTTTCAGCGTGTTCCTCAATGTTTCCTCACCCTGAAGGTACGTGCAGATGACTCCTGGCATAAGTACAGCATGAAAAAAGTTCATAAGAAACACACAGGCCCAAACATTGAGAGAGAACTTGTGAGGGAGAGGCTGATTTGTTATATCTATTTAGTTCATTTATTATCCCTCTTTTCTCCCTTGTTGAGACCCCCAGAGCTGTAGCACTGAAGAATGGAAGTGAAATCTTCCTTCCTTGCTCTTCTTGCCCCCCACCCCTTTTTGGCCTGGATTCCAAGTCACAAGGTATGGCAAATTCTCAAATAAATCCTCCTTATCCTTCTTGGCTGAATTGTTACTTGAAACATCTAACATTCAAAAGCTTGAAGAAAGTGCTGGGCTCATGCAGTGCTTGCTATCTTTTCCAGCTGAAAAGCAGTAGGACTCAGGAATTATTGTACTGTAGTTCCATGTGCTTCTTTTTCCTCGTAAGAGCCATGGGAGACCATGGTCATTTACAACCATGAACAGAGCAGGAGATGCCTTTGTGGTTTCTCTGGATTTTGAAGTGAAGGCAATTTGTGTTGTAGTACTGGACTCTTCACAAGTGTTTGTGGTCTTCTTATTGTGAGAGTAGTTGACTTTGCAGGAAGGAAGGGCAAATTATGGGCCTTTCCACTGAGTTCATAGGACTACAATTAGGCCTAGGAAAGCATAATCAGTGGTGAGTCATACTGGGAGTTGTAGTCTAGCAACATCTGGAAGGCTGTATCTTGTCTACATTCCAGTAGCACTGGGATTTCTATTTGCCTTACTATGGTGCCACCATTTTGGGGGACCATTTAATCCAAGGGAGTAAGACAAGTCCCACAAAAGGAGCAATGCTGTGTGAGGGGGAAAGAACAATGAAAGTTTCTTCTGAAGGTTCTCCTTATTTTGGCCTGACAAGGATTTATTCCTTCTCTTCCATGTCTATTTATGAATCAAGAGGACTGTCAAGAGTACATTTTCCTCCCTGTGTGTAAGAACCACATGTGTTGACAATTGCTCTCTTTCAGCTCTGACATTCTACACAGTGATTAAAGGTTTCTTTTTTTGCTGGTGGATCAATATCTTCCAAAGGTCGAGGCTAGGGTCAAAATGTCCTTTGTAGGGCTAGGTTCATTCTAGTTCATGAGGCAACCAGGGTTACTGCAATATAGTGATGATGATATAGGGTAAATACAGTGGGAAGATTTTTGTCAGTGTCTGCCACACTGGAAAGCACAGGGGATTGGGGCCCCTTCTCTTCTGCTTCCTGAACCCCTGTGTAGCAGAAATAAGTAAGTAAGTTAATAAGTAAATACTATAACAGGATCAGAAAAATGATGCTGTCCCAATCCAAAGGAATAACATTCTACATTTCCTAAATTAGTAGCCTTTCAATCTTTCAGTACCAGGTCTAACTTCATTTCTAAAATCATATATTTGTGTGATGCTTCCGTGCAGGCATGTCCAAACTTCAGCCCTCCAAATGTTTTGGACCACAACTCCCACAGTCCTTTGCCATTGGAAATACAGGCTTGTAATTCTGGGAGTTGTGGTTCAAAACATCAGGAGGGCCGAAGTTTGGATAGCAACCCACTTTGGGTCAGGCAGCAAACAAGTAGTGGTTCTGGCCTATTAGTCTAAGACTCTTAGGTTAGAAAAGATTGGAATGTGGTCAAGGATTCCCTCTGCAGAATAGCAGTTATTTAGGAGCAAATTGGTGGCAGAGCTCAGGTAACAGTAGGGATAGCAGGTAGTATTGGGAGTTGCTTATTATGCTCCCTCTTGACTTGGGTACATTTCCTTGTATCCTGCACAAATGCTTGCCTTATCAAGCCTGTGTAGCGTGCCTAATTAAATTATAAACCTCTCTGAGAGCGCCTTAAGCACTATGGGGCGGTATATAAGTAGAACACTTTGCTTTTGTTATTTTGCTTTGATGTGCCATGGAAATAAAATTGTTCTCTTAAAATTTGCAAAGTGGGAGTAAGCCGGACTCCCACTCATATGAACTCTAGAGAAGCAAGTTCCCCACACCTTGTTCTGCTCCTCCCAGTTAGCAGGATATACAGCATATAGAAAGCAGTGTTCTGGCTACTGTTCAGATTTATTTGTCTATAGCAGTGATGGCGAACATTTTAAGAGTCCAAGTGCCCAAACTGTGATTCAAAACCCACAAATTTTTTTCAAAGAGCCAATACATCAATGTAACCTGAATACAGGTAGCTGTGATGAGGCGATGTCAGGTGCCCAGAGAAAGGGCTCCGAGTGCCACCTTTGGCACCCGTGCCATAGGTTTGCCAACACTGCTGTATAGCATTCACCTGGTTGAGACTTCAAAAGCAACATAATCACCTACTGTAGGATGAGAAGAAAGTGGCCTGATAACTAGATGGAGGAAGCACTTTTCAAGGCAGAGGGTCAATGTGGTAGATATTAGAGAGCTGTAATAAAGGTCTAAATGAACAGTGCAAAAAATGATGTGAGCTTCTGCTGAGCAGAAACAGAAAGAACGAGGGTTCTGTGAGGCAACAAGAAATAGTCAGAAGGTGGACACTTCAGGGTCTGTGAGCTTGAAAGCACCACCACCTTGAAGCCGATGCAAAGCATGTTAGGTGTCTTGAAATTACTGTATTTTTCCATTGAGAAGACCATATTTTTTACTAAAACGGTTAGACTTAAAAAATAGGGTTGTTTTATACACAGAAGTAAGCCAATGAGAGGACTACGCAGTAGAGAAACTGATATTTCGGGTTGGAAAATTGGTGTGTGGGAGGTCATCTTATACATGGGGGGCGTCTTATAGATGGAAAAATACCGTCTGATTTCTGTAATTGCTTCTGTAATTTAGGTTGTTGGCCTTGAGTAGCTGCACCAAGGGACAGACAGAAAGACAGAGGGGTGTTGGCAATGTGTGTGTCTCTGTTGCATGACACAAAACATTTTGGCTCTAACTTGTTAATCTGGCTGTGGTTTGGATTAAAATTGCATTAAATGGAACCCTTTTGTATCTCCGGGGCGTGGAAAAAGAAATCAAACAAAACCTCCTCTCTTTTTATATAAGTCCATAATGTTGAAATCCTCTCATGCTGCTTTATTTCGATCTATAGAGAACTTCAAACAGAACTTTCCTGGAAAGCCTAGGCAATTCTTGGTGTGAGCAGAGGACAAATAAACTCCAGGGGATAAACTGCTAATTAGTTTGTTCTGGCTTTTTAAAGTACTTAACTAGGCACTTCTACTCTGCTGGTGGACAAGCTGGAAGAAGGACCCCCAATTCTCTTCCCCCCAAATAAAGAGAGGTTACAGAAAAAGTGCCAGAAACAGGAAAACCAGCAGGAATAGCTATTGTTATTCTGCTCTAAGTTGGACCAAGCTAGAGCTTTCAAGGAACACATCCGGCATTTGAAAGGTATTCCTTTTGCAATCCTGTATTTCCATAATTTCAAAGTAATCAGAGCAAGCTGTGGCCTTCACAGCCTGTGCCAATCCAGGGCTGACGCACAGACAAGGGGGGGGGGACCTGTGGCTAAAGCTCTTTTAACCCCTTGGGTCACTGCAGAAATGAGCATCAGCTCCTGGAGTAGGTGAGGCAGAGGGGCTGGATAGCAGTCACACGTCCTCTTGGCAGGCTCTCTGTAAACAACAAGATGGCTGCCCTGTTTGATCAGGACATTGAACTCGAGAGGCCTTTGATCTGAGCCAGCACAGACATTTGCTTGTGTCTTCTTCATTGGAGGATCCAAAGCCACCCCAGGCTATTTCTCGCTATTTCTCGAGTTCCGAAGGAACAATTACGTCCAGATGCTGCTGTGGGTGCAGCTAGCAATTTGGGCACTTGGGGGCCTTGCTACCTTATCAGCTCGGTTTTGATTATGTGAAATTCAGCATGTGTGGGGAGGAATGGAGAGGAAGTCCCTGGGCCTGTGTACGCAATGGTCATGTTGGTTCCACACTGAGCCCACATGCCTGGTGTTTTCCTTTGTCCAGGGAGGATTGGATGGAGATGGAATGATGTGCTTAGGGGGTGGGTAGGGTCACCCTCTCCCAGCAGCAAATGCCACGAGCCGGGTTCACATTCGTCAGCAATGGATTTTTGTGCCCTCTTAAGATTTTGACACTCCGGATCAAAGGGCCCATTTCCCCTCCTGAGTTCTGGCTTGGGCTACTAATTCCTTTTTCCTTTAGCTGGCTTGAGTGCTTTGCACATGCCATTGTTTGTCTTTATAAAAGGGTCACTTTCTGAAGGGAAATGATGTGCTTGCCCCCTCCCATTTCCTGAGGAAATCAAAGGAAGAAATTAAGGGTGTGGAGATGGTCCTTGCTTCCTCTACAAGTTTCGGAGCAGCACAGTACAGTAGGACCCTGATATCCGCTAGGGATTGGTTTTAGGCATTCCCCTGGAGAATGAAAACCATGGATAAGAGAGAATGCCAAACCCCACACAAACAGCAGCTGTTTTGTGACAGGAGCTTGCTTTACGGCTGCTGTTTTAGGACAATAGCTGGCTTTACAGCTGCTGTTTGTGACAGTAGCTTGCTCCGCAGCTCCTGAATTATTTATTTAATTTTTCCTCTGCCAACTGTGGATAACCGGTTGGATACAAGGGTCCTTCTGTATATGCGTTCTGTCCCTGCTCAGAGATTGTTGCACAGCCGGAGTGGCCATATATCCAGCGGCCAGGCTCAACACCCCGGGAGTCTGCATTCAGACTCTAGTGCAAAACACTGGCTCAGACAAGCAAGGATACCCACTAAGAATGAAAGAGCAGGGTCCGTATGAGCAAGGGCTCCTTCTATGTATTGGAGATCATTATCCAAATAGAGCTCACAATTCTTACTATGCAAAAAAAAAACCAAAACCCATTCTCCCCCAAGCATGTTTTCTCAGCAAACTAATTTAATGTGTGTGTGGTGATGGTGGGGGGTGGCCATCTTTTCATTTCTGCTGTTAGACCACTGGGAGTCAGTAACCCTTGCAGAAATAAGCCAGGAAATCTCAAGTGCTAATCTAGCTGTTCTTGCAATCTAACCAGGGAGCTGTCATTCCTACCCACCCCTCTCTAGAGGATAACTTGGTTTGCCTCCCTGTGCTCGGACAGGCAAGACAAAAGCCTTCTCATCCAGTTCTCTCCTGTCAGATTCAATGGGATCACTAGCAGCTCCGGATCACGGGTCTGAGTTCCCTTATTCTGCAGCACTCAAATGGACTCTCAGGGCGTTTATACACGACCCCTAAACTCCGGGGCAAATGGCTCCCAGCTCCGGAGATTAAAAATGTTTACCCACCAGCTCCGGAGTTAACAGGAAATTAAGTGCGACCCCGCCCACTTTAGCGCCTCCCAGCGCAGCTTTCAGGTACCTGCTTTTTGGATGTGAAAAATATTTGATCCGGTGTAAGGATAGTGAGTGTGGGGCTCTCCTGGCTTCTGTTTGTTGTTTTTCTGCCCCCCGCCCCTTTAAGAGATCTGAATGCTGCCAGGTAAGAACGAAGGTAAGCATTCATTTTTCTTTCTTTTTTCTCCCTCCCTCACGCAGCCAGCAACCAGGAAGTGTGGAGGGGGGTGGGGACAGAGGAAGAGCGACGAACCCCTAAGATCTCTGGTCCGAATTTAATTGGCCAGCGGATCTTAGGGGTTGTGTAAAAAGGCCCTCAGTTACCTCAGTATCCGTATGTGGGACAGGGAAAGGATGCCCACCCCACCACCATTTGCTTATGGAGAGAAGAAGGGCTCTGAAAAGTTTCCCATCCTTGTAGCAGGGGCAGGAGTTTCAGCAGCTGCCTAATTTGAAACGTCTGGCTTTTGACTCCCTTTCTTTTAATGGCAACAGTTCAGGGCCAAATGGCATTCATGCTTTTGTAATTTTTACAGCTGTCAAGTGGATGTGCTACAATAGAGTATTGTGATCAGCCGTCGTAAAAAAAGAAAAAAAGAAAAAAAGAAAACACCCCACCAGAAATCACATTGGTCAGATCTGGACAGGACTCCAGTTTGTGCAATCTGTTCCACAAGCTGCTGTGTTTGTTTGATGAACCCAGTGCCCCTGTTCTCTCTTTCTCTCCCCGACCCCCACTTCTGCCACTGCCACCATCAGCAGCATCACTGCACGTTCACATTCTCTTCACAAACAGCTCTGCTTGACTCCTTCCTACTTGTTTGCTAGTTTTGCTAAAGCAGCAGAAACAAGTCAATAAAAAGAACCCTGATTCAGATGTAAAGTTGATACAGAGGCACAATGAAAGGGGATGTCATTTCTGCCAGATAGCTAATGGGGAACCATGCTTATTTCTGTGCTTCGTGTTCATTGCAAGGATTTGTATCTTGCCATCCAGAATAAAAATATCATTTGAAGATGGCTTATGAGCAAGATTTAAAAGTCATATACAAAATGATTTTAGCAACTTGCCCACTGCCATTTCTTGGTGTTTTTACTTGCAGAGT
Organism: Phrynocephalus guinanensis; assembly: GCA_037367245.1. Lineage (NCBI taxonomy): Eukaryota > Metazoa > Chordata > Lepidosauria > Squamata > Agamidae > Phrynocephalus > Phrynocephalus guinanensis. The sequence continues at coordinate 86,563,641 of CM074732.1, forward strand.
GCAGTGGCCCAGGGCACAGCTTATGAGAGGGGTGTCCAAACTTTTTGCAAGAAGGGCCAGATTTGGTGAGGTGAAAATGTGTTGGGGCCGACCATTCAGCCGCATTTGGCCCCCAGGCTGGACTTTGGAAAAAGTCTCTAGGACATGCAAGGAGGCAGGGAGGACGCTGCAGCAACAGAGCCCAGGGCGGGTAGGCTGGGCAGGTGGCTGTGGGACAGACAGAGGCAGGGAGGGCAGGCAAACCATGAAATTGCAAGCTGACAACTCCATCCAGAATGGGGAGGGGCCAGCTGGCCAGGATGCATGACAGGCTGAGCCAGCGGAGAGAAGAGGCTGTTTGCCGCTTTAAATTTGAAAACGGGCCACATTTGGCCCCCGGGCCTGACTTTGGACATGCCTGGCTTATGACTATTGGGAAGGAATAAATAATCATTTTGAAGATTGGTATTGTGTCAGCCAAGGAAATTTGCTGTGTATTGACTGGGAAATCTATTTAATGATGGTGTATGAGGATAAAGAATACTAAGATGTAAGAAACCCTTACATCTAATTTCCATGTACTTAGGTTGGCTGGCAGCCATTACACTGATGAGGAGCAAAAGGAAGTAGAAAGTGAACTTACAGAGAACAGTAAGGAAGCTAAGGAATACAGTATAGGTAGAGTTGAGAGAGGAAGACTGTCTGTCTGCCTGGTGCCCCCAATCCTCAGGCCCAGTGCAGATGATTTGTTGTGGCATGGGGTTTGATAAGCAGCCACCCTCCACTTGCACAATGCCAAAGGTTGCACAAGTGGAGTGGTCCCATTTTACTAGTCTCGACTCTCGAGGGATTTCTCTGCTCAGTAGAAGCTCAACAGGATACTATCTTTGGAAGTGGGTGCATTCCAAAGAAGTTCCCTGCTCTTAGTTTGGCTTCTTCTTTTTACAAAGGTTTTTCCACACCTGACTGCCCTGTGGCCGGGGGGGGGGAGGGTGGGGTGGGGAGCCAGAGGAGGAAGGGGGAAAGTCCAAACACAAAGTGATTTTCCTAGGAACAGAACAGAATTAAGGAGGGAAAGCCACAACCCTTTGTCTTGTTGAGCTTCAGGATAAATTTCTTTTTTGCTGGCACTTGAGTTTTAAAGTCTTTCCAGCTTGAGGTCTCCAGGCTGCAGAAGTAAAGCTGGAAATAATAACTTCAATGACTGAATGGTTTTGGAAATAAATTACATGTATTCATTTGCACTTAATTATGGCTGCCCAGAGGAGTGGCTTCCAGTCCACTAAGTCAGGCAGGATATAAATGTCTAAAAATAAATGAATACACTAGTAAGTCACAAGAGCGAAGGATGCAAGTTGGGGTGTATCTCTCTCTGCTCCTGTGGCCACACCAGTACTGCTTCATGTGGTCATATTGCTGTGATCGTGTTATAATAAAGAAAGGGACAGGGAGCCCTTTGAAGGCTGATGTCAGGAAAAACTTGTGGTCTCTATTGATCTTGGTTCAATCGATAGCAGTGTCTGCAGAGGCATACAACAGCTATAACATCTTAAGACCACTTCTCAGGAGGTGAACCTGGGAAGCAATCTGAAGTGGTTTCAGAGTAGAGCAGAGAACTGCAATGTGTATGTAAAGTCCTAGTTGGCAGCTGTCAGTGCAGGGCTGGCTTTATATCAAAGCTCTCTGTGGACCTCCAGTAATTTCTTCCAAACTTCTTTTGTGAAGTCATCTATAATCAAGGGCAATTTTTTTTTAGCCAACAACATCCCTATGTCTTGGGCAGTCTTTTAAAGCTGACAAATTCCGCTGCTACATCCTTCAGGTGTGTGCAGCTGCTGTTAGTTGTCCAGCTAATTGCTTCCTGAATGAAGGTTCATTTGGCCCTGGCTAAGATGTGAGAGAGGGATAAGAGTCAAGGGGAGGGGGAAGAGCAGGAGCTTTGAAGTCCTCTGAAAAAGAACTTATTGCCCAGGGAAAGAAATTATCAAAGAATCTCAAAGGGTTCTGGAGAAGATGAGAAAGTTCAGAAGAGCTCTGGAGAACAAAGTGAAATCAGGGGCATTTGGGACCTCTTTCTGACTTCATGAGTTGCCTATCTTCTATTTAATGTGTGTGTGTGTGTGTGTGTGTGTGTGTGTGTGTGTGTGTGTGTGTGTGTGTTGTATCGTTACAGGCATGACCGACTCTTTATGACTCCCAAGTCCATGGAGTTTTCTTGGCAGGAATACTGGAGTGGTTTGCCAGTACCTACACCAGGCACCTACAGCACCTGGTTTTCCCTGGTGGTCTCCCATCCAAGTACTAACCAGGGACGACCCTGCTTAACTTCCTGCTTAATGTGCCGAAATCAGGCAAGATCATGTGCCTGTTTTGTAGGGCATCTAGCTGCTTTTGGCATCCAGCCCCCTGGTCTCTGGGTGGTGGTGGACCGGCCCGCTGTTTGAAAACTGAGGACCCCTGGCTTAGGGCATTCAAAGCAAAGCAAGCAACCGTCACCTTAAAGAAAAAAGGGACATCATGGGGCTGTTTGTAGCAGTACTTGCAGTGCACAGAAATTAGAATAATCTGATACTATGCATATTTTTTAGAAATGATTTGGAAAATATTTGAACACCCTGTCTTGAAATATTTTATTCATCATGTTAAAAGAAAACATTCCATAATCATTTTTTCTTTTTTTTTTTTTTTAATTCATCCAGTTTTTTCCCAGAAAAAAACTCCAAAAAGGCTTCAGGGGGAAAAATCCATTTTTTCCAGGCCTTCACATCTCTAGACATGCATCTTCTCAGGTGTCCACTTCACCCACCTATTTCACCCACTGTACATCTCAGATGGGGAGCATGTCCCCAAATAAGAAGTGTTCTTCCCTGCTGCTACCTTGTACCTCTTCATTCCTCCATAGCTTTCTCGTGCACAAACTCAGACAGAGTGTGATGGTACTGAACCTCTGCCTCTGATGAAGAAGGCAAGTACGCAGGGCTAGTTGAGAGTAGTCTGACCTCGAGTTGGGCAGTGCCCGAGCTGCCATGTTAAACCATCCTTGGATGGTCACCTGGACACATGGTCTGATGAGAAAGGTTAGCAGGTCGGATGGGAAGGCCTCAAGGACCAGTGATCCCTCTCATTCAGATAAAGTTATTGTGGATTCCTTTGGTACTATGACCAGGTTTTTAAAAGCAATCTCTTCTGATAATCAGTATGTATTTCAGATGTTCCTTAGATTGTAGAAGAGAAGTGTTGGAGTATTAGCAGGCTGACTACCACTTTTTAACTTGATTGCCTGGTCAACCTATTAACAATTAAAGGGAAGACCTTTTCTGTGGTGGCCTCTGGTTGTAGCTCTCTCCTCAGTTGTTGGCTGAATGCCACTATATAAATTAAAACCTCTTTCTATTTGCTTTTCTTTCTCCTTTCTACATCTGCCGTCTAATTTTTACATCTGCCGCCTGGGGTCCTTTTCCAAGGAGAAAGGTGGGGTTTAAAATACTCTAAAATAAATAAAAATAAATAATTTCCTTAGTTTGCTTTATAGATATTTTGCTTTTTGATTCTTATTGCTTGTGTTGCTTTATAGTCCGTTGCAAGCTACCCTTTTCAAATTGTAGGACGTGGAAAGGCATAGATGACTAAATAAAATGCCTGAGGATTGGCCATCCAGAGCTTGCTTCAGATGAAGAAGGTCCCAAGTGGAATTGTTAGGATTTCCAGTTGAAAGGATCTCAGGAGCAAAGCTGGGAAGGACCTTTGTTTGACCCTCTAGGGAGCCACTGGCATGCATGGTAGCCAGATGTGGGTTGCACTGAGTAATGTTCTCAGAACCCAAAGGTCAACGTGGTCGTGTAAGACATCTCTTGCTCCATACTTTCTCTGAATGCTGTAGGGGGATTGGCTCTGAAATCTAATGTCAAGGGGAACTTCCTGAAAGCTCACTGTACATATAGATGGGGGGGGGGAAGCATCTGGTAATCTTCTTTGACTGTTCATTCTTTTGGGGCCCATTAACCTTGCTGGTGGCAGTGTGTGAGTCACAACAGAAACAGGGTTATCTTTGTTCACAGTATAAGTGCTGACCGAGGTCAAAAAGGACACCGTTCCAAGTCCTGCAGTGCTTCCCTCCTCTTTTTCCTGCGGATTGTAGGTCTGACAAGTTCTCCTGTATACCAGTACTTGAGCATGAGTGTGAATGATTACTGATGGCATATGTCATCTGTTATCCAAAGGGCTGCTTCTTCCTTTGTCTTTTGATTATGCAGTGGATCCAAACATAACATTTACAGACACAAAACAGCAACATCTCAGGGACTTGAAAGGATTAGGGTTTGTCTGTATGTTTCAAGGAGAAGTGGTTTAATTTTCAATGTGGTTTTTTTATTTATTTTTTCAGGAGAAAATTGCATTTTTGTTTTGACTTATTTTTCACTTCTGTTTATTAAGTCAATTTCTTTTGGAGGTTATGCAGCCTATGTGCACACTAATATGCAAATATGTGCAAGACTGGGTAAGGTTGTTTACTTGAAAGTCAATGAGTTGAGTTGCTGTAGTTAATGTTTCTCTCAGAAGCCGAAGAATGGTTCTGTTGCAGGTGGTTATTGCAGAAGAGAGAACTTGCTCCTTGATCTGCATTCTACTCTGTCCTGTGATCTTGCCTATACTGCAGTGTTGATAAACCTATGGCGCAGGTGCCGAAAGTGGCACTCGGAGCCCTTTCTGTGGGCAACCAGCATCGCCCCTTCACAGCCACCTGTATTCAGGTTAAATTGCTGTATTAGCACTTTGTGAAATATTAGTGGGTTTTCAATTGCAGTTTGGGCACTCGGTCTCTAAAAGGTTCGCCATCACTGCTATACTGTATTCCATACTCATTAAATGTGGCATTTTCTCCTAAACAATATGGAGGGTTCTAAAAAAAATGGCCTTTTTTGACCTCAAGCTGCATGAGAAGACCTCTCCCACAATGGCGAGATTATTGTAACACAGCTGTTGAGTGGTGTTTCCCTTGCAAGCCTCTATGCAGATATGATTCAAGTTATCTCTGTTCCAAATGGTGTTTCTTTCCCTTTATCATATATGCCTGGTAACTGTGGGAACCAAACATATCCTTCTGTTTTTGCCTTGAGGGGGAAACAGGTAATGTTTACCTCTCAGGGTCTCCTGTTTGTTTCCATTTTGATATTAAATCTTATCCACGAACTACAGCTGCTTTTTTGAGTCCTGCATTCCTGTCTGTGTTGACACTGAGCCATTCATTTTTGGCTTTTGGGTTTGGAGACTCTTTGCTTTTTGCCTTTGGCAAAAAGATATATTGCCCCCTTTAAAACCCTGCTTCACACTCTTTCACTGTGAATTGTGTCAATTTCTAAGGAACTACTTCAGTGGTGCCAATTTGTACTGGGCTTCCACTTAATTCCCCCCCCCAATGTTTGTGTAATTGAAGGGTAGTACTGAGTTTTTCTGGAGTAGGAACTGGCAAGCCACTCCAGTATTCCTGTCAAGAAAACTCCATGGATGTGGAGTCACGAAGGGTCGGCCACGACTGTAATGATACCACCCACCCACATACCCACACACACTGAGTTTTTAAATATTCACAGAGAGAAATTGTTTATTTGCACTAGTTGGCTCCAGCTTGAAAAACTGACATGTGTTAGGAAAAAAAATCTCTCTGTGTGGGTGACTGGGGGGCAACGAAGAACAATGCTGGAAAAACAAGAATTTATGTGAGGGTCAGCATGTACAGGGCCAGATGCTCTCCTCTGGCGGTGAAAAGAATGATTTCTGGATAAGAAAAGGACAACATGCCTTTAGAACAGCTCTTTCCTTTTCTTTATAATTATTTCCATTTGGAACGGCAGAATGTAAAATTAAATTTAAAGGCATGGGATGTCAATCTAGGAGACGTTCCCATGGAATGGATTTATACAATCTGAAGAGAAACCAAAAAGTATACCATGAAATAGAGAGGAAGGGAACATGCCATCCCAGGAGGGGCTTATGAGAGAGGAATGTTGTAGCTTGGGGCTCACTGTTAGTACATCCAGCCTTTTAAAGCATTTCCCATGAGTATCTTTGGTTTCAGAGATGCATATTCTCAAGTAAGTTTGCTGCGCTTATGAAGTAAGAGTTGTTCGCCACTGACAGTTTTTTGTACATGACACTGAATCTTGGTTCAGTGGTGTGACAGCAAACTCAGTTGCCTCACTACCAGCCCCTACTCCTTCCTTCAGTATATCTGTGAGGACCATATCAAAAGCTTCCTCTGCTAGTTTAGATTAACCAAATTTTAATGCATTTAATGCTTGAGCTGCGCTTAACCTCATCTGCAGTTATCTGAACTAAGACCGCTTTATAAGATGGTAGCCAGGCTTCCCATGAGCAGAGTTTGCTCATGGGATGCTCTTAGTAGAGGAAAGGATGGAGAGTTGATTCTCCTGTAGGCCTCATGAAACCCCCCTCTAGGATGTCAGATGATCCTCTGGCTTCAACACTGATAATGGTAGAAGGTAAAAGTTCCACCCAGACTTGTGTGCTAGTCGTGTCCGATTCTAGGGGTGGTGCTCATCTCCGTTTCCAAGCCAAAGAGCCAGAGTTGTGCAAATTTGTGGCCATATAGCCAGCATGTTGTTGTTCAGTCGTTCAGGCGTGTCCGACTCTTCGTGACCCCATGGACCAGAGCTTGCCAGGCCTTCCTGTCTACCACTGCCTCCCGGAGTTTTGTCAAATCCATATTGGTTGCATCGATGACACCATCCAACCATCTCATTCTCTGCCATCCTCTTTTCCTTTTGCTTTCAATCTTTCCCAACAGCAGGGACTTTTCCAAGGAGTCCTCTCTCCTCATGAGGTGGCCAAAGTACTGGAGCCTCAGCTTCAAAATCTGTCCTTCCAGTGAACATTCAGTGTTGATTTCTTTCAGGATGGATAGGTCTGATCTCCTTGCAGTCCAGGGGACTCTCAAGACTCTCCTCCAGCACCACAGCTCAAAAGCATCAATTCTGCGGCGATCAGCCTTCTTTATAGTCCAGCTTTCACTTCCATACATCACTACTGGAAAAACCATAGCTTTGACTATCCTGACCTAAATTGGCAAAGTGATGTCTCTGCTCTTTAGGATGCTATCTAGGTTTGCCATTGCTGTTTACCTTCCCACTTTTTATGGCGGTACCTATTTATCTACTTGCACTTACATGCTTTCGAACTGCTAGGTTGGCAGGAGCTGGGGTTATTAGTGGGAGCTCACTTTGCTGAGTGGCACCCAGGATTCGAACTGCTGAGCTGCCAGCTTTGCAGCCGACAGTTTCAGTACTCTAGCCCGCTGAGCCACCACACCCCAATGGTAGAAGAGGCATCAGTAAAACCCACTATTCTATGTTCCTGCAACAGGAATCCCCAGTGCACATTTTGATCTTCCAAGAACAAAAGAGTCCTTATTTTCACAGGAAAAGCCTGGAACCAAATCTCCCCCACCCTAAACATGATTCAAGGTTGACTGATAACGGTTATAACTAATGACATGGCAAGTGAACAGTAGGACCCTGGTATCCACTGGGGATCAGTTCCAGGCCTTCCCATGGATAATGAAAACCATGGATAAGAGAGAACACCTCCTTAAAAACTGCTGTTTTGTGACAGCAGCTTGCTTTACAGCTTGCATTATGGCCAGGGGCATATATAGGGGGGGGGCAGAAGGGTATATCTGCCCCAGGCACAACAGTCTGGGGGTGCCTGGAGGGGGAGCAGGAGAAGGAAGCCATGCACCCTCCTTCCACCCAGCAGTCCTCCTTTCACCTAAAGCTTGGCGACAGCACCCCCTCCGCTACCTCCATCTCTGCGTCTCTCCTCCTCTTCCTCGCCTTGGTGGGAGAGCTGTAAGGCATGGATCCAAATTCTGTGGATCAGCATTCGTATCATGCCTTACACCTGAAAATGCAGAGTATGCTCTTGAAGGTTAGAGTAGGGGTGAGGGATCATCTCCAGAAAAAAAAAGAAAAGAAACTTTTGGCCACACCGAAAGTTCATAGGTTCAGCTATTCGTTAAAACATGCATTATATCTATATCTAATCTATACAGTATTTGACATTACCATTATTATTAATTGTGCACTGTAAAGTCAGTTCTGACATATGGTAACTAGAGATGGGCACGACTTAGCGGTATTCCCGTTTCCGTTTCTGTTACTCGTATCCGTTACTCTACGGAAACGGAAACGGGAATTACTCCGCCAGACTTCGAGCTCGAACCGACGAACGAACAATTTGGTCTGATTTGTCGTGCTCGTTACTTGCATCGCGCAATGCCAAGCGGCACAGAAAAAAAGTTTTTAAAAGTTAAAAAAAACCCCGATTCCCGGCCCTAAAAGTAGGCGAAAACTGTCTGAGGGCACCTACCAGGCCAGAAGGGTGTTTTATTTGCGGGGGGGTTCCCTGCCCCCCTCTCCTTGGCTATTGCTACTGCTGCGCTGCTGGTACCAGGCTGGGAGGGCGCATCCATTTGCCATGCAGTGCGGGGGATCCAAAATGGCGACCGCAATATTTTTTTTTTGAAATTGTTGCCCAAAACCCCACCAAAGCACCACAGAAACATGCGGAAATTAGCTATTTTAAATGCTTGAATTTTTACAGTAGCAGCAGTGGGTTTTTCTTGCAAAAAAAGTCTCCGTTGATTTTATTTTATTTTATTTTATTTTATTTTTTTACACCTGCGCATTCGCAATGATGGGCTCGCCCATGGGAGTGGACCATGCAAAGTTTTGGAGCCATTCCACCAATCGCATGGCCAGGTTTTGCTGACTGTACCAGGCTGGGAGGGCGCATCCATTTGCCATGCGGTGGGGGGGGGATCCAAAATGGCGACCGCAATATTTTTTTTGAAATCGTTGCCCAAAACCCCACCAAAGCACCACAGAAACATGCGAAAATTAGCTATTTTAAATGCTTGAATTTTTACAGTAGCAGCAGTGGGTTTTTCTTGCAAAAAAAAGTCTCCGTTGATTTTATTTTATTTTATTTTATTTTATTTTATTTTATTACACCTGCACATTTGCAATGATGGGCTCGCCCATGGGAGTAGACCATGCAAATTTTCCACCAATCGCATGGCCACTTGGCCAGGTTGACCACAGAGACTTCTGGGATGTGCCAATTGGGCATAAACAGCCCACTAATCGTAGCCCAAACCCGAACCCTAAGCCTAACCCATACGCCAGTACACTGTCCTTCTAAGTGGGTCAGAGAGGCACCCAGATGCACCCCAATACTCACCCTAACCTCACCCGTAACTAGCCTAACCCTAGCCGTTGCGCTAATCCGTCTTAACCCTAAGCCAGATCTACTTGCATTGCACTACATGCAAGTACGTGAGACACAGCGGGTGCAAAGAGTCTGCCAGTCCGTCACTTGTGGCTCTGGCTGACTCCTGCAGCTCCCTCCAGGAGCCCGCTACCCCCTCCCCAAACCAGTACTAACGACAATGAAAAAACGAAAAAACGAACCGACTAATTTTTGCAAATTTTCGCGAAAAACGGAAACGAGCCGAAACGGGACCGGCCCGACTAACGACAACTCGAAAAAAATTTTTTTCAAGTCGTGCCCATCTCTAATGGTAACCCTTTTCGGGGATTTCTAGGTAGTGAGTATTCAGGAGTATTTACCATTCCCTTCTTCTGGGAACTGTGATTTTTTTTGCCAAGGCCATACAGGCTACCTTTTCTCCCAGGAGTTCACAGCTACATACCTAACTTACTAAGCTGTCCACTCAACATCATTATCCTTACTTCCTTCTAAAGAAGCATTTCTCTCCCAACTCCCCATTCTGTGGAACTAGTACAACTAGTAACCAGATCCCGCAAACCCTTGCTGTTAAGCTATGGCTTTCTTTTGAATTGCCAGGTATTCTGAAGTGTAGTGAAAGTGCCGCTCGAAATATATTTGCAGTTCGAGATGAATGACAACCATCGAGCTGAAAGATTTCAGTGTGGAGCTGAAAGATATATCATATTCTTTTGTCTCCTAGTTGTAATTCCTGTTTCCATACAGTTGCTTGGCTTTGACTCGGGCTATGTGATGTTTTCCTGCTGCAAATACTGTACCTTTTAAAAAACAAATATACTTACAAGAAGGTGAACCCAGGTCACTGTTAAAAAGTGAGAGCTGTGCACTTGGCCAAATTCCTAATGTCAGTCGTTGCCAGCCCAAGTGTGCTAGTTTCCTGCATGCTTTCCTTTCCCAGCTGTGCACTAGTGGGAAGAACTCTGGCTGAAGCAGAAAGGAGAGCCAGGAACTGTGGATGGGGTGTTAGCCATGTGTGATAGCAGAGTTGCTTGAATCTTAGGTGATACAAGATGATCTGCAGTGGAAAGGTCGAAGATGAAACAATGTTTTTTTTTTTTCATTTAAGTAATTTTATTGGGGTTTTGGGGAGAAGAAGAGGGGAATGAGGGGAAGGAAGGGGGAATACATTATAAAAATTCCATTGAGTATATCAAGCCTAAAATAACAATTTAACATATTTACAAATCACCAAATAGTATCACAATACTAATAAGTTTGTTACTTCTTGCCATCTTTTTTTGGAAATCTCTTCGTAGTCTCCCTTTAAAAAACCAGAGAGCTTGTCGATTTCGATACATTCTCTTATCTTTTCGTGGAGGTTTCTCTCTGTTGGCACTTCTGGTTGTTTCCAAAATTTGAAGACGAAACAGTGTTTATTAATACTGTGTTTGCAAATTCGCACCTCTATCCATGCATGGAGCAAACCCTGTTCCCTCAATACACGTGTTCCGGTTGCTAAGTGCAATGCTTTGCAGCAGATGTGCGGCAATGTTATATGTGCTAGGATCTGTTCAAGTGGATGAGCAATGGAATAAATACATTGGAGCGTTCATGTTGTGATTGGTGTCTTTGTTTTCTCAGCTTATAATTGAGCGGTGAACAGTGACTCTGCTGATGATAATGGCTAAGGTTCAGTTGTATGCTTTGGGACTGGGACGTTTTCATTCTTCCCCTCTGCTGCACCCATCTCCAGTACAAAAATCTGGGGCAGGGCTATTTGCTCTAAGGGAGGCACAGTAATTATACCAGGCCTTCATTGTCTCATTGAGCCCTAAGAATTGAGGCAGCAAGTGGAAGAACATGTGTGCCAAAATCTATGAAGGAACTTTACGTGTGAGCAGAGAATGTTCAAATGGCAGTAGATTTTACCCTTGTTCATATTTTTTGTGCACACAGAATAAATATGCATAAGGGTGTGATGACAGGTGCCTGTGCTTGTCCAGTAAAACTACTTCCCAATGGCTTTGAAATAAGATTTGGTCCAAGCATGCAATGTATGCATATAGATCCCCCTAAGCCAGTGATGGCGAACCTATGGCACGGGTGCCAAAGGTGGCACTCGGAGCCCTTTCTGTGGGCACCTGACATCGCCCCTTCATAGCTATCTGTATACAGGTTAAATTACTGTATTGGCACTTTGCAAAAATATTAGTGGGTTTTGAATTGCAGTTTGGGCACTTGGTCTCTAAAAGGTTCACCATCACTGCCCTAAGTTGTTCATTTTGTGCTCTTAGGACAGAATACTTATTTATGCCAATATAAATGAAAAGGCAAAAATCATAGCAGCCAATCGCTGTTAGTTAATGAGTTGTGATTGATTCTATTCCAACTGGCATGGGAGGAGGCGTAGAAGCCGTGACTCATTAATTAGCAGTGAATCTCCATTGAGAGGTCCATTGTTGCACATACCGTAATCGCAATAAGATGCTAGCCATACAATGTAAACAGTTGAAAGTTAATTCTGTAGAGAGCTAAGAAATGTCTTTGTGGTTCAGGGTTTATTTCCTTTCTGTTCATAAGTGCATTCTGCTTGACTTTGTGTTTTGTCAGTGATCAAGAACAAATAGACTTGAACTTTCCGGTTCTTCTTTGTTTATACAGCCTGCTATAGGATCTATTTATTTCAGTGCATTCTTCTACTAAAGGGTTTAGAAAAAGTGAGAAAAGAACAGATCCTTGCAGTGGCAGCTAGAGGATCCCCATGTGCTGTATTGGATCAAGTGATGGCCTGTAGAACTTGGGAGAAATGGGTTTGAATTCCTGCTTGATCATGGAAACTCACCAAAGGTGGGAGTTAGAACTGGTAAAACCACTCCTTAAAATATCTCTCCTATCTGGAAAGGCCTATTATGATCGCTAGTCAGTTCCGACTTGATGGCACATAACACATAGCATACAGAGAGGAGCCAGTCTTTTGGGCAATCGGTCCATCACAGATGGGGATGAAATGAATTCTTTATATAGTACCCAAGTTGCCTTTGCATGTCAATCCACACATACTGGGTTACATGTGTAAACTTTTTTTCTTTTTCTTTCACAACCTGCCTGCAGGCTCCAACGTCATTGCCAGTGCAAATATTTTTTTTTTTTTGCCCTAACATGAGCCAGGACGAGAGCAGCATATGATTCAGTTTACTAGAACCTCTTAGCCTAGTCACCCGGAGGCAGCACTTACTTACTCTGGGCAAATGTCTAAATGGAAGCTCAGGCTAAACCTTTTTTTTGCTGGTTGGAGTTGTTTTGTTTATTTAATCTTTACGTAGGTCTTGGTGATGGAAATGGGAATCCATCTGACAACTTCGCCATTGTTTTTTTTTCACAGTTTTTTCCTAAAGCTATCGGTCAACTTGGCTATCTCCTTGTGTTGTTTGAAACTCTTTGATAGTCTCTGAATCTGCTCATTTCCCCCCTTTAATGTAGGGAATGAGTGCATGAGTTCTCTTGAGACTACTAGCACATGGAAAGGGAAATACTGTACGGTTGTTGCTGAGTGCACATTCTCAGGGTGAACGTTCCAACATGAGCCTTGGTGGAGCCACCAGAGACCTGCTGCAGGGATTTCCAGTGGTGGTTCAGGAAGAATGCTTTTACTCGTCCAAATAGTACAAACTGGGGAAGGACAATCTAGTTACTGGGGTGAATTACTCCCTACTGTTTAGCGGTTGCCAGAAAATAACAGATGTTGATGTTGTGGTATGCTTCATGCAAGCAGTAACGTTGTTTTCTGTTGCGGAATGGGTGCAGTCTGAGGGAGGGATTTTGAACATTTGCCTTCAATATCATATTTGTCAAAATTAAGTGCTAGGAGGCAGAATTGTAGCTACAGTGGGAAGTGGCGATGAGAAGACTGATCCCCTTAGAAGTGTTCCAGGGCCTTCCCTCGCAATTGTCTGCTTTCATCTTAAAAAATATGGAAATATGCAAAAGAAATAAAGAGCAGGGAGTGGTCAACCCAGTTATTTAGGAAAGAATTAAATATTACCTGGACTGCTATAGCACATCATACACAGGCCTATCTTTGAGGACATTTCAGAAATTGCAGTTCTATTGGGATGGGTTGTTGGGAACATACAGTAGTACACCAAAGAGCATCAGTAGTTCAATCTTTTTCCAAGCAATGATAGAAATGATCATGCTTACCCTTCAAAGACAAGTGGGTGAGGCTAGAGAATGTGCATGTGAGGAAGGAAGGGTAATATATCTGTTCCAGTATATTTTATTTTAAAAGGTTTACATTACACTGTTTGATTTTAAATGCATGAAACCATCTGGGAATTCATGCAGTTTTTCCACTGATGATGGCCCATGCAATGTGTGCTTCACACACACACACACATGCACACACACGTGCACGCATGCGCGCACACACATACACACCATATCATCACCAAATGCCAGGGGTTGCCCTATGGACAGTCAGTATGGTGAGTGTATTACAGTATATATATATTGTTCTAAAGAAAAGAAGCATAAATGAAGAACAGATAGTCACCAAGCCCTCACTCTACTGAATAGTAATGGCACTATGTACACAGAAATCTCCTCAATGCAGCAGTAACTGAAATATCTTACATGCAAAGATCTAGAACCACTGAATTCAGGGAGTATTCCCTCTCACATGTTGGATGACATATTAATTGTAACACATATCTCTAAGAGTTTTTGTTTTGTTTTTGAGAGATTAATATGTTACAAGAGAAGAATTAGGTCCTTCATGAATGAGCAGATAGACGGACGGACAGAAGGACAGACAGACAGATACATAGATAGATAGTGTTTTGTATTATATCTAAGATTCCAATGGTCTTCTTCCAGTGATATGGTTTTTGGCTACTGTACACCCTTTCTCATTTCTTGGGTTTTTGGGAGGCTGCCCTCTATGAGTAAACGTGATCCAGATTGTAGAGACTTGTCTCGCTCATTTCTGAAATGTCCATTTTCTTTCCTTAACAGAAAACTTCAGTACAGAAGTTGGCCTCATAGAACTGATTGGGGACCCCCCACCGGACCAGATAACCAAAGTATATGGCCCAGATAACAGCCCTGGCTATGTGTTTGGACTGGATGCCAACACGGGACAAGTGGCCCGTTATCACCTCCCTAGCCCTTTTTATAGAGACTTCTCCCTCTTGTTCCATGTGCAACCCACCACAGATAAGGCGGGAGTGCTTTTTGCCATCACAGACGCCTCCCAGTCGATCATTTATGTTGGCGTGAAGTTATCGGAAGTGAAAGATGGGAAACAACAGATCATCTTCTATTACACAGAGCCGGGCTCTCAGAACTCCTATGCTGCTGCCACCTTCACGGTGCCTTCCCTCGTGAACCAGTGGACTCGCTTTGCCATCAGCGTGGAGGATGAAGAAGTGGTTCTCTACATGGACTGTGAGGTGTTTGAGCGGGTCCATTTTGAGCGCTCGCCTGATGAGATGGACCTGGAAGACGGTTCGGGGCTTTTTGTGGCACAGGCTGGAGGAGCGGATCCTGATAAATACCAGGTGAGTGTGGTTCTTGTCAAGGAATTATTTCCACTGAGGTAATGATAATATATTATCATCTTCTCTCAAGGGGGCAAAAAAAAAGAGAGTGGAAGTTGCCTAGCCTTGTATGATTCAGGAAAACAAATAGTAAAGAGCATAATTTTCCACTGACGTGGCCTTGGCTTATACTATGTGTAAATTCCTATTGGAGCACTTTCTCCTCAGCTTAATACTGAGGTGGTTTCATCCTCCACATTCACATCAAAATACTCATTGTTCACTGTAGAGGCAGGAGAAGGCCCTGAGGTATAGGAATTATGAATCATCTCACTCTGTGACACATGAATTATTGGAAGACTACCAGAGATTTCTTGAGCATTGGTTTCTTATGACTACACATTGCTGTACATTATTCAGAGACAAGAGACTCTTAATCTACTCATTATTTGATTTATATTGTCAAGGAGCTAACCAGAGCAGGGAAGATTGCACTAGGGCAATGTACATGGTGTTTCCTTACAGTTCCTTACAGAATACCTCTCTAATTCATCATATGCATCTGTGTGGTATGCAAATGACAGCTAGTAGTTTTGTTCCTGATCTTTGATATTCCCAGAGTGCACCATGGATAAGAATATAAGAACATAAGAGCAGCCTTGCTGGAACATGCCACAGCCCATCCAGTCCAGCATTCTGTCTCACACAGTGGCTCATCATTTGCTTCAGGGTATTCCCAAGGAGATGTCTTCACCTGCTTACGATTCCCTGCAAATGGCATTGAGAGATATCTTGCCTCTCTCTCCAACCCGGAGGTTGTCCTTAAGCATCCATAATTATAGCCATTGATACCCTTGTTCTCCATGAACTTGTCTAAACTTTTCTTAAAGCTGTCAAGGCTGATAGCTGTCATATAAGCTCTTAAATAAATAAATAAATAAATAAATAAATAAATAAATAAATAAATAAATAAATAAATAAATAAATCACTTCTTCTGGCAGGGAGTTCCACAGACCAGTGATCCTCTGGGTGAAAAAGTACTTTCTCTTATTTGTTTGAGATCTAGCACCCAAAGGTTTTATGGAGTGCCTCCCAGTTCTAGTGTTGTTCAATAGGGAAATCAGCTTTTCCTTATCTACTTTGTCTATATCGTGTATGATTTTATAAACTTCAATCAGGTCACCTCTTAGGTGCCATCGTTCAAGAGTGAAGAGGCCCAGCCGTTGCAGCCTCCGATAGTAAGGAAGGTGTTCCAGTCCCCTAATCATTCTGGTTGCCCTCCTCTGCACTTATTCCATTTCCATAATATCCTTCTGGATGTATGGTGACCAAAACTGTACACGGTACCCCATCAGTTCAGACCCCATCAATTTATAAATGTAATTAGGGTTATATTAAGGCTAGACTTCCATCTACTCTGGACCCGTTCCAGTTTGCATACAGGAGTAACAGATCCATCGTTCAAGAGTGAAGAGGCCCAGCCGTTGTTTTTTAAAAGCCTCCGATAGTAAGGAAGGGTGTTAGGCCACCAGTCCTACCTAATCATTCTGTGTTGCCCTCCTCTGCACTTATTCCACTGTTTCCAACCATGATACAACAATATCATTAGTAAGAACGATGAGTCTCTAGAAAGAAGGAGTGGTGTGTATTATAATTGATTTCAGGTGACCATTGTACATAACTGTAGGAGGTGGAGAGGTATCTGGGCACCATCACCTCTCATGGAGACCCCCATCAGCATCTACTTCTGTTTACTATCACAGCACCAAATGTAATTATGGGAGGCTCTGTAGCGGACAAAAAAGCTTTTTAAAATGTTACCGGGCTTTTTAAAATATTTGAGGAAGTATGCTATCTGAGGGGCACTCATCCTGGAAATTTCAATTTTGACTTGCTCTGTCTTGTATTGTTAAATCAAGAACCACCAGTAGTAGGCAGTATAGCATGCTTTGATTATTTGAAGTGTGTTTGGCTTCATTGCATCCCTGTTGGACAAACGTCTCCCCATGTGCCTTTTGTGCAACAGAGTTTTAAACAATGATGCTATGAAACCATCCCAGCTGGAGGATCATCTGAGAAGGTGTCACCCTGATAAAACAGATAAAGATTTGACATACTTTAAAACTTTGAAAGAAAAACTTCAGAAGAGCGCCACGGTGGACAATATGTTCACTTCAACATCAAAAAGAGACTATGATGGTTTGTGGGCATCTTACAATATCTCACGACTCATAGCAAAATCAGGAAAACCTCATAATATTGGGGAAGAGCTGGTTTCACCAGTGGTTGAAGAGGCTTTAAAAACTGTTCTACACAAGCCTGCATATGATATACTCAAAAGAATTCCTTTAAGCAACAACACAGTGTGAAGAAGTATTGGTGAAATGAGTCATGATATTGAAAGCTTCTTGTGTAATTATCTGAAAATGAACATTTTCTCTATTCAACTGGATGAGTCAATTTTACCTGGTAACGAAGCACTATTATTAGCAAATGTTCATTTTTTATGGACCAAGAAATCCATGAAGAACTGCTCTTTGCGAGAACTTTGACAACAAACACTAAAGTTGAATTAATATTCAATGTTTTGAAAGGTTATTTTATGGAAAAAGCAATCCCTTTATCAAATATAATTTCAGCAGCAGCCAATGGAGCACCACCCATGTTTGGGCGCTATCGTGGTTTTATAAGTCACTTAAAATAAAATGTACCTGGGGTGTTTGCAATTCACTACGTCATTTATCGACAACATTTCGTAGCTAAAAATCTGAGTGCCATATTGCATCAATCTCTTCAATTTGTCATACATGCAGTAAACAAGATCTGTATTAATGCGTTGGATTCTAGGTTATTTACACAGTTGTGTGAAGAAAATGATGAAGACTTTCATCGATTACTCCTTCACACTTAAGTACGCTGGCTCTCGAAAGGCTTATGTTTGACAAGATTTTTTTTCACTTTTTGAGACGGTTTTAGAGTTTTGGGTACTAAAGATCCCATTTTGAAAGAAAATTTAATCAAATGGAAACCAGACATTGCTTCCTTTAACAGATTTGTTTACTAAATGTAGTGAGGTTGCAGTTACAAGGTGACAGTCTGAATTTAATAAAAACAAAGTCCATCATTGCAGCTTTTCTTGCCAGAACTAATCTAATGAAGGAAAATATTGGATGGCATGAATTTTCCCAGTTCCCTAACTTTGTCATTGACAAATGTCCAGGATGATAATGTTTTGGTCTATGTTCAACATTTAAGTGTCCATCAAACAGACTTTAAAACCAGGCTTGAAGATGTTTTGACTATGGAAATACCACAGTGGATTATCAATCCATATGGTGACATTGAACAATTGAATATCACATTACAAGAAGGTCTGATTGGAATAAGCACTAACGAAGAACTTAAGGTGCAGTTCAGAATGGGGTATCAGCAGTTCTGGCTTCAGAAAGATATACCTGTTGCTTATCCTGCATTATGGACTATTGCAAGAAAGTTTTTTGATAGCTTTTCCATCTTCATACCTTTTGGAAAGTGGGTTTATCATGGTTGCCAATCTTCTTACAAAAAAAGAAGTTATCTATTCAGTTATCTATTGCAAATAACTGAATGTAGAGATTTAAGCCAAATATTGAACAATTGCTATCAGAGCATCAGGCTAATCGCTCCCATTAACAGCATTATTTGTGTATTAATTTTATCTAAGCTTTTTACTAGGCTTTTATTTGTTTCATTCCAAATCTAAATATTTACTTGCATTTTGTGTCTTTTCGATAAAGGCATGAATAAAAATTGTACATGTTTTTCTTTTTTTACATTGTCCATGCTACAAAAGCCCCTATCACTGTGTCAGCTGTCAAAAACACATTTGAAGTTAATAAGTTTAGGAAAATTCAATATTAGGCAGGCAGGGGGTCTACAGAAAAAAAATGGCAAGTGGTCTACGGGGCAAAAAATTTTTTGGGAACCTCCGATTTAGTGCTGCCCTCTTTTTCCTGTCCCATAGCCAGTTGCTGATCCAGGACAAGATCTGCCCCTTGATTCCCTGACTGGCAAGTTTATTCAAGAGCCTTTGATGCTGGACCTTTTGAAAAGTCTTCTGAAAGTCCAGATAAACAATGTCAACTGGATCTCCCTTATCCACATGCTTGTTGACACACTCAAAAAATTCCAACAGATTAGTGAAACATAATTTGCCCTTGCAGAAGCCATGTTGGCTCTCCTTCAGCAGTGCCTTCTCTTCTACTGTATGTGCCTATTAATTTTATCATTTAGGATGGTTTCCATCACTTTAACTGGGACACATGTCAAACTGACTGGTTGGTAATTTCCTGGATCATCTCTGGACCCTTTTTGAAGATTGATGTTACATTCGCTACCTTCCAGTCATCAGGCACCAAGCCTGATTTAAGGGAAAGATTATATATTTTGGCTAGGACCTCAGCAATTTCATCGTTAAGTTCCTTAAGAACTCGTGGATGGATGCTGTCTGGTCCTGGTGATTTTTTAGCATTTAGTTTAACAAGACATGCAACATAGGCTCTGTTTGGGGCATGTGGCCTCTGTCGTCTTCAGTGAATACTGAAGCAAAGAACTCACTGAGTCTCTCTGCAACCTCTGTTTCCTCTTTAATAATCCCTTGCCTCCCATTGTCATCTAATGGCCTTCCTAGTTGGGTTCTTACTTCTAATGTACTTAAAGAACTCCTTGTTATTACTTTGAGTGTTTTTAGCTATACACTTCTCAAAGTCTTGCTTTGCTTTCCTGATTGTTGCCTTGCATTTGTTCTGCCAAAATTTATGTTTCTGCCTGTTGTCTTTGTTTGGACAAGCCTTCCATCTTCTAAATGAGCTTTTCTTGCTTTTGATCACTTCCCAAACTGCTCCTGTAAACCACATTGGGAGTCCTCTTGGACCTGGCAGTGCCCTTTCCCCCCCTTTTGGGTATGCATTCCATTTGAGCCTCTTGTTATTGTTTTTGTGAACAGCCTCTGTCATAGGAGAGGTCTTCTAATCCTTTCTGCTATTAAATAAAGGTTATCTGGTATGAGTAGAGGTTAAAAACATGGTTTCCTTCTTTCCTTTGCTCTCTGTGTTCCATGTATTGTATATATGTCTAAGTGTACTTAAGAATATTTGGATTCCACCACCATCCCAAATAAATTATCACAATTGTGTAGAAATGGTGGACATTATCTGCAAGTGACTGGCATTTACCATTACATCCAACTGACTGGCTGCTAGTTCGCTATTCCAAATACAGTATAGATGAATCTTTTTTGTTCTTGAAGAATGGGGTTATTATTTCTTTAACATTTTAAGAAGCCTTTAAAATGAATCTAAATACTGTAGTCATTCCACTGTACCATCCGGAGTGAAAGTAATTAACATTTTTCATCATGAGTTCATTTCCAGACATTGGGTTAATTTGTCAGTCTAGTGACCCCTCTAATTTATGCTGGGCCTCCCTACTGAGATCAAATCCATTGCTGCATTCTTCCTTTTTTTTGGAGGGCTGGGTGGAAGGAGGTCCAAATTCTCTGAAGCTGTTATCTGCAGACAAAGCATGGTGTATCCCTAGCCAAGAAAGGTTAAAGAATTGATTTCAAAATAGGTCAGTAACATCTTTGGAAGGCTGGTTCCTTGTGAGAAGGCTTCCCTGCCCTATTTAGCAAAAAATCCAGATGTTGTTTGTGCTACCCCAAATAAAAACAGAGGAAATTCTAAACTCTCTTATTAGATCACTGAACTACTTCACAACAGTTAGCATGGACTAATGCAGATGATGGAAAGCGCAACAGGGTGGAAAGGCCAGCAAACATGGTTTTGAAATATGTAATGTTTCCAGTCTGATTAAAGCAGCAGAATTAGGAGGAAACATTTATTTCGCACCATCAGCGAAACAGGCTGACTGGAGCCCAAGTCTTTATAGTGTCCTGAGAATTCTGCCCATGAGTTTTTAAATCTGGCTCTGGATATAGAAAACATTCCACATAACAGGTACGAAAGTGCTCTTGACTGTAGGTCAAGAAGAAGATTAGAGCCATCCATGCCTTGCAACTGGATCATGATGGAGAGTAAAATCTGGTATGTCTGCTCTGAGTACACACAGTCTTTCTGTATTAGGTTTACTAGAGGACAATTACTTTTTTCACTCTTTGGTTGAGCCCATGGATGTCTCTCTCTTGAAGCGTCTGTTAGATGATAGTCAAAATAACATGGATCTGATGTAAAGCAAGAGTTTGCAGAATATACAATTTCCTTCTCCCATTTTCCCTGAATGAGGGATGTTTACCCATACAGTGTCTACATTTTGAAAGCTGTAGTTTTTGGTTTTGTGAAAAAGTTATCTTAGACACTCTTGTCTGGTTAGGTGCTGCTTGGGAAGTACTTTGCATGGTACTGCAGTTCCCATGCCAGATTTTTACCTTGTGGACACGTAGCAAATGAAGTTGAAGGTGAATAAAAAATAGAAGTACCTCTCATCTCTTTTCGGGCCACTATAAGTTGTGGGTGACTAGAGAGTATCTAAACAACCTTTTGTCAACCGCCCAGAGTGACCTTTGGCCAGATGGCGCGGCATATAAATCAATCAAATCAATCAAATAATAAATAAATACTAGCTCAGCGTCTTTAAGACAACCATTTAGTTCTCTCTGGACTGAAATAATTGTGGAAGAACTCAGGAGCGAAGATTCTTGTCCTACTTCATGCATCCCAAATGCTAAGCACAACAATAAGTACTAGCTAAATGTCTTATACAACTCAGAAAGAATGTAGAATAAATATCATGTGAGGGTCTATAGCAGGTGGTGAATCTATGGCACGGGTGTCAAAGGTGGCGTATACAGCCCTTTCTGTGGGAACGCAACATCACCCCCTCATGGCCACAACACTTGCCTCTCCGTTTGGAACACGCCACTGTGGGCTCCTTGTGGGCTCCTTCGTAACCCCAGGTTACTCTAAACCCACGTTGCTCTGGGCATCCCAAAAGCAGCATGGCTGGAGAGTAAACTGGGGCTATGAAGGAGCCCACAGACCACTGCCTCCCCTTCGCCTGACTCTCTTCACAGAGCCATTTTGAGACCATTGAAATGGCTCTGTGCAGACAGCCGGGCAAAGGGGAGGTAGCAGTTTGTGGGCTCCTTCATAGCTCCAGTTTACTGTCCATCCATGCCACTTTTGGGATGCTCAGATTGGTGTGGCTGGAGAGTAAACTGGGGCTATGAAGAAGCCCACAAGCCACCATCACTTCCCCCTGGTTTTCCTGATGGGGCAGGGCAGAGAGGCGGATGGGGTGCTATTCTTTAGGAAAGTAAGGATCGAAGAGCAGGTTCTCCATCGTGGCCTTCGTGAAGCCACACAGATGGGTTTCCCAGGCGCCCCTACGCCAGAGGTCGGACTTCCCTAGCAATAGGAAAGTTCATTAGTCTCCGCCCCCACACCCTGCGCATGAGCACGGGTGTTCACGCCTAAACGCCTCAGTTCCTCTTAACCGCCACGGCTAGAGGTTCTTCTCTGTTGGTCTCCGTGCGTTTCGTCTATTCAGGATTTTCTCCGTTCTTTTTGGCTTTGTCTCGGACTGTTTTTTTGGCTCATGTCTTTCGCGCCCCCTTTCAAACATTGTTCTATCTGTCGGGCCAAGATCCCTCATACAGATGGGCACGACCGTTGTCTTTTTTGTCTCGATGAAAACCATTGCACTGAGACTTGCCCAATCTGCAGAGGATTCAGTTCTCAGGCCCTTAAGAATCGCCGCAACCGCTTGGTGAATTTTCTCCTCGAACGTTCTCTTCGTCCGCAACCGATGGAGCAGAAGACGGTCGAGTTACCCCATAAGTCGGAGGCTTCGGGTCGGGTGGAGAAACCGAAAAAGATCCCGGTTCTGCAAGGCGTGGCTTCTTTGAAGTCAAAATCGTCCGCTAGTCCGTCCCATGCTGTCCCTTCGAAGTCTTCCTCGAAACCTTCTAAGACTTCGAAACTGTCCTTAGCGCCTCCGAAGATACCAGTTTCCTCGAATTCGACTTCTACGACCACTCTGACATTGTCCTTGGCCTCACCCTCGGTTACTGTGGAAACCAAGTATTTGGGATCGGCGGCTGCCGCAATCCCTCAGGCTCCTCGGTTGAAATACCAACAGTTGCTTCAATCGGATCCGTCGGAGTCGTCATCTGACGATGACGCAGCCCTACCTCCAAATATCACCTTGGTGGGCTCGACTCCCACGATGGACTCTGGGACCTGGCGGTCCAGGATGGAAGGGACCGGTCGGCTCAGAGAGCCTCCGTTACGCTCTCCATCCCTGGCTTCCAAGGCTGCTTCGTCTCCAGTTCCACACCGGGAGACTGAATTCGAAGAGCGTGCCTCTTCGCGGCCTCCGACATTCCCTTTGGGTTCATCGTCGAAGCCAGAGAAACACCGGAGTAGAAAACACGTCCAGCTTCAGTCGACTATCCCGGCTACCTCAGTCAGTTTCGACTCTTCGGTCCCTTCTCTTCAGACCAAATCCGTACCTGCTGCAGTGGTCCAAGCTTTAACACTGCATAAGCGGACCACCGAGACATCGGATTCGATGGCACCTCCTAAGAAGAAGAAGCATAAGGAGCACCATACTCAAGCTCCTTTGCCTGTTCCCCCGATTCCTGCCTTCTCTCTCCGTTTCGACGGAAAGCAGTGGTCCATCCATACTGTGGACCAGGTCGAATCTGACCAAATGGCTTTGGTTCCATCCTCTTCGGGTTCCAATCGGGAGGATGAAGCTTCGGAGGTCGAATCCGTCGGCTCCGAAATGTCGGATTTGACGTCTCTACAGCTGGTCACCTCTCCAGATTCTGAGGTGGATGAAAAATGTCCTCCATCTACCTCAAATTCGATGAGAAACTATGCCAATTTTCTCATCTGAATGTCCAAGACTATTGATTTACCTATTCACCAGCCTCAACCCAAGAGGGTCTGCCACATATTTGGCAGAATTGCCAATGATGAGACTGCGCCTGTACATCTCACTTTAATTCCGTCCTTTCTTACCATGGTTGAAGACTCTTTCCAAGCCTTATCTACTTCCACAATTCCTCGCAAGCTTGAAGCTCTCTACAGAGTCCATGATGATAAGGCGCCTCACCTCAATAAACATCCTACGCCCAACTCTGTAGCCGTGGCATCTTCCCAGGTGCAATCACGTACAAAACAAACTCCGATTCCTCCTTCTAAGGAGGGAAGGAAGTTAGACACAGTTGGCAGGCATCTTTATTCCTTTGCTATCCTCCAGCACAAGATTGCAAACTATCAAGGCGCCATGGGGGCCTATCAAAGGGACCTTTTAACTCATATCCGTCCTTTTCTAGAGTTGATTCCTGAGGACAAGTGTGCCGAGGCGTCCGCTCTTTATGAGGAGTCCATGGCCCTAGCAGCCCAGCAGATGCGGATCTCCAAACACTCCTTTGATGCTGCCTCCAGGGTGCTCAATTCCTCTATCACCCTTCGTAGGCACGCCTGGCTGCGCACTACTGGGCTTTCTGATGACCATAAGGCTCAGATCGAATTCTTACCCTTTGATGGGTCTGGCCTGTTCAACACGGCAACGGATGATCTCATGGAAAACAGGCATAAAAAGCAAGACATTGCTAAGAAGTTGAACGTGATTCCTTCTAGGCCGAAGCCTTCCTTTTGTTTCCAATCAAGAAGGCTCTTCTGGCCCCCTTCTGCTCAGTCCTCTTCCAAACACCAGCAGCGAGATTGCCCGGCAAGATCTTCGGCCTTGTCCACTTTCGCCTCTAAGTCGAAAAAGCCCAAATCAGCTACTGTCTCCTCCAAGTCCAGGGATAGGAGACCTCGAGACGAATATTGACTATCATCCTATTCGTCTCAATCCCTTTCTCACGGCTTGGCAACGCATTACCTCGGACCAGAGTGGGTCCTCTCTGTTATTCAAAAAGGTTACCTATTAGAGTTAAGTTGTCTTCCCCCGTTGGGGAATTTAGTTCGCACCTCTCCATCTCCTTGCCTGCTGGAAGAGATTACTTCTCTGCTCCAAAAACAAGCTATCGAAATTGTCCCAAGACACATTGCTCATCACGGGCTTTTCTCCCGTTATTTCACGGTCCCAAAGAAAGGCGGAGGGCTCAGGCCCATTCTGGACTTGCGCTTCCTGAACAAATTCCTAGTATAAAAAAAATTTCGAATGGTCACCTTGGAAAAAGTCATACCACTTCTTCGCAGAGGGTACTGGTTTGGAGTTGTGGATCTCAAAGATGCATACTTCCACATTTCAATCCACCCAGCTCATCGTCACCTGCTTCAATTCGCCATAGGGGAAGACATCTTTCAATATTCCACCCTGCCATTTGGTTTGGCGACAGCACCAAGAGTCTTCACCAAGTGCATGGCACCAGTGGCAGCCTACCTCCGCACACTAGGAATAGTTGTCTTCCCCTATCTCGACGACTGGTTGATCGTCGCAGACTCTCAGGACAAGGCACGTCAAGACATCACCACTGTCCTCGACACCCTAGAGTCATTGGGGCTGCAGGAAGTCGCATCTCGAACCCTCTCCAGTGGTAAACTTCATCGGTGCCATTCTGGACTCTACCAGAGCTATGGCCTTTCCACCAAGGACCAGAATTGCGGAAATTCTCCATCTGCTTCAACAGTTCCAAGCGCATCACGTCATCCCAGCAGTAGAGGCCCAAAGGCTGTTAGGTTTCATGGCCTCCATGACCTCCATCTTGGTTCACGCGAGGCTTCGACTCAGACCTCTCCAGGCCTGGTTCCTCCACCAATTCGACCCTCTTCGGGACCCTCCCAACAAACTCCTCACCATCCCACCGGACTTACCTCGTCATCTTCGCTGGTGGTCTTCCCAGCCCAACATCCTCTCTGGACGTCCCTTCAGGAATCCATTTCCCACCATACAAGTAACGACAGATGCCAGCAACACTGATTGGGGTGCTGTTTGCCTCTCCCACTCCATCCACGATACCTGGTCTCCACAGGAGCAACAGCTCCACATCAACGAGTTAGAGCTGCTGGCGATCTTCAAGGCGTTCCGGGCGTTCATCTGACACCTCTCCAGCAATGTAGTCCTGGCGGTGACCGACAACACAACCGTCATGTACTACATCAACAAACAGGGTGGAACCCATTCCCAGGGTTTTCTGCAGCTCACGATCTGCTTCTGGGACTGGTGCATCTCCAACAACATCCACCCGATAGCGATGCACTTACCTGGAGAGGAGAACTCTGATGCCGACAACCTCAGCCGACGACTTCAGGTGACTCACGAGTGGGAACTGCATCCCAGGACTTTCAGCCTCCTTAGCAACAAGTGGGGCCCTCCTCGTGTGGACCTGTTCGCCTCCCACTCCAACACCAAGTGCCAGGCTTATTGCTCCAGGGCAGGGAAGGGACAGCACTCCTCTATGCCTTCCCCCCTGTTCCTCTGATTCACAGGGTGGTCATAAAAACCCTGCAAGAGAGGCTCAACCTCATACTAATAGCTCCTTGGTGGCCTCGACAACCCTGGTTTGCGTCCCTTCTGCAAATGTCCTCAGACTATCTCCGTCTACCCCAGTTTCCAGAGCTGCTCTCACTGGACAAGGGCCAAGTTCTTCACCCAGACCTCAATCGCCTCCAGCTCACGGCCTGGAGGATTCTGCCTTGATTGAAGCTATCATTGCTTCTTGCTGCAAACCTTCCACTGACAGGCAGTACACCTATAAGTGCAAAAAGGTTCACTCTGTTTGCAGCTGATAAGGGATTTGACCTGGTCAATCCTTCTCTTGCCTGGGTCTTGCAATACCTCCTTCATTTGAAACGTTCAGGACTAACATTGGCTTCTCTTCGAGTCCACCTCTCAGCTCTTGTGGCTCACCAGCCACAGTTATCGGAGGCAGCTGCTTTCTTCAGACATCCTAGAATGAAGCGGTTTCTCAAGGGACTCAAACACACCTTCCCTGACAGGAAACTGATTCCTCCTCAGTGGTCCCTGTCCTTGGTCCGTCGGGCTCTGAAACGCCCGCCTTTTGAACCTATGGCTTCTACAGACATCAGGCTGCTCACCTTAAAAACTGCCTTTTTGGTGGCCATTACTTCCGCTAGAAGGTCAAGCGAGCTTTGCACTCTTAGGGGTGATCCTCCATATTTGCAGTTCCACCAGGACAGAGTGGTGGCTTATCTGGATATCACTTTCCTTCCAAAAGCGGTTTCCTCTTTTCATGTGTCTCAGCCAATTGTTTTGCGGGCTTTCTTTCCCAATCTTACCTCCAGGATTGAACGGGACATGCATGCCCTTGATGTTAGACGGGCCCTGGCTTTCTATGTTTCTAGGACCAAACCTATCGGAAAATCAAATAAACTGTTTGTGTGCCATGATTCTGCAGTACTGGGTACTCCTGTCTCTTCCCAACAATTTGCCCGCAGGGTAGTACAGACTATTAAGCTCTCTTACGAGCTAGCCAAGGTACCCTTACCCTTGGGTATTCGAGCTCACTCTACAAGATCTATGGCCTCCTCAGCGGCTTTCCTGAAGGGCGTTCCCCTAGACAGCATCTGCCAGGCGGCCACCTGGTCTTCACCTGATACCTTCGTGACCCACTACAGAGTGGATGCCCGCGTGAGGTCGGCCACTTCTTTTGGGAGGGCAGTACTTTCCTTTGTGACGGCGTGACTCCCTCCTGCCAGTGAGTACTGCTTGCAATCACCCATCAGTGTGGCTTCACGAAGGCCACGATGGAGAAAAACCAGTTACTTACCTGTAAAGGTGGTTCTTTGAGTGGACCTTCGTGAAGCCACACAGCACCCGCCCGCCTCCCCTCGGACCGTCACACCCTGACTGGTACATCCATTACCTGTCATCCTGGCGGTCAAGAAGAACTGAGGCATTTAGGCGGGAACACCCGCGCTCATGCACAGGGTGCGGGGGCGGAGACTAATGAACTTTCCTATTGCTAGGGAAGTCTGACCTCTGGCGCAGGGGCGCCTGGGAAACCCATCTGTGTGGCTTCACGAAGGTCCACTCAAAGAACCACTTTTACAGGTAAGTAACTGGTTCTTTTTGAATTTCCCGCAGCCACAGCGAGGGTGCTGTGGTCACAGGAAAATTCAAGAGCCTGCATCAGTTTCTCAAAGGGCAGCACCCCTGCTCTTCAATCCTTGCTTTCCCGAATGGTAGCACCCGAAGCATTTTTAACCTGGGGTACCACTGTATTCAGGTTAAATTGCTGTACTGGCACTTTGCAAAATATAAGTGGGTTTTGAATCGCTGTTTGGGCACTTGGTCTCTAAAAGGTTCACCATCACTGCTCTATAGGAAATATTTTCCAAGGCAGTAGTTTTGTTATCCCACGTTTAGGTTGTTTGTGGATTTTTAAATGAGTAATTTGTATTTTCCCAGTCAGTTCTGATTTAAAGTCAGAAAAAATGTTTGAATAATTACTGATTAAGTAACAATTGCAATACAGATATAATAAATACTAGGTGATGGCAGCAAGGTCTGATAGAGAAAACCCCAGGTCAAAAAAAGATGAAACAAGTTTTACCGCTGATACCTAGTCTTCTTTTCTCCTGACAGGATTTCTAATGCCACCAAAGAAACTCTAGTAATTTTGTTTGCTGCCCTAGGTGACTTGCATAAAGATTAAGTTGAATAAAAAGAAAAACGCTGGCCTCCCAGCTAGGAATACTAAAAGTGGTAAGATGGCAGACAGTATCAGATTTTCTGTCTCCTTTAAAAAAATTGGCCAATTACATTGTAAGTTTTGCTTTGACTTGTTATTTGGCCTTTTAGGAAAGAACACATTGTGCCTGACATGTGTACAGTAATTGTTAAGGATAAATAAATGCTAAGGAAGTGTGGATTATCAGGGATGATCCTGGATGATTAAACAGTCACCGGCTAATGAATAAGAGATTGCTTAGAGAATGCTGTAGTTCAAACATTTTAATAAACATATAATGTTTTCCTTTGTTGATGGTAGAAAAATAAATGAATGTAGATTGAACATCGTTTGCTACTTGAGGTCAGAGATTTAGTACAGAAAGCAATGGCAAATCCTGACAAAAAGAAAATACATACACACAGGCTAAACTGTTTATATGTATACAGATAAAGGTTTAGACATGCATTTAAATGTACTTTTCCTTTTGATGAATTAAGCAAAGTGTGGAAGAACTAGTTTGTCTAAACCCCCTACTATGAAATGCTCTCCGAGGCCAGAATACTACTGTATTGGAGAAATACTGAATACAAAGGCAGTTGTGCCACCTGTCTCTACTATCTGCAACAGCTGCATTTCGGGCATACAACGGATTGCCTGAAGGACAGCCTACCTGGGGTGCTGTTGGGGTGTGCTCATTTTTTAATTCCCAAAGCTTGAGATCAAGCAGCAAACAGCTCATCAGGGGAAAAAAAGCAAGGGGGGGCCTTGCAAAAAAGTTCCCACCTGAAATGTCAAGCTTAAAGTGGGTCCTTTGCCTTAAAGTAGGCACTGCCCCTTTTGTGTGCCAGCACCTTCCATGTTCTCTTTCCCCTCTGCACAAGTATTTGTGGGAGACAGTGGTTAAAATGGTCTCAAGAAATGTCCATCTGTTAGTTTGGTCAGTTTTCCTGCTTTCACCTTAAGTACAGTGGTACCTCGATTTACGAATTTAATCCGTTCCAAATGCATGCTCTTAAGTCGCACTACTCTTAAGTCAGGGTACCTATCTAAAAAAATTGAATAAATCAACAAATCAAAAAATGGAAAAAAATTGTAAGTCGAGCAGACCATATCTAAAATTTGTAAGGTGCCAGTTAAAATGCCAACAGTTTCCCGCTCTTAAGTCGAATTGATCTTAAGTCGAGCTGCTCTTAAGTTGCGGTACCACTGTACATGGAACACCTTGAGGTCTTTCTTTGACTGCGCTCCCACTTTTAGGTCAGGTAGATACATGTAGTCCTCTGGCCTGTTTCTGCCTGTCTCCTATTTCCCGTCTCCTGTCCTAAAAGCATGAGGTGATATGCCATGCCCTGTGCTTGCTGTGATATATTTAAATCCAGCTCTGGAACATATGGGCCTGGCAGCCTCTCACATCAAGATCTAATGACACACAAACTGTGACTTCCACCTGGCAGGAGTTTGGACATGCAGGGGGGGGGGAATAGGTAGGGCAGAGATGTGGCAGGGTGCAGGGAATGGCTTTTAGTGGTATGTTAGAAAGGCACATTGAACGTGAAGAGAAAGGGATGGTGGTCTTCTTAAAGTTTAAAATCTTTTAGCACAGGCATAGCTTTACAATTCTTGTCTAATTTGTGCTCCAGAATCACTGTATTTATCAATGGAAATCCCAGTGTGAGAAGCCTCTCCAATGGATTTGCCAATTATATCCAGTAGCTGTGGATTCAGTTGAGTTGTCCTGGGGACAGATTAAAGCATTGCAGTACTGTACTTTGAGGTTGTTAACACTTACAATTGCCTGATACTGTGTTGACTTGCAAGTGATCAAAAGCATGTTTCCTTTAAATGGCATGATTGGCATTGGAAGTGGCAGACAAAGCATGCAGGGCTGTTGCTTAACCTATTGCCCATTCACTAGGAAGGAAATAGAACTACTGTATTTGACAGAGATTATGTAATGACCTGATGGAGGAGATGTCTTGGGTTCTAGTAATTTCTTTAGCTAGAAAACTTTCACATAGGCCTCGTTCAGACAGTTGTTACTTAGCAGACAGAAATGGAGGAATGCATGGTGTTGCCTTGTAACTGTGACAAAACCAGTGGTTAAAGTACACTAGAAGTGTACTAGAAGCTTCAACTTGCATCTTTTACCATTTGTTAACCGAGCGAAGGTTAGGATTTTGAGGTTTCCCTAAATCACTACTGTACCAATTTGAAAGCATCTTGAGAAATGAGTGCAGTAAGAAAGGTTGATACTTGACATGGGAGGTTACTGGTAATTCCTCCCCCCACCCCAATGACCAGGAGAATATGAGTGCATACAATCATTTGTGAGGGAAGTATACTCTGAGATACAAAACAAGACCTTTTCCTGGAAATAAGGCGGTGGTGGTTACCTTTTGTAAGCTGAGAAGAAAGAGGTTGATTGAATGTGACTTCTGTTCCTTACATGCTGTCTGAGTGGGATGGAAACCAGTACGTTCCTGCTCCAGAGCCATTTGAAAGGGTGGGATTTTAATATTAAAAGGATACCAAGTCATTCTCTACAATTGTTGTCAGTAACTCTCCAAAAACTGACTTGATTGGTGGACAATATCAGTGATTCCAGACAATATCAGTCAGATTCCAAGGGCAAGCTTGTTGCCCGATTGTCATGCTGTGCATTTCAGCTTCCAAGTTCTTAACTCAGAATAAAAGCCCCACCCTGTAAAGTCTGTCACAACTTGTAAGAAAAGTTTCATGAAGATGCTGTCAAACACAGACATTATAAATATTATAAACGGTTGCAAATCAGATTATAAAGGAACAAAGTGATTTGTTACCCCATCTAAAGTTATGTGCAAGAACATAAATGCATGCGATGGCCCATACCCACAGGCACATCAATGCATTTCTCAAAACACCATATGATGTTCCCAAAGGATTGTGTGAATGTTTTAGCATGAAAATACTGCATGTTTACTGTGAGCATCTTTTTATTCATTCATATTGCACTGCAAATATGGATGTGTAAAATTTAAAATTCTGATAGTAGGTACGGTTGCAGTATTGATGTGTGTGTATTTTGCTTAATCTGTGACCTACTGTCAATATTGTCTCAATGTTACTGTCCACATTTTTCTTCAAGACGGAGAACATGATTAGCACCTATTTGGAGCATATTTTGAAGTGCTGTAGCTCCAATCTAAAAGTATATGCCTTGTTGAAGGGAAAGCGCTAAGAGAGAGCTGGACGGACAGGACAACCATTTTGAACTAGAACACTCCTTACCCCAGAGCACAATAAACATCACATCCTCTTCTTTCACCTGTGCAGGTTTTGTCTTCCTGTTTAAATGTTTTCTCAGTGAATACCAAAGATTTGATTAATGAAGACATGTTATCTGTGGGCTATAGCCGAATATCATTGAACTGTTTTTCTTAATTAAGTGTGATGAGACTGCTGCTGCTGTTGCCCGGAAGGTTTGGTGTAGTGCAACTCTTCGCAGGGAGATTAGGAGTGAACTTGATCAGAAAGGAGTCTCAACTGAACATTCCAATGAAAAATATAAACAACCATTAGGGTGCAGTCCCCGAGGCTGTACTGCTCTCTGATCAGGAAGGTTGCTCTCCAAGAAAGTTTAATCATGCTTGTGTTTCTTGTGTCTGCAGGGTGTAATTGCAGAACTGAAAGTGAAAGGAGATCCCCGAGCAGCTAATACCCAGTGTGAGGAAGAGGAAGATGACTCTGATATGGTAAGTGGCTCTACCTTTTGTGGTTTTTTGAGCAGCAAGACTGCCTTTGTGTTTAACTAGTTTTGTGCAAGTACGAGAGAGCAAAGCTGCTTCCTTAACCATGAAGTTCTTCAGCTTTAGCCGTTGATCCTCCCTAAGGAACAAAGCTTCAGGAAAAGAAAGAAGTGATTGAGGAACCTACACAGACCAGATTAGGCTCCAAAACCAGAGACTCCAGAACAGGGGTCCTCAACCTAAGATGATCGGCATGCTGGCTAGTGGAGCATTCAAAGTGGGAGGGCCACGGCAAGGTCCCCCGCTCCCCCACCCCCCGCCCAGATGGTTGGGGCACCGGCTGCAGCCGAGCGGGGCAAGTTAAAACGGGAGGGCTGCGGCAAGGTCTCCCACTGCCTCCATGGCCTTGAGGCCCCACCCCTACTCCTCCTCCACCCTGTGAGGGGGCTGCAAGTGGCTTTGGGCAGGCCTTCCTGCCTCCCCTGCCTCCTTCCCAGCCCTTGCTCCCTCCCTTCCTCACTTGCAGCGCACCAAGTTGGGCCGGGCCGGGTCAGGCCAAGAAAGGAGGCAGGTTGCCCTCTGGAGTGCAGTGAGGACGTGATAGCCAGGGCACACGGTTGGATCCATGCACAGTGGCACCAGCCTTGCTGCCCTTGCTGCGCCTGCTGCTCCTCATCCTGAGTGGCTGCCCAGAAGGTGATGAGGGGCCTGAGTTTGCCTGGGCTGCTGCCTCCTTCCCGACACAAGGAAGGAAGGAAGGAAGGAAGGAAGGAAGGAAGGAAGGAAGGAAGGAAGGAAGGAAGGAAGGAGAGCCGCTCCAGCTGCCACTGGAGGAGGAGGAGGAAGAGGTGCAGCAGAAGGATCCTAGGAGCAGCACCTCAGGGTGGTGATCCAGAGCAGGAGGCATTGCTGGGCCCCCAGAAATGCACTGATCATGGGCCGATCGTGGGGGAGGGGCTCCGCCCAGTTGCCCCTTCCCTCCCCCCTTTTTTCCATGTCAGCTTTTTTTTTTGGACTGTGGTCCGGCCCCCTGTGGTGTCTGGGGGGTGTTGGACCGGCCCGCTGTTTGAAAACTTTGAGGACCCCTGCTCCAGAACCTTAGTTTAATGTTTCTTCCATATAGGGAATGAGACCAATAGTTTGTTAGGCTTGAATTTATCTAATCCTTTGTAGAGCAGCCCTCCAAAAACTCTGGCAGAGTTCTTTCTTAGAATTGCAACATTGTTTGCTGATGTTTTGTTTTTAATGAAACAAAAACAATTGGCCAAAGTGTACAGGCTTTCAATCAGCAGTCATATAAATATTTGACATTACTGTATAATGACTAGCTTGTCATAGGAGGGTGAACTGCTTCTTCTCTAGAGGCTTGTTGTGGAGTTCAGTTACTTAGCTATAAAGTGTGTCACTGATTTACAGTTTGAAAATTACCCAGTGAGGCAAGGAGTCCCATCTTTTCACATCTTGGGACAACATCCTATATCTGCAGAAGGCAAATGGCATACCTTGTAGTACCTTTAGTTTACACCCTCCTTTTTGTTGATGTCTGCCTTCATTTCTTGCAGTGGCCACCGTATCTGGTATTGGGAGTTGAAGCTCAGTATGACTATTTAAAGAAGCCTCTGCCAGGTCCCAGTTATCAGTGCCTCCAAACTAGTACCGTGACCCCTCACCTATCGCAGGGGTTAGGGACCCGACCAGCAATATTTGAAAATCCGCGATATGCGGATGCAGGTCAGGTTGGGCCTGGGGGGCCTAGCTGAGGGCCCTTGTAACCCCCAGCCTGGCAAAAGGGCCTCCTTGTGAACTGGAAGTGACTTCTGAATCACCGAAAATCATTTCTGAGGTGTCTGACAGGCCTAAAAAAGCCCTCGGAGGCGTCAGAAA
This sequence comes from Phrynocephalus guinanensis, assembly GCA_037367245.1. Taxonomy (NCBI): domain Eukaryota; kingdom Metazoa; phylum Chordata; class Lepidosauria; order Squamata; family Agamidae; genus Phrynocephalus; species Phrynocephalus guinanensis. The sequence goes on from CM074732.1 coordinate 86,597,685, forward strand.
TGACTTTCTGTGAACCGGAAGTGACTCTAGAAGGCCCGGGAAGGCCCTCACAGGCCCGTTCGGGGCAGCGCCTATCCTGGGGTAAATACGGGAGGCCTGAAACAGGCCCTCCCCCCTTATCCCAGGGGGGCCTTTTTTCACATACTGCAGTCCTGCAATATAGTGGGACCGCAGTATACGAACCGTGAACGGGTGGGGGGCCACTGTATGTGCAGTAGTCAGTCTCAGATCTGTCACATTTCTCTGCAGCAAAGGTTCATAATCCAATGTGTAGCCTGCATACTGTAATTACACTGTAAACAGCCCAGAGACTACTTGAAGTTGTATGGGGCGGTATATAAGCAGAACACTTGAATAATATGTCCGGGGCATTGAGTCTACCTAGAGTCTGGACAGTGCCTTTTTCTTCCTCTTGCCCTGCTGAAGGAGAGAATCAGCAACAACAGGAAGGAGAAGACCTGCACCATGCAAGCACCTTGCGTTACTTGCTTGCCACCCTGGCTGCTGTTGGGAGAAGACTGTCCTTCCTCTTTGCCTTGAGCTCATGACCTTGGTTCTAGCTCCCAACCTGGATCTTGCCACTTTCCATTCTAGCTGTGCCCTCTCAACTGCTCTTTCATTCTGTAGTGACAAAAGGAAACTCCTGCCATCAGCAGAATGATATTTTCAATATGGTTCATGGAGCTGAAGTCATTGGGATTCTGAAAGGAAAGAGTCAGCAACAAAGCAGCAGTGGCCGCTCTGATGCATCCCTCTAAGCATGGAACCTCCTATGAGAGGCTGAGGACTATGTTTTCTGCTCATTTTCCCTTTAAAATGACCCTGGGTCAAAAATATTAATACACATATGGCCAGTGGGCAAATCTCTGTTGGTATGGACATAGGCCAACTTATGTTTGCATTGTGTTCCTCAAGGAAAGAGATAATTTTATGAAATATATGCATCATGTTAACACAGCTGGCTTTTGTTAACCTGCTGCCCTAAGGTACTGCTTGTTCATCTTTTTTCATTTTGTTTAAACTTAGATGTCTGGAGATGGTGGAAGTGGAGCAGCAGAAAAGCCACAGCCATCAGAAACAGAAAAGGTGAGTTCAAAGTCATTTCCTTTATGCTGTTTGTGTTTTCTAATTATGGAAATGTACCTTTGGAAACACTTGCTGTGAATTACCATCATGGATAGGTCTGGTTAATGTCTGCTGTTTTATTACTGTCATAATCATGCATAATCATCAATGCCATCATCATTGTCATCATCACAATCATGGTTGATTTATTTTCCTGTACTTGTGACAGATGGGTGGTCTGAATACATAGCACAACTGAAGAAGTTAATGTACTGTATTGCTAAGTTGTAGGATCGACTTCTGCTGCCTTTCTCACAAGCATAGACTTGCTGAAAGAGAGGTCAAGGCAAAAACAGTGACAACAATAATAAGCCCCTATTACTCTGAAAAGTGGTATAGAAAACATAAAATAGAATGGTTTTGTATTGTGGTTGAAAAGTAAAAGCAGTGGTCAGAGTCTTACAGGCAACTTCTGTACACACAAGTGAAATCACATTAAGTTGCAATGATCAGCTGCTAATTAACAAGATGCTAGTTGGATTCTAATAGTGTCCATAAATGTACAAGCTGGAGATCGACCAGAACTCCTTGATTAGTGGCAATTCCCTGCTGCCACGCAAACAACTTCCCTCACGCATATGTAATTTGCCAATACAATTAAGGCAACCTCTTTTTTAATTGACAGAGACATCAGCAGCACTTTCCCCAGTGAATTCTAATAGTATGGCAAAACTGAATTTTTAAAAGCCCTTTCTCAATGTTCAAATTGAATGTAAACGCTACGTGGATTGGAAATTACATGCTAAATTACCATGTTTTTCTTTAATTTTCTATGATGGTAAGCAACCTTCAGAAATGCCCCATGACAATTTTAAAAAGTATTTCCTTAGTGCATGGGAAATAATTATGGGTAACAGATTGAAGACACCCATAAGACTATTTTTGTGTGCCCCTTGCACCTCACATGCTAAGGGGTGGTGGAGGAATATAGGTACAGAAGCTTCTGGGGAGCATGAATAATTTCTAGGAAAGTGTGGGTCCTGCAGGCCTTATTTCTGATTTTTTTTAAAACATCTACGCTTTGCAAATATGATACTGTGTGTCCTTTTTCCCACTAAGAGCTAGAAGAAGAGTCCTTCATTTCTAGTTTTTCTAGGAGGGGCACAGGAGATTTGTAGAGCAGAAAGTGGATGTTGGTCTTCACACATTTTCCACCCCAGCTTTAGCTGTGATTGTGAAAGTCATTTGGGTCATTCATTCTCCAGGATACGTGTATTCATGGGGAAAGCGACTCAGGCAGCCCTATTACTCTGTCAGGCAGTAATGTCAGGCAGCCCTTCTTTTCCTCTGCTGGTGTTGCGTTGATTTAGCACAAGCAGAATACTTATCTGGATTCCTCACTGACTCTAAAACATACCTGTATCAAAGCAAACAGCAAAATGTGCTGCTTGTATATCGCCCCATAGCACTTAAGGAACTCTCTGGGGTGGTTTACAGGTAATTATGCAGGCTACACATCCCTGCCCCCAAAGCAATCTGGGTACTCATTTTACCATCCTCAGAAGGATGGAAGGCTGAATGAACCTTGAGCCTGCTACATGTTTGTGAGCACCGTTATGGCTGCAGTACAGGAGTTTAACCGCTGCTCCACAAGGTTCTAACATACATTGTTGAGCAGAAGAATCATAAAAGTTGTAAGGAGTCTTTAGCCTTGAGTAAACAAATGTTTCCTGTCCTTTGAGCACTGAAGTATGAGGTTGCTTCTCCTTCTCCTTGTTACATGCTGTCACATTGCCTCTGACTTACAGCATCTGTAAGAATGAAAGAATGTCATGTCAAGTTTCAAGTTCCAAGTTTATTGTGGTTGTATGACCCATATAAACAAATATACAGTGAATCATAAAAACAATGAAAAAGAGTAAAACTACAAATGGGTAAAAACATCAGGAAGATGGATGAATGGTTGAGGTAATCTCTGCTCTCTTGCGTATGGCGGCCTGGAAAAACTTTGCTACCTGGGCTGTAACATAAGAATTCTTATCTATTAAACAGTATTGGACTAACCATCTAGAAGGCTGGCCTTGGAACTTCTTCAGCAATGGAGCAATTAAGTTGTTTCTAATATGATCATAAAAAGGGCAAAATAAAAGTACGTGTTGGATAAATTCCGGGGACCGGTTTCCACATGGGCAGAATCTTTCTTGGTGCGGAATCCCCGTAAACCTACCCTGAAGGAGTGCTGATGGCAATACATTCATCCTGGCCAACATGAAAGCTCTACAAGCCTGTGGTGAACAAAGTGAGGTTAAATATGCTGCGGGGGTCTTATACGTTGAAAACACACCTTGTGACAAAGGGGAGCAGGTTCTATGTGCCAGGGAGAAAAGTTCCTGCCTCTCTATGTCACTTAGCCTCTGGTTAAGAATTCGTAGAGCCTGTTTCTGTCCTAATGTCAAAATATGGTCAAGTGGGATACCTACAGACCTAATTTTTTGATTAATGAAGGATTGCCACTGGCTTTGGTAAGAATCAGACAGCATGTTAGACACGTACCCCAGTTGGTCTGCACAAAAAAGGATTCTAAGCCAGTACTTTAGGGTCTGAGTCCAGGCGTTAATTTCCAATCTACCCACTCCTGCCTCAAGGCACAACACTGCATAGGGTACGCAGTTTGGGACCCCCAGAATCTGACGCAAAAAAGCAATTTGAATTTTTTCAACCTCAGAGTTGAATGCTTTGATCCACACTGGGATGTCGCATAATAATTGGGTCCTTGTTTTTGCTTGAACGACCTGAATGGCTGATGGGACATGGCGACCTCCGCTTCTGTAGAAAAACCGAGCCACTGCTTGTGAACTACATTTAGCAAGGTTAAGGGCGTGGCTTCGATGAGTTGACCAGCTCATGTTGTATCTAAAAGTAATCCCAAGATATTTATATTCCTTAACCTGCTCCAGAGTGTCATTGTGTAGAGACCAACACAGTCTTTTCCACCTCTTTGAAAAAACCAAAATCTTTGATTTCTGGGTGTTGATGGACAGGCTGTTGTTATTGCAATAAGTTGCAAAAGCTGTTATGAGCCTCTTAAGACCCAATTGGGTTTGGGATAGAACTGTGGCATCATCTGCATAGAGGAGTAGTGAAATTTGCTGGGAACCTAACTTGGGGTGGTGGCCCTGAACTTGTTTCAAGGAGTCGCTCAAATCATTGATGAAAAGGTTAAATAAATAGGGTGCCAAAATGCAACCCTGTTTAACCCCCTTGTTATTTGGGATCCTATCCGACAGTTCCCCAGCAAGTCCAGAGCGCACCTGGCAGCTCGTATTGAGATATAGCTTTTGAATGAGAAACAGCAGTCTCCTATCAATTGAGAATTTTTCCAGTTTGGCCCACAGTAGAGTCCTTGAGATTGAATCGAAAGCCCCTTTTAGGTCAAAAAAAGCTACAAACAGTCTCCTCCCACCCATGACATTGTTCTTCTCTGCAAGATGGGCCAATACTGAACAGTGGGCTAGTGTCTGTCTACTTTTACAAAAGCCAATTTGTTCTGGGCCCAAAATCCTATAGTTGTCCATCCAGGTTGTCAGTTTTTTCACTAAATGGAGAGCATAAAGTTTCCCTATAATGGACAGCAAGCTGACTGGGCAGTAGTTTCCTGGGTCTTGGGGGTTTCCTTTTTTAAAAATAGGTACTATAATGGCTTTAGTCCATGCTGCAGGTAGTCTTCCGGACTGGTCTATTAATGTAAAAAGGGTGGCCAAAGGAGTGGCCCACCACTCCAAGTGCTTTTTTAGGAGTTCAGGAGGAATCCCATCTGGCCCAGCCGCTTTTCGCAGTTTTAAATTAGAAATCAAAGTTTTGATTTCTAAAGTATTTACTGGGCCCCATTTAGGTAAGTTTGGAGGTGCTGGATGAGGGGGATCTAGATCCGGGGATTGGGGATAAAAAAAATGTTGGTAAAGTGATCCTTCCATATGTGCGCAGGAATCTGGGCGTCCAAGCCTGACCTGCTTTTTAAGGCACCCCTGACCAACATCCAAAACTGTTTACTGTTGTTGGAACGAACAGAATGAATCATTAAGTTCCATCTTTCCTTGATGAAAGTTTGCTTCTTCTGAGCTATTACAAACTTATAATGTTTTTTTTAATTTAATATATTCACTTGGGGGAGAAGAATCTGACTGGATTGATCGATAAGAGTGATACAGGCAACGTAACTGATTTTTCAAAAGAAGACAATCTCTATCAAACCAGGAATTTGGACTAAGTCTTGCATTTTTATAGGGTCTCTGGCAAGTTTGTTGACTTAAGATACTATTGATTTCAGCCATCAGGTTTTCATAGGGAAAGATGGCCTCTGACGGGTCTAATGCCTCAGACAAATTCAGTTTCATGTTTATAAAATGGTTGGAGTTTAATGCTAAATTTATCTTAACCTCTATTTTTGGGCACCATTTCTTTCTCATGCAATAAGGTGCCTTGCTTTCTTTATTATTAAGGTGATAGGATATGCTAGATGTTAGTTGGTTACATTTTACTTTAGTGATTAAGGGAAAATGGTCGCTGTCGATTTGCGATCCAACCTGGAAATCGACTACCTTGTCGCTCAAGTTGTGGGAAACAATTACCTAGTCGATGACACTGCTCCCTCTGTGGGAGCAGAAAGTAAATTCTCCAGGGTGGTCCGATACAGACGAACCATTTAAGATGATCTTTCCGGTCCCCATAGAGAGTCTGGCCAGATGGTGCCCCGCAGGATTAATCTGGAAATCTTTGGAACACCCTGGAAGCTTAAGCTGTTCTGGAAAATGGTCCTCCAAGCTGTTGCCCATGGAGTCCAATAGAGCAGAGTTGTCATTTCCGATCCTGGCATTAAAGTCTCCGGCAATGAAAACTTCAGCCGAAGGGTGTTCTGCCTCTAAAGAAAATAAATAACTGTTCAAGGTCTCCCATTGTGCCTGCAATTTTTCTTTGTTAATTTGTGGGGGTAGATAAACATTAATTATCATAAGGGAAGGCTTCAGGTTTTGAATTAAAATGGCCATAGATAATGGGGGACAACTGTCTAGGTGCTCTATCTTGATCTGATAGCGGTTAGTGATCAGCACTGCTCTGGCCTCTGCGTGATGGGACGATAGCTGGAGTTACAATTGAGGTATATCCAGGCAATGTAACATCCCCTTCATGCCAGGTTTCTTGAAGAAGGGCAATGTCAAAACCCTGGAGAAAATGTAGGAACTCTGGATCGTTTGATTTCCCTTTCCAGCCGGCAATATTCCAGGACAAGATCTTCAGCGAGAAGATCCTATCGCTTCTCGGCCTTTTGGCTAAGATCAAGTGTAGTAGTCAGATGTCATGTCCTCAACAACCCTTCTCAGCTCTTGAAAATTCAAGCCTGGGGCTTTCATTAGGGAGTTTCTGTGTGTTATGTATGTGTTCTGCCTTTGGCCCTTGTTATGTCTGGTCCATTCTCTAAGCATGTAGAATCTTGTGGGCTCGTATTTTTTCACTATATAATTAATGTGACTTTCCCGTCTTCACTAGTTCCTGGCAACTCTCTGGTCTTTGCATAATCAGCATTCTGAATTCTGCTTAAAAATGAATTAGTGGTCTGTACTGAAAACGGATCAGTCGGCATCAGACAGCTCTTGAAATATGGCTCCGTCTAAAAAGTGGGTCAGGTTTTTGTTAGCGTCAGTTCTCTTCAACTTTCTTCAACTGTATGTGGACATCTACAGTACATTACTGTCCTTGACAGAAGCTATGGATGGGTAGGGTAGTTCCTTGGTTTTCAAGTAGGACTACAGATGGCGTACCAGGAGCACGTTGTATACTTTCCATATATTTATTGAATGCTACTGGCATTTCTGTATACGAAAGCCATGGTTTCGAACATAAGTTTGGGTCACTCAGAGACAGAGTCCAAGCGTAAGAAAGAGTCTGAAGATTTGCTTAATATCCTTTTTCCCAACAGATGTGCAAGGCAGTCTGGAAAGTTGCCCTGGGAACTAATCCAAACAATGTGTCCAAGCTTAGCCATTTGCAGCGTTGAGGATGTAAACTTGATCCAGGGCAATGAGGCTTGGAGGCAGCTGGTCAAGCTGGACTCCTCATTTCCTATTAATGGAGGCTTGTTGCTGTTTTCTTCTTCTTTTCTTTTGGCAATGGCTAGTCATGCCTGGCATGCTTATTTAGTGGTGAGTCATGACACTGCAGACTCCATTAAGGGTCTTCAAATGTCTTCTGTGTTTGGTTTCCTAGATCTCATCTCTATTACTTGTCATGGTTAGCTCCACTGCTCTTTTGGTTCTGTTTTTCCCCTCTTTCAATAGCCAATCCAGCCATCGGGCAAGTAAGTAGGTTGGCTGGGTAGAGGCTGGATAACAAGATTGGGAGAAGATGTGTGGAATTCTGAACATTTTTTTCAGTCCTTCAAAAAGGAGGCCCTGAAAATCTCTCCCCCTTCCGAGCTAATGACATCTCTGTCCCCCCCAGCATGTCCCCAAGACATCTTGCTATGTCTTGAGTCAAATAGGGAACAAATATTTTTGAAATATTTTCCCCCCAGGTTAAAATGAGCACTGAAGAAAATTGCATTTTTGACACCCTGTTTGGGGATTACAGGCAAGAAAAACTAAATTTATGGGGAGGGGTGAGATACCTACTGCCTTAACTGACCCTATTCCTACTAACTGGGAGTTGAGTCATGGCTTCATCGGAAGCTGTTTGGATGAACAGCGAAACGTTTCTATCTCTCAAAAAAGAAGTCCAGTAGCCATGACTCAACTCCCAGTTAAACGAACCTGGATGACTGAGAATCTTCACAGACGTATTCCTATTCCTACTACTTTTCTGGAAAGGAGGGCCACTTTGTAATGCATTGTCTTCTTCCTTCTCTCGAGCAAATAAACACTGCCACTTGTATTAAGACTGCAGTAGCCCATCACCCTTAGCTTCAATAGCTGAGGGTCCCTTAAAGTCATTTACTGGTATATATATTTTTTCTATTCGATGTTAAGGCATATGTATTTGGCTATTGTGTGTGTGTTGTGTCGTTATAGTTGTAACTGACTCTTTGTGACTCCATGTCCGTGGAGTTTTCTTGGCAGGAATACTGGAGTGGTTTGCCAGTTCCTACTCCAGGCGCCTACAGCACCTGGTATTTTGTCCCTATTTATGTGAACTGTGAATTTCCTGCTTGTCATTTTTTTCACATAAAGAGTTTATATTTAAACGCAAAGCAGTCCTCTCGCTGTCCCTTCCTGGCTTTGTGATGCTGGGCAGCAACTTACACACATACACACACACACAGAGAGAGAGAGAGAGAGAGAGAGAGAGAGAGAGAGAGAGAGAGAGAGAGAGAGAGAGAGAGAGAGAGAGAGAGAGAGAGAGAGAGAATTAATTTTGTTTGTTCTGCATGCTAGAAACAACAGACCCTGTTTTGTATTTGTATATAACAGATGCGCTATTTCATAGCTCTGTGTAAAGTTTGTCGTAGTTGTTTCCCAGACTATAGGATGTCACATTAATGTGTCATTTCTTGCAACACATTGGTTGAAATTGTGTTATGCAGCTCTGCATGCACAATGGTGAAAATGTCAGCAGTGCTGGCGTATTGTTGTCAATTAAAGGCTTCTGTTGAGGATTTTGGATTTTTGGTGTACAAGTTGTGATGCCACTTCATATGTCCTTTAACCCATGGCAATTTACCTTAAATCAGTGGTGGTTTGCTACTGATGATCATGCCATCTCTGTTTAACATGTGGAACTATGTAACATGATTTCACTTGTTGACAAAACATACTGTGGAGATAGTTATCTAGAACAGATTTTTTTAACAGGCTAATGCAGATGTGTTACCAAAAAGGTAAATTTCTGGACTGACTAGATATTAGAAAATGGGCTTCCCTGTGTCTGATCTTCTCAGAGTTAATGCAGGACTGGTGAACGTTACTCTTCAAGTGTTTTGTGAAAACATGAAGGAATACTAGAATAAGAAGACTGAAGAATGCAATTTCCTAACAGAAGAGTCCCTCTAGATAAAGTATATCACTTTTACTCTTTATTCTGGCTTAACATGAATTGTACGAGCAATAAAAATACAAATATTTCTGAAGTTGAGTTTGGTTTAGAGACACTGAAGGAAAACCCAACGGTTTTCATTTCCCCCCACTTGAATTTGAACATGGAATACTCATGCCACCCAGTGGCTAATGGTGCAATAGTAACCCATGGTCCTGTGTTCTGTATGTTCAGAAATGTAAAATTTCAGGAAACCTTGAAATTAAGGTGTTGATATTTTGTGAAGAAAACATAGATATCTGTGGGAGAAAATTAAAATGTGTACTCAGTCTATATAAAGCACCAAGCCTTTATTACAACAGTGTGAACATATTTGGATGTCTCTGAGCAGTGAGCAATGATAGCACCTTTCATCTCAGTTCTTCATTCTGGAAGCACCAACATGAGGTTGTAGAAACCCCAGTGGATGAGTGACTGTGACAGTGGCCTGCAAGGGGCCACTGATAAAAAAAGGGGTCCTGTCAAAGATGAAGCTGACTATTATTTCTTTTAATACAGAGGGCTTGTCAGCACATAAAGAGCTGCTGCATCAGCTCTGCCAGTACAGGATTCTGATATATCTTGTGTTTAAGAAGCACATAGAGACACCAGTGATTCCCAAAATATCCAGCATGAGACTTGCAGCTGAGAGACCTCATAGACAGTATGAAAGCATTCTACAGATCAAGGCTGAACTCCAAATATTATTGACCATCATTGCCAAAAAGGATGATATACCTGTAGAGATAATAGCAGTGGATAATTGCATATTATCTTTGATTTATAAATTATCTAAGGGAATTTTTTCCTTTAAAACTTTGAACAAATTTCATAAGCAAAAATACATGTTATAACTGGAGACTTCAATAGCAATGCCTAGGAATACACAAGTTGACGATAACAATGGAGAAGCAATACTATTTGAACAACATCTCTTTGGCCGAGATACCATTTTGGCTGGGCAGCAGTTATTTCTTTCGTCTCAGAAGCTAAAAGAGATAATTGGATAAAGTTCATGGCAGAAATAAAGATGTCAGAAACAGTCAAAACTCCTGGAGATGATTAAAGTAACTTGACAATGGCCCAGCTAAAGGTTTTACTAACATTATTTCAGCAAATCAGATAGCCTGTCAGTTTCTTGTTAAAATGGTAGTTTTGAACATTGTCACAGAAGATTATAATGTCTTGGGGGGGGGGGGAAAAACAGGCACCTGGCAAGCAATGACGTTACTAAACCATTCAGCGTAATGCTACTTTTATAGATATGTAAAAAAAAATGGGTTGAGCCTTGTGACCAGAAAAACAAATCCAAAAGTAGGCTAGGTGATACCTTTATTGGTCACTACTAAAACAAAACATGTAAGATAAGCTTACATGATAACATCATCTGGTGTATTCCATCTCACCAAAAAGATTCTCTTCGCCTGATCGATATCCTCTATCAAGACTGCATTTTTGGTACAATGCTTTGATAAAGATAGCAAGTTGCTATTGAAAGCTTAGCTTTACGCTTTTGTTTTAGTAGTGACCAATAAAGGTGTCACCGAGCTTACTTTTGTATAGGTATGTGTTCTGCCTTTGGCCCTTTGGTAACTGGGAATGTTAATACAGCAGGTCTGTAGAAGAGACAAAACATTTTGGTACAGTAGCAGTTATTGATTTAATAATTTTATGATTTTCTTGACTTTCTCAGGATTCCAAACATTTGGAAAAAAGCCACAAGTTGTTGCTATTTTGAAACCCAGGATGTGGATGTGGCAAGGTCCACTATCTCAGGGTTCCCCCAAACGAAGGGAAGGGTAAACCACTTCTAAGTCTTTTTCTACCTGGAAAACCCTGAAAAGGTTCATCATATGTCAGAATTGGCTTGCCCACACTTGATAGGGGAAATTTGCTTAACAAAGTCTTGAACTCGCAATCTAAACTTGTGATTCTCCCAGCTCCTAATAGATTTATTTTTGCAATCATTGATAAATAAACTATATATTTAAATATTTAAATACAGTATTTTGCTCATTTTTGATACTTGGAGAAACTCTAAAAAGTAATAAATTTTGCATCTGAATGTTCTTAATGTATACAGGCCTTGCTATATCATGTGGACATGTATAAAAAAATTTGCTTAAAAAATAATTTCAATTTGGAACGAATTAATCATCCTTTATCCAAGACTTAAGGTAAAAAGAGTACTGTATTGTGATCAGGTATGTCCTATGAAGGATATTAAATTCTTCAGTTCCTGGTTAGCAACAAACTGTTTGATCATTCCCTGCCCCCAAAACCACTTAGTTAACAAGTTGAGTTAGTAAACTCATGGATATTCTGGCTTAATAATAATAACTTTAATAATAACTTTATTTTTATGCCGCCTTTCTCCCCAAAGACCACTAATTGCAGAATTTGGAGTGGACAAGGAGTCCCTTGGACATTATTGTCTTCTTTCCTTGTGTATGAACTTGGGTTTTATAGACTGGCTGGGCAAGTAACAATCAGCCCTGGTGTGTTGTTTTCTCTGAATTGGGTTAGTAGCTATACTGTATCACAAATAGTATTTTTAAAAATCTTTAATCTTTAAGTATTTTGTTTTGAATGAGGCCTTTAAAGACTGTTTTATTCAATTTGAAAGAGAAAATATTTTAGGAAAGGCTTTGTCTACATTTCACAAATAGTTTAGTTTGTCAGTTTCAGGTGTATGAAATAAGCAACTGGGTGAAGGATTTTAAGGGTGCATGATTTTGTATACACATGCATACACAGATGCATGCACACACACTCAATATGTAAGCATGTCTGTATGGGACGATAAAAAGATACATTGTTTGCTTCTAGTTGGCAACAGACATTACAATTCTGAACATCCAGATTCTTTAAAATGAGGCAGTGTTTAAAGAATGTACAATGGAGTAGATGCCTTAATATTATAGGGTGAACTATGAAATACAGTACTGTACTTAGTTATTGTTAGATGAAAAGGCTGGACCAAGACTGAGCTAATCTCACACAATCCCACTGAAATGAATGATGTCTTTGTTATTCATTCCTTGGGACCTTGCTGATTCACGCTTAAGACACTGACCAATGCCTTCTTCAGTGGTAATAAACTGTGTAGGGTGGGGTGGGGTGAGATAATGTAGAAAGAAGTGTGTAACGTATGTTTGCATATGTGCATGCATGCATAAGTTGGTGTGCCATTATATATATATATATGAAAGGGACATGGGGAAGGGGGTGCCTCAACCTCATCACTTCCCACCACCCAGCTCACTGGCAGGTATCCCTCCAGGCCATTACCTGTTGCCACACAAGGAAAATGTGTCACCTGCCACTAGGGTAAAATGTGACCAAGTCTTCTGGTTCTAACCCAAGAATTCATTGGGCAGCAGAACATGCCCTGGATTGCGACCCGCAGTATAAGCCAAAGTTCACTCCACAATCTTGCCCCAACCAGGTGACTCCAGTGATCTCAAGTCTGCCGCGGCCTCCACCTGTCACTTCTCCTCCCATTGCCAAAAAGCCCACACAACCAGAAGAGAAACTCCTTTTGCAGACTGAGTTTACTGAAGAAAAAGAGAGGCTGCCCTCTGCTTCAGAAGGTGAGTTATTCCTCCCCACCCCCAAGATGTCCAACTACATTCTTTTTAAAAAAAATAAAAAAAAAAAATACATGCAATTGTAGATCTGACTGTCCTCTTTGGAATGTGGTGCAGAAAAGTGGGGAAAGAGAAATAACTGAATATTGTGTATTCTTCATGAGTAAGAACAATTCTCATATCTGTATTGCGGTACAGTTGCCTCCCTGCCTATAGAGGGGGTTAGGGACTCGACCATACCTGCAATAAATGAAAATCCACAATATGCAGATGCTGGGTCAGGGGGGCTGGGGGGCTTATGTTTATATGGGGCTTCCTACACTTACCTGAGGGCTGGTGGTGCCCCAAATGGGTCTCTGACAGACTTCCGGGGCCTGTTGGAGGCCTTAGAAGTGCTTTCCGATAATCCAGAAATCACTTCCGGTTCGCCGGAAAGCACTTCCAGGGCTTCTGACAGGCCCCAGAAGCCTGTCAGAGGCCTCAGAAGTGGTTTTCAGTGATCTGGAAGTGACTTCTGGTTTACCAGTTTGCCGGAAAGCAATTTTGGGGTCTCCCGACAGGCCCCAGAAACCCGTCGGAGGTCCATTTGGGGCAGCGGCAGGCCTGGGGTAAGTACAGGAGGCCTGAAACAGACCCACCCACCTTACCCCAGGGGGCTTTGTTTTATATACTGCGGTCCCGCGATGTACTGGGACCGCAGTATATGAACCGTGAAAGGGCGGGGGGAAACACTATAGTATTAGATCAACTAGACCAACTTTTATGAGCTTGACAACTTTTCAACAAATACGTTGTTACTAGAGATGAACATGAAATGGAAAAAATTGTGTTTTGTTTCATTTCGTTTCCCCCATGATTTGTTTTGTTTCATTAGAAACATATTTTTAAAGTGTATGAAATGAAACAGTAATGAACCAGTTCATTACTCTAGAAAATGGGTTCCCTGGATGCTATAGGCACCAAATTTGGCAAGTACTTTCTGTTGACTCTCCCCTTTAATCCATATAAATTTGGAGATATTTGAGGTTCAGAGAGCCAAGTTATTCAACTTCAAAGGGGGCTGCCCCCAGAAAGAACCTTTGTAATTTAAGAGTATTTGAAAATACTGATCCTAGGAATCTTACAGCATGGAAATTGCAGTGGAGCTTCCTCAAACTCTCCCCTTTAAGCATCCCCAATTTGGAGAGGTTTGGGGTACAGGGGGGCAAGTTATTTGCTAGGGGGATGCCCCTAGCAAAAATCATTTGTAATTAAAAAGTATTTGAAAATACTGATCCCAGGCATCTAGCAGCATGGAAATTACAGTGGAGCTTCCTCAAGCTCTTCCCTTTAAGACCACCAAGGCACATTGGGCTGTTTCAGAATTGCACTGCACCAGGCAAATTTGGAGGGCTTAAAGGGGAGAGTCCAAGAAAGGTTCACACCAAATTTGGTGTCTCTATTTTACAGGAAAATGAATTGGTTTGTTTTAAACAAAAGAACCACCATTTCATTTCGTTTATAACGAAACACTGCTTCCCCATTTTGTTTTGTTTCACTTCGTTTTGTTAGCTAAACAAACGAAACGGCATTTAGTTTTTCATTTGGTGCCCATCCCTAGTTGTTACAAAAACCTGTGGTGGGTTGTGTCAACTTCAGTCTCTGGAGATCTGTCCTTCTAACGAGGGCTTCTCTTGACTTTTCACCAGGTAAGTCATTCAGTGTTCTACACCTTCATTAATAAGACATTAACCTATTTTTTGTCCTCAGGGTTGGGGCAGTCCAGAGTAACAGCTAGATTTTAGACTCCGAAGTTACCTTTGACATAAGGTTTTTTGTTGAATTTGAACACCAAGCATCTGATTTTTATCCACCTGTATTGGTGACGTGGTGGCTCAGTGGACTAAGGCTCTGAAAACTGTTGACTTCAAAGTTAGCAGCTCGGCGGTTCGAATCCCGGGTGGAACGCAGTGGAGCGAGCTACTACTGTTCACCCCAGCTCCTGCCAACCTAGCAGTTCGAAAGCATGTAAAATGCAAGTAGATAAATAGGTACCGCCGTAAAAGGCAGGAAGGTAAAAACAGTGTTTCCTTGCAGCCATGCCAGCCACATGGCCATGGACTTGCACAACACTGGCTCTTCCGGCTTGAATACGGAGATGAGCACCGCCCCTAGAGTCGGACTCAACTAGCACGCATGTGCGGGGGGAACCTTTACCTTTTACCTTTATTGCAACAATGCCCTCTTTTTGTGTTGTTTCTTAAGAACAAATATGTATTTTTATTTTTCCACCATAGTTGTTGTCAAAGGCGAGAAAGGAGACGCTGGAGAAAAAGGAGAACGTGGCCCTAAAGGAGACCCTGGACTTAGTGGAGTGTTGCCACCACATGGTGCCAAAGGTGAAAAGGTGAAATGACATTTAGTTCTTTATATGTTTTTACCAAAAGAGGACAATGTTGTGCTTCCTTGCAGAATTAAACAGGGGCATTACCTGTCATTTGTTTTCAACCACTGAACCATCTTTGTAGAATGGCCTCTTTTCACTTCCCTCCTTGAGTCTTGACACATTTCAGAGTTTATGCCAGCGTGAAGAAAAGAGTGACTTTCTCCAGTGAACTGAAGCTGACAAAAGCCAGTCATTTGATAAGAGAACTCATCAGTATCTGGTGTGTGTGTGTGTGTGTGTGTGTGTGTGTGTGTGTGTGTGTGTGTGTGTGTGTGTGTGTGTGTGTGTGTGTGTGTGTGTGTGTGTGTGCGCGCGCGCTGGAGAAGGAACACCAACACAAGAGATTAAAAACATTTAAAAGTGATACAAGTGTGTAACCCTGAAAAAATGTGGAAGGGTAATCATTTCTTTGCCGTCACATCTTCCCATTCTCTTTAAGGTGGTCGTATTATCATAGTCACATGGTTTTATCCTAAATCCATGCATCTGAAGCACCAGTTGCGAGTGGGAGGTCAATTTTCTTGTTGCTTTCCTGAGGGAAGGACATAAGGCCTGTTGAATACTGGAACATAATAGGAAGCATGTGTGGAAACAAGGAATAAGGGTGGCTTCTTAGGAAAAACAGAGTAATACTTTCCCATGTTGAGGTAGCAAGAGCTAAACACTGACGGCTTCTTTGAGCTGTTGGACAGAACTGAGCTTTATGAGATGATACTTGGGTCCTTAGGACCATAATAAACACATTTATCTGCCGATCCTTTAACACAGATGTGAACAACTTGTCATCTTGTGGCACTATAACTCACAGCTTCCTTTGTCCCACCTGCTCGGGCCGATAGGAATTATTCAGCTACATTTGGATAAGCACAAGTTGCCCACCTGAGATATTTAAAACATGGTTTTTGAGCTCATTTTCTTTGCTTCCAAAGTAGCTTGTTATCAGGGTATATTTGTTTCCAAGTAAATGTGATGAAACTTCACTTTCCTAGGCTGATGGTAGCTGAACCATACTGAAATGCTTTGCCTTTTGCTTTGCAGGGAGAAAAGGGAGAGTTGGGTGTTAAGGTGAGCATGGCTCTTCCGCTGCTTGACATTAAAGAGGGTTCATAGTATTGTGATAATGTCTTCTGCTGGCTTTCTGGATTGAAGCACAGAAGGCAGCCATTCTGTATATCAGGGAGTGGCAACTTGAACCAGTTGGGGTGGATTTTTGCTCCCCAAGAGCCACATTTTCCAAAATCAGGAGTGACCAGATGTTCATTTTCAGATCTGAAAAACAAGCAGCACAAAAGCGCCTCCCTTCAAACTTGTGTGCTTCCATAATGAAGCTTCCTAGAATAGAAACTCGTGTTTTGAACTGAAAAATATTTCGAAGGGAGATGTCCAGAAGTGTTCAGGAATCTGGGATCCCCAGGCCATGTTTCCCATCCTTTCTATATATGAGCAGTAGAGATGGGTGTTTCGTTTTGGAAGGGGATTGGTTCTTAAATGAAACACGCCAGCACAGCTGGCATTTGGAATGCAGTCCCACCCTCTGGAACAAAATCAACCACTGTCTTACCTTGTTTTACCTTGTGCGGGGCGAAATTCCAACCAGGAAGCAAACTCCAACGCATCATCTTTCCTTCTCCCTGGTGCTGGCCAATCAGAAAGAGAGGTGGGATGATGCACAGCTTCTGATTGGCCAGCACTAGGGACAGGGGAAGATGACATGTCAAATACTGCTTCCTGGTTGGAGTTTCGCCCTGCGTGAGGTAAAACAAGGTAAGACTGGTTGATTTCGTTCTGGAGGGTGGGATGTGTTCTGAATGCCAGCTGTGCTGGCGTGTTTCATTTAGGAATCAGTCCCCTTCTGAAATGAAAAAAACCTATCTCTAATGAGCAGTAAACTCATTCTTCAAGTACAAATTCATATTCAGAAGCTTTGGAGGAACCCCCAGCTTTATGTAAATTCAAACAAACACTTGAAGTAAAAAACAAACAAACGAATGGCTGCACAATAAGAACAGAGCATGAGTGGTGGCCACTGACTGCTGGCTTTCAAGAAGAAGATGGAATACTGAATGTGGGTTAAAGATAGAATAGTATGGAACATGGCCTTGGTGACTGGGGTTCTGAATAGGAATGACTGGGGTTCTGACTAGGAATACTCAACATGACAGCATGGCCCCTGAATTTCTGACCATATAAATAATGCCTTTTGTGAGAAACACTGCATTAATTAGAGATGGGGATGAATTGGAAAAAAATAATAATGTTTTCTGGTGAATTTGGCCAATTCATCAAAATTCATTGATCCTTAGCCATCTTAAAAGACCCCCCCCCGGCAAATATGAATTGTTTTTTTTTTTTTACCAATTTTGATTTGTTAATTCATTGGGCCATAAAATAACTTCCAGAGCAGCTTAGAGACACCAAATTTGGAGGAAAGCATCCCCCAACTCTCCTACACAAACCCCTATGTTTGGTGGAGATTGGGTTTTTGATATCTGAGTTATGAACTCCCTAGAGACTCCAGACTTCCAGAGAAGCCACCTCTGACTCTCCTCTATAATCCCTCCAAGTTTGAGGAAGGTTAGGCTTCCCCAACCCAGTTGCTAAAGGGTACTTTTTTTTGGGGGGGGGGAGTATTTTGTGGGCATATAATGTAGATGTGTGAAACCCAAACTTCACCAGATATGGATTGATTGTAGAGCCTAGTTGTGGGAGGCTTCCTGGTGAATTTAATGTCTCTAAGTCCTGGAGGGCACTTTCCTGGAGTGTCTCTCTTTGGGGGTCCATAACTCAAACATCAGGAACCCAGACTTCACCAAACCTGTATAGAAGATTCATGGGAAGCATCCCTGGAAATACTGTATGGTCTCCTTAGGTGCCTTGGAGGCCATTTTAGAGGGCTTTAAAAAAAACAACACAGTTTAACAAATTGATTCAACAGGGAAAATAACTAAATTCATTTTTTTGTGATTTGTTGGCCTTGAGATGTCACAAATCAAAATGAATCACTATTTTTAAAATTCATCCCCATCTCTAAATTTGAATAATCTTCCAGAGACCTCTCCATCCTCAGGGTACTCATTGACTTTTTCTTAGCAACACTTTCAAAGAAGAAAATGATTTGAGTAAGAAAAATGTGTAGGTAATTAATTCTCAAGTGGTGTACAAGTGAGGAAAGCAGTAATACTCACATAGGATATTTATTTATTTATTTATTTATTTATTTATTTATTTAATTCATATACTGTACCACCAATCTGGCAGCAGAGCCACTCTGGGCAGTTTGCAACAGTGCAGAAAGAGAACCAATAAAGGGACTCTAACTGTTGCCTACCTACTGCTTCTTTATACTCAAGAACAAGTGACACCTGACTTGTTTCCTTTTGACTTCTTTCCCCTGTACCTCTAGGGAAATGCAGGCTTTGGATACCCAGGTTCCAAAGGACAGAAAGGTGAACCTGGGGCTAAAGGGTCTCCAGGCCCCGCTGGGCCCCCAGGCCCTCCAGGGACTGTTGTGAAGCGTCCTGATGGCTCGGTGGTAGAACAGGTTGCTGGGCAACCAGGACCCACGGGCCCTCCAGGGTCCCCTGGAAAAGATGGCTTGCCTGGAAAGGATGGAGAGCCGGTGAGTAAACTTTTCACGTAGTGGCTGATTGGTTGGGCTAGGCTGGGCATGTGTGCTAGTTGGAAACTGGGTTGCCTTTTATGCTCGATGAGCTTATTCCAGCTGTATGTTGGAGTAGCAGGGAGGTGATTACATTCACAAACAGATCCATACTGTTCATGTTATTGATGTGTTCTCTGTGAGCAACCAGCCCATTTAGCTATCAAAGGAATCTTTGTGTAGTATGTTGACTTGAGATCATACAAATACTAATTTTGTGAGGGGGCACAACTCCCTAACCAACACTTCATCGGGAATTATATAGTTTGCAGTCTAAAACATAACTTTATTCGGTAATGGTTGATTTATGGTTCCTTGTTTATTAAAATGCTATTTTCAGTATACAAGTAACCATAAATCAGACATTACTGGATAAAGTTATGTTTTAGACTGCAGACTCCATAGTGCTGAAAATGGTATCTTTAGTTGTTACACTATTAGCAAGGGTTTTCAAAACCCTACAACCTTATAATAAGGTTTTAAGCAGTGCTGCTGGCTTCTGTTGGAGCTCACAGACGTATCAGAGCTTCAGGTGCTACATTTTCAATCCATAATGTAAATAATTCTCATGTGTGTAATTTATGCTACTAATGGAATCACGTCACTATCTGTTGGCAAAAGGGCAAAGAGATGTTTCAGTATTGGAAAGTGTTGGAACAAGTGGGAAATGATTTCGCAGTTCACAATGATTATCCTTGACTTTCTCTATAATTTTTTTCATCTTTTTTTCATTCAACATATTTATTCCCTGAGTTCTCTCGGATTTTCTGTATCTCTGTGTGGATTCTGAGTGCCTGCTTTATTAATACTCCTGCTTTTTATCTTTTTACTTATTTGTGAAGTTGGCCCTCCCCCTTCAAAACCCTACAACTGTGCTTTTTACCCTGCCTGTCTTCCTTCCTTCCTTGGCAGCTTTATGTCTAAACCATTTTCAGCATAGAGATTATTATTAGGCAGAATTATCAGCGTTTGCTTTTGAACTGTGAGAAACTACCTAGAGAAGTAGGCCTAGGGTGTATGGATTGGTCGAAAGAATAGTGCTGAACTACAGCTGTATGAACAGATCTGGCTTTTGCTAACCTCTTGCTTCTTATTTTTGTTAGGGAGATCCTGGTGAAGATGGTAAACCGGTAAGTTGTACAGTTAGCAGCACCATAACTTTTGCAGATAAATAACTCATGTTTAATTGGTGTGTTGCTGTTGTTGCTGCCTGCTGCCAAGTTGCTTATGACTTATGGTGAGCTGATGAATTTGCAGTCGACAAAATGTCCTGTCCTCAGCAGTCCTAACCAGCTCTTATAAACTCAAGTCTAGGGGTTCCTTTTAGGGGGTCAATCCATCTTGCATTTGCTCTTTCTCTTTTTCTGCTGTCTTGAGCTTTTACCAGCTTTATTGCCTTTTCCTAGTGAATCTGGCCTTCTCTTGATGTTCCAAAAGTGTGGCAGCCTCAAATGTTTCATATTTACCTCTAGAGATAGTTCAGGTTTGATTTGTTCTGGAGCCTGTTTGTTTGTCTTTCTGGAAACCCAAGGTATCCTCAAAGCTCTCTTCTAGCACTTGTGATTTATTTCTTCCCAGTGCTTTCAGAGCAGCTTTTAGTTTACTTTCTAGAATTGCTAGTTCTTCATTACTGGATTCCTCTTCAAAGGAGTGTGCCATCCTTTTGTCTTATTTGTATAGGTCTTCAGTAAACTCCTTCCACCTTTTCTTTGTTTATTCCTGATTGGATAGTGTATTTCCCTGTTGGGCTTTAATTTTACTAGGCTTTAATTTTACTTTGATTTCATGGATCTTCTGGAAAAGCTCTCCTTTTTCCTGTTTTGCTCTCTTCTATTTCTCTACACAGGGACTCTATACTGTTCTTTTTGTGTCCCAATCACCAATTATTATAAGCATGTCTATTTTTGTTGTGTGATCAATTTCCTGCTGGATCCTTGCATTAGACATGTCAATTTCATCTTCTTCAACATTTGTAGTTGGCTTTGAATGATTATTATGTTGCTAGATTTTCCGCATAGTCTGACTGATATGTTGACTCTGAGTCTGTCTTACTTTGGATATATCATCATGAGAAGTCAACATACTCTGAATAAGTCAGCAGTGCTGGGATAGATGGAAGTCAGCAAGAAAAGAGGAAGACCAAGTATAAGATAGACAACTTGACAACATTTGACAAGAATGGCTCATGACATAATAAATGAAAGTATAAGTGGTGAAACAAGATTAGGCAATCCAAAATAGCAAATAATCAGAATGTTTTAAAATATAACATATTAATACTTTATAAACGTCATTGTCAGGCATATCTTCAATGACATTTTGCCACCAATATTTGTTAGGAAATAATAGACATAATCTATATCTTATATTTAGACTTACAACCAATATGTGTCTTGTGTGTAAAATTTCTCAGCAGATGCGTGCTTTTAATCAGATACAGAGATATTTAATCTTGGGGCAGAAGGTCTTGATGGAAAGCCCTTGAGGAAGTACTCCTCTTTTTAGGGCTATTTGCTCACCTTACAGAGGATAAACAGTGGTGCCTCTTAAGATGAATTCAGTTCATACTACGGGTCAATTTGTGAATTCGTCATGTGAGGCATCCCATAGGAAAAATTCATCTTACAAGGTTTTCCTATTCCCGAACATTCCATTCATCTTACGAGTTTTTTTTTTGTATTAAGGGGCATTCATCTTATGAGGTACTACTGTACAAATGTATATTTGTGCATGCATGTCTATATTATTAATCCTTCGATATGGTTTCTGAGAATACCCAGGCCTATTCTTGCTGCTTACTTCATTTTATGCAGGGTGATGTTGGGCCACAAGGATTTCCTGGGACCCCGGGTGAGCCTGGACAGAAAGGTGAAAAGGTATAAACTGTTGGATCATATGATTTGATCACATGATTTGATTTATTTCCATTGAACTCTGAACTCTGAAATTCAGTAGACAGTAGCAATTTCTGAGTAGCATCCTCAGTTTTTGCTGTTCTTCAAGTATGTTGTGAATGCTCTCAGCTTTGTCAATTTCCCTCTGTGTTTAGGGTGATGCTGGTGTGGGTATAAGAGGGCCCCCTGGACCACCCGGACCACCCGGGAAATCCGGATTCAGTTCTAATTTGGACAAGTTGGTGAGTTGGAACATATCTCCAATTCCACTGCCACTCTCTGAGTCACTGTGAGATAATTCTGATACATTGGACCACCAGTGAAGATATCTATCTTAATAATCCCCATTCATTTGCATGCCTTGATTTCTGGACCTTTTTTCTTTTTGCTATCAGTTGAAGCCTTTGTTTGCTATGCTATTAAAGGGCTTATTTGGTTCTCAGTTAGCATTATTGATATCATTTATTGTCTTTGGTGTGAGTATAAGCTGAAAAACTAGGTGTCAATATCACAGTCAATGCTAAGTAGTTTGGTGAGAAGGTGTTAGTGTTATTTTATGAGAGTATTATGTACCAACTTATATATATGAAATGTTCAGAATATATACAGTGTATTCTGCCATGCTGGGCAGTCTTCAGTCATACAGATCTTTTACATGTAACGTTGAGCTGCTTGACTATTTTAGTTCTGCTTTTCTTACAGACATTTATTGATATGGAAGGTTCTGGCTTTGGAGGTGATTTGGAGAACCTACGAGTAAGTACCTCAGCTGTGTCAGCAGTTTCACTAGTGCTGTATTGAGTGGGCTTCTTCATGGGTGGTGGGTTCTAGCAGGCTACTTGGAAGGTTATTTCCAAACCACACATACCAAGTACAGCTCGATCGAATCTTCAGGTGACTGCCTTGGTGTGATGTGTCAGCAACTTGAATGAATAACCTGTTTGTTGCCTTTCAGGGCCCGAGAGGACCCCCAGGCCCCCCAGGACCTCCTGGTGTACCCGGCTTACCGGGGCAACCTGGAAGATTTGGCACAAATGGTACAGATCTTCCTGGGCCACCTGGCCTCCCTGGAGTGCCAGGCAGAGATGGCACCCCAGGACTGCCAGGACCTCCTGTAAGTGGAAGGGGATTCAGGGAGAGTTTGCTGAGGATAGGTATCACATATCCTTGTCTTTGCATGCTTCTTTTACTGTTGTTTTAGTGAAATAGAGTGGAAGTCCAATTTCACACTGCTTTTGTTGTCTTCTCTGAGGTTGCTTGCATTTCTAAACCAAAGAGCTTGCAATTATATGCAAAGAAGTTGTTAAACATTTAGGGACCCTTTGTTTATAATAACCAGGAGAGTTGTATTAGTCCATGAGACCAAAACAAAATCAAAATCCATAGGTGGACAGTGTGCTTATTATTTATTGTTTTTAACATGCTGTCAAGTTGAAACTGGCTTACAGTGACCCTAAGGTAACTGGCTTACAGTGACCCTAAGGTAAGTGCAGTATTTAAGGAGGTTTTTTGTTTGTTTGTTTTTGTTTTCATTTTAATACCCCCAGTGAGTTTCCATGGCTGAGTGGAGTTTCAACCCAGGTCTCCTGATGATCTATACCAGGCCTGCCCAACAGGTAGACCGCGGGCTACCAGTAGCCCACGAAGGGTTCAGAAGTAGCCCACCAGCCATCAATTTTAAAAAACCCTGAGGGTATGTTATCCATCCCTCCCTCCCCCATCCCAAGGACCACCACTGCCCCAGCAAAGTTCTGGGTCTGCCAGCCCACTGTCTCAGCTGAGCGGGGCAGTTCAAGGGCCATGGCATGGTTCCCTGTTCCCCCCTCTGGCCAGATGATTGAGCTGGTGCAAGGGAAGTGTGTGCATGGTCAGCCTTCCCATAGGAATGCATTGAAAATCAATCCGTTGCAGAGGGAACGGATTTCAATGCATTCCTATGGGAAACAACTGTTCTACTTACAATTTTGTTTACTTACAGGCATGTGCTTGGAATGGATAAACATTCTTAAGTAGAGGTATTAGTGTAGTAGCCCTCAGGCACTTTGGGCCAGAAAAAGTACACCTCGGCCTGTTCAAAGTTGGGCAGCCCTGATCTATACCACACCTGGTGTCCATAACACCAGCCAATGTCCACCATACCACTGAAAAAAAATTGCAAATACATGCATGTTTTTGAGTTCTCCAAAACTCTTTATCAGTCTAGTAGAATATATATTTTTCAAAATAGAAGGTATGAGGAAGAAGCAGGAAGGTCTATCAGCATTTGACCAAGTACTGTCCCCATGGGATCAGCAGGGGAAATCAGCTTGGGGAAGGATGTTTTCATAGCATTTTCTAGCCTGGCTTTGAATAGTTGATGTGAAAAGGAAACTAGATAATTCATTTAATGCAGATAGGAAATTTATGCTTCTATTCTTCTGTGTCAGATGCAGATCATAAACATCCTGAAATGTATACTTGTGATTTATCCCCAAGGAGCAAAGCAATATCCTAAATGAGCATGCAGGTTGAAATAATGTGAATGTTGTATTTGTGAGTCAAAATAGCCCATAGATCTTCCAGACAAAAGATCCAATTCAAACCTAGTAGCAAAAACAAGTAAGTCAGATCAGAATTATCCTTCATATGCATAAAGATGTAATGGAGGCCAAGTTGGGAGAGACTGGAGTTTGGAATAAGCTATTCCATGGTGCTTTGCCTCCACAAGTCTTAAGATAAATAATTCCCTTGATGAACAAACATACCTTTGGAGCACCTCAAGGGAAGACGTTGTTCAGGAGTGGAGAGAACAGCTAGAAGAGGTCTTCGCTGTGTTCCACCACCACCACTCTTGAGGTGTTCTCTAGTTTTCACTAACAAAATTGCTCCTTCATTGCTGTTTCTGGTAACCATTTCTAGCCAAGTGTTACTCCAAGAACATTTTTACTCTTGCATGGCAATTTAGGCAAGTATTAGGACAAGTCTTTCTAAAAGCCATATGGGATGAGATGGAGAAAGCAAGGCAGTAGAGGTTTCACCATCTGGGTTTCAATGGATGCAAACGAGTACTCTGGAAATTTAAACAAAAATCTTGATAGGTTTATTTTCTGATGTTTTCTAGGGCTCTCCCGGTGTTCCAGGAATTGATGGGATTGCTGGCCAGCCTGGACAGAAAGGAGAAAATGTATGCATCTCTCTTCTGTGCAAGATCATTTGACGGACTTGGAATACCACCGAGTAGCAAGCTTATAAGGGAAACACAGAAAATTCACTTATTTTACCTTTCTTGTTTTTAGGGAGAACCAGGTGAACTTGGCCTCCCAGGAGCACCTGGACCTAAGGTAGAACCTCACACTTTCTGAAGAAATTGTTGCATTCCATCTTTTTTGGTTCTGAGGTTGCAGTATGGTTGATCATAAAGATTGCCTCCTGTGATATTAAAACCTTTGAGTACATACCGTTATTTACAAGCAAATTCTTGTCACAGGGCTCTTTTGTACATGAAATATGAACCACGTTTTGAAAGGCATTTCAAAGAAACTCCCTATCATAATGCTTCCCACAAAGAACATTGAGGGTTGTGGTTCTGGGCCGTTGAGTAGAATACTGTGTCAGAAAGCCCTCGGCCATTTTGAAGAGAGATAGGCAAGGCGTGACTGTCCACTTCTGGACTTCTGACTTTCACCAGCCCAAGCCACCCAGCCACTGAAAAAAGGGATTGTAGGTTTTGCAGTGTCTGGAAATGTCTGGACAGCCATCGTTACCCATTTTTGTTTTGAACAAAGTAAAGTTCTTACATTTTGTTCTTTCCTGGCTGTGGCAGTTAGTTCTGAAGTACTGCTGAGCCAAAAATTCTTCATCTGAGAATTTTGAGAATTCTCTTTTAATTCATAAGAGCGGACTTCTCTTCAAGAACAATTCCAGAGGAAAAGAAATTCCAGAGAAATTCTCCTAGGTGACGTTTAAGATTCATGTGGTGGGTGAAGAATATGTGTGCTTGGCCTTCTACAGCAATCTGTGTGATGACTAGAAAGCTTCTCCTGTGCTGTCCCTCATTTCAGTTAACACCTAGGGAAGATGTCATCAGACAACATTTTTCACAGTTTTTTTCTCTCTCTCTGATCATGAAATGTGGTTAGCCAAATAAACTGCATAGGGAAGAAGATCCAAATATGTCTCTCTTGGCAACTTCACATTGTTAAACATTAAACTTTAAAATGTATATTTCCGTCTATAAGACACCCCATGTATAAGATTACTCCCTACTTTTCCCACCCAGAATTACAGTTTTGCAACCACACAGTTCTCTCCTCAGCTTCTATGTATAAGATGACTCTCAATTTTTAATCTAACAGTTTTAGACAAATCTCAATTTTTAATCTAACAGTTTTAGACAAATCTAACTCTTTACTCTCTCTCTCTCTCTCTCTCTCTCTCTCTCTCTCTCTCTCTCATATATATATATGGAGAGTAGCTTATAACACAACATGTGCCTCATTCTGTTCTTCAGGACTGGCACAACTTTGTCCTTGTGATTTCTCTAAGGATTAGTAAATTAGTGAAATTTAGAGAACTTGTTCATTACTGAAGGAAGTTGGTTGTGGTTGCCGGTTGAAACATAAATGGGAACTTACTGAGCTTTTCTGATTTTAGAAAACTGTGGTATTTCTCTCGAGTCTCGGCCTTCTCTTCCAAAAGTTCATGTCAGAAAACCTAACTGCTTTTGTTTGTTTTTTTCTAGTTACAGTGCTGTACTTTCTTACCAAGATGACCGATTGTGCAGTTAAGATCATTGAAAAGCTTGATAATTTATGTTCTATTTAAAAGACCAACAAAATAGTCAGTAAATATTATCTGGGATGTAGAGTCATCCATTGCCCTCCCCAGCTGTTTGCTAGGGGGAGACATTTCTTTGTAGTGCTCCCCCAACTTGAGCAAATGCAGGTGGAGAAGGAAGTCAGATAAATGGTTTAAACTAGTCTCTAAAAACCCCAACTTCAGAGGCCATCACAGTAGATGCTTAGACTTGCATTGACCGATGCCACCTGATCCTAGCTCTATTCTAGCTGTTTTGGATTTCAGCCATTGCTCCTTCTGCAGTGCTATTGCCAATCCTTCTCAGCTCCCCCCTCCAATCTTTAAATATAGTGATGTTTTTAAATTATTATTTATGCTTGAGTGGATTAGGGACAAGGTTGTCTAGGACTAGGTCTTTGCAGTGTTACTTCACATCCCTGCTGTAGTCTTGATAAGACAGCAGACAGAATTGATGTTACTTTCCATCACAGAGAATTGCAATGCTTCCTCTTTTCTTGTTTCCCAGTCTTTCCTGTCTTTGTGTACTTTTTCTTTCTAACCAGGGCATTCTCCTTTCTTCCCCCTCACATACACCCTTGATGTGTTAGAGCTATTTTCTTATTACAGTACCACCCAGTCCCATATAGGGTGAAACCAAGAGCTGAGGTAACATCTCTGTGTCTGTTATTGTCTAACACAATTGAGATACATATTAGATTTGTTTCCTTTTTCAAATAATGCAATCTTATCTGTTCATGGTGGCATGATAGTAACAACAGAAATGTACTGGTCTTTTTTTGCATGTAGAGTGGCTCCTGGGATTATGGTGGTGGTTTAGAGCAAGGCTAAGAAACCTGTGGCCTCCTATATGTTTCTGGATGTCAACCCCCGTCAGCCTCAGCTAGTATAGCTAATGGTTAGGAATAATGGAAGTGCTACCCCAGTAACATCCTAAGACAGAAATGTACGAACAAGTTCCTCACCTCTGATCTAGAATAATACCAGCCCTCTCTTGCATTATTACTTGCTGTTATGGTTACTGTTGTGGATCTGATTTCATATTTTCACAAAATTAACACAGGTTTCCCCTTCTCCCACTTCACATGGGTACTTCTACTTAAAGATAAATACAGCATCCCCCTCTTTTTACTTTACTTTATCAAGATGAAATTCCTAAAAGAACATAAAGAGAGAGAATGATACATATTTTAATTTTCCCCTTCTTTGAAAATGGCTTACATTACACATTTTAGATTAGAATGAACTTAATTTAGACAGCTTAGAACCCAATATCACATATCCATTAAATTAAAGTTGGTTGTTGAGTTCTATGAGCTAAACTGATGTAGACTGTTTTTACTTTCTTTCATTTCATATTCTGTGAGAGAAATACAAGGTTTTGAGCACATTCTTAAAGCTAGCATTTGTCATTTGCCTTCTGGGCTGCAGCAAATGTTTCCCACATAGCCCCGACAAATCCCTCTGTACAGAGGCTGTGTACCATTGAGGCCGCCAATGGAAATCTGTGTGCTGAGCACATAAGAGGTCATATTAGACTCATAGAATCATAGAATAGTGAAGTCAGAAAGGGCCTTTTAGCTCATTTCTTTAGATTTCAACCCACTTCATGAGGTTTTTAGCCTCCTTCCTGAGGGGTATCTAAAGAAGTGGGCTGAAGTAGGCCCACTTATGCGCAATGAAACTTCTTTTGCCACTCCATTTGTTGCTGGTGTTGTTGTTTGGCTGTGAGCATTCTTTCACATAGATCCTGGACAGGTCACAGTTTGACAACCACCAGACTAACTGTTGTTAGTCTGTGGAACTCAGTCCACCACAGGTTACAAACCATGATGGAGATGTGTAATCTCCAGACTTAAAACCGGGGTACTTCAAGGAACAGATGTAGGGGAGTGGTATGAAGAGATAGATATCTAGTCTCGTGCGCTCCCAGATGCATTTGGTGGGGCCACTGTGATATACAGTAAGCTGGACTAGATGGGCCTTTGGCCTGATCCAGCATGGCTCTTCTTATGTTCTTATGTTCTTATGACTTAATAGGATCAGTCGGAGGGATTTCCCCAGTTCCGTGCAAGTGCTGCAGTCCTACACACTGCTCACAGTAGAATATTTATGGATTGCTGACTGCAACAAGTGCGAGCATCAAACAAGATGCAGATAATCAGCGTATATATGGGATTTCTGACATGAGTTTAAACAGTTATGTTTAATGTGTGTGATCCAAGGCAGGAAGCTGTTGAAGAATTTTGTTCTGTGAATATCAGGCATTGTTTTTCTTCCTCTGGGTGCATTGTTCAGCTTCCTGCCTTTGTGTGTATGTGCAGGTGTGCACATGTTCATTTATGGCATGCCAAGTTGTTTAACACTGAGTAGAAGAGGGGCTGTCTCAGAATTGCATTTCAATCAGTGCTTTTTTGAAGTTCTGACCTGCTCACTTCTGGCAATTCTTTCGTCTCCCCCCCACCCCCACCCATCTCTTTGTTTTCTTCAGATATTCTTTCTTATTTCCTTCCAGGGCAGTAAAGGAGAATCAGGGCTACCGGGACCACCTGGCGAAACTGGCCTGGCAGGGCTTCCTGGGCCCATGGGCCCCCGGGGATCGCCTGGCCCTCCTGGCCCCCCAGGTCCAGGCTTGGGTGCTGGATTTGTGAGTACTACTGGTTTGAAATGATGTTGATTGGTGTGTCAGCGCGGATGTAATATCCCAAACACTGAGAAACAAATGCATTTCTTACACTTGTTCCTTTGCACTTTTAGATCTTTCAGGTGACATTTCTCTCTCTCTCTCTCTCTCTCTCTCTCTCTCTCTCTTTTATTTTTATTTTATTATTAATATTATTATTTGAAATAATGCAAACATCGCTGAAAGGAATAAGATGTAACAAAGTTATAGAGGGTTTCGCAGGAGAGTAAGGCGAATGTGTGCTGGAGCCAAGGAGAGGATGGAATGGAATGGAATGGAATGCAATTTATTGTCATTGTATAAATACAACGAGATTAAAAGTGCCATCCAGTCAGTCATTCACACAACCCAGCATAAAAATCCAAGACGTAAAATCTACATACATTTTCCCTCAGTTACTCACAAAGCACACCATGTGTCCTGTGAAAATGTAGATCAAGGTTTTGGTCTACAATATTCTCAAGGGGGATGCTAGGTTTATTTTTCAGAAATAATAATTAACTCATAATAATTATTTACACAATCTATAAATAAACATATATATTTATATATATTATACAAAAGAAGAGATGGAGACAGACACTGTTTTTACAGATAAATGTCTCTGGGAATTATAGTGTATGCCCCAAATAAAAGAGTTTCCAGAAGCGTTCTCATTACTAAGCATGCCTAGGCCTGCTATTCCTGCAAGTAGTCACAAAGCTCTCCTTAAACTGTCAATAAAAAAAACAAGAAAACTGTAGACAAAAGACTCTATTCAACTTCACCTAAACTGAGTGAGGCTGACCCCATTCCCTTTCAATTTCTGTGAAATTTCCTACCCTGCCAGTGAATTAAACTATAGTACCCATTATGTAGGGAATGGGCAACTTACGCTACAAGTAAGAGGCTGAAATCCTGTTGCTAGGCCATATTAAGCTACATCTAGGGTAGACCCAATGATTCAATGGACATTTGGTAAGTCAACTCCTCTGCAATTTTAAAGTGATTTAATGGGCCTACTCTGTTTGCAAACTATTATCCTAAGTAACGGGGTTTCAGCTGGTGATAGTTTTTGGTGAGTAAACTGTCATGCACCCACATGTCTCCTTTTTCAGATGTTGGCAGCAAATCGCAAGTTTAATTAAGGAAAAAGGAGGCGAGGGGGAGGAAGCAAATGAGGTTCACATATAATTAATCACAGTCTATTTGAGACAGGAATTGTGAGTTCAGATTGGTCCCTGGTCAGGCTTGTCACTCGACCTGCATGCATTCATTCATTTTTCTTCAAGTATTCATAATCCTCAAAAATTGACTTCCAAAATGGAAACATGCAAACCTGTACACTAACGGGCACTGTCTGTTATTACTTAGGATGACATGGAGGGCTCCGGACTGCCATTTGTTTCTGCTCTTCCTGGAGCACAAGGACCCCCAGGACCCCAGGTTACTGCTCATTTTTCTGCTTAGCATTTTCTTTCTGCAGGATGCGACTCTTATTTGCACAGATTTGGAAATAAAGATTATTTGTGCTTTGTTTCTTGGTTAATATGCATGGAACTGGACAGCAAATGGTCACTGTAGCCCCCTTCAGTGCTTTTTTTTACAAATAGATCATGTGTTACCGTTAGTAAGAGATGGGAGCAATGATAAAGAACATGATACACACTTGAAATCATCTCCCTGCACTTACAGTTGCAAGAGCCCACCTTCAACTGAGAAATAAAATGTTTTCCCTTTAAATCATTCTTGCCTTGGGAGGGCAAGGGAGACCAAAGGCTGCTGAAGGATGGAGCAAATTGGTGATGCTTTTAACAGAACTTAAAAATAATGAAACAGCTTTTCAAAGCATCGTTGGATACCCTAGGAACAATTAAAAAGAAATACGGTAAATCACCCCTTATCTGGCCTCCAAAGTGCAGCTCAGCAGAGATTTTCAGTTAAGCAGCTTCTCCAGAGGGTCAGCCTTGTTGATCTTGAGAAATCTTTCCCTTGGATGTGGATACAAGGATCACACTACTGTATATCCATCATTAAGTGACCATATTTCGCCCAATTCCACTCACTCCAATTTGGCTATGTAGCCAAGCCCTGTGGTATTTTAAAAAAAACAACACTGAATAGCATAGATTGCTTGCACTGTAGCACCAAACCGTGCCATGTGGATATGTTAACGAATGCTAAATACACATAGGGCAGCTATAAATATAGGCTGCAGAAGAACATATCCTCATTAAGCTTGTCAAATTTAGGTAATTATTTCCTTTCCCCCCCTTATAGGGTCCACCAGGAATTCCAGGACTGAAGGTAGGCAATTATTTTTTGTGTTTAAGTGGTAAGTTGATAGTAAACATTATTGCATGGGTCGTTTTAAGCCAAAATGTGCAACTTTGTCCCTTCCAACCTCTATATAGCTTCTAGTGCTCTTTAAAAAAGCCCTTCTCCTAGTGCAAATCAAGATAATTTCTTTAAAAGACTAATGGAATTATTTCACTATACTATATATCAGGGCTGTCCAACTTTGAACAGCCTGCAGCCTACCTGACACTCCCAAACATCCCCTGTGGTCAACTCTGATAGTGTGCAGCCGCTGGGGCACTTGTCATCTGGCCAGGGAGGGGGGGAACTGGGACTTTGCCTCTGCGTCCTCCCCCCCCCCCCCCGTGGTGGTCACCCCTGCTGCCGGCCACCCCTCCCAGCTCGGCAGGCAGTGCCTAGAGGCCCCCGCTGGAGAGGCAGAGGATGCAGAGGACAGCCGGGAGGAGGAGCCTGGCCCAGGAGAGCTTGGTGGGACCCAGGCCACAGCCCAGCAGTGCCACCACCCGCAGCCCAGCCTCGGCCCAGGCTCCTGTGTGCCTCACCGGTGCATGAGTGGGGGGAACTCCCCCCCCCAAACACGCCACTACAGGCAAAGCACTGGGAAGCCGGTAGGGACCCAGTGGTTGACCTCCAATGGCGCAGTGGGCGACTGGTCGCCTACGGGCGACACATTTTGCAGGTCTGCTATATATATAGTGAGGTATTGCAGATGGTGTACTAATAAAGTGAAGTAGTACAGTGTGGTGAATAGTGGTTTTGCGCCACTTTGCTACCAAGTGCTCTTCCACAGAGCACGTCACTGTTGTGGCCCAGGATGATCTAAATATATCATACAAGGTTTTGTGGATCAAATGTGGGTAGAGAAGACTTATGACAGGGGAAATATTAATCTGCTGCAATGCTAAACTCAGATCCATTTACATTTAAAAACAACACCCAGAATCTCATATCTGACAGCATAGATGCCGATGGGTTTCTTTACCACTAAAGGGCAGGCCTTGGTGAATCACCAGAACTCCTTATGGAAAGATGCAAAGGAAAAAGACAGAAATACAGCCTTAGAAAGCAGTTAACTTTCAGCATATATGCCAGGTAAATATTGGACTTATGACCAGTTGTTGTTCACTTTTTCAGGGAGACCCTGGTGATGTTGGTTTGCCTGGTTTGCCGGGACAGAAGGTACGTCTTCATCCAACAAGCTGAGAAGCAGTGGCTGGAATCCTCTGTTGATGTAACCCAGTTGGCATAAATCTCAATGGCGAATTTGTTAAAGAAGTCAATAATAGGCATTTGCTCAATTCACCATTGAGATGTACAATGATTGTGTTACACCAGCATGCAAATGTCATCAGATTCCAGCTACTGAGAAAATTTCTCTCCCATGAATCCTCACTTCTACGGGATGTTTTATTCTTATAGCGTTGAAAATATTCTAACAGGAGTTGAATTCGATTACTGGTTGGCCCCTGTGATGAAGATTAGGTTTTTAAAGACATTATTAATTGGTTTACAGGGAGAACCTGGTTTGCAAGGTCAGGATGGACGTCCTGGAATAGAGGGTTTCCCAGGACCACAGGTGAGCTTGGATTCCAGTGTGATGCCTTTGGTTTATAAAAATACAGTGGTACCTTGTATAAAGGAATTAATTCATTCCAAATGAAATTCTGTTAAGCCAATTTTCCTTTATACAAATTTCCCATAGGAATGCATTGAAAACGGGGTCATCCTTACTCATGACCATTTTTAGGATTCGCCCCATGAAATTCTGTTACTAAGCAAATTCCCCCTATCTCTGGAATTTTTTATCTTGTACAGATTTTATGTTATACAAACCGTTTGTTATACGAGGGTCCACTGTACTTATTTCAAGTGAGGTGGGCCATTTGAGTTGGAAGATTAAGATAACAATAACAACAATTATTTTGTATTTTGACTCCAGAACAGTGTCCCCCTATAAAAAGAGGAGCAAATGGTTTTCCTCATCTGCAAATGATTATTCACCTCAAATATCTGTGATCACCATTGTTGCAGTACAGCTTTCCCCTGACAAATGTTAATTCCGTTCATTCATGGGAGAGATCACTGTTCTTCTTTGTTTGTGTATACAGAACATATTGTATGATGGTAGCCTACCCAAAGCCACCCAGCAAGTTCATGACTCAACTGGGCATTCAACCCAGGTTTGCTGAATCCCAGTCCAGGCTTCCATCTGTTGAACCACATGGGATGTGGTTGAGAACATGTTCCATTACTAGACACAGCCCACCATTGTGTGAAGCGATCTCGTTCCCTAGAAATCTGTTTATATTTTTCATTTCAGGGGCCCAAGGGCGACAGAGGATTGCCAGGACCTCGAGTAAGTATTACAATACTGTGAATTTGAGCATAAATAGCTAAATTTCTTTCTTTCTTGCTCCCCTCCCCCCACACCTCTGTGTGTTTATCATGTTGGTTTTGGTTCTGGAAGTAGTTGGTTTTTAAGACAATATTTTAAGACATCCGGATAATACACTACTCTGCAAATAACACAATCTGAATTGCCTTACTGACTCCACTCCTTTTCAAACATCTGCATCAGTTACCTTGGTTCTAGCTACTGGCACGGACCATTTTCAGTGGGGCAAGAAGTTCCAGGATGCCACTGCATCGTATCGCGAATTTGATAGATCTGTTGCAGGGCAGGACTGCCTCTGTTAAAAAGTCTCCCTGTTGTAATGCTTCGTTGCTTCACCAAATTGTAGTAATTTATGTAGATTTTTAATTTGGGCATTAAAGAATTTGGGTATGGTTGGAAACCATATCTTGTGTTTCTGAAAAGACAGAGGAATTTGATCTCACATAATGGACTGCTGTTCCAAAATCACTTTTAAACCCAGAATATTTGATGCAAGAAAAAAAAAATATCCATTTGTGTACTCCAGAAAGTTCAGATGAGAACTCTCTAAATTTTTCAGCTGTTCTTCATTTTCTTTTTCAGGGTGAACCAGGTCGAGATGGAATTGGACTACCAGGTCCTCCTGGCCCTCCAGGGCAAATTACCTATGTGTCCAGTGATGATGTAAGGAGATTGTTTTGTTTTGCTTTCAGCTCTTTTTATTTTAGAATCATGTTACCTTCTCAAGGTGTTTAACAGTTATCAGAGCCACTCTTCCAGGTATCCCTGCAGTATTAGAACCTACCTGGTCAACTGGCTTCAATAGTCATGTTCAGTGTCTCTTATATTATAGCTAGCCTACTTAGTATATCCTCTTCCTTAAGAACATAAGGAACCTTTGTTGGATGTATGGCCGCTCAATCCTTCATTCTCTGCCTGGATCCCAGACATCAGCAAACCTACATGGTCAACAAGAAATTGGACAATGTGCTATGATTTTCCTTCTTCCATCATATGTCTGAGCCATCCAGAAGTTTCAGACTATAACTACTAGCATCCTGGTCAAAAGGATGAGGCTCATATAGTGTTGTAGCGTGATATGTCTAAAGTACAGCAGGCAGAGAAGGTTATGCTGATCTATCAAAACACCAAGACCTTAGCATGTATTAGTTCCCTATAGATTAAATTGTAATTTCATTTTTACCAGTGTTTTCCAATTTGACACCTGCCACAACAACATTAACACCCTGAAATTGAGAGACAGAAAGTTTGCAGTTTCCTTTCATCTTAAAGCAATAGCTTTAGGGACATGTTGGAAGTAATTCTCAAAATTAGGTTTATTGTTAGCATGGGTGGCCTCCGTGGTGTCCCCAAGAAGAATATTAGTTTTAATTGTACGAATTCAGACGTTAGACGTCACCTTGTAAAGATGTGTAGTTTTAAAATGAGTTAATTTTCAGGAGGTTGAAGTAAAAGTTTGGATTCGGTACCAGCATGTGAATGTAATAGCTACTGTGATTGGTTTAATAATAATATGTGTAGTCACATCAAAGGTACAACAGAGAAACCAATTATATTTTATTGCTATACTTGAAAAATGATACGGAGTCATTGGTGCTTACTTAAACTTTTCAGGTACCCTGCCAAAGAATCAGCATGTTGAATTTGTTAACTTTTTAATGTATTTTTAATTGTTTTTAGAGAACCTTATCTGCCGTCCCAGGCCCAGAAGTGAGTAAAATGTAGTCTCTAACTTGGTAATCACTTCCTCCTATCTCGAAATGCATACCTATTAATGTATATAAATAAATTTGGAACATGGGGGTGGTTGCATAGCAGATTGTAACACATCTAATGAATATTGCAGTAGATACTCCTTTGCAGAATCCTGTGAAAGTCACTTGTTGAAACTGTTGACAGGATTAGCCACTGCATTACGATAGCTCAAGAAGCCATGCCAGATCAAGAGTCGGAACGGCTAGCCTAGCCTCCCAGTTTCTTTGTCTAGTGCTTAATTTGACCCAGTGTGTTAGGAACCAAATTTCAGTGCCAAAGTTGGGTATCTAGAAACCTACAGATAAGTTTGTAGGAAGAAGGAGCTCAGGGTTTGATGGAATGCATCCAAGGAGTTGCCCGTACATTTATCTTGCTGGATATAAGCTTCAAGGAAACACGGGTTGGGTGCAGCTGTGTAAGAGTTATGTGTGCTTGGTTCTGGCACATGGCTACGTGTAAGCAGCAACGGTGGGAATGGTTTGGCTTTCTAAAAATGTTATTAGACGGCAGCTCCCATTGGTCCCGGGCCACATGGAGAAGGTTCATGCACAACGAGAGCCAGAGATCAGCATTGACCATAGTCCCTGCAAAAGGCAAGAATGAGAGAGGTCATTGCTTCCCGTTTTAAACGTTTTATTGTTTAAACTCCATTTAGTTTGAAACACTGTTAGGTTTCTGGCAGACAGTAGAGTTTAAGAAAGTCCCTACTGGATCAGACTCAAGACCCATCTACTGTTCCGTAACCACCTTCTGCAGCAGGTGGACTCAGTGGTCTTCAGCAGAATCCACTTGCTCATATTCCCCAATGACTGGTACAGAGGGGAAATAGTTTATCACTCATGGGTTCGTATGGCCCTTACCTGAATATTTATCTTTTCCACATGAAACAAAATGGACTTGCATGTACTCCTTGGACAAACCTCAATAATCCAGAGTTTGAATTTGATGTGCATGTTATTTTTGGAGGATGTTTCTTGTAAATATGATGCTACCGTCAGATTTTTTTTTTTTCCCAGGGCAAACCGGGGCATGCTGGTTTCCCAGTAAGTAATTGTTTTCATCCTCATTGCCAATCATACTGACACTACCGTGCTTAACTACAGATCTATGTGTCATAAGGGTACATATTACAGCCAGTTTAAGTTTTGCCACCATGAGAGTTGGATTTGCTTCGCTTTTAAGGGCTTAAAATAACCTGCTGCATGTTGTTTTTATTCATTTTTGTTAGTGTGTGTGTGTGTGTGTGTGTGTGTGTGTGTGTGTGTGTGTGTGTGTGTGTGTGTGTGTGTGTGTGTGTGTAATTTGGTCAGGGAATCAAATAAGCAGCAAATGGAACAAGTCTTGCTTGGAGACTCAAAGCTGTTCACCTTCTTCTCATCTCCTGATTAATACGGGAAGATAATACAGAGACCAGGTGTGCTGGACCACGGCGGCTCTTTTGTGTCTCTTGCATTGTCAGAGCTGAAACATTCAGGACTGTTCTAGACAGACAATTTGTTCAGTGTTGTTTCCTCTGGCAATTTTGCCAGGGCTTGAGAGCTTTCTAAAAAGCAGTCCTTGTTCTTGTTGTTTCAATTTATATCAGTTGACTTCACTCACAAGCCACCCATTATTTGTACTGGTTCTTATATAGCTTAAGAGAGAGAAGCTCTTTTTAAAGTTGTATTGTGTACATATTTTAATGAAAGTGGCCCTGATAAATTTCAAAGCAGATTTTACACATGGTCTTCTGAGTAGAGGAAGATTCATTCAAGGTAGGTGAGATGTTTGCACAGGCAAAGGCAGATGTGCTGAATGGTACAGAAGGTCACAAATCCAAAAATTTTATTAGGACTATTAAAAACAGGAAACATGCAGGCACTAAACTGTTCCTTCCTTTTTACTTGCTTAAGGAGTTTGGATTCGCTTTGATATCCTTAGATCAAATTAATGACATCAAAGGATAGGAGCTCCCCTCATTTAGCAGTCTCATACTCACTACCTGATGTAGTCCTCCATGGTTTCATCCACAGGGCCCAACAGGACCAAAAGGTGACCCAGGATCCCCAGGTATTCAAGGCTTTCCTGGACCAAAGGTAACCCAATGGAACGTGTTTTCCTTAATCATTCTAGTTTGCTTGTTCACCAATGCAACACAGGCTGCCTCCCATCTTGTTTTGAGTTCCCTTACTGTGTAATCAAAAGGATATTTTCTTTCAACTCCTTTGTCGTTATTGATTTTTAAAGAGCATGGAAAGTAGAACATTTCACATTTCCATTAAATGTACCTTATTGCCTGTAGCCCAGCTGGAGGATTATTATGTGGCTGTTTGGTTGGAGTCTGGAGAAGACACCTTCTTGAAAATAAGACTTTCAGCAGTGGGGAATCTGATATTTATGATGATGTTCTAATAAAACTCAGTACAACTCAATGTGAAAATATATGTTCGATTAAAAGTTGGAAGTTTGCTTTAATGAGTTTTCCTGCCTGTATTCCAAATTTCCCTTGTTTAATATTTTTATGTCTATTTTTTTAACCCTTCCTTTGGGGAATGACAGGCAAAACTGTATGGCTTTAGTAACAGCACAAAGGACAGCAATTTCTACATAGTATTATGTGCAGAAAGTGTTGACTAATGTGCAGATGGCTGCCTAATTTGCAGGTTGCTGTCTCGTGTTATATCTTTGGTTGAATGTGTCTGTGAAGGTTTTCAGTCATCCAGGTGAGGTTATCCAGAGGCTCAGTCATGGCAACTGGACTTCTTTTCCTGTTAGGTCAAAACATTTTGTTACTCATCCAAGTCGCTTATTCAGGTTGGTAGGAGACTTCCAATTTATCCTCCGTATTGGTTTCACTTCACCCTGGTCTGAATAGACTTGTCGGATGGAAATGGTTGTGTGTGTGTGTGTGTGTGTGTAAAAGTCACATCTCTGCAGCCCCTCCCAACATCCATTAACCTTGGGTCATTAGCAGTGGCCTTCCTGGTGGAGGTGTGAAGTGATGAAAGAACATCCCTAGAAAAATCAAGACCATACATTCACCAGGAAGGGCACTACTAATGAGCCATGCTTAATGGTGTTTGGATGGGCTGCAGAGGTGTGACTATCACACACACACACACACACACACACACACACACACACACACACATACAGAGCCATTGTCGATCTAGCCTATTCAGACCAGGGTGAAGTGAAACCAACATGGATGATAAACTGGAGGTCTCCTACCAACCTTCCTCATACTGAAGAAGCTATTTGGATGAGTAATGAAATGTTTTCAACCTAACAAGAAAAAAAGGCCAGTTGCCATGACTCAACTTCTGAATCTTTTGCTGATGTTAATCAGAAAGGGCATAAAATAGAACACGGTCATTATCAGATTTATTAGTGGCTTATGTGACTCACCTTGGTGCCCTTGTATGCAGGATTTGCACATACAAGCACGTGCATGTTTTTTATTAGTGACCAAAATAGGTGCTTCTGTCTTAATCGTGTTGGCCAATTGGTATGGAATGTCAGGTTCACAATGGCATCTGTAAATGTTAACTTGCACCTAGAAGTGGTTGAAATAAGTGGCAGAAATATCTGAGCTACCTCTTGTTCTTTGCAGTTAAAACCACACCTATTAAAACTTTCGGGATATTTGATTACTCTTTCAGTCAATAAGAGTAGGGAAAGAATTCATATTTGGGTTCTGCTGCTAATGGACCAGTGTACATCTTGGATATAAAAAGTAAATGATCTAAGTGAGGATTGGTATGCAGTTAGTTGCTTATTTTCTCAAATGTTTTAAGAATCAGAAAGAGTTTAGCATGTCTTGTGCAATATGATGGGGCAGAATTGCAGGATGTATCCTAAGAGAATCCAGGTCAATTTGACACAGTGTCACTAGTATAGTTATGCTAGACAGGTGCTTATAAAAGGGGAAGGGGCATTATTTCTCTGAAAGATGAGTTAAATCTGTGTGAAATTTCCATTTTGACTTGGGTTTTGCCTCCCGGACAGGGTGAGAAGGGAGAGCCAGGAGTTATAATTGGTCCTGATGGTACAATCATAGCAGCAGATGCAAAAGGACAGAAGGTAAGACTAAAAAAGAGGTTTGGAGCCGTGCAGCCACTAAAACAAAAGCAAAACTAGACGATGGGTGATACCTTTATAGGCTGCTAGAAAAAAAAAAAAAATGTTGCTGAGCTTTCGAGAGCAAGCTCTCTTTTTCAAAGTAAGAGTAAGCTGCTTTGGCTCTGATTCAAAAAATTCATTCAGGTTACCTGATTCTCCTCTTAGGTAGTGAGGAGCTGGAGGATTTCCCCCGCTGCATTGTGTAAGCTCAATACAGAATCTCTTTCAAAGATAACGAGGGACCCTGCCCCAGTTGTGTTTCTACAATCAAATATCATTTTCTCCTTGGGTGCTCTGAGACTGTGTGCCACTGAGTTATTGGATCTGAGCCTTCCATGTACAGTACTAATAACATCTTAGCAATAAGATGCAGTAGCCAAGGCAGGTACAGGATATATAAAAATTAAAATAAATAAATAAATAAATAAATAAATAAATAAATATTGGCCTGAAAGAGTTCACTGCACTCCCGCCATATAGGTCAGTGTGGCCAACCTTTAGCACTCCGAAGTTTTGGACCACAACTCCCACAGTCCTTTGTCATTGGTAATCTAAGCTTGGAATTCTGGGAGTTGTGTTCCAAAACATCTGGAGGGCCGAAGGTTTGGTAGGTCATTTTCAACAAAAGAAAAAAGAAGAATCCTTTGTTGCAGCTGTGATTGTGTAGTTTCCCTGGCAGAAATCATTTATTTATTTTATTTTTTGAGTATTTTTACCCCGCCTTTCTCCTTGGAAAAGGACCCATAATACTGCCAACATGGAGTGACTGAGTGGACAGACAGAAGCCTGCCCTTGCTAGCCAAGAGGTGGTAGCCAAGGCAACATTGAAAGCTTATAGCCCTTGCCGACTTAGCTGCTGAAGGCTTCTATCTTGCCATAAAAATAATACTTATTAGCAAAGATGCCCTTCTTTCAGACTGTTACCTGTATGCACATGATTCTCTTTATGCCTCCGTCACTCCACATGAAGGCGATGTGATTTCTGCCAGAGAACAAGTTCACCAACAGTTGCTGATGGGAAAGGGAACGCAGCCCATTGGGAGGAATGATGCTATAGTATTATATTTTACAAAAATTGATTTTGGGGCTGAAAAAGATCTGAATACGATTTAGATCTCATCATGTGCTAGCCCATAGGAGCCACCTTTGGTCATCCAAGCAAAATAATATGGGTTGTTCAGTATCCCAGAATAGCCATGCTGGGAAGGAGTGATGAAAGTTGTAGTCATTCTTCTGGAGGACACCAGGATGGTGATAGCTGCTCTAAATGGTTATAATATTCACATAACCACACGTATGTTTGCCTGCAGGGTGAACCTGGCTCAAGAGGACCTGTGGGACCTGCAGTAAGTTATAAACGGTATCTTTGTTTTTATGCAAGGTCACATTCAGGGAAAATTAGTCATTTTTCCAATGTTTGGCTTGATTTATTATTATTATTATTATTATTATTATTATTATTATTATTATTATTATTATTATTTTTATGCAAGGTCACATTATTACATTTTTAGCTTACTACTACTACTACTACTACTACTACTACTACTACTACTACTACTACTACTACTACTACTACTACAAATGAGTGAATCATTGGTTGAAATCTAGCAGCTAGAGTAGGCCCGTTGAATCACTGAAACTTATAGAAGAATTGACTTACCAAATCTCCACAGATTCACTGGGCCTTCTCTAGTTGTGACCTATGACTGGATTTCAGCCATTGTCTCTCCCGTGGTTGTGTCTAGTTTTAAAAAGTACCAAAGTTCTTTAAGGGAAGCTCGCATTCATGCCAATGGAATTGCTTAGGAAAGTTGTTGCATAGATTGAGCAACTGGAACATGTAGCAAAATGTTTCAGTGGGCCCTGCGCTTCTGGTAGGAGGTCACCCATTCAGACATCCTGCTGATCAGTCCTCCCACCTGCCAAGATACTGGAAAGTATCAGAAGCTCAGGTGGGACATCCTTGTCTCCTCATCCCGGTTCTTCTTTTTCAGCTAAGTCTGTATTCTATGGCTGATGTCCATACTTCATTGGTCTGACTTTGCTTGTTCAGCAAGGATTGTCCCTGAAAGCTTTCTTTCCCACTGGTGGGGATTTGTGTCGATAAATCTGGTTTGTGTGTGTGTGTGTGTGTGTGTGTGTGTGTGTGTGTGTGTGTGTGTGTGTGTGTGTGTGTGTGTGTGTGTGTGTGGTTCTCTTTAGCTCTGTTTTGGTACCCTTCTTCTCAGCATACGTTCTCCAAGTTCACAATAGTGAGGAATTAGGGTCTTCTGCCTCTCTATTCTTGTTTGACATTCTGAATCCTGTAGTCTATGATAACAGATTAAAGCTGCCACATCATCTTGTACTTTATATACATTCACTGTCTTATCAATCAAAACCTACTGTTGTTCTGTTCTTTCTTTTCCTTTTAGGGGCCTTCTGGACGGCCTGGACAGAAAGGTGAAATCGGTTTCCCTGGAAGACCAGTAAGATTTTTTATTTTAGAACTCAGTGTTCTTTTAAACATGAGAACATGAAAAGAAAACATGGATGCAATGTGCTGTCATAATTTTTCTGCTAGCTCTCTACTGAGTAGGCGTTATAGAGAGAGCTGCAAAAAGTCACCCAATTTCTAGATCGGGTTTTGTATTAATTTACTTGAGAAACAGAACCATCAAAACTAAAACCTCGCGGAAGGCCAGTGGGTCCTATAACACCCTGGAAGCGGTTCTGTGTACAGCTGGCTCTGCAGAACTGCTGGTGGGTTAGGGTTGGAAATCCTTGTAGACAGGGCTGGCGCTAGGGTTTTTTGCGCCCTAGGTGAGGGGCGGGGCGGGCAGGCGGCGGGGGGGGGGGTGGGGAGGGGGGCTGGGCAGGGGCGGGCAGGCGGTGGTGGTGGCGGTGGTGGGGGGTTGGGGTGGCGGGGGGGTGCCGGGCAGGGGGGCAGACGGCGGCGGAAGCGGCAGTGGGGCAGGGGGCCGGGCGGCAGGCGGCAGCGGTGGCGGGGCAGCGCGACCGGCGGGGTGGACAGACCGCGGTGCCCGGTGCCCCCTGTCCATTTTGGCGCCCTAGGCAACTGCCTAGTTCGCCTTAATGGACGCACCAGCCCTGCTTCTAGATCAGTCCTCCAAAAAACAATGGAACACTGGCTTTGTGTAAGCACAGTAGGGGCATCCTGGTGTGAGGTTCTGTCCGCATCAGTCCTAGTTACCCCATTTCTGTACCTGAAGTCCTTTCTTCAGTTGCTATCTTAATTAAACAACCTGCCACAATAGCCCAGACAATTGGTCCCCATAGTTTTATTCACATTGTATATCCTGCACCTGCCTTGGCTAATTTCCCAGTCACAAGTAAGAGCACAGACTTAGGGTAAGGCATAAAAGCCAGAGCTGTTGCTGGTACCTGAAGATCAGTTGAGGAGGTGAACAGGAAAACAGCTCTGCATTTCCTTCAGGATTCTGTGATGGTGGCAACGGGGCAGCCTTGAGGTCTAGCTTGATAGTAACACTCCTAGCCTCCTCAATATGGTCCGCCATTCAAGACAGGCTCACAATTTACTTCCTTCTATTATTAAGGGCTCTAAACATAGAAATGGTATATAGGAGACAAAACTGGAGTTTTCTAGATTTGGAAACCTCCAGAGAAGAACTGTCTTCAATACCCGGTTATCCCAAGCAAGGCACTTAAGAATGCTAATAGGAAAAAAGAGAAATAGGGATTTTTTGGCAATTGCCCCACACCTCTTCCTCTTCTGGCCCCTTCCTTGAGTTCTCTTAAATGAGCCCTAAAAAAACTGGATGTTCATACACACAGGTGTTTCCCCAGGCCTGGCATGACTACAGTGCTGTGCCCATGGTGATTTTATTCTGCCTGTCCAAAAAAATTTTTATATTATTATACTGGTTTTAAACTGTATTTAATATGTGATTCAATTAGGTTCACTTTTATTTTTTGTATATTTTGATTTATCGTTTCTCTGTATTTGTATCTTATTATAAACCACCCAGAGTGGCCCTATCACCAAATGGATAATATAAAAGTGCAATCAATCAGTCAATGGACAAACAAACAAACAAATAAACAAACAAGTACAATTTCTGCCCCTTCTGTCAGCATTTTCATTCCACTTTCTGTGAGCAAGGAATGTGATGCATGCAGAGCCTTTTAAATGCTAGATATGCTGTTTGCACCGTGCAGTTACAGGGTTCCATTAAGTTCTCCTGTTTTGCTTATTCTGTGCAGGGTCGCCCCGGGATGAATGGACTGAAGGGAGAAAAAGGTGACCCAGCCAACCCTAGTGGAGGGATAGGCCTAAGGGTAAGTGGGAGAAAGGAGTGTTCCTGTCTGTATATTTTATTTTGTGCTGAAGACGGGTGTGCAACACTGCTAGTGGCTGTACTCTGTGGCCCCTCTCTGGCTTCTCCTAGAGCAGTCTTGGCGAACCTATGGCACGGGTGTCCAAGGTGGCATTCAGAGCTCTTTCTGTGGGCACCTGACATCGCTTCTTCAGATACGCCTGTATTCAGGTTAAATTGCTGTATTGGCACTTTGTGGGGGGGGGACATAGTGGGTTTTGAATTGCAGTTTGGGCACTCAGTCTCTAAAAGGTTTGCCATCACTGTCCAAGAGGGAGGATGTTCAAGCTCCGGCATTGGAAGGAGAGAAAGAAGAAAATGCTCAAGCCTTCCAAAATGCTAAAACCAGTCACATCTCTGCTCTCTTTCGGCACTTCCATCGGTTTTGCCCTAGTGGAGTTTCGCGTATCGGAGGGAGCCAGACGCAAATATTTTGTAGAGGTGGCCTCACCAAAGTGTTTCAGCTTCTCATGATGCATCCCAAGCCTGATAGCCTCATTTAGGTCCCTTTGATTCTAGATAAGAGAGTTTGGGCTTCATTTAAGGAGTGCCTATATAGTTTTCTTTGCTGGTGGTCCACTCAATCCATGTGGGGAGGAAAGAAGATGCCATGGTACTCTGGTGTATGGATGTCTGTCTACTGAAGCTACACTGTGTTCTGAAGGAGTGAGCTCCAGCCAATGAAAACTTTTGCTCAGTAAAACCTGTTTGCTTTAAAGGTATCATGGAACCATTTTTTTGTTTTTGCCACAACTGGTTAAGCCATTGTCTTCTTGGAAAAAAAACACCTGTTCTGCATAAAACAAGGATAGGGGAACAAAGTGCAGTATGCACTCCACTCACTGTTTCCTTCCTGTTTGCTCTCCTTTGCCTTGGTCTTATGGCAAGGGTTTTGTATGAGCAGTTCTCTTTCATA
Organism: Phrynocephalus guinanensis; assembly: GCA_037367245.1. Classification (NCBI taxonomy): domain Eukaryota; kingdom Metazoa; phylum Chordata; class Lepidosauria; order Squamata; family Agamidae; genus Phrynocephalus; species Phrynocephalus guinanensis. The sequence goes on from CM074732.1 coordinate 86,642,660, forward strand.
TGCAAAGGCATGCTGATTGTAGCACTGCTAACTGTTGAAAGGGCTTCTGGCTAGCGTCCTGGTGCCTTCTCCAGACGTAGCCCATCCAAGCTGCTATTGGATGGTCATGTTTGACTTTTCCCCTCCAGGGTCCTCCAGGTCTTCCTGGGCCCCCTGGCCCACCGGGTCCTCCAGGCAACATTGTCCCTGTTTATGACAATAATGTGAGTACAGCCCAAGTGCATTGCATCTATTGGGGAAGTAGGGGGGCTATATGGCGATTAGGAGCAGAGATGAGATGTGTAGTGACCTTTCTTTTTCTGTTTCAATTTTCAGGCCTTTGGTGACATAGGGCCTCCTGGACCTCCGGGGCTACCTGGTAAGAGTGTTGTAAAAGACACAGGTTGGGGTAGAATAGAAAACGTAGGGGGTTGCAAGATCCCTGAGATATTTGACTGCTAAAAGGAGAGACCATGATGGTCCATTGCTGGAGGGGTATGTTGAAACCACCCAAACAGCAGGGAAGGCACACTTCTGCCACAGTCCTTGTGTACTTGCCATTGGAACCCAGCAGCAGGTGTCAGATGTTTATGACCATTGCAGTGGCTTTCTTTGGTGACCTCTAAAATAACCTGCAATGAGGTTTTGCTGGGATGGAGAAGATCTTTGACAGTGCGATTTTGGTGCCATGGATGGCCCAGCAAGCTGGCATCTTGAAAACTCTGGGAGAGCACAAACTGCTGGTCCAGAGGTAGAAGCATGGAAGGAGGGGGCATAAACTCTCCAGAGGGGGATGCCTGAATGTGGGAGCTCATCTATGAGTTACACCTTGGGTGACGGTGAAGGGCCACCAGAGCATCCTCCTCAAAACCTGGATCCCTCCAGATGTTTTTGGCTACCACAGCCATCCGTAGTACTTCCCTCTCCCAGGAAGGCTAGAGCTGATGTGACCGGTGCATTTGGAAGGCCCAAAACATCTGGAGGGACCCAGATACTCTTTGTGGTAAAGACACAATAGAATTTTCCTGCAAGAGACTTCTAATATTAGTGTTTATGTAGCATCAATGCACCCGTCTCTGTACAGAACCGTAACATGACAGTAATCCTCTGTTTGTTGTGGGGATTAGGGACCTGATCCACGCACAATAAAGGGAAATCTGTGTTATGCCAATGCTGGGTCGGGACTGGGGGGCCTGTTTGGGGCCTCCTGCACTTACCCCAGGCCTGGTGCTGCCCCGAATGGGCCTCCGATGGGCTTCCCGGGCCAGTCAGAGGCCCCAGAACTGGTTTCCTGAGAACTGGAAGTCACTTCCAAGAAACTGGAAGTCACTTCTGGTTCGCCGGAAACCACTTCTGGGGCCTCCAACAGGCCCGGGAAGCCCGTTGGAGGCCCACTTGGGGCAGCGCCAAGCCTCATGTAAGTGCAGGAGGCCCCAAACCGGCCCGCACAGCTTGCCCCAGGAGCTATTGCCTTCATATACTGCGGTCCCGCAATATACCATTACCACAGTATATAAACCACAATATAATGGGGGATGACTGTATTCTGGACTCAAAGTCTATTAAAACCCAAAGTTAAACATATATTTTGCATGGTAAATTAAATTGCCTCTTCTCCTTAAATGTGGTGGCCCTCTTGCTGTACTGCTGGGGTGCTGTGCCTTCTTGTAAGCTCATGGGGACTGTGACGCCTTATGCCAGTATTTGTTCCAGGCTTCCAAGGTGTCCCAGGTCAAAAGGGAGAAAAGGGTGATGTGGGCCCCCCAGGCCCCCCAGGTAAGATTCCTTGAAATGCAATATTTCTATAGCATGTCTGTTTGTTGGCACTTGAAAAAGTCTTTCCACAGACTCGTACCCTTATCACAGACAAGAAGTTAGGCCCTTGCGTACTTGATCTAGTTCATATACAAGCAAAGTTTACTTCCCTATATTTTAACAACCACAGAATTTGAAAAAAAAAGTGTTGTCCAGCAAGTAATTAAAGAACTGTGGGGATATAATAAACCTAGTTAAAAATGGTCTGGTTCTCTGTATCAAAAGTGTCTTTCCAGTATTTCTTCTTTTTTAGACACACCTCTAAAAGCAGGCATCCAGACACTGAATTCTGATCCCTCCCTTTTATAGTAGAATTAGTTGATTCGCCCAAGTAGTTTTGAAATTGACAACATCACAACTATGCTGGTATGTTCAGGTTAAACAGTTGTGGATACTTTGTGCATACTTGTCTTTTATGCAAGGCAAACATCTATAGTTCAGTGGTTTAAGCATCTGGCTGCAGCTCTAGGATGATCTTCAGAAATGCAATTTAATACCACTCAGGTCCGGCTTTGTATTTGAATGGCTGAAGATCCATAGCATGATTCTTTGAAATTGCCTCCTGTAATTTCCTGGCAAGAAAAATATATGCCGAGGGATTCACTAAAGTATTTTTTCTGTTTTGTCCAGTTGTATTGGTCTCCTAAGCATTTATTCTCTATTATCATTACTACTAAAATTACTTCAAAGGATTATGAGCTGGCTTTTCTTTCATGGCCATTTCCATTCCTTTCCATATCACTTGACTCATGATCTTGGCCTTATTTAAATATTTTTAAACCGCTTTCCCCAACCAGGCAGTCCCCAGGTATACCAGAACATCATTTCCTTAATCCTCAGTAGCAAGGCTAGACTGGTTTATAGTGTGTGGGGTGGTGGTGGTGGTGGCTGAAGGTGACATATCTGGAAGGATCTGGGTTGGGGAACCCTTTTTAAAGAATTCACAGAGATGTAAGTGCACAGGAGAGTTTCTTCCTAAATATTCCTGTGGTAATTCAAAAATCTCTTCTTCGACCAGATATAAATATCGTGTGTAGTTTCTGCCTTGAATACCTTGTAGTATGAGAAAGGTCTTTGTCAATAAGGTCTCACTCTTCCCCCTTCTCTTCCTTTTTCACAAAGGCCCTCATGATCTTGGAAGATATGGCTTTCCCCTCAGGGTAAGTTGTGTATGTCTGGGACAAATCATAGTAACATTCTCTTACCTTGTATTAAAGCAATTAGTTTAAATATAACATTTGGAGATATCTCTGTAACTAAATGTACCCTAACTTTTGCTATGACGCAAAAGTATGCACTTCGGCCTTTGGCTGAGGATTCAGAGTATGATTCCTCACTCTGCTTAAGAAGGCTGGATTTGATGACGCATAAGGACTCTTCCAGCTCTGCAGTTCAGAGCTCATTATTTTTATACTTTGTTTGTTTCATCACTTCCCATAGGGAGAAAAAGGGGACACCGGTGCCCCTGGGACAAAAGGTGAAAAAGGTGAGCCAGGTGGAGGAGGATTGTTTGGACCGAGCGTTGCTGGACCTCCAGGTCCCCCAGGATACCCTGGAATCCCGGTGAGATATCCCATAATGCCTTGTAAGAGTGGAGATGGCCAGTCTGTTGTTGCAAAGTGGCACATACTTCTGCATCTCTTGAAATTTTCAAGGGAGGTAACTATTGAGGGATGGGGTGGCCTCAGGAAGGTAAAGCATTAAGCCCCCCAAGATCAAAGGCTCTTATATACCCTTTCTCTGAAGCGAGATTGCATGCATTAATGTGAACTTTTCAGTTTATTTGGAAAACCTCTGGGCAATATTTGAAGAAAATATGTCACATGCATGTTAGTTTCCTAATGGAATGATTTAGAGCAGTGGTTCGTTCCCAACCCAGGGGTCGGGACCCCTTTTGGGGGTCGAATGCCCATTTCACAGGGGTCACCATGAGCCAGTGAAGAAAAAGGCACAAATGGCTTGGGTCTGGAGGAAGGGGGGGAAGAGTGAGTTACAGCTTGATAGGTTGGAGGGGATGTCAGTCAATAGCAGCGGAGGCTGCGATTGGCTGAGGGTGCCTGTAAATAGAGGGAAGTTCTCTATGGATCCTGAGGCAGTGGCCTGCCAAAGGGGGCTTGTGGCCTCTTCCAAGCAGGGCAAGGGGGTCACCACAACATGAGGAACTGTATTAAAGGGTCACTGCATTAGGAAGGTTGAGAACCACTGATGTAGAGTGTCTTGCATTGGATTTAGGGCTGGGTCTTTCTTGTCTCATATACTCTAATGCTTTTTCTGTTTGGGCTTCTGTTCATCCCATCAAGATAACTGAATCTGGCATCCATGCTATGCCTTTTGTCCAGGCAGGCTTGGTCCTACCATTAGGCAAAAGGGAGCAGCGGCCTCAGGTGGCAAATCTTGTTTTACGTCAAACAGATCATCAAAATGTGTGGCGATTTGTACCGACATACATGTAAGGACTTAAGAACAGCCTGCGGTACTGTTCTTTGGATAAGACTTGTCCCCCAAGGACCAATGTTTCTCCTTCTTCCACGAGACTGTTGACCATTACAAATGGCCTGACTAATGCTTCAGTAGCAGGAGCAAGAAGAAGAATAAGGGCAGTTGAGAGGAAGGGCAGGCTGCAATGCAGGCAACACCTGCAATCACAGGTGGTTCCTTGGGGAAAACATTAGTTAAGAGGTTATAGTTTTGGCTTATATGGATTTACTGAGGCCAAGAATGCTTCTTGATGAGAAGCTCAGGCTAGTTACTGAGCCTGATCAAAAGGGTGGCAAGTGGTTCTCAGTATGCCACATTGCCTGAGGAAGAAATTGTAATGTTTTGGGGTTGGTGAACGAAAGCAGAGGGACAGACGGATGGGTTTGGACTATACATGCAAATTGAATGAAATTGATTGCTGGAATGAATTGTTACTAATGAGTGGGTGATCTTGCCCTGTAGTGTGTAGTTAAAGTACAGTACGCAAACTTACTTTTCTTATACTTCCATAATTTAATTATTTATGTATTTCTGTATCTATTTTTAATACTGCCCATCTGGCAACAGTGTTACTCTGGACAGTGTACAACAATAACAGTAGCAAATCATGAGTTTTAATAACACGTGTGCTATTTGCTTTCCCAGGGGCTCAAAGGTGACAGTATTAGGGGCCCACCTGGACCCCCAGGTCCCCAAGGACCTCCTGGTGCAGGATACGAGGGACGTCCAGGGCCCCCAGGCCTTCCTGGTCCTCCAGGGCCTCCTGGTCCTCCTTCTTTCCCAGGACCACATAGGCAATGTGAGTAGGATGTCCCCACATACACACCTCTTCCTTTTTGAATTGGTCTTGGAGGTTTGGTCTTGAACGAAGTAGATTGTGGAGGCCTGCATAGTTAAGTTCCAGTTTTCTTTATTTTCCTTTCCAGCAATAAATATTCCTGGACCACCCGGGCCACCAGGACCACCAGGACCTCCAGGAATTAGTGACGCCTCATCTTCTTCTGGGGTGAGACAATGGGCCCAAAGAATGCACCAAGCCAATAGAGGTGACCTGTGTGAGAACACCTTGAGGGGTGTGGTGGTCGGCAAGCTGAATGCTTGTGAGTGGCTCTGATTGATCATGGGTCTACTTAACTGGACCATTACCTAATGGGATAGAGATCATCACTGCCAAGGTGTCTGCAAAAGAAGCACCTGCAAACATTCACAACCAACATTTCCATTGAAGGCGTAAGTTCTTACACTACTCTGATGAGTTCCTACCAGTAGTCCACTGGGAGCATTATACTGAGCCCCTGGAAATTACTGCCAGAATACTATTGGTTAATTGTAGCGGCATGACCTTTTTTTGAGAGATAGAAACGTTTTGCTGCTGATCCAAACAGCTTCATCAGACTGATGAAGCTGTTTGGATGAGCAGCGAAACGTTTCTATCTCTCAAAAAAAGAAGTCCAGTAGTCATGATTCAACTTCCAGATAAACTCACCTGGATGACTGAGAATCTTCACAGACATGTAGCAGCATAAGCACATAAACTTCATTGGAAAGTTCCCAGTAGTTACAGAGCTGTCCCTTTTATCTCAGCTAGCAGGATTTAGCTGCTGCAGTTTACATCATTGCATATACACTGGTGTAACTGCATGCCTGTGCTACAATAGTAGCATAGGCTGTGGTCACAAAGATTGATTTGATTTCTGGCCTTCTCCAATATATATATGACTGGAACTATGTTGCTCTGTATACGCAGAAGGATCCTGTATGATTAAACCAAGAGATAGTAATATGCCAGAACAAGTATGCTTTGTCCTGTTTGGCAGATAATCCGGCTCTGGTCGCATGTTGATCAAAAGTCATATGAGCAGTTTGAGAAGCCTGATGAGTCCTATGCTCTATGTTGAAGCTTTAGTTTCATTGAATGCAAACCTTGCAAATTTAGACACATGCACACTCTTAAGTGAAGAGGGAAAATCCAAGACACGCAAACATTTATGTCAAAATGGATGAATGGCAGCCAAGGCGTGCCTATGGGGATGTTCTAACCATCAATGCATTTGTTTCCTGGCAGCTGCGGGTCTTGCCAACATATCAGTCTATGATGGGCAGAGCTCACGAAATACCCGAAGGGCAGCTTCTTTTCATCCGGGATAGAGAAGAGCTTTACATCCGGGTTCGCAATGGTTTCAGGAGAGTCCTTGTGAGTACCATATAGAGATAGAGACTGGGTGTTGGCAGTGTTGGGTTTAAAGCTTTTTGAGGGACAAGGGAATGGCCTGGGAGAAGGAAAATCAAACATGAGATGGATTGACTCCATAAAGGGGACCACTGCCTTGAGTTTACACGAGCTGAGCAGGGCAGTTAATTATACGACATTTTGGAGGTTGTTAGTAAGAGAAAGCCTCAAGCAAGGCATCTGATGCAAGGGTCGACAACTGAAACCTACAGGTACATCAGGCCAAGGGCAGTTTATGGCCCTGGGCAGCTCCTTGCCGTGGTCCACAAGCTACTCCACACGTGTCTTTCTGTTTTCAGCTGCCTTAGTACTGGGGGTTTAAAATCATGCTAAAGGCCGCAGTTGCTTCCATTTTGTTCTAAGGAAGCTCTAATTTGCCCTAGTCTAGACATGGGCAAAGGTGGCCTTCCAAATGTTGCATTCCAACATCCTGGCCATGTGCTCAACACCCATTTGAAGAGCCAAAGATACCCACTGTTGGATTTCCCGACCATATTTCTCTTGATGTGTTCTGTCATCCATAGATTCATTCATTTGAGAAACCTTTAATGGCATAAAATTGATTTAAAACAAAGGAGTCAAACTGTGGAACAAAAGACTAAAAGATAGATAAACAAAGAGATGAAAGAGGTTAGATTAGTGGCCATCCTTGGTCCTGGTCTTATTATTGGTATATAATACACTGGTCAAGTATTAAGCCACTGAGACCGTTAATTGAGAAGATTTGTCCTCAATTAGTTGCTGGGTTATGCTCTCTGGGGATCCAGATAAGTTAGCAATTAATGGGGCCAGAAACTGAAGGCGGAGCTTGTGATAGGTGGGGCAGGAAAGAAGAATATGGGAGTTTGAATCGGGTTCCAGTAGACAGTGTTTTCATAGTCTGTTCTCAAATGATACATTCATAGATGTTATTGTTCAGCACATCTTGATGGGGGACATCAGGCTGTAGAAAGTTTCCATAGTTCACGGGTGGGAGAGAAAAACTGATGGGAGGCCAAATAATCTTGCAGGCCATATGATGTGAAGAACATAGGTTTCAGTGCACACCCAAAGCTCCTTTCTCAGCAGAGGTGGGGGGACTCAGGCACAACCTGTCTGCCACTTATCATGCTGCCCTTTTGTCGATCCCCAGACAAATCAGAAGTACTTCATACCTCCAGGAGGAAGGCCAGAGCTAATGGCCCATACTTAATGGATGTTGGGAGGGGTTTCGTAGGTGGGACTTTCACACACCTGAGGCCGTTGTATATCTAATGGGCCTATTCAGATTATTGTCCACCTATGAACCTATTCAGGCCATTGTTCAACCCATGAGCCTATTCAGAACAGGGTGATATGAAATCAAGGTGAACTATATGTGGGATGCCTTACCACTTACTTTTCTCAGACTGATGAGTAGCTAAACAATCTTACAAGAAAGGAAGTCCAGTTGCCATGACTCATCTTCCAGATAACCTCACCTGGATGACTGAGAATCTTCACAGACCTCTTCAGATCACCTTACTGTGCATTTAGATGTTATATTTTTCATGTTTGTTGAGTTGCCTTTTAGGATACCATGGTCTCGAGTGGCTCAGAATTATATTTATTTTAATGCCTCTGACATGGTGGCTTGCTAACTCCTCCCCCTTGGGATTAATATAAAAATAGTAAATTCAAAACAGTCATTGGGTACTTGTGTTGGGTAGCGTAGCTGCAACTGGGAGTGTGAACTCTGGCCTGGGAATTAAATAGGTCATATCATGAATTCGTCAGATGGTGTTAGATATGTCTTCAGCTTGTTTCCAGTTGTAAATGCTATAGTAACAATTCTGGCTTCATTTCAGCTTGAGGACAGGATATCCCTCTCTGGCCCTGGGCTGGTGAGTAAAATACAGTTATTTGGCATTTTGCCATGCTGGCATAATATAAACTTCTAGAATTCTTGTCTTGCACAGATCTTCAGATAGTGCTTTATGTTCTTACCTGGTTGGTGTCACTATAAGCCATGGTACAGTTGTGTAAGCCAGTGGCCTCCCAACCTTGGGTAACCCAGACGTTTGTTCACTGCAATTCCTAGAAAGTCCAGCCAGCACAGCTGGTGGTGAAGGCTTCTGGGAATTGCAGTCCAAGAACACTTGAGTTACCCAAGGTTGGGTACTTGTCCTTCCCATTCCACCATTGTTTCTAGTTAATTTTTCTCCTTCCCTTTTGGCAACTCCTGTTGACCCCTGTTTCCTGGTGGGAAAAACAAGCCACAGTAGAAGGTTCCAATAGTGCAAGAAGCCATGGCTTAAGTATAGTCGGCATGCCGAGAACAAAACAGCTTGCTTTTTAATTGCTTGTTAGGAAACACAGCTTATTAGTAGAAGTGAGGTCACACCCTCTCAATCTGGTAGGTTTCAGCACTCCTTATCCTGGCTGGACTTGACCTGCAGTTACAATCCGTATGCACACCTGTTTTTAGTGCGTGGAGTTTATTAAGTAGTGAGCCCTGCTGTGCCTTTAAGGATATATCAGAGTAGAAATTGTGACATGCTGCCCATGGAAGAGTATGGCTTCTAGAATTTAGTCTCAGGGAATCACTAAAGATTTCATGCCACCAGAGTTAATTTGTAGTGATGGCGTCTGCTTTAGCTTGGCCCCTGGTGATAATGGAACTGGATTCCATTGTGAGAGCGCAGCATTGGTTTTGGCATGATTTCAGATGCTCCATGGCACTTACTACTTATGAGAAGGCCCACACAAGTTATTATTTGTTCTTTTCCAGGACAATGAGGTGTACGATAGGCCCTCCAGCGTCCATTACTCACATGGAGGAACAGCATCGTCTGGATCTCAGCGCCCGTACCAGCAGCATTTGCCCGTGCATTCTCGCCGGGAGTACAGCGCTTACTCCACTGCCAAGCCTTGGCGAGGAGACGAGAGCTCTGCCAACCAACATCGCCTCCCTGAGCACCCTGCCGTCCACCAGCCTCATCAGGGAGCACAACACCAGCAAGAGCCCTTAGATGCCTTCTTTCTGAACAATCGCCAGCCTGAGGCAGCACCTTCTGCTGTTCATACACACCATGATTTCCAGCCTGCTGTGAGTAGCCTGCCCGTTGTGTCTGGTACGCTCTTCGCCAGCAACTGACATTAGGTCTGCTACTATTGCTGACTGGCCCTGCAGAGGAGATTCAAGGTGGTGTCATACATGCAGATGACTCCAGTATATGAAGGTCAAGGACCTGCAGCAGGGATCACAGATCATGGTGAAAACTGCACGTACAAACAATCTTTTGTGGGAAGGACCGAAAGGCTGGCAACTTGTAGCCTTCTGGATGTTGTTGTGCTCTAGTTTATATCAGCCCTAGCCAGCCTAGCCAATGGTGTGGAATGATGGGACTTCCAGCCCACTCTGTTTGACCCTGGAACCCCTGGTCCCACTAAACCACTTCGATGCTTGTCTGGTGAATTGTACCATTGGTTCTACCTAACAGACAACCTGTGAGAAAATGGTTACAGATGCCTGTACACACGTTGGGTTAGATGTCTAAGCCCGAGATCAGTGCCAGTTTCATCTTGTGTGCACAGTGGGTAGGTAATGTACACACCCATAAAACATAAGTACGTATATCTATACCATACACATCTCTTTGTATTCATGGTTATCCTGACCCCCATTCAAATATTTTGAATGGTCTACAACAGTGATGGAGAACCTTTTAGAGACCAAGTGCCCAAAGTGTGATTCAAAACCCACTAATTTTTGCCAATACAACAATTTAACCTGAAGGGGCGATGCCGGGTGCCCACAGAAAGGGCTCTGAGTGCCACCTTTGGCACCTGTGCCATAGGTTCACGAGCACTGGTCTACAAGCTAAAATATTTGTAGTACTTTTTGCAGTGAAAAGTTCCTCTGGAAGGCACAAAATACTGCATTACCATTAGGATCCTGAACAGCCTTGTTTTGGCCTCTGCCAGCAGTAGAAAAAAAGCAAGCAGAAGGCGATTGCTTTGGAAATCTATCAGACCCATCACCCCCGTTGGGAGGGCAGGGCAGGAAGAAAGCATGAAATGGGGCCATTTCCTTTCCACCTCAAAGCCTGCACCTGCTCACCTACCTGCTTGTGTTAGGCGAGAACATGAGGCAGGCTGACTTGGTGAGCTTCCCAGCTTCGCCCCGTCTATCCTGGGCAGAGGGGCTCTCGTCTTGGTGCTAGGGGTCCCAAGGGATTCAGCATGGTTCTTGTGAGGGACTGGCAGGTTGTCCATCCTACGTGGCTATATCAGCAGAAAAGTCCTCTTCTTGAAATAACTCCATCTCATTAACTTGTTCTGTATGTGTGTGTTGTGTGTGGGAGTGGAGATGCACACAGCTTCTGAGGAGGAGGTTGCTCAAGCTGGGCCTTGGTGCCTGCTCGAGTCTGCTCCCAGAATCCTGGGTGCTCATGTATGCAAGTGGTATGAGCAGTCCCAGGCAACAAGTAGCAGCAGTGTTGTTGTTGTTCAGTCGTTCAGTCGTGTCCGACTCTTTGTGACCCCATGGACCAGAGCTCGCCAGGCCTTCCTATCCTCCACTGCCTCCCGGAGTTTTGTCAAATTCATTTTGGTTGCATCGATGACACCGTCCAACCATCTCATTCTCTGTCGTCCTCTTTTCCTTTTGCCTTCGATTTTTCCCAGCATCAGGGCCTTTTCCAGGGAGTCCTCTCTTCTCATGAGGTGGCCAAAGTACTGGAGCCTCAGCTTCAAAATCTGTCCTTCCAGTGAGCATTCGGGGTTGAAATCAACCCCAGCAGTAGCCTACCTACAAATGTTCATTGCGTTCCTGTCAATAGGAGCAGCACAGACTTTCTTTTTCTTTCTTTCTTTCTTTCTTTCTTTCTTTCTTTCTTTCTTTCTTTTTTCTTTCTTTCTTTCTTTCTTTCTTTCTTTCTTTCTTTCTTTCTTTCTTTCTTTCTTTCTTTCTTTCGAATATTTTTACCCCACTTTTCTCCTTGGAAAAAGACCCAAGGTGGCTTAGAATAATGAAGGGCAATATACAGCCCAGAATATTTAAGATATATTCAAATTAAGAACAGGGAATTAGGAGAGGCATCTTAGAACATTAAAATGTAACATTAAAGCTACAAAGAGCACGCAAGAAGAAAAGAAAAATCCATTATGAGGGGTGGAAAGCAACAAGGAAATCACTGTTCTTATGAAATCAGTCCACGCAATCATGTATGGTAATCAATATAAAAGTCACATAGTAAATAGTCCCTCATTCAGGGAAAGCTTCTTTGGTAATAGTGGGATTTTTTTACACTGACACCCCAGTTTCTGTGTCTTAGGAGAGGCAACAACAACAACAACAAAACCCAGGTTTTTTCCTGCTCATGACCCAAGTTATTAAAGGAAAGGAGGGAGAGGTAATGATTGATATGCTTGCAGTGAAATACTCTAAATCCTGTATAGGGTCAATCTATTCAAACAAGTATAACTATTTTGTCAATGTCTGTGGATCTGTGCATATTAGGAAAACCATTTTTATACTGTCTGTCAAGTGTTTATGCCACATCTTGTGTTCAACTCATGACAACTGCCATGAGATGTAGATTGATTCTGCCCCCTGGGCAGTGTCTTATTTATTTGGCTCCAGCCCATTCCCACACTTTCTTTGCAAGGCTCAGGGCAGGATGCATGATTACTGCCTTTCCCGAACCTTGTATGTGTTGCCACAACCTTGTGAAGTAGATACATGTAAGATGTAGCGATTGGCTGACGGGCGTGCCATATGAATTCATGGTCAGATGAATAAATTTGGTTCTTCATAGCCTTGCTCTTGATACTCTAACCACTGCACCACACTAGTCTGTTGGTGATTGCAACTCCTGAACAGGCAGCTATTTCTAGCATCCCTGCAGCTAGTCTTGGGATATATAAGAGGACAGGCTCCTGCCACCTCTGCCCAAGACCAGATACCTCCCAGTTGCTGGAAGCTTGGTAGAAGCCAACCAGCATCTGAAGCGCCCTGAGACCAGTGCTCAGCTGGTTAGCTAGGAATAACCATACAATTTGCTCACATCTTAGATCATCGGGACAAAGTGGTGTTGATTGCAACATGACATACGGATACAGGCTGTTCCTCACGCGTGGTCTTCTTTTTTTGCTTTCCTAGCTTCACCTCATAGCCTTGAACACGCCCTTGAGTGGCAGCATGCGTGGCATCCGAGGAGCTGACTTCCAGTGCTTCCAGCAAGCCAGGGAGGTTGGGCTGACAGGCACGTTCCGGGCATTCCTTTCCTCCCGCTTGCAGGACCTCTACAGCATTGTGCGCAGAGCAGACAGAAGCTCAGTGCCCATCGTCAATCTCAGGGTAAGTCTGATCCAATGCCTGAAGAAATCCAACTTTGTGGAGCATCTCTGTGGAGGCCAATAATGAATGTCAACTTTGAACACAGAAGGCTTTTAAACTATTTCTACAAGGAGCTGCTTTATACTCAGGTCCTGGCTACCTTTATGGCTGCAGTCTTCTCTTAGAGTGACCCTTAGGCAGGTGTCTCTCCATGAGAACATAAGAAGAGCCATGCTGGATCAGGCCAAAGGCCCATCTAGTCCAGCTTCCTGTATCTCACAGTCGCCTCACCGGATGCGTCTGGGAGCCCAGGAGACTAGATATCCGTCTCCTGATACCATGCATCTGGTCCTTGAAGTTCCCCAATTTTAAGCCTGGAGATTACACATCTCCATCATGGTTTGTAACCTGTGATGGACTTTTCCTCCAGGAATTCCATTTTGAAGGCATCCAGGCCAGATGCCATCACCACATCCTGTGGCAGGGAGTTCCACAAACAAACAACACGCTGGGTTAAAAAGAAAAGTCTTTTGTCTGTTCTCACTCTCCCAACCCTCAGTTTGAGTGGATGTCCCTTAGTTCTGGTATTTTGTGAGAGGGAGAAGAGCGCCCCTCTCTATCCACTTTACTCATGCCCTGCATAATGTTGTACATCTCAATCATATCCCCCATCAGGCACCTCTCCAGATCAGTGTCCCCTGGGATTCTCTGACTAGAAACCTTGGGGGTAGAATCGAGTATCATCCATGTCAAGTCATGTGCTTTCCTAGGGATACCAAAATGTTTGTAGAGCCACGCTTATTCAAATACGTTGCCTTTTCTCATTCCTTTGTAGGATGAAATGCTATTCAATAACTGGGAGAGCCTCTTCTCAGGCTCTGAGGCTCTGTTCAGAACTGGGGCTCGTGTCCCCTGGGATTCTCTGACTAGAAACCTTGGGGGTAGAATCGAGTATCATCCATGTCAAGTCATGTGCTTTCCTAGGGATACCAAAATGTTTGTAGAGCCACGCTTATTCAAATACGTTGCCTTTTCTCATTCCTTTGTAGGATGAAATGCTATTCAATAACTGGGAGAGCCTCTTCTCAGGCTCTGAGGCTCTGTTCAGAACTGGGGCTCGTATCCTGTCCTTTGACGGAAGGGATGTCCTGAGAGATTCTGCATGGTAGGTGGGAGAGAAGAGACTTGTTTGTCTGAACACGGGAGATCTGGGAATGTGCTTTAGTTGCATCTTTGCCGTATACCTCCAGCTGGGCCTGGCGGCTTCATGGCTCCACAGCTTCAGAGGCATCAAAGAAGCCTGATCTTTATAAACAGTGGGATTTGTTGATGCTTGGCTGTTTTGTTCGCGGACCCCACCCCACCTCCAGCTTCATCTGATCTTTCTTTGGGGGGGCAAGTTTGCAGCAGGAGATGTTTTCAGTAGACAAGTCAATTTGATTTGCCGTACATTCCCTTGCTAGAAGATCTGGCCACAAATTCAAGAGGCAAAGCAAATGTTTTTGCCTGCCGACCATTTGACTGTTTCGTCTCTGTCCAAGTAACTGCCCATTCCTTGAGGTCACAACTCCCAGCATTCCTATCATTATTGTCATTGGGATGCTTGCTGAAGGATTCTGTGAGTTGTAGTCCAAAAACTAACTTTTCTCAATGCTAATCTATGTATAGGCGAAAAGCTAGAACAGATATTGTCTTGCTCCTCCGTTTGTGCTCCAGATCTCCTTCTTGAAAAAATGAAAATAGGATTTTTAAATAGCTTATATGTGGAAGAAAGGGAAGGGAGGTGGTAGTGTGGGCATACAGTTGTACAGAATTTGAAATTACCGCTGCTTGGAAAAGTTGTTATGGAATGCAGCTGTCCAACGGCCTTTATCAATAACCCATCTTCAAGTGCTGCTATCAGCCCCTCTTACATTACCTGGCAGAGCGAGTGCCTTCCTTTGGCAGCACCCTATTTGGGACAGGAAACTCTGCCCAAGACCTTCATTCCTCCACCAGGAAACTTCCTTTTCCAGAACACAGTACAGTGGTACCTTGTATAAAGGAATTAATTGGTTCCAAATGAAATTATGTTAAGCAAATTTTCCTTTATACAAATTCCCATAGGAATGCATTGAAAACGTAGTAATCCCATTTTTATGTTGTACGGATTCTCCCCATAGGTGATTATGGGCCTTTTTACACGACCCCTAAGATCCGCTAGCCACTTAAATTCGGACCAGAGATCTTAGGGGCTTGTCGCTCTTCCTGCTTCCCCACCCCTCCGCACTTCCTGGCTGCTGGCTGCGTGAGGGGAGGGAGAAAAAAAAGGAAGAAAAGATCGTGCCTCACCTCTGTTCTGGCTCTCGCTCTTGCCAGCAAGATTCCTGTCTCTGTAAAAGAAGCTCTTAAAGGGACGGGAGCCAAAAAAACAACAAACAGAAGGGAGGAGAGCCCCGCACTCACTATCTTTACACCGCATCAAGGAATTTTCAGGACGGAAGAGCAGGTACTTGAAAGGTGCGCTGGGACGCGCTAAAGTGGGAATGGTCGCACCTAATTTCCTGTAAACTCCGGAGCTGGTGGGGAAACATTTTTAAGCTCCGGAGCTGGGAGCCATTTGCCCCGGAATTTAGGGGTCGTGTATAAACGCCCTATGTTAAGCAAATTTCCCCTATCTCCGGAATTTTTTATGTCGTACAAATTGTATGTTATACAAACTGTTTGTTATACGAGGGTCCACTGTATGTGGATCTATAAAATGGCCCCCAATTTTGACTATGTTTCAGGCCCCAGAAACACGTGTGGCACGGCTCTGACTCCAAAGGGCGTCGGCTAACAGAGAGCTACTGCGAGACGTGGCGGACAGATGACGCCGTGGTGACAGGACAGGCTTCCTCGCTGGCGTCGGGGAAGCTCCTGGAGCAGAAAAGCACCAGCTGCAAAAATGCCTTCATCGTCCTCTGCATCGAAAACAGCTTCATGACTTCCTCTAAGAAATAAAAACAACACACAACGGAAGCATCGACCGCAAGCAGAAGATGGGAGCCCCTATGTTTCCCTCAAGGAATGGGGGAGCAGGCCAGGGTCCACCCCCCCCCACACACACACACACCATTCCAGCCCCAATCAGGATGATGTGCCCAGCCAATTCCATAATATAGCAGTTCAGCAGATAAATAAGCAGAAAAAAAGAAAGAAAGAAAAAAAAGCCAAAGAGTGTCTTCCTATAACTCCCAGCACAGATCTGGTATCAAATGTTTTTGTATTTTTTTAAAATATCTCTTTCTGGCATGGCTGTTCTGAACAGTACCTGCTCGAGGGACTGGAAGCAGAACAGGCCTTTTGTGCAAGGCAATCTCTGGGCAAATTTGGTACATGAAATGGTCTCTCTTTTTAATCTCGTTCACTTTTACCGTTGAATCGTTATTTGCTGTTTCACCTTCTGCTGTTTGCCTTCTTCCCTCTGCCTTATCCTTTAATATTACTCAGATTCTCCTTTTTTTTTAAAAAAAGGCAAGACCAAGTGGTAGATGTCAGAAATTATATTTATTCGGGTTGATTTATTATAAGGCAGCATTTGTTAAAGCAGAGAGCTTGGTTGACATGGCCGTCCTTTGGAGCCCATTATTGTGACTCTACCCTGTGGCTGCCTCTGCCTCCAAAAGCCTTCAACAGCTAGGTTGTCCTGGCCCCGGCCTGACCTTATTTGAAAAGCACAGTGCAAAAGGACTCTACATCCTGCTGGCCAGTGCATGGCCACCGTTAAGGCTTTTGTAAACACTGAGTTGACTTTTCTGTGTGTACCTGGGACAGTCTCAAGGACAAAAATCCTGGTAGAAGCAAAGAGGACTCGGTGTGTGATAGCTGTTCCCTTTTTGGGAACAGTTGCTCTGAATTGAGTTGCAGGCTACCTTCTCCCCATTCCGGCCTAACTCACCGATTAGCTGGCTTTCATTATCTCCAAATACACAAGGGATGGTTACCATTCTTTTCATAGCCTTCTCTGTTGCTCAGTTTGTCTTATCCTCTGATAAGACAACCAGCTCAGAGCAGGTGAGATGAAGAGCGGAAGCGATATTACACATAATCCGCTCCAACCTTGCTTATGATCAGTTCTGAAGGCCAGCCCCAGGTCCTTAAAAATAACAGCTTTACAGGTGAAACAAACATGTCACTAAAAAGCATCAGAACTCATTAGACACATATTTATAAAACTTTTTCTTACTGTATATCTACCACTTTTCCTCCCAGACAGAATGCTGCAACTAACACTGTTTTTCAGAGCTTAAAACCCAAGCTTGTGCTGCTCTTGCAGTGGTTTCCAGGTTCAAATCTTTCCCTTAAGGAATATCAGGCAACAGTCACAATGAGAAAGATCTAACGTCCTGGAAACCAGATTTTCCATTGGATCCTGATGAACCCACAAAAACTAATCTCCACAATGAACTCTGATCCTATGCTGTGGCTTTCTCTCACTTCCGGACTGAACCCTGCCCTTCACCAGTGCCAGATCTAGAACCTGCTGTCAGCTGCTGCTCCCAAATCATAACCAGAAGAGACTCAACTCTGTGTCCTAGCTTATCATCGACTCCCCTCTCCCCACCCCACCCCAAGTGGCAGGAACCACTCGAAACAAGCCATTCCTAACAGCTGCATGTTGGACCACTCTCTCCGATGCCTTAAAACAGGATGGTGACTGGCACTGTGCCGGCGCTTGACGGTGTGGGAAGAACAGGAGACCAGGCCGACGAACACTTGGTAGTGTTGCATAGCATTGTTTCATTCAGGTCCAGAAGCATGGGCGGGCAGGCAGGCAGGCAGGGTCATGCCCCAGTGGCATTTTAAGCCACCTGAAGGCTCGGATGCCCAGCAAAGGAGAGCCTGGCCTTCCCTGTTCATAGGTTATCCTGGGACTGAGTGGCCAGTGCCCACCTCCTGGCCCTTCCACCTCTTCTATGCCAGACATCTTAGTCAAGGTCATGCTTGTGACCTTCCTGCTTAGTTTTACATTAAGCATCCACGTGCAAACAGATGGGTTCTAAAAAACCAAGGTGCTAAATTTCTACTTTGCTTGTTTTGTTTTCATTGTTGTAATGAGATTTTTTTTATTACTGGGGCAGTGAAGGGTGGGAGGGAAACAAAACTGTGCAAGTCACACAATCCTTTTTTTTTAAAAAAAGTCTACTGTATTTTGTGAAACTTTAATGCAGTTTGTTAAAGCCTGTGGATCTCTATATCTTTGTCCGTTGTGCGTTGTGTCCTATAAACTGTTTTCTAAAGGCACTGAATAAAGGAAAAGTATCCTATTTTAGTCTTTGTGTTTGTAGAAATATAGAGCGCTTTCTGTGGGCCGTACCTGAAATACTGGCTCACCCACAGAACACAGAAAACACTCCAGAGATGCCTAGGAGTTAATAAAGGCAATTCAGTGCTCTGGGAACCATGGGCCCATAAAAAGGGGGGTTGAGATGGCCAGGTGTGTTTAACCTGGAGAAGTCTGAGATGTGCTACTTCAAAATGGAAAAGACAGCTATTGGAAGCTCGGGCACATAAGATAGATCAAACTTGTTTTCTGCTATTCCAAAGAGAAAGACCTAAACCCAGGGATTCAGATGATAAGAATTGCAGGAGCCCTGTAGCACAGTGGTTAAATTGCAGCACTGCAGCTAAACTTCTGCTCACCACCTGAATTCGATCCCAATGGATTCAGGTAGTCAGCTCTAGCTTGACCCAGCCTTTCACCTTTTCAGCATCAGTAAACTGAGTACCCAGCTTGTTGAGGGGGAGGGGACAATTCGCTGTTTGCATAATTATGTCAACCACCCAGAGAGAACTGCAGTGGTTCAATGCCTGTACTGCAGCTAAAACTGTGCTTACAACCTGGGGTTCAATTCCAGGTAGCTGGCTGATGGTGGACTCAGCCTTCTATCCTTCCAAGGTCGTTAAAAGAAGTACCCAGCTTGCTGGGGGGGGGGGGGAGAGACAATTTGTAGCCTGCATAATTAAATTGTAAACTGCCCAGAGAGTACTTGAAGTGCTATGGGGTGATATATAAGCAGAACACGTTGAATTCAAAAACACCATGGAGAAGTATAAAAGCCCGAGTTGAAACAAGAGAGGTATTGACTAAGCATGTGGAAGAAACTGGCAATGGTGACAGTCACTTACTTGGTCACTGGAGATTTTCTGCACAGTATTTAGGTGGCTAACTGTGGGAACCTGCATTGGCAAGCAGAGGGGGGCTTGATGACCCTTAGCATCCCACCACCACAGTTCTACAATTTTAAATGCAGAATGTCATTCACTTGCTAGGATCAGAGGAGAGACAGGGCTTGGACGTCAAGTGACAAATCATCCTAGCCAAGTCTTGTTGAGATCTGGGACCATTTGCCAAGGCTGCCTGGTTTTAACAGTCCCACTTCCTCTCTTCTGAGAGGTAAAGGCCATACAAGTTCCAGGCACTGATTAAACTACTGAGGTGGGCAAGGAGAAGGCTACTGACACTGCAGAGTCACTTCCAAAGATCTGACCCATACTCCTCCCCCTTCAAGTACTGACTGGACTCCCAGGCCCACAGTGCTTAGATTCCTTGGGGAGGCCTGTGTCCTCCCTCCCCCCCCCCCCCAAGGACAGGGAAAGTGGCTTGAAAATAAATCCATGATAAGGTGAGGTTAAGGCAGGTGAGCTGATGAGAGCATGAAGAAAGAAGAAACCCAGAGCCACAGGCCAGATTTAGATTTCAGAAGATCATCTGGGATGTGCCCTTGGTTGGAAATGGCTGTCAAATATGGTTTTTTTGGTCCTTCGCTGCCCTTTGTGGCTGTAGGCTGTACTGCTGGGATGGCGGCCTCACTCTCAGAAGCCTGCTTCCCAGCCAGCAACAGGAGAAAAAGTAGGTCAAAACACCCATATGAAAAGGAACACACTTTCCTATGAAGAGGGATGTGGAATTAATACAATAAACATTAACTAAGAGTCATAATAAAGGATATCTAGAGGCGTCCAACTAATTTTAAAAAGTTTTTTTTAAAAAAGAAAAAAAATTAAAACCTTTTTTTAAGTGCTTGCAACCCATCTTGCTCTGTCTGTTGACTCATTTACAAGCTAAGCAAGAGAACACTGGTGGTTAAACTCAAATTCATCCAATCATAGCGTACCTATTGGCAAACCACGTCTCGGCAATAGCACCTTGCCTCAGTGGACGGTGGACAGAACGCACGTCCAATGCCCACACAACCTCCTAGGAGCATGGGGAAATGACAGCCCCGTGGTCTGTACACATGGCCTTTCTTCAAGGCAAGCAAGGCTGCCCCACTGCCCATCCCTCCCCCTGGTCCCGGCTGTGATGCGACCCCTTGACCTTGTAAGTGCTGATTGTCGTGCAAGTTCCACCTGGTCGCATCCCCCAGCTGGCCTTGCGTGTGTAGGGAGGTCCTTCTCTTCTCTTTCTCCTGCCGCCACGTGTCCCTGTCTCATGCTTCGGAGCTCGCCAGCGGTGGGCTCCTGCCTGTGCCGGCCGCTTCCTCCAGAGGACTGCAGAGCTCCTTGGCTGGTTCTGCCTCCTGAGGCCTCCTGCAGGCCTGCTGCCGTACGGCCACGTAAATGGACGCGGCAAGATACACGACGGTCAGGAGAGTGAAGTAGCCGAAGTAAATGTAGAACTGGAAAAGGAAGGAAAGAGACGGTATCATCAGAACGCTATCACAACAACAACAACGCTTCACAAATGAGGGGTGAGCTTGTGGAATCCTTCAGTCAGTGCCATTGCATTTTGTGCCCTCTTACCTGAGGGTGGACAGAGAGCGCCAGTCCTCTCTTGTCCGTGACGATGAGTGTGATGATGGTCTTGAGAACCGTCGCAAGGAAGGTGTTGATGCCAAACACCAAGGCACACAGTTCTTTGGTCAGAGAGGCTGCAATCTGGAAGCTTTCAAGCAGGGGAGGAGAAAAAAAAAGTGAGTCCATTGGGCCAACAAGCACGGAAGGCACTGGCTGTGCAGCAAGGACTAGAAACAAATGAGTTGGGCTTTGGAAAGCAGCTCAAAAAAGAAGGGAATGCATTTGCAAAACACTTTTGAATTAGAAGGCTTAGCACGGAAGAATAACAAAGACCATCCCTAAACAATCATTTAAGCTCTGCGCCCGACCGCCCCCCCCCCAGCATTTCCAATGGATTTGTACTGATACTGTTCAGAGCACGAACAGAATATTTGCTAGGACATCTCTCTCTCAGAAAACAACTAGCCACTTCACCAGCTCCTTCCAATCCATGTTGCTAAAAGTAGCCACAATGAAAGAGGCCGAAAAGGCAAAAAGAAGGACTTGAGCCTTCTCAGTGTTGGGCCCCAAACGTTGGGAAAAAATTCCAGTTGGAGTATATGCTTCACTAATTTCCCTCCTGATAGTCATGAAATTAGTGAAGACAAAACTGTACCAAGTTGCCTTCACTAACTTAACACTGGGTACAATCAAGACCATTTTTTCATTTTCAATTTTATATCCTTGTGCTTTCGTATCTTTTGTTTAATGTTAGGTCTAGAACTACATCACCAAAATTGATTTTATTGTTATACGAGGGTGTGGGTTTTTTTTAAAAAAAAAATTATTTGTGAAACATCCAGAATACTATGTTCAGTAAAGGGGTGGTATATCAATCAATCAATCAGTCTGTCAGTCATTCAATTTAGCAATCAATCAACCAACCAATTAAATACATACTCATCCTATTTCTGTCCTGAGCAAAACTCTCAACTCCCCTTGGGCAAAATAATTTTGCTTGGAGCTTTGGCATCCTTACAGGAAAAACCTTTATACGGGTATAATAGCTGAAATCCTGTTGCTGTATCTTACCCAGGGTAAGGCTGATGATGTCATCATCATCAGCGATTCCTTGAAAAATTAAACCCTTCCAACTCATCTCCTAAACATCCAGAAGCTGATGTGCAATTCCTGGGAAGCAGTGGTGGCCAAGGAAAACAGCAGGAGGAAGTCTTTAATTTCTGAAAAAATTCTGTTGATGGCATCACCTTATCCAGGTGTAAAACACCGCAACAGGATTTCAACCAGCGCTGACATTAGCTCTCCTTTACATCATTTCTTGGACTGTGGGCCAGCACAGACAAGTTATGGGTGTGTAGACCATTTCCTCCCTCCATGACATCATGTTAACATGACAGAAATCACAATCTATTTGGCCTAGGTTAATACAGGGCTTCTTAATCCCCATGTTGTTCTCACCACTTACATGGCTATGGGAACGAGAAATTGGTAGGAGCCTCTGAAAAGGATGTAGCCTGTGTAGCACAACCAGATATTGCTGGTGGTGCTCATCAGCAGAAGCAGACCTGCCTGGAAGGCCGTCGCTGTAGCTATCAAGAGCTCCGACCAGCGCGACCAACGGATTTTCACATAGCCGGCTGCAAAGGAGGTGATGGCACCTGGGGAAAACACAGAGTTGTCATGAGATTACAGCACCAGGTATGGAGAGCAAAACTGTCACATAGTGCATCAAGTGGTAGATACTTCACTTTAAGGGCAAAGTACAGTACGTGGGACACCCTGGTCACTAAGGGCTCCCACTGGCCTGGCCTGGCCACCTTCCTTGTTTTGTTGTTATTGCTGCTGCTGCTGCTGCTGCTGTTGCAAGAGCTACCTTTTACTGCATTTAGCCTATTCATCCACATAAGACCTGAGCAAAGCCAACAATCCACACATGACGTTAGTACAAGTTATTGCACCTCCCAGCACCAGCCAGGTCTCATCAAGTGCAACGCTTGCAGGTTTAACAAAAGCGAGACTGTCCCCCAGCAGGCCAGTGGGGATTTTTCAGAAGTCCACTTGTTAACCCATTTTATCATATGATATAGCTTATTCTCACTGTATTTCATGCCTGTAGATTTCCACCTAGTGGCACTCGATGGGATGCAACTGAGTGTCAAGTTCACGCCTGGTTTTGAGGATGATGCAAATCAAATAGCATTTCTGAAGTCAGATGATGCTATGATTGCAACACAGGATACACTAGTGAATGGGAAATCCGCAGTGCACAACCCACTAAGGCAAGAGATGTTGCTTAAGAGAACAACTAAACAGGTTGCTGCTAAGCAGGTGCCCAGTTGCTGGCATGCCTGCTCCTCGTGGTGCCTCCTTTCACTGACTGGCCCTTTCATGGTCTTTCTGGATGCAGATGATAGGACCTAAGCCTCTGGCCATCCATCTGTGTGAAGAACATGTGCCTGCAATTGAGTCAGAATATACCTAGATGGGCACGCACCAATGGGAAGGACCATGCACGCCAGCCTTGTAAGCTAGCTAGGGAAGGGGTGTTACGACTGCATGCAACCTCCAGAGATAACTTTTTGGGGGTGGATGTGTGCAGTACAAGCTCTAAAGCAGGAGTGTCCAAACTTTTTGCAAGGAGGGCCAGATTTGGTGAGGTGAAAATGTGTGGGGGACGACCATTCAGCCACATTTGCCCCCCGGGCTGGACTTTGGACAAGTCCCTACAACATGCAAAGAGGCAAGGAGGATGCTGCAGCAACAGAGCTAGGGGTGGATAGGCTGGGCAGGTGGCGGGGTCGGGGGGATGGACAGAGGCAGGGAGGGCAGGCAAACCATAAAACTGCAAGCTGACGCCTCCATCCGGTATGGGGAGGGGCCAGCTGGCGGGGATGCGTGACAGCCTGAGCCGGTGGGGAGAAGCCACGAGCCACTCAGAATTTGAAAACAGGCAGCATTTGACCCCAAGGCCTGATTTTGGACATGCCTGGTCTAAAGGGATTTGGGAGAGTTAGTCTGCATTTTTTTAGTTAGCCAATGATTCCGGTTCCAACATTCACTGTAGCAAGCTTCATGTACTCCACCTCTCATTTTAAAAAAGTCCTTGAAGTTGGAACTGACTTCTAGTGACCCTGACAGGGCTTCAAAGCTAAGTGAGATATTTAAGGGGTGGATTTAACAGTTCTACATTGCCCGTGAGGATTTAAACTTAGGCCTCCTGCACAACATATCAGAATTTTTGGCTGCATCCTTGCCTTTCGCCTTCTCTTTCATAGCGAGGCACTTGGGCTACCAGCAAATCTCAAAAAAAAATGGGCCTCCTGCCCACTGATGTTGCACCCCCTTAAGTTAGAACTTAGACAAGTTACTTGATTGGACCACAACTCCTAGAATTTCCCAACCAACGCAGAATACCTTTTCTAAGCTCTGAAACTAGCCAACAGGCACACATTACAGATGTGTGGTGGGGCACGTCTCTTCCACAAATAATATGGCCAGTGTCCAGACAGACATGGTTTCTCTCTCCCCACCACTTGAGCAGGGAGGTAGATAATTCATCAACCCGCCTGCATCATCCAACCACTCTCGCTGATTTCCACAAATAGTGTGGCAGATTTCTCCGTCTCCACCATCTTGGGGATTACTTCCAAATAGCGCCCGAGTGTCTGGCCAGGGCGACCTAAGTCACTCATTAGATGCTCCATGCAAGGGGATCAGTGGATTGGCATGCCATGGACAGTTTCTGAATGGGCGAGGCAATATGCAAGCCCCATTCCAGCACCACTTGCCTTCTGGAGCTTAGGACAGGCCAGCGAGACTGCTAGGAGGACTCGTGGCCCGTGGGAGCTCGCGGGAGAAAACTAATGGACACCAAACATAACGTGCGGAGAAGGGAACAGTATATACCCAGGAGTGTAGAAGCTGCTTCCACCCCTCCATTGTACACCTTCCTGTTATCAGAAGTGGAGTAAATTTCATTCCATAAAATGTGGACGTAATACAGTATCAGGTAGTAGCCAGCGGAATTGAATATCCACCAGAGAGACCAAAGCCGCAGTTGAGGCAACTGTACGATGGCGGCCAGCTCCTTTAACATCCGGACAAGGAAGAGGTCCTGCCAGGCTGAGGCTGTGTGCCATGCTGGCTTCCCAGGCGCCCCGGGGTTCATTTTATCCAGCTCAGAGGGAGAAGCGCCGTTGCAGACCGGGTCGTTCCGGTTGAAGAAGAGGCTGCGTTTGGGGCGCTCCAGGAAGAGTGTCAGGACCAGCCCAAAGCACACGAAGCCCAAGGAGAGATAGTTCAAGGTCATGAAGCTGGTTCCCCCCACCGTCACGCAGAGCTGCCCCAGCACGGAGCTGGTGAAGACCCCCATCAGCACAGAGGAGCGAGAATAACTGGCCATCCGCTGGTAGCACGACGGGGTGACCAGGGAGAAGATGTAGGAGGAGTAGGCAATCCGGGCGGCCATGGTGATGCCGTAGAAGAACTCCATGAACTGCATCTCGAGGATGCTGGTGCCAAAGATCAGCAGGAGCCAGATGGAGATGTGGCTCAGGCTCTGCAGCACCAACACCGGCTTGTAGCGCAGGTAGTCCGTCAGCAGGAAGATGGGCACCAGGACGGCCATGTACGAGTAGGAGAGGACCGGGGTGATTTCATTGGTGACCTGCAAGACAAAAACCAAGCCAAGACTAATAACGGCTTCTCCTGGGGTCAACCAGAAAACCACCTGGACTGGACACACCCTTTCTGTAAGGACTAGCATCACACTAAGCTGACAGGCAGGAAGGTTGCAAAATCCTAGTGCAACAAAGACGGAGAAAGACACAATCTCTGCTTCTCCTTGCCCTCAGCACACACACGCGCACACACAGTCACTGAGAACGGCATCTTCTTCCCACAATCTGCTCTGAGAACCATAGGCCAAGGGTCTTTTTCCATTCATTGCATATTTACACAAATACTGCCTTGAATTTTGCATGCTTCCAGAACTGCATCCAAAGGATATCATCATGCAAAGAGTTGCAAAAACAAATACACACCACCACCACCACCACCACCACCACTCATGAATACCCATAATAACTCCATGCCGTGTGCATCATCTCTCTCCCACAATGGACGCACTTCACTGGTTACCCGTTCGCTTCTGCACTAGGTTCAAGGTTATGTTTACATATAAGGCCCTAAACATTTCGGGACCTTCCTACCTGACAGAACGCCTTCGGCCACCAGATTCAGCCCGTAGCACACAGTCCTCTCAAACCGGGCAGCTAAGACAGGTAACCCTGAGGGAGGCACGGAAGGAGAAGACAAGATTGCGTGCCTTTTCGGTGGTTGCCCCACATTTGTGGAATGATCTGCCGCCCAAGCTCCACCTTGCCCCTTCTTTGGAATCCTTCAAAACCCCACTTAAAGTGTGGCTATTTCATCTGCCCTTCCTGGATTAGCAAAGACTATAAAATCTGCTCACTCTATTCCACCCCCCACCCCGCCCCCGCCATCTAATTCCAGGTGCTGAGGCCTGCCTAACAGTTAGACGGGAGCAGGCTTTCTCCGGTGTGGCTCTGAGACTGTGTGAGAGGCACCCCCCTTCAGAGCTGTGATCATTTCCCACCCTCTCTGCTTTTAGGGACGGTATGAAGACACGTCTTCATCAATTGTCTTATGATGTATCCTAACGGAAGGCAGTGATGTTAACCAATTGATTTTATTTGTTTCAGCTGTCTGGCTGGGTTTTTTGTTTGCTTTTAACAATCTCATTATTGAGGATCTTTTTAACCACTTCCTTTGCATTGCCACTTTGAGCAGCAGCCAGATAGCAACGGAACTGGGAGCTAGAAATGGAACGGAACAATAACGGAGTCTTTTCTGCCCTCTTTCCAAACCCCTCCCAGGCAGTCTTGAGGAGGGGTGGAGTAAAAGGGAGAGCCACCCCACATATATGCAGAACACGTAAGAACCTGCCACTCAGGCCACTGATCTATCTCTAGCTCAGTATCATCTACAACAGGCACGTCCAAACTTCGGCCCTCCAGATGTTTTGGACCACAACTCCCACAGTCCTTTACCAATGGTAATACAGGCTTGGAATTCTGGGAGTTGTGGTCCAAAACATCTAAAGGGCCAAAGTTTGGACGTGCCTGATCTACAATGACCAGCAGCAGTCCTCCTGGGTTTCCCAGCCGTACCCAGAGACGCTGAGCAGGAACGGGGGACCTTTTGCCTGCAAAGAATGTGCTCCCTGCTTGAGCCTTGGACTCCTGGCTTTGCAGAGTTTTGGCTCAGGGCCCACCTTGTTTAAAGCTAAGCTATACATAATCTGCTCCGGTCCTTCGCAGGTCATCCTTTAACCTCACTGATTCCAAAGCTACACAATTCTACCAGCAGAGGAAAATTTAACTTCAACCTCAAGTTAATAAGAGTCAGAAAAATCTGGATTTTCCCGACAAATATACTCTTCCCTCTCACTGCTGGTCTTCCTCAGCAAAGTCACATTGGCTAAACTGTTGCTTAGCACAGTAAAATGTGCTAGAGTACATCCATTGGACTCAATGGGACTTTGGTTTCATTGATTCAAATAGGTCTTCTCCAGTTGTGACTTACCCATATATACTAGAGTATAAGTCAACCTGAATATAAGTCGAGGGCAGATTTTTACCACAAAAAGCTGTAAAACTTATTGACTCCAGTATAAGACGAGGGGTTATATTTGGGTCGGCTTATATTCCTCGCCTGACACCGGGCTCGCGCGGTTGGCGACTCAGCGTCCTGTACTCACCTCACCAGCGAGGCAGCCACCAGTGGGCCCGGTGTGGCCTAAGCCACCCCCTGCCGAGTGCTCAAGAGGCAGTGGAAGAAGCTTCCAAGGCCGTGGGGAGGCCTCCCAGCTCCCAGCGCCTCAACAGCCACCAACGAACCCCCGCAGAGGGAGCTTCCAAGGCCACGGGGAGGCCTCCCGGTGCCTGGCACTGCTTCAGCCACCAACAGACCTCCACAGAGGGGCCTTCCGAGTTTTAAAAACCTGCCACTTCTCCTTCTATGCGCCTGAAAATCTCGACTTATATTTGAGTATATACGGTACTACGCTAACCAAAATAGGCCCATTTGAGTCAATGGAACTTATGGAAGAGCTGACTTGCCAAATTCCCCCTGATTCAGTGGCCCTACTCTACCATGACTGGTTGAGGGACAGCATTTTGATTATTACATACTATCAAGCCAGAATCTAGCTGGAAACACTGTGGTGTACTAGCATTAACTAGAATAAATTTCAGCTGTTCATTGCACCCAGGGAAGAAATCAGTGTAGGCATTTGCTGTTGCAGGCTGAGTCATGCAACTGACGGTCAACAGCAAAAGTTTACATTGACTTCTAAACTTGGAGCAACTCACAGCTGAGCTTTGTGAGACTGGACTTACACCGGTGGGCAAAACAGATTATGGTGGCCATTTACGAAGCCACAACAAGACCTCATACAAGCCAATATAAGACCTCATCTTTTAACTATGGAAAAATATTTCTGACTGGCCTGCCACCCAAACTGAACCAATAGGGTCCATGATTCGAAAGGGGAAAAAACACTTGGTTCTGCTGGGTCAAGTAAAATCCACTGGAACCCCTTGGTTTTGAAAACAGCCACTTTCCCTTAATGACAAAGAGCTGGTCTGTTTTGAAGAAAGAGGAAAAAAGCACCACAGGCCGCTTATATCTGAGGCCAACAGCAAACTTTGTTCCCCAGCCTACCAAGACCCTTGCCAAGCAGGTCAGCTAAGCCTCTTCCAGCCTGTTTTTTGATGGGAACTTGCTGTTTTTTTCAGCCACGCAAACAAAACAGCAGGACACTCTCCGCTCTGGCTAAAGAGAGTTCCCTCAGGACATGATGGCAGGAGCCGTCCGTTCCCTGCGGAGGGGGAGGTGCAGGAAAACAGACCACATCCATGTTCAATGAGGAGGAGGAGGAGAAGATCGAAAGAGCAATCACAGGTCGCGATGACCATTCAGCCTCGCTATCCTGGACAAGGCATGGCAGGGAGGGACGTCGTGCCATCCCTTTCTGCTTCCACACCACAAAGCGACCACCGAGGTGACCTGACAACTCAGCACTTGTCCAGTTTTACTGCTCTACTAGACACTGAAAGGTTAACTATTACTACCCCCTGGAACATTTTTTAAAAAGCTTTCCTACATTTGTAGAGGTCCTCTCCCCATACTGCGTGCCCCCACGCCTTGAAAAGAAACAGCTCATGCCTCGTCATCACACTAACGAGTCTGAGCTTTGACCCTTCCAAAGGGCAGGACTCAGCAACAGCATACAGGCGGTCACCCTGCACCCTTGGCTCCCAGGGCCAGGACTGTGAGAGATCTCCCTCCCCCTCTTCCAAAACAGCAAGAGCTGCCTTTGACCCACAGCAAGCTCTGAAGAGAACTGAGAGGAAACAGGAATTACTAAAGGCAGAGACTGGAAAGCTTACACATACAGTATATCACAGAAATGAGTACACCCCCTCACGTTTCATAAAGATTTTGGTATATCTTTTCATGTGACAACACTGAAGAAACGACACTTGGCTACAATGTAAAGCAGTAAGTATACAGCTTGTATAACAGTGTAAATGTGCTGTCTCCTCAAAATAACGCAACACACAGCCATTAATCTCTAAACCTCTGGCAACAAAAGTGAGTACACCCCTAAGTGACAATGTCCAAATTGGGCCCAAGTAGCTGTCATGAGACTCATTAGTGTCACAAGGTCTCAAGTGTGGAGGGGGAGCAGGTGTTGCCGCTCTATCACATTTGGTGTTCACTCTCACTAATACTACTCACTTGAAGTTCCACAAGGCACCTCATGGTAATGAAGTATTTAAGGATCTGAAAAAAGACTATACAGCAGTTTACCAGGACAGGTTCCACTCAGAACAGGCCTCACCATGGTTGACCAAAGAAGGTGAGTGCCCATGCTCAGCTTCATATCCAGAGGGTGGCTTTGGGAAATAGATGTATCAGTGCTGCCAGCATTGCTGCAGACATTTACAGGGTCGGGGGGGGGGTGTCAAGGTGTCAGTGCTCAGACCATACGCCACACACTGCATCAAATGAGTCTGCAGGGCTGTCATCCCAGAAGGAAGCCTTTTCTAAAGATGATGCACAAGAAAGCCCGCATATGGTTTGCTGCAGACAAGCAGACTAAGGACATCGATTCATCCTGTGGTCCGATGAGACCAAGATAAACTTATTTGGTTCAGATGGTGTCAAGTGTGTCTGGCATCAAGCAGGCGAGGAGGACAAAGACACGGGTGTCGTGCCTACAGTTAACCATGGTGGTGGGAGTGTCATAGTCTGGGGCTGCGTAAATGCTGCTGGCATTGGAGAGCTACAGTTCAATGAGGGAACCATGAATGCCAACATGTACTGGACTGTGACATACAGAAACAGAGCATGATCCCCTCCCTTCAGAGACTGGGTTGCAGGGCAGTATTCCAACATGATAACAACCCCAAACACACCTCCAAAATGACCACTGACTTGCTAAAGAAGTGGAGGGTAAAGGTGGTGGACTGGCCAAGCATGTCTCCAGACCTAAACCCTACTGAGCATCTGTAGGGCATCCTGAAACGGAAGGTGGAGGTGCACAAGGTCTCAAACACTCACCACCTCTGTGATTTCATCATGGAGAAGTGGAAGAGGATTCCAGTGGCAAACAGTGCAACTCTAGTGAACTCTATGCCCCACAGGGTTAAGGCAGTGGTGGAAAATAATGGTAATGACACAAAATATTGATACTTTGTACCCAATCTGGTCATTGCCGCTTAGGGGTGTACTCACTTTTGTTGCCACAGGTTTAGAGATTAATGGTTGTGTGTTGAGTTATTTTGGGGAGACAGCACATTTACCCTGTTACACAAGCTGTATACTCACTGCTTTACATTGTAGCCAAGCGTCATTTCTTCAGTGTCGTCATATGAAAAGATATACTAAAATATTTACGGAATGTGAAGGGGTGTACTCGCTTCTGTAATATACTGTAAACCACAAGGAAACCACAGCAGGAGGCCAGAGTTAGCACAGCAAGACCATTGCAAAGTCCCAACGGAGGTTCTTCGAGGCACTTCATAGTTCTCTAAATCAAAATGATTTACCCACATAAACAGGGGAATATCCATTTATTTCTGTTTCTACACTGCTAGTTATGTGGACTGAATACAGTACTATGCAAGCTGGTTTGGATTCCCACCCAAGCGCATCCATATTAAGAGATGGGGATGAATTTTAAAAATGGTGATTCGTCGTGAGTCACAAGTTGACAAATCTCCACTGATGAATCAAGAAATCAAATGGTCCTCCCTTTAAAATGCTACTGAAAGATCCCTCTGGCACCTAGAGGCCCCAAATTTGCAGAGATCCTTCCTAGGATTCCCCTCTACAAGTCCTGCAAATTTGGTGAGGATTGGGGCTTAGAGATATGACCTATGCACCTCAAAGAGCCCCCACATGAAAAGTTGTTCCCCCCAGGCAGAGGAGGGGGGGACACAACAAATATGCTGAAGTGCTTCTCCCAAATCTCCTCTACATTCCCACTATGTTTGGTGAAGATTGGGTTATACATCCGAGTTATAAACTCACAAAGCCCCCCCCCCCCCACGCGCTAGGTAAATGCCCTTTAGCAACTGGGTTGGGGAAACCCAATCTTCACCAAACTTAAAAAGATTATAGAGGCAAATCAGAAAAAGCTTTTCGGCATCTTTAGACTCTCTAGGTGCCTCAGATACCAAATTTGGAGGGATTGCAGAGGAGAGTCAGAGGAAGCTTCCCTCCAAATTTGGCATCTCTAGGTTCCTTGGGTGCCATTTTATAACCTGACAAATCAACGAATAAAAAACGGCTAATAATTCCTAATTTGTATTCACTGGCGGACTCCATTTGTGATGAATACAAAGGGATGAATTTTGACAAATCGGCCAAATTTGCCAGAAAATGTGGCTCGCTTTTCAATTCGTCCCCATCTCTAATCCATATGATTTTTCAGAAAAAAAAAACACACACGCTAGAACTCACTGAAGCCAGAGACCTTTAAATTAATCCAAAATTAGTTTGATTACCCTTTCCCCCACAAATAAATATAGTATTGTTCTTTATTTCCACTATGTATTTGCCAAGTAAATTATAATCACGATTGCTCACGTTATGCTTGTTTTAAAAGACAAAATGTAAATGAGGAAAGCAAACAAGAGTAACTGCTCAAGTTGACTCCACGCGCGGAACTGAATCAATTACAATTCCAGCTCTATCATTTGTGAAGTGCACCTCAAGTCTGTCTACCTGGGTCCTTTCAGAGATAAAGGTGGGATAGAAATATTTTTAAATAAATACATTTAAATAAACACATAACGTTTTTGATATTTTAAACACTGTTTTTAATGATGCAAACCACCTTGGATTCTTTTCAAGGAGAAAGGTGGGACATAAATAAATAAATAAATAAATAAATAAATAAATAAATAAATAAATAAATAAATAAATAAATAAAAGCTTTCCTTTGTCACTCTACACATCCTGCTCAGACAGAATCACCATAATTGTAGCTGACCCACATGAAGTCCACACTGCTAACCCTGAAGCAAGGATAGCTGGATTACCTCCTCAATCCCAACCTTTATAGACAGACAAGACAACCTGCCCTTCTTTCAGTTGTCTCACAGCAGCATATTTGGTTCTTCATTGGCTACTGTAGTAGCTAGGTTCACAATTACCGTCATGCCAATGATAGAAGGACCCTACCAAGTAGGCTCGGATATGGCACAGGAGGTTGATGGAGCAGCTAGTGGCACACATGAGGGAAGGCATCACCCTAACATTTCAGAAGGGCACCCTTTGCTCCTGTCACCAGGCATCTCCTGGAGCTGAGAATAACAGGAGAGATCATGGGGAAATGGGCAAAGCCATCCTTTGAGGGGGGCAGTGAAGAGGCTTCCTCCCTTCCCTTCTGCAATCTCCCCCAAGCTGGCGTCTTCCAGACATGTCAGGCTGCTGTTCCCATCAGACCAGGAGCAGCATGTAGCATGTAGGCTGGTAATCCAACACATCCAGAGAGCTACAAATTGGGCAAAGCTGCATAGACCAATATATCACTTCCTTCCCATGGGCAGAGCTATGGCATGAGGGGGACGGAAGCTCAAAAGCCCTCCCCATCTTTCGGTCAATACCGAGGTGGTGGTGGGGAACTCAGCCATTCTGAAACACCTGCCCGAAGCCAGGACTTATCATTCAGCAAAACTACCTGCTATGCACACCCACCCACTGCTGTCTTGGCTACCTCCAAACATGACTAGGTGGGCTGAAATGTGACCAGGTGACCTCACCTCTTCCTTTGTGAAGTTTTTCTCTGTTCCCAAAAGGTAGGGTGTGATGAAGCTTTCCCCAGGTCTGATCTGGCTCATGAAGCCATAGAAGCAGAGGTAGAAGACGAGGAACTTCCATCGTGGATCTGGTAGAGGATCGGGGGGCTGGTTTTCAACTTCCTCACCCTCCGCAGCCATCGTTCACAGGTATCAGTTTGATCTCAGGAGAAGCGGACCTTTGAACCAAAACCGAGGCAAGGTAAAAGGATTCTTGGGTCAGTCCCTCTGTTCCACAGCAGCATATGGTCCTCAGGACTCACCACAGTGTCTGCAAGAAAAATGCCAAGAGGTTGGCAACACATCAGATTTCGGGGTGGCGGGGGGGACGACGACGACGTTGTGACTTCTTGTTGCTTAACGTCATCCTCTTGCCAAGAATGTTTGTTTAGTTTTGCAGATAGAGATCTGAAAGAACAAAAAACACCCGAACCCCTGCGTTGCTTTTCAAGCACATGATGCTTATTGGCACAGAGAGCCAGGAAAAATATATCAAAGGAATGTTTTCAGACTGCCAGATCTACAAGCTAAAGAACCCCACCGGTCACCCTGGCGCAGGCAGGTTTGTTCAGCTGGACAGCTGAGTTTGGGAGCAGTGAATGACAAGCACCACCTTTTTACCTGCTATGCTTGGGCGCTGCTTTGGCCCCAAAGAGCTAAGAACAGACATTTTTTTTTCCACTTCACAACAATCCTAAGAGATAGGTGAGGTTAAGGAATATCCATGAGCAGGGAGGTCACCTCACAGCTTGACCAGTAATCTTAAGCAGGATTCCCCATATATAAATCAGTGCTATGCCACTGTTAATCACAGTCCATAAAAAAATTAACAGTGGTTACAGCATTCATTAATATTAACCTTCACCTCAATTTGTCTGTACTCTAACCATGTTTCGATTAGCTGGTTGCAACGCATGGTGTGTAAAAAATGCCTTTCCAACACAACTTGGATATATATGTGATCAGTGTTGACTCCTAACTGGGGTTCAAAGCACAAGCACCAAGGTCCGTTACTCCAGGGCTGACCATCCAATTTATGTGTGGGAGGGCTGATGCCCATCGCTCAAGAGGAGAAGTGGTCTCTAGACAGATGTGGCTCTTCAGATGTTTTCAGAGAGCAGTTGCTATCAGTTGGTATATAGCCAGGAGTGAATAATAACGCCGTGAAGTGCATCTCACCAACATCTGGAGGACCACACGCCCTTCTAATGTGGACAATATTGTGCTAAATTGACTAATGGTCTGACCCTCGAGTAAGTTTCTGGGGTTCTCGAGGTTTTCCATGTTGGGTCTGGTGTAGAATCGGAGGCATTGGTTTTATATAAATTTTAAAGTCCTGAGCAGCTCAAACCTGGCTTCCACGAACCACCTGCTTCACTCCAATTGCTATAATTGCCCCCTCTCTGGGTCAAAAACCCTCCCCCAACTTTGATAAGTCCGGGAGAACAAGAGAAGTCTCCTCTGTTTATTTATTCTTGTTCCCAAGTATTTATATCGTTACTGTGGGTTTTTATGCTTCTCCATCTGTTTGTATGGTCTGTATTCTTGTTGGCTCCATTTTTACACAGTTAAATCTTTTTTAAAAACCATTACCAAGTAATAATAACAAGATACTAATATTCTGTGACAACGACAATGTTAAAAGTCATCAAGTTGAGAAAAAAGCCAACAAATTTATGGCCCATGTAAGGGTTGGGCAACTAATGCCTGCTCAGTGTTTTTTTAACTACAACTCCCATCAGCCTTGCCACCACAGCTGATTGTAATACTGTACATTATTGGGAGTGTTGTTCCATTATTGGGAGTATTGTCCTGAGCTTGTATAAAGCCCCAAGTAGTGACCCCTATTACTTCTTTTTCATTCTCCATATGAAATACAAATACGTTCCCACTCTCCCCATTCAGTAGATGGGTGTTGTAATTTCAGAGCTGAGGACACAGCTGACCTCACCAATCCTTAACAGAGTTAAAGTGTAATAGGAAATCAAAGTTCTCATAAGGACAAAGGGAGTGTTCTTGTAAGAGGGGATAAAGTTCTCAAACATGAAGTGAAAATTAATTTTTTAGATAAAACAATATTCAGACACAAACACAAATTTATAGAGAAACATCCAAAAAGATGCACCCACCATATGCAGAAAGCCACTCCTAACTGAAAAGCTACATCTACCTAGTTTTCAGTTCCTTAACAAGTGGATGGGATATCTGCAAACTGTTGTAATTCCTACACCAGTCACCTGATTTGGCTGTAACTACCCTCAAATTAAACCTGACAGTCTGCAGTTAAAGCACATCTTATTCATTTAATCTCAAATCCATTGTGGTGGTGTACAGAACCAGAAATGTTAAAATTGTGTTGATGTCCCAATATTTATAGACCTGACTGTAGAATTCCTGTAGATGGTCAAGGCAAGGTATGTTTTTAAATACTAAAACCTCTCTTAATTCAAAAAGGCAGACAACTGGATGAAGGGATTACATTTTATTAAAGACGGTGAAAAAGTTAAAATGAGCAAAAAAGTTTCAAAATAGTTTTCAACAATTTCAGTGGAAAATAAAAAATATTGGACTAGGTAATCAAATTGAAAAGTTGAGAGAAGAGAAATACAAAGTAAACAGACAAGAAAATTTTTAAAAAGCTACCTAAACTCTTCTAGCACTTGTCTAGCTAGCGTAGCTTCATCATAATTTCAGAGCATAGACATAGTATATGCAAGCAAGCATGCCATCTCCTAAGAAATAACTAAGTCAAAGTAACTTCTGACCTAATTTTTATACATTACACTTCTGCTTCTGAACTCTTCCAGAGGATCTTCCAAAGAGGTGTCTAGTTACTTTCAACATTCAGAAGGGCAACAGCAGTTTCTGCTCCTTTCCTTCTCTCAGCTGAAAACCATCTTCTCCATTATCTCAGTACCAAAGATATGAAGCCTGCTCTCATACCAATAAGCTAAAGGTGTTCCTCTCTTCCAGTTACTGGTGGATATTATTCCCGTTTTCTCAGACAGCTTGTTCTGGGCATTGACTACAAAGCTTAAAATTTCCCAAACGGTGCCATGATCCCTCAAGTTCCCCATTTCTTGACAAAAAGGTCTTGACAATAGGTGTGAGAGAGAATTCCTAAGATGCTAGTTTCCAACATGTGCTGTTGAACCCAGAAAAGCTGTTGTTTTCACTCTTTGTCCGCGTGAATTTAACCTGGATTTATTTTTTTCCTTGAGGAAGACCTATGTGCAAAATACACTGGAGGATCCGGAAAAACACAGACATCCTAGCCCCCTCTTATCTCATTTTGCTTCCCTCTTCCTGCAATATCCCACTTCTCTTCCTCCACAACACTCCTTAACAATCTGATAGTAAGGTTGGGCACTTCATCGTCATTACCTGGAGGATGTGATTATGAAGTGCTCACCACTATTTGAGACACTTGGTCAGAAAAAGAGTATAATTGTGTCTTTTGAGCATGCCACTCTACAAACTACTACAGTATCTTCCAGAGATCAACTGAGGCCTGACCTTCCAGAATGTCGCAGGTGCTCTCACTTCGGGTGGCCATGCCCAGGGAGGCTAGGGAAGCGGTAACCCGCAAATGAGCCTTCTCTGTGGCTGGCCCTTTCCTTTGGAACCATCTCCCGAGTGTGTTGCGCCTTGCACAGTCCCTGCCAGCCTTTAAAAAAGCTCTGAAAACCTGGCTTTTTCGTGAGGCATTTGGCGACCTTGAATAGTGTTTTGTTTTGTTTCTTTGTTTTGTTTGTTTTTCCTGCCATCTTGCCAGATATCTTTTCTATTTTGCTTTGTCTTCGTATTAGTACAGCTATTTTATTTCATACATTTCATATATTTTACCTTTTGTTTTCGTATTATCATTATTTTTGTTGTATTGTTATTTATTATTTGCTTTTTAATGTTGTAAACCGCCTGGAGTTCCTCCAGAAGACGGGTGGTATATAAATAAATAAATAAATAAATAAATAAATAAATAAATAAATATTGCCTGCATTGCCAAATCTCTGGCTATTTTGGCCAGTATCCAAAAGGCCAGAGATGGCACACGCCTCAAGACATGCACTCATCTCCCTGTTTCAGCAACAGCCTCTTGGGCCCATGGAAAGCTAAAAGCTTAAAGGATTGGTGGTTATTCTAGTACAGGGGTGGCGAACACGCGGCTCGCGAGCCGCATGCGGCTCCCGGCCAAAATGAATGCGGCTCTTTGCCTCTTATCATGTGTGTGTGTGTGTTTGACGGGAGGGAGGGCGGAGAGAGAGAAGAGAAAGACCGGAGCCCGACCATTCGTGGCAGATCGTCGGAGGAGGAGGAGGAGGAGGAAGAGGAGGTGGAGGGAGGAAAGAGCGGGCCAGCGGGCGGGCGAGCCAGGCAAGCCGGAGAGCGAGCCGGAGTGCCCCCCCACCCCCCATCCCCCGAAGAGGCGCAGCGCTGGGGAGGCTGCCGGGCGCTCTGGATGGCCACCGCTTGAGATGCGCAGCGGGTGGGATTGAAGGAGGAGGAGGAGGAGGAGGAGGAGGAGGAGGAGGAGGAAGAGTGGGCGAGGAGGGCAGGTGATGGAATTGAGCCTGGAGGGGTTGGCACCTCTTCACCAGGCTGGGGACCTCCTGAGCGCAGTAGCGGCGGCGGCGGCCGGGGCTCACGGCCGGCAGCTCCCTCCTCCTCCGGCGCTTCCTCCTCCTCCTCCTCCTCCTCCTCCTCCCCCTCCCCCAAGAACTCACCGATTCCCTTGCCTCCCCTCCGGGAACTGCCTCCCGCACGGAGAGCGGAGGAGTAGCCCGGCCTGGGCAGCCCCTCCACCTCCTCCTCCTCGTCGCCGCCGCCGCCGCCCTGCGAGGCGATCCAGTTCTGGTGGGGGCGGCCAAGGACTGGCAAGCAGCCGGCGCGACGCGTCGCTTTCTGGCCCCTTCTTCTGCCGCCCGCCCGCCCCGAGCCCCTCGGAAGAAAGCCAACAAGGTAACAAAAAACACCTGACTGAGCATGTTATATTATGTGTTTAATATATTATTGTTAAAATTATATGCTTTTGTGTGAGTGTTTGTCTGTTTTGGCAGGTCACTGCGTGGTGTGGCTCTCTGATTCTCACAGTTTAAAATTTTGGCTCTTTTTGTCAAACTTGTTCACCACCCCTGTTCTAGTACAAGGAAATGCCTCTAGAAGGGGTGGGGATGGGGGGGGGGAGGACTAGCTATCACTTCCTTCAACTCGAGAGATCCATCCTGCTCTCCCACTGCATCATAAAACAAGATGGCCCTAATTCACTATAATCTTTTCCAAACAAAGAGCAGATATGCTTTGCCAACAAAACAAAACAAAACAAAAACCCTTCTCTAACAGGAAATAGGGAGCGACTGCAGGGGGAAAAGTGCAAGCTTAGCAAAATGTGTAACTCTCTACTCATGGGAGTCTGGGCATGGACTTATAGGGTAACCAAAGGTGTCAAAACAATGCTTCATTTCCCACTTACACGTTGGGAAAGGTAGGGATGTTGCAAGAACAGATTACAATAATATAAATTGAGTTTTTTTCACTGTCTCCACATGAAGCCAGTGATTCAGCAAAACTGCATTTTAAAGAGTCACATTCCTGAGTTATAGTCAACCAGACCTCGCTTTATAAAGCCCCTCTAGCATTCTGTCTGCATCAAACTTGAAGTTGCAGCAGGAGACTTGAGTACCAAGTACCAAGAATGCCTAGACTTGCTTAGGTTTAAAATACTATTTACTAACTAAACCATTTTCCAAGTCAGCAGTAACTTTCTTTATTTGTAACTCACCTCCATTATTGTTTCCATCTAATTTTTAAAAAATCCAGGTTTACTGCCAAAACCTCTGGTTCTCCTCGGGCCATTATGACTCAACTGGTTTTTCCTAACAAAAGAAATGCTGAGGCCAAGCCATTTTAAAACCCGTCAATTTAATAAGTGGATTATCAAGAACTGCTGGACAGCTCAGTGGTTCAGGTCCCTGGTGATGGAACCAGATGTTGGGTGTCTAATTGTTCATACAAACTGCCCCCCTGACAGGGCCTGGACTCAAAGTTCCATAAGATCCTTTCCATCTCTGCTGTTCTACGATTACTACCAACAGCTTCCTGGTTTCATCTGCCAACTCTTTTGCCAAATGACAAGAGTCTTAATCAGGAGGAGTCAGAAAACTCAGTGTTTTCCAGACACCAAGAGGAGAGCACTTAGTAACATCACCTCCCATCTCTTCTTCCTTCATGCGCTCACCAATGAGTCAGAAGAGGAGAGGTTCCAGTCCCTCATGGAGGCTCTCCAGATTAGCAAGAACCTGAATCTTCCAGGAACCGCTCCTTTCCAGTTCACTAGTAATTATATGATGAAGGGGACTGTGAATGGGCCAAGGCTAGGCCACTCAACCTTTTTTTTAAATAATTTTTATTAAATTTTAAACTACATACAAACAACATAAGGAAATAAAAAAACTACATTAAACAATATAAGTGTACCCCCATCCCCTGGGACCATCCATGCATTCTTCTTCGTTGCTCCATCTTCCACTCAACCTAATATCATCCCCCCAAATGACAGCCACCTTTTTATTGAAATTTGTTAGTTGTGGGTGTGGATAGCAAAGTGCATAATTGAGGCAGGTTTGGGAGAGCTGAACCTTATGTCCTGTTGGAGATGCCTCTCTTTTCTCCAGAATTTCACTTCATTTTTTATTTCCTGGGTCATTCCTTGTCCTGTAGGCCTCCAAAGAGCTCTCAGTTCCTTGGTTGTGTGTTTGCCTCTCTTCCCCGATTCTCCATTTCTTCTTAATTACTGTATATACTCGAGTATAAGCCTAGTTTTTCAGCCCTAATTTTGGGCTGAAAAAAGGGGTCCTCGCCTTATATTCAGGTCAATACTTTTAGCCACTGAGGCAAGTTTGGGTCAGTGGCTAAAAGTCATTTTAAACATTGTACGCCACTTCTCCTGACCCTCCATGTTTAAAATCGACTTTTAGCCACCAACTCAAGCACTTGCCTCAGTGGCTAAAACTC
The DNA here is from genome assembly GCA_037367245.1 of Phrynocephalus guinanensis. Lineage (NCBI taxonomy): Eukaryota > Metazoa > Chordata > Lepidosauria > Squamata > Agamidae > Phrynocephalus > Phrynocephalus guinanensis. Next base: position 86,682,630 of record CM074732.1, read on the forward strand.
ATTTTAAACATCACACACACACCCAGCTCACAAAGGAGGAGTTGCCAGGCCCTGCTGCATATCCCACCCTAGGCTTATACTTAAGTCAATACGTTTCCCCAGTTTTTTGGAGTTAAATTAGGGACCTCGACTTATACTCAGGCAGTGGAATATGCTGCCATGGGGGGAGTGGAGTTTCCTTCTTTGGAGATTTTTAAGCAGAGGCTGGATGGCTGTCTGTTGGAAATACTGTGATGGGGGTTCATGCATGGCAGGGGGTTGGACTGGATGGCCCTTGAGGTCTCTTCCAACTTTATGATTCTATGAACCACTCTATGCCACAAGAGCACTGCCTGGCTCTAAACTGGTGCTTCTAGAAGCCTATCTTAATCTTGTAGTGACAAAAGAGATTATTAATCGGAATGGACACTTCCGGAGGAAATTAGTAGCACTCACCGCCCATTACCAGCAAGGCTGGCTCAAACTATTAGAGATGGAAAGGGATTTACTCAAAAGTACAATAGCTTTACTATACTAGAAGAAGGAAGAGTGTGATAAAGAGAACAACACAATCTACCCACCATGGAAATGAAATCTAGCAAGATGTAAACACCATAGCATAGCAGAAGCCCAGCCTTTTGAAGTGTAGATGATAGGTTGCAATTCTGTTTGCAGTACAAAAGCAAACACTTTGTAAAGCTTGGAGCCTTCTGTCTGCAAAGCTTCAAGTGTGTCCAAGCTCAATCACATTAGTCAACATAATCTACAGCACCCTCTACATATGCCCCACAAAATGAATTACAGGTTGGGTCTTTCTTGAGTGCCAAGTGCTGCTGGACTACAGAAAGTTCCATCCCAACAGTTGCAATGCAGGGCATAACTTACTGAATTCTCCCCCACTAAGAAAACCTTCTCAGACATTTCTTTTGCACCTTCATGCTAGCACAAGCACACGCTAGCTGTAGAAGAGCAGGCGTGGGATAATGAAAGATAGCATCTTACAGACCACTATTGCCACTTATCATTACACAGATTAGCCTATCTTTCCCACCTTGCGAAATTGTCCGGACATCATCACAGTTCCAGCCATTACCAACACTTGAAGGCCACCAGAGCACAGGCTGATCGGTACGCGTTCCCAAGGCCAGCTATGCTAACTGGCTGCAGCCTGAAAACTGAAATTCTTGCAGCACCTTAATGACTGGTATTTATTACAGCATAAGCTCTCCCCTGCGTTTGGTATTTGGTACAGAACGGGTTGTAGATCTGCACCAGTTTAAGGATATAATTCCGAACACATTTACTAGAGAGTCAATCTCCTTGAATCCAACAAAACTTCCTCTTGAAGAAGCAGACCTTGATAAAAGATCTCCAACTGTTTTTGTCTGCCGCTTTACACTTTTACTAGTTTTGCCAATTACTATGTTTCTATTTTATTTTTATTTGCTATAAGCTGCTCTATACTGGTCGAAAGGAGCAAAAAGAAGCGAAAATACAGTAAACAAATAAGTCTTAGCACAGTAAGAGAAAGTTTTGATCTCTAAAAATACCACTTTTCTCTTTCTTGATTATCTTTGGGGGATACAGGTGGCTAGGGCACCCTGTGCCGTCGCTTGGTCTCCGAAGGAACGTGAAGTCCAAGCAGGCTGCAGGAGCAGCAAGGTGCCAACACACTGGCACACACGGCTCCGCTCAGGCGCGTGACCTACAGTGTACCGCACACACACATACACAGACAGACACGTAAACGCAGAGAGAGCACGGCCAGGCACCGGAGGAGTGACTGGGCACCGCGCCTGAACCAAGAGCCACTGTATGCCCACCTTCCCGCTCCCCCTTTTCCCGTTCCCTTGCCGTTCCTTTCGTGAAGGGCACAGGATGCTTCCCGTCCCGTCCCTTCCAAGTGCCCCCACTCCCCCCCCCCAATTCTTTCCTCTCTCTCTCTCTCTCGACCTGTTGGATGCACTTCGAAGGCCCGCGCCCGCCGCTCGCTCAGCCCCTTCCGAGTCACCTGCACCACCTGGACTCCGGCTGCCCCACAGCGGGCATAACCCAGGCCGTCCCTCGCCGCCCCAGAAGAAACGCCCGGGCAGAGGGCGGGAAGGAGGAGCCGACTGTCCCACGCACCCGGCACGCAGCCCCCCCAACGAGCCAGGAGGGCCTCCTCCCATGGACAGCAACAAACCTGGGGCACGTGGAGGGAGGGAAGGAGGGAGGGAGGGCGGCTACTGGGAACTGTAGTTTAAAGGGAGCTAATCCCCGGTGAACTACAACCCCCACAATGCACGCAGGGCGGAAGATGCCCGGGAGAAGGGGCACGCGAAGGAAACAGCGCCACCCCTGCCTGTGTTGCTGGGCGTTAAAAAAATAGAGGGCGAAGGGTTGGAGGGATGGTTTTAACCCCTTTCCGAGGAGCGCCTGGAACATAACCCACCTCGGGATGGCTGCCCCCTCCGCCGGTCTTTCCGCACTTGCTTTGATCGTGGTCCCAAATAGGAAACGGGCGTGATGGGGTCCCTGGGATCCTGCGTGTGCGCGAGGCACTTGCCACCCACTTCCTAATTTTATTTATTGCGTTAATATGCACACTGACAGGCGCGATGCGTTGTAATACCTGCACGTGCATTCTGGTGGTGGACTCCTGCCTAGCTTTTTAGTCCCACCCACCCACCCACGCCTTTGGGAATAAAATCTGCAGACACCATTTCATTAGGTTATAACCATCTTGTTTGTGGCTTTTCGCTTGATTCCTATTAGAACGGTGCCTTTTGCTTTGTGCCCGTGGAATTAACACTGGCTCCTGGTTGGAGCGGGTCTGTTTTTTCCATCTGTGAAACCTGTTAACTACTCTTGGGAAGTACTGTAATCTTCAACACAGTGGGCTTAATCGCGACATGGGCCGTTTGTTGCAATACCCACGACCTGGAAGGAGCCTTGTTGGATTCAGTAAAATTTCACCCGGATTAGGCATGGATTAATGGAACAGTTTGGCTACGGTTCACGAATACCCGTGAAATCATGATAAGAAAATCCGAATATGCTAGTGATTTAAAAATGCCGGAAATTTTGAAGCTCGGAAAAAAAACCCTTTTTCTGTGTTTTTTTGTTCAGGGGAAAAAACAAGACATTTTCAGGGGGGAGGGGGGAAAGCTACATTACCAGTCCCCATACCCTTTTGCAGTTTGAAAGCCATTTACTTTAGGAACATAAAATATGACTATGGACAATTTGACTTAGCATAAAATGATCACAACTAGCATATTAAAATATACTGTATCCAAACAATTATTACAAACGGATTTTACTTTTAAAAAATTATTTGCAATTCTAAGTAACAAATGAAGTAACAATCTCCTGAACTGTTTACTAGCTTATGTGGAACAAAGGAACCTCTACAAAACAATGTTTAAAAATCCAGAATTAATAATTCATATTTCCTCTCCACAGTATTAAATAAAAATAAAAGAAAAACCCCAGTCTCGTAAAAAGAATTGAATTGGGGGAAATTTATAAAAGGAAGTGGGTTTCAATGAATGGGCATGAAATTTAATCAGAAACATTTTTGCTGTTCTGTATTTTCTTCCAGTGCTTTGCAGCCTAGTGAAGAGGACAGGACAGAACCAAACACAGCCACTGAAATGCAAAAACAAAAGTGAAACCTTTTTCTTATGACAATAGCAGCACCTCATAAAAAATGAAATGCATCTTGTTCTTGCATTGGACAGTTCACTTTGTAACCTAGGATTTACTTCTCTTCAGTGCACAGAAATTAGAGTACAGTAATCTGATACTATGTATATTTTTTAGAAATGATTTGGAAAATATTAGAACACCTTATCTTAAAATATGTTAAAATAAAACATTCCATAATCATTTTTTCTTTTTTCAGTTTTTCCAATTTCTCGGGGGAAACCCCAAAAGGCTTCAGGAAAAAATACAGAAAAAAAATCCTGATTTTTCCGGGTTTTTCCCGGTCCTTCACATCTGTATCTGCTCTACAGTCCACACCTTACTTTTAATAAGTAAGCTGGAGTCCGGGGCGCGTGGGGGGCATTGGGGCTCTTTTTTGACTGTGATGTTCAATGTGTCCAATAGAGTTCACAATCATATCATGCAAAATCCAAAGAAACCAAAACAAACAGATGAAGTGGCACCTTAAAGTCTATTATATTTTAATATGAGCTCTCATAGACAGATGCACTTGGTCAGACATAAGGAAACAGAATGAAATCATGGATGAGACCCTGTTTTCAACAGATCCTCTTGAAGAAATTGGAATCCTCCCTAATCAGATTCTCTGCTCTAGTAGTTAAACCCTTAAGGCTGCCCAGTTGCAGACTGCAACTGGATTTCAAGTAAAGGACAGATTTAATACAAAGGAGAATTCCATTGTGATTCAAATAGGCCTGGTATCCAACAGATAAGCCTGAGAAACCCCATTTTTGGGAATCTGTTGGCACAAAGAAAGGCAGGTGTGAGAGACTTTTTGCCCCAGCCTCATCCTTGACAGCACAGGCAATGACAAGGCATGGTGAAGGTTGGCAAAAAAATATCTAGAGGAGCAAAAGTAGCCCAATCACAAAGAAGCACCTGCGAGTACAGAAGATGTATCCACATGTTACAGGAATGTTCTTGTCATTTCCAAGTTATGGCATATATAACCATTAGGACTCAACAACAAGAAGACCTGCGTATTGAAACCAGAGAGGTTATCCAGGCAAAAGCAGAGTAACTGTTCCTGTAGACAAAAATGGAGAAAAACCAAGATGAATGGAACCCTTAAAATGTTAGCAACAGATGATTCTAGGAGTTGAGTCATGGCCTGTGGTGTGTGAAAGTCACACCAACAGATGATTCTAGGAGTTGAGTCATGGCCTGTGGTGTGTGAAAGTCACACCTATGCAACCCTTCCCAACACCCATTAATTATACGGTCATTAGCCGTGGTCATCCTGGTGGAGATGTGAAGTGCTTCTGATTTGCCTGGGGATCGATGAAAGGGCAGCATGATAAGTTACAGTCAGATTCTGCCCAAGTCCCCCTCCTCTGTTGAGAGAGGAGTTTTCAATGCACACATGAATGGCTTTCCTGACCCCTCTTTCGAATCACCTCTGTTCTCTGTCTAATATGTGTACAACATCTTTGAATGAGTGTCCTTTGTCCTTCAAATCAATGTACACTGCTGATTCTGGTCCTGAGCTGTTGCCCCTCCTGTGCTGGGCCGTCCTCCTGGTTAGTGGCTGCCTAGTTTCTCCAATGTAGAGCTGTGCACACTCCTCACTGCATATACTATATTGCTCCTCTTCTGTTTTGGTGTTGGGTCTTTTGAGTGGACGTGTCTCTGTTTTAGAGCCCGAAAAGCTTAAACAAACAGCACATACCTGTTCACTCGAAACTCACAAACGCTCTAAGACAGAGACTTGTCCACACAAAAGATGGATGAGTCCAAGAAAAGTAGGTCTTCTCCTAGAATGGGGATAGACATCCTTATTGTCTACCTGGTTTTCATCAATAAAAACTTAGATTAAGAATTGAGAACTCAAAAGTTGCTCTTTCTTTCTTTCTTTCTTTCTTTCTTTCTTTCTTTCTTTCTTTCTTTCTTTCTTTCTTTCTTTCTTTCTTTCTTTCTTTCTTAGTCCTAATCAAGGTGTTGATTGTGACAGCATATTTGGTGTTGAATTACTTGATGAGATGTTGAAAACAGCGAGCAGGCTTGATTAACAATGGTCTTCGAGGGTTCTGACACATAATGAAGTTCAAGTGTACATCTAGATTTATATTTACCTGGTGTGTGTATGTTATTTTGTTTAGCTGGTGTTTGGGGGAACATTGGCGTGGGTGGGGAAGTGTAGAATTCCTTTATTTGAAATCTAAGAGCTTGCTTACTTCAATCACAGCGGTACCACTTTTCATCAAGGATCAACTGTTTATTCGTAAGACTGGGAAGCATAATGGGCATTGCAGAAAGGAGAACGGAGTTGAAGAAGCTCAACAAATTGTTCAGTGAAGGAATGGTAATACAAACCACACAGGAAACTGTACTTTCTTCCAGCCCCAGTTGCAACAAACAACTGTCCATTACCATCAACTTAGGTTATGAGCTACTAGTCAAGATCAGCTGGGTGCCAAGTAGAATTGGTCTTCTCCATTAATTAGGACTAGTTCACTCCTCCATGGATAGCTCTGGATTTCACGCCTTAAGATTTTTGGTATATTTAGCTGACTCAGTTAAAAAGCTCTCTCTGAGGTCCATTAAAGTTGTATGAAAGTTTTCCCATTGTGTTATGCTGTGGCAGCCTATTCATGTGTTTCAGTACAATGAATACAAAACTTAGCACACATATAGGGATAACAGTTTTATTAAAATGGTATTACAGTGGCCCCATCCCTTTGTGTTGGAGAGAACCCAGAGGGTGGTGCCAGGCAATTCCTGTTTGACACCTTGGGCCTTGGCTTGTGGTTTTACCTCTCTGTGCTGTTTCACAGCTACATGAAACCACCAGGAGAATATGTCCAGAATTTTGGGGTTTGGTGTAACCAATATGTGGGTGGCACCCAACTCTGTCCTTTCCATTTAAATCTAAAGGAATTGTTTTAGTTTTAGATCAGTGTCTAGCATCAATACGGAACTGGATGAAGGCAAAACCATTTTAGGATTTGTATACTCACTGTTTTCAACTTTAAATAACTGGGTTTTAGATGCTGTTAGCTGCCTTCACCCATTTTTAAGGCAGAAGGGGGAAAGCATTTTAAACAGAAATGGAGCTATTTTTAAACAGTGAATATTATGGATAAGAGGTTTAAACCACAAAGAGCCCTGAATGAGAGTGCAAATGGAATAATACAGTACTTCAGAACTCTGCCTAGGACAAAGTGTTGGCTTATAGTGCTTTGCATAAAAGATTGTATCTTAAAACATTTGAGTCAGCTTCCAAAGAGCGAGATATTCCAGACCATTAAAAAAGGAGCTACTGAACTGAAGATGCCACAACAAGTGAATCAGCACTTATATGACTTCCTCTTCCTCTTCCTTACAACTTCCTTCCAAAGTGAGATTGAAGAAGATAGATGTTGGCTTCTGTTTCCATTCCCAAGGCTGCCCCTCCTCCAATCATATCTTTTTTTTCCTTCTACATCATTGAGATCTTTTTGGAATTTGAGAAATTTACATTTTTTTCAAATTGTTCACATTCTTTACTAATTTCCCTATCTAGTGTCTCTGCTTTTTCAGACAAGGATTTTCCCCCTTGACTCTGAGGAGGCATCATTTAAACAAGTACAGCAGTGCAGAGATTATAGCAAGTTGGTTTCTGAGACTTCCTGATGGGCTCCCATTAGCAGGCTCAGTAGAATTCTTTGGAAAAAGGATGATGTGGGGTATGCTTATAAGGGTGTATGTATAAACTTAAGAACATAAGAAGAGCCATGCTGGATCAGGCCAAAGGCCCATCTAGTCTAGCTTCCTGTATCTCACACTGGCCCCATCAAATGCCCCTGGGAGCACACAAGACTAGATGTCTGTCTCCTGATACCACTCCCCTGCATCTGGTCTTTGGTTTTAAGCCTGGAGATTACACATCTCCATCGTGGTTTGTAACCTGTGATGGACTTTTCCTCCAGGAATCTGTCCAATCCCCTTTTGAAGGCATCCAGGCCAGATGCCATCGCCACATTCTGTGGCAGGGAGTTCCACAGACTAACAACACACTGGGTAAAACAAAATTCTTTTGTTTGTTCTCACTCTCCTAACACTCACTTTGAGTGGAGGTCCCCTAGTTCTGGTATTTTGTGAGAGGGAGAAGAGTGTCATTCTATCCACTTTACTCATGCCCTGCATTATTTTGTACGTCTCATCATATTCCCCCTCAGGCACCTTTTTCCAGACTAAAGAGCCCCAAATGTTTTAGCCTTTCCTCAAAAGGTAGGTCCCCCCAGACCAGTAATCATTTTAGTCGCTCTCTTCTGCATGTTCAGTCTGTATGTTCAGTCTGTCATTATGTCATTATGTAATTTAATGCTCCAAATGTCTGATACAATTAATTGGCTATACTCTATATTGGGGGGGGGGAGATTTTCCACCTGAATGGGAAGCCAAGAATGAATGGGATGAAGACGGCTGCGCTGGATTGTGAGAAAAATTTACCCCGTTTGCTCAAGATAAGTACAGAAATGAGCCTAGTGTGCTTTGGGGTCACTAGTGAGACTCAAACACCAATAAATTAGGAGTCATGAGTCAATGAGCACCCAAAGACTGTTGAAATCTGTCTTAAAAAGAGCCTTTTTTCCATTTCCATTTGCTTGGAAGTTCCATGCTTCCCACATTCAGGTCATTTTTTTCTTCTCCACCACTCATCTCTGCATAGATCTTCCTGGCCAATGTGCTTGAATTATCAGTCACTCCTCCCTGGACATTTTCTCACTCCCTGCACCCATTTTGTGCTAATATTCCAGATCCAGAGGTGTTAGCAGGAGATCTGTTAGTGCCAAGAATAAGCCACATAAGAACAAAAATCATATTTTTCATTAATGAAACATTACAGTATTTATGGAATTGTTTGGTTTGTTAGGATATCCCTTTATGCACAAGCTACATTTATCAATATTAAATATCCAGCTGGAAAGAAATATGTACTTTCTGATGCCTTTTGACCTAACCACTAGATGTCGCATTATTAAAAGCTTGCATTGACAAATCGTAACTTTGTTCTGTATGAGCAATATGCATCCCTCCCGAAGTTAAATCGATTGCACATCTCATCAACCTTTATCAGCAGAGCCAACAGCATCTGGAAGAAATTGCTCTAGACAGTGATGTTTAGATTTCTTGTCTTCTATGAATTAAGAGCATAAGAAGAGCCATGCTGGATCAGGCCAAAGGTCTATCTAGTCCAGCTTCCTGTATCTCACAGTGGCCCCATCAAATGTGTCTGGGAACAAACACATGAGACTAGATACCCGTCTCCTGATACCATTCCCCTGCATCTGGCCTTTGAAGTACTTTGGTTTTAAGCCTGGAGGTTACACATCTCCATTATGGTTTGTAACCTGTGATGGACTGTTCTTCTTTCTGTATCACTAGACAACTGAGGCAAGAGCTCTGTCCATTATCCATGAAGCTTTTATACATTTCTACTTTGAATTGCTTAGATCTGAGCAGCATGGTTTTGGTTATAACCATTGTATTTCAAAAAGTAAATCTAAATATTCCCTACATATTATGTCCTAGGCCACCCAGTACCCCAATGAAGGCCTTGAAGTGTTCTACTTATCCCCAAACACAATATCTTTAATTAAGCCTCTAGATCCAGAAGACCACAAGAGACTTCCAGGCTCCTTGCTCATGATATTGTTTAGAAGGATTGCCAACACTATTGCCAAACAGTCGGTCTCCCCTGACCCCAGCACTGTCAAAGGGAGAGGTGTATGTTGCAAAGGATTCTAGAAAGCATTTGAGGGCACACACCCATTCCACACAGGAGATGAGCAGTCCAGATAAGTTTCATTCATAGTCTAAAAGACTCTAGGTCAGTGGTGGCAAACCTTCGGCACTCCAGATGTTTTGGACCACAACTCCCACAGTCCTTTGTCATTGGCAATCTAGGCTCGGAATTCTGGGAGTTGTGGTCCAAAACATCTGAAGTGCCGAAGGTTTGCCACCACTGCTCTAGGTGAACTGTTCACACCTAGAGGCTATGAAAGTGCACTGCCAATTAATGTTTCACATGGAAATCAACACAGGTGGGCAAGTTGTCCATCATTTCTAAAATGTCCAATCTGAGAAGCTTCCAAGCAGCTCTCAGATTCCACACAACTCAGTATGAAAATGAATAGAATAGTTACTACTGGTCCAGAATATGATAGCCTCATAGACTGATGAAGGGTGAGCGCCCACAATTTGAAGTTTCAAACATATGCTGATGTCTCCCTTCAGACACTATACTTTCAAAAGTGTTCCTGACTGCTGGAGTTTTAAGTGGTGCCTGCCCTCATTGTCAGAGATGGGAAATATAGTGCTCTCTGCGAAAGTCTTTGTCCCCTGTCCTGTAGCTTTGCTCTTTTTCTGTAGAAGACACCACAGCCACCTAGCACCTTAGGACTACTTAATCCTGCCAACATTTCAAAACGCCTGTGAGATAAATATCCACATTTCCCCAGGGCTTAAAGTTTATATTTATAATTTTTTCAGCTCAGGCCTTCTTACACTTGAGTTGCCAATGAGCTGTCAGACCCTTAGACCCTCAACTGTGGGTTGCCCCAGAGGTTGTCAATATCCCCAATGCTGTTTAACATTTATGTTAAGCCTCTGGGGAGGTCATTGGGAGATTTGGAGTAAGGTATCATCAGTATGCTGGTGATGCACAACTCGGTCTCTCCTTGACCACCTCTGCAGTGGAAACCTTCCAGACACTTGAATGATGCCAGGCTTCGGTGTTGGGATGGACCAACAGGCTCAAACTGAATCTGGACAAGACTAAGATTTTGTTCTTGGGAGGGCCCTTTGAAAAGTTTTTTTTTTTTTTTTTGTGGGGGAGGGTATCCCTAGACTGGATGACATTGCCCTCCTGTTTAGGAATCAATTTGGGCATTCTTTTGGGCCCGACTCTTTCTTGGGATCCCCAAATCACTACTGTGTCCAGATAGGCTTTTAATCAGTTTAAGCTTATTGCCCTGCTCCGCCCCTACCTAAACAAGGGCTCCCTCAGGACACTAGTGCAGGCACTGGTCACCTCCCAGATTGACTACTGCAATGTTCTCTACCTATGGCTTCCCTTGAGACTGACCCGGAGACCACAGCAGGTCCAGAAAGTGGCAGCCAGATTTGGTGGCGGGTGTGAAAAAATTTGGTCACATCATCCCACTGCTGGCCAGCAGCCTCCATTGGTTACTTGTGTCCCAGATCAGGTTCAAGGCTCTGACATGTATAAAGTCCTTCAGTTTGGACCACATTACATCTTGGAGCATCTATCCCCAATGTCATCTGTCCAACCCATCAGATCTTCTCAGGCCAGGCTTTTCCATTTATCTACTCTGAGAGAGGCCTTAAAGTCATCGACTAGAGTCAAGAACCTCTTAATGAGGGTGAAAGAAGAGAGTGAAAAAAATGGGCTGAAGCTCAACATAAAAAAAAACTAAGATCATGGCCACCGGTCCCATCACCTCCTGGCAAATAGAAGGGGAAGAAATGGAGGTAATGACAGAGTTTATTTTCTTGGGCTCCTTGATCACTGCAGATGGCGACTGCAGCAACGAAATAAAAAGACGCCTGCTTCTTGGGAGGAAAACAATGGCAAACCTAGATAGCATCCTAAACAGCAGAGACATCACTTTGCCAACTAAGGTCAGGATAGTCAAAGCTATGGTTTTTCCAGTAGTGATGTATGGAAGAGAAAGCTGGACTATAAAGAAGGCTGATCGCCTCAGAATCGATGCTTTTTTGCTGTGGTGCTGGAGGAGAGTCTTGAGAGTCCCCATGGACTGCAAGGAGATCAACCCTATCCATCCTGAAAGAAATCAACCCCGAATGTTCACTGGAAGGGCAGATTTTGAAGCTGAGGCTCCAGTACTTTGGCCACCTCATGAGGAGAGAGGACTCCTTGGAAAAGTCCCTGCTGTTGGGAAAGATTGAAAGCAAAAGGAAAAGAGGATGGCAGAGAATGAGATGGTTGGACGGTGTCATCGATGCAACCAATATGGATTTGACCAAACTCTGGGAGGCAGTGGAAGATAGGAAGGCCTGGCAAGCTCTGGTCCATGGGGTCATGAAGAGTCGGAAACGACTGAATGACTGAACAACAACAACAGAGTCAAGGCCTTGGCAGTGGCACCAGTGTTATGGGATCAACTCCCAAAAGAGCAGTGCCTGGCCCCCGCCCTGCACTCATTTATGAGGGAGTTCAAAACATTACTTTTCAGAGAGGCCTTTCACATTGACCCCAGCTGAATGCCTTGCCCCCAGTCTTGCTTTTCCCTGAAATTTGAATTGTGCCACTGGTTTTAAGTTTTTAGATTATGCTTCTATGTTATATTTAGTATTTATTGTTTTCTGTAGTTCGTTTTAACTGTTTGTGAACTGCCCAGAATAGCACTTCGTTACTAATGGAGCAGTACTGTATATAAATTAAACTAATAAATAAATATGTGAGAGAAGGTTTAGTAGAAATCGGTATATTTCAGAAATTTGGTAACAAATGTGGAAGTGGGAGATGAATGTTTTTCGTAAGGAATTAAATATTCCATGTTGAACATACTCTAACTTTAAAACAACCAAAAATTTTCTGGTATCCATAAAAGGAATGGAATTATTCTAGTATAGTATAAACTTTCTTGGTGGAATATATGATGGGTGGATTGACATAGATACAAATAAACCAGCAAGGTGCTGAAAATTTCTCCCATGAGATTCTGACTATTCTCATTCATTTGGTAGAACAGAATTTTCTATCAAACAAAATTTCAAGGGAAGAGAAATCCAAGTGAGAGTCAGGATTCTTGTGTTTATCTTGCTTTTCAGGTAACAGGGGAGCATGCATACATATTTTTTTCTTTTATTGTACAATAAATTCTCTACAGTACACTTCCATCTAGCTTCCCACACTTCAGTTAAGGCCTGGGAGTAGAAGCTATGAAATATCTCTTTCCACAGGAATTCCCGCACCCCAAGTAAGAATATAGTGGCAGTGAGAAAAGTTGCAGAATAATGAATCAAAAGAACCAAATAGAGTGCTTCCATTACATTCTAAACATGTAAAAGACTATAGACTTTAAAAGGCACACACACACACACACACACACACACACACACACACACACACACACACACACACACACACACACACACACACACACACACACAACAGAGTCCATCTATTAAAATTATCCCGCTTGCCATGAAGCTCCCTTTTTAACAGATATGCAGCAAATTGCTGTTTGACCCTCACTGATTGAGCACAATCCACATTTTCAGGGTCACACTCTTTACACGCACCCTTTCATGATTTCCGTACCTTCTTTACATAAAATATCAAAATGTTGATGGTCCTTGAATAACACTAGATAAGAAAGAAAGACCGCAATGGTTCTCAGGCAAAACACTCCATTGGGGTTTTAAAGAAAGAAGACAGCTTGGCTTATGGCAGCTCTGCCTTTGGGAAAAGTGCAGGGGAATGTTGTCAGCCCTCAGTTTCTCTCACTGTAGAGAGAGCAGGGAATTGGTACAGGAGACTGCTGTGGTGCTAAGAAAGCTCAAGCTCAACAAAAAAAGACTTCATTCTCAAATCTCTTCTGCCTTGCATTTTCTCTTCAAGGCAGCCAAGGTGGCACCAATGAGTGGAATCAGGATCACATCTCTCCAGAACTGTAGGTGTTCTTTATACCTCTGTTATTTTACCCCTCAGAATGAAGTCCTGAACCTGATAAATAAGCCGAAGTCCATGAAGGTTTTTGCCCAAGGTGATGCATTAGCATTTAAGGTGCCACAGGTAGTTCTTCTTGGTTCCAGAGCTTTCCTCTGGAATTCACATCTTAACCCTGATCACACAAATAGCAGTTGACAATAGGGTAGGGCAGGCCTGCCCAACAGGTAGATCGCGGGCTACTGGTAGCCTGTGAAGGGTTCAAAAGTAGCCCGCCGGCCATCAATAAAAAAGTGAGAGGATAAGTTCTCCACCCCTCCCTCCCCCATCCCAAGGACCAACACTGCCCCAGCAAAGTTCTGGGTCTGCCAGCCCACAGTCTCAGCCGAGCGGGGCAGTTCAAGGGCCATGGTGCATGGAAATCTGTTCCCTCCAGGACAGATTAATTGGTTTTCAATGCATCCCTATGGGAAACTGCTGCTCTACTTACAAAAGTTTTTACTTATGAGCATGTGCTCAGAACAGATAAAATTCATAAGTAGAGGTTTTAGTGTAGTAACCCTCAGGCACTTGGGCTGGAAAAAATAAACCTTGGCCTGTTCAAAGTTGAACAGCCCTGGGGTAAGGGAATGGTGGGTGAAAGAATTACAGTCCTTCCTCCAGTGATACACTCCAAGCCCAGTTCCCCTTTCCTCTTCCACAGCTGCTTTAAAAAGAGATTTAAAGCAGTAAATCAGAACACCAGGCACAGATCTCTCCAAGGTCTCATCCAGTGTGCGCCTTTCTTTCTTTCTTTCTAATCTGAAAAGTGCTGAAATTCTACTTTTCCTGTACTGATACTGCTGTCAAATGAGGTTACTGGTTATGATTAGTCAGCTCAGTTGTTTATTTTAAATCAACTGTATTAGCAATGATCAAAGATCATTTCCCAGTGAAGTGAAGCAAAAGGAAAAACTGCACGGAAGACAGAAATTTGGAGCGCAAATGGGTCTGCTGGGAGGAAGAGACCTTGGATTAGAAGTGCCGTTGTCTCAAAATGGCATGCAGCGTAAGACTTTGCAAGTTTACAGTGTAGCGGGTTCCATCCACTGTGGCGTGTGCTGGATTGTTTATTGCTTTGATTTCAATGCTATAATAAGTCACTGGCTGAAATCTTGTTGCTGAGCGTAGTAAATTGCACGACAGTAGGCCCACTGAATCAGTGGGGAATCGGTGAGCCAGCTTGGTAAATTCCATTAATTAAAATGGACCCAAGGTTCCGTCTAAGGTGTGCACTCCTTTGTGAGTACACACCTCCTCCCCCTAACACCCACTGTACCCATTTTTGTTGTGATCACAATGGAACCTGAGTAGGGGGAGTCACACACACACACATGAACACGAGAAAGCCCCACACAATGAAGGAGAAAATTACAGGGCACATTGAAATGGATGCACTCTAGTTGTGACTTGTTTACTGTGCTAAAGTAAGTTGCAACTAGGTTAGACCCATTTGGAACAAGGGAGTTTACAGAGCACTTCATTCACCAGATCTCCACTGATCCAGTGGGTCTAATCAAGTGTGGCTTACAATAAACAGCAGGATTTTAGTCACTATCTGTTACTTAGCACTGCAAACCTATTTCTCCCCGCCCCCCTCCAAATGGAACAAATGGGTCAGATTCAGAGAATTTCAAACAGTAACTTCTGAGGGAAAACATTTCAAAATGTAATGTACTTGTTTACCTCATATCCGGGCCTGAAGTCGACATTTTTATGGTCATGGGGCCTGAGGGACTATTTGGAGCAGTTTCAGCATGGAACAGGCAAATAATGGCGTAAACCTATTGAGAGTACATCCCTATGTCTGTGTACTGTACTCAGAACTAAGTACCATTGTGTTCAATAGGACCTACTTCCAGTTAAGTGTGGTGTAGACGAGGATTGAATTATATTGATTTTTATTAGTAAAAACAAAAACCATGAAGGGAGAGTGTATGCCTGTGTGTCAGAGCCACACCTCCCAGACCACGAAATCTAGATAGCCAAAATTTGGCACGCCTACAGGGGGCTGCTGGCAGTGTACATGTGGGAGTTACTTTTTCATCACATGAATTACTTAATGTTAATTAATTTAAGTCTATTTGTGTGAAGCCTGTAATGCCACCTACAGCTGCTAGATAATCTCTAACCAAGGTGTAGCTTTGCACTCAGTGAATATCTGAGAGTAGGCGGTGAGGAGCAGTTGAAGAAAGAATGCCCTGCAGCTCTTCCCTCTTCCCTTCAGCCCCACTTGATCATTGGTGTAGATTAGGTAGACTCTTCCCTGTGGGATCACTTGTGGAATTCTCTGCCTCAGGGGCCAAAATAACTGCTCTTGATTTGGAGGGTATCTGTGGGAAGGTGCATATGCTCCCAGTGCTCTTAGGAGGCAAAGCAGATTGAGCCTTTCCCTTTTAGTAGGACGGCCGCTGCCACTATTTTATTAATATGAGAGTGTTTAAAAGGCTGAACTGTTGTATTTTAGCTGTGTTTTTATTTGTTTGCTTGCTTGGATTACAACCCCCCAAATATGACCATGCTGGTTGGGGAGGTGGAGTTTTGTGAATCCAAACATAATTTTTCTAAGCTCTGATATTAATTGCCCCAAGTATGGACTTTTGGAATTCAAGTACACTATGTGTTTTTGCTGGGAATAGGAGACACTACATAATCCAATAGCTTTGTACATGAAATATTGTAGATATGACTAACTTTTGGGAAAGAAATGTTATTACACAACTCCAGGCCTGCATCACATTATTTATTAAAGGATTTAAGTCGAAGGCATAAGAGAACAACTTCATTAACCTTCATCTGCTTATGCTGAACAGTTTGCTTCCACAGAGCCATGGTTTGTTACAAAGTTCACCTGAAGAATTCCATCCATGAGGCCCAGAGGTACAAGAGAAGTACAGTCAAGTAGTCCAATAGAAAAGAATTATTTGTGAAAGATATTTTCTGAATGATCATGTTATTCATCTTTGTTATTTTTTGTCAATTGGATAGCCCCACTTGAGATGGGACCGGGATTTAACCCTTTTTCTAACCCTGACCTTAACTCTTTTGCTAACTCTCAATAAGGAGAGGTCTTTCCCTGGAGTTAGACAATATCCAAGAACTCACTCAATGCAAGGAGCCTTAAAAACACCACATCTATCTATCTATCTATCTATCTATCTATCTATCTATCTATCTATCTATCTATCTATCTATTTACCACCTTTCCATGGTGGTGATGAGTGATTAAAAATAAAAGGAAATAAGTTGATTGGTAATTCCCGAGTAGATTTAAACATAGAAGAATCACAGAATCATAGAGTTGGAAGAGACCTCAAGGGCCATCCAGTCCAACCCCCTGCCATGCAGGAACCCCCATCACAGTATTTCCGACAGGTGGCCATTCAGCCTTTACTTAAAAACCTCCAGAGAAGGAGACCGCACCACCCTCTGTGAAAGCATCTTCCACTGCTGGACAGCTCTATTAGGAAGTTCTTGCTAAGGTTCAGATGTTCAACAAATGCAGTATCTGAGAGAGGTTGAGCCCTGAAGAATGAACAGCTCTCTTTGTGTCTATAATTGCATGGAACTGTGCAAGAGGCTGGAGCAACAACCAAGGCCCAACATTTAAGGTGACCAGGGGGAAACAATTATTCACGTTCTCTACCCTTACAGTGCTAGGATATTTCTGCCCCTGCCTCCCATCTCACCTTGGTTTACAACTTAAAACAACCAAGTACTGTACTTTTTTGTATGAAACAAGACCTAATTTAGGGCCTTTTCACACGACCCCTAAGATCCGCTGGTCCCTTAAATTCGGACCAGAGATCTTGGGGGTTCGTTTTTGTTCCTGCGTCCCCACCCCTCAGCACTTCCTGCTCCTGTCGGCGTGAGGGGGGGGGAGGCAAAAAAAGGACAAAAGAAGCCTTTACTAACCTGCCCGTGCGGGTCGAACTTGCCACGAGCCCCATTACTTCCTGCTTCCATCTCAAGGAGCTCTTAAAGGGGCGGGAGGCAAAAAAAACAACAGACAAGCCAGGAGAGCCCGGCACTCTTATCCGCATCTAATTTTTTATCACCTCCAAAGAGAAGGTACAAGGAAAGTGCGCTGGGTCGCGCTATAGTGGGCGGGGTTGCACTTAATTGTCTCCAAACTCCGGAGCTGGTGGGAAAACATTTCTAAGCTCCGGAGCTGGGAGCCATTTGCAGCGCAGCTTAGGGGTCGTGTATAAACGCCCTTAGAAAGATAATGAATTCTTTTCTTTGTTGTGACCTCTGGGAGTAGAGACAGAACAATCTGAGGTAAAAAATGGCTCAATCAGAGTGATACTAAAATTCTGGAACAGGGAATTGTTGTCCATGATTATCCTCCACCAGAGGGAACAAACTCCACATAGCATGAAATGAACTGCTCAGTGCCCTCTTTTCAGACAAAAAAGATGCCAGCTGATGTTCTGATTTCATTCACTGGATAAAAATGAATGAAACCAGAGCAATGATTGGTACATGTATTGCCACCCCCAACACGCACACAGGGAAGCAAAAGTGGGGTAGCATACTTATACTTTCCTCAAAACAATCTAAATGGTGAATGAATGCTAGATACTGGCTACAAAGAGCCACATGAATGCTATATATTAGATACAATCCATGCACATGCTCCTAGCTGGTGCTTTGTACACTTTTCTTTCCAGAGAATATTATCTGACATGAACATTGTTATTCAGTTTTCAAGACTGTCAGATTTCTCAATTTTCCTCATGTCTTTATATGCATTTTGTTGTACAGGTTATTTTATAAATTCAGTGGTACCCCGACTTAAGAGTAATTCGACTTAAGAGAGGAAAACTGCCACCTTACATATTTTAGATATGGTCTGCTCGACTTACAAATATTTTTTTCAATTTTTTTGAATTTTTAAATTATTTTTTCAATTTTTTAGATAGGTACCCTGACTTAAGAGTAGTTTGACATAAGAGCATGCATTTGGAAAGGATTAAATTCGTAAGTCGAGGTACCACTAGAACTATTTTGTGCTGGATGGATAGTTCAGTGAGCCAAAGTTTTGGCGTTGGAATCCACACTATAAGTCTGTGGTAAGTAGCCAACCTGTGTAGTCTTGGTCAAGCTGCACAGTCCCAGGGCTCCCCCAGAAAAACCAAGTGGCAAACCACTTCTGAGTATTCTCTGACTTGAAATCCTAAAAAAGAATTTCCATCCATCAGAAATGACTTAACAGCACATAATTTTTTAATATGTATTTTCAGTTTGCATGCCTGTATTTACCTTCGATTGCATGTATTTTACAGTAGATGTAGTCTATATTTATTTTATATATTATATATATTTTATATGGCATTGATGGTATGTATTATAGGCATTTGTTTATATATTCCATTTTATAAGAACATTGCATAAGCACTATATTTCTTAGACTGAGGATCTAATCTGCAATGCAGTTATGCAGGGGATGTTCTCCTTTGGCACAATATGACCGAAAGCAGCAAACACAGACAGAGCAGGGGATGCCCATGGGCTTATTTATTTGCGAGTGGTCCTTTCTGTTCCATCATTTGATCCATGTGTTTCTTGCAGCATCGTTAAGAGTGGGCGGTGGGTTTCCCCCCCCTCCCTTCCCCAAATGGTAGGGAATGGCTGGCATCCTTGATGCCCCCGTTTGGCGCTTAATATTTCCACACCACCAGCTGCCTAGTGGTGAAGATGCAGGCATCCGCTTTGCACCACAGATGCACATCAGCGTGCATGCATGTGTGTCCCCTTCCCCTGTTTGTCAACCGGTCTGCCCCAGCCCGCAGCGCCGCTCCGTGTGCAGCTGCCTTTGTCTGAAATATCACAAAGAGGAGGAAAGAACGATGGGACGCTTTCAAACCTTGCGGGCTGCGCTTTATGCGACGCTTCAGTGGCTGGTGCTTTTTTTAGCCACGCTGATTCCATCTGTGCCTACTTATAGCTCTGTCATTTGTTTGCTTTCCACCCAGATGAAAAAGGCTGGGGTGGGGAAGAGACGTCAGTCATTCGGAGGTGCTCTGAAGCATCCTGGTGGCATGGTCACAAAGAGAGCCTGCTCTTGCACAATTCCCTCAGTGTACCCACCACACGCTCGGGCCCCTTTCCACACTGCTCGTATGCTCCAAGATTTGTGTTCGGTGTTCACCCCCCTCCCCTCCCTTCTCTCCATGCCTGAGCGCAGATGGACTCGCGGTCTGCCTTTCTACTTCCCTCCTCCCCTTCATCTTTTTAAAATCATTGTCGACACTGTACAGTTTGCTGAGCTCACGCTGAGCAGAAGGGAAGGCTGGCTATGAATCACCAGAGCTTTTCCTCTTCAGCAGGAGAAAAAAAAAAACCTGCAGGCTTCTGTCCCAAATACCACCCATGCCAGCTTTGGTAAAAGACTGCACAGAGGTCTTGACTCATTCTTCTTCTTCAACCACTCTAATCCTTTTCCTATGGGGTGGCATTCATCTTTGTGGGTGGAAGGGGCAGTACGGGCCCTGTACAAGTGCTAACTATTTTGTGCCCTATTTGTAGCGGTCACCGGGACTCGTGGGGCAGCAGGAGCCAGTGAAATAGCTCTGATTTGTACTGAGCGGAATTTTACTTGACGTCCGAGTCTTAGCATGATGACTTAGAAGGAAGACTTATTGGATGACTTTCCTCATAAGTGTCTTTACAGATGTCACATTTTTGTTTATATATGCATGTATGTCAGACCTTGAATATACTTTTGTAGTGTCTTGCAGATCTAAATGAATAATTTGAGATAAAATGGCCTTTTTATATGACCCATTCAAACACAGTAAATGTCAGTGAAACGTTGTGAGTTATCCAAGATATTTCCACACATTCAGTAAATACTGTGGGGGAGGATATGATTGAGGACTATGCCTTTCATCACCACTCTTGGTCTCTATGCATTTACTATACATTGTGAAGTTCTATAGAACATGGAAGAGAAGAGTGGGATCATATGCCTCTCACCCAACATATTTCTCTCCGAGAAGGTCCACCTCTCCACCCTAGATCTTGTAATAGGGTTACTGACAGAGGAACAAGACTGTGCGGGAGACCATGGTGCCCAATTTCTCCATATGCACACCCTGGAAACACTCCTGCAAGATATGATCATTTAATCCACAAGGTCAGGAGTTTGCAGACTGTCTTGTTCTCCAGTGTGATTGTGTCAGCGATGACCCACAGCATTTCACCTGGGGCAAACAAGCCAGCCTGTGGGCAAATAATATCCGTAGACTCTGCCCAAACATCTGAATTAATGCATGAAGGTTCAGAATGTGGAGTGAACAGTTATGATGTTTCTAGACCCCATGCCTGCCTCAGAAATGTGTGGGTAAGTTCTGACTTGGTTCCTTTTTACTTAAAAAATAAATAATTTTTTAGCACAGATTGACCATATGAGGCCAATGATAACTTGACATATCAGAAGCCATTTTTATTGAAGATGTCACAAGATGGAACATCACTTGTCTTAAAGGTAACGAGCAAGGGATGACACAGGACCAACATGAACTTGGAATCATAGATTTGGAAGGAACATAAGATAAGTGCAGCACACCTTTCTCTCCAGAAGAAAGAACTGTACATCCAGAAGCCCCATTTATCAAATGTATGATGTTCAAGACACGGGACAGATGAATGTTTCAATTTGTTTTTTTTCCCTTTTCCAACCAACATTTTGCCCTCACCTTTGTCCTCAGCATTCTGGTTCATGTGATGGTTTTGGAAAGTTTTGGAAAAAAGTAATAGTTAGGTTCACATTAAATTGTGAACCCTGTGAATTCTCCTACCACACTCCTAATAAATAAGTGAGTGTGAATTCAGTGTTTCATGAATAGGAGAACTCAGGCAAGAAAATTGGATTACAGTGCAGACAATTTCAACTTTTGGACCATTGGGCAGCAACCAATTTTCCCTGATGTATAGCTCAGCATTAAAATGTATTGATCCCACCCTGAGTGAAAACAGAACCTAAATATGAAACACTGAAAAGGAATTGGGGAGATACAAATGCCTACCTTCATAAGCAAAGAACTGCCTGTAAGAATGGAACTCAATATTTAACGCCACATGTTTTGATGGTCCTGTGTCTAGCAGTGTGTCTATTTTTAGAGGAGGAGGTGGAATATAATGTTACTTTTAAAAAGAAAAAAGAAAAGAAAAAAGCAACTAATGGATTCTCATCATGCTTTCTATTACAGCTAACTACTTTCCATGATAGTAGCTATATTGCTAAACCCAAACTGATTCCAGGCTGCATCTGTTTTTAATGACTGGAGACAGTCAAGCAAATGATTATTTGTCTGGTATCTGTTTAAAGTGATTAACCCCTTAACTGACTGCACTCTTGGCTCATCTCCCCCTTCTAAAGGTTGTGTATTCGAACTCCCCTCTTTTCATTGGACTGTTTTGAGGAAGGACCAAAGAGAAAGGCCAAATCTGAGATGGAAAATAGAGGAAGAGTGAAATAAGATAGGGGTGAGTGGAGAGAACGGCTGAATATGAGATGGACTCACTCAAGAAAGGAAGCCATGGCGTTGAGTTTGAAAGACCTGAGCAGGATTGTTTCTGACTGAACCTCTTTAGAAGCTACTAATTCATAGGCCAAAATCCTCTTGCATAGTTAAGCAAATAGCATGCATTTTGGAGGCAAATTGCTCCCAGTTAAGATATCACCATAGGTATCACGAGTTGCTCATTCAGTCACACAACTCAGTATCCAATAGATAATTTCTACCATGATTTCTTAACCTAAGGCTGTTTGCCTCCAAAAGTTACCCTGTTTGTGTTACACCAGTGTAACTAAGCAAGAATTTTAGACCATAAGCAGGAAGCAGTTTGACAGCACATGACAACAAAATTTGGAGGAAGGGGCAACTGTCTGATCATAGTCTTAAGTTTAAGTAGTCCAAGGTGGATGTTTCTCTTGGGTTTAAAAAAAATGGCCTTGTGGCTAGTCATGCCAGCCACAGGGACAGCCCCACACTGTCCAGCAATAATTACTGAAACAAAATATAATGTGAATTATACTGGGTTTCTCCATATTCACTTATTTCAGCATTCTAAGCTGAAAACACATTATCTCTTGTGCGCGGAGAGTATTTGCATGATCTGTATATGTAGTTTTGTTATGTGGCAAACTTTTGTTTAAACATGCATCTTTCTGAGGAGAGATTATCCTTTTCAGTGTGTAGCAGACAATCCTTGTTGTGATAGTCAAGGACTCTCACTAGGTAACATGGCTGTGTCCTTTGAATAGTTAGAGCCTGGGTAGAAAGAATAAACAATACACTGGAAGAACTGTGACTGTGTTGGAAAAACTGCTTATACATTCTCTCCCTAGACAGGTCTTCGGCTAATTACAAAATCTATCAAATCATCCTGACTCTGTTATGTCCATTTCCGTACAGGTTGGTGAGGAAGCAACTATAGGGAGCATGAAAACAACTTGAGCTGAGAAAGGAGAGCTACAAAGTAGGTTGAAATGAAATTTCAGTCCCATGGGTCTGTAATTCAAATGTTGAATCTGGGGATGCAGATACAAGAAATTGGAATGGGGGAAGTTTTGATTGTGTAAAATCATCCTGAGAGAGCAGGGAGAAGCATTGTTGAACTGCAACTCCCAGGATTCTTTGTAATTGGTTGTAGCAATGGAGGCTGATGGGAGTTGCTGTCCAACATCTTAATGGCTACATGTTGGCTACTTATCAGTTAAGTAACCAAATGCCTCTGTTTATACAGAGGATGAATATTACTAAATTGGGGTCTGCTTGAGCCTCGTGTCACATTGGTTAAATGCCTGTACTGCAGGTATAACTGTGCTCATGACCTGAGGTTCAATCCCAGGTAGCAGGCTCATGGTTGACTCAGCCTTCCATCCTTCCCAGGTTGGTAAAATGAGTACCCAGCTTGCGGGAGGGGGGCAATGTGTAGCCTGCATACTATAATTTTAAAAAACTGTAAACCGCCCAGAGACTACTTGAAGTTGTATGGGGCAGTAGATAAGAAGACCACTTTGCTTTGTTTGTTTTTTGTCCTTCATTCGGAGGTCGATGGCAGATGGCTGAAGGCCTGACCAAACCATAACTGGCTTGATACACTGCACAGTGACATGAAAACCACTCACCTACAACCAGACCAAGCTGGTGACTGAGAAAAATGGCATCTCCAATCCAGAACAGGGAACCCTGCCACCCCATGGGAAAATTGCTAAAGAAGAAGGGGTGTTTTTTTCCCTACCTTTCTTACTGCGCTAATTCACAGTCAAAAGAGGCTAGAAGAGAGGGGAGTGAAAATATTTCTGTGTTTCCTGAGGCACAACTGGCTCATACAGAGATCACATGCTTGCAATGCCCCATTATAAGCTCTGCCTCATAATCTCTAGTTTTATAAAAGCATGTCATTATACCATAGAGAACCCCAACACTACAATGTGCAGCCAATAAGTAAGAGTGGATTAAGCTTTTAAGAAGATTACATGTGTTTGTTTTTAAACAATCTTTACTGATGGCATGAAACATGAAGCTTTATTGCCCAATTGTATGTCACACAGCTAGACTGTATAATTCTACCATGTTTGGATTACAGGTGTGCTGAAGAGGACCCCACCAGTTTATAAATCTCTTTGTCCTTTCTGATAATGTACTGACATTTCCAGTGGCTTTTGTAGAATAGGGGAGAATTCCAGATATATTTTAGGGGGGTTAGGGTTAGGGTTAGGGTTAGGGTCAAGTCCAATTATTGTTATCTTAACCATAGTTACAAGTCTTGTGCCACGCTCAGGTGTCTCCACAGATTCCAGAAGGGCATATGGAAGGACATAATGACATGGAAGCAATTCACAACACAACTGAAAATGCTGCTACAGGCCAGGAAGTTTCAGAGTTCCTAATGCCTCTTAGCCACTAGGGTGAATTCCACAATCCTGCACTGCTTTTTTGGAAATTCCCTTGCCTGACTCCAGAACCCATGGCTCTTTTCTGTCTTCCTCCCATCAAATGACCGAAACAGAATGAGTCAAAAATATTGTCCTCAATCCAGCTTGAAAGTTACTTGTTAAAATAGACAAGTTGTCTGTGTAATTGATTGATTGATTGATTGATTGATATGATTTTTATACCGACCATCTGACAGCACACTCTGGGTGGTGTGCAACAAATCAAAACGACAAGACAAAATAGTAATAACTTCAGTTAAACTAAAGTAATACAATCGGCATCACACCAACAATGAAATGACTAGTAGCTAAATGCTATGTTTAGGATAATCCCTATATTACATGAGTGCATATGAGTAACAGTTATTTTCAGAAATTACCTTTAAATGTCGTTTTAAGGCCTTTTATTAGTAATTCTTCATTTGTGTCATCCTATATAGCAATCTTATTTGGTAAGAGAAGTATTTTCCAATTTAATTTTTGCCTTTGTTAAACAACAACAATCGCTCGATAGCTTAAATGCGGCGTAGGTCTCTAGCGGTGGAGCCAGAGGCCCGGAGTTTAGTTTCCCATGGTGCCTCTTTGAGAGGATGTTGGACTCAGTGAGCCATAGAGTCCATTCCAGCTCTGCAATTAGAAGACAACAACAAATGTTATGGCTACCAGGAGATTATTTCCCTCCATTTTCTGGTGTGATCTACTTCCAGTCAACCACACAACATGCAGGGATTTGTGCTCTAGCCTGACCCTGATCTGTTGGATCTCTTTGGTCCTGCTTCTCCTTTTGGAGGGCCAGACTGGAGAGATTCCCTAACACATGGAAGGTTCGCTTTAAGGGAGATCGCACCTGTTAAAGTGACACTTGCCAGTGCGATCAGACACATGCCTTTTCATCTATCTGATCATACCCTCAGACTTGCCTATGTTATGTTCTTACGCTGTGTTTGGTTGATGTTTTTATTGAAGGGTGGCAGGGAGGAGATCATAGTTATTTTTGTTATTGCTATGGAAATATTTAATTTATGAGTAGCTTGAATTACCTCTGTATGGATGCCTTTGCGTCATCCATAGCCCTCTTTGAGCTTTTATTTATGGGCATATGTTGCTCTGTGGACTTGCTTTCAGCTGTCAATGTTTTCCCTTTCTGTGCATAGCCTGTGGTGGAGTGTTGACTGAGTGTGTGGTATAAATGTACGCCACCGGATAGCTCAGTGGTTTAGGTATCTGGTTGGAAGTTCAATCTCCTTCTGTCGCTCCTACCAGTACAGGCAGCCTGTGTGGCCTTGGGCAAGCTGCACAGTCCCAGGGCGCCCCCAGAAGAAAGAAACAGTAAACCTACTTCTGGGAAACCCTGAAAAGTGTTAGTGTTATGGCTGGATATCTCAGTGATTTAGTAGCTGGTTGAGGTTGGGAATTTGATGCTCCGTTTTGCTTCCTGCAAGTACAGCCAGCCTGTGTGGCCTTGGGCAAGCTGCACAGTCCTAGGGCAAACCCAGGGGAAAAAAAAGGAACGGTAAACCACTTCTGCCTGGAATACTCTAAACAAATACTCTGCCTGGAAAACCTTGAAAAAGGTCACCATAACTCAGAATTGAGCAGAGAGCACATGGTTGTGTTGTTGTTAAAATGTGCTTAGGGTCTTTCTTTCTTTCTTTTTTTTTCTTTCTTTCTTTCTTTCTTTCTTTCTTTCTTTCTTTCTTTCTTTCTTTCTTTCTTTCTGCTTTGTTTTGTTTTGTTTTTTGGAAAAGGTGAAAGACCGGGCAACGCCTTATGCCATTCCATCTAGGGAGATACTTGGCTCTACTGATCCTGGACAGCACCTTCCGTTCCACCAACTGCATGGGACACCAGGTGCATCTGGCTTCAGCTCATCCTGTTTTACCTCTCATAATAAACTTGTAAAGATGGAGGAGGTGGTGGTCACTGGAAGGTGCTATGGCCGAGAGCCCCCACCCCCCAGCCAGCTCCACCGGGAGGTTTGGACTGACAGAAGAGCTGGAGAAGCCTGACAAGATCTTCACCACTGCTTAACACATAACTTGATGTCTCAAGCCATCCTTGACCTCAGTTGAGCACAGCCATAAATGCAACATGAAAGAAACAGAAGCCGAATCGGGCTTGTTTAAGTCACATAACAAATCTTTTAAGGCAGTGTGTGAAGAATGGTTTCCAGTCTGTGGCCCCCTTCAAATACATCAGGGCCCCCGGCAGCCATATGTCCCCTCCCCACAAGAATGGATGGAAAATACTCTATTGCATCTCATGGATCTCTCATATTAAACCTGGCATTCATAGCACAAAATATGTTTTTAAAAGGCAATATTATTAAAGGCAAGAAAAAGGAAAGAGAAACCAAGGAAGACACTTACATTGCTCAGTGTTCCTAAAATACCGACCGACTTTTGGGAGGTGGGAAGTGGAGAGTGGGAGAAAACCAGAATTAGGAGGGAATGAGAAAGGGCCTCCAGAACAGAACCTGGCCATGCCACTACATTTGGATGTAAGACTCACTTGTTTCATTCCAAAGCCAATGAAAGGACTCTGTTTTCTTCACTGGAGATGTGCCAGGAGTATAAATGACTGATGGGAGGATGTATCTTTTCTGCTTGATTAGAAATAATGGGAAAGCCAAAACAGATTAGTTTGAAAAATGTCCACTGCACTGACCATTCAAAATGAATCAATTTTCATTTCCGATCTGGTTCCTCGCTATGCTCCAGCTGTTCTCCTTGTTCCCTCTGTTGGAGGACAGAGGTCTGTGTGTGTCACACAGCCTGCCTTGTTTCCCTTGTACCAGCCTGCCACCTTCAGGTGCCCCATAGGGTAGAGGGCACAGTCAACTTCTGTGCTTTAAATGGGGAGTTTGGGGAACCAACCATTTCACCTCTTGCCTTATCTTAAAAAGTTGCATGCTAGCCCTCCCTTAATTTCATACTGGCCAGAATCCTCCTAATGTTTGGGGTAACATATTGAGAGGCTAAATGCAACTAACCTGGATGCTCAATCTGGCATATGATCAGGCACCTGATGAAGTACCTTGTCAATTAGCAACAATTAGAGGTGGCAAGTTAAACAAAACCGATCCAAACATCAATAGGATTCTGCTCATGACATGAAATACATAGATCTGACCTAGTGGAGAGCAGGCCAGTGTTACATTCAGAACAGAGGACTTGCATCCAGTTCTGAATTCTGTCACAATATTCTTACTCATTTTAAGACAAATCACAGTATAGTATTGTTGTGAGAACAGAGGTTGAAGGACCGATTCTGTATGCAGCCTATTGAGTTTGGGGGAATATTTATTCCACAAATGTTATCAGCCAATCAATTATCTAGGCAGGTGTATCTTTTGGAGAAGATCCAGGATGTTTCTCCTTACAAGAGTGCTTTCCGGTGCCTCTTTTTTTCCGGTTTCTCTGTTGAATGCCCATCTCTGTAGCCTTGGGCTGTCACAGTGACTTCATCAGCTCCTTCGCTCTGTGTAATCTCCCTGGATATAGTCGTCCCCCCACCCCCACCCCCCGGAGGTACCGGGCTTCTTTAAGTCACATAACACATCACTCATAAGGTGATGCAAAACACACCCACTGGTTCTGCCTCTCTGCCTGCTGAGAAAGCAGTTTTGGGAGAAGCAGGCGTCACCTGTGAGCAGGATCCGTGCTTGCTCCCCAACATGCTATGCCCCCCCTCCCCCAAATCTGCCTCTTCTGCAGCAAGGCTGACTGTGTGTGTGTGACATCATTACGGGCAGAAGCCAATAAGACCACACTCCCCCCCACCTTTTTTTTCCCTTGCTCAAAGAGAAAAGAGAACGGCGGAGCTGAGCAGTTAGGCCAGGGAGCTGTCATCGAGGCTCAGCCTGCGTGGCTGATGCAGACGAGTGCTCCTCGGTGATCAGGGATACCCAGTCCGCTCCGGGAGCAGCAAACACACCCGCTTGTTCCCATGCAGGGGATGGGGACCTTCCGGCTGGGGAGAAGGAGTGTGATGTACACCGTGGAGACCATTCCCAAAGGGAAGAACCGCGTCCTAGGGGTGAGTGGCACCGCCGGAGGAGAGTCCTGTGGGGCTAGGGAGGGAGGGATGCTGGTGTGTGCAGGTGGGCTGGCTGGCTGGATGGATGGAAGAGAAGCATGACGGCTCCCCTGGAATGGCACCCAGTCTCCCAACTCACAAGGCAGTGTTGTTCTAGATGGCTCCTGTTTCTCTCTGTGTCTCTCTTGCTCTCTGTGTGCTTGTGTCTATGCATGTGTGAGAGAGAAGCAAATGAGGAAGAGACAGAAAGGGTAAAGGAGAGAAATACCGTCAAGAGAGATTATCATAACCTGGGCATTTGTTGCACCTTTTTTGCCTCAGATCTGCTAGGGGGTGGGTCGGAGGAGATCCTGCCATGTGGTAGGGGTAGGACTACCTTTCTGATGGCAGCTCGTTTTAAAGATGGTTTTGCACATTTGTGCGTGTGTGCGTTAAATGTTCTCAGGGAGCCAGGCAGCAAAGAAGGGGCAGTCAAACAGTCTTTTTGCCCCTTAACTCCGGAACCTCAATGAGCTCGGCTTGCGCAGCTGGGGCACAGACTTCAGCCTCAATAAGTAGCACTGCTTGAGGAGCAGAGGGTTTTAAAATTCAGATGTAGGCAGAACCCTGTCAAAGCCAATAAGCACTGCTGACAAGACCAAATAACTATGATAAGGGGATGTCAGCTTAAATGAACAAAACCTACATCTTCAAAGCCAGCATACCCTGCCCTGAATATCTGATATTGAGAAAGCACAAGGAAGAACCTCTGCTTTGATGGCCCACCAGTGAGCTTCCCTGAAGCATCAGGCTGACTGCTGGAGAGGAGCTTTTCCTGTGACCTGGCAGTTTGGTTCATATAAATTGCATGATGGTACTGCACTCTTCGGAACTTGGATTTGGCACCTTGACCACTAATCCCAGGCAAAGTATATTTACGAGGGAAATTACTTGGTGCATACCCTGAGGCATTCTCTTCGTTGTTAGCCCACTTGCCCAAGCCACACTGCCAGCCTAGCTTGTAAAATGTGCTCCTGTCCTGAATGGAAAAGCAGTGAACTTTGAAACAAATTAAACCCCCGCCTCTGATCCTGGAGGGAATGTGAGTTGGTCTCTGACATGACTTCCACACATTAGGAGCAGAGTCAATGAACTCTTTTTACCGTGGCTTGTGCAGGTAAGAAAGACAGTGACTCCACCTCCACCCTTTCCCTACTGGCTCTTCGTAGAGCCATGAATTAAAATAAGATGGAGGTAAATATGGGAAGTTGTGGGGGGAGGCTTTAGGCCTGGTCCTCAAAGCACATTACTAAATGGACCTGATCCAATACAATGCCTTTAAGAGCTGTGTTTTATCTGGCGAAATTCTCTCACACTGTCCTTCCATATGAACAATAAAGTTTCTTATTCTGGACTCTGGAGTAGTAACAAAATGAAACGTAGAGCAAAGCTGTAAGGTTCCCGTTGAACCAAAGGCCTCTGCCTAAAACCTATTAAGTCTTACACCAATGGTTCCCACCCAACCTTGGGTTCTCAGATGTTCTTGAACTAAAGTTCCCAGAATTGACGGTGCTAGAAGTCTTCACCACTTGGCTGTGCCATCCAGGATTCCTGGGAGCTGTAGTCCAAGAATATCAGGGGACCCACGGTCGGCAAGGACTGGTCTCCACACTAATGGTTATTAGTTCTTCTGACCATTGAAAGGAACTGGAGTCCAACAGAGGTCACATCTCTCCCAAGGGGGATTCCATGGCCGAATGAGTGCTTGGGTATCACACTGAAAGCCTGGAAGAGGACTTTTCCCTTCCTGCTAAAAATAAGCGTGATGCTGTACAGAATTTCCCTGCCTGTCAGCACTGTTTGCCCTTATGAAACTGGCACCGACCCTGGACTGGAGGAAGTGAGCCACAGAATATGTAAAGGATGAGCTCCCATATTAAGTGAGCTTTGCCTCTTCAAAGAAAGCATTTTGCTTTAGAGTCATATTGTTCTCCTGTGTTAAGAGGCACTTGTCTGAAAGGGGGCAAAATTAACTCTTCCTTTCTAGCGGCCTCCAGATATTAGCTTAGATGTACAGTAGTTGCTTTTTTTAAAAAACAACAACACATTAATGCATTGGGATGGTTATTATGCTAGAATACATTAAATGAAGGATATAATTCCCTTCCATGTTTAAAAAGGAAAAGTTGAGGGAGGAGGGAACCATAAGGGAATAAGTATACAATTATAAAAAACAAATAAGTAAATAAAGAGGCTTCAGTCAGCGTTGGCCATCTCAGCTATCCCAAATGTGTGTGAGATGAGGCAGTAATTGGCTGATGGTAAATTAATTTTTTTTAGCACTGGGCAAACTGCGATTATGCCACATGGGATCAAATTCATCAGCAATGAAAGTGCACCGATGGCAGCCCCTTAGGCATTGTCACCACTGGAAAAAGAAACAGATGGGCATATCCTGATTCATAAATGCATATATTTAGGAAATAGTATTGTAACTCAGACTGAAATGCAACACTTCTCACTGTAATGGTCCTCTGTCTGCTTGCTAAAGCTGTTGCCTGGATGCTGACTACTGATGGGAAACTTTAAAGCCCTCACACTCCCTTCTTAGGACTCACCATGTTTATACTGACCTTTCTCTGGTCAATTCTTCAAACAGAGGGCAACTCCAAATAGAAAAAAATTCTCTCCCAAGTAAGATATCTGGCCACTCAAGGTCTGGCTGGTTAATTAAACTTGATACCAGCCTATTCTGTGGCATGTCATAGCCTTCTTAAAACCTTGACATATTGATTAAGGCCAGCACGAACTGCTGAACTGGCCATTTATACCCATCTCTTAGATCTCTCACCGTAGTCATTCTTTTATTTAACTTTTCACTTGTTACTTTAGGATAGATTCCCCACCTATAGAAACTGTATTCTCCTCTGCCCATACATCATCTTGAAATGTTGTACAGTCCTCCACCCATCCCTTTTTCAGGGGCTTCTATCCACTTAAATCAGTGGTGGCCATACTTCGATATTCTAGATGTTTTGGACCACAACTCCCAGAATTCCAAGCCTGTATTGCCGATGACAAAGGACTTGTGGGAGTTGTGGTCCAAAACATCTGGAGGGCTGAAGTTTGGCCATCACTGACTTAGATTCTTTTCCCTCTATGTTGAGTTTCTTCTCAACTGGCCTTGTAACCTCAGCAGCTTGTCAGCTGGTGCCAGGAGAAGAGAAAAGCAGCCCAGAACAGCCTAGGCCCCAGGAGACAGATGTGTCCAAGCTTGTTCTTTGCACATCCTCCCTGGCTTGTTCACGGGCCCTAAATGTTAACATCTTTTGATTGTGGGTCCTCCTGAGTGTCTAGACTGCTGACCAAAAATGCAGGAGTGTTAACATTGCTCCATAACTCCAATTCATCAGCTATAAAAGGGTGGCAGTATGATTCTTTGCCTTGCCTCCCAAACTGAGAGGATTAATATTACAGTAATCTGAATTTTTAAAAGAAAAATTGAGCATTTTTAAATTTAATACCTATGGGAATGTTGAAGCATATTAGAAAATGACCCAAGCTGCTGCCAGTTTCCTGAGGGGAGGGCAACAGATGTGTTGACTAGATGCTCCCCAGTGACTCATTTAGAATAGCTTTGCACAATTTGTGACACATTTGAATACAGTCTACCCTGCACAATGTGTGATCCCACTGTGTAAACTGCTGCCAATCCATTGTGCAAGACAAGGGGTAAAACCACGATATTTAAAAAGTTAGCAAGTAAGCTGGGTTGTACATTCTCCAGAACTGTTCTAGGACTTCCCATGCATTTTACTGTGGTGCAATAACCTGAAGGTCAAACAGTCAGGAGTTCAAGGCATGCGGTGTGTCTGAACAGATATCAGCATCATCCAACAGGACTGTCTGGAGCAGTGTTTCCCAACTTTGCATCCTCATATTTTATCAGACTGTAACTCCTAGAAGTTTTCACCACTAGCTGTGCGGTCCCAGATTTCTGGGAGCTGCAAGTGAGAACATCTGGGGACCCAAGTTTGGGAACCACTGTCCTGCAGTGATTAACCACCCTGCTCTTACCCCCTCCTTACTTGGATCCTCTTGGCCCGGTCTTACATTTTTATTTTGTCATTCTCCCATCTGCCGGTATCCGAGCAAAGCCGATGTGTTAATTGAAGCAGATGTAGAAATGTCAGATTTTGTTCAGATAGCAGATGCCATTAACTGTTCCTACAAACATTTTTGGAACATAAAGTTCTTCTGAAACAGAAGATCTTGATGATATAGGTGAACATTTTGAAGCACTTCCTCTGAGGAATGTTGCTGTACAACAAAATAGAATAGAGTTTTATTGTCATTATGCATACACAAGATATGTACAACGAAATTAGAGTGCTGTTCCACTACACACTCTAAACATACAAAACACATAAAACACATAAAACTAAAACACCATACAAAATATTAAAAACTATTAAAATTGCTTACAAAATTTAAAACACTACTTAAAAACTGATTAAGATTGTGCTAAAACTGTCGCATTTAACTTGGATACCGCTTTGTGATAAAAACTG
This sequence comes from Phrynocephalus guinanensis, assembly GCA_037367245.1. Taxonomy (NCBI): domain Eukaryota; kingdom Metazoa; phylum Chordata; class Lepidosauria; order Squamata; family Agamidae; genus Phrynocephalus; species Phrynocephalus guinanensis. Next base: position 86,715,538 of record CM074732.1, read on the forward strand.
TTCTTTAGTCTATTTGTCCTTGACCTAAGAGTCCTGTATCTCCTGCCAGACGGCAACAGTTCAAAAAATTGGTGGCCAGGATGCGAAGGGTCTCTCAAAATTCTAGATGTCTTCCTTGAGCATCTGGAGTTGTATAATTCTTCCAAAGGAGGAAGAGGACAGCCCAATATTTTCTCAGCAGTGTTTATGACCCTCTGGAGTGCCCTTCTATCTGCCACTGTGCAACTGGTGAACCAGACACAGAGGCAGTAAGTGATAGTGCTTTCTATAAAGCCCCGGTAGAAGGTTACCAACAATTTCTTAGACAGTTGTTCCCTCCTGAGAAGTCTCAGAAGATATAATCTCTGTTGGGCCTTCTTAACCAGGGCTTCAGTGTTGGCACTCCAGGTCAGATCCTCCTGTAGAATAACTCCTAAGAACCTACTGTCCGTCACCCGCTCTACACAAACTCCATCAATAATCAGGGGCTGAGTGTCTGATTTCCTTTTTCGATAGTCCACTATACGTTCTTTGGTCTTGTTGATATTTATTATCAGATTGTTGGTTCTGCACCACCGTAGCAGCCGATGCACCTCCTCTCGGTAGGCTGACTCGTCTCTACCAGAGATGAGTCCCACTACTGTTGTGTCATTGGCAAACTTGATGATTTTATTTTCAGGATGAGTATGAGTGCAACAAAAACATGTAAATACTAAACAGTAGTGGGCACAGCACACAGCCCTGTGGAGTACCCATGTTGAGAGTGAGGGCTGACGACATGTAGTCACCTAATCTGACCCTCTGTGAGCGATTTGATAAGAAATCCATGATCCAGGCACAGATGGAATGACAAAAACCAAGGTCCTTAAGTTTAGATATCAGCTTGTGAGGTATAATTGTATTGAAAGCAGACCTAAAGTCCACAAAGAGCATCCTTACATAGGTCCCCCGCAGCTCCAAATGGGTAAGAGCAGTGTGCAAGGTGATATCTATCGCATCTTCCGTGGATCTATTTGCTCCGTAAGCAAACTTATATTTATGAAATGTGCCTGGGAGGCGACAGATGATATGCTGGTGGACTAATCGTTCCAGAGACTTCATTACAATGGAGGTAAGTGCCACAGGTCTATAATCATTTAAGCTGTTAATAGATGGCTTCTTTGGCAGTGGAACAATAATGGAGGCCTTCAGACAAGATGGAATAGTTGACTGGGCTAGAGACCAGTTAAAATTTTCAGTAAAAACTCCAGCCAACTGGTTTGCGCACTCCCTGATCACCTGACCAGAAATGCCATCAGGTCCTGCAGCTTTCCTTGGGTTCACAGTTCTCAAGATGTTTCTCACTTCCCACGTTTCTACAAGAAGGAAGGGGCTAAACTTTGCTGATGGCTGTGATGTAAATACCTCTGTTCTGTCTCAAATCTAGCAAAAAAATTGTTCAGTTCTTCAGCCAAAGAAGCATTTCCAGCAGAAGGGGCAGCATGATTAGATCTATAACTAATGATTTGCTGAACCCCTTGCCACATTTGCCTCACATTATTATTACTGTAAAAACAAGCCTCAATCTTCTTCTTATAATCCACCTTCGCTTTTTTAATGCCTCTCCTCAAATCTGCTCTAGCAATGCTATACCTGATCACATCACCAGACTTGAAAGCCTTATTCCTGTCATGCAGGAGACACCTCACCTCTTTGGTCATCCATGGTTTCTGATTTGGATAGATTCGGGCACATTTATCTACAGTAACAGTATCTATGAATGTTAGTCATTCCGTTACAAACCAAGGAAGTCAGCAGATTCTGAGTCAACCAGTCAATGGAAGGGCATAGTGTGTGTGTGTGTGTTTATGCATGCAAAGGTAATCCTATCAATTATTTTTTTATTTCTGTGATTCTACATCCTGAGTATAATTCCCTTGATTCCCCCTACAGACCATCCAAATCATGACTGGCTTCATACATATTAGCTTTGGGATCATTCTCAGCACCTTGACCAGTGTATATACCTCATTCTTTGTGTCTGGAGAGATCCCCTTTTTGGGAGGAGCATCGGTGAGTATCACACATGGGATTGGGCTGGTGAAATTATTGAGAGTTTATACAGACAGCGGGTCAAGCATGAGTATAAAAAAAAGCCAACATATTATGTATAATATTTATACAGCCAAAGTCAACTTGAAGGATGCTCATTAACAAAAACGTGTTGCAGAAAAAGCTAATAGTGCTTGAACAGTCTGGCTTGCTATAGATTTGGTTTGTGCTTGACAGACGTATAACAGTTGCATAATATATCCTTTATCAGACATAGAAACAGCATACACCTAGCAGGTGACAGTTACAAACTAGCACCTACATTCACAACAGACATATTAACACACATGTTATTACACAACAGACAAGCATCATCCTGTCATTTTTCTTGGATCTTGGACAGTTAACCCTTTAAGCACCCATTGGCTGACAGTACACAGTCTGATTGGTTACATATATTCTATTATACAAATTCATCTCATTCATTCTTCTATGCACTTATTTCCATGCTGGGTTGCAGAGTTATATATTGGTGGGTAAAGAGTTATATATATACAGGGCCGGTGCGTCCATTAAGGTGAACTAGGCAGTTGCCTAGGGTGCCAAAATGGAGAGGGGACGCTGGCCAGCCTGCTGCCCCCACCATCCCACCGCTGGCCACCGCCGTCCATCCCCCCGCCGCCCGTCGCCATCCGACCCCCCGCCCATCACTGTCCCCCATCATCCACCGCCCCCTGCCGCCCCGCCCGCCCGCCGCCCACCTGCCCCCCGCCTAGGGCGCAAAAAAAAAAAACTAGTGCCGGCCCTGTGTGTGTGTGTGTGTGTGTGTGTGTGTGTGTGTATATGGGTAAACTGTTAGGGAGCTTAAGAGTCAGGAGAGGCAAGCAAGGGCAGAGAAGAGATGGCAGATGAAGAGCAGCAAAGCTAGATATAGTTGTCATGCCCTGTGTGAGAAAGAGATATTGATGGTGTAACATTATTCGCTGGTGAAGATCTGCATGGCCAAAAGCTGATGAACTAAGATGATCTGCAGTGTAATACTATATAGGTCTGATCAGAAACAAACCCCACTGAGTTGTACAGAGGGTACTCCCAACTAGGAACACGTAGGATTATTTATTTATTTTGCTTTAATATTTTTACATAACAGATAGATAGCTAGATACTGAGGGAAGGCTTGCCTGAGGAGAAAGGTCTTTGCTTGTGGAGGGACAGCAAAGATGGAGGAATTCTCTGGGAGATAATTAAGAACATAAGAACATAAGAAGAGCGACGCTGGATCAGCCCAAAGGCCCATCTAGTCCAGCTTCCTCAATCTCACAGTGGCCCCAACAGATGCGTCTGGGAGCGCATGAGACTAGATATGTGTCTCCTGATATTACTCTCTTGCATCTGGCCCTTGAAGTACCCGTTTTAAGCCTGGAAATTACACATCTCCATCGTGGTTTGTAACCTGTGATGGACTCTTCCTCCAGGTATCTGTTCAATCCCCTTTTGAAGGCATCCAGGCCAGATGCCATCACCACACCCTGTAGCAGGGAGTTCCACAGACTAACAACACGCTGGGTGAAAAAATATTCCACAGTGTAGGAGCAGAGAGTGCCCTCTCCTGTGTCCCCACCAAGCTGACCTGTGAAAGTGGCAGAACTGAGAGAAAGACCTCTCCTGAAGACCTTAGCACCTGAGCCAGCTCGTAACAGGAGATATACCGTATTTTTCAATCTATAAGATGTCCCCATATATACGACGAGCCCCAATTTTCCAGCCCGAAATAACAGTTTCTCTACTGTGTGGTTCTCTCATTGGCTTACTTCTGTGTATACAACGACTTCAAATTTTTATTTTAACAGTTTTAATTAAAAAATATATAGTCTTATACATTGGAAAATACAGTAGTTTTTGAGATAGCTTGGACATAGGGCATTTAGGGCTTTATTAGTTAACACCAGCACTCCCAGCGAGGTGAGACTGTAGGATACAGTGTTACTGGATATTTCAATCAATGCTGTGGAATGAAAGCCTTCAAATGCCTGCCACCCAAAAGTATAATCCATTTTGAATTTCATTAACTATTTTGCCTAGAAATGCCTTACATATCCTGGAGTATGTTGTAATATTGACTTGCTTATTTCTTTTCTTTGTGTTCACAATTCTGCTTTTTATTCTATTGTAGCTTTAGCACATTATTACTAAAAATGAAATTGTTCTCATTTTCACTTTGAAAAACTTTATCAGAGATTCCAAAGAAAAATATATTCTTCTCTTTAGAAAATGAATGCATAACTGTGCATACATGAATGTGTTTTCACGGTCATGTGCCTGTGCGCATACACACTCTATTCCATGGAAGTCCTTGGAGTGAATTCTTTGGAGAAAGTAGATGATTTTTCTCTAAGAAACATAGCACTTTAGTTCCAAGTCAATTTTGTTTTAGAGAAATGTCATACGGTCTAAAATACATATGTATGGGCACATGCATATAATAAACAAGATTTGTATGCTGTATGTCAGGGGTGGGGAACTGTCGGCCCACCACATGTTTTGGACTGCAACTCGCACAGTCCTTCATCATTGGCAATATAGGCTTGGAATTCTGGGAGTTGTAGTCCAAAACACCTGGAGGGCCAAAGGTTCCACACCCCTTGTTGTATGTTCTTAAGTTGTCAAAGAGTAATAAAATAGCCAGCACAAAGATCAACACCCTCACTCATCTGCTCTAAATTAGGCTCTCTGGATCAAAGGCAGGGATCCTATCATCCTTCAGATGTTATCTAGGCTGCAGTTCCCTTAGCCTGTTAGCACAGTCAATGAAAGGATGATGGGTTTTGAAGTCCAGCAACTTCTGGAGTGCCATGCATTCTGCATCCCGGCTCTGGAGTATAATTTTCATCAAGACAAAAACATAGAGGGGGGTAGGGATATGCTTCACAACATGTTTGATTGGACTGGGTAACTTTCCCTATAAGACTGTTACAAATATTGATTTAATCTAAGTCTATTAAATATAGCATAAATGCTATGAATGGAAGCCACAGAGAGAGGACCTGCCAACAGTGGTGTCTTAGGTGGAAACATCTGGATTCCCAAATGAAGTCTGATGCTGTAATATGGGAGGGAGATAAATGTACATTTGACAACATAATCAGTACTTGAGCCAGAGAGATAGCAATGGGCAAGGGTGTGTTGCCATCTTTAAATACATCCATTTGTGTGCACTGTGACCTTGAATCCACATGCATGTCCCTAAGAAGTCACAGTGGTGGTTTGAGTAGATGAACACATGACTTGACCAGTGAAACCTTACTTCTTAATTTCTCTGCACAAGGCACCTTCTATAGGCACCTTCTTATATTTGGCATCAGGGGAAGGGTTTTCCTCTCTGACATATTCTCTATTCCTCAGCTGTTACATCAGCCAGTATGGCTCTTCTTATGTTCTTATCAGTGGTATTCCCAGAGGCATTGCACCGAACCAGATATAGGATGCAAAGCCTTTGCACTGAGGAATCAGGCACCAAACCCAGTTGGCTTCCAAAAGGGCTTCAATCAATATGTAATATGAAACAGTAAACCCAGAGCAGCCAGAATGCATCTCCTCCCTCCTTTTCCACATTAACAACAACTAAATGCTTCCATAAGTGGTGTAATATAGAATGAGAATAATGAAGTTGGAAGAGGTCTATGAGGCTATCAAGTCTAACCCCTCTGCTCAATGCAGGAATTTGATATCTAAAATCTAGAACCCAGGCAGGGTGATAGCAAACCAGGCTCAGCTTTGGGCACGGACCTGTCTATTCACAATTAGTCCCCCCTTGGCAACGTTACTTGTTCTCAGAAAGAGTGTGCACAATTATAGCCTTAGAGTGGCTTAAATGTGGTTCACCATCACAGTGTTACTGGTAAGGACTGGCTGAGGACAGTGATGGCCCCTTGTCCCACACAACTGCATTTCCCCCTACATTATTCTAAAGCACAATGTGACATCCTTAATTGTGGTACATACAGTAAGATTAGCTCCGGTATATCAGATGTCAGACAGTAGGTAATAAACTGAGTTGTTATTAACAACAGTTTTTGAGTTGTTATTAATAGCCCTTTTGATAACAACCCTTGTTGAACCTTAAGTACTGCCAGCCTGCTCTATAATGTGGGAGAAATAGCTCTGGACCACAATGTAGGACAGTTTCCATCCTCTAACTATAATATTTTGCAATGGACTGCATTACAGCAGCAGCATCAAACATGACCTACTCTTTGCTGTCTTAAAACTGTATTTGTCATAAAAGACGAGTTGTCATAAACCATTAGTCTTCTTCTTCTTCTTCTTCTTCTTCTTCTTCTTCTTCTTTTTCTTCTTCTTCTTCTTCTTCATCTTCTTCTTCTTCTTCTTCTTCATCATCATCATCATCATCATCATCATCATCATCAAAGGGGATTCTTTGTCACCACTGTTTTTCAACATCTCACTTATCCCCGTGTCAATAATTTTAAATAAAACTGGATCGGGCTACCATGTTTTAGAACAAGCAGGAAAAATTAATTATCTGCTATACATGGATGATCTAAAACAGGCCTGCCCAACAGGTAGACCGCGGGCTAAAGTTGCCCGCCGGCCATCTGTTTAAAAAAGTGAGGGGAGAAGTTCTGCACCCCTCCTTCCCCCATCCCAAGGACCACTACTGCCCCAGCAAAGTTCTGGGTCTGCCAGCCCACTGTCTCAGCCAAGTGGGGCAGTTCAAGGGCCATGGCACATTGAAATCTGTTCCCTCCAGAACAGATTGGTTTTCAATGCATTTTTATGGGAAAGCGCTGTGCTACTTACAAAAGTTTTTACATGAGCATGTGCTCGGAATGGATAAAATTTGTAAGTAGAGGTTTTCGCGCAGTAGCCCTCAGGCACTTTGGGGCAGATAAAGTAGACCTTGGCCTATTCAAAGTTGAACAGCCCTGATCTAAAACTATATGCGAGAAGTTTGATGGAGATAGAATCACTGCGAAACACAGTGCAAATATTTAGGAAATATATTTTTAAAAAAATTGGAATTGACAAACGTGCAGCTGTCTATGCAATATGGCAAAGTTGAAAAACTAGATGGAATAGTTCAAAATTATATTATAAAATCACTATCAAGTGCTGAAAATTATAATCACCTTGGAATACTAGAGGTAGATAATATCCTGCACACAAATGAGTATCTTATTTTCCACATGAGATACTGTACATCTCATGTTAGATAAAACACATGCTCCTGCCTTTGCTTTTACCTCTCATTTAAAAAGGCTTGGCCTTCCTGATCTATATCCAACTCCATTTTAAATTTATTGTTCCCCATGGAAAATTTGTGTTTCCATCTGTTAGTTCTTAATAATTAAGATGAATAATGCAGATGATGCTTTGGGGCAACACCTAACCTCGCCAGGAAGTAAGTGTCAGCCTTGCAGTGCCTCCTAGGTTTTGTACGGAACTGCTGTATATATAATCTGTATCCAGGGGAAGCTTTGCCGTGCAGCAGGTAGCGGTGATCTTAGCAGTAATCTTTTTAAAGCCATATCATAAGAGGCAGGTGGGAGAGAATATAAGAGCCAAAGTACTCTGCAGGAGATCTCAGTGCACCTTGTGTGAGGCAGGAGAAGGAACAATGTGGATTGTGTGCAATTGGAGTGGGGCTGCTTACAAGGATGTTGGCCTTGATTCCAAGGTTGTGGCCAGTCAGTCGCCTGTACCAAAAGTGGTCCTTACACTCTCGTCAGCAAAGCTGTGCTGTTACAGTTCTGATGCCATTCTTCTGCTGGCCCTCAACCAAGCTCAAGGGGACTCAAAGGACCTTCCAAATGGGGATGGGAGTTGAGGTGTAACAGAAAAGCTATGTGCCATTTCTTCCTAAATTGGTCTGCCATGAATTCTGAAAACATAATCAATAAATGTTTTGGGGCTGAAGAAGAATGGGTTGTTATCCAAAAATAACCCAAACAGGAGTATTTAGGCAACAACAGATATTCTGTGGGGCAGTACAGTCTTCTCCACGAGGTCACTAGAAGACAATGTTAAGTACTGTAAATAGAACAAGAATAAGAAAATCTTATTTTGAGTTGTGTGAAGTATCTGGATCAGATTCTTGGTTAGCAATGGGTTAATTCCCCACCATTGTTGTACTATCCAAATGACTTGTCCATTACAGTATATCAAAACACCTGACTCTGCCAGAGCCTATAAGAAGTGTCCTGATACCCTTGGCTCAAACTATACAAAAAGCTACAAGAGAGAACACGGAAACGGTACATCGGTGTTACCCTTAAAAAACAAACAACCAAAATAACTCCATGCTCTCTGCAATGCTCTGCCCGTCCTAGTGAATTATTGTCAGTGTGCTGATCTAAAAGGCATACACACAGAATAAGGAATTCTAGCAGAAGACAGCTGTAAAATGTACAACTCTCACGTTAAGAGTGTAAAATGCATCTATGAAGCATTTTGGAGGGTCAAACTACATGTAACAAAATGTGTTATTGGCAACAGTGTCACTGTTATTTATTACTAATGTCTAGGTCTGTGTGACTATTATCCTGTTGCTCGCTGCAATGAAAGGGGGATGTATCCTTTGTTTTCAAACCATAATTAGAAACAGACTTTCTTAAACCATGATTTATGATCAAAATCATGATCACCTCTACCCACCAGTCAAATTGGTGTACCTCAGTTGGCACAGCACCCAGCTATATGGAGCAGAATAATAAGCGTTTGGATCATGATAAAGGAACAGAGTTTTTAGGGTCCAGTTTTTGCTGGGATATGGTGGCTAATATGTTTTTGACAGTAGGAAAATTAGGTCAGGAACAGGCAGAGATGTGTGTAAGGTTGTAAAGCATACCTGTTTTAATGGTGTGGCTAAGAGACTGAGCTACAAAGCTGGGACTTCCTGGCCAATGGACTTACTAGGTGGATTTAAGCAAGCCAGCTCTCTCTTGTCCCCTCAATTGCCTTATATGATTATTACCTTATATGATTATTGCACTGATTGCAAATGAAGGACTAAGAACACCTGGAAATGCAACAGGAAAGTACGTCAGATCACACGTCTCTGCATTCCCTGTATCCTACTGTATTGTCAGATTATCCAGGTGTCTTGTCAGCCATCCAGATGAGCTGCTGGGTAGTCCAGTAGTTTAGATATCTGACTGGAGAGTCAAAGGTTAGGACAGGGGTGTTCAAACTTTGGCCCTCCAGATGTTTTGAACCACAACTCCCAGAATTCCAAGCATGTATTGCCAATGACAAAGGACTGTGGGAGCTGTGGTCCGAAACATCTGGAGGGCCAAAGTTTGAGTACCACTGGATTAGGAGTTCATTTCCCCACTATATGCCTCCTTGACAGGGTCTGGACTCACTGATCCATAAGGTCCCTTCCAACTCGGCAGTTCTGAGGTTATTATTATTATTCTAAAGTGATGACAGTGTTGGCTTTTATTGCACATTATAGCGGAAGTGCCTTTGTTGACAAAGAAAAGGCAAGTTCTTTGCGAAGAACGATCAGCAGTGAAGCACAAAGGGCCTTTTCTGCAAGAGAGAACTCTCTCTCTCTTGTAAAAACAGAGGCATTCAAATGCTTTATTTGTGCACATTTATCACTGTAGATGTCAGTTATCTGACATATTACCTGCTCTGTGTGAAATAATCGGACATTAAGAGCTGCTAACTGCCCACCATGGAAGGGCCTCTTGCTTAAATATGTCCTACTCATCACCCTTTAGATTGCAGTAAGGAAAGGTACCTGGATCAAAAGGCCCAAGGAAACCAAGTCCTGCTGGCTGGAACTACCTGGGTTATTATTTTTGGCCACAAATTTGAAAGTGGAAAACATATAAAACCAAATGTGCTCGGGACAAAATGATGGCGCATACATTTGAATGAGATGTGTTTATTTATCTAAAATGTTTTTAGTTTGTTTTCCCCCTTAAAATGACCCAACGTGGCTTGCACCATTAAAAAAGCAACATTAAAGCTCGCAACAGCTATAATACTAAATAGAATCCAACAATGACCATACTAAAAAAAACCAAAAACAAAACATAAGTAACATTCAAAGCAGGAAAATGCAGCAATCCATTGAAAGAACCCACTCAGGCAAGGCAGTCACTCAGGGAAAGCTTGCCTGAAGAGAAAGGTCTTTGGCTGCTTGTGAAAGTGTCGTGTGCCCCCCCCCAACCACCCCCTCCCCAGTTGCTGGCTTGAGGTAAAGATTAGGATGTTTAGAAGATGTTTACTGAAGCATAGCTAGAAGAACATTCCATCAGTCCTTTTAATGCCTGGTTTCTAGAAGCCCAGTCTAAGATCAAGATGGAGCTGCTTTCTGAGGAATTTAAAAATAAATTTAAAATTTCCAAATTTTATCCCAATCTTCAAATGAAATGCATTGGCCTTCTGCACCAACCCCCCTCCCCTGTCACAGATAAACCAGGGGCTTTTGGCCTCGACAAGTCACATTGAGGAGAGGTGTAAATGTGTGTACGTGAGAGCCGTGACATGTCTATTACTAATTAAAACACCTCCCTCCCTTCAGTTCGGATGCAGCCTAAGGGCATCCAAGCTCCGTTCCTCAAGTAAACTGCCTGGCTTTTTTCCCATCTTGCCATGGACTCTATGTCTAAGAAATAACTCCTGGCAACTCCATCTTTTGCCATGTTATTATTACCTATTGGTACTGCTCTGAGGAAGGGGGTTTCGCCCCTGAAAGATTAGCAATGTTTTGTTAATTTTATATTAGCCTAAATGTATCACCTGTTCCACTTTTGTATTTGTAAAAATATAAGGAGTAAGAGGGCAGGAGGATCTTGTCCCGGAGTGGGCAACAAATGCCTTTGGGATGGCATGTAGATCCCCAGACAATTTTTCAACACCCCCCTCCCCAGTTGTTCCCAGTACAATCGACTTGTCTTTTAAAACACTGGCTGAAATCCAGAAGTGAGTTGCAACTAGAGTTGGTCCATTGAGTACGTTCTAGTGATTCAGTGGGCCTACACTGGTTGCTGCAACCTGCTACTGGAATTCAGCCACCACATGCCTTGTGTGTACAAGTGACGCCGGGCTTCGGGAAGATTCCCATAATCACATAATTCCACTTGCTTACAAGAAATGCAGGAGGCTTTTATCTTGGTTTGAGGGAATTTCCACTAGTTGTCACAACAGAAGCAACACATGTGGCGGCACTACCTTTGGTCGTGGGTTTGGGGGTGCAGCTTCTCTTGGGTGAAAGGGCTGCCAGTACAAGCCTATGGTCTCTAGAATTTGCCCACACCTAGTATCTAGTCTATTCTGTTGGAGGTGTGTTGGCAATGGCAACATTTATGCTGTCTGTAGGTTGTGTGTCTGGGAGCGGCTTTTCTGAGCTGAGGTGACTGTATATCTACCCAGCAGTAACCAAATGTTCCTTGCAGCCTTTGGATAAAAGAGAGCCCTGCCTCTTTGCTAAGGTTTGTTTCTCTGTTTTCAGTTGGCTGGTGTTTTTGTTTTTATGTTTTGTTTTTGTTTTGTTTTTTTGCTGTTGATCTGTTTGGCTGGTTTCTAAATATGTCCGCAGTAAAGGAAGATGTCTGTACGGAATCTCAGCCAATTTTAAGTAAGGATGTTTTTATTGTTTTTTTCCTACAAATTTTTACCTTGTTTTTATTGTTAGCCACCCAGAGTTCCTTTCTAGAAGATGGGCAGGATATAAGTGCAATAATAAATAAATAAATAAATAAATAAATGTCTCAGGGTGAGTTACTGAAACTTTAAATGCCAGTTAATGAGAATGGGGTGGGCTCTGGGGAACTTGTAGCTATTCTCCTCTGATGTCTCGCTACAGCACTTCTACTAGGTAGGAAAAAAGGAATTTTGCCAGAAAGTGAAAACTCTGCATCCTAATTATAGTATAGCGTGAAGAAACAGCCTCAGGGAAGATTTTCAATGTAGAAAAACAAATATTCTGTTGTGTAAAAGGCCTCCAACTCTTACAAGTGAAGGTTGCCAAAGTCTGCTGCCAGAAACTCCTGGCCAACAGCTAATTGTGACCACTTGGGAACCTGTACATTCCTGAGCTCTGCAATCTCTTACTAACTCATGGCAGAGGGAACGGTACAGATCTGATCGCTTTGGGTGAAAATCTGAATGCTGGCGTTTTTTGTGAACTGCTCACCACCATTTCACAAAATGGATGGGTCTGGGTGTACTAAAATGGTCAATGAGCCCATGCAACCAGGAGGGTGCTTCAGTGGGTCACTGCTCCTGAGATCCCACTTCCCTGTGGTGCACAGCTGCTGTCTGTTTCCAGGGGTGCCACTGCAGAGAACCAGATGCCAGCCTCCAGGTTGCCTTGACTTGGAAATAACTGCAGTAGTGCAGAGCTCAGTGCTGCCTCAGCCACAACAGCAGAACCTCGGAAGCTTCACAGGCAGAGGGTTTTGGGGGTAAGGTGTATCCTACCTTACCTCATTCTACGGCTGCTCTCTGGTTACTTAAGAAGGGAAGAGTTTTGGTGGCTTGTTCACCCCCTCTTATTGCTGAGCCTTGAAGGAAACTCATTGAAGGAAGAGAAGGGAAGCACAGAATTAGCCCATGCCAGCACCAGCCTACATGCTGGCAGTCACCCTACAGGCAGATCAGTGTCTGTGCTGGGCTGCCATCTGCTTCGGCCATTGTTGCACTGACTCCAAGAGAGCTTGCCATATGTCTTCTCAGTAATGGTTCTGATGGCAATGCCAGCGGAATGCCGCTATGACTATACAGTCCCTGCCTGTTCTTTGTGTAACTTTCTCAGGTGCTGAAAAACATACTCCAGAGGATGCAGGTTTGGGGGATCCTTGGAGGCGGAGGAGGATGCATCCTCATCTAGTTTTTGGAAAACTGCACATAATAAATGCAACAATATCTAAAACTACCATTAAAAACACTTTGTCATGGGAATACAATGCCAAAGCTGGGGAGAATGTACATTAACATTAACAACACCTGTCTTTTGTTTTCCCACCCTTAACAACTGGACAGGTTCTAAACTCAAAGTGACTGTTAGCTGTTGGTGGGACCTGGATGCAACTCAAGGGACACTGATAAAGGCGGTTACTTCATGTCCATTTTGTCTCTCTAAGTGTTGCACTTTGGAGCAGTACAAAAAAATCTTACTTCACGTCCATCGCGCAACAGCTGAAATTTGTCTTGACCACGCCCCCGGAACGGGTGCTAAGCAAGACAAATCTGTACCTGGCTCTGGGGTAGGGTATTTCTTTGTCATGGTTTGTTCCCGGTTTCTGTTCCGACAAGACACCGTTAGGTAACAACTGTCACGCAACAAAACATTTGTTTCTCTCAGAAAACTGTGTCCCAGGTACTGGGTGGGTGTTACGTTCAAAGTGCCCACCCACCCCAGATGATCACCACCCCCTTGCCCTCCTCCATTAAATACCAATAAAACAAAACAAACTTCAAAGCCAGGCAAGAGAGACACCAGACAGACAATTAATTAGCAAGCAAAAGGAATAAAGAACAAAGAAAGCCCAAAGGCTAGCACCCGGAGCATTCCAATGCAGCCATGTGGAGAAAGTGAAAGCTAGCCAGATGAGCCGCAGACTCCTTCCCTGTCTGCAAAGATTTTGACTTTTCAGAAGTGAAATATTGAAAAAGAATGTTTAAGCCCCCCAAAAACGGGAAAAGGAAGCTAGACAAATTCAGTGTTTGTCACGGCACAAGACCATGAGGTAACACTTGTCACAAGACAAGTTATCACGACCGTGGGCACATAGAAACAGGGACAAAACCATGTGATCGCGACCAACGCTATCCCGGTACAAAACTAGTCACGGAACAAAGAAGGACACGAAGTAACCACCAAAGATGCACATCTTTGTCCAGGGAGACAGAGATAGAGGAGGAAGGACCTCCTTGGGCTTCCTAAACTGCCCCTTTTATTGGTGCTGCCATTGCTTTAACCCAGACTGTTATTCTTCGGGTTGTGTCACGTCCTTTCCTTCTAACTTTTTCTTTCCCGGCACACTCTGACAGAAGGTGGAGAAGATATCTTGCCTTTATTTTTGTTGTTCTTGAGAGGTGCGAGGACAACTGTCCCTCCCTGCATTTCTAACAGTTAGGTAGAGCTAGAATTTGGATCACCTCTTCTGTCTCAATATATTTATTTGATAAGCAATAGCTTTGTTATGTTAGTGCAACAAGAACTCTGGGTGTGGGTGGGGTTTTTTCTTCTGAACAGGGAAGGTATGGTCTCCTAACTACAGTACTCTGATTTTAAGACTCCAAACTTCTAAGCCTCACTCTTGACCAGTGGTTCTCAACCTGTGGGTTCCAAGATGTTCCTGGACTGCAGCTCCCAGAAGCTTCTACCACTCGCTGTGCTGGAAGGGGTTTCTGGGAGTTGCAGTCTAGGAACACCTGGGGACACACAGGTTGAGAACCACTGCTCTTGACTCTTCTCGATGCTGTTCCTCACATTCCATCTAGAACTACCTGACAACCCCAATGAGTACCAATCATCATAATTCTTTCAAACAAGATTCTTCAGACAATCAACTGTTTTTTTAAAAGGCATCTATATGGGAATTTTTTGTGTTCTGTAGCCCTGCTGGAATGGTTTGGATCACTCTAAAAATGTTGACTATATGACATTCTGTCAGAACATTCCTTAACCATCCCTAATACGAAATATCTTCATGTGAACAGTCAGGCTTGATTAGATTGTTCTAATCAAGCCTAATTGTTCCATGGTGTCCCAGGCTAAATCACCCTCTGCAGCTAGTGTACTCACACCCCGATTCACTATGAAATGGCTACTTAGCATATTAGGTGCCCAGTTTAGCATATTAGGTAGAGTGATGGACTAGAACTCTGGAGACCACAGTTCAAATCCTCACGGTCATAGAAATTCACTAGAAAGGGGTGGTAGAATTGGTAAAACCACCCCTTAAATATCTCATGTACCTTGAAAGCTCTTTCAGGGTCACTATAAGTCAGTTCCAACTTAATCACAGAATCATGAAGTTGGAAGGGGCCCACAAGGCCATCATTCAACCCGTCTGCCAAGGCAGGAATACTCATCTTAGGATGTCTGCCAGATGGTTGTCTAAGTTTCTCTTGAATGCCTACAGTGGTGGAGCACTCACCACCCCTTGAGGTAATTGGTTCCATTGCCATACTGCTCTAACAATTAGGAAGTTTTTCCCGATATTCAGTCAAAAGCTGGGTTGGGTTCTAGTAACTTGAGCCTATTGTTGCACTCTGGGTTGATCAAGAACAAATCCTGCTCCTTCTCTGTATGATAGCCCTTCAGATATTTGCAAAGTGCTATCATATCACACCCTTCAGTCTTTTTCTCAAGGCTAAGTATGCCCAGTTATTCCAGTCTTTCCATGGCGTTTCATGGGACACCATGGAGCCCCTAATCATCCTTGTTCCCTTCCTCTAAACTTGTTCCAATTTATCAACATCCTTCTTGAAGAGTAGTGTCCAGAACTGTGCATGGGATTCAAGATTAGGCCTAACCAGTGTCCAATAGAGGGGACCTAGCAACTCATGTGATTTTGAGATTACTGTATATTTGTTTGTTTGTTTGTTTGTTTGTTTCATTTTTATACTGCCCATCTTCCAACAGGAACTCTGGGTGGTTTACAAGTTAAAAACATTGGTATACAAAAAAAGAGGGTGATAGCCCTAAGCAAGATGCATCAGGGGGCGGGAGAGAGAAAAAAATCAAAGTAAATAACTAAATTAATTTAAAGGTCGCCATATGCCTCCCTAAAAAGCATGGTTTTCAAAGCCTTTTTGAAGGTGGGCAAGGACTGTGCTAGGCGCAGCTCACTTGGAAGATGGTTCCATAACGAGGGGCCCACAACAGAGAAGGCGCAGTTGCACGTAGCCGACCTCTGCGCCTCCCTAGGAGTGGGCACCCTGAGTGAGCGCGCCTGCGACATTCGAGTGGGCCTGGCCTCAGTTGACCTCTGGGAGATACGCTCCAACAGGTATTCAGGACCCAAGCCATGGAAGGTTTTGAAAACCAAACCAGGACCTTGAACCTTATCTGGAGAGCCACGGGCAGCAAATGCAGGCGCACCAGAACTGGGATGATGTGATCGTATCTACGAGCACCCACCACCAGTCTGGCCGCCGCATTCTGCACCCGTTGGAGTCTCCGGGCAAGGGTCAAGGGCAACCCCACGTAGAGTGTGTTGCAGTAGTCAATCCTAGAGCTCACGAGGGAGTGCACAACTGTCCTCAGGGAGGACTCATCGAGGTACGGACGGATCTGGGCGATCCTGTGAAGGTGGAAAAAAGCGGCCCTGGAGGCGGCCATCACTTGGGCTTCCAGGGAGAGGGCTGAGTCCAGGACCACACCCAGATTCCTGGCCCTGTCCGTAAGCTGGAGGGAGACTCTCCCCAGACTAGGGAGTGGGCCATTGTACCTGGACGAGGGCGCCCCGAAGAACAGAATCTCGGTCTTCTCCGGGTTCAGTTTGAGCCTGTTAATCCTGGTCCATTCCAAGACCACCTCTAGGCACTGGTCGAGGGAGCGTACTGCCTCCACTGCGGAGGTAAAAAAGGAGAGATAGAGCTGCATATCATCAGCGTACTGATGACAGTGAACTCTAAATCTCCTGATGACCTCAGCCAGCGGCCTGATATAAATGTTGAACAGCATGGGGGAGATTGCCGACCCCTGGGGCACCCCACAGGGGAGCGTCCAAGGGGCCGACAACTCATCCCCAGCTGAACCCGCTGGGACCGGCCGTCAAGGAAGGATCGGAGCCAGCAAAACGCAGAGCCCCCGATTCCAGCCTCGGCGAGCCGATCCAGCAGGACACCGTGGTCGACAGTATCCAAGGCCACTGACAAATCAAGGAGGACAACAGGAAGGAGCACCCCCCCATCAGCCTCCCTAAGGAGGTCATCCTGCAGAGTGACCAGAGCAGTCTCGGTCCCACGAAGCGGCCTGAACCCAGACTGGAATGGATCCAGGATATGATTTTCCTCCAGGTACGACTGAAGCCGGACGGCAGCCACCCTCTCAACAATCTTGCCCAGGAAGGGAACAATGGCAATCGGGCGATAGCTGGCTAAATCGTCCAATGCCAAGCCGGGCTTCTTTAAGGTGGGCTTGGGCTTCAAGCGGGAATGCCTTAAAGGATCCCAAAATAGCATTTGCTTTTTTAGTAGCCATATCCAACTGCTGGTTCATATTCAGCTTGTGATATACGACAATTCCAAGCTCCTTCTCACTTGTAGTACTGTGTGTACCTAACAAACTTAGTGCATTAGAAGAGGGGAGCATCAGCTAGTATATAGCCAGCATCTTGGTATCAGAGAAGCTGTAGCTTGCCAGCTAAAGGCAATGATTCATTATTCTTGGATCATCAACAGATTGTCACTCAGCAGAGTGGAAATCTAATATTTCATCTTTTAATCCTGAGAGAAAGTTGTTTTTGCTTTGAATGTCTAAGCATTCACGTATAAACTTTTGTCCCTAGCACATAAATATATGCCAACTTTACTAAAAAGATAATTATAGTTGCTTCACACGGACATTGGGGGACATTTTGGTGTGTCCATGTCAAGAGACCCTAGGGTCCTGGCAGATGGCTGAGGGTTCATGATTATAAAAAAAGGGGGCAAAGAAAAGATTCAAAGGTTATTTAAGCCTCATCTGTGAAAGCACTTGTAAGCTATGTCTGCAAAACCACTTTCTCAAGAGACATTGCCTCATTTCACCTGGCTGGAATAAGTGACAGATTTTTCACCTTGAAATTGGTACAACCAAGTTATTGATTTAAAAATTTACTCTAATCTAGTAATGAGTTGATTTCAACACTTTTTGCTTGAATGCCTTCTTATCTTTGCTTGCTGCACTGCCATTTCACCAGATTTGCTTTTATGATCTCTGCTCACGTTGGGAAGCTTCAACGACCTCAGACATTCTTTTCATGACAGCATTGACGAAATCACCACAGCCAATTGGATTGACAAGGTCTATGGGCAAAGGAGACAGGGAGGTGGGCAAGGACAAAGGAGGAGGAGGAGGGCAAGGACACCAAGCAGAATAGGACCGGATACAATACATATGCATTCACATATTGAACATGGCTGAAAATAAGAGGAATGTTTCTGATCAAATGGTCCAACCAAATATGAAATGTGACAAAATGTTTTGTATTGGCCCTCTAAATACATTCTGCTCTGTGGCAGAGAATCTATAGCAGTGATGGCGAACCTTTTAGAGACCGAGTGCCCAAACTGCAATTCAAAACCCACTAAGTTTTTTGCAAAGTGCCAATACAGTAATTTAACCTGTATACAGGTGGCTATGAAGGGGCAATGTCGGGTGCCCACAGAAAGGGCTCCAAGTGCCACCTTTGGCACCCGTGCCATAGGTTCGCCATCACTGATCTATAGCATGGCTGAGAGACTAATCACCTGGGCTGGCAATCAGTATGGTTTTGGAATGTCAGAGCAAGAACATAAGAACCAGCCTTGCTGGAACAGGCCACAGCCCTTCTAGTCCAGCATTCTGTCTCACACAGTGGCTCACTGTGTGAGACGGATGGAAGCATCAGAGTTTATTCATCTTGCATCTCCCTCTTCTTTTGGGGAAGTCCCCCCTAACAACTTCCTACAAAGTTTAGGAAAGACTTCATTTTGAGGCTTGGAACAAAGAATGGAAAGGAAAGACCAGAATATTAGGCAGTGGGGTGGGGGGGGGAAATGAATTATGCCAATCAATAGATGCCTCTTAATATGTAGAAAGTCTAACCCCCTGGACAGAGGACACCTTATAGCATGGGGCAAAGGCACTTGGTTGATCAAACCATCCCTTTTAAAAACACCAGCAAAGATGCTCCAGTTTCCCTCTTCATTTCTCTCACAGCTAGAGATGGGCACAAAACGAACAATTTTTCGTTTCCGTTTTTGGTTTTTTGTTTCGTTACGCAACGAAACGACAAATGAATTTTGGCTCCAAAATGAAACGAAACGAACAGAAACACCGGAAATTTTGTCGTGCATTTCATTTTCGTTACTGCAATACAGTGAACTGCTTTAAATGCTAAAAAAAATCACAAAAATTGAAATAAATGGTAACGAAACGGTAACGAAATGACTGAAAACAAATTTTTTGCAAAAATTCACAAAAAATTGAAACGAACCGAAACGGACCCTCCAAACAACAAACGACAAACGAAACATTTTTTTTATTCGTGCCCATCTCTAATCATAGCCTTTGAAGTAGGTCTATTTATTTATTTATTTATTTATTGAATTTCTAGAACACCTGATTTCCCAAATAGGGACTCTGGGCAGTTTACAAGAAAGCAAATGCATCAGTAATTAAAAGCAAATAAAACAATAAGCAGTAAATACAAAAACATAAACTAAACATACTATGGGATTCAGAACCCGCCAATAGGAAAACTAGTTGTTGTGTGGAATGGAGCTTATCAGTAATGTGAACTTCCAATGGTGTCCTTGTGTCCTTGTTTCTTTCTTCCCAAACAGTTCATTGTTTCTGGATGCCTCTCCATCGGTGCTGAGAAGAGCCCTACCGAGTGTGCAGTGAGTCACCCTGAACTTCTATTCTCTTCTGTTTAAGAACAGTTTTCTCTCTGTACCTCATGACACCTGAAATGACCAGCTAAGGCTTTGCAGATCTAGCACCACTCAATTCCAGTCGGGTATCACAATCAGAGTCCTGCCAGAAAATGTCTGGCGTCGCAGACACACAACTCCAAACGCACATTCAATTGTGGAGCATAGCGGACATTTTTCACGGTTCCTTAGCATAACCTATCTCACAGGGTTCTAATGAGGATAAATGGCAGGAGGAGTAGCATAAATGTCATCTTGAGTGCTTCAGGGGAAATAGCAGGTGTAAATATAATATAACAACACGAAGGGAAAAAAGTAGGGGTGATGATACTTCAGGGGCCTTTAGTGAAGCCATAAACATTAGGATCTCCCACTGTGGGAAGCAGTTGGTTCAGAATACTGCATTGTAAAATCAAATGCTGGAGATAAGGCAACATCTTCCTCAGAGTAGACAGAAGCACCAATAAAGACACAATTGTCCAACGTGTTGACTGGTATGTTCATCACTGTCGTTTCTATTCAGAGTTTGCCGGTGTGAATAGAGTCTCATGCCATGCCTAAGCAGAGATAGCTGTTGAAGAGAAAGGAGGAGCGCATGCACAACAGGGAACCATGTCTCTGTCATTCCTCATTCAGTTCTCTCTTCCTCATTCAGTTCTCTCAAGAGCTTTTGCCCATCTCTAGCCTGACCAGCTTTTGTCTCTGACAGCCCTCCTCTCGAATAAAGCATCCCTGCCTCTTGATTGATATGTGACATAAGGCAAACCCACTTGCCTGTAACAGAGACTGGCTGATACTCTGAGTCATCCATCCCCAAACTTCCTCTGGTCCCCTCCTCCAGATAGGTTGGATCACCACCTGCTATCGTGTCTACTCAGCTGTGCTGGTCTAAATAATCAGGAAAATCCCTCTTAACTCATCTCAGCAGTAACCTCCATTCAGTGCCTCTGTTTTCCAGGTGAAAGGCTCTCAAGCCATGAATATCATCAGTGCCATCTTTGCATTACTTGGAATACTGGCCTTTATAGTAGACTTGAGCATAAATGGACCTTTTCATTCTGATGACAGTCATCAATATTCCCTGGTCATGGTAAGTTTCCACACATTAGCAGTCTTGTTGATAATGGCAAGGGGGTTAGGAAACAGCCAGGTGGGAGGGAAATGTTGGGTTACCAATCATGCCTGCTCACCATGCTTGATATGATCAAATCACCTGGAGTCTGTCTGTGGATCCCATTTGGTAGACCAGCTTCAAGCTGTTGGTGGCACGGTTGCCAAGAAAAAAAATTCTGAGTGGCTGTGGGTCAGATCACATGTTCAAATTAAAGGAATATTTCCAGCTCTTATTCCTCCAGGCACGCAAGTCTTTCCAGCTCTTATGATATTATTCCTCCAGGCACGCAAGTCTTTCAGAGCCACCTGCCAGGGATAGCAGGCAGGCAGACAAAGTTGTGCTAGCTCATTACCAAAGGTGTAGAGAGGCAAGGCTATGTTAGAATACAGAGCATCATCCTCATAAAATTGCATGACACCTGGTTAAAGAATCTGTGCCTTATCTGTGCCTTATCGGCCAAAACTGCCACCAGTACCTTCTGCTTTTTTGGTACTGTGAAGCTCACTCCAGTTTTAGGATGATGTTATAGTGTGAAAGCTTCTCTAGTAGGAACTGCCCGAAGAGCTGATAGTGATAGAGAGAATGGAAGTGACATGTTCCAGCTTCTACAGCTCCAACATAAATCCCTTAGACATCCTCTGCATTCATTGGCTATGGCTAGAGGTTGCATCACCACTGTTTGCCCTGGTACACGATAGTGACCACGTTTAGGGCTTGCTTACATATTAACATATGGACTTTGAACCCTAATTAAACGAGGATGTAAAAATGACTGGCTTTGTGATACTGTTTATCATTGCTAACTCTGAAATGCTCCAGCTGGAGCAGGAGCCAGAGAATATCAGGAACAACTTCCAATCTATGTCTTGTCTCTCCTGCCTTCACATGTTCTCAATTACACAGAAACATACATCCCTATATCTTCAAATTGCTTTCATCAGAATCAAAAGTGTTCTGTTAGGAAAATTTTATTTTTCATACAGACTTCGGTTCACTGGGGAGTTCTGCAGAGTCCATCCTTACTCCTTGATAGGCACGCGTAGCATCGTGGCCCAACTACCTGCGTGGTTATCTGGAAGTTGAGTCATTGCAACTGGACTTCTTTTCTTGAGAGATCAAAACGTTTTGCTGCTCATCCAAGCAGCTTTGCCAGACTGACGAAGGCCGCGGTCATACCTGCGTTTTCTCCGTAGTTTCCCTTCGGCTAACTGCGCATAAAAAGAACCCGGCCAACCACGCCCCTTGAACAGCGAAGTTTCAATAACCACCGCCAGGGGCTGGATTTAGAAACGTTGCTTGAAAATGCTTACTTATTTGCTTCTGTAACCACGACAGGTCACAGAAAATACACAGTAAAATCAGTTGTTCCCCTTTTTCGACAGCTTAAACACCATGGAGGCTTGGAAAGTAAAGCCGGAAAGAAGGGGAAATGGGAAGTAGACAGGTAGAGACGGAACCAGAATAGGAAAATACAACACAGAAGAGAGGAAACTGACTGCACATTAAAAACCACGTGACCGCCCGAAAAAAAAAATACACATGAAATTTATATACGCAGAGAACGCTGGTGTGACCGCAGCCAAAGCTGCTTGGATGAGTAATGAAGCATTTCAATCTCTCAAGAAAAGAAGTCCAGTTGCCATGACTCAACTTCCAGATAAGCTCCCCTGGATGACTGAGAATCTTCACAGACATACCAGTGTGGTTTTCCCTTGGCAGCTAAATAGTCAAGCTACACACGAAGAGTCGGTCACGACTGTAGCAACACAACACAACACAACACAACACACACACACACACACACACACACACACACACACACACACACACACACACACACACACACACACACACCACTAAATTAATGTTGATCTGTACCAAACCTGAATGTTTCCCCATAAGTTATAGCACTGCCAACCACTCAAAAATATATAAAAATAAAAATCAAGCCCCAAGCTGAATTGACATTTGCTTGAAAACTTAAAAGGCCTTCTTACGGGATTCCCTCAGCATCATCAGTGAAAGTAGAAGAGAAAATGTTTGTTTTCAAACTGGTGATTAGCTTATAACATTGGGTATGTTTTCTTTTATGGGGTGGAAGACTGGCAATAGGATCGCCATCGTGTTGTTGACATTCACCATCGTGGAATTTTGCATCGCATCTGCCACGGCCTATTTCTGGTGCCGGGCAACCCGCTCTGACTCCAATGAGGTGACTGCATAATTCTCATCAGGATTCTAATAGCACCAGTGTTTGGGGATTAGAGTGTAGTAGTTGCTTTTAATTGCAGCTTGTCTTGCTGACAGAAACACACACAGGGAGAGAAGTGAAAAAGCTGTGGTGGGGAAGTTGGCACAGCGAGGCTGGGTAAGTAATCCAGGGGAGGGATGTTTAAGGTCATGGGGAAATTTGGGCGCTTTTACACGACCCCTAAAATCCGAGGCAAAGGGCTCCCAGATTCATGTTTTCCCACCAGCTTTGGACTTTAAAAAAAATTAAGTACGACCATGCCTACCTAAGCGCGTCCCAGCGCATTTTTCAAGTACCTGGCCTCCAGAAGGTAAAAAATCTTCCGATGCGGATTGTAAAGCTGTGAATGCCGAGTTCCCTCGCCTTCTGTTTGTTTTTTTGTCCCGCCCCCCTTTAAGAGACAGGGAGGTGAGCCTGCATTTTTTTTCTCCCTTTTTTCTACCTCCCCTCACGCAGACAGGAACACTGGAGTGCAGAAGAGTGGGAACACAGGAAGAGGGACAAACCCCCACGATCTCTGGTCCGAATGTAAGTTGCAGGCGGATTTTAGAGGTCGTGTAAAAGCGCCCTTTGTTAAGATGGGGTTAAAGAAGGGAGTGGGGTGATAAGTATTATTTAAGGCCTGGTCCATTCAAGCATATTTTGATATCAGTGGGAGATGAATCAGTCCCTCAGAGCAGAGATGTACGACACGGACCATGGGCTTCATGTTGCCCCCATTTATTTTTATGCTTTACACAAGATCCCAGGGAATCCCTGCTGCAAAACAAACTTTCATAACAATAACAATAAAACCAATTCGTCATCATTTCCCCCTTAAGAATGGTGGCCGTTCCTTCAAAATTGGGAAGTGTGCAGCTTTGCACCCTATTAAGGGGTTGGCGCTTAACAGCAGTCTACTTCTAAATAAAGTAGGGAGCGTGTGCTTTCCAGCTGCAAAGGAACATATTCTTAAAGACAACACGTGATTTTGTTTTGCTCCTTTTTGTGGTGAAGGAGGGGATCTTTGGAGGAACTGGGGATATAACTGGACAGAAAGGAATCTGAGAGATGGTGAGGACACAAGTGAACCTAATGCCTTCTGTCTTCTAGGCCATATTGATCGACCCAAACACCATCAGGACAGATACTGAGGTTGCTTCTGTAGAGTCATCAACAAACTGTCCGCCAAATTCCAATGATGTAAGTTATGCGCTAAAGGTAGAGACTGTGTAGAAGACTCAAGTGGAGGAATCTGTATGGAAAAAGCAAACCAGCCACATCTCTTCTGAGGTGTCAACACTGGCCCTTTCCTGCATGACAGAGTTCCTTCAGTTACTGCCAGTATTCTAGCTGCCAGGCCAATGAAGTCAAAGGGACTATCTCTCTTTTTTCTCCAGTACAGTCTCAGTTTTAGTCTGGAACTGAGAAGCATGTGGCTTGATATGCTCTGCTTTGGACTAGGAGGTGGCTGGATTCCATTTTGCATAGGCTGTGTACGGAATGAGCTGTGAGTCTGGCATGTGGGGTATTAAAATGTCAAAATGTGTTTAATGGCAGGATTGATCTAGTAGTGACGAGGGTGGTGGTCACGGGATAGCTGGGGACCCAGAGGAGAACATGGAACCAAAGCACATCAAAATACCGACAAGGGCATTATTTTTTTTGCTTTGGGCGGGCTCTGTCGCTGACCCAGACACAAGATGAAAGAGAAACAGTGTTGATTTGGATGGGTCAATCCCCAGTGTTGAGACTGGTTTGTAAAGACTGTCTACCAAATTCAGCTTAGGAGTTAGCTGGCTTGTCCCCAGTACTTAATAAATGCCTCCCTTGTGCTCCAATATGGAAGCATGGGTTCAGTGGAGATGTCTGTAGGCAGGTTGACTGGTCTTGTGGAGGTGATCAGCAACACTAGGTGTTCTGGAGCACTGTTGACTATACTTCTATTTATATTTCAAGTAACTGTATATATGTGCCCATTAAAAATATTTCATACAACAACAACCACCCTGGCAATTTTTCTGCTAGTTTTCTAGAAGATTCATCTCTTTCTGATGGATGCATAGCTTGCAGCTACAGGAAGCTCAAATAGCTGTTTGTATTTCTACTTTCCACTAGCCCTAGTCTTGATGCAGCCCTTGGGCTGTAAACATACAAACTCTCAGAGAGAAGAACCCATTGCATATTCTGGGTCACTGAATCCTATTCATTCCGGAGTTATACACTGCTGTCTAACATTCAGAGGTTTTGTAAGAAATGGCATCCAGTTTATTTGTGACACCAGGAAAGGTGGGGGGGGGGTAACATTTTGCCTCCCCCTAAATGATTCTCATGATGGACCTATGGTATTTCTTCATGTCTTTCAAAATCAGCCATGGTGCAGAGGCATACCCAAGAAGAAGACTTGATCTAAGTCCCCTTGGGACAATCTTTGCTCCAACAATGATAACAAGGAGAAGAGAGTCCTGCTGGCTTAAAACAGCCTCCCACAATCTATGTCCCTCCAGATGTTTTAGACTGTATATTCCACCAGTCCTAACAAATATGAACACTGGTTGAGAATGAAAGGATTTGAAGTCTAACAACATCTGAAGTGACCCAGGTTGGGAATGACTGATTTAAAAGAAAGTGGCTTTCCAACTGAGAATACGTCTGCGGGAAAGCCCACCTGAGGTCTGTTGCAATGAACAGAAGCTACACAAGAACACTAAGTGCTCTTGAATAGGCTCAGTTCATTTCAACTGGGGTGGTGGAAAAACATACACATCCTGGTAGATCATGCCTTTGGTCTTCCAAAGTTTTGGGTGGTTTTATTTTCCTGTTGCCTGTTTGTTTAGGGCTGCATATTGTGTTAACCAGCTGGCATTTCTGGGATTTTTAAATTGTTCTTTTAAGGATCAGAGTGTGTCAAGACTGGGATCTACTCCATTAACTTCTAAGCATTTGGGTTAATGTTTATTCAGAGCATGTTTTCATGGGACATTTCTAATGCGTATTTAATGCCTGTCTGTCAAACAGGGATAGCAAATTTTGACTGACCTCACAGAGGTCTAATTCCTTATAGCTGTTTACTCGATCCTAGACAAATTTAGGTTTTAGATTCTGCAGATGATTCACTCTTTCTAAGACTGATCTTGCTTTTCATGGATATGATTTTTGTAAAAAATTAAATAAAACACGTACCAACGAAACATGTCTATCTTTTGGTTATTCTCTACTGCAGGAAGACACATTCCCCTGCAGTTTTAACTCTTATTCTGACTCAGAAGAAATCGGGTGCCAGAGAGCCAACCCTTCTATCTTGTTGCCTTCTTATTCCTGCCTGGCAGCTACTCCACCGAAAGAATTCAAATGAATC
The DNA here is from genome assembly GCA_037367245.1 of Phrynocephalus guinanensis. Lineage (NCBI taxonomy): Eukaryota > Metazoa > Chordata > Lepidosauria > Squamata > Agamidae > Phrynocephalus > Phrynocephalus guinanensis. Next base: position 86,741,860 of record CM074732.1, read on the forward strand.
TGAGGCAGAAAATATTGCATGCTTTATGTTTCTTTGGGAAAGTTCAAACAGATCAAAATTGGGAAAAGAAGGAAAAGAACAAATCTGTTACCACTTAAATGACATACTTACTAAACAAAAGAAGTGGCACCAGCAAAAAGGACCGGTGAGGGTTGTAAGAAATATTCAAAAACCCATGTGAGGGCACTGCTTTTGTCAGATTTATTCATTTATTTATATTTCTATCCCGCCTTTTTTCCTCGAAGGACCCAAGGTTGACACAAGCTCATAAAATGTTGTGCACGTCTTTGAACTCCTCAGAAGCCTCTATCTGTCAAGCTCAGAAACCTAAATAGTTCTGAGAAACAGCTGATTTTTATACCTGTACAGTAATACCTTGGATAAAGAATGTCTCGGATAACAAATTTTTCAGATAACAAATGGAAATTTCTGGGTATAGGGCTGCCTCAGATAACAAATGTTCCCTATGGGCTGCCTCGGATAACAAATGTTTCATAATACATTGCAAAAAAAGTATACCCAGGATGTACTGCACCCCTTGTAGTTTGTGGAGGGGTGGGAGGAGTAAGAGCGTTTTTTCCCATGTGTTTTGAGCTATTTTGTTTTGCTGAGGGATTTGGATCTTTCAAACTTGGAAAGGTAGGGAGATAGCTTTTATTAATCTTTGCACTGCTTTGCTTTGCATTTACGGCAGGAAAAGGCTGTGATAATCCTGCTGCTTTCTTCTGTTCATGTTTACAATCTTTTTCATTGCTCTGCAGGCAAGAACAGGCTGGGTTTCTCTTGCTGCTTATGTTTGTTTGCATTTTCCCCCATTTCCTTGGGTAGGAATAGGCAGGGGTAGTCTTGCTAGTTTCTCTTGTCCGTGTTTGCATTGCACTGCAGGGGAGGTGTTCTGGAGGGGGGTGTTCCAGCATTGCAGGCCTTTAAAGTGCACTTTATAAAGAGGTCTGGAAACAACAACAACAACAACAACACCCAGTTTTTTTTTCCTTTTCTCGGACCTCTAGAATGGATTAATTGGTTTCCCATTCATTTCAATGGGGAAACCACGTTTTTGATAACAAATTTTTCAGATAACAAATTGCCTCTGAGAATGAATTAAATTCTTTATCAGAGGCACCACCCATTGCAATCAACATTTGGAGAAATTCTCACGACACCTGATAGAACTTATTCTGAAAATCCACAAAAGCCTCTCCAATCCCCTCTGTGGGTTGTGACTGAATGCAACCATCCCTTCCATCATATAGTTTGAACATCAGCCATGTTACCTTTCCCTCCACCTCTTTGCTTTGTTGCCACCTTTCCTGATGAAGAGTTCTGAAGGTTCCAGAAGCTTGCACACTATACTGTAGCTCTGGATTCACCTTATATAGGTAGTGCCCAAACATGAATTATGTAGTACTAAATAGAAGGTTTAGAACACACACACACTGACATGTGGTTTCAGCTGCCCAAATGCTGGACATCCACACTGAAAGTCTAGTGTTCATATTGGAATAAGCATTGCTTGAAATTCAGTATCCATTTTGAAAGCTGGCATTTTATTCTGCACCTGCTTGTACTTATGCGGGTTGCCTGCCTTGTTTTTCCATTGCACTGTGCAGAGACAAATGGAGGGGGCTGCAGAAATGGACTACATCAGTCTGATATGAAGTGTCGCAAAGGAGAGACAAATCCTGGAAGAGTTGGTTCAGCTTAAAATGGTGACCCAAGAAACTATTTAGAGCAGAACAGAAGGTTGCAAAAGCTACTAATGCAACGAGAGAGCTTATTAAAAATAGGAGACGGCTGCTTAATATAGAAGCACAGACAGGATACATCTTTCGCTGGTGTAAATTGCTTTGACTTTCTTGTCTATACTGGCATGAGGAGGGTTTATTTATCTCACCTGGGAATTCATCTCTCCGGTTGCCTTGACTGATATGGAGGCATGTACAGGCATTGTGTGTGTGTGTGTGTGCAGCTAAACTGAAGCATTAGGAAACTGCCATTGTACAAGGCAGCCAAATAAAGCCCACACAGCACTTGCAAGAGATAAACAACACGGCGGTTTCTCAGGCAACATTATGTAACAACTAGATATAGGGCAACCCAGCATATGAAATGTAGCATTGGAGAAATTTCTCCCTTTATTTTTTTTTTAAATGTATAATTTGTCGGACTACTTGGAGGCAGCACCATGCTTTAAAAATCTGTCTGGGATATCTCCTAGATCACCACCTGTTAGAACGGGAATGCGGACCGGACAATCTGATCTGCAGTCTGGCTGTTTATATGGCCAAAAGGTTTGAGGAAAGCATAGCATGAATACGAAGGACAAGCTATGAACAAGGCTCACCACTAGAAAAAGAAAATAAAAACAGTAAATAAAAAATATTATTTCCAGGAAAGTGAAAAACACAAGGCCAAATGATTTGTGGAATAATAAATGAATAAAGATCTTGGTGACATGGCAGAAAAGTGTGGGTCAGGTAGGCCTCCTTATGCAGGGAACTGCAGTTTCATTGTGGTAGCAAAGAAGGCACCTTGCACACTAATGATGAAACAATGATTAATTCCTGCTCAATGGATGCCATCTCCGAAAAAGATGACAGCAAATGTGGGGGTGGGGGAGTCTTCTGGAATAGAAGCTGAGGCTGAATGGAAGTGACTCGCCCAAGATAAACAGTAAGGCCGCATTTGTGTCTTTCTCTTTCTTCCTCTTCTCTTGTCTAAAATAGTAACATTTCAATATAGAGATAAAAAGGGGAAACGAGGAAAAAGCCAGAGAATGATAGATTGGACGAAGACTAAAAAGACTGAGCAAATTATTTTCCCAGGTCCAAACTAAACCTTCTTACCTTGTCAAGGAGGAACGAAATGTATCAAACTAGGGCCGATGGCCCAGAGTTAAAATACACTACCAGTAAGTACCATGGCAAGGATCCCAAAAGTCTCATTGTGGGTTGTGCTCATGGCACATGGTTTGATGTCTGAAGACTGATTCGGAAATCCTTTTCAGCCATTCTACATGGTGGTGGTTATTGAACTTGCCTCTGAAACACAAGGAACAAGTAGGGCAGCAGTGGGCAGGTATCATAATCTAAATCCACACGGCTGCCCCAAGTTGCCATGGCTGCCAGGAGTTTGCCTGGGGCACCAAACACATCAGCCCCACTCCCCTGCCTGCCTGCCCCCCCCTCTGTGTGTGTGTGTGTGTGTGTAAGAAAGATAAAAACTACTGATCCCTGACTCTCCCTTCCTATTATTCCTATTTGGTGTTGTTTTTAAAAAATCTCTCAGGGAGACCAGTTTCAAGCTGAGGGCACCTACAACTATGGCAGAATCCTCTGGGAAACCAAACACAGGTCACCCCTAAAAACCTGGGAGCCTTAATCCAAGTGGGAGTCATCTCACCATGATGGGATTGGGAAGACTTGAAATATCTAATGCACAAGGAGAAGAAATGTTCACACATTGTAGTCTTCTTATAGGGGAAGGAGGTGTGTTTTGGTGCTGGTGGTTGTTGTTTAGCAACAGGCCAACCCTGCCACTAGTTAGGGAGAGGCAGCTACCTCAGATGGCAGATGCTAAGAGGAAGTGGGAGCAGCCAGCAGGTGTTGGAGTCCACAGTTGCATGCATCTTGTTAGCTCTTGAGGTAGCTTGATGCTCTCTCAGTAATGGCAGATTATATTGTCTTGTTGTCGGCCTATGTGTGCATGCATGGCACTGGGGAAGGCACCACCTTCCTGCCTTCTACTTCAGGCTGCCTTCAGCCTTTGCTCAGTGAAGAAAATGGATTCCCAAGCATTCACCTCCTTTGGATTGTGTTTTCTCTTGCGTTACTGCAAGCTATAAACAGAGCACTCTGCCTTCCACTTTGAGAGTCTGGAATCAACAACACCTGAAGCAACTTTCTCCCCCTTTTGTCATCTCAGACCCACTGTGTTTAGTGCATCAGGATGCCTTTTAGTCTTCAACTCTAAGTGTGGCACATCATGCAAAAGCTGTAGGCCCACCAAGATCAACCTGAGGCAAGAGGCAGATGTTAGTGGCAGCCCATGTCTGAAGGACAGAAATTCTTAATGAAAGTGTCATCAAATGAGCTTTTCCCACCACAAGCTTACGCAAATTAGCTTACTTTGTTTGATTATTGGTCTTCAGGATTTAAGCATGGGATTTCTCTGAAGCTCGATTTCATGAACCTGAAAAGACTGCCTCAGTCACCACTCTACAATATTAATGTGCTTCCAGCTCTAATTACAGGCAGTCTTTCATGCCTCTTTCTGGTCTGATATCAAGGCTAATGGTCCCTATGATGCAAGGATGACTGGCATATATGCATTGCAATGTTTTCACCAGTGAGCATTCCCTTCACCTCACATGATGAGAAACATGGTGGCTTTAGTTCAGGGGAAGCAACCCTCGAGTAATGACACACTGAAATATTTGTTTAAAAATTACAGACAGATGCGGCCTCTCAAAGTTGATAGCAGTATGGTTGCAATTACATGACTGGTGGCTGTAATTATTCAAAACTGGGACTTTGGGCAAGGCTGCAAATGCCACTATTATACAGCAGCAACAAATGGACACCTAACCTGTGTTGAACAGACACATTGCATTAGGCACTGCATTATTATTTCCTTTACTGCTAATGGCCCACCAACTGCCTTTTTAAGGGGAGACCTGGATTTGAACTCCAAGCACAGATCTGCTGAATTCAGAGATTCTCAATGGCTTGCAGTCAATAGCCCAGATGGTACTAATGCCTTTTAATAGCTCTGTTGCCTAGTGATTAAAATGTTCTTTACTAGATTTTCAGTCAGAGACCATATGCATGACCAGTTCACTGGAGTTATCTGTGATGGTATCATTCCCAAGACCTGAAAAGGCATTACTTAAAGCCTGCAGTTGTTCTTCCATCAGCTGGATGGAGGGGGGGACATATGATGGCACCTGCACTGGTCTTAGCAAAGCAAAGAGCCTGGAAAGAGCCTATTATATTGACTAGACATGGGCACGACTCGGCAAAATTGTCGTTTCCGTTTTCGGTTATCGTTTCCCGTTACGTAACGGAAACGGTAACGATAATTAAGCCGTCAGAACTCGAACTCGAACCGAAAAAAGAAAAATTTGGTCGGGTTTTTCGTTTCCGTTTGTGGCATGGTGGCGATTGCGCAATGCGAAGCACAGAAAAAGTTTTTAAAAGTTTTTTTAAAAAACCCCGACTCCCGGCCAAAAAAGCAAGTGAAAATATGCCTGCTTGAGGCTTTGCCACCTACTAGAGGGGTGGTTTCTGGGGCATCCCCGGCCTTTCCCCCCTCTTCTCCTGTCCTGGGCTGCTTGCACCAGGCTGGGGGGGGGTCATCCTCGTCGTTTCGCCATGCCATGCGGTGGGGGGGATCCAAAATGGCGACCACAATTTTTCTTTTGAAATCATGGTCAAAAAACACACCAAATCACCACAGAAACATGTGAAATTTATTTATTTTAAATGCCTGAATTTTAATAGTAGCAGCAGTGGGTTTTTTATAGCAATAAAACGTCGTATTGATTTTATTTTATTTTATTTTTTATTTTATTTTTTTAGACCTACCCATTTGGGCTGGGCACGGGATGGGACCGTGCAAATTGTTTGAACCATTCCACCAATGGCATCACCAGGTTTTTGACTGACACTTCTGGATGTCTCGGAGGGCATAAAAAGCCGATGCACCTTCCAGAAATCGCAGTCGGGTGTATGGATGTGGTTGAGGGAGGAGGGCTGGCTGCTGGTGCTGGTGTGATCCGATCGAGATTGAGGAGGGAGGCTGGAGCCTTTAGGATTTAAGTTAGGCAGGCAGGGAGGGAATTGAATTTAGAAAATAATTTCTTTGATTCCCTGCAGCTTTGTCTGCTGAAGGGAATAGCAGTTTATTCTTTATTTCTTCTCTTGCAGTTTGTGAGGATTTTTTTTTCTGATATTGGATAAAGGGGGAGGTTCGACTGGGAGTGGGAGGTGTGGATTTATTTTAAAAATATATTATATACTACCATTTATTTTCTATTTTCCCAACTTCAATTTGCTTGCACACACACACATTTGGGGTGCAAGCCAAGAACAGAACCTCTATCCTAAGTAGAGATGGGCACGACTTGAAAAAAAATTTTTTTCGAGTTGTCGTTAGTCGGGCCGGTTCCGTTTCGGCTCGTTTCCGTTTTTCGCGAAAATTTGCAAAAATTAGTCGGTTCGTTTTTTCGTTTTTTCGTTGTCGTTAGTACTGGTTTGGGGAGGGGGTAGCGGGCTCCTGGAGGGAGCTGCAGGAGTCAGCCAGAGCCACAAGTGACGGACTGGCAGACTCTTTGCACCCGCTGTGTCTCACGTACTTGCATGTAGTGCAATGCAAGTAGATCTGGCTTAGGGTTAAGACGGCTTAGCGCAACGGCTAGGGTTAGGCTAGTTACGGGTGAGGTTACGGTGAGTATTGGGGTGCATCTGGGTGCCTCTCTGACCCACTTAGAAGGACAGTGTACTGGCGTATGGGTTAGGCTTAGGGTTCGGGTTTGGGCTACGATTAGTGGGCTGTTTATGCCCGATTGGCACATCCCAGAAGTCTCTGTGGTCAACCTGGCCAAGTGGCCATGCGATTGGTGGAAAATTTGCATGGTCTACTCCCATGGGAGAGCCCATCATTGCAAATGCGCAGGTGTAAAAAAATAAAATAACATAAAATAAAATAAAATCAACGGAGACTTTTTTTGCAAGAAAAACCCACTGCTGCTACTGTAAAAATTCAAGCATTTAAAATAGCTAATTTTCGCATGTTTCTGTGGTGCTTTGGTGGGGTTTTGGGCAACTATTTCAAAAAAAATATTGCGGTCGCCATTTTGGATCCCCCCCCCACCGCATGGCAAATGGATGCGCCCTCCCAGCCCGGTACAGTCAGCAAAACCTGGCCATGCGATTGGTGGAATGGCTCCAAAACTTTGCATGGTCCACTCTCATGGGCGAGCCCATCATTACGAATGCGCAGGTGTAATAAAATAACATAAAATAAAATAAAATCAACTGAGACTTTTTTTGCAAGAAAAACCCACTGCTGCTACTGTAAAAATTCAAGCATTTAAAATAGCTAATTTTCGCATGTTTCTGTGGTGCTTTGGTGGGGTTTTGGGCAACAATTTCAAAAAAAAAATTGCGGTCACCATTTTGGATCCCCCGCACTGCATGGCAAATGGATGCGCCCTCCCAGCCTGGTACCAGCAGCGCAGCAGTAGCAATAGCCAAGGAGAGGGGGGCGGGGAAACCCCTCCCCAAATAAAGCACCCTTCTGGCCTGGTAGGTGCCCTCAGACAGTTTTCGCCTACTTTTAGGGCCGGGAATCGGTTTTTTTTTAACTTTTAAAAACTTTTTTTCTGTGCCGCTTGGCATTGCGCGATGCAAGTAACGAGCACGACAAATCAGACCAAATTGTTCGTTCGTCGGTTCGAGCTCGAAGTCTGGGGCAGTGATTCCCGTTACCGTTTCCGTAGAGTAACGGAAACAAGTAACGGAAACGGAAACGGGAATACCGCTAAGTTGTGCCCATCTCTAATCCTAAGTGATATCCTAACTGCCCACTCGCCCGTCCGCCCGCGCCGCCACCCGCCTGCGGCCCGCGCCACCGCCCGCCCACTCTCCCACCCACGGCTGCTGCCCGCCCACCGCCTAGGGCGCAAAAACACCTAGCCCCGGCCCTGATTGCGGACGCCCCTATGCTCTGGGAAGTCAAATCGCGCTAAATCGCGGTGGAAAGGACAAACGACAAACGGAAACGACAAATTTTTGAAAAATTTTGCGACAAACGGAAACGACCCGAAACGGACCCGTTCCAACAAGCGAAAACTCGAAACGTCATTTTTTCTGGTCATGCCCATGTCTAATATTGACAAATCCTGTTGCTTGGTGTAGTAAGTGACAACTAGAATAGGCCCAACAGAGCTCTGGTTGAGTCAACGCCTCTGTAGGTTTCACTGATTCTATAAACCTAATGTAGTTGCTTATAGTTGTCAACAACACTAAGTAACAGAATTTCACCCATTGTATACTTCTACTCCCTGTGCCTGATGATTACTTTTGGTAAAGTAACTGAATCCTACACAGCCACACTGCTTTGAAAGGGGATACAAAAAGCAAAGCCCAGCATGCTGCTTATACATTGCCCCATAGCATTTAAAGCACTCTCTGGCTGGTTTACAATTGAATTATTTTATTATTTTATTTTATTTTATTTTATTTTATTTTATTTTATTTTTGAGCATTTTTACCCCTGTCTTTCTCCTTGGAAAAAGACCCAAGGTGGCTTACAATATTGAGGGACAATATACAGTCCAATACAATTAAGAAATATTCAAGTTTAAGAACAGGGGATTGAGGGGTATCTTACAACATTAGAAGGCAACATTAAAGCTAAAAGAGAACACTAGCAGTTAAGAAAAGAGTATAAATTCTATGTAGTCATGTACGGTAGACCATCATTCTAATAGTTATGAGGGATGTGAACTAACACTTGATAACATAGTGTCAATGTAATCACACAAGGAGAGATACAAACACAAAGTTATAAGCGGTTATAAACAAAAAGTCTGTGTAGCCATGTATTTTAAATTCATATAAAAGTCACATAACATTTATTTATTTATTTATTTTGAATATTTTTACCCTACTTTTCTCCTTGGAAAAGGAAATCAGTCAATGCAATCATGTATGGTAATCCATATAAACTTGCATAGTAGGAAGTCCCTCATTCAGGGAAAGCTTGCCTGAAGAGGTAGGTCTTTGCCTGCTTCTGGAAAGACAGCAGAGACGGGGCAGTCCTGGCCTCCAGCGGGAGGGAGTTCCAAAGTCTGGGTGTAGCAACAGAGACAGCCCTTTCATGTGTTCCCACAAGATGTACCTGTGAGGGTGTCGGGATGGAGAAAAGGGCCTTTATGATCCATGAGAAGCAAGGATCCAGCAGACATGTGGTGGGCCTCACCTCCCCAAGGGTCCTGACCACATCATCTGGCTGTAGGAGAAGAAAGTCATCCATTCATACAGGACAGTTTGTGTGTGTGTGTGTGTGTGCTTTATTTACCAGCTCTGGATCAATAGCAGCATCCGAGGTAGCCCATCTGTTCAATTTTCTCTGCAAATTCTTTGCAGCGAGTTACAGAGTGGTCTGTGTTATCCACCAGTGGATCAGCCAGTAGCAGACTTTTTGGAAAAGTCCTGCTGGGCAATTTTATGCTGAATCTATGGTGGTAGAGAAAATATGATTTATTTGCTGCGTCCACTGCCTTGGAATAAGCTTTCCAAAGACCCTTCACTTTTTCTTTATCTGTTTCAATCTGGGTTTTCAATTTTGCAGGCTACACATTGTGCCACCTCCCCTAGCAAGCTGGATACTCATTTTATTGACCTCAGAAGGATAGAAGGTTGAATGACCCTTCAATCAAGTTACCTGGGATTGAACCCTGAGTCGTAAGCACAGTTTGGCTGCAGTACAGCAGTTTAACTGCTGTGCCATGAGGCAAGTCTGGGTTATGCTGATGTGGATGACTCTTATGTTTCGAGATGCTGTACGGAAAGCTAAAACATTGTTTGGTGCATTTTGATTTCAAAGTGTATGCTACGAAGGCTGAGCCCTTGAATCAAAAGATGCTTGCCATCCTCAGGGCCAATGAGTAACGTGAATGGAATCTGCAGGTACTGCTCTTGTCACAGGCATCCCTCTGGGTCACAAATTGCTTGCTTTTGCTACCAGCTCAACTTTTCAGCATCGTTTAGCGTCAATGCTATGACAAATGCCCTTGTGGGCTAATTTTAAAATACCACCTCCAACGTAATTGAATACTATCATGTATAGAAAGATCTCGTGCTTTTTCTGGTGGTAAGCACACCCCAGGAAAAAAATCTTTCAAATGTTGGTGTAGGTATGGGGCACTGTTGGCGAATCTGTAGCACAGGTGCCAAAGGTGGCACACAGAGCTTTTTCTGAGTGCACGCAACATCAACCCCTCATAGCCACAGCACTTCCCCCTTCACTCAGAGGACACCACTGTGCTCTGTGCAGAGAGCTGGGCAAAAGGGAAGCAGTGGCTTGTGGGCTCATTTGTAGCCCAAGGCAGACAGTTGGATGGGATGCTACTCTTTGAGAAAGCGAGGATCGAAGAGCAGGCTTTTGAATTTCCCGCAGTCACAGCCAGGGTGCGGTGGTGGCAGGAAATTCAAAAGCCTGCTCTTCGATCTTGACTTTCCCAGTAGCACCCGAAGCATTTGTAACCCGGGGTACCACTGTATTAAGTTCAAATTGTCGTATTGGCACTTTGTGAAAATAAGTGGGATTTGAATTGCAGTTTGGGCACTCGGTCTCTAAAAGGTTCGCCATCACTGGGCAAGGGTAATACCTTTCTCTAAGGCCATTTGAGCTTGTGGCAATGATACCGATGGCATTAAGATCATGATAGGTGGTGACAATCTATCATTCTGAGGCAGAAGGGAAATCCGGATCCTTGGAAGGTTCTTCTCAGGACTTGCCTTGTTGCTCCGCTGCCCTGTTTCATGTGACCTAGTATGAACGAAAGTAATTTGCGCTAATTATGTCTGCAGTGTGTAGCGGGCTAAGTAAAGTGGACGGGCTATGAATTAAGGTGCTCATGATGAAATAAAAGGAAATGGTTACATTGATTTATTATCCACAATAATACGTTCAGACTTGAGAACAGAAGCCTCAAGAGCTGGCTTCTATATGTGCAATTATGCTGAAGACCAACATTTAAAAAAAAAACACCACCCCCAGTGGTTGTGGCAAGAAAAACCAACACAGAGGTCAAAATGGGTGTGGCCAAGGGGGCTCTTCAGAAAAAGTGATTTGAAAAGCAGACAGTGATTTTTAAGGCAATTTGTCTTTAAGGAAAAGGCGTTTCAAATCTAAAGTGCAGTATCCTCAGGGGCTACTAGAGTTGTGGAAGGAATCTGCCGATACTGCTCTTGTCAGAGGCATCTCTATGGGCCATAAATCAGGTATCTTTATTGTTGATCACATTGGTCACCCAACCACAATTAGAGCTGCAATTAAAACATAAAGAAGCATAAAAATACACCTCCAGAATATTGGTTTTAAAACATAGTGCTGCCAAGTTAAAAGATAATAAAAACAAAGTGCAACTATATCAAGAATATGAACAATTTCTGAAATTTTAAATTCATTGTAGAAGTCTTTACATAAATTTCTTCAACTTTTGGGTGGCTGTTGCAAATCTTGCTACCCTATCCACTACAACTTAATAAGCATATTTTGGCCACTTTTATTCAAAACTATCCAGGTCATAAATGATAACGAGAGTGAAATGTATTTTGATCTATTGCCACACAATCAACACATGCCAGCCCAAAGCAGCAAGGCCGGTGATTGCAGGTGGGCAGGTGCTCAGACCTCAATTACTCTTAACACCTTCACTGAATCTTGATAACAAGGGCTGTTTCTTTCATAGTAGCTGCATTTTTAATTCAACCTTCATATCACCTTTTGTGGAAATGCCTTTTAAAACAGCTGCCTCTGCTGTCACCAGCTAGCATCATTCCACCTTTCACAAGGAGGAGGACAAAACAAGTAAAGAATGCCCACTATCAGAAATAATGCAGGTTGTAGGACAGCAGCTATCCACCACCCCGCAGATGAGTCTTTCAACTACTTGTAGTTGTTGCCAACTATATATTGGGACCACAAGGCTCAGCATCCAGACTAGAATCAAAGAACACAAAAGACACTGCAGACTAAAACAACCAGAAAAAAATCAGAAGTAGCGGAACACACCCTGAAACAAACTGGACATGAAATCCTCTTCTAGGATAACACTGCCAATCATTATGCCACACTACACAGGGAAGCCAATGAAATCCACAAACATAAGCACAGTTTCAATGAAAACTGAAGAAAGTGTAAAAATCAATAAAGCCTGGCATCCAGTACTGAAAACTACAGTTTGCAAAAGGTCAACGATTCCCACCCAGCCAGAAACAACAGTGATCAGTTCACACAATAGAACAGCTAACAACACCCACCAACCACAGACAAGGATTGCTGCCACCCCTGACTGCAGTGAAACTTCTTAATCCCTTCATCACAATACAATGACTAACACCTATTCGTCTGCATAGGACAAGTTTCCTCTTTCCCACAACTTAAAAAAAAACACCCCACAGTCTCACTCACTCTATACCCCAGAGCACAGGGAGAACTCCTAGGTTCCCTGAGCTCCTTGCCCTCTGAAGATGCCAGCCACAGAATCTGGTGAAACATCAGGAAGAAAAACTTCCAGAACATGGCCAAACAGCCTGAAAAGCTCACAACAACTAGCCTTCGAGGATACTTTGAACTTCTCTTCCTCTTCCACACTTGAGCATCCAGTGGGATGCTGGAAACAAAAGGAGAGATAGCTCAGGTGAAATGTGGCTGCCTCCCTCTGAACTAGAGCTCCCAAGTGGCACTGAAAGAAAGTACACTATGAGCCGATTTAGAGTTCTTTAAAAAGAAAACACAATGTCATTTGAGGTGGAAGCTGGTGATTAGAGGCCAAGATGCAATTTGAGCAAGTACACTCACTGCAGGAAAGGAATGAATGTACAGACCAAGCACATCAGCCACAGTCAAAGACTGTGTCTCACTACTTCTTAGGGCCAGCCAGCCTGAAGGGGAAGAGGCTCTTTGGATCATGGGCACCTCAGCCTACTAAATACCACTCATTGCAGGGGCAAGGTATGCAACAGCGGGCAGCGGCCTCCTTCAGACTAGAGGACTGGAGCAAGACCACTATTCCCCACTGGAGGAATGGCAGAATTTAACCTACTCCTCTCCACAAAGCTGGCCCTCCACACAGTTCTCAACTACGTTTGCATGCATGTGTTTTCCTTTATTTCCCTGAGTTAGGATGAATAAAAAGGAACCAGACTTAAACTCTATAATCATGTCTCACACTTTCAGTCTGGCTGGTGTGGGAGAAACTGCAGAAGAGGCTTCCATTACTACCGCAAGGAACTGCATAAGCCACTTTCAATTTAGTGCCCCAGCACTCATCCAGGTAGCTGCTCTTCTGATGAGATCCCAGGAAGAACAAAGATTAAAAACCTCATAGAGATTCATGGAGTTTTGTCCTGAAAGATTTTGGCAATGAGCAATCCCTTCTACTGTATATGCTCCCCCCAAGGCAGACACCATGTAAATAGGGGAGTTATGGCTTCCTTAAAGGCATGCCCATCTAGATCTCTGCAGAGTTAAGCTGGTTTCATTACCCTGGCTTTGTCTGCCTCTGATGGTACCCGGGGCTCATCTTGGCAGGGATCTCTCTTCGACTGGGATCTCATCGGAGCACAGCTGCTGTTCCCTCTTTACAGTTGTATTTCTTCTCAATGGCCCTGTCTGAAGGCTTCCTTTGCAGGAAAGCAGATGGGAGCTTAGCAGTGCAGCAACCAAATCTAATCTCTTGCATAGCAGGCCGTCTACTGGGCTTGAAACCTTACCTGCAGGAATGACAAGGTGCGAATGGAAGGAAAGGCAAACCATGGGGTGTAGACTAAATTTGGATATGTCAAAAGAGTAGATTCGCACAATTGCAAACACTGCAGAGAGGAGGGAATCAGCTTTTTCAGTTGTATCCAGTTACTGAAAGTATATGTATATGTATGGCTTTAAGTGGCCTGTCAGATAGGGGTATCTCTGAATTAGAGTACTAAAGCCACAAAACAAGAACAGATGTAATACTTCCCAGCTTTCAGCCTGAAGCTCTTAGTTTTCATCCCCTGGTCAGCTCTGTAATACCCTGATGCATAATGCAGTACCCCGTGCTTGTCCTATTCTGTCTTGAAATTGCATCTCTCTCCCAGGAGCAAAAACACTGTAAGGTGATAGTTTGCCTGATGCCAGCTTTAGCTGGTAAGTATACGCAGGGTTTTCAGATATGCAGCGTTCATTACTGGCCGCCTAAGCATTTATGTTCTTACAGACATGCAGTGTTCATTATTGAGCTTCTATGCATGCATATACCTACCTGCTATGGTTTTCATATCGCTCAGCTGCGTCCGACCCAATAGCAGCCAGTGGGTGGTGGTGGTGGTGGAGCAAACTAGTTGAGTGGGTTAGGGAAGTGGAGAATTCCTCCTTGTAACAAGGCAATGTACCAGAAGGCCAAAAGGAGGCAGTAATTAGACCTTTGTTTAAAAAACACCCCCTTGAATCCCACTGTATTAGATAACTACTGGCCAGTCTCCAATATTCCACTTTTGAGCAAGGTTTTGGAGTATGTGGTGGTGTCCAGGAGTGTATGGGTGAAGTAGATTATCTAGATCCATTTCAATCTGGCTTCAGGCCTGGTTAGGGAGCAGAGATGGCTTGGTCACCTTCGCAGATGACGTACACCAGGAACTGGCCAGAGGCAGTGTGTTCCTGATGGTTCTGTTGGACCTCTGAATGTTTTTTGAAGCCGTCAGTCGTGGTATCTTTCTAGGATGGGTCTTGGAGGCACTGCTTTACAGTGGTTCCAATCCTTCTCAGGTGGCTGAACTCAGGAAGTGGTGTTGGGAGAATCCTGTTCAACACTATGATCATTGGTCTATAAATGGTGTTTCTCAGGGTTCAGTCCTATCTCTCATGTTATTCAACATCTGCATGAAATTGCTGGGAGAGGTTCCAAAGTTTTGGGGTTTCATACCATCAATATGCTGATGAAAGCCAACTCTCTCTATCCTTCTCTTCTAATTCCAAGGATGTTGTTCTGTGCTTCGAACTATGTTTATTGTCAGTAATGGACTGGATGAAGGCTAACAAATAGAAGCTTAATCCAGACAAGACCGATGTGTTATTGGTCAATCAAAGGCCAAATTAGTTATGGGTATTCTTCCTGATCTGCAGTGGTCCCAACCTTGTGTAACCCAGGTGTTCTTTGATTGCAGCTCCCAGAAACCTTTACCACCAGATATGCTGGATGGGTAAGAACATCTGAGTTACTTAAATAACATCTGAGTTACTTAAAGTTGGGAACCACTGTTGTACTGGAGGGGGTAACAGTCCCCCTGAAAAGCCCCTCAATTGTCTGCAGTGGATCAGGGGAAGTAAAAATTTTATGCATCGCTAACATGATGAATCACTTTGTTTATACAGTATTAAAACAATTCTTTGCCTATCTGTGTATTGCTGATCAAAACCACAGCTTTGACTGACAATACACAGATGAGCAAAGATAATTTATACTATTTAAATGAAGTGATTCATCACATCAGTAATAATTTAGCAGATGTAAAAAATAATAATTTCACCTTCCCTGATCCTCTGCCGATGATTGTGGAAGTGCTTAAATGACAGTGGATCAGGCTGCAGAAGTTTGTTGATCATTCAGACAGGAGAAACGTTTCACCCAACCTTTGTAGCCTAATCTAGCCCACACTAAAACAGCCAGTCTGGATAGTCCCTTAACCGGGGTTCCTAGTTTTTTTTTTTAATGGGTGGGGAGGTGTTAGCAAGGAAGAGAAGCTGATAGGAGGCCACATAATGACTACTGAAGGTAGAAGGAGATACAAAAAGGGAAAACAATTACAGAAGTGTGGTAGCAGAGTCGAGTTATCATTATTCAAGTTATGTATGGGAATAAAATGAAGAAATTGGGCTAATTTCTATGTGATTAACAAACATTAGCAAACCAAATATCCCTCTTCTGAGGTTGCCACAAAGATGACAGTTGGTGTTGTCTCAAAATTCCAATAAACAGTTGAGACAATTCTTGCAATTCTTAGATCCTCAATCAATTTACATAGGTCTTATCATATATTGTTGGTGCAACTCTTGTGTCAAGAAGTCTATTGTGCAGCTTGGAATTGTTATTTTCTTGGACCACAGCACCATCTCTTGACTCCCCCAGTTGCTTGGGCGGTAGGTTTTTCCAAGCTCTGTTTTACTGCAAGTACCAGATGGCACTTGCCTGTAAATCTAGGTCAGTGGTTCTCAACCTGTGGGTCCCCAGATGTTCCTGGACTGCAACTCAGAAACCCCATCCAGCACACCGAGTTGTGGAGGCTTCTGGGAGTTGCAGTCCAAGAACATATGGGGATCCACTCTGGCCATCCAGCACTCTTCTTTCTCACAGAGATTTGAGGAAGCATTTTACAGAGAATGTCTGTGAAGATTCTCAGTCACCCAGGTGAGTTTCTCTGGAAATTCACTCATGACAACTGGACTTCTTTTTCTTGAGAGATAGAAACGTTTTACTGCTCATCCAAGCAGCTTCATCAGTTTGATGAAAACTGATAAAGCTGTTTGGATGAGCAGCAAAACGTTTCTATCTCTCATGAAAAAGAAATCCAGTTGCCATGACTCTAGGGATGATTCAGAGAACAAAATTGAGTCTGCAATAACTGGAGAACTGAATGAAGCTGAGGGAGGCATGAAATTAGGGCACTCTCTCCTCAACCCTCCCTCCCTCCCTCATTCACCTGATTTTTGACGCTTGTTTAAATCTCTGTTTTAAAACACCCAGCTTCACCTTCTGGACTGTAAGAATGGATTAAACCAGTTTATCAGTGCAGATGTCACTGAAACCTGGCTTGACGAGCCACATTCAAGGCATCAATACTCGTGGGTTCCCAAGAGAACATGGGATGCGATGAGAGGTGACAAGGAAGCTTATGGATATGCGGATCATTCATGGTCCAGCAAGCAACCATTGTGTCACTGAATTAATAGCAACGTTTGCTCAGACCTCCTGTCTACGCACTGAACAGGTTCACGGGATATGACACACAGAGTGGCTAGTGTTCATCCACTTGAGGTGGAATCTTGGAACAATCAGTGCTTCCAGTGTGTGAGGAAGGCTATATGAACCCCTCCATTTCTTCTTCAAACTTTGAAGGGTCACTTTTCACCAATTTAAGTAGGAATGTTCCATGTGATGGACATATTGGGAAATTGACCCTACCTAATTGAGGTACCTAATTGACCCTACCTAATTGACCTCTACTCACAAAGAGTCGGACACGACTGAACGTCTGAACAACAACAACAAATGTGGGCATTTTTCATTGCTGCTCCAGCATGTGGAATCAGATAACTACCATATATACTCGAGTATAAGTCGAGGCCCCTGATTTAACTCCAAAACACTGGGGAAACTTATTGACTTGAGTTTAAGTCTAGGGTGGGAAATGCAGCAGGGCCTGGCAGCTCCTCCTTTGTGAGCTGGGGAAGTGGTGTGTGATGTTTAAAATGACTTTTAGCCACTGACCCAAGCACTTGCCTCAGTGGCTAAATGTCATTTTAAACATTGTGCGGCACTCCTCCATGATGCAGAGGGGGGTCAGGAGAAGTGGCACACAATGTTTAAAATGACTTTTAGCCACTGACCCAAGCACTAAAAGTGTTGACCCGAATATAAGCCAAGGGCCCCCTTTTCAGCCCAAAATCAGGGCTAAAAAACTAGACTTATATTTGAGTATATACAGTATATAGGTTTTCAGTGTAGTCTTTTGCTAGCAGCAAAGATTGCTTGATCATGCACATACAAGTCACCAAACCATTTTTCTCCAAGAGAATGGATGGGGTTGTTATGAGATTTATTGGTTATGAACAAATGATGTCAGCTAGAAAAAAAATGTTATACAGTATTGTTTAACTGTTGTTAACATTCATAGTAATTCTTCCATGTGATCTTTCATTTTTACTTCTGGCATTTTAATGATTCTGTTATTTTGATTTATTTCTATTTATCCTATAATTTTGTAGGTCCTGCCCCTGCCCTTAATGTTTTTACCAGTAATGTAGCAGTTTCATATTCCCTAACTGTTTTAATTGTTTTGAATTTGATTTTTATTATACTAATGCTACTTCACTTACGATATATAGAAAAAACTTCTCTGAAGAATTTGCTCAGATGAGTTTTAATTTCAAGAATTTTTTTGTAGCCACATCACACTGTTGGGACATATTCAGCTTATGATCTATGACAATTCCAAGATCCTTCTCTTTTGTAGTATTTGCTCGGCCAAGTGTCCCTTGTCTTGTAAATGAGCATTTGGATTTTTTCCCCCTCTAGGCACAGTACTTGGCACTTCTCCCTGTTAGATTTCGTTCTATTGGTTTCAGCCCAGTGCTCCATCCCATTAAGATCATTTTAAATTCTGATTCTGTCTTCCAGGGCATTAGCTTATTCCACCCAGGGAAGATGCAGTGTAGAAAGGAACAAGTGCTAGAACGGCACAAGCTGGTGTCTGCATATCAGAGTGTATTGTAAATGTCCTTTATTTGTACAGTAATACCTCTTAAGACAAATGCCTCGTAAGATGGGAAACTTGCCAAAAAAAATTCTGGGAATAGCATTGCTTCACAAGATGAAAATTCCCCATGGGATGCTTCGCAAGACAAAAATCCAGTCAGCATTTTGAAACAAGTTACTCAGGATGCATTGCACCCCTGTAGTTTGTGGAGGGTGGGAGGAGTTTTTTTCATCAAGTTTGGAGGCCATTCTGGACATTGTTTTGCAGCATTTTTTGGACTTTTAGAAATTGGAAAGGTAGGGAGCTAAGGTTTTCTTGCTTTCATTTGTCCATCTTTGCTTTTTTTTCCATTGCTCTGCGGGCAGGAACGGGCTGGGTTTGTCTTGCTGCTTGCTTTTGTCCATCTTTGCATTTTTCCCATTGCACTTTTGGCAGGAAGAGGCTGAGGTTTCTTTTGCTACTTTCTTTTGTCTATGTTTGCATTGCACTGCGGGGGGAGGGGTCGGGGTGGTGGTGGTGGTCCAGCTTTGCATGCCTTTAAAGTGCACTTTATAAAGAGGTCATTAAAATGGCTTTTTTCTGGCCTTTTCCCAACCTTTGAAACAGATTAATTGGTTTCCCATTCATTCCTATGGGAAACAGTATTTTGCAAGATTTTTTTGGTAAAACGAAATGACTTGTGGAACGAATTAAATTTGTCTTAAGAGGTACTACTGTATGTTCACCCATGTAATGTCTCTTGCATGGGTAAGTGAGCATGTTCTATGCAGAATTGTCATGATATGAGGCAGAATACAAAGAAAAAGGAAGAAGGCCAATCATTCCACTTCTTTCCATAGTCTGCACAGACTGAATTTTGGCCTTGACATACTGATCCTTTTGTTCAGCTTTCGGGAGCTCTAAGGTTTTTTTTTAAAAGGAAGGTATCTCCACTGGAGACATCGGCTGAGGTTTTGTCTTTTCTGCTGAGCTCAAAACACTGGGTCCAAATGCAATGGATTTTGAGAAGAAAATGGCCTCTTGCAGATTTCAACCATAATGGAAGGGATTATTTTATGGTATTTTTTTGTACATAGAAGACCCCACAAAGCCTTATTCCCTCCTCATCTTCAGCCTTTAAACCCTTTCCTTCCTAACAAAAGCAGTAAGGAAGAAAAATTAAGTTCTATCTATACCTGCAATTTGGTTGGACGGTGTCATCGATGCAACCAATATGGATCTGACCAAACTCCGGGAGGCAGTGGAAGACAGGAAGGCCTGGCCATGGGGTCACGAAGAGTCCGACACGACTGAATGACTGAACAACAACAACAAATACCTGCAATCTCTTGGCCAGACAACAGTTTCTGACTACAAAAATAATCATGGGTTTGGGTTTTTGACCGCATTAAAGATTATCTAGCTACAAAAATAAACATGATTCCTTTAAGGGCTCAGCTACCATCCTCTTGGATCCTCTGAAAGGTCTCATCCTGCCAACTTGTGAAAGACCCCAGCTGTCTCTCCTTCTCAGCTGGAGAAAGAAAGGTCTGCCTGCTGTCCAGGGTCCTGAAAGTAGCATCACATCTAGAAGGCAGAGATTTGTCCTCAAGAGCTTAGGCTTCTATAGAGGCTCTGCTGGCTGGCCCCCACAGACAACCGTTATGGTAAGTACAACTAAAGGAATGGTAAGGTTGAAAAACTGCCTTGTACACACATGAGAATGTGGGTATTTGGGAATAAATTTGCACTGAGGTCACAAAATGCCATGATTCGAGGGAGGACAGGGGAGGCTGGCTCTCTGTGCAGGGCTCCTTGCTCCCAGCTTAGTGTGGCTTGGGCCTTCCCCCATCCTCCAATCACAGGCTCTTGCACCACAGTCTTTCAGAGGAAGGGACCTCTATTGATCACTGTCCTTCCCTTCACCCTTCTCTTCAGCCTCATCCAAGGCTTGCATGAGGCGACACCACCTCATAAAAGCCCTGGCTGAGGCTGAAGAGGAGTGTGACACTAGGAAGAAAGGAAGGACAGTGATGGGTAGATGGCACAGAGGCCCTTTGGGAACCTCTTGCACCCTAGGTTTTCATGCATGCAATGTGCAGGCACCTTCCTTTATTAATTGGGAATCTTTTATCCTGCTTATATTTAAGTTATGGTTACATGGCATGCCCTCAGAGAATATTCGATGGCCACTAAATAAAAGAATGAGTTAATGATTAAATAAATGTGGGGAACAGGCAGATTTTTCATTGGTTTCATTTTTTTTAGCGAAGACAGTTACTCTAAATTAACACATTTAACTGTCCCTGGGTTCATTTCCTCATTACAGAAGCTTTTTAATTGATACAACATAGACTGTGGGGCCTTTGATGGCAATTTTAGTGTAATGATTTTAGTGTAAGGTTTTTGTTATTGTTTTAATTATTTATGGATATTTGATGTTTTAACTGTTTTAATTCTTTGATTGTAAGCTGCCCAGAGTCCTTTGGGTAGTGGGCGGCATATAAGTTGTAAAAATAAATAAATAAATAAATAAATAAATAAATAAATAAATAAATAAATAAAACTCAGTCTTGTGACTGGGTGACATGGTCTGAGACTTGTCTTTAGCCATCACTCCATGCCTTAATAAGTGTTACTGCATTCTCCGTCTGGAATCCTTGTGTTAGATGAGCTTATGATTCTCAGCTTTTAGCTGGGAACACTCAAGTGAAGGGTAAATCAACAAAATGAGCAAGGAAAAGGCCCTTCTTCCCTTCTCTGCTGCTATGAACATAACCCAATTTAAATGCTGCTCTGCAGAAATCAGGCTGGGTTCAATTTTCATTGTAATTAGCTTTTTAGCATAAACCCTTTCTGGGATAATTATATAATTTTTGAGATAATCATATAATTAGTAATGCATTGTGTAAAATACATAGCTTTATCATAATTTTAAAAATGGCCTGAAATGCCTGAACATTTTAAACCCTTCTTCAAGGCCTGCACCAAAAAATAAAAAATAAAAAAAAAATCCGAAGAGGGGTCTCATTCAAATCCCGTGTATTTTACCATTACTTTACATACCACCATCTGAAACTTTAATGTAGATTTACAAGAAGAGCATTCATCAAGCACATTATTAATCACAATTAGTTGACAAATGTAACTAGCATACTTCATACATACATTATTTTGTGATATGTGTTGAACCTCTTCCCTTTGTTTCCTTGTTTGTTTGTTTGTTTGTTATATAGCATCACTAGACTCCTTATGACATAATGGGAGAAAGGCCCTCTATTCATGGATTCAGCTGTAGTTCAGGCTCATTCAGATTAATTCAAAAACATGTAGCCTTCAAGGCCTGAGAAAAGAAGCAAGAAATGGCACTGCTAAAAAAAAGAAGAAGAAAAAGAAAAGAAAAGTGGGGGAGAAAGTCTACTTCTTCATTTAGACCTTGGGGAGCCTGCCTCAATATCCAGTTAATCTCCCTTTTCAATAGAGCCTGTGTGGACAGCTATAGACCCAAACTGTAAATCCTTTAAGGAATGGTTGTCTTGCATGAAATAATTGACCAGAGGGTTTCCTGGTCTTTCCCCCCTAATGTTGCCAAGATGCTCCCCTATATGTACTTTAAGGGTCCAGGATATTTCTTTTCTACAGAGCTTGTTGGAAGAGTATTGGATGGCATTAGGCAGTAATTTTTCTTAGATTTCACCTCTTGATGCTCTAGTGGTGCACAGAATCTGTCATTATACTTGTATATTGGTACTAAATGCAGTGCCGACAAGGATGGTGACTGTGTGGGGGAATTTTTTTCCTGCCAAGGTGTGAAGGAGTGGGTCTCTGTTGTCTTTCCCTGAACTCTCTTCTGACTAAACATCTCCAATATGTTGTGTTCTTTTAAAACAAATCAGAGATCTCTCTTCCCAGTCGTCTATAAAGTTCAGAACTGACCAGTATATTTTGATACTGCCTTGTACCTTATTAGCCATCTGATCAAAGGTCAAAGCACAGCTGACTTGATTTACAGCCTCTGATGTGTTTCAAAGGGGTCAAAGCAGGCCGAATGAAAAGCCTTGACAACACTGTTGTTACTTTTTATTTTGATCTTCCTCTTTGATATTTGATCTTCCTCTTTCCCTGCCGCCTTTAACCTTTCCCAAAATTAATGTCTTTTCTAGAGAATCTTGCCTTCTTATGATGTCCCCAAAGTAGGACAGCCTCAGCTTTATGGTTTTGGCTTCCAGAGATAGTTGAGGCTTCAATTGCTTTAGGGTCCAATAGTTCATCTTTCTGGCAGGCCAGGGCACCCTTCAGCACCATATTTAAAAATACAATACAATACAATACAAAATACTGTATATTTAAAGAACCACTCCTCTTCCTTCCCCCTGTGATCTTTTTTTACTGTCCAGCTTTCACACCCATACATGGTGACATGGAATACAAGATTATCAGTTGTCTTGGTCTCCAGTGACACAACCTTACATTTGATGATATTTTCTAATATCTTCATTGCTGCCCTTCTGAGTCTGTCTTCTGATTTCTTGGTTGAAGCCTCTATTCCAGTGGTTCTCAACCAGTGGGTCGCCAGATGTTCCTGGACTGCAACTCCCAGAAGCCTCCACCACTTGCTGTGCTGGAAGGGTTTTCTGGGAGTTGCAGTCCAGGAACAACTGGGGACCCACAGGTTGAGAACCACTGCTCTATTTGGATTGAAGATTGCACCCAGAGCAGTAGCAACAGAGTGACTAGGACTTTTTCTTTCCTCTTCCCCAGCAGCTGATTGAGTGCCTTCTGACCTGTGAGTCTCACCTTCTAGCCCTATCACTTGTTTCATTTTGGACTGTCTCATCATCCTAGAGTTTTCATGGTAAAGAAAGTTTGACAGGGATTTACCATTGCCACCTGCTATGCAGTACAAGCAAAAGCTAGCTTGATTACTACCAGCACTACCTCCTCTGTCAGCATCACATTCAGCTGTCAGTGCTGCCCAGTTAGCTACCTTGAAGCGGATGGATGAATCTTAGTCTGGTGGCTTGACTGTGACCATTCCTCCTTGGGTGTGTCTGCTAGGACTCACAGTGGAGTCTGGCCTCCTGATGGCATTGCTCTCAGCTGCACTGAAGCACTCAAACCCCTTCATTACATTAAAGTGTGCATCCAATCATCTAGTCATCTTCAAATCATGTCTGGAAGGACAGTAGCATTTAATCCGCCATTTAATCAGTTTGCTAAATAGCTTCTAATCCAACCTTGGAGGACTTCCTGAGAAAACACTTTTCACCTCAGCTGCTTAACCCTTTAGTAATTTATATTCAAACAAACATGAACATCTAACACACAGTTCATCAGTAATGAATACTCTATAAGGCAAATTCATCAAATACAACAGGTCTCCACCACCTCTTCTTTTAAGAGGCTGAAATTGTTTTGCATTTTCAAGCCTGTGTGGATTGGGGAGAAGGTGACTTGTTGGTGAATTCATTTAGTAATCAACAAGTTTAAGACATATAGTACTGTATTTAAGTAACAAAAAGCTATTTAACAAAAAGTTTACGTCTGCCCCCTGCTGTTCCAGAGACAAAATGCATCTAAAGGGTGAACAAAGTTTTCCTCTATTGTTTAATGGCGCAGAGCCGCAGACATTAACAGAAGATGTCCAATTCTTTTGAAGAGAACCTGCAGCTTTCTTCCAAAGATATTTTCTTTACTCTCTGATGGTGCTTCTAGAGATCCATTTTATTTTGCACCTTTTCCCCTGATCTTCTGTATGTAGATAGTTTCAGCATCCCCAAAACACTTGGATTTTTGGAAAGAGTGACAGACCTCTTGAGCTGCACTGCGCCCAAACATCATCTAGTCCAGTGTTTTTCAACCTGTGGGTTCCCAGATGTTCCTAGACTGCAACTCCCAGAAGCTCCACCACTTGCTGTGCTGGAAGGGGTTTCTGGGAGTTGCAGTCCAGGAACATCTGGGAACCCACAGGTTGAGAACCACTGCTCTAGTCCAACTCCCCAGCCTTAAGAGAGAAGCTGGAGAGGGAAGGGAGGCATCACTTTATAGGCTCCCACCAGCCCTTAAACTTTTAGAATCAAAGTGGATTATTTCAAATGTTCCATCAAGTCAAATCCAACTTAGGGTAACCCTTTCTTGAGTTTTCTGTGCATAAAACCATCAAAAGGGTTTACCATTCCCTTCTTCTGCGGACATCTCTGGGTCTGTACAGCTTGCCCAAGGCCACACGGGCTGGCCCTTCAACCAGGAGACATCTTGAGGAACCAAACTCCCAACCTTTTGCTCTGTGGCCAGGGACTCATCTCACAGAGCTACCTAGACAGCTCATTAGGCCTAAACCACATATCAGTCGCATTACATTATTACTAGAGATGGGTCTCTGAGCCCAATGAATACGAAGGGAGGGCTATTTAACAAATATTTGTTGAACACTGCAATTCATTTTTTAAATTTGTCTCCATCTCTAAAGTAACGCCCCTCTGAACTCCAATGACATTTGAGTTTCTGACTGTGCTCTTGGAATCAGAAGACCGGGAATACATGTTATACGGAACGCAGTGCCTCTCCTATGTTATCTCCTTCCCTTCAAGTGTAACTCATGGGGCAAAGGAAAACAAATATTCCTGCCCACCTTCAGATGGAAAGAAAGGTAATGGCTTCCATGAAGCTGCCTGAACAGCAGCAGGAGGAAAAAAATAATGAGTTCCCACACACACCTTAGTGGCACAGAGAGAGCAGCCACCAGTTGTACATCTGGGGGGGATAGGGGGGAGAATGCTATAAATCTGGATGTGAGAAAAGCCGTCAGATTAGCATCTGGAACCTCCATAAAGCTTGCCGCAAGACTAGGGTGGGGCGGAAGCCTGCTAACTGAACAAATCAGGTTCAAAGTCTAATAACAATAAAGGTGGCTGTTTTAAACGATGGAACAAACTTCCTGGTTGACGGCATGGGGCACCTGGCTTCCAGAAGGCAAGGAGGATCTGCGAGGGCCAGGAGGAGGAAGAGTCAGGGGCACCAGCTCTCAGTAACCTGGGTAATAATGATTATTAGATTCCTAATGGGTCTTTTAAAGGAGGTTGGTCATCCCACTAGGAGTAGAGAGGGAAAGAGGGGGAAAACTACCAGTGCATGTAAGAAGTAGGGGATGTGAAGGAAAGGGGGCCATATTTATTGTTGGCATTAAGGGATATCATTGAGCAGTCTACTCCATACAAATTTCTTGCAAGTAATGCCTTTATACATATCACTGGTGCTTACTTCATAATTATATCCATCTAGCTCACAGGGTTTTCTTGTTTGCTTCTTGTTTCACCTTCAGACTGAAATCTCTGCATGGGAGAATGACGAGCTTTTAAGGAAAATGAGGGAAGCAGCATGTATAAAATTGTGCCCATGTTTTAAAAGTGCTTTCTGGATTCCGTACATATTTAGAGGGAGTTCTAGGTATGCATTGCCGAGATAAATAAACATAGACAAGATACTTAAACCATATCGGACTCACAAACATCTCAAAATAGAAAGGGCATTTCTATGTGACAAAGATAGCTCAGATTGGACACAGTAATGGAAATGAAAATGGGAAGCCATGTGGCCATTATACAATACAAATGCAAGACTGGACTTTATTAATTGCTTATAACAGTATCTACCACCTTTAGTCTTGTTTTGCATTCCCACACCTCAAATCTAAGTATTTCAGATTCTTTAAAACTAACTGAATCATAATACTATTATGTTTTGTGGTTTACACTCTATCCAAGATTTATTTATTTATTTTATTTTGAATATTTTTACCCCATCTTGGTTTGTAAATGGTTTGAATAGGATGTTGATCACGAAATCAGACTGACATTAAAATGGCATTTTTAGTTTTGGCCAATAACCATGCTATTAATATTTCACAAACATCCCAGCAACAAGTAAGCCAGTTGCAACTGTGATCTGATAAGAAAAACATCTGCTCAGCAGTTTAACACTGCAATTGCTTTTGAAGTTAAAATCAATGAAGTGTCTGTTTCAAATAGGTGTGCATGCTATTTTGGTGTGTTTGAATCATAGACAGTCCAAGTGCACTTTGAAGACTTACCTGCACCAGCAATATAGAAAACCATCATGATAAGGTAAAGGTAAAGGTTCCCCCCCACACATGCGTGCTAGTTGTGTCCAACTCTAGGGGCGGTGCTCATCTCCGTATTCAAGCCGAAGAGTCAGTGTTGTGCAAGTCCATGGCTATGTGGTCGGCATGGCTGCAAGGAAACACTGTTTTACCTTCCCACTTTTTATGGTGTTACCTATTTATCTACTTGCATTTACATGCTTTCGAACTGCTAGGTTGGCAGGAGCTGGGGTTATCAGCGGGAGCTCGCTCCGCTGCATGGCACCTGGGATTCGAGCTGCCGAGCTCCTGACTCTGCAGCCAACAGTTTTTGGAAGCCTTAGTCCACTGAGCAACCACGCCTCTCTACCATCATGATAACCAGGCTCCTAATACAAGAAGCTGCTATTTATTTGTCTTTTATTCATTTCATTTCAGTACTGTCTTTCTCCTGGTGAAGGAACCCAAGGCAGCTCATAAATAGTTTTAAAAAATTCAAATTCAGATTTTTGGTTTGTTGATGTAATGCAACCAGCTTGCACTCCAATAACATGGGAACATTTTACCTTAGAGCCAGCCAGATCATAGTTATATGGAACACTAGGCGGTGACAAAACAAACCAAATATTTAGGAACAGTGTCTGTCATCCACTAAAAGATAGTTCTATCCTTGAATAAAGGAGACAAAAGATATGTCAAGTTATCAAGTTAAGCACATCAATTTTCATATTTTTCTGATAATATATTTCAGCCATGGTATCATTCACATAGTAACCACTGAATGTGGGACAGCTAGTATAGTGTGTTCAGGTACATGGAAAAGAGAGCGCTGCATCTAAATCTCTGCTTAATCACTGAGCTTTCATAGTATCCTTGGATCAGTCAGTACTTCTCAGTTGGATCTGCCATATAAGTTTTTGTTTGGAATAAAATAGGCAAAACAGAACCTTGTAAATCAGCCTTGTATTTCCGGGTGCAATAAGGAAGTCATTACATTTTGCCATGCATGGGATTCCTGAGATAACTTCACAAAAAGAGCTGTTTTTTACCATCAGTTTCTATTGATGCCTCTGGCCCACAAAAGAGCCATGAGAATAACTCAAGAATCTCCAGCAAGTGACACAGCGTCATCTTGTTTTCAAGGGAAAGTGAGGGCAAACTGCAGAAATCAAAGTGTCATTTCTTCAAATATACAGAATGTACTACTACTACTACTACTACTACTACTACTACTACTACTACTACTACTACTACTACTACTACTACTACTACTACTACTACTACGTGTCCTTTCTTTCTTTGCTGCAGTTGACTTTTCATGCATGCACCAACATACAAATAAAAGCAAGTGCCGATCCAATCTAGCAACTTGTTCCTAAACCCTAACCCTCATTAGCTGATGTTTGATTTCACTGCTACAGGCCATGCTCTAGTAGGGAATGAGATTAACAGAAGATCTTATAAATTTGCTTCTTGGACGACTCCACGCAGAATCCCTCGGCTGTAATAGTTAATGACCACATTGGGTGAGGAATTCTGGAAGCTGCAATCCTAGAAAGTGACAGGTCAAGCTTATTTGAAATCGTAGGACAGGCACTGGTGTAAGTAGTAGAAGGAGCCACACCAAGACAAGAACATCTAGAATTAGTTCTTCAAATAGGACAGTGGTTCTTCCCAACCTTCCTAATGCCGCAACCCTTTAATACAGTTCCTCGTGTTGTGGTGACCCCTTGCCCTGCTTGGAAGAGGCCACAATCCCCCTTTGGCAGCCCACTGCCCTGCCGCAGGTGCCGTAGAGAACTTCCCTCTACAGGCATCCTCAGCCAATCGCAGTCTCCGGTGCCATTGACTGACATCCCCTCTGACCTATCAAGCTGTAATTCACTCTCCCCCCCCCTCCTCCAGACCCAAGCCGTTTGTTCCTTTTTCTTCAGTGGCTCATGGCAACCCCTGTGAAATGGACGTTCGACCCCCCCAAAGGAGTCCCGACTCCCAGGTTGCGAACCACTGAAATAGGACATTATTTCCTTATAGTTTAAACCCGCCATCTAATAACTATGATAACACAGAGAAGATTCTAATTATGTATATTCCCTGCTTCCTCTCTTCCTCCTCCTTGTCTTATTTGTGCCAACCCTTCTGATCCTCAGGGCAGCATCTAGCAAATTCCCAGAAGCTTCTGGAAGACAAAATGGAACAGGCGTTTCTGAAAGCCATAGATTTCTAGAATTATACAGCTGGAAAGCAGCCCAAGGATTTCTGAGTCCAGCTCTCTACCAAACCAGGCACTGAAGTAAGGTGCATAATACTTTTGAATAGTTACTGTACTTTTTTGGACTGCAGCTCCGATGATCTTAGAGTCCACAATCCTTGCTAGGGCTTGTTGGTTTTCTATGCATTGTTTGGTGGCAACTTGGCAAAAAAGATTTCAACTCTTTGCCAACCAACTGGGAACTGGACATTCCTATAATTACCATCTCTAACAATATCTGTTTTTGGTCTACGTGCTTTTGTGAAAATCTGTTGGTGACTTGACTCATCGCCTAATCACATAGAAAGGCTTGCTTCTCAGCAAACCATTGGCCTAAACAGTGATTGGATGTTTTGCCTTCTACCTCTGGTTCTTATAAGGGCCGGAGACTTTTTATTTAAAGTGAAAGTTTAAAATCTAGTCAAGGTGATGGGTTAACAGGCACTGGGTAGGTTTTCTTAAAACCCAATCAGCTAACATAGCAACATTAAAATATGTACGGCATTAAAATATACAAGTACAAAGGCACAGGCCCCAAATAGTTAAGATGTCTCCAAACCAGTAAGGAATCTCCATCAAGTAATCAGAAACGTTGACCTTATATTAAGGACTTTTGCTTGCTGGTGGGCTATGCAGTGCTTGTATTCAGTCAAATGTAATACTCACTGCACAGTGCTGTCTAAAGGTGGTTCAGGAACTTCAGTTGGTGCATAACACAGTAGCTGGAGCATATTAAACCTATGCTGCATAATTTGGTGTTGGTTACCTGTGTATTCCTTTGCCCAGTTTAAAGCATTGGCACTGACCTTTAAAGCCTCTTATCATTCAGGCCAGCTTATTTGAAAGACCACAACTATCCAGCCCCTTAAAACAGCCTGCTTAAAAGCCTGCAATGAATATACATTAGACTATTATGCACAGAAGCACGGTGTTCTTGGCAAATTTATGGAATTGCCTCCCAAGGGAATTGTTGTTAGCTCTGGCTTGTGGGCAGTTCCAGTAACACTATTAGCTCCATTTTTGGTAGGTTTTAAATTACTTCTCAAATGATACCATTGTTGTTGTTGTTGTTTTACCATGAACAAAGATTTGTGTTTTATTTGCTTTT
The DNA here is from genome assembly GCA_037367245.1 of Phrynocephalus guinanensis. Classification (NCBI taxonomy): domain Eukaryota; kingdom Metazoa; phylum Chordata; class Lepidosauria; order Squamata; family Agamidae; genus Phrynocephalus; species Phrynocephalus guinanensis. Next base: position 86,771,541 of record CM074732.1, read on the forward strand.
GTAAAACACTTCAAAAGAGGCGGGTCTTGAATCATAATACAGAAAATGGAAAAATTAGCATGGAAAAATATAATACCTGGATAATGTCCGTAGCCCCCTGATTGGTGTCACAAAACCATATTGGATCATTGCACACTGCTTGAGTGACTCCATACTGGATTTGGAACAAAGATGAACAATTCACATGTTCCCTGACTGGTTAATTTTATTTTCTGAGTTCTCGTAATATTGTTTATTACAGAGTCTGTGCTGCTCAGTATGAACAACCCAGCATTTGTGGCTGTTTCTCATTCTTCGGTGACGACCAGCCAGCCAAATCAGATTTTGTTCCCTGGATCTCTCAGCCTCCCTCCAGGAATAATACCCTACAGCGATCACACACTCTTTACAGTCTATCCAGGAAACCAGCTCCTTGAAAGGACTGGGTCAGGTGGGAACAGGTACCGCGGAGGACAGAGAGTCAGCATCCTGAAAGGAGACTCCAAAGTGCTTGGCGTAAGTAAGAGATCTGATGTCCAAGGACAGAGTCAGAATAATTGAGAATATGTAGACTGTAGAAATGATGAAAATACAGAACAGGTCCACCCAACTTCGCAGTTAAAGAAAGGCATCTAAATAAAATGCCTAAAATAAATTATGCAAACCCCCTGAATATCAAAATTCACCCTAACAAGGCTGCAGAGTGAATTCTGTAAAAGGATTACTAAAATTTAAGATGATGCTGTTTTAGAAAGTATTTTATTATTTATTTATTTATTTATTTATTTATTTATTTATTTATTTACTTACTTACTTACTTACTTAGAATATTTTTACCCCACCTTTCTTCTTGGAAAAGAACCCATAGCGGCTTACAATAATGAGGGACAATATACAGTCCAGAACATTTAAGAAAAAAAAGGAACATAGTCAAGTTAGGAACAGGGAATTAGAAGAGGCATATTACAACATTCAAAAGGTAACATTAAAGTTAGAAAGAGCATGTGAAAAGAAAAAAAACCCATTATGACGGATGGAAACAATAATAGAAAAAACTGGTGTTCATGTATGATAATCCATCGAAAGGTCACATGATAGGTTGTCCCTCATTCAGTGAAAGCTTGCCTGAAGAGGAAGGTCTTTGCCTGCTTCCAGAAAAAAAGCAGAGACGGGGCAGTCCTGGCCTCCAGTGGGAGGGAGTTCCAAAGTCTGGGAGCAGCAACAGAGAAGGCCCTTTAATGCATTCTTCTGAGACACAACTGCAAAAGTGGCCGGATGGAAAGAAAGGCCTCTCCTTATGACCTTAGCACCCGAGCAGGTTCATACTGTGAAATTTGATCTTTGAGGTAGCTTGGACCCAGGCCACTTTGTGCTTTGTAGGTTAAAACCAGCACTTTGAATTGTGCCTAACAGCTGATTGGCAGCCTGTGGAGCTGCTTCAGTAGGGGTGTAACGTGATCTCTGTAATCCAACCCAGTTAGCAATTCGGCCGCTACATTTCAGACCTATTGAAGTTTCCTGGGACTTTCCATTGGTAGCCCCACAAAGATCCCCTTACAGTAGTATAGCTGGGATGTCACTAGGGCATATGTCACAGTGGCCAGAGCAGGTTTCTCAAGAAATGGATGTAGTTGGCATACTAGTTTTAATTGTGCAAATGCACTCCTGGCCACAGCTGTGACCTGGGCATCTAAGCTCAAGGATGAGTCCAGCATCACCCTCAAACTGGGCACCTTTTTTTCAATTGAGGGGTAATCCCATCCAGTACAGGTTGCATCCCTATCCCTTGATCTCCCTTTCGACTGACCAGAAGCACCTCTGTCTTGTCTGGGTTTAGTTCAGTTTTTTCCTTGTCATCCACTTCATTACCAAAGCTAAGCACTGCTCTAAAGTCGAAATAGGTAAAGGTTCCCCTCGCACATGCATGCTAGTTGTCTCTGATTCTAGGGACGGTGCTCATTTCTGTATTCAAGCCGAAGAGCCAGTGTTGTGAAAGTCCATGGCCACGTGGCCAGCACGGCTGCAAGGAAACACTGTTTTACCTTCGTGTGGTACCTACTTATCTACTTGCATTTACATGCTTTCGAACTGCTAGGTTGGCAGGAGCTGGGGTTAACAGCGGAAGCTCACTCCGCTGTGTGGCACCCAGGATTCGAACTGATGAGCTGCCGACTTTGTAGCCGGCAGTTTTTAGTGCTCTAGCCCGCTGAGCCAATGCACCCTATAAAGTCGAAATAGCTTTTTTGGAATCTGGCGATCACAAGAGGTAGAGGTGAGTGTCAACAGCAGTGGTGACACTTAATACCAAAACTCCGAATAATTTCCCCCAGTGGTTTCATATAAATGTTACATAATATAGGAGACAGAACAGAACCCTGAGGTACACCACAGATCAGTAGCTGGGGTGTTGAACATGAGTCCCCTTAACACCACATTCTCTCCTGCAGGAAGGATTGAAGCCACTGTTAAGTCAGTGCTCCCAAGTCACATTTCAGAGAGACGAGTCAGGAGGATGCTGTGGTCGATAGTGCCAAAAGCAGCTGAGAGGTCCAGTAAAACCAAAGGGACAGAAATCCCCTACCCATTTCCCTGCATAGGTCATCTACCAAGGCAACCAGTGCTGTCTCTGTCCCATAACCAGGCCTAAAACCAGATTGAGCTGGATCCAGATAACATTTTTTTTCTTACAGTTCTCTTCTGTTCTTATAGGTTATACAGATTCTAATTGCCTTGATTCATTGGGGCTTTGGGAGCGTCTTGACTCTTCTCCCAAAGAAAGAGACACTCATCATAGTCTCAGGATATGTCTATTGGGGCGGATTATTTGTAAGTTACAGCAGTTCTGTTAACAATTACTGTACATATGCATGGTAAGACAAAGGGGAGTAGAGGCTTCCTTTATGCCTTCCAAGAATGGAGAAGCCCTAATACAAGATACAAAATGAATTTGCAGCTAACAGTTTCCCTTAGCATTTGCAATTTTATCAGGCACTGCCCCATTGTTTCACATGATTGCTTCATGGGGAGGGTAACATGGGGAGGATAGTAGGAACTGCAGTTTCCTATCAGTGTGGTTCCTGCATCCCAAAGGCTTCCTGTTTGGCAGGAGTCCCCAAGGAAATCAGTTCCCAAGTTGCTAATAGTAAATGTGAGTTGTGTCTAACCTGAGTACAACACTGCTGGTTTCATTTCCATCAGTGATAGATGTTTTTAGATGATGTGTTTCCGAAGGTAAATGGAGACACTAGCAACAGAGGCATTGACACCATATGTAGCACAGCCTTTTGTTTGTTCAATCATTTATACCTGACCTTTGATCAAATGTTCAGATACTCTGTTGAGAAATGGTTGGACAGCCTTATAGGATCTCAAGGCTTAGACAGAGTCAGTCCAAGTCATATTGCTTCCTGAAGTTGAAGATGATGGAACTCCCCTCCTCCCCCACATACAATATCTGACCGCTTTGGCCATTCAGATACAGTACATATCTGAATGAATATCATCCAACAAGTTAAAATACACAGGAAATGAAATAAAAACAAGTATAAGACCATCAGCCCAGTAAGATCCCATCCTTCTTCTCTGGACAATCAGTTTCAATAAAATTGCCATTTTCTCTGATATGTCAACATTCACACCTGAAAAATATTGATCATGGACCAGTATCCTACATTTCACCTGAATGCTACAGGATAGAGTATTTGATGGAAAACAGGGCAACTGGCACCCAGCCACTTCAGTTTGCCCAATACCCATGATTGGGGTAACTGGGTAACCTTAATTGGGGTCTCCTGTTACTCCCCAGGACATGTAGGCTTATGTATCCACCTATTTTCAGAAACAGCCGGTACATCATATGGGGAAAAACCCCAACCCCCAAACCACCACATTCAGAAGAAAACAAAAACCAAGAGCTGGGCCTTCCTTGTAGTAGCCCATTGCCTGTGGGATTCTCTATTCTCTGATATCCGCTGGGTTCTCACCCTGGATATATTTAAATGTCTTGAAATAATTGTTTGGTATATTATCATTTATATTTTCATTTGCTTAATTTGGTTGTATTCAGATAATGTTGTTTTATATATTTATTTTGTCTGCTATTCACTTCGTTGTGCCCTGCCCTGAGTACCCTGGCAACTAGATGGGTGGTATAAAATTGAATGTATGTATGAATGAATGAATTCAATCCTGACCAAATAATCTTGATCCACTGGGCTTTTGTGTTGGAACAACACAAAGATATCATTCAGTGCTCTCTTGTCTCTGCATAAATCTTTGGGCGCTTTTACACGACCTCTAAAATCCGCTGGGAACTTAAATTTGGACCAGAGATCGTGGGGGTTTGTTCTGCTTCCTGTGTTCCCACCCTTCCGCACTTCATTGCTCCTGTCTGCGGTGAGGGGAGGGAGAAAAAAAAGGAGAAAAGAATGCAGGCTCACCTCCATCTGCCATCGGAGCAGCCCCGTAGGGATTCCAGGCTGTTAAAGGGGTGACGGGTACAAAAAAACCAAACAGAAGGCGAGAAGAGCCTGGCATCCACAGCTTTATAATCCGCATCAGAATATTTTTTACCTCCAGAGACCAGGTACTTGTAAAATGCACTGGGGCGCGCTTAGGTGGGCATGGTCATACTTAATTTTTTAAAAAGTCCGCAGCTCGTGGGAAAACAATTTTAAGCTCCGCATCTGAGAGCCCTATGCCTTGGATTTTAGGGGTCGTGTAAAAGCAGCCAATGCTCATCTGTATCTACAGTTGAAATACTAATATTATTTATCCCTTGTGTGACATAGTATGTCATTTCTGGATCTCTCATGGTGGCTGCTGAGCGGATTCAACTATTACATTTGGTGAGTGTGATTTCCCCTCATATATTCCAATACAGTACTCATTTCTGGCTGTTAGATAAATTAATGTAGGTGACCTTACTCACTGCTGTTTAAAACCAATTTTAAAAAAAATCTACATAGGATGGCTCAAAGGTGCCATTCTAGAGACCCCTCCCCCAACTTACATCCAAATTTCTCATTACATCCATAATTCTCATTTTCCCACAAAACCAAGTGGTGTAAATTCTAAACCAGCTGCATTAAAGGTAAAAATGGCCCTCTGCTCCTTTGTAATCTCTAGCAGCACACAGATAGCAGATCACACAATTTTAGGAAAGTTAAAACAGTGAAATTGTGTTACAAAAATTACTGTATGCTGCTTCCTGGTGAACCATACTCATGGCTTGTATTGCAATAAAAATAAATACCAATAAATGAGATTTGAGAAATGGAGTTTTCCAGTGAAAATTGTGTAATGAACCTTGCTTATAGCGATGGTGATTTCTTAACTCTAGTCATGTGGCTAAGATTAAGCTTAGCCACATGACTGCAGGTAAAACTGTGCTCACGGCCTGGGGTTCGATCCCAGGTAGCTGGCTCATGGTTGACTCAACCTTCCATCCTTCCGAGGTCAGTAAAATGAGTACCCAGATTGCTGGGGGGGGGGGGCAATTATGTAGCCTGCATACGGTAATTAAACTGTAAACCACCCAGAGACTTCTTGAAGTGTAGTCTCAAAGTGTAGAACGCTTTGCTTTGCTTCATTTAAAAAAAGTAGGTACAAGAATTAGCAAAGCTTGCAAACCCTTATGCAATTGTCAGAGGAATTTCTTTTGGCTTAGGTGTGGAGGCATGTCTTATTTCTCTGTTTCTCCATAATTAACATAAAAAATAATTCCTAACCACCTTTTTGCTAATCCAAATGTCAAAGTAGTACGGGGTAAATATATTTAAAAGATCAGTAAAAAATTAAGAAGCCAGTTTTACTAACCGTTTTTAAAACCAAAGGTGGAATAATTTCATTTCGGTTGGCTTGCTAGAAGCTAAGTAAGGATGGTATCAGCCTAAGCTCCCCACTTGACGTCTGCCTGGCTCTTCAGCAGCCAAGAAATGCCTGCCTCATAGACTCCCCAGCCTTTGCTCAAGCTCTTATGTCCCAGGGAAGCTTGTAAAAAGTGACGGGGGGCAGTATTTCAAGCATCCTAGATCCACACTGTTTTGGTGACTAAGGTCTCATCCACATGAGATGCGTGGCTCAGACTGGAACAACTTGGAACAGCAGTTTCTTATTCCCATAACACTAGGTTCACCCATTCCAAATATCTGTGCCAGCTTTAATCCCCACCCCTTTGAATGTGGTTTGGATTCTTCTGATTTGAATTTCCACTCCATAAGACTCCCTTCTCTTTCTCCTCTTGCTTCTCCACCTAGCCCCCCCCCCAACTCTTACCTTCCCCGTTCTTCTCCCATCTCCATTCCTTGTCCCTTAACCTCCCACAGTGGGAGGTCGAGGTAAGGCACCCCCACTGATGACAGCATACCTAACGTCAGAGGAATTTGAATTATCCACGCCCCATAGAAACCAGGCTTCTTTGGAACAAAGAAAGGAAAGGACCAACCACCACAACAGTAGACCAGTGAAAGAACCTAATCTGAAGGGAAGTGGAAGAAATTGATTCAAGTCTCCAGTAATGTCATGTAAACCCATTAAACTGATCCAAATCAATGGGTGATGGAACACTTCTTTACCAGGAACAAGCGGTATATAAGAATGAGCCTTAAATAGGATTATATTAAGTATAATACAGACAGGGCTGGCAGCGTCTCTCTCTTTATTTATTTATTTATTTATTTATTTTAGAGTATTTTAGAGTATTATTTATTTATTTACTTTAGAGTATTTTTACCCCGCCTTTCTCCCCGGACCCAAGGACCCAAGGTGGCTTATAGTAATGTCCACGCATGACACTGGCTGCTCTAAAATTTGAGAACAACCTCAGTCTAGTATATGCACTTTTTCTGGTGTAATCAACAGCTGTTTTGTTCCCTTCCTTTCACCTAAAGAAAGAGCAAGGCTGGTAGAAATCCACTCCTTATACATTCACACAGAGAGGGTACCCGTCTCAGGAAGCTGTCCTGCAGAGCCATGATAGCAATTCTGTTACGTATAAACATTGCTGTTCCTTGCAGGTGAAAGCTGGTCTAGGCATGAATATCATGAGCACCATAGCTGCAGCTACCGGGGCAATTCTTTTCCTTATGGATGAAAATGTTTTGTTTAGCGTCGTTATTTCTCCTCAAGTGGAGGAGAGGGTAAGTCCACATTAAGAATAATCATGTGCTGTCAAGTCAATTCTGACTTATGGTGACTCTTTACAAGGTTTTTCAGGTAGAGAAGAGTCAGAATTAGCTTCCCATTCCCTTCTTATGGGGCCACCCTCCAAGTGTACACAGTGGGAAATTGAACCCCACTCTGCCACATACCTAACTCACTGAACGATGCTGCCGACTAAGTCTACCTTAGGTGGTTTGAAATCTGGACTTTGTTCACCAGCAGCTGAATTGCTGTGCTTATTAAGACATAATTTGGAAATAACAACCTGGACCAGCTGCCAATATGTTGGATATTTTATTTTATTCTTTATATTCGCTCCTTTATTTATTTTGTTTTCATTGGCTGCGGTCATACCTGCGTTTTCTCCATAGCTTCCCTTCAGCTAAAAGTAAAAGATCACGTCCTAAGTGGGAAGAGAAGTAAATTCTGATCCCGGCCGACCACGCCCTTGGTACAGCAGTTTCAGCGAAGTTTCCTAAACCACCACCAGGGGATGGATTTAGAAACTTCGTTCGAAAATGCTTAGTTATTTGCTTCTGTAACCACAACAGGACACAGAAAATACACAGTAAAAACATTTTTATATGCGATGTAGACTTAGAAAATCAACCCTGAAAAGGGGGAAAAGATGCGCAGTAGGCAAGTAGAGATGGGACCAGAGTAGAAAAATACGACCCTGACGACAGAACACTAACTGCACATCAAATACCACGTGATCGCCCGGAAAAAAACTACACATCAAATTAAGATACGCAGAAAACGCTGGTAAGACCATGGCCATTGTTGGCATAAAACATCCTTCCATTCCAAATGGCGATGGGAAACTGCCACTGGGAAGGAGATAAGACCCATGTGAGGATGAGAGGTCTTATCTCAGAAGCCATAGAGTAATCAGTTAATACAGTAATCAGTTAATAAAAAATTAAAACGATGGACTTGGAAATGGACCTGAGGAATCTTGGACTTCCTCCCCTATCTATTAGGGACACACTACTTGATTTTATGCTTCTTTAGGCCTTGGACTCCATGATTCTTGGGGTCTTTTCCAGGTCCACAAGGCAACAGTACCGTGACTGAAATCCTATTGTACAACTTTACACAAATTTCTCTTGTTTTTTTTTACATTGATATTGTTCATGAATTATTGGTAATTTTTACTTTTTGCAGTCCTATCATCTTCATGTGATCTAACGGCATGATTTTATGTTTGCTAGAAAGTAGCCCAGGGACTTTCAAATGTGCTTTTGATCTTTACTCTTCTGGAGTTCTTCATTGGACTTGCTTCCTCAAGTTTTGAATATGATGCGATATGCCACCAAAGTAGTGAGGTAAGTGCTGTATCTTCATAGCTGCCTGAACTACATTGCATGCCCAATCCTTTTCATTTCAAGTTGGAAGAGCGCGATTAGCTTCAGAGTGATAAAATGGACAGAAAGCCATTACTAATGAGAAAATAATAGGAAGCAATATACAGTAGGACCCCGGTATCCACTGGGGATTGGTTCCAGGACTTCCCGTGGATAATGAAAACCATGGATAAGAGAGAACACCTACCCACCCACCCCAAACTGCTGTTTCCTTACAGTAGCTTGCTTTATGACTGCTGTTTTGAGACAGTAGCTTGCTTTATGGCTGCTATTTGTGACAGTAGCTTGCTTTACAGCTGCTATTTGTGACAATAGCTTGCTTTACAGCTGCTGTTTATGACAACAGCTTGCTTTACAGGTTGGTTTGTGGCGGCTGAATTATTTAATGTTTTCCTCTGCCAACCGTGGATAACTGAATCAGTGGATAGGATAATGAATCAGTGGATATGGGGGTCCTACTGTATTAAAAACTGCTATCATAACTTGCTACATTTATGAGTAACAGGTAGTAACAATGTTACTTTTAAACAACAAAACAATCCGTTTAAAGGCAACGGATACTGCTATCACAGTGTGACTGCTATCACTAATCTAATTTGATCATATGAAGGGGCCTAGAGTTCTGCTCCATTTTAAAGTTGTACTGCTCATTGTGTTGTTGTTATAGTTCTTGTTACACTCAGTTATTTAGAGCAGACTATGTGTATGTGTGTGTGCGTGCACGTGCATGCGTTTTATTCTTAAAGTGAAAAGAAGGGTTGTACACCCCTCAGAGCCTGTCTTCTCCTATAAGAACATAATCCAGGAAGTAAGAGAAGTGATCACCCACACTTCCTTTAGTGCTTAGAGAAGCCCATCCCTACAGGATGGTGTTGACATTTTGGGAGGTGGTGGGTGCTGCAGTCCACTTCTTGGACTCTGCAGCTGTTGGAAAAAGAAGGCAGCGTTTCATGCTGTGCAGATGTTGTCAAAATCAAGACAGAACATATCATCTAAGGCCCTTGTCCCACGTCCCTTTAAAACAGTTTAATTTACCAGATAAACTGTGTCTAAAAATGCTGTCCCCATGGCCACCGGGCTTTTTGAAAAAAAAGAAAAAAGAAAACCCGGTAATGCTCCCTTAAGCGAGGTTTCTAAGACTTACCCAAGAGGTAGGGAATTTTTTGCCTTGCTTTTAAGGAGGCAAACGCTGTGTGACCACGCAGATCCGGGTTTCTTTTTCTTTCTTTTTTCATAGCACCGACTGGCTGTTCCTGGGGCCGATTGGCACTGGGTTTTTTTTTATTTCCCTGCATATCGGAACAACAGGAAGTTCAATCCAGTCCTCTAAGCATTAATTTCTCCCAGCCAAGTGGTCTGTTTTTTTCAAGTGCTAGTGCCACCTGCTGGCCAAGGGGGCTGAACTGCACTTTAAAATAATAAAAAACCAGCTTTGGACATGGGAACTCCTGCCCCACATATTAAATCACATGATGGAACAAAGAGGAAAAGCCGGACCTTCAGAAGATCAGGATTGAAACCCAGGTGTGACCATGGCCTAAGAGTTAACGAGCAACTCAACAAAAATGCAATGAATTGCTTGAAGTCTGGGCAATGTTGACAATCAAGTTTTTTTTCCCCCAGTTGTCAACACGTAGGGCAACAAGATGCATTTGAAAAAGAATTCAACGGAAACATTTGGAATTACATAAAGCATTGTGGCAACAATGGTCGAACTGTTACCTGTTTAACTTATAACATGTTTTTCAGGCAACCCCTTTTGTACCGGAAGCAGCTGTGATACACCAAGACACTTTTCTACCACTAGGTCCTCCTCCACCTTATGAAGAACATGTCAATACCATCAATGAAAATTTAGGGTGTTCAAACCAGATTCGATAAGAAATCCAAGGACAGTCATCTAAGAAAAATCATAACAAAAACTCTTCATCCAGGATGTAAAGATAGCACTTGGAAGACATATAGTATCATTATGCATATTTGCTTCTCTGGAGGAAACCTTGTAATTCTGAAAGTAAAATGCACTTTGATACCAGTCGATGTCCATATATGGAGTTCTGAACGTTAAAACATAATTGTGAGACAAATGTTCATTATGGTCTTCAGTGGTGCTTTGTTACACGTGCATTGGTGTTAATTTTGTTGAGTGTTCATTAATGTAACAAAGTAATGCTTGGAAAATCTTATCACAAAAACGTTGTTAAATACAACAGACACATCTAGGGCTACAGCAATTAATAAACAGGTGTGCTGACTATCTGCTAAAAACAAACTCCAACTAAACTACAGTAAATCCAAAATCATGGTCTTTGCCAAATCCTGGAAACCACTCAGTTGGAATTTTGAAGGAAATAGCATTGAACAGGTAAAACACTTTAAATATCTAGGAATACAGTTTCATGACAAAATACACCTTCTGGGAACAGCACCGCAAAGTAGCCTTGAACCTTGCAAGGATGACAACACAGGACATCTCCCATTTCTTTTACAACAGAGCCAATGGTTGTGTCCCAGCAGGCCTTGAAGTGTTCAATGCCAAAATTATACCACAGCTGCTATATGGCATCCCTATCTGAATGAACGCCCTGGACTGCACAGTGGAACAAATTCAAGCCTGTTTCTTTTACAGAAAATCTTAGGCACACCTAGATGTGTCTCTTATGCCAGTGTTTTTCAACCTTTTTTGGGCAAAGGCACACTTGTTTCATGAAAAAAATCACGAGGCACACCACCATTAGAAAATGTTAAAAAATTTAACTCTGTGCCTATATCAGTCTCTAAAAGGTTCGCCATTGCTGGTGTAGGGAGAAGCAGGACAGAGGGGCCACAGATTGAGGCAGCCCGCTCTCTAGCACCCAGTTACCACTTACCTGTGTTGTTTTTTTAAAGACATTTTGCCCTGCATGGACTTCTGTGTCCAGTGGAGACCTGAGAAGGGGCACTGACTCTCCAGGAACACAAATAAGACCCAAAAGCCCATCTTGCTCTCCACACTGTGGCCAAGGCAGATGCCTTCAGCAAGTCCAGCGACAGGAGGGGAGGAGGATGAAGGAAGGCAGGAAGGAAAGAAGGCAGAAAGTGTTCTGCTTGTATACCACCCCATACCACTTCAAGGAGCCTCTGGGCGGTTTACAGTTTTAATTACAGTAGGCAGGCTGCTAGACATACACATATGCAGGCTAGAAATGAGCACGTTTCTATGAAGAGGGGAAAGGGTACGAATGGAAAGAGAGAGGTGGGGAAAAAAAGAAAAGACAAGAGAGAGAGAAGAGGGCGACCCAAGACAGAAAGAAAGGGGCAAGACTTCAAGGAACCCATCGCGGGGCCCCTCAGAGACGGGGCTCTTCCCCTCCTGGACTCTAAAGGCCGGCCGGCCGGCCGGCCAGCCATGCCAGTAGCCCCCCCCGCCTGCCTCCTCAGCCCAGGCCCGGCGGAGGCCTCCTCCATCCCCTCCTCCTCGCAGCCCTGCCGCGGTGCTCGTGGGGCAGCCGGGCCCCCTTCCTCCCCTTCCCCTCACCTGGTGGTTTGTTCTGGGCTGGGGCTCCCTGGGCCGGCTCATGTTGGCGGGCGGGCTGTCGGGCGGTTCAGTCCATTGGTAGCTCCCAGGAAAGGGGTGGTGGTGGTCCCAGGGTAAAAAAAGGAGGGGGGAAGAGGGAAGCGAGCGAGTTGCGGCGGCGGCGGCAGGCACAGGGCCAACACTAAGAGAATGAGCGGGGCCAGGTCCGGCCAGGGACGAAGTGACGCCAGCGCCGCGGGCCTCGGGGGGCAGGAGCCAAGCTGGCCCTTGGACGCTATTTATAGCGCCTCCCAGCTCTGGACCGCCCGCCGGCCCTGGGTTGAATTTCTTTAGAATTTTTCAATTTTTCCCACGGCACACCAGTCAACATCTCGCGGCACACTAGTGTGCCGCGGAACAGTGGTTGAAAAACACTGTCTTATGCAATAGTATGCTTAGAAGCAGGACAACCCCTGATAGAGGCAAGGACATGGCTAAAATCTTTTAAATTCTGGCTCAGAGTGTATTATAACACTGATCAGGACAGCCTACTCTACCGACTTCTTAAATACTCTATAACACCAATAGGCTCAACAAAATTAATTTTAAAAAAATTAGTGCTATGGCATTGCGGTAGACACCCTTGGCTCAGTGCCCCAGATGGGAGCATTCAAGTTGATAAAACACAGGTTTCTAGATATACAAATGCAAGACTAACAGAGTGCAGCAAACTCAGTATGTTCACCCATGCACTTGCAGATGCCAATCAAAGCTGAATACGGGCCTTTTCACACGACCCCTAAGATCCGCTGGTCCCTTAAATTCGGACCAAAGATCTTAGGGGTTCGTTGCCCTTCCTTCCTCCCCACCAGAGAAAGAGGGGGAAAAATGCAGCTCACCTGGAGGAGCCTCCCGGAGCTCCGTTTCTCTTCCGTTTCTCTTCCGTTTCTCTTCTGCTTGCTTTTTTTCCTCCCACCTCTTCTCTTAAAGGGGCAGAAGGCAAAAAAAAACACAAGCAGAAGCCAGGAGAGCCCTGCACTGACCAGATTAAATCCGGACCTGGGGATTTTCACCCACCTCAAGCAGGTACAAGAAAGTGCAGCTGGGTCGCGCTTAGGTGGGCGGGGTCGCACTTAATTGTCTGCAAAGTCCGGAGCTGGTGGGAAAACACTTGTAAGGTCCGGACCTTGCAGCCATTTCCTGCGGAGCTTAGGGGTCGTGTATAAAGGCCCTATCTTTGTATTCAGTGCTTTGTATTCAATACTGGTGTGTTACCTTTAACTGTTAAAATGCCCTGAGGAACAGAGGGACCACACTCTCGTTAGATGCAATGCCATTCCATCAGCAGTGTTGCATGGGAGATTCCATGGGACTCCATACAGCAACAGGTGCAGCTCCTTTGTACTGGGCAGAGAGCAGTCACTCTCCCGTGATATGGTCATCCCTATAAAAAAAAAACTCCTAGCTCCACTCTTACTGAAGAAGAGGCACTGCTCAGACTCTGGTGAACTGAGGTATCTTCTGTTATTAGGAGAGCCTGCTATGATCGAAAATGTGGCAGCGTTTCTAACCCAGTTGGTCAGGGCCCGCAGGCTGAGATGCACTGAATCACCAGTTTTAGTAATTTAACAATATGTTTTTAAACTTGTAATGTAACTGTGTTGTTTTGCTAATTGATTGATTGATTGTTTTATAGATAGATAGATAGATAGATAGATAGATAGATAGATAGATAGATAGATAGATAGATAGATAGATAGATAGATAGATAGAGATATATATCTTTTTCCCCCTATAAACAATGACCACCACCACCCACTCTTCTGACTGGCCCAAATGCTGAGCACAGAACCATTGGGGACGCAGCTGGGAGAGAGAGGCTCCCCCCTCTGCACCTACCCAGGTCTCCATAGGAAATGCCAGGTCGGCCCGCTCATCCACGATCAAGTCGTGGATGATAGGGATCTTATTATGAACTGACCTGGCATTAATCAGCAAACAGGACAGGTCGGAGGCATGGACGGAATGGTTCCCTGGTGTGTGGCAGTGGTGTGTGTGGACACGTCTGGGGTAAGGAGAACCCGGGTCAGGCATTTGATGTCTGTCCCCCATTCTTTTAGAGACTGAGTGCCCAAACTGTGATTCAAAACCCACTATTTTTTTGCAAAGTGCCAATTCATCAATTTAATCCGAATACAGATGGCTGTGAAGGGGTTATCTTGGATACCCACAGAAATGGGGGACAGACATCAAATGCCTGACCCGAGTTCTCCTTACCCCAGACGTGTCCAAACTTTGGCCCTCCAGATGTTTTGGAACACAATTCCCATAGTCCTTTGCCATTGGAAATACAGGCTTAGAATTCTGGGGGTTGTGGTCCAAAACATCAGGAGGGCCAAAGTTTGGACATGCCTGCCTTACCTGATTGGCCCTCAGGCGCGGAGAGAACTTCCCACAGCCCAACACCCCTGAGATAGAAGAACCCACTCTTATTGGCAATCACAATGAAACAACACAAGGGAGGGGTAAATGAAACACCAATTCAACACAGAATGCAAACCAATAACAAAAACACCCACTCCACCTCACGTTAAAAAAAAAAAGGGGAAAGGGGGCGAAGCAACAGGTCCAAAAGGTAGACAATTCAGAACAATAGCCATCAGTCTCCTGTGCCCAGGGACCCTGTCGGGAGAAATAGTCCGCATTAAGATGATCTTTACCTTTCTTGTATTTGACTTCAAAAGAAAAAGGTTGCATGCTAAGATACCAGCGTGTTAATCGGGGACTCACATCTTTCATTCTGTTAAGCCATAACAAAGGTGTGTGATCGGTTATCAAAATAAAAGGTGCACCTAATAAATAATATTTTAAGGATTGCATTCCCCATTTAACTGCAAGCGCTTCTTTTTCTATAGTGGAATACTTTTGTTCCCTCTTATTAAGTTTTCGACTTAAGAACATTATAGGGTGTTCTTCTCCATTTTTCTCCTGAGACAATACTGCACCTATATATCTGCTTTATCTTCTAATGGATATATCTTTCCTTGTCCTACTTTGAAACCCAAAAATTTAACTTTTAACTGAGCTATCTTACATTTAGACGGGTTTACTTTCAGATTAGCCTTTCTTAATTCATTTAACACTAACCTCAAGTGTCGTAAACGTTCTTCCCATATTTTACTATAAATGATCACATCATCTATATATGCTATGGCGAATTCCTTTACAGGTTTTAAAACTTTATCCATTAGTCGCTGAAATGTAGCAGAGGCACCATGCAATCTGAAAGGCATTTTGGTAAAATGATACAGGCCAATAGGAGTTCCGAATGCAGTTTTTTCTTTGTACTCCTCTTTTAAAGGGATCTACCAGTATCCTTTTGTTAAATCTAATGAGCTGAGAAAGGTAGATTCTCCTAATTTATCTAACAACTCATCAATTCGAGGCATAGGGTAGGTGTCGAATTTAAATACTGAATTTAATTTCCTAAAATCAATACAAAACCGCACTGTACCATCTGGCTTAGGAACTACCACTGGGTAGCTTCTCTATGGACTAGTGGATGGTTCTATTACTCCTAAATCTAACATATTTTTAACTTCCTCTTCTGTCACAGGAATTAAGTGACGGGGCCATTTTCGTCCTTGATCTCTTATAAATTGATCCCCTACAACTTGAATTTTATGTTCACATAAGTTTGTATTTCCCTGGTCAGTTAGAGAAAGTATCTTCATATTCCTTCTCCAAAGGAGCTATTTGAATTTGCTGTTTCTCAGATAACTCTTGGCATATTTTCACGTGGTCTTTATCCTTGTCACTAATGTCCCAATCTGGGCCTAATTCATCCTCATCTATTTCAGCAAAAAAAACCTTCCCTTTCTCTCCAATCTTTTAACAAATTCACGTGATATATTCCTTTTCCTTTAACTTTATCGGGCATTTCTAATTCGTAATCAACTTCATTGATTTTCCTAAATATCTTATAAGGCCCCTGCCAACGAGCTAATAATTTACTTCCTTCAAAAGGCAATAATAACAAGACTTTCTGTCCTACTCTAAACTGCATTTTCTTAACTTTTTGATTATATCTTCTTTGTTGAGCTCCTTGAATGTTAGTTAAATTCCGCCTCACCATATCTTGCACTTTCTTAAGATGTTCTCTCATTTCAATTACATATTGAATAGTTGATCCCGCTTTATCTTCACCCTCTTCCCATTTCTCCTTAATTAAATCTAATATACCCCTTGGGGCTCTTCCGTATAACAATTCAAAAGGAGAAAATCCGGTAGAGGCCTGTGGCACCTCTCTAATAGCAAACATTAAAGGTGCTAACAATAAATGCCATTTTCTAGTGTTTTCCAACACTATTTTCCTTAGCATACTCTTTAAAGTCTTATTAAATCTTTCCACCAATCCATTAGTTTGTGGATGGTATACTGTCATTCTTAATGGACGTACATCTAATATTTTCCACATGTGTTTGAACGTGGTACTCATAAAATTTACTTCCTTGATCCATGAGTACTTCACGTGGGAAACCTAGCCTAGAGAAGACTTTTAATAACTCTTGAGCCAGAATTTTAGCTGAAGTAGTCCTAAGGGGAATAGCTTCAGGGTAATGGGTAGCATAATCTATCAAAACAAACATGTACATGTGCCCCCCAGCAGATTTTGGTAAAGGACCAATTAAATCTAAAGCAATTCTCTCGAAAGATTGGTCGATAATAGGCATGGAAATTAATTCAGCCCCTGGTGGTGGTTTCTTTTGAGTTAATTGACATTGTTTACATGTTTGACAAAAATTTTCCACATCTGCTTTTAAACCTGGCCACCAAAATTGTTGACTTATTCTATTTAATGTCTTTTCTACAGCTAGGTGTCCTGCAATAGGAATGTCATGAGCCAACCGTATTATTTCATTTCTCCATATAACTGGTACAATTAACTTCTCATTTCCTTTCCCATCCACATAATATAATAAACCATCTATCATAATATAATTTACATGACCAAGTATAACATTAGCCCCTTTAACCTTATCCCTTATTTCTTCTAAACTTGCATCATTTTGTTGTAAAAATCTCACCCTTTCTCTGGTGGCATGTGTAATTTCTCTCTTCACAGACTCCTCTCTCTCACTAAAGCCTTAGCACACCCAGTATCAATAAAGGCTTTTTTACATTCACCATTTACATATGCAATAGTTTCCCACTTCTTAGATATTCCTCTCTCAGCTTTATTTTTCTCAAACCCCTCCCCACCCCAAGACAGTCAGATTTCGTGCATTCTCATTTAAAATGTCTGGGGGAACCGCAGCCAAAACATACAGGTTTATTCGTGTTGGTGCGTTGCTGAAAATAAATTTTAGCCAGTCCTCTTCCACTCTTTGTAGACATTCTTTCATTCACAAATCCGCTGCCTTTTGCCTCGCTCATTCCTCCAGTCGCCATTTTTGAAGTTGGTCTCGCGTAGTTTCTTGTCTTCTCCGAAGCTGTCATTCTCGCGATACTTGTCATCTTCTCCCAGGCCGAGATTTCGCGAGATGTTGATTTCTCCTCCAAGATTTCACAGCCTTCTAAAATATGCATGACGTCTTCCAATGAGGTGGGCCGATTCCTTTTCACCCAAACCACTGCCGTGGAAGATACTCCGTACAAAATTTGCTTGATTACTATGGCTTCGATGATTTGTTCTTTGGTGTTAACATTAGGTCGTAGCCATTTGATGGCACTAGCCTTCAACCTTTGTGCCCAGGATCAAGGATGCATGCCACTCTTAAATGTTAGTGATCTAAACCGTTTCCGATATGCTTCCGGCGTCAAATTCAGCGTCATCAAAATGGCATTTTTAACCTTTTCATAATCAGACGCATCTTCGGGACCCAAAGCATCTACTATTTCTTGCAAAGTTCCAGTTAAGCATGGTGTTAAAATCAAAGCCCATTGTTCCACCGGCCATCCAGCTGCTTTCTCCACCCTTTCAAACATATTCAGGTAAGCTTCGACGTCATCCTCCTTAGACATTTTCTGGAGGCAGACCGGAGCTGGGTTCAAAACCCACATATTTCGATTACTGTTATTAAGGGGGTTATCCGCTGAGTCAGAAATACTGTCCCGTCTTAGAATTTGAGACATTAGCAACCGGTTTTGCTCTGCTATAACTTCTATTAGTTTATCTTGTTTATCGACTTCAGTTTTATTTTCTTCTGTAATCGGATTCGGAACCGCCCCACGTTGGGCGCTGTTTTGTGAGAGTTCGTTTCTTACCCTTGGCGGTTCTGAATCACAAACAACATGAGAGCCAGTTTTTAACAAAACTTCAAATGGATTTTTATTGCTTACAGAGTCTGAGGCACTGTAGGTTCTTTCTTGAATAACTGGAGATAACTTTGGCATACTTGAACAACATTCCCAACAATATCGGGTTCATCATAAATAATATTAACAGGAACAAAACTTGGGTCGGCTTCTTCTAATGATGTGGGGGGAAAGGAGCTCCCCGGCCCCAACACTGGGTACCGCAACACGGGTGTTTGGCCCATTGCGCCACAGAAATGACAAACCTCTCGGTTCTCCATTTCCGGAACCTGTCAGATGTCTCTGGCCATTTAAGAGGTCTTACGTGTACAGCCCAAGCGAATTCTTCCCCTTTTCGGACCCTTAGATATTCGGTTTCTCCTTTTTCATCTCCCCTCTCTGTCTGAGTGCCTACACTCTTTAACTGCCGATCCCAACTGTCATTCTCCTTCTTCTTCTCCCTCGCTCTCTCCCTGACTAGCTCGCACTCCACCCACTCATCCAACGGTTCATCCACCACCCAGTATACATCCCGCGTCTCCTCACGCTGATCACCCTCGAGACCTCCCTTGCATTCCTCCTCTAATTCTATGATATGTAATCCTCTCATCTGCATTTCCATTTCCTTCTTCTCTTCATCCTCTTGGTTAGGAAGTCCAGACGGCTCACTCCCTTGAGCATTCACAGGTGCGGTCCGTCTCCTCACAATTACATAACCCAAACTCCAAAAAGACCTTTGTGAGTGATGGCAGTGCTCTTCTCATTGGGTTCTAGGTCACGTTCTAGTTACCAGTATCCTGAAGAAAGATCCAGACACGTTGAATGGTGCCAAGTGTCATATTCATCTCCTGAGGGAGACAAATACAAAGTACCCAAGTCTACATTCTGTGGGCACAAAATATCACACCACCAGTCATGCCTCTAGAAAATCTGAATATCTACAGCAGAAGCTGCCTAAACAAGCTGTTAACGAAGGCTGTTTGGGAATTTAATCCCTCTCTCTCTCTCTCTCTCTCTCTCTCTCTCTCTCTCTCTCTCTCTCTCTCTCTCTCTCTCTCTGCCATTCCCTGCCTGGATGGCTAAACCAAATTCTCTTGGGAAAACCTGATTTCCCAAGCAAATTCACAGTAGGTCAAGTGCATTGTCTTGTTGTGTAGTCATACCTTGTCATTAAATGTGAAACTCTTTATGGCAATTTGCACCAACTAAGAAATCCCATGTTGTGTGTGCCTGATCGCACAGAGACATGGGCCCAGCACCATATTAGGAGTGTACATGTAAGTTCATTAGCTTTTCTTCTATACCTGCCAATGATGCTTTACAACTAATGACAGGAGCTCTGATGGGGAAAATTAAAAAAACTAACTAATATTTCTTTCTTCCCCCCCTCCCATTCCTCTGGATATGTTGCCATGGAGAGTCCGTTTTTCTTCCTAAGAATCTGCTGAACAATATATAGCATTATAATTAGAGATGGGCATAAACAGGTGGTTCGTGTCAGTTCGTTTTTTGGCTGAACAGATTTTTGGCACCTCCCAACCCCAACTACTCTAGGGACACCCACTCAGAGGCAGCGCCCTGGCTTCCTTGTCCTGCCTCCTCTGGGTCGTGCTGGTTTGACAGTTTGTGCCCATCTCTAATTATAATTTAGTATTTACAAAATGTACCTGGTTACATGGGGACTGCTATTTATGGCTAGGACAAGGCTGCCCCTAGCTGACCAGGATGAGCAAATGTCATGCATATTCTCTCCAGGTAAATTTCCACATGTTGGTAAGTTTAGTTCAAGAGGGTGTTAGCAAAGTTAAACCTGTGACCCCTCCTATGAGTGTATTACACTCCAATATGTTTACCTGCAGAGAGATTGAGAGAGAGAGAGAGAGAGAGAGATGGTTTGTCTGCATCTTTCAGGTGAAATTGAGTTTGGGGATGAACATCACAAGTGGAATAATAGCATCAAGTGGCATTATTCTACTTCTGGCACAACTGGCTTTCAATGCAAATGTTCCTGAGCTGGAGAAACCTACTGATGAATAAGAATATTTCTGGATACAAGTAAGTGAACATATTCCCTGCAACACATTCACCCCTGAAACATCACTGGAGGTGAAAGGCTATTTAGCTGTATTCAGGGATTAGTGAATCTGGCTTCCTCAACTTGCTTTACCTAATTTCACCTGCCCTGAAGTCACCTAGTGACAGAAATGTCCAAAAAGGATATGTTACTACTTGTGTGTAGGTTACAGATGTGAGTAAGAACCCCAGAAAATCCTGGTTCTTGTTTGCATGTAAAACTGCTCCTTTTCAGACTTCATTTTGTGGAAAAAGCAACAATGAAGGCTGTGAAGGGGGTGCATTTCATGCAAAGGGATAGAGACCATGAAAGACATCGTCTTGTCCATCAGCATCCTGAAGAAGATGCTGGGACAGCATTAAACATAACCAATAACAAACAGAGGTCATTCCATCCCTCATCATCCATCCCAGCCACTGCCCACAGGTATTTCTCCTTATCTCTTATATTCTTCTCCTAATATGGAGGTTTCCTTAGCAGACTTTTCATTGCTCCTTTTCTCTTCCTTTCTGGGTCTCCTCATTTTCCAGGATCCACTGAAGCATTCAATCAGGAGTAATGCCCAGAAGAAGAGATCTACCTTGTGCCTGACAGATAGCTCTGGCAGAGACCTTCACAAGACCAATGCCATTTAAAGCTAGATCTTTCAAGAGTGTTCTCACGCACCCACTCACTCCACCCTGTTTTGAGGATTCCAGATTCCGTAATGGTTGAAGAGAACTTTTCCTCCTCCACTGGGGGAATGTATCTGAGGGGATGAATGCATTAAAGAACATCTGATTTGCATTCCCAGTACCTTCCAGAGACCATTAACCTCCAGATGTCATCTCTATTTTCTGCAGGATGAACTCCTCCATCTAATGCATTATTTTGCTATTATTTATTTTTATCATGCTTTATATCATGTGACATACAGCACTGTCACATTGTTTTCAGAAAGTCTTTAAAATAGGCCTGTACTGCTTCTCTGGGCTGATTTAAACAGTAGCTTCCTTTGACATTATGAGATGCTGGGTCCCTTGAAACATGGTAAAATTGACCTTTGGCCGCCCAGAGACCTTTGGGTAGTGGACGGCATATAAGTTGTATAAATAAATAAAAAACATAAATAAATCTCCCCCTCCACTTGAGGGGCCAACACAGATTTCTTTCTTTCTTTCTTTCTTTCTTTCTTTCTTTCTTTCTTTCTTTCTTTCTTTCTTTCTTTCTTTCTTTCTTTCTTTCTTTCTTTCTTTCTTTCTTTCTTTCTTTCTTTCTTTCTGTATGGGACTCTGGAAGACTCCTGCATGCTGTGGGACCACCTCAATGGCCCTGGGAGGGTAGAGTATCAATAGCTCACAGGCTGCAAGTTGTGTCCTCCTGCTTTAGTGTTGGTATGGCAACATCATCTCCGTGGAGGTTGCTATTTGATGCAGAATCAAGTCACATTCATACCCATATGCCAAACGTTTTTGAAACTTAGCCAACCCCCACTGTAGTAAGCTGAGCAGGGAAAGTTGTAGTGAGGTTTTCCGACAGTACCCCCTCAAATTACTATTTTTTAAAACTGTCATTAAGGCAGTTGTATGTGAAAGTTGGATGCTCATGTGCCAATACTGAGAGACATATAACAAATGTCTTTCTGTGTGTGCAGTCTGCAAGTGCTGGTTTCTCTGCCTTGTTTCTCTTGTTCAGTAGTATGGAATTCTGCACTGCTGCTTCTATGGCACATTTTGGGTGCCAAGTGACATTGTGCCGTGAAGCCCAGGTAAGCATCTGGTTCCGTGCTTGATGTTGAACAAAAACTCATTGAGAAGTTGTTGGGTTGCTTTGTATCCCTCCATCTTTCAGTAGCAGGAGACAATAGCAGAATCTGGGTGGGTGGGATAGTATTCCTTCTTTCCTGGCTTGCATAAAGTGAATTAAGTCCCTCTCCAAGAGTCCTGACCAAAACACAATAATTTTGAATCCTGGGTACAAAGATGGTAAACTGCTAATCTGCTAACACTCTTTCTACATTTAAGGTGCTATCACACGAGGGGGAAGATGAGATAAATAAGAAACACCGTCTTGTCTCCTTACCTGATTACTTGATTGAAGATGTGGGTTCAGAGTTCCCACATCCCTTGGAGTTGCTAAGTTTCTCTTCTGTCCCCACAGCTCTAACCTGCTTCAAGCAGGCATGGAGGAAAATAAAAAATAAATAAATAATGGCGGACCAGCCCCAGGGCTGGCTGCTGGGAGATAAGGAGAAATTTAAAAATATAAATAAATAAATAAATAAATGCCCTGAGAAGCCAGGCCAGCTGACTGGCACTGGGAGGGAATAATAATTTTAAAAAATTAAATACCAGTAACTATTAAAAAACAGCACCGACCAGCCCCAGGAACAGCCTGTCTGCACTATGAAAAAACAAAAACAAAACAAAACACCGGATCATATACACACTGCCACAGACTTCTGGCTCAAAAAAATGTGTTTTTTTAAGCGAGGCAAAAAATCCCCTGTTTCTCTGGTAGGTATTGGAAAGCTTGCTAAAGGGGGCTTTACCAGGTTTTTGTTGTTGTTTTACAAGCCCGGTGGCCATGGGGACAAGATTTTTGGACATGGTTTCTCTTGAAATTTAATCTGGATTTAAAGGGACGTGAGATAACAGCCTGCTATCCCATGGCCATATAGGGCTGCTATCTCATGGCCTGAAAATCTGGATCAAAGTAAAATGTGGATTTCCCCCAGAAAGGTCACGTGGTTGAAAATGCTGTTCCTGTGTCCCCATGGATGCAGTTTAAATAACTGCATCTTTTGTGTTCCCATGAGCGGGAACCGCAACACAGGGGAACGAAAAGGATTTGATGTGAATTTTCCGAGTCCCCACAGACTCAAGTACCAGTTAAAAATCTGCATTGGAACTGAGGCAAGTTTTGTACCACCTCAAGACCGGGTACTTGCAAAACTTGCTGGGTCAAAAGAGATACAAAAACCAACAGGTCGCTTGCCTCTCACCCTTCCACCATGCTTTCTCAAAATTAAGAGGCTGTAGTCCTATGCAGACTTTACTTGGAACTTAGTGGGTCATATTTGAAAAGTGATAGACAATATTGCTGCCCCTCTGTTAACCTGTAACACTGGAGAGCTTTTTGAGTGGCCGTGCTCTGAATCTTAAACTTCAGAAAATGAATCATCACCACCACCAGGATCATCATCTGCCGTCATGTCAGTTCTGACATATGGTCGCCTTTTAAAGGGTTTTCCAGGTAGAGAGTGCTCAAAAGTGTTGTACCTTTCCTTTCTTCTGGACTGTGCAGCTTGCCGAAGGCTGCACAAGCTGGCTCTGCTGGGATGCACAGTGGGGCATTGAACTCCCAACCCAAACCACTGAGCAATCCAGCCAGTGCTCAGCCAGTGAGAACTAATCCTCATTGCATTTGACTTTTGAGATATTTACATAGATATGTTTCCTACATACTTAGATGGCTATTACAACTCAGTAAATGTGTGTAGGGAGTTGATATACCTGTACTTCTTAGGAAGCAAAAATTAATAGGTTCCTTAAGACTGTAACTCCCAGAATCTATCCTTTGACATGGTCAGTGATTATTCTGGCTGAGACAATCTGGATGGTATAGTTTGTTTACTGAAAATGTATTCAAGGTATTTTATAAATCTTATTCCCAATGTACCATAGCAGTTAAACAAAACCATTATGAGCAGGTGTAGGGGGTTGACAGCTGGTGTGTGTGTGTGTGTGTGTGTGTGTGTGTGTGTGTGTGTGTGTGTGTGTGTGTGTGTGTGGTCAAATATAGCCAAGAAAGTATAGTTAGCATATTTTCTAGTTACAAAAAAACAGTCTGCATTTCTGAAGGAAATGACAGGTTGCATTTCCTTGTGATTTCTGCAGCCTGCTCTCACTTTGCCCTGGGGTGTTCTTCCTATAAATGAGGTGTGCCATGCATCTGGGCTTCCTGTAGGACTCTTGTAGATCTGTTGGGATTTTCTTAATCATTAATACCAGATGATAGCTGCCATGTTATGAAAATATGAACAGAAGCCCAATGTGTGGAACAAAAATGCAATTATTTCTTTATATGCCCCAGTAATGCACATACATTGGTGCTTTACATGATTGCCCTATCCCCATTTTCTTCCTAGTGTCTAAAATATATTGGTTAGTGATATCCAACGTGTAGCTCTGTAAGCAGAACAAGAGTGATGGCTGTGGCTGATCCGCAATCCCCTGCTTCAGTTTTGGGGTGCATGTGGCTTTGTTGAAATCCTCTTGCATAATGGGAGCAAATCTGTATGGTTTGCTCCATTTCTCACCGATAAATATGAAGGCCCCCCAACATACACCTATGCCTTGGGAGCACCTATGTTTGGGCTCAGTCCATGATTTGAATGCCTTCTAAAATCAAAGCAGGGCCCTTTAATTTGCTGCAATCTACAGCTCCTGATATCACCCCTGCTTTGCTGGCATAGCTACCTGGCTGGATATTGGCCATGGGTAAAAAAAAAAAAAACCACACAAAACACTGTAGCACTTAATGCACTTCACAAAATATGAAAGTCTAGTAGAGATGGGCACGAATAAAAAAAATGATGTTTCGTTTGTTGTTTGTCGTTTGGAGTGTCCATTTCGGTTCGTTTCCATTTTTCACAATTTTTTGCAAAAATTCATTTTCGGTCATTTCTTTACCATTTCGTTACCATTTATTTCAATTTTTGTGATTTTTTTAGCATTTAAAGCAGTTCACTGTATTCCAGTAACGAAAACGAAATGCACGACAAAATTTCTGGTGTTTCTGTTCGATTCGTTTCATTTTGGAGACAAAATTCCTTTGTCGTTTCGTTGTGTAACAAAAAAAATGAAAACGGAAACGAAAAATTGCTTGTTTCGTGCCCATCTCTAAAGTCTAGTATGCAGATCCATACAGTATCCATGAGTGGTGTAATTTGCAGATAAGAATTAGGATGTCCAGATTTGGAGCACTGACAATCCTATGCTATAGTGACCTGAAGATCATTAATAGCTGTGTGAAGGAGGAAAATTTCAACAACCTCAGGTTGCAATAAAAGTGGCACCTACTTCAGCACACTCTTCTCAGCAGCTTTCTAAACACACAATCTCTTATTCTTACAATAGGAAGATGAACATCCGTATTTGTTTGAAAGATCCTTGTGGTGGCAGCTGACAAGATATGTCTCAGATGGGACAACAGTTGGGGTGGGGGGTGGGGAGGCCTGGCCTTTTCTCTGGTCTCAATGACCCGTCCTTATCCCATGTCAAGGATGTAAGCCAACGCATAGAAGACTCCAGAAAGAAATGTAGGGTCGTTGGTATGCCTTTGAATGAAAAGAAGGCTCAAGTGACCTAGCAGAAGGAGGCAACAGTGAGGATACCGAAGAGGGTGGGGCTGTTCTAACCACACTCTTCCTGTGTAGCTTTGGTTTTGCGTAACTTTCTATCTAGTGAAAGAAAGAGATACACTGGAAGACTGAGAGGCACGCAGAATACAATGTAAGTAATATTGGAGGTAGTTTTGTTAATTTGGCACAAGTGTATCAGGTACAATAATCAAGAGCTTGGCTCTAAAAGGCTCAGAGGACCTAAGGAGTGTACAGTACTCCCCTGTTTCAGCTGAGTCTAATGAGGCGGGATTGTCTCCTGAGAAGGACTGGTGGGTCCCAAAGGGGGTGCTGCTGGTTCTGATGGTTGCCCATTTCTGGTCACCATTTCCTTGTGATGATTTTACCTCTGTTCCTGAGCTCTGGTGGAGAAGGAACATGTTAAACTGCAAGGGAAGACATTCCTCAGGCCAAGCAGGTGGGAAGGGAAGAAGGGCCCCTTCCCTTACATCCTTATTTGAGATGCCCCACAGACACACACTTTGTATGTGTTTGTGTGACTTCCTTAATGTTTAAGACTTCATCCTTTGTGCTATATCAAAAGTTCAATATGACAGACTATTCAGCTATAGGACAAAGAATTCAGCAGCCAGATTAGTTACTGGTTTGAGTACATATTACTCCCGCACTGGCTGCTCAGCAGTGGCTGCCGATCCGTTACCGCATCGACTTCAAGGTTCTAATGATGACATACAAAGTCCTAAACAGTTTGTGACCTTGCTACAGTATCTGTCAAAACGGATCCTACCACAGAGTATTGCCTGTTGTATTTGATCGTCTCTGGCAGGACATTTGAGGGTGTCTTCGCTGAAGGAGGATCACAAATCATTGATGAGGAACTGGGCTTTCTCAGTGGCGGCCCCCTACTTTGGAATTATCTTCCTCCTGAGATTTGTTTTGCCCCCTTGCTGTCTGTTTTTAAGAAACATCTTAAGACGTGGCTATTTAGGAAGACTTTCCCTGGTTATTAGTTTCTCCCATTATGTCTTGCTGCTCATTTACCTTCTTGTGTATTCTGATCTATCGCTGCTTTTATTTGATCTTCATTGACTTAGTGTTGCTACATACAGGTGAGAGCTTGATAGCTCCCCATCATAGTATTCAGGTGAGTCTTTCTCTGTATGCCCTTGCAGAACAAATTTAACTCTTGCAAATACTAACAGCCCTGTTACAGCAGCTCCACTGGCTGCAGACCCATTTCCAGGCGCACTTCAAAGTGCTCCTTAGATATAAAGCCCTGAATGGCTTGGATCCACAGTGTCTAAAAGACTGTGTCTCCCTCTGTGATCCTGCTCAAGAATGAAGACCGTCAGGGGAGGCTTTTCTCTCAGTTCCATCACCCCCACAAGTTCATTTTGGGTGGTGGTGGTGGTGGGGACATGGGAGAGGGCCTTCTCTGTTGCTGCTCCCAGACTTTGGAACTCTTCCCCATGAGAGACCTGGCTGGCATCATCTTTGCTGTCCTTGTTCAAGCAGGCGAACCTTTAAGACAGGCTTTCTGTGAAATGGCTGCTAACCAAGTGGATTTTTTAAAAAATGGTCTATTGTATATCTTTTGTTTTATTTGTATTTTAAATATTTCTTTCACATACATTTTAATAGTGTATTTGTTTAATTACTTTTAATATTGTAATAATTTGTAATTTTAACTTTTTAAATTTCTTTTAATATTGGAAGCTGCCTTTGATCTTTTAAGGGAAAGGCAGCATGTTTATTTATTATTTATTTATTTTGAATATTTTTACCCCACCTTTCTCCTTGGAAAGTCTGGGAACAGCAACAGAGAAGACCCTTTTATGTGCTCTTATGAGGCGCACCTGTGAAGGTGGCGGGATGGAGAGAAAGGCCTCTCCTGATGATCTTAGCACCCGGTCTGGTTCATACTGTGAGATTCAATCTTTGAGGTAGCTTGGACCCAGGCCATTTTGTGCTTTGTAGGTTAAGGTCAGCACCTTGAATTGTGCCTGGTAGGTGATTGGCATCCTGTGGAGCTGCTTTAGTAGGGGTGTAATATGATCTCTGTAATCCACCTCAGCAAATAAACAAACGAAAAAAAAACAGGGATGTGCCTCTAGGTGGTGTTTTGTTGATGTAGGCAGATATTCACAGCCAGGGGGGCATTTCCCTGCATTCTTTCCTATAGAACGCTCGTCCTCTTGCACATAGGAGATTAGTACTAGATCATCTTGTTGCCTTATCACTGGGTCTTCATTGTGGTTATTTCCCACATCTACTCCTCATAAAGGGTTCAGCAGAAGCAGGACCAGAGAAGGTAGAAAGGAAGGATCAGCAGAAGCGGCACCAAGGGATGGAAAGAACAGGAGCTGTGGGCTGGGATGTTATTTGCATCAGGTGCACTGTCAACAGTGAACTCTCAAATCCATCCATAGCCTGTATGAGCACTGACTGTGATTCCAAACAATCCAGGCTGTGTAAAATAAATCATGCCTGATCAAACCGCATATACTATACTGTGTCCCCAGAGTTAATTCTTTTCTTCTTTCTCTTTCTCTTCCTTTCACTTAGAAGTCCACTATTCTTCTTTGATTTTTCAGGCAAAAATCAAAGAAAAACAAAACATTGTAAACCGCCCAGAGTTCCGTTCCAGAAGATGGGTGGCATAAAAATACAACAAATAAATAAATAAATAAATAAAACAAAAGACACAAACATGTGGCACCTTAAAGACTTCTCCAACCATTTCCCCCACACTTTCTTCTCTCACTACCTTAATTCTCAATGCAGTACTCAGAGGATAGAAATGCAACTTCTTTTGATTGTAACTCCTCCATCCATCAGATAACAACTTACCATGTTACTGCTGTAGGGGACTCAATAGCATCCATGCAACATGCGACATTACACCGTATCCATGTTTTACTATTGTTTCATGTCCTAGGGATCTATGTAGCCTATATAATGTTAAGAACACATGAACTGACGTTTTGAACTGGCATAGTGCCAATTGAAGCTGGGATAAAATAGATTTTTTTAAAAAGGAATAGCTTTAGTGGATGTCACTAGGTAGAAGATAAAGCAATAGGGAATACAGTATATATCCCATTTGGCTGCTGTGTATGTTTATATACTTTACTGTAAATGGATTTCTTCTTGTTCTTTCTTTGTTCTTAAATTCTGTGCAACCTGTTTTGTTACTCGTGCTATTGCTGTTGTGACACCTCATCGTTGCCCTCGCACATACATCCTTCTAGCTTTTAGTTTTTGTTTGCATTTAGCCTTTCCCCTTTAGATCCTTGCTTATAAGTTTTGCCCTGTTGCTCCTTTTTCACGCGCAATGCTGTTTGCAATGTGTGCATGGCATTGAGGTACTATGAGGCAACAGGAAGTACAGTAACATCTTAAGCCACTTCCTGCAAATTTAAAAACACCAACTTGGAACCTCTTTGTGGTTCTTTCCTCTGCCCTTCTGCATTGTGCATTGTTGCTCCTTTTCCTTGCTGTGGTTTGCCTTAACAGACATTCGCACTCCTGCATGTTCCTCATCATTGATTTTATTGTGCATTCAAGCATTCTTCAGTTAAGCCACTTTATGTCACGAAAACAGCTTGTTGTGTGGCTGCAGGTCAGACTAGAGGAACAGCAGAAGCAACCATTGCAACTGGGGGGTGGGGAGAGGATAAGAAGTTAGGAACATGTTTACTGGGACCCTGCTGGTCATCAGTTCCTTTGCTGAAGCCATCCAAAACGTTCAATTTGTGACGGAAAGCAGGGCCCACTTCACACAGTCCATCTGCAGCTTCTTCTCACTCAAAAAGCTGCTAGTTTTCATGACAGCCATCCCATGCCTGCTGCAAAGTTAGTTTTAGTCGTGTAACAGGAAGGTAGCAGTAGGACTCACTGGCCCAATGGCAGTACCTCCAGTTCCAGAAGAGGCAGAGGCCCTGCTACTTGGGGGATATGTGAGTTGTAGTCCAGAAAGGTAACATTCAAAACTCTGGTGAGAATCTGCTGGAATATTTAGCAATATTTACATTTCAGCCATTACAGGGTTAATGCGGATGTAGAGTATTATGGACTGGATTTAATGTGAAGAGTGAAGCCATTGGTTGTTGAGATCACACCACTTGGAATGTTCTGGCAGAAGTCTAGTTAGTGTGTGTGCCTTGTATTCTTAGAGAGGAGAAGCATGTTCCTAGCCTAGCAAGATGGCTGTTAGAATAGTTATTGTTAGAAATCCTCCCATGTAAAGTGTTCTGCTTCTGCTACTGTACCCTTCCCTTCTAGTTAAATAAATAGTTTTTTCATTTAGTAACACAAGAGGTGTCTCTCTCATTGAAGCAACTAAAAATCATCTGCAACCACCGAGCCAACAAAGATCCCCAACAGAACCACAGACACTTCTACTTATGGCTGTCCCAGTTCTCTCTTCCCATTCATAAATTTGGCCAGACAACTTGGGGGAGCAAGTACGTGGGAAACCCACTTCTGGGATGGGCTCTCAGGAGAGAGGCTGTGGAGAAGAAGAAGAAAAGGTTATCTCACTTTTAGATGACCAACAACATACATATGAAATACTAAAAAGATACCCCACCAGCAACTACAAGAAAAAAGTAATAGAACTGAAAGGGTGACGTACCACCGCTTATATCCTGGAGAGACCGTCCCCTGCTTTTACGGACCTCCCAAGTCCACAAGTAAGGAATCCCTTTCAAACTTATCGTCAGTAGTATAAATTCAGTGACTTACAACATTGCAAAATACCTGGCAACTATCCTAGCCCCTGGTTGGACTCACAGACCACCAGGTGCACAATTCAGAGGAGTTTGTTTCTAAAGTCAGGGAGCTGAAACTGGATGCAGACAAAACCATGGTACCCTTTGATGTTACATCTCTCTTTACCAGCATTCCCACCACTGATGCCCTAATCCAGTGTAGTTATTTTCTCTGCTGTGATGATGATGATGATGATGATGATGATGATGATGATGATGATGATGATAATAATAATAATAATAATAATAATAATAATAATAATAATAATAATAATAATAATAATAATAATAATAATAATAATAATAATAATAATCCCCCCAAGGGTGCCGCCTTGTCGTGGCGGGGGGCTTAACTGCTCCAGTAGGTCCAACCTTACCAGAGAGGTCTTGACTGAGGAACAGAACTAAGCGCACCCAACAACCCATGAATCATGGTGAAATACAATATAAAGAAGCCTATACCGGCTCGGTCGTCGCCCGGGTTAACAAGGACCGCGATGGGTGTTGATGAACCTGGACATCCGTCGATAAATGGGCTACAGGTCACGGGTCCCATTGCTGAGCAACCAGGGCATGGGCCTGTAGAGTTACTGGAAGCTGAACCATCTCAGAAGCGGCAGAAATATACTCTACCAGAGAATCGGACAATCATGAAATGCTATTATAGAGCGGAACCTGAAAAACGTGGCTACCAAAAGCGGATGCATCAGTTATGGAAACAAGAATATCCAAACTCCAAGATAACTGAATTACGATTAGCTGACCAGCGAAGATATATTATCAGAAACAAGGTGTTTAGTAAAGTTGAACTAGAAGAAATGCAGAGGAGTTGTGAAATTGGAGGTCAACAAATTATCCAAATAGAAGGAAAAAATAGATTAATAACA
This sequence comes from Phrynocephalus guinanensis, assembly GCA_037367245.1. Lineage (NCBI taxonomy): Eukaryota > Metazoa > Chordata > Lepidosauria > Squamata > Agamidae > Phrynocephalus > Phrynocephalus guinanensis. Next base: position 86,802,918 of record CM074732.1, read on the forward strand.
CCTGGGGACATTGAACAGTCAAAAGTTGAAGAAAATATGGATGTTGCACAAAACTTTGAACCAAAAGAAGGTTCAAATAGGATTGGAACACCAGCAGAGCTCACTATTAGGCAGCAAGAATTGAAGAATAAAATACTCACACATGCTGCATTAAATGAAGAGAGGGGAAGGCTCCCAATTTTAAAGACTGTGCCTAGAAAAAAATTGGTACCATTGATGAACGATGTAAACTCAGCACTTGCAACAATCCAGATAAGGTCAATTGAAGAGATAAATCAGCTTGCTTATAGTGCAGCAGTAATAGTAACGGAAGAACTAGGGATTCCACAATTGAAGCCCCCCCCAAAATGCATTGAGAAACCACGGTGGAAAATCAGACTGGAGCTTAAAATCAAAAGACTCCGAGCAGATGCGAGTAACTTAAAAAACCTGCAGGAGGACAAATTAAAGAATGGCAAGTTCAAGAAATATTTGACTAAAAAATACTGGCTAAGTACAAGGAAAATTGGAGAAGCATTGGAAATAGTGAAGCAGCAAATAACAGCAACAGCTAGAAAAATTGAAAGATATGATGCTAGATTTACTCAGTATAAAGACAACCAGTTGTTTCAATCAGATCAAAAAAAGTTCTATCAGAGTTTAAATCAGAAGATAGGTAAAAAAGATGAAAAGCCTGAAAAAATGGCAACCATTCAGTTTTGGAAAGACATATGGGGGACTGAGAAAGACTATAATAGAAATGCTGGATGGCTCCAAGATTTTGAGAAGAAATTCTCCAAGTGCACAATGGACCAACTAGAAATAACAGCTGATATGATCACCAAGAGAGTACAAAGAGTCAAAAACTGGACATCACCTGGCAATGATCAACTGCATGGGTTTTGGCTTAAACACCTGACCAGTCTGCATAGGAAAAATGGCCCAACAATTTAATGAAATGTTGAGAACAGGTTATATTAATGAGTGGTTAACAACTGGGAAAACCTATTTGATTCAGAAGGATCCAACAAAAGGAGCAATACCTGAAAATTACAGGCCAGTAACATGTTTACCAACTATGTATAAACTGCTAACAGGCATCATAGCTGATAGAGTCCAGGATTATTTGGAAGCAAATAACATCATGCCAGTAGAGCAGAAAGGGAACAAACGGGGAAGTAGAGGCACAAAAGATCAGTTACTCATTGATAAAATGATCCTAGACAATTGTAAAGCCCAGAAAACTAATTTATATATGACTTGGATTGACTATAAAAAAGCCTTTGACTCAGTACCGCATAGTTGGATTATTAAGTGCCTGGATGCCATTGGAATATGTAAAAGTATTAGTGCCTTAATTGAAAATGCGATGAAGAACTGGAAAACAGAATTGTTTGTCAGGGATGAAAGCTATGGATTGGTTAGCATCAAACGAGGGATTTTTCAAGGTGACTCTTTGTCACCTCTGCTATTTACTATTGCCCTGATTCCCCTCTCAGTAATTTTGCAGAAGACAAATTTAGGTTACCAAACTGCTAAAAATTCAGGGAAAATTTCTCATCTATTGTATATGGATGACTTAAAGTTGTATGGAAAATCAGAAACTGAAATACACTCACTGACCAACACAGCCCGAATTTTCAGCACCGATGTTAGTATTGAGTTTGGACTAAACAAATGTGCCACAGTGGCACTGAGAAAAGGAAAAATAATTGAGAGTGAAGGAATTGAAATGCCAAATGGACAAGCTATTAAGTATCATCAGTCTGAAGCTTATAAATATCTGGGCATACTGGAATTAGATAATATAAAGCATGGGCAAGTGAAAAATGTGGTCAGTAAAGAATATATCCAAAGGGTCAGAAAAGTATTAAAAAGTAAGCTGAATGGTGGTAACACCATCAAGGCCATTAATAGCTGGGCCATACTGGTCATCAGGTATACCGCTGGCATTATAAACTAGACTCAGACGGAGCTAGATATTCTAGATAGGAAAACAAGAAAACTTATGACCATTCACTATGCATTACATCCACGCAGTGATGTTGACAGGCTGTATTTACCTAGAAAATTAGGTGGTAGAGGTCTTCTGCAAGTGAAGCAGACAGTTGAAGAAGAGAAGCATGCGTTGGCAGATTATGTAAAAAATAGTACAGAGCCAGCATTATTGGAGGTTAAGAACAGGGAGGTGTTTAAAGTAGATCAAACAAAGGGTCAATACAGGAAAACAACAATGCAGATACGAGCTGATAGCTGGCATAATAAAGCGCTGCATGGACAGTTCCTCGAAAAAGTCAAAGGAAAAGTAGATGAGGAAAAGACTTGGTGATGGCTCACCAATGGAACACTGAAAAAAGAGACAGAGGCCCTGATTTTTGCAGCTCAAGAACAAGCTATCAGAACAAATGCAGTTAAGGCTAGAATAGAAAAATCAGCTGAGTCCCCCACATGTAGACTCTGCAAAGAGGCAGATAAAACTATTGACCATATATTGAGTTGTTGCAAGAAAATTGCTCAGACTGATTACAAACAGCGTCATAATGTAGTTGCTCAAATGATGCACTGGAATTTGTGTCAGAACTATCATCTGCCCATAACAAAGAACTGGTGGGACCATAAGCCTGAAAAAGTGACTGAAAATGAGCATGCAAAATTACTTTGGGACTTCCGAATACAGACAGACAGGGTTTTGGAGCATAATACCCCAGATATTGTGATTGTGGAGAAGAAAAAAGTGTGGATCATTGATGTTGCTATACCAGGAGATGGTAGAGTCACTGAGAAACAACTTGAAAAAATTACCCGATATCAGGATCTCAAAATTGAACTTCAGAGACTCTGGCATAAACCAGTACGGGTGGTCCCAGTGGTAATTGGCACACTGGGTGCGGTGCCCAAAGACCTAAGCAAGTATCTAGAAGAAATTGGAGTGGACAAAGTCACCATCAGTCAGATGCAGAAAGCCACCTTACTGGGATCTGCTCGCATAATTCGCCGATACATCACTGAGTCCTAAACGCTTGGGAAGCGTTCAACTAGTGATTGGTAATATAAAATCCAGCATAGATAGCTGTGTGGTTAATAATAATAATAATAATATGGCAGAGGGCACGAGAGGCAGGAAAATGACTTCCCGTACTCATGGGTCCGTCTGTGGGCACTGGATTCCTGCCTCTTAGCTATCAATACGTGATACTGTAAATGTATTACAGGGTGAGTGATATCTGTAATGTTTATTCAAAACTGAAGACGAGGTCATTCATTTGCTTGTATGGGTTGTCCTTTTCAGACATGTAAGAGATGGCAGCGCAGCCAGTGAGTTCATCTAATGCAACAGTGATGTTAATTCCTTCCAATGGCCCCAGGCCCAGTGTCATCCAGGGAGGGCAGGCTTTTCCAGGCATGGTGATTCAACCAGCAATGCCTGTGCAATATGTGCCATATGGAGGTCAGGAGTATAGAAGTGCCACCAACCAACCTCACCAGAAACCATATGTGGGGCCACTGGAGAAACTTCTCAAGGTGGAGACCAAGACTCTGGGGGTAAGTGCTGCTTATACTTTCCCACTTTCGGGCCTGCGGTGGTTCAAAGGTTATATCTGCCCGTGAATAGATTCTGTGCAAGAAGGGCCATGTAGATCATCAGAGATTGCTTCAGAAATATAATACTTACTGGGATGGATCAAAAAGAAGTTTAATAAAGGAAGGAATTGGATGAGAATATCTGTTGTTTCTCCAAGGGACCCTTGCACGACTTTGGAAATGTGGACTTTGGAAATCTGCTCATTGGAGCTGCTGACAACATGCCTTGAAGAAATAAGACACAAACCCCAAAGGCAGGCTTTTAAAAACTGTGAATACCTCAAAGGGCATTCATTTGAAAAATAAGCACAGTGTAGTCGGGGTGGTGGTGGTGGATTTATGTACATTGAGGAAATGTATACAAAAAAATCAGTGGGTGAGGAAAAATGGGTAGAGAAAATGGGTACAAATCTCCATGTGGAAAATAAAAATAAAGCCCTGGACTAATAAAAAGAAAGGATGGAATGAGAATGAATTGAGGGTTTGGAGAAGCACAAGAAAACAGAGAGAGAGAGAGAGACTTTTAACATTCCCGATAGTACTAAAAAGAGAGAAAAAGATAGTCCTGGTACTTTTTATTCTCTGACTTGAAGTGGAGGTGTTAGGTACCTAGCCTGCTGGGAGAGAAGAGGTCATGTGTAGCCTGCATAATTAAACAACACAGAGAGTGCTTTAAGCACTAATGGGTGATATATAAGCAGAAAAAGATGTATTGGCCTCAATGGCTGGATCCTGGCAATCTGGCTCATTGGTAAGCACAGCCACTGAAGTACTTTAGAATTGATCCCTTCCCTATGAATTATGGCCCTGAGCACCCCAGTTCCCATAAAAACCTGTAACTGCTTCCCAGAGAGCCAAAATGGTACCAGCAAAAGGATCAAGCAACCCACACAACAGCTGCTGCTTTTGATCCACAATGAGTTGCCAGGCCGTGGGAAACCAGGGCTATAACAGAATCTGTCTCTCCGTCTTGGCATCCAAGATTTCTGTATCTGGCTTCTCGTTGGATGGGCTGGTTCAAATCATTTCTCAGTGTTTACTCATTGCTTGTATAAGAAGGACTGTTCTAAGTAATTTTCCCCACAGGCCATCCAGATCATGATTGGATTGATACACCTGGGCTTTGGATTGCTCTTGGTCCTTCTTGGTGGTCCTATGTTCTATGGCCTGGCTTTGATTGTAGGCTATCCCTTCTGGGGTGGAGTGTTTGTAAGTAATAATCTCTTATTTGTCTTTGAAAGCCCATGATGGGGTCATTATCTATGGTTTTTGCTAACATCAAGAAGAACATCGGCCTGTACATTATTCCACAGTGGTTTGACGTCTGTGTACAGAAATGTAATACATTTGGTTAGCAAGGAAGTAGGTCTTATCTCCCTTGAGCCTTAAAGTCTGGGCACCTCCTACTTAGAAAGGTCAGTTCTCCACTCTGTGCCATTCTTACATCCTTTTGTCACATATAATGAGGCCAAAAAGCAGACTTGGGGGAGGACTATGCTGACACGCGATGACCCCATGTTCAGTGGGGTCAACACAGAGACTGTCTGCCTGCACAGTCCTCAAAAGCAAGCCTCCATGTTCTTCTTTACAAGTAGATTTCTGTGACAATATGAAGAAGTGCTGATTAGGAGAAATGCTCTAGAAGTGTGGTCCTCATTATCTTGGGTAATCCAGGTGTTCTTGAGCTGCTGTTCCCAGAAGCTTTCACTACCAGCTGTACTGGCTGGGGTTCCTGGGGGTTGCAGTCCAAAAACACCTGCATCATAACAGGAGCTAGTGGGATTCACTGCATGTGTGTGTGTGTGTGGGGGGGGAGACATACCAGCTAACCCCACAGATGATAAAAGCATCCAACATGCTAGCCAAGGGGGGAAAAAAAGGTTCTTAATCTTTAGGTATAGAAATTTTGGTCTATTTTGGGGGCTAAATCAATTTAATTCCTTGTCAATGCCAAGAAAAAAATTTAGTTTTATATGATACCTTTGAAATTTGGAATGATTGGTTACAAGATGTGTATAGAGATGGGCACGACCAGGAGAAATGACGTTTTGAGTTGTCGTTTGTCGGGACGGGTCCGTTTCGGGTCGTTTCCCTTTGTTGCGGAAATTTTCAAAAATTTGTCGTTTCCGTTTGTCGTTTGTCTTGGGGTTGGGGTTGGGGTAAGTGGGCTCTGGGAGGCACCTCTCTGGGTGCCTCTGACGTCTGACCCACTAAGAAGGGAAGGGAAGGGAAGCGTTTTGCGTAGCCGCCGCGTACCATACATTATGTTAGGGTTGGGGGGGTATGTGGCAGAGGCACCTCTCTGGGTGCCTCTGACTCACTAAGAAGGAAAGCATACTGGCGTACTGGCGTACAGGTTAGGGGTAGGGGTAGTGGGCTCTGGCTGGGAGGCACCTCTCTGGGTGCCTCTGTGACCCACTAAGAAGGGAAGTGTACTTGCGTACAGATCTGGGTTAGGGTTGGGGTTAGGGTAAGGGCTAGGCTTAGGGTTACTGTTAAGGTTAGGGTGGGTTAGTGGGCTGCACCTCTGGGTGCCTCTGACCCACTAAGGACAGTGTACTGGCGTATGGGTTAGGGTTAGGGTTAGGGTTAGGGTTAGTGGGCTTTTTATGCCCTCAGGCACATCCAGAAGTCTCAGTCAAAACCTGGCCATGCGATTGGTGGAATGGGTCCAAAAATTTGTATGGTCCCATCCCATGGCCAGCCCATCATTGCGCAGGTGTAAAAAAAAAAAAATAAAAATAAAATAAAATAAAATAAAATCAATGGAGACGTTTTATTGCAAGAAAAACCCACTGCTGCTACTATAAAAAATCAGGCATTTAAAATACCTAATTTTCAAATGTTTCTGTGGTGCTTTGGTGGGGTTTTGGACCACAATTTAAAAATAAATATTGTGGTCGCCATTTTGGATCCCCCCCCCACCGCATGGCAAATGGAGACAATGAGGATGCCCCCCCAGCCTGGTACCAGCAGCCCAGGACAGGAGAGGGGGGGAAGGCCGGGGACCCCCCCCCAGAAACCACCCCTCTCTGGTAGGTGTCCTCACTGAGGCAGGCATATTTTCGCCTGCTTTTTTGGCCGGGAATCGGGTTTTGTTTTTTTTTACTTTTTTTCTGTGCTGCTTGGCATCGCGCGATTGCCGCGATGCCATGAATGACAACGAAAAATCAGACCCAATTTTTCTTTTTCGGGTCAGGTTCGAGCTGGAGCGGAGTAATTCTCGTTACCGTTACCCGTTACGTAACGATAACGAGAACCGAAAACGGAAACGAGAATTTCGCCGCTCCGTGCCCATGTCTAGATGTGTATCTTCAAGTGTGATTGTTTTTTGAAAATTTAAAAAAAGTCAATTTTTAAAATTAATTAAATGTGTAATTTATTTGAAAATGTACAATTGCATCATGCTGTATATCAAACGAAAGCAATATTCATAAGTTTTGAAATGGCACATATCCCAGGTCTGTAGCGATCACACGTATCTATTAAATGACATTTGACATTATGGTGGCCAGTGAATTTTACCTTTGAAAATGCAATATCTCAGAAACAGGTGGACCAAAAAAAAAAAAACTGAAAAAAAGAATATTTTTAAACATCTCATGGTATGGTACAAATGTACCAAAAATGAACCAAATCCATGACATCAAGTTCCAAAATGGATTTTTCATTGGTTGATTTGACATGGAATGACCCAAATCAGTTCAGCCCATTTTTTGTTCCTGATGTGGAGGTGGGTTTTATTCTTTGCCTTTGACGGCTTCCACTTCTTTCAAACTAGAATGATTTGAACATGATATTCCCTGTGTGATCAGTTGTTTCATTCTCCAAAAAGGCAAGGGGCATGGCTGTAGGTGGTATTCTGGTGACATACTAAGCTGGGCATGATGATTTAGACCAACCATTCTCAACAAGGGTCATATGGGCCTGAGGGACCCCTGTCATATTTGAAGGGAGCCCCAATCTGGAAACACACCACTTTATTAATGTCCCACACCAACTTATTAATGTCCATTATGCAACTTATACAATCCTGACACTATCTATATTTCTTTCATGTTGTGTTTATATCCGTGGGCCCAAAAGTGAGAATGGTTAGTCTAAGAAACCCAAGGAGGCCCACATGAAGACATGCATCTTCTATATAAGCTGAGTTCCACCTAGTCACCTCCAAGAGAACTAATGCTTCATGGTCATTAATACTTAAGTGTAATCTCTGTGTCACTTCTGAGTATCATTTGACTGGAGGTTGTAGACTTCAAATGGTTAGAAAACTCATCCTTCTTTAATGTTACAATAGCTGTGTTTAAAAGGAGACAATGTTTATGTTAAGTAGACCCTCATAGTACTCCATTTTGAAGAGTTCTGTCAGTCTCAAGTGAATCTTGTCCAATTATTTTTTTTCTCATTTTGGACAGTTCATTCTTTCGGGATCCTTTTCTGTTAATGCAGTGAAACATCTAAGCGTTTCTCAGGTGAGACCTATAATTTCATCCATCCTCTTTAATGCTACAGATGCTAAAATGTTGCTGTCCTCCTTAGTACACATTCAGGTCTCTATTAGTGATCCACTTTTCTTATTATCAACAGTCAAACTAGTATATAGTGTATGGCTGGCGTCCTTCATGTTCTGGTGCTAATCAATATAAGGGATCAAATGAGTATCCCTCAATGTTCTCACCGCATAGATCTCAATACTTGGCCCTGGGAAAATACTTTGTTCTTTGAACAACACACTGCCTGTCTCTCAGACAGACAGTTCTCTTGGCTTGATCTGTGCTACTTTACTGTACCACCCAGACAATGGTCAAGGAGGTGTACTGGAGCTCAACAGCAGATCAGGTTAACAACCATGGAACAGGTTTATGACAGACACAGGTCCTGACAGTATCCTGATTCTTTGTGTGTTTCTTTACAGGTGAAATGCAGTGTGGGAATGAACATCATGAGTGCTATAACGGCACTTACTGGCATCTGTCTATACATAACAGAGTTTGTCCTGAGCTCAGTTGCCTACAGTTATTACAACCAGTATTTGTTACATGTAAGTGAACAAATTCTAAGGAAAACATTTTCTTTTTTTACAATATCCAGTAAGGAGACAAGTATATATGGAAAACAAGCACACAAACAGTTTGACAGTTACTCTCTTCACTGAGAAGATCCCAGTGCCAAAATAATAAGATTATATTGGTTTAGTTAAAGGAATCTTTTATATTAAGCAACAGGAAGGATTCAGCAGAAAGTTGAAATGGTTTCAACTTTCCTTTTAGTTTGGAATATGGAATATTGGCAAGCTCCAGAACCTGGGTGAAATGTCTGCTCATAAATAACCACAATTACTACTAAATCTGCAGTGTTAGTGCCTTCTCTATTGCAAACAATTCTGATGGTGCAAATGATCTTTTGTTCTTAGACTCCCTAATTAATGCATTTAAAATTGTCACCATTTCCTCCCTTCCCACACAAGACAGTTACAACCAGAATGTGACCAAATATTGCAAGTGAACAAATATACTATACAGTCAGAAACAAATTTCTGAATTCTGGTTCTGGTTATGCCGTGGCGAGACCACTTGATAAATTCTGCAGCTTATCAAGTTGAATTCCTCCAGATAAAAGGGATCCTCAGATGGGTAAGTCTCCTTGGAGGGGAGGCGAAGAGAGACAGTGCCTGTCTGACCATGAAGGGAGTGGTGGCGAGCTTCGTTGGTCCAGGAAAATGTCTTATCTTCCACTGGAGGAAAACCGAACGCCATCAACTAAGTTGATGATGACGGCATGAGCTGTTGGCACTGGAGAAGTGTAAAAAAACTGTAAATATTTGACGTCTCTCTCTGTGTACATCTTGGTGATGTTTGGAATTCTTTCTTCAAACAAGCACTAACCCCCCTTTGTAGAAGTGTGGCTTTCAGCAAAGGGGTGAGAATGTTTGGAAAGATGGAGCTATCTGAAGAAGTTATCTCCCACTCACATGTTTTTATGAATTTGCCTTTTTGCCCATTGCTTTCCTGGGCTGGTAGAAAAGAATTTTTTAAAGGAAACTTCTTTTCACTTTATTCTCTGTATATGTGGTGGATATAAGGATGCAGCAGTGCAGCCGCTAAAATAACCTGGACCCAAATGTGAAAAAATGAAAACAAACCTAAGGAGGAAAAAATTATACAAAAAATCTTAGATTGTGCTGAGATGGACAGAATGACATTGAGAATCAAAGAAAAAGAGGACTCTGAGTACTACTTGACATGGAATAGATTTTATGATTGGTTTGAGAGAAGTAATCCATTAGGTGGTATTGAAACTGGAATTGTTTCTAGAAATTAACTGAGAAATGTGAAGTGTTATGATTATTAAATATAACAACAACAACAACAACAACAACTTTTAAAAAGAGAACAGAAAAAGGATACCACAGTGCTGGGAAAGCTGTTTTTCAAAGGGATGTTTATTTGACCTTGGTTGGATTCCAATGTTTTCAAAATAAACTGCTGGACAGTATCTGCACTCTTCTTCGTTTCCTTTTTTTCTTTTTCTTTTTCAATCCAGCCTTCTGCTTCTACATCCCCGCCTTTTGGAAACCGAGCGGCAGAAGCTACAACCAAAAGTGATATTAACCCTTTGATGTGAGCTATAAGAACACAATGAGTTAGAAAATGTTATCAGAGCAACAGTTTGCCAACATAATTCTATGTGGATTACATAAAATAATAGATACTCTTATTTTGTTTAATGTAGAAAATAAATAACAAAATATTTTTAAAAATTTAGGAAACAATTTTTTTCTTTTTTGCTTTGCAGCACGTAAATGTTGGATTCAGTGCCCTGCTCTTCTTATTCAGTCTGCTAGAATTCTGTATCACGGTTTCATCTGCACATTTTGGGTGTCAGGCAACCTGCTATAACAATGAGATGGTAAATATATGAATATTTTCGGCTTATTTAAAACATGTCATTTTGAAAAGACGAAAAGGAATTCCAGTTAGTGCTGCGGCGAGACAGCCGTGAGAAGTGGGGCTCCGCTTTTCAGGCTGAATTTCTCCCTGTCTGGGACCCCCCCAAAAGGGGGCTAAACTTCCTGGAGGGAAGGTGAAGAAGAGGCAGTGCTTGTTTGAGAACGGAAACAGTGGTGGGTGGTTTTGCTGATCCAGGAGTGCCTTTTGCCCACAGGGGAAAACCAGGCACCATAAATCAATGGCACCTAGCAAGCAGTTGGCATCCGGGACTTATTAGTGGCTGTAAATATCAGTGCTTAGAACTGTCGTGCTGCAAACAGGGTGAGACTGCCTCCTTGCTTTTTTATATATATATAGTGCTGGAGCTTTGAAATTATCCTAGAAGCAAACCCGAGTCCCCCCCCCCAAAAAACCTGGCTGAGAGAAGCAGCTTTAAAACAAAAAGGGGGAGGAACTGTGTAACTGTTTAAAGGACAGAACAAACTTAAAGAAGCAGCTTCTCTTTTCTATATCTGTTCTCTTCCTTTTTTTTCCCTCTTGGCTAGCAGAAAGGAACTTTATATTGAAAAAGAAACTTTGATCCTTCCTTGCTTTGTCTTTTTTTTCTGTTTTCTTGTTTTTTAAACTACATGTTGGTGGATGGCAAAGGGTAGCTGATGCTCTGATTTATGGGAGCTCTTCAGTATTTTCATTCCTGGCAAGCAGCCAGAAAATATGACCTTGAAAGACTTTATCTTCTGGCTTGTGTACACCTGACAACTCTTCTAAAGTAATTAATGCCAGAGAGTGGAAAGGAGTTCTTTTCTATCCTCTCTCTCTCTCTCTCTCTCTCTCTCTCTCTCTCTCTCTCTCTCTCTCTCTCTCTTTTCTTTTTCTTTATGCTTTCCCTTCCTTGAGACTGTGGGCGTTTATACACGACCCCTAAACTCTGGGGCAAATGGCTCCCAGCTCCGGAGATTAAAAATGTTTCCCCACCAGCTCCGGAGTTAACAGGAAATTAAGTGCGACCCCACCCACTTTAGCGCGTCCCAGCGCAGCTTTCAGGTACCTGCTTTTTGGATGTGAAAAATATTTGATTCGGTGTAAGGATAATGAGTGCGGGGCTCTCCTGGCTTCTGTTTGTTGTTTTTCTGCCCCCCGCCCCTTTAAGAGATCTGAATGCTGCCAGGAACAGAACGGAGGTAAGCCGGCATTCTTTTCTTTCTTTTTTCTCCCTCCCTCAGGCAGCCAGCAACCAGGAAGTGCGGAGGGGGGTGGGGACAGAGGAAGAGCGACGAACCCCTAAGATCTCTGGTCCGAATTTAAGTGGCCAGCGGATTTTAGGGGTCGTGTAAAAAGGCCCTGTGCTAAATGGGAAGCATGTAAACTACAGTTAATTGATTTTGATCTCAGGATAACCTGATCTGAACTGTATCTGAATACAATTCAGCTGATGCAACAAGAATTCAAGAAGGCTATATTGCTTGGACTTCAAACATTTTTGGACGCTGTTACATCTCCTAAAAAGAAAATAAGTGAAGGCTATGATGGGAAAGTTGGGGCTGGGCAGAAATCAGAGGAGGCAACTGGGGGGGGGGGGAAATGAATGAGCAGACATCTGTAATAAATACCCAACAAAAAACTCAACATCCAGCTTCAAAGAATCAACAAGAAACTGTGAAAGAAAAAGATAAGAAAACTCCAAAAAGGAAAAAAGTGAATGTAAAGGCTGTAAGGGAATTAAAGGTACATGGGATATATACTAGTCTTGTAGTCAAAGCTTATCGCTTATCGGATGTGGCTGCCAGAGAGAGACTTCAGGAAGACAGAACAAGTTCAGAACTAGGAGAGCTCCCTGAGAAAGGAAGGTGTGTCAAGAGGTACAGAGATGTTTTAATATGCAGATTAATGGACATTCATTGGGTGACACTTCCAGAAGGATTGAGAATATAGGAGGAGGCTAGAGAGTTTGAAGAAGAATGTATTTTTTGGGAAGAGATGGAGAAAAGCCATGATTAAGCTAGCAATGCATTTTTATGTAGCTTATTAGATTTTAGAAATGAATTTCATACATCAGTTTGTTAGAGTTACTCAGAACAGGATAGATCTTTGTTATTTCAATGTAACTTTTCTTGGTAAATCTAAGCTTTCTAAATTCTTTAAGATTTTTGCTTACTTTTCTTTATTTTTGTATTTTATTAAACATCATTATATATTTTTAAAGTTTGCCTCTGTGGTTTTGATTAAGGTGAGTCAGAATGAGTAGCAAAGTAACGAGATTTTAAAAGATCCCACAAAGGTGTGAACAGGTTTTCTGAGCCCAGGCTGGTGGGAAAAGAACAGAGGCTGTCCACAGGGCTGAGATTTTTAGCACCTCAGTTTTCCAGTCCCTTTACAAAGGCTGCTTTTACACAACCCCTAAATCCGGAAGCAGAACAAACACATCTGCATTTAAGTTGCCAGCCGGTATGAATGACATTCCAGTGGTAGCAGTGGCAGTTGTGACCATGAGAGAGATATCTTATATTAAATGCTTTTAATTGATTTCCTTATTTTTGTGTTCCAGGCTGTACACCAGATGTCATACACCGTCATTGGAGGAGTAACAGGTTTTCCTGAAAGCAGCGCTCCTCCCCCTTATAATCCCTATGAGCCTTTTGCTGCCACTTCACAAGCTTATTAGTTACCACCAGCCTAGGAGAGAGGTTATAGGTGATGCCACGTCCTACAATTACAGAGATGTGAGAAGCACAATATTACTGTTTTTTTCATGACCTTTTTGCAAGCTATCAGCACACTGACTATATACTACTGCTTCAACATTTGAAAGACCAATTACCTTGATTTTAAAACCCTGCCTTTAAAAATGATGGGTCAGGGTTTGACCTCACCCCAGTTGGGATGGTGAGATACACCAGACTTGATGAGTGCACCTCACCTTAGATTTATGTGGTTTCATGTTCAAACTCGTGTGATTCAAACTGATCTTGGTTTCGGTTTTCTTCAGCTCTCCTCACCATCCCCTCCCTCTCCCAAATTTGTCAGTGCCAATAGGGAGATTTCCAAAGGAATACCAGCTGCCTTTGGGCATCTGGTAATATGGTGAGGTTGCATAATAGCATCCAGGATCTGCAGCAAAACTGGAGGGGGTGTGATTGCCATAATCCCATAATGCCATGCTGCGCGCTTGCCTAAGAATATATGGCCTTCTTAATGCCACATGTTATGTTATGTGCTATATAGATGCATCCAGTTTATGGCAATCCTTAGGGTTAAGCCATCTAAAGCGTATAAGGGTAGGCCAAAGATTCAGAGATTACGTCAAGGACATATATACAACACAAAAAGCCAAGGTAAAAATTAATATAGACCTCACAGAAGAGATAAAAATCAAGAAGGGAACTTGGCAGGGTTGCCTGCTCTTCCCCTCTCTTGCTTATCCTGACATTAGAGTTACTGAATCAACAAATCTAAGATCAGAAGGCGATAAAAGGTTTAAAAATAAGAGAAGAAGAATATAAACTGCAGGCATATGCAGATGATGAAGTTTTTATACTGAAAGATCCAAACACCTCTGTGGAACGTTTGGTGAAACTAATAAAGGACTTTGGAGAACTGGCTGGCTTTAAGATACATCAAGGAAAGTTTTAATGAAAACATGGAAACAGAGGAGAGAGGAAAGCTGTGAGAACCGAAAGAAGAGAAAACTATCACATATTTGGAGATACAAATTACTTAAAAACAAGGACATTGTTTCAGGATAATTACGTATCTCAAAGTTTTGAAGGTTCTTCTTCTTCTTCAAGTGCCATGTCCTCGTAGAAGGTTGGCGATCAGTAGCCTGAACTGGTTTCTATCTAATGCTATTCTAAATAGAGCAGCTGTGCTCACTGCAGACCTTTGGCTTACATTCTTAAGCCAGAATGTTCTTCTATGCCCTGGACCACACTTCCCGTCTATTTTCCCTTGAAGCATAGCCTGCAGCAGATGGTATTTCTCATTGAGCATTATGCATCCAAAATACTGTATTGCAATTTTCTTCTCTTTATGGTATTGAGGATTTCTAGCTTTTTATTCATGCATTGTAATACAGCCACATTAGTGACTCTGACTGTCCAAGGTATCTTCAGAATTCGCCTGTACGTCCACATTTCAGATGCTTCCAGCTTCCTGCATAATGTGTCTGTAAGGGTTTCAACATCATAGAGAAGTATGCTGAATGATCAAAGTATTCAAGTACAAAGTCTGAAAGATAAGTCCTGGTTTGTCAAGACCTTCCTCATTTTCTGGAAGGAATTAATAGCTTGCTCAATTCTACAACAAATTTTACATGAAGGATCCCAGTTATTTTTGACAATGCATCCCAAGTATTTATAAGATGATACTCTCTCATTATCATTGCCAATCTTGAGAAGGTTCTATGAACCATTTTGTTTTTTGCTATTAACCATCCATTTTGTCTTCTTCATGTTAAGTCGCAACCCCATGGCACTGCTTTCTGGAGCAACAGAATCCAATAATCCTTGCAAATCTGCCAGACTACAGTGTCGTCAACATATCTTATGTTATTAACAAGAACTCCATTCACTTTCACATCTCGGTTCTTTCCTTCAAGAGCACCCCGGAAAATTCTTTCTGAATAGATATTAAAAAGTAGAGGTGAGAGAATACAACCTTGACAAACACCTTTCATAACTGACACCTCTTCTGATATCTGACCAGCTATCTGGACACCAGCACGCTGATTCCAATACAAATTCCCCCAATCTGATATCACGATTGTCCAGGCCCAGTTCTTTAAGAATATTAATAACTTTATCATGTTTAACTGAGTCAAATGCTTTTTCATAATCAATGAAGCAAACAAAAACATCAACATTGACATTGAGACATCACTGGACTAGTACTTGAAAACTAAATAATGCCTCACAAGTTCCAAATCCATTCCTCAATCCAAACTGGGTATCTCCAATGCTCTCTTCACACTTCCAATATATTCTTAAATGGAGAATCCAAACAGATTTTTTAAAATGGAATAAGCTACAACTGTTATTAACGGGAAGAGTAGCAGCAGTCAAAATGAATATCTTGCCAAAAGTATTGTTTCTGTATTGGATCATAAGAGTGATCTTAAAAAAAAACTTTTTTTATTGAACTGGAGAAAGTAGTGATGAAATTTGTGTTGTTGTTGTTCAGTCATTCAGTTGTGTCCAACTCTTCGTGACCCCGTGGACCAGAGCTCGCCAGGCCTTTCTATCTTCCACTGCCTCCCGGAGTTTGGTCAAATCCATGTTGGTTGCATCGATGACACCGTCCAACCATCTCATTCTCTGTCGTCCTCTTTTCCTTTTGCCTTCGAACTTTCCCAACATCAGGGACTTTTCCAAGGAGTCCTCTCTTCTCATGAGGTGGCCAAAGTACTGGAGCCTCGGCTTCAAAATCTGTTCTTCCAGTGAACATTCGGGGTTGATTTCTTTCAGGATGGATACAAAAAGCCAAGGATTAAAAAGAAAGCTGTCTGGGATGACACAAGTAGAGCAGGATGCAGCCTACCAGACTGGGAACTGTATTACAAATCTAGTGCCCTTTTTTGGATAAGTGAATGGATCTTCCTAGAAAACCAGAGGTTTCTGAAACTAGAAGAACATTGAGATGCTTTCTTTACTTGGTATAGAAAAGCCAAAGAACAAAAACATTTTCATCATTATTATTTTTATTGCATTGTTATCTATTGCCTGCTTTTTAATGTTGTAAACTGCCCTGAGTTCCTCTGGAAATAAATAAATAAATAAATAAATAAATAAATAAATAAATAAATTTTGGTAACCACATGATATTACGGTGGGCCTGGGAAAATATCCAGAAACAAATATACAGAAAGATAGCAGGTTGGGTTCCCCCATAGAAGCATTTACACAACCAACATTGGTAATTGTAAATAATCTACTGAGATATCAAGATGTACTGTACTAAAGAATGAAAGAGAACATAAGATAAAGGAGGAATTAAAAAATCAAAATGTGATGCTAGACTGGCAGAGAATTTATGGACTTCTTAATGCCACATGTTATGTTATATGCCAGTGGTGGCGAACCTTCAGCACTCCTGATGTTTTGGACCACAACTCCTACAGTCCTTTGTCATTGGCAACACAGGCTTGGAATTCTGGGAGTTGTGGTCTAAAACATCTGGAGTGCCAAAGGTTCGCCGCCACTGTTATATGATATATAGTTACATCCGATTTATGGCAATCCTTTCAGGGTTTTCCAGGTATTGTGAAATATTTAAGGGATAGCTTTGCTTAGAGATGTGAAGACCTGGAAAAAAACGGAAAAAATTCAGGAGGGGTGGTTTTTCTGTTTTTTTTTTCCCTGAAGCCTTTTGGGTTTTTTCCTGAAAAATTGGAAAAACTGAAAAAAGAAAAATGATTATAGAATGTTTTATTTTAACATGATGAACAAAATATTTTAAGACAGTGTGTTCTAATATTTTTTCAAATCATTTCTTTAAAAAATATGCATAGTATCAGATCATTCTGATTTCTGAGCACTAAGGACATGCAAGTCTAATGAACTCCCCCATGCAAGAACAAGATGCATTTATGCCTTTAGGAGGTGCTGTTATTGTCACAAGAAAAAGAAAGGTTTCACTTTTGTTTTTGCACGTGAGTGGGTGTGTTTGATTCTGTTCTGTCCTCTTCACTAGGCCTCAAAGCACTGGAAGAAAAGACAGAGAAACAAAAATGATTCTGATTAAATTTCATGCCCATTCATTGAAACTTAGTCGCACTTCCTTCTATACATTTCCCCCTCTTCAATTCTTTTTATAAGAATGAGGTTATTTTTATTTCTGTTTTCCTGCGGGGGGAAATCTATTTTTTTCCGTGGGGGGGGGGGACACCTGAAAAAAAAACAGAAAAACGGGTTTTTGTCCATTCCAGTTTTTATTAAAATGTTTAAATAGGGTTCTTACTTTGGTCTGGAAAGAGCATTTGTTGATGGCCAAATCTGATGTATCTACACCCACACAGGGCCTTTTCACACGACCCCTAAGATCCGCTGGCCACTTAAATTCGGACCAGAGATCTTAGGGGTTCGTTGCTCTTGCTGTGTTCCCACCCCTCAACACTTCCTTGCTCCTGTCTGCGTGAGGGGTGGGAGAAAAAGAGAGAGGAAAAAATGCATCTCACCTCTGAAGCCACCCGGCTTCCTGATTCCTTCTCTTCCTGATTCCGCCCGGCTTCCTGGTTCCTTCTCTTAAAGGGGCGGCAGGCAAAAACAACAACAAACAGACACGAGGAGAGCCAACACTCACTCCCTTAAAACCGCATCAGGGATTGTCACCACGGGAGAGCAGGTACATGAAAAATGTGCTGGGTCGCGCTTAGGTGGGCGTGGTTGCACGTAATTTTCTGCAAACTCTGGAGCTGGTGGGGAAACGTTTTTAAGCTCCGGAGCTTGCAGCCATTTGCGGCGGAGTTTAGGGGTCGTGTATAAACGCCCATAGTGTAGGAAACCATATCGCTAAAGATTTTCTTTGTGATATGGGATATGATCCCCACTTAAACCAGAGGCAGAGAACTCCAGCCCTCCAGATCGTTTCTGACTGCAACTCCCATAATAACTCATCATGGAGCACGATGGCAAGAGCTTCTGGATAGTGAGTGCAGTCTAAACTAGATTAAGAACTAAAGCCCCACATCCCTGACTTAGAAAACAGCAACAAACATACTTACAGCATCCATCCTTCTCCTTTAAGAGCTTCTGTGAATCTTCCTGGCAGGTACCTTTCATCAAAATGGCACTAGGGGTGGTGTTCAACTAGGGGCGCTTTTACACGACCTCTAAAATCTGCTGGCAACTTAAATTCGGACCAGAGATCATGGGGGTTTGTTCTGCTCCCTGTGTTTCCACCCTTCCGCACTCCATTGTTCCTGTCTGCGGTGAGGGGAAGGAGAAAAAAAGGGAGAAAAGAATGCAGGCTCACCTCCGACTGCCGTCGGAGCAGCCCCATAGGGATTCCAGGCTGTTAAAGGGGCGGGAGGACAACAAAAAATAAACAGAAGGCAAGGAGAGCCCGGCATCCACAGCTTTATAATCCGCATCAGAATTCTTTTTACCTCCGGAGACCAGGTACTTGTAAAATGCGCTGGGGCACGCTTAGGTGGGTGTGGTCGTACTTAATTTTTTTTTAAAGTCAGCAGCTGGTGGGAAAACAATTTTAAGCTCCACATCTGGGAGCCCTTTGCTTTGGATTTTAGGGGTCGTGTAAAAGCAGCCAAAAAGGCCCCAAATCTTGATTTTCTCATCTGGGCCTTAGCCCAGTTTATTAATACCCAACCGAGTATTGCAGAGGCAACTATGTCCAAAGTACCATTAAAAATGCAGCAAACAGCACTGTCCCAGCCATCATGCCTCCTTCACCTATACACGGGATGCTTAAGACTGCCTTGAGGACATTGGCAGATGAACCTATACAGGTCCTTCAGCATGAAGCCAGTTGGACGGCACAACGCAGTTAAATGAACAATGCGAAAGTAGACACACCTGCGGGAAATTACTCATCTGCAAATAATCAATGGAAAATTGCAAGCAACAGCCTGAAATATAAAATAATGTCTACCACGATAGGCAGATACGGTGCTGTCGTTCTCTGCCTTCTTCCCTGTTCTCTGGGGGGAGTTCATCACGACACACTAAGGAAAAATGAGTAGGGAAAGGAGCAGGAAGGATAGTGCCAGCGATTCAAGGGGCGGGGAGAGGTGTGGCACAGTAACTGAAAGAGAGTCAAATTAGATTGATGCAAACCGATAGCACAGGGATCTCCAGTGTGACAGAAGGACTGCTTAAGAGAAGAGAAGCTTCTTATGGAAGGTAAGGAGCTTTTAAGCATGGGCCAGCTCACACCAAATTACACACTCTGGACAGCCCCTGAGCTGCTCCAGAATAAACACACAGTTCTCCAAACCCTTTCTCTGCATGTTTCACTTACATCAGGAAATAGTAACGGGGAGGAGAAGTGAAGAAAGAGCCTTGTTTGGTTGTGTGGGCTCTTTTAATTTATGTCTCTTCATCCTCTCTGTTATCTTTCTGATTGCATGGATCCATGGAAGACTGGAAGAATTATGCCCCCCATAGGACCTAGTGTCCCACTGAGCAGTTAAAGAGGGTCAGTTGATAGGGTCAATCAAAATCACCATAAATGAGTATGGGCATTGTATACAATACTTTTATACATCAAGCAAACATTAACAAACATGTTTGGTTTTAATTTCAAGAATGATGCAAAAGGTACACGGACATTCACTTTTATTAAATGCCAGTGTTAATAGACTTAGTAAAATGAGAGGGTGAAAGGGGCAGATTTAAATCTGCTTTGATGCCTTAGGACAGTGTTGGCGAACCTATGGCATGGGTACCAAAGGTAGCACTCAGAGCCCTTTCTGTGGGCACCCGACCACCCCTTCACAGCCACCTGTATTCGGGTTAAATTGCTGTTTTGGCACTTTGCGAAAAATTAGTGGGTTTTGAATCGCAGTCTGGGCACTCGGTCTCTGAAAGGTTCGCCATCACTGCCTTAGGACATCCTCTGTACCAGGCCTGTGCATCCCAGCTTCTGTGCAGTTTTCATGAAGCTTTTTGATAGGGAAAATGAGTTCCGTGTATGTAAGCAAAGTCTTTGGAAGTGGTGTAGGAAGAAAAACTGGAGATTTTAGCTCAAAAATGTCTCCTTTCCTTTTTATCTGGCTGTGGAATCAGAGGCTGTGAGTTCAATTCCCCACTGGGCCTCCATGGGTGGAGCCACCCTGTGCGGCCTTGAGCAAGCTGCACAGGCCCAAGGTACCCCGTGGTGCAGTGCTTAAATGCCTGTATAGACATTATTTTAAATGACAGACATTATTTTAAATGCCTGTACTGCAGGTCAAACTCTGCTCACGACCTGGGTTTCAATCCCAAGTAGCAGGCTCATGGTTGACTCAGCCTTCCATCCTTCCGAGGTCAGTAAAATGAGCACCCAGCTTCCTGGGGGGCGGGGCAATGTGTAGCCTGCATACTGTAATGAAACACTGTAAACTGCCCAGAGGCAGTATATATAAGCAGAACACTTTTACCCCTAGAATGGTAAACCACTGTGAAGTACTCTCTAGCCTGAAAAACCCTAACAGTCAGAATTGCCCAGATGGGCCAGGATGGTGATTTTTAAAGATAAAAACAGGGAGGGATTCCAGAGACATAGACAGGCAGTGAAATAACAACTTAATCCAAAAGAGCCTTTGAGAGGCATAACAGGCTGGGACAGCAGCGGTGAAAGGTACAGTATTATCGGCAGGCAAGGGTTAAAAAAGGTATAAAGATCCTCCTATATTTGCTTTCATACTTTTGCTACTTCCTGGTGAGACTGTATTTTCACTGAGAGAGCCTGAGAGCAAGCGGGCAAAGGAGTGTAGCGTAAGTACTTTTGGAGGACGTGAACTTAACTTGGGAGCCAGGTTTCATTTGAACCAGAGCTCCGCATTTGCGTATGTCTAAAATGAGGATTTTAATTTATCAATGATATATATAGCTCAAGAAGAGTTAAAGGGGGTATCTTTCTCACCAATGTTATATAATCAGGATCCATCTAAAAAGATGGAAGGAGTATCTTTTTTTCTATTTGGAGCATGTCATCAGATTTTAGTCTTCTTTGAGAGAAACCAGCCATCGGATATGAATTCTCTCAATGTCTCTGGAGAGACTCTGGATTTGGCCAGAGCCAGACTGGGCTCAAAATTTATTTATTTATTTATTTATTTATTTATTTATTTATTTATTTATTTATTGAGCTTATATACCGCCCGTCTTCCCGGGGGAACTCCGGGCGGTTTACAACAAAAGGAATATAAACAGAAACAAACAACAAATAAACAATTTAAAAACAGGAATAATCAAACAACACAATAAAAATAACAATTAACAGATGGCGGGTAAAGAGGAAAAAAATTAAATTCAAGGGCATTTCTCAACTCTCCCCTTTTCTCCTGATAGGGTGCAATTCAGGAGCACCTTTTTAACAACAAAGGCTCTTTCACATGAAGGTGACTCTCTGCAATTTTCTCTATGCGTTTTCCTTATGTTGGCCTCGCCCAAGGGTGTCCAAGGGAACGCAAGAAGGCTCACCCTTTTTTATGGGCTACTGTACTTTTGTTTTCTCTCTTATCAGGAACCACTCCTCTATCTGAAGCCAGCCAGAGGATAGATTCTGCTTCAGAAGGTTTCTCCTATTGAAGGGCTATCCAGCCCAAGGCTGATTCCAAGTTCAAGAACCCAAAGATGTGAGCTCGGGAACCTTCTATTTCCATCCATCATCGGTAGCACCTTGGCAGCCAATTCAGTGGGAACAAGTAATAACTGGGTTGTGGTCTTCCCGATTTGAAGGAGATGAGTTGTCATTCTGGGCAAAAACAAACAAAAACCCCCAAAATCTCTAATTTTTCACCTGTACATATAATTTAGCACGTGCAGTTGCTTAACTAGCAATACCATGCAATCACATGTGCAGTGCATGTCCTTTTTCCCCGCTGGCATGTAAATAGCCACCAGAAGGTAGGAAAAGGATGGACGCCACAAAGCTGTATGGTAAACAGGATGCTGAGCTGATTCCTAGCAGTTACTAGAAGGGCAGAGGAAGAGTGAAAGGGGACTAAGAATTTTAAATGGATGGGAAAGAGAGGGTTGGTAGGATGTCCAGGTCTGTTTTGAGCCAGTGTGTTGTAGCAGACAGACTGTTGGATTAGATCTCAGGAGACCACCTGAGATCAAATCCCCATTCCGCCATGGAAATTCATTGTGGGCTGGCAAAGATAAATCCATTACTTAAATATCTCACATAATCTGAAAAACTGTAATGCACTTTCCTTCCTAATTTTTTAAAATCCAGATACATTGCGGCTAGGGATAATAATTATGATGTGTTGGGGAAAATAATTCTCAAATGACTTATAAGTAGTGTTAAGACTAGTGCTGGACCTTAGAACTGAAACCCAAGGCCCCCTAACCCTAGGGGTCTAAATTAATCCAAATGAGTGGGAGGTGGAAGGGGGGTAGTGGCATATAAGTCCAGCATCACCACCTGGACCAACCTTGATATGCAAGGGTTCACCAAAGTTGACATTCCACCATACAAATTCTTATTTTAAAAAACTTATTTTGTAGGTGGTAAGCAGCTGGCTTGGTCTGCAGACAATTATAGAAGTCCATTTTATAATTTTGCTTTCAGAAATATCTTATCCTTCCCTCCAACAAAAAGATGCTTATGAACAAATAAAGGATTAGGATAGCAGTATTGTTGGAGAGTTGAAATTTTATTGGATGTTTCTGTCTGCTCAGGAGGAATTATGAGAATATTTATATATGTGCACGGAAACGTTCAATAGGATTCTACAAATATGGACATGCCTTCTCTCCTGGTCCTTTGAAACAGGTTCTAGAAAATAGCCTACTTCCACATGTTTCAAAAGAACTTGATCTGCAGGCAAAAAATAGTGAAAGAGGCTTTTCTTAGTCACATATGCTCATCAAAAGTAACCATATTGAAATTAATTATGAAATTTTAAGAATGACAAGCCCTGCACACATTACCATGAAATTAGTACATACTGTATTCCTACCAGCAATATGATTTTCCTGCTCTGGTAGGCCTTCCAGTGACCAGCTAAACACACTGGAAGTCAAAGTCACAAATGCTCCAGGATCAAGTAACAGGAGATATACAGACATTTTTCACTTCCCTAAAGAGAACAGTATCAAAATACATGCTAGGTGGATAGTATAGTTTATTACTTAGTGTACAAAATGCAGAGATAGATCAACCAATGGACTGATTTACTTTAAGTCAATTTACTATATTTGTGCAGCAACAAAATGGCAATTTGCATATCATGTTGTAACATTTATACATTTATATGATGGAGAGTGCTTTGTTTTCCTCTTCTTCTTTTCCCACCAGATAATTTAGCCATGGCAACAGATCCAATGAGATTACAAAATGGAATGATGTTGTTTATTCCTCCAAATGGAGCCAATTTCATCCAAGGAATTCATGGGGGCCCAGTGAGTGTAATCCAGCCAACAGGGATAGTACAGTATGTACAGTATGGAGGCCAAGAGTTTGGAAGCAGTCAATCTCGACAGAACCGACTCGTAGCGACTGTGGAGAAATTCCTTAAAGCTGAGGCCAAGACGCTGGGGGTAAGTGCATTTGATAATTATTCTTGGTGAATTCAGTGGCTCCTGACAGGAGTAGCAAATATTCTAGTACTCTAAAAATACTCAGAGAGCAGAGTTGTCATATCATGTGAAATGTTAGTTTTGGGAATGGGTTGGCCAACAAAATTAACAAGCCCAGGCAACCAGCAGCCATGCTCTCAAAACTAATATTTTAAGGATGAAAACCTCTCAGTAACAGTAACAGGTTTGCGTGCTGATGCGCAGATGTATATTACATATGCAGTAGCACAATTTGCACTGGCAGCTAAGAAACTGAACTCTCAGTTCGTCAAGAACCTTACTGCCACATAAATGTTGTATATAGTTGTTATTATTATTATTATTATTGGATTGAATTTATTATTCTTGGATTGAAGTTATTATTATTATTCTTGGATTGAATTTTACTGGGTTCATGGTAATCACCTGTTTTAACTGAATTTTATCTGCTGGTTTGTATATTGTAAAGGCCTATGGTCAGAAACAATAAAGTTTGTGTGTGAGAAAACCTCTCAGTAGCACTGAAGAGTGAGCAAAATCCTCTGTTTGTTTAAAAACAGATAGAAAACGTCTATTTTTCTGATACTGTATATTAGAATATTACTGTTTTACATTTCATGGATGACATTCTGTTTTTTACAACTTAGAGGCCTACTCATGTTGCCTTTGTGGAGAAGATGGCAACAATTCTATTTCTCCATGTAATTTCAGCAGTCTCTCTTCTACCATCTACCAGTAGCACTCAAACAAATCAAAAGCGGTGGTGGGGCCCTACTCCAGAGAAGCAGGGCAAAAGCAACAGAGAGAGTCAGGATGAGGCTGCGCTGTTTAAATGAACTGGGAAATGGATCAGGGTTTTTGAAATTGATGAAAAGTCACATCGTTTTTATGTTGGAATGTGTATGTGTGTGTCCTCTTGGGACAACTTTTCTGTAGTATGTCCTTCCAGGGCTTTATTACAATACCTTTATTTAAGAGTTAGCATGGGGAAACTTACCTATCTCATCCACTTGCACAACTGAGTCCCTATAACAGAACAAATACATAGTAAATCTTAATTAACTAAATAGCTTTATATGTGTGTGTATATGTGTTTTTTATATAGCCAATCTGAAACGACTTGCAGAGCTCTCTCTCCCTCTCTAAAACCTAAGAAAAGCATGCAAAGAAAGGCAAAAAATGCAAGGACACCCCAACACACACAAACACACACACACCATCCAAACCAATTGCCATGCCTGTTTTTCAACAATCTCTGTAGATATCCTTTCCTGGGTCTGGTTTTACTTTGAGTGTCTGTCTCCTTTTCCCCACACAGGCCATCCAGATCATCATTGGACTGATCCATATTGGCTTTGGAGGTGTCTCGTTTGTTTTCCGTGCTCCAGTCTACGACAATGTAGCTGCTCGTGCATTTTATTCATTCTGGGGTGGAGTTTTTGTAAGTAGTATATTATTTATGCTCAAATAGCAATGGACTGATTCCTAACAGTGCTGGCACTTAATACGTAAGGAGGAAAGAGACAGAAAGAAGGGATGGGATCCTAGTGGTCTTCAAGAAGCTTGCAACAGCTAATTGCAGGCAATGATGAGGTGCCGGGACACATTCCTCAATGTGCAGTTAAGCATATGAGCAGACACATGGCCAAAACACTCTGTCAATTAGCCCCAGTAAGTTGCACAAACCATATACAAACACCAACAACATTTTAACCAATGAGTTCTTCTCCAAGTCAACCTGCACCTCTTGTTCCCATCAAGTTACATTTGGGAGAATTTCTGAAGCCTTTAGGACTTGTGGAGAAGTGAATAACTGTACAGGGAGATGATGTGTTACAAATCAAACCTCAAAACACGAAATTAGGCGACATCACCAAGTAGGATCTTTGTTGTAGTTAATGTATTTATATTTGAAATATATATATATTCCTGCAGTTTCTTTCAATAAGTCATTGCTTCCACACACACACCCCGCCCCAAAAAATCTTATTTTTCTTCTCAAATTTAGCTACTAGAAAGAGGGGGGAGCTCCAGTACTTATGGAATTTTTCATATATGTTTTAAAGATGAAGACCATCGTTATCATGTAATGTATACTGAAACTGATCTCAGTTTTCCAAGTTCTCCTCCTCCTGTTCGCTAATGAGCATCATTGATGTACACAGGGGAAGTATCGGAAGATTTAAGGACAGTCCACCCAAGTAGAATTTCCCTCCTCCTTGCAGGAGTTTTTCAAGGCTCCTTCTCCTTTGGTCCTCAGATCAAAAACAGGAAAGTTTTTTTCCCCCCTGAAGTATTCTCAAGAAGTAACATTTCCCATTCTGCTTCAAATGATTTTATTAAAAATGCCTTTTATGTCATTTGATTTCATGGTGCGATATTTATTTATGAAGGTGAAACAGTGCTCCAGACAAATATATACAAATATATACAGAATAATTCCCTGTTGTGATAGCAGGTGCTCTTAATGGAAAATATGTGCTGCTGTTTTGATGCCACTACTCTTGCACCATATGTTCTCAACTGCAGATAATTTTTCTGCAAACTAGTACATGAATTGAAACACATATTTTTATTTGTCATTCTTTTATTTGCCCAGTTCCTTGCTTCCGGATCCATTTCTGTGGCAGCTGAGAAAAATTTGGACAATTTCTTGGTAAGGAAATTGTTGAGATTGCTCTTTATCCTGTATTATTATTTTAATACAGAAGATACCAACAAAATAATCTTTCGTTCTGTGATAGTGTCAGGAGTGTATCCAGAGACCACCCTAACTCAGTCCTTGATATGCAGTAATGCTTGTTGGGTGTTATTTATGTGGCCTTAGAAAACTCAAATTAAACCCTAGAGCAAAAATGAGAAAAAGAATATGGAAGATGTTGGGATCTTTAATAAAATAATAAATTGCCGAGCATATAGATTTGAGTAGAAACCTTCTGCAGACATACTCAGCAAATGATGAAATGAAATTCGAACATAAATAGATTGTGAATGCTTCAGGAACAATTGTACGAAGGCAGCTTGAGGTTCATAAAATATAGCTTGATTATAATGAGTAGCTTTGGATCTTACACAGCCTTTGTATTATGAGTAAATTTAGGTAGTTCTTTGAAATCTTGCTTCATTGGTACAATGAGACAAGGGAAGGTGTCTATTAAAATATTTTGGGCAGTTGACTATTCCACTTACATTTTGTCTCAAGGTGGATATTTCTGCCATGGCCCTGCCAGATGAGTTCTCTAAAAGGGATGAAGCAGCATCCTCCCCAATCGATGTGATGCGGGGTTAAGGCAGCAGTACACTGAGGAGGCTGGATGGCCTCCTAGTCCCTGAGAAGAGTGAGGAAGAAAGGCTACAAGTTGCCAGGTGAAGTGGTTGGCAGCAAAGGGAACACACCTTGGGAGGAGAAGCTTCCTCAAGAGTGCAGATAGCTCTTGAAGGGAAATTCTTCCACTCA
This sequence comes from Phrynocephalus guinanensis, assembly GCA_037367245.1. Lineage (NCBI taxonomy): Eukaryota > Metazoa > Chordata > Lepidosauria > Squamata > Agamidae > Phrynocephalus > Phrynocephalus guinanensis. Next base: position 86,830,112 of record CM074732.1, read on the forward strand.
GGGAGATCAGTGTGCCATAAACCTGCTGGATAGCTCAGTGGTTTAGACATCTGGCTGCCAAGATGAAGGTGGAGAGTTCAATTGTACTTCCTTGACAGGGTCTGGATGCAGTGGTCTATAAATGATTCCTTCTAGTTCTGCAGTTCTAAAATGATTGATTGATGATGATGATGATGATGATGATGATGATGATGATGATGATGATGATGATGATGATGATGATGGTGGTGGTGGTGGTGGTGGTGGTGGTGGTGGTGGTGGTGGTGGTGGTGAAGATGATGGGTAAATGCCTGAAGCTGAGCTCCCCCATGCAAAAGAGTGTTTGGTGGTCCACGTGACAGCTTTCCTTACTTCTTGCTACAGGCTGTGCATATTGGACCCTGGGTGGAGTTTCTGATAATCCCACTCACTGGCTTGTGTGGAGATGGTGCGCCTCTTCTGTAGGCATGCCAGTGGAGGTTACAGAACGGATGGGCCTGGTATATGAAGATTCCCTGCAGAAAGAGACGGCGACAGAGATTGCATTCAGCAACTTAGGCAGTCTAGCTGGTCAGATGACCTGTACCATCTTACTTGAACAACCTACACAAGTGTGCAGTTTAGAGTTAGTTCAGGAGGATTGGCCAAGGCCTGCTGGGAGAGTCCACAAAACATAGTCAGTCTAGTTCAAAACATTACACACTGCCTGGGGAGTTGAAAGCAAGGCTCAGACCACACTGAAGGCAAGGTTGGGAGGCAAAAGAGATGCTGTTTCCGATACAGCTTCCAGTCCAACCTTAAGGTGGATATAGCTGAGCCACTGGCATCACAATCAGAGCTTGAAGATGGAGCTTTGTTTAAAAAAAAACTCCTTCAGAATCCTCTTTTGAAGAGTCTAACTTTCCCTGCAGCCAGGCAATTTGTACGGGGGCTTCTAGCCAGGCCTATAATGACATATTGGTCTTTCCATCTTCTCGGAGCCAAACTCTTCCTCTGACACAGGTAATTCAGCCACATGGGACCCAGAAGGTCTGGGGTCTGCAGAATCCATGGATTCCTGACCCATGCCAGGTCCAGGAGACTTCATCTCATCCTTGGTGGAGGACCCATCCAGAGGGGCCCAGAAACCTCCCTTGGTGTCAAGCATATGAAAGAAGAGAAGGCCACCTCACCTTGAGCCAACACTGCCATCTAGGCTGGCATCAAACTCCTAACCTCCCCACATTTTGAACAAATTTGGAGGATGGCAACACTGTTGCTTTTGTGGAGCATCAGAATACCCAGGCAGCATGGCACATGACATGTAGTAAAGTTAGCTAAGCGGGGTCTTACTGACTGTGGCAGTAAAAATTAGAAATGGGCTCATCCGAATGAACATCCAGTTCACTTAGTAACCCAGCCATCCTTCCTCCAGTAGGTGTCCGCTTAGAGGCAGCATCCCAGGTTCTTTGCCCTGCCTCCTATGGGCATTGCCTCTGTGTGGGTACCTGTCAGAGGAGGCATGGCTGGGAAGTGTTGTGCACCTCTATGACCAATAAGCGAACCAGCATGAACTGCAAAACAAGTGGTTTGTGCCCATCTCCAGTTACAATCTAACAAAACTAATCCTCCCATCTTTGGACCAAAGCCGTTTTTTAAAAAAACATTTAGACTGATTTAGATTTGTTTAGGGGAAAACAGTATAACTAAAGACTGGAATTGTTTTACTGAATAATTTCATTGATTCACATTGATTGGTTATGACCCTTCTTTATTTAGACTGTTTGCAAATCATCATCATCATCATCATCATCATCATCCTTTTTTTGGGGGGGGGGCTATAGCTCCCAGAGCCCTCACCCCTAGAAGCGTGATCTGACTTAAGGGTTCTAGGTACTGTATTCCAAAATGGAACTTGGAAGCTCTGACCTTTTTCTTCTCCTGTGCCTTGTTTGTGATATTTTTCAGGTGAAATGCAGTGTGGCGATGAATGTCATCAGTGCTGTAGTGGCCTCTGTAGGCATTGTTCTGTTTATATCGCAGCTGGCTCTAAATCATTATCCTAGCTATTATGACAATTCAATTGTAAGTAGACAATTGTGAAGGAGACAATGAAAAATGTACACCTTGAGCTTTGGTTGCACTAGATCCCAATGACAGAATATGATTTTAACTCTAGCTATTCTCACTAATAGATTTCCTGACCAGTCTTGTTAAATGTCCAGTGACCTCTGGATCGCTAGAAAGCACTTTTGGGGCCTCAGAGGGCCTTTCTAGGTATATCGGAGGACTCAGAAATGCTTTTCGGTGAACTGGAAATCACTTCCGGTTTGGTGAGAAGCACTTTTGGGGCCTTCGACATCCCGGGAAGGCCGTCGGAGGCCCGTTTGGGGCAGCATGAGCCCTGGGGTAAGTACAAGAGGCCCTGAACAGTGCCCGCCCCCAGTCCTGACCCAACCCTGCATCCGCATATCACAGATTTTCAATTATCATGGGTCGGGTCGAGTCCCTAACCCCTGCGATAGGCAGGGAGTTACTGTATGTGCTCATGCTCATATAGGTGTATGTACCAATGGACATTTGTGTCTGACAGTAGGAATAAGTACCCATAGCTCTGAGTGCAAATAGGTTTGAGCGTGTCCTGGATACATCCCACTGATATAGCCCCAAACAGGTTTCTGCTGCTGATATTCTGGCACTTCAGCCAAAATGTTTTTGCATGGCTGTTCTTTGTATCAATGGTAAATTAAGCAAAATAGAGTAGTTCCATCTTTATCCCCATATCATGGCCTTTACAGGTGACTTTGAAAGTATGAGGAAAACTGATATGTATATTCTAAGTGTCATACCAAGTACTACATCACATCAAGTTTGTGTCTGAAATTTGCTTTATGGTGTTGCTACATGCAAACATGCTAAGAAGGATCTTGCTGACCAAATTCTTACATACAGTCCAAAACCTTTATCTGTGTTATGTTCTGTGTCTGGCAGAAGGATTAAACAGGTGGCCACCCTTACCTCTGCTAAGGTGGTTTTCACCCTTGCTGGTGTTCACGTTGTGTTCATCTTCCGTGTGGAATGTGTGAACTAGTATCCCTTTTCATGTTGCCGCTGTTGGGACCTACCTACAGTATCGCTATGGAAGGAGTAATGAGCAATGTTGCTTCGTCTCTTTTTCTGGCTCCACAGTCAGCAAATACAGGTCTCTGCGTCATGCTTCTCTTGTTCACCTTACTGGAGTTATGCATCACGATCTTGGCTGCCCATTTCACGTGCCACTCTGCCTGCTGCAACAATGACATGGTAAGGATATTGTAAAGCCCAACCAAGTAAGAAGCCCCAAAGGCATCCCCTGTGCATATGGTGAAAGGCACATGTCTTTTGAAGCTCTTGCAGTTCTTTCGAGAACCCTGCACTAGACCCTCCTTTGGACACTGAGTAGGGGGAAGTGAAGTCTACTTTGGCTCAGAAACAGACAAACCTGTCAGTTTGCTTTGTATAATCTTCCCGTTTGTCCAAGCTCAAGTTTGTTCCATCACATTCAATTCCTGCACCAATGTTGGTGTTTGTGTTGTGTGCATCTTCATATGTCAAGTATGGGCACAATGTCTTTCCCCTCTCATATGCCTAGCTGGAAAAGTTGCCCCTTCTGTGTGAGAGGGAAGGAGGTGCATTTTGCTGCCACTCTAAAATGAATAGTCACATTCCCAATACCGAATTTTTCCGTCTATAAGATGTCCCCCGTGTATAAAACACAATGTTTTCCTATCCAAAATTGCAATTTCGTAACTACACGGTTCTCCTTAGCTTACTTCCATGTATACGATGACCTTCCATTTTCAGTCTAACAAATTTAGACAAAAATATAGTCTTACACATGGAAAAATACTGTACATCATGAGCAGTAACTTTGAAGGCTCAGGCTTTTAAAACCATTTCAGTTAAGATTTTATGGCTTATAACTCTGGTCACGATCACACCAGCCAAATGTCCCCCTGCGGTTATGTGCGTTTTAACCTTGTTCTTGTTATTCCCTGCTGTCATGTTGTATTTATCCCACATGTGCATCTCAATGTGGTTTTGGGGGAGTTAACAGATCATTTTTTTTCTCATTCGATAAACACCTAGAGCTTCTTATTGAGACTATTGGAAAGAAGTTAACCAATACATTGACATAAATACTGAAGGGGAGGGGGAGGGGGGGAGAGAGAGAGAGGGGGGGGGACACATACATTGTGACAGCAGTTCAAAAAAGTTGTGATAAGATTGTTCACAGATGCAGCAAGGCAACATTTTTTTCAAAGAGATAGTCAACAACAACAAAAGTAGAAGCCTCTGGCTGAGCAAGAAATAATCTGCAGCTAACACACTGGCTGGGTAAACGATTTACTAATGACCATGCCGCACGTGACTACAAATTTATGATACAAACTCAGAGAGGGGTAGGAAGGCAACGTTTGGCTCATGTGGCCAAATTCTTTGTTTATTTATAACATTTATAATTTTTTTTCATATACTAGAGATTCTGGAACAGTGAGCAATAAATTAACACATCAAAACAAACACAATAGAAATGAATATACTGTATAAACTATGGCTGGAATTTTCCATCAGAAAATGCTTGTTAACAATGAATGGTCTTCGATAGATGCCAGAAGAGTAGCATAATACGAAAAACATTTTATTTTTTGATATAAACCCAGCAAGGTGAATACAAATTATTTCGTACTAAAAAGCAAAATGTATAGAAGAATGGCATAAAAGAGAATGAACAGCTGGATAGCTTAGTGGAACCAAAAGGTGAAATTCCACCCACTGAAACTAATAAGAGAAACAAAACAAAGTTGGGGTTTGGAGAGTGGGTGGAAAGAGTTCAAAACAACAGGAGAAAGAGAAATGTAACAACGGATATTAGGAAAATGTCATCTGAATCTCAAAAGTGCAAATTTCCTATCTGGAAAGAGCTCTATCTCTGAATCTTCAGTGGTTATCCTTCTAAAGAATGTAAACCAATCCTCAGAGGACTGTCTGAGCTACTAGAAAATAGAATCTATGAAGTGGTAATCGTATTGATGAGTCATCACTAGAAATTGGAATGAACTCCAAAAATTGTGGTCCATCCCAATTCGTGGTTTGTCAAGGGTGACAAACCATGAACCATGAATTTACTGCTCACAAACCCACAAACCAACAAATCAGCTCATTGGTTCATGTTTTTCTTTAAGGCAGCCCTGAAGCCCAAAAGATGGGGGCTCTCCCTGGGCTTCATGGAAGCATTCACACCTCTGCACCACCACCGCCCCCAATCTATGTGATTTCATTGCCATTGTGCTGATGGGGGCTTCCCAAGGCTTGGGGTGTTGTTTTGGATATTTTAGACAGTATTGGGCTGTCTAAAAAGAGAGGGGTATGAATAAAACAAGGAAATATAACATTTGACAAATCAGCAACATTCACTGAATACTCCGATTTTTTTTAATTTGTCCACAACTCTAGTCATCACCATTATCAGGAACAGAGGAAAGCTGCCTTTTAGCATTTCAAACATATGATCCTTCTTTTCCATTATTGTTCACTCCAGCTACAGTGCCTGAGTCCAACAGACGGAGAGGTCTTGTCCAGTTCTGTGACCCCTATTATTCCCCCACCACCACCACCACTGGGAGATAAATATGGGCTGAATCTGAGACATTGTTTTTGGAGGCCATCTGTTTTGCTCCTGAGATGTGGACCCAAGTTGATTGTGTGGCCTCTCTGTGCCAAGGTCACCTCAAGCATCCCAGGAGGCTCCCCTGCCTGACAAGCCCAAGGGAACCCAGGGGAGCCCAGGGGAGAGCATGCCCCAGGACCCCCCCCCCCAGCCAGAAAGAATAGTCTGTCCCAGGTAGAGGAAGGACTACCATGGGTTATGAGACAAATAGAAGACAGCATAAGAGTGGGGATACAAGGACAAGAGTTGCAGGGCTCAGGATCATCATCAGCAACCATGTCAGATTAAGAGACCTGGGAGGAGGCTGCCAAGCACCGAGACTCCATCTTCTGTGCCCCCACAGAGGTGCAAACAGGGATATACAACAAAGAGCCACCTCCGACCACCCAGCCTTTTTGAGCCATAGAAAGAGTCAGTATTTTGAGGCTCTGGCAACAAAGCCCTCCGCCTTGGAGGCTACTCCAACCCAGGTTCGTCATTGGAGATGCAAGTGGCAACAGGTGGAGCAAAAGGGGCTCCAGGAGGAGCAATGCCACAAAACCCAGTTCCCACCACCTGACTTCATCAGTCATCCTTAAAAGAATTATGCCTCACATCAGAGACTTGTACTTCCTGCCTTCTTCTTCAGACCTGGATATTTTGAGGACCCCCGTCAAGTCAACAAGTGTCTCAGCCAGACTGCTGGTACCTTGAAGTTCTGGCCAGAAACTCAACCCGCTGGGAATGCAAGGCTGTCATGAGTGATCCAACCAGGCTAGAACTCAGGGAATTTTGGTGGTGGACTCCTCAGCAGACTCGCATGGCATTAGACCATAAATTTAACAATAGTGCATAACTCAGTAGTAGAACCTGTGTGAGGGGTGATGGCAAGTAAACAGCGGCTCTTATTGCAGCTTATTTTCTATGTTTCAGGTGATGGCGTTTGTGCCCTACACGATCGTCGGAAATGGCGTAACGTCCACTGAAAACAATCCTGCTCCACCAGCCTATGACCATGTAGTGCCTTCCCCCAGTACAGAAACTTGATTTTGTTAAAAAGACAAGTAGTAGAGGATACTCCAACAGCAACCTGAGCAGTCTAGCTGGATTGTATAAGACTGTTTTTAAAAAGCAAAGCAAAAGAGGGGGGTTGAGCCATGTGGCCAGCACAAAGCACAAATGCAAAACTAGGCTACAGGTGATACCTTTTATTAGTGGCCTATAAAGGTATCAACTGTAGCCTAGTTTCAAAAATCAAGGAAACATACACTGCCTGATCCAAGATGGGTGGGTGGGGGGTGTTCCCGTTTTTCATCCCTGAAACAGGAACAACTGGACAATGATTTGAAATTAAAACCAGCTGTAAAGGGAAGTTTTAAAATTCACACATGCTTAACTGGAAGTTAAAAGGAAAGTGACAATGAGTGCTACACTACGTAAGGAACATAGCCAAGAGTTTTGCTTTGACAAGTAATATATAATCAATTTTTATAATACTGGCAGACTCCGCCCTACTGTGACAACGTGCACTGAAGATACAATGTCTTTTATAGATATCAGTTTTGTCAATGGTTGCTATTAATACCAAGTCACTGCATTTTATCAAATAATCAACTGGTAATGTAGATAAAATTGCAATCTTTTAATAAGGGCAATGGTCAATGGCACCGTCCATTCTATTTCTCTTGTCAATTTTGTCAATAAAGTATTGAGATGGGTTTCCTTTTGACAAATGTATTTGCTAAGCTGTCAATCTTTTAAAAAATCCACATCAAGTGTGATAAATTGTAAGCTCTCTCATGATCCAATAGAATCTCATTTCATAAGAAAGAGGATTCTGTCTTCTCTTCAGTGTGTACGGCTTTCCTAGGTTCAAATGTCGCAGATTTTTTTTTATTTCTCTTCACCTTTAAAATATTGGTTTCCTTCTGCGATCAAAAGTGAACGTGCCGTTTCGGTTGCTGGCCGTTTCCTGGCCGTTACCAGCTCTGCCTTCTTCCACACATAAATCGTTTTATCACTTGTAGCAGAATCCATTTCATTTCTTCTGCTCATGAAGTAACTTGTTGTGTGAAGAGTGGTTCTCATGGCACGGCATGAACAGAAGTCCCATTTGCTTTGACAGGGAGCAAATCCCATTGGCAGAACAGAAAACAGAAAACAAATCATATCGGAGTTCTTTGGGCACACCTTTACTGCACTTCCCACTGACACAAGTGTTCAAACGTAGCATTCTGATGCATTTCTGTGTAGGTACGCTGATGCTGCACCCACTTCTAGCAGTGGCAGATGAACATTTTAGTTGCAAAGATCTAGCAGAGAGAGACTGAGTAAGTCCAGGGGGTGGAAAATTCCTCATGATATTAAATGACGGCAGTTGTGTGCCCTTTTCTGAGGGGAACCTCCAGGAGAATGCATGAGCTATCACCCTCTTATCTACTCTGGGGAAGGTCTCCAGCATGTGGTAGGAAAACATTCTGAGAAGAAACATATTACCCATTTCATTGTGTGACTAGATGGTGAAAGAAGTGCAAATTCTTTTTCAAATTCTTTTAAAATACTTTTCTACAAAAAATGACACAACACACACATGTGATGCAGATCTCTATGCATGTGTTCCTTTTTAATTTTTTGGGGGGAGGTTGCTGTTTGTCAGTTTAACTCTCTTCCATATTCAACTTAACAACCTATTTCAATGGGATAGGAGGCTTTTTGTGGCTATCAGAAGAGCAGGTTGTGCAGCTCTAAGGATTTCAGAAGAGGGATATCCTGTGGTGCAGGAACCCCCACCACTAAAACTTTCTAGTTTCACTTTTTATTTAATTTCTACACTAAATCAAATGAAACAAGTATGTTGCTTGTCTCCTGTCATGTTACCAATTCAATCACATTTCCTCCAACATTTCAGCCCAGTATAGTTCATATAACCTTTCCCAGCTTAAAGGAACATACTTTCATACTTAGTTTCCTTACTATCTCATCTATATTCTGTATGTCTTTACTTGCATCTATTTTTAATACAAAGAATATAGCCTGTCTAAGCTAAACAGTATATTCAACCTCACTGTTTAATTCTTCAGTACTAAGCAACTTAGGATACATTTGGCTAACTATAAATATTCTATCTGTTATCCACAGTATATTTACCTATTCTTCCAAAAAGTGCCTAATTTCAGAAATTATCTCTAATTCAAGTTAATACTTTATGGGCTATTATAGAAGAGCTACCTCCTGGTCTACATATTTCTCATTATGCATAGAAGTTCTTACCTATACCGAATTACCAATATTCTTTTAAAGATCTAGCAAATTACAACATTAAAAGGTAACATTAGAGCTACAAAGAGCACGCAGGAAGAAAAGAAAAATCCATTATGAAGGATGAAAAGCAACATGGAAAATACTAGTATTCTTAGGAAATCAGCTAATGCAATCATGTATGGCAATCCATATACAAAGTCACATAGTAGGTAGTGCCTCATTCATGAATGATAACAAAGGGAACTTTTAAAAGAAGTATTTAATGAATAATAAGAAATACAAAAGGGGTTCATAATAATAGCAGGATATTTTAATGCAGTAACGGAAAAAGAGAAAGATAAACCAAACCCACAAAAAGAAAAGAAATATGATTTTGAATAGAATGATTAACAAACAGATTTGAAAGAGGTTTGGAAGAAGATATTAAAATCTACTTTTATTCTTTGGTGCATAAAAGCTATTGTAGATTATATAGATTATATTATATACTGAATTTGTATCTAATGATTTGGTTTCTAGAGTGACTAATATTTATATACTATAAATATGACTGATGATGCTTTGTTGGAAATGGATATTAAATTTGATGTGATTATAGAGAAGCTAAAAGATGGAGGATAGGCACCAGGATTCTTAATCATAATAAGAATAAAATAGATAAAATGGAGAAAGAAATGATGGACATTTTCTCTTCAAGCAGCCCTTCGCTCAGTGACTGGCTGTGTGGGAGGGGTTTTGTAAAACCAGGCCTTGTTGGTTTAAAATGTGTTTTATTGTTGATTTTATTTACTAGTTTTAATACAATGTTTTTTAATTCTTTTAAAATATGTGTATACTTACTGCTTTTAGCTTTTAAATATTGACATTTTAATAACATAGATGCCTTTGGTTCTTTTTAAGGAGAATGGTAGGGTAAAATATTTTAAATAACATAATTGAATAAGTCGATAATTATCAATAGTTTTGTGACAGGTAGCTATGTTAATCTGTGCAAGAATTCTGTGCAAAAATCAAATCAAAACAAAATAAAAGACAAAAAATGTGGCACCTGAAAGACTATTGTATTTTAATTTGAGCTTTCATGGACACATCCACTTCTTTAGACATGACCACTTCTTCTGCTGCTATATGGCTGAAGAAGTGGACGTGTCCACAAAAGCTTACATTAAAATATAACAATTAGTCTTTAAGAGGCCGCATGTTTTTGCCTTTTATTTTGTTTTGTTTTGAGTTTTGCCTGGAATAATTATCAATATAAGAAGTGAATTTTAGAATGTTTTACTAAGAACAAAACTAAAAGCATCTCTGTCTCCCACCTCGACTCAAAATAAGGGAGGATTCGAATTGAGCTTTCAGGCTATTTCCACATGGAAGGACTGAAGATACAGGGTAGGGAGATGTTTACACACAGAAATCACAGCCCAAGGGATGGTGGTGTTTTCTTCTTTTCCAACGTGAAATACTCTATGGAGCAGGAGATGAGAGAAATCATTTATTCCCAGCTCAAATCAGAAAAACAATGAAATAATTGTAATTGTATGCAAAGGGAATTCATTGAGACATTGAGAAATTTTAGAGACGCTTGGGAGGGAATTGTAGTCAACTCATCTGAGAAAAAAAAACTACCAGTATAACCATCAATATAGGTTGATCTAAATAGAGATAGCAGCCAAACACACTATTCCTCATACAGGTAAGACGGCTTGCACTGGACATAGAATGTAGATATGATTCCATGTCTTTTTTAACAGTGTTATTCCCTCGTCTTAAGCTTCCCCTCCTAAGAATTTGTTAGCCCGTACATAAAGATAACTTCACATCTATCCAGCTCTTCTAAATATGTCCAGAGAAATCTGGAAAATGAGGTATTCTGAGTTGTTTTCCTTTCTCTAGTTCTGATTATTAGCACACTGAAAGAAAAGAGGAAGCTGATTCGTACATACTGCATGCATGCAACTTCCCCAGATTGAAATAAGAATGTCTCATCTACCTAGGAAAAGGGGTGGGAGGCAGGGTGGCAGACCTTTCTTTGGCTTAGAGGAAGAAAGATAGTTCTCCAGAACAAAGACCTTTGAATGTTTAAATATGTGAAGGGTTGCACTAAATAGATTGCTTAGACCGCTAGCCACTTGTGGTCATCAAGTGGCAACAACATGGATTCGAACTGAACATGGTGGTCTCCTGAAAAAAAGAACCTTTAGGTGGATCATGTAAAAATTGTGTCAATCGCTGTTTCTCCAACAAATTCTGTCCAGAATGTTGCCAGATAATTGGACAACCTGGCTTCCTGAACATGGAGAGATTGAAGCTCTTGATAATCTCAGAATGCTAGATCTTTGGTTGGAATATAAAACACCTATGTACAAAAGTGATTATAAAAATGTATAAAAGGCATAGGCTCTGTTCTTTTGCTTCCACCATTTTATTGTCTGGAAAAATAAAAGCACCTCTGTAAAGAGGAACAAAGGCGGACTGAATACAAATATATTATATAGTAACTCACTTCCATTCTTTCTTTTCTAATTTCTCTCCCACTGGCTTAAAAATGCCTTTTGCTTTTCCTTTAAAATATTTTTTTAAAATTCTCAGAGTGTGATCCAGAATTATCTCCTGAGGAAATTTATGTTTGTCATGATGGCTTCAATTATCCCCTGCATCATTTAATTAAACACAATAATCAGGACTGACCCTCTTTTATCTGTCGGCACTTGGCAGTTTTGCAAATGTACTTTTTGAATATTACTAGCAAGCTTATGATATACTGACCACCTAAATGTTATGTCAACAGCACTGCTCGGTCTTGCAAACTCCAGACAAACTTCATGTCTTGATTCAGTCCATTTTGGTCTTCCTTCTCCTATCCTGCTTTCATTCCCCATTCCCCACCCCCCAGCAATTGCTTGTTTTTTTCAGCCAGGCAGTTTTGTCTTCTTATGACACATGCCCAAAGTATGAGAGTCTCAGTTTAGCCATCTTAGTGTGATTTAATCTAGCCTCGTGGCGCAGTGGTTAAATGCCTGTACTGCAGGTAAAACTGTGCTCACGACCTGGGTTCAATCCCCGGTAGCAGGCTCAAGGTTCACTCAGCCTTCCATCCTTCCAAGGTCGGTAAAATGAGTACCCAGCTTGCTGGGGGGGGGGGGCAATGTGTAGCCTGCACACTGTAATCAAAATTGTAAACCGCCCAGAGACTACTTGTAGTGGTATAGGGCGGTATATAAGCAGAACACACTTGCTTATTTGTTTCTTTCATGATCCACAGTATCTCTCAAGTTGTCTTCCAGCACCAGAGTTGGAACAAATCTATTTTTTCTGTTTATTTTATGAATATATGAGGGTTGGGGAAAGAATAAAGAGAAGAATAAAAACAGACCAAGAGCGGACAGATAGAGTCATCACAGCATCCATTTTACTTCCACAAAAGGCCATGTCCCTGACAGGAACATTTTACAAACGAAGCTGAAAGAAATTGATGTTTCATAGAAAAATATGTTTTTGCGTTCTTGCAGCCATGGCTTAATAGTTCATCAGAATGATACAGCCCCTGTTATGGAGCCAGTTTGGGGTTATTGTTAAAGTATAGTAAATGTACAATTACATAGTTTGGTTAACCATGAAAGTTCACAATGAATGTTTGGTTTTTAGTGGTCTAAATAAAAAATATAAAGTATAAATAATAAAGGCATCACCTCCCCTACATTTCTGTTTTTGTTTTGTTTTCTTGCACCCTTAGTGAAGTTTCCATGGATCTGGTGATTGGTATGGTCTATTCAAACTCTGCAGTTCTAAGAATTGCTAGAATGCTGGAGAGCTCAGTGGTTTTCTGCTTTTGGCGATTCACGTCCGTTTTGTCTCTGTTAGTGTTGCGCTTAATAGCGGTACAAAAAATGTTACTTCACGTCTGTCACACAAGTACTGAAATTTGTCTCAACCATGCTCCGGGAATAGGTTCTAAGCACGACAATACTGTACTTAGTGGTGGGGTAGGGTTTTCCCTTGTCACTCTTTGTTCCTGATTTCTGTTCCGAGACAAGACACCATGTAGTAACAAAACATTCGTTTCTCTCAGAAAACTGTGTCCTTTTTCGTTGTTATTTTGACTTTTCAGAAGTGAAATATCGAAACAGAATTTTTTAGGGGGCCCTCCCACCCCCCCAAAAGGAAAAAGGAAGCTAGACAAATTCAGTGTTTGTCACGGTACAAGACCATGAGGTAACACTTGTCACGTGACAAGTTATCACGACCATGGTAATACTAAAACAGGGACAAAACCAAGTGATTACGACCAACGCTGTCACAGTACAAAACTAGTCATGGAACAAAGAAGGATGTGAAGTAACTGCCTCTGTCTCAGATAACATACATTTCCAGGGTTCTCACTAATATAATGGGTCTCTTCTAGTTAAAACTGTTGGATTTGGTCTAGAAACATATTTGGGTTTTTAGTGTCTCTAAAACACTGTCTATTTCCAGATTAAGAAAAATCCTTGAATACTTCTAAAGCTTCCACATGGTTGTGCCGTTCTACTATTTCATTTCAAACTGTATTCAGTTTTCCAAATGCACAATTTCCAGCCAGTTGTATGTTTTATGTTCAGTTGCTTGTTAAAACGAAACCCTGTCAAATAGCTGCATTACACCATTTCAGTGTTTGTATTATGATCTACCAACTGTATTACCTTCAATTTTATTTCGTTTCACAAGAAGATTTTTTTTAAATTTAATCTTATCTATTGCAAATCTGGCTGGACAGCTCATAAATCAGGATCTGGATTCCTTATTGTGCCTCCCAGGAGAAGAATTATCCTTGCAGCCTTGGGCAAATTGCAGAATCTTGCAGTGCCCTCAAAAGAAGGGATTGGTCCTTCTGAATACTTTGTACCTTGAAAAACTGTGGGAAAGGTCGCAGTAAATTGGAATTGACATGAGAACATATAATTCTTACACATTTATTCTGAAGATCAGACCAAGATTTAGGAAGTGGGGCAGCTCCCTAGCTACAAGCACAATTAGGTGATCAAATGCTGTAGAATTTTAAAAGAATAAGAAAGATAAGTCTCAGAAACACAGCAATATTAACATTAGCATTACAATGTGCCAGTTCCGATAAGGAAGATGGTATCTGACACGCTGAGGATTTTGAGAAACCCCTTAAGACAGTGATGGCGAACCTTTTAGAGACCGAATGCCAAAACTGCAATTCCAAACCCAGTATTTAATTATTATTATTATTTTGCAAAGTGCCAATACGGCAATTTAGGTGGTGAATACAGGTGGTTGTGAAGGGGCAATGTTGGGTGCCCACAGAAAGAGCTCCGAGTGCCACCTTTGGCACCCATGCCATAGGTTCATCAGCACTGTCCTAAGCATTATTAGTGTGTAACATTTATCATTCTTGGAAATAATATCCATTTCTCTTAGGGATATTATTTCTTTTCTCTTCACAATCCCATGCCCATTCTAAATCGAATTCTACTTAACTGAGTAAATCCACAAATTATACCTTCTGTGTAATAACAGGTCTGTCTGCTCTCTTTCCCCATTTATCTTTTAACTAAAGCTATTCCTGAAATTCCAGATGATAATAACAAAAAAACTGATATTAATTTATCTTCTCAAGAGCCAGGGTTATATTTTCTCAAGATTTTTGTGGTTGTAAGTTACTGGGCTAATCAACAACTATTAAAACATTGCCTTTACTTCTTCACTCAATGAATTCAAGTACTCTTTTTGTTACTCATGTGCATGGTAAAAGGTAAAGGTAAAGGTAAAGGTTCCCCCTGCACATGCGTGCTAGTCGTGTCCGACTCTAGGGGCAGTGCTCATCTCCGTATTCAAGCCAAAGAGCCAGTATTGTGCAAGTCCGTGGCCATGTGGTGGACATGGCTGCAAGGAAATACTGTTTTACCTTCCTGCTTTTTATGGCTGTACCTATTTATCTGCTTGCATTTACATGCTTTCGAACTGCTAGGTTGGCAGGAGCTGGGTTTATCAGCGGGAGCTCGCTCTGCTGCGTGGCACCCGGGATTCAAACCGCAGAGCTGCTGACTTTGCAGCCAACAGTTTTTGGAGCTTTAGTCCACTGAGCCAATTACTAATTGCTAATTACAGTGATTACTAACTGCTAATTACATTAATTCAAACTGCATATCCTGTACAAATTCCTTTTCCAGCGTCTGTTTTTTTATACGAGATCTAACTTCATGCCTTTCCATTAATTCATGGTCATAGTTAAGACAATCTTTCATTTCTTCCAGATGACTACTACATTTTACAAGGCGGATTCTCACATCTCTGAGGTATGGTCAGTAAAATGTTCTGGATACCAGTAAAATGTTTAATTTGCATATTTCTGCATGCAACAAGCACATTTTCTTATGGAGTTATACTTGCCAAGTAAATAGGATTGGCCACAGGTTTTTCTTAATATTTTAAAAAAATTCATTGGCTTGCAGTAGTGTGTGTGTGTGTGTGTGTGTGTGTGTGTGTGCACGCGCATGCACATGCGTGCATGTGTGTGTGTGTGTGTGTGTGTGTGTGTGTGTGTGTGTGTACCAGACTGTGCTAAGACAAATATATGTTCTTCTGATTACCAAATTTTCCTTCCAGCAATAGGGGTTGCTTTAGTGATTTTTTTTAGAAAACAGACTTTTTCACAAATTAAGCTTGTGTTTACCTCCCAACAACCAATCACAAAAGAAAGCATAGATGAAATATACAGTACTCTATAGAAAGGAGGAAAATATGTATTATAATAACAAGCAGATATCTCTCCTTTGTTAAGTTATTTGAGTCCTCATCAATGAACTCTCAAAAGTATGACTCTGAAGATTTTAAAGTAGACTTCTTTTAAAAATTATTTTGCTTTTCCTCTCTCAAGTCAATGGACACAGGCGGAAAGATTAGACCATTGAGGTGGATGGGCTAGCACTATAATAATTGATCTAGTGATAAAAATATTGCCATTGGTGAGTGAGGTGTTAATGGGTGGGTCATGTGTTTCCATGTGTGCAGAATCTAATTAGGCATTTTACAAAGGGTCGAGAAAGCACTTCTTCTAGAGCACGAAAAAAACCATTTCCTGTTGGGTTTGTTTTTGCTTTCATTGTTTTGTTCATGGCCCATTATGCAGAAAAATTAACTGAATTTTTCTGCATAAATAATCAGTTTTTCTAAGCTCTGATTTCCTCTAGATCTGAATGACTGGTGATTTTACAAAAGTATAAATGTTCAGCTGCCATGCCAGTAAACGTCAGCCAATTGCAAATAACAACCCAGAAACCTTACTGAACTGTAAGAGAAAAGTGTCAAAATATTAAAAGGGCTCTACTCATGCATATTTTGTTTCTACTATCCTTTGTTTTGCTTCTGCCCATTTATTAAATGACAAATAGATAATTCTTTGACTAGGATGGTTGTACATTTAGACATCTGACTGTTATCCATTCCAGATTTATGGAACTGCTATGTTTCTTAGGTGATCTGTATGATTAATGATAGGCGACAGGATATTTAAAATGATGAATATATTTATAAACGAGCCATGTTGGTATGGAAACTATAATGTCCAGTCATGTTATTTCCAGAAGAGATAAAGACATAGGGCCTTTTTACACGACCCCTAAGATCCGCTGGCCACTTAAATTCAGACCAGAGATCTTAGGGGTTCGTCGCTCTTCCTCTGTCCCCACCCCTCTCCGCACTTCCTGGTTGCTGGCTGCATGAGGGAGGGAGAAAAAAGAAAGAAAAAAATGCCGGCTTACCTCCGTTCTGTTCCCAGCAGCATTCAGATCTCTTAAAGGGGCGGGGTGCAAAAAAAGAACAAACAGAAGCCAGGAGAGCCCCGCACTCACTATCCTTACACCGGATCAAATATTTGTCACATCCAAAAAGCAGGTACCTGAAAGCTGCGCTGGGATGCGCTAAAGTGGGCAGGGTCGCACTTAATTTCCTGTTAACTCCGGAGCTGGTGGGTAAACATTTTTAATCTCCGGAGCTGGGAGCCATTTGCCCCGGAGTTTAGGGGTCGTGTATAAACGCCCATAGAGTCCAGGAAGAAAATGCAATGATGAGGAAACACAAGTTGTTCACATACTTTGGCCCCAAGTAGCAAATACGTTTGAATCTGTTTAGTGCAAGGGTTTTTATTTGATTTTCATTCTTCCATCTTAGCAGTTCCACCTACCTGTTAAAGGCATGTAAAAGGTCACTTGTATGATAGTGTGACTGAATATAAGAAGAATATTTGGCTCTTCGGCTCTCTTAGACTCTCAGCGTAAGTCATTGTGGAAACTGTAATCCACAATAGGTGAAGAACAAAAGTTTTTGCTTCCCTGTATTTGTGTATCAGAGTAGAACTGTAAAGAATCAGCTTTATATTTCTGCTTAGCAATGAAGTTAATTTGTTGAGGCCTGGTATGATTGATAAGAAGGTGAGCCACATTTGTAACCAATAAAGAGAATTATCCCAGGTTCCTCTAAGGATCAGAACTGAATCACTGAGACTGGGTAATGGAACTGTAAGACAGGCCCTCCACCAGGCCTCAGAATCCATTACAATTCAATACAGCATCATCCTATATATGCTAAACTGCAGCGTAAACCACTTCTTGATAAGGAGTATTTAATTGCTTTAATTATTTATTCCTCAATATCTTGTAGGTCACAGGGAAAATATGTTCTCTACTGACCAGTTAAATGACATTTAAGTTACACAACCACGGTAATGTTTCCTTTTGCCTTTGTTCCCAAAAGAAATATATCACCACTTTCCAAGGTTTTACCATGTTCTATTATAATTTTTCAGCCTGGAGGGGGTGGACTTTCAATTCAGCTATTTAGAATTACAGTGGACCCTTGTATAACAAACAGCTTGTATAACATAAAATTTGTACAACATAAAAAATTCCAGAGATAGGGGAAATTTGCTTAACATAATCGCCTATGGGGAGAATCCGTACAACATAAAAATGGGATCACTCCGTTTTCAATGCATTCCTATGGGAATTTGTATAAAGGAAAATTTGCTTAACATAATTTCATTTGGAACGAATAAATTCCTTTATACAAGGTACCACTGTAATTGGTATCAAGGGATTACATTTGACAGTTCTTGTTTTCAAAAAATAAACATTATTTCAGTGATACGGGAGGATGAACAATAATGCAGCACATGATAACATCTTCATACAGAAGCAATACGCCACAAAGATTCACAAAATGTTTCTAAAACATGAACAATAATACTTCTGGTTAACAGGAAATATTAAACGGGGGATTTTCAAACAAACAACAATCTTAACTTCCATTCCTTGTATCAACAGGTGGTGTTTAAAGAGACAATGGAAATAGAAGGCAACCGCACACAACTTAGGAGTTTTGTCTTGGTGGGTTTCACCACAGACCCACTCCTGCAAATCATTTTCTTTCTGCTATTCCTTGTCTCATACACTCTAACACTGACTGGCAACCTAGGCCTCATAACCCTGATCTACCTAGACTCCCGCTTGCACACACCCATGTATTTCTTTGTAGCCAGTCTTTCCTTTCTGGATATCTGGTACTCCTCAGTCTACACTCCCCGCATCCTATCGGACTGTGTATCGGAGAACAAGGCAATGTCCCTGGCAGGCTGCACAGCCCAGTTCTTCTTTTCCGCGGGCTTGGCCTACAGTGAGTGCTTCCTGCTAGCCATCATGGCATATGACCGCTATGTGGCCATCTGCAACCCACTCCTCTATGTCACTGTCATGTCCAAGAAGCTCTGCCTCCAAATGGTCATTGGCTCCTACATAGCTGGCTTTGCCAATGCCACCGTCCACACCGGTAACACCTTCCGCCTACGCTTCTGTGGGAACAACGTGATCAACCACTACTTCTGTGATGCTCCACCCCTCGTGAAGAAGGCCTGTGGTGACACCCGGGTCTACGAACTCATCCTAGCCACTGTCATTGGTTGCAATGTGTTCGCAACCACTGCTCTCATAGTGGGCTGTTACACGGGCATTGTGGCAGCCATTTTACGCATCCGCTCAGCTGCAGGACGATGCAAGGCCTTCTCCACGTGTTCAGCCCATCTTGTCTCTGTCTCCCTCTTCTATGGCTCCATCCTCTTGATGTATTCCCGACCCAGCTCCCAGCACACGCCAAACTGGGATAAGGCAAATGCCTTGTTCTACACTGTTGTCAATCCTTTGATCAACCCTTTGATTTATAGCTTGCGCAACAAAGATGTGAAAGAAGCCTTCAGAAATGTACAGGGGAGATTCATAGCATCAAACTGAACAACCATGGTGTAGCCCTTATCTATAGAATGCAACAACAACACTCTCTAGTGTCCTGTTTTGTTCTTACAAAGTAAGAGATAGTGGAGAATAGAGATGGGCACGACCAGAATTTTTTTTTTTCGAGTTGTCATTTTTCGGTACGGGTCTGTTTCGGCTCGTTTCCGTTTTTCGTGAATTTTTTTAAAAAATTGTTGTTTCGTCGTGTCGTTTGTCGTTACCACCGCGATTTCGCGCGATTTGACGTCCCAGCGAGTGGCGTCCCGCCGGCGCTAGGTGTTTTTGCACCCTAGGTGGTGGGCGGGGGGGGCCATGGGCGGGCGGCGGCAGCAGCAGGGGGGGCGGGTGCGCGGGTCCCGCAATGACCCAGAGCAGGCGGAAAACACTTTAAACTGACTTGCTGCACAAGACTGCATCGAATAAATCAATTGCATTTTTTATTGCAAACAAAGTGGGCAGTGCACCCACAGCAGAGCTGCAGGCAGGGTATGAAAGGACCTTGGCTTGCCACCATGCAAATTAATTTTTTAAAATAAATCCACACCTCCCCTCCCACTCAAACCTCCCCCCCCCTTTGAAGCACTATCAGAAAAGAAATCCTAACAAACTGCAGGAGAATAAAAAAGAATAAACTGCGTTGCTATTCCCCACAGCAGACAGAGAATGAAAGGAATTATTATTATTTCCTAAAAATTCAATTGAATCAATTCCCTCCCTGCCTGCCTAACTGAAATCTAAAGGCTCCGCGAAATCGAAACTAGTCTAGCACATCAGCCAGCTACACACAGCCCTCTCCCACCCATATCCAAGCCCGGACTGCGACTCTTCTGGGAGTGCCTCGCCTTTTTATGCCCTCTTGCACATCCAGAAGTGTCAGTCAAAACCTGGCCATGTGATTGGTAGAATGGGTCCAAAAATTTGCATGGTCCCATCCCATGGCCAGCCCATCATTGCGCAGGTATAAAAAAATAAAAATAAAAATAAAATAAAATCAGTGCGACCTTTTACTGCTATAAAAAACCCACTGCTGCTACTGTAAAAATTCAAGCATTTAAAATAGCTAATTTTCGCATGTTTCTGTGGTGCTTTGGTGTTTTTTTGGACCACGATTTCAAAAAAAATATTGCGGACACCATTTTGGATCCCCCCGCACCGCATGGCAAATGGAGATGCTGAGGATGCCCCCTCCCAGCCCGGTGCCAGCAGCCCAGGACAGGAGGGGGGGACGGCTGGGGACCCCCCTCCCGAAACCACCCCTCTGGTAGGTACCCTCAGGCAGGCATATTTTCGCCTGCTTTTTGGGCCAGGAATTGGGGTTTTTTTTAATTTTTAAAACTTTTTTTCTGTGCCGCTTGGCATTGCGCGATCGCCGCGCGATGCCAGGCACGACAACGACAAATCAGACCCAATTTTTCTTTTTTCAGTTCGAGTTCGAGTTCTGACAGCTTAATTGTCGTTACCGTTTCCATTACATAACGGAAACGATATCCGAAAACGGAAACGACAATTTCGCCAAGTCGTGCCCATGTCTAGTGGAGAATATTAACCAGGAAACAAAACTAGTTATAGTGGTCCCCCACCCATTCATGGTTCATATACTGTACTGTGGTCTCGCTATATCGTGGGGCCACAGTATATGAAAAAAGGCCCCCTGGGGTAAGGGGGGAAAGGCCTGTTTCAGGCCTCCCTTACTTACCCCAGGACTGGCGCTGCCCCAAACGGGCCTGCAACGGACATCACTGGCCTTTGGGGGCCCTCTCAGGCGCGTTTGGGGCAGCACCAGGCTGGGGGTAAGTACAAAAGCCCCCAGCTAGGCGCCCCAGGCCCAAACAGACCTGCATCCGCATCTCGCAGATTTTCAATTATCACAGGTCAGGTTGGGTCCCTATTATCGCGGGTTGGGGGGTCACTGTACTTCCAAACATTACTGTTTCCTATGATCAAGCTCCCAATATACATGGAGAGATACCCCTTCAGTAATTTCTTTTTAGCAGTACATTCAGCTGTCACACTATACCTGATTAGAAACAACTGAGGGGGAAACCATATTATAAGAGCAGCAGCTCTTTCATTAGGCAGAGTGAAGCAGCAATATTGGATGCTAAATTGCTGTACTCAAGCATGACAGAGAACATGGTGTCCCATCAATAGTATCAAAGCAGGATTTTACCATCATTCTGATCCATTCATATGTACATCATGACATAAGAAGGACATGGTTTTATTCTCTCCCTCGGGAACCACACGTGATGATGCCATCAAATACCATAAAGATTTGCTCCATTTATAAAAAGGGTAGATTCAAAGTCTTTTTTGAATTATGCAAATGTTGATTTGACTCCAACTAGTGCTTTTTGCCATCAAAGTGTCTTTCTTCTCTCTCACTGGGGAGAGGGGGGGTCTCTACTTTTTTCTTGCCATGAGGATTTGTAAGGACCCTTTTCTGGGCAGATATGAGCAGTTAGGCAACAGGTTGGCCAGGTGCTTTCCCACAGCCCCTCCCCACAGGATAAAGGCAGCCAAAGGCACCATTTGTTTTGGGGGGTTTTTTTGCCCCCCGCCCCTTTAAGAGATCTGAATGCTGCCGGGAACAGAGCGAGACCGGCAGAACGGAGGTAAGCCGGCATTCTTTTCTTCCTTTTTTTCTCCCTCCCCTCACAAAGCCAGCAGCCAGGGGTGCGGAGGGGGTGGGAACACAGGAACAGCGACAAACCCCTAAGATCTCTAGTCCGAATTTAAGTAGCCAGCGGATCTTAGGGGTCGTTTCATTGCCTCCCCTCTCTCCTCCTTCCTCCTCTCCAGACATGCAGATGAGAGTGAAAAGTGCTTGGATTTAGTGACTTGTTAAACTGTCGGTGTGGAAGAAGAACTCTTGATTCAGTCCACCACCCCAGAGGTGGAGCCAGGGGCTTGAGGAAAAGACTGGGACATGAAAAAGTTTGGCACACAGAGATATGTGCTATTTTTCCATCAACAGTTTGGCTATTTGTGCCACAGCCTTTTTCCCTCCATCTGTATGCTACAGGAATGGGAAAGGTCACACCCTCGGACAAGGTTCCCTCTGATGATGCGCCAGGGGATACTGAAGCTTTCTGAGTCTGGACTTGGCAACTGAGGATACAAGCAGAATCAAGTTGTGTGGCTCTTTTCTACAGGGTAAACAGCATAATCTGTGATTGTCCTTGGCCTTTTTACACGACCCCTAAGATCCGCTGGTCCCTTAAATTCGGACCAGAGATCTTGAGGGTTCGTTGCTGTTCCTCCGTCCCCACCCACTCCGCACTTCTTTGTTCTGTCTGCGTGAGGGGAGGGAGGGAAAAAAGCCTTAGACAGGGACAAAAGAATAAAGCCTTACCTCCGGTGCCGGTGGAAGTTGCTCCGACCTCTGTTTACTTCCTGGTTCCTCTTTAAGGGACGGAGGCAAAAGAAAAACAACAGAAAGAAGCGAGGAGAGCTCAGGCACTCTCCGCATCAAATATTTTTCACCATCAAAGAGCACGTACAAGAAAAGTGCGCTGGGTTGCGCTTAGGTGGGCGGGGTCACACTTAATTGTCTGCAAACTCCGGAGCTGGTGGGGAAACATTTTTAAGGTCTGGAGCTTGCAGCCATTTGCGGCGGAGCTTAGGGGTTGTGTATAAACGCCCCTTAACTACTAACTGGGTTGGTAAAGTTCTTTTCCCTCCTCTGGAGTCTGAGGTTCATGGGCAGAGGTAGCGAACCTTTGGCACTCCAGATGTTTTGGACCACAACTCCCAGAATTCTGAGCCTAGATTGCCAGTGACAAAGGACTGTGGGAGTTGCAGTCCAAAACATCTGGAGTGCCAAAGGTTCGCCACCACTGTTCTAAGGGAAAATATCCCCCATCTCACAGAGCTTTGTCATTCTAGTGTAGTGCAGGGGGTAAACAACTGAAAGGGTATAGATCATGCATATATGTATAGCTATTTTAGTAACCCCCAGCATATCACAATATAAGCCACACAAATTATATATTTAGAAGTAGAAATATTAATAAGCAATTGTATCCATGTATATCCGGTCCTAAAACTCTGGTCAAGCCTTTCTGGCCACTAAGAGGGGGGGGGAACTTCTGTTACAAAAATTGGCTGAGCCAGCAATCTAATTATTTTCGTAGCCTTGAAGCTCTACACAGCTAATTGCATATACGTCAGCCAAGATCTCTGTTTCGAGAGCTCAGCAGCTGGCATGCATCACGGGTACTAGTCCGTGTAAGACAGTTCAAACACCACAGTAATTAAGACATTTAATTGGTGTCAGGAATACAAAATAAATGACCAAAGATGTCAATTAGTGTAACAAATGTATGTGACGTAAATTCGGATGGGCGGAGGGACAAAGAGTGCTGGAAAACCTTATAAAATATATCTCCTTTCGTTTCTGTAGTGAACTTCCCACCAGCAAAGAGTGTGGAAGTTCCCATTGGTTGCAACCAATAAATCTTCTTTTCTGTCTACATAAGACTCAGACTGCTCATTGCATTCTGTAAAGCCAATAGCACGCCGGCGACGAACCCCATAAATTCAACTCATTGCTTTCACAACAGGCCTAAAATTTCAATAAATAAGTAAATAAATAAGTAAATAAATAAATAAATAAATAAATAAATAAATAAATAAATAAATAAATAGAGGAAACATTGGCTCTTTAGAGCTGTAGTTCTCAACCTTGGGTAACCCCTGTGTTTTTGGACTGCAATTCCCAGAAATCCTGGCCAGCACAGCTGCTGGTGTAAGTTTCAGGGGGCTGCAATCCAAGAAGACCTGAGCTACCCATGGTTGGGAACCATTGTCCTAGATCAGCCATTCTCAACAAGAGCCATATGGCCCTGGTACATTTGAAGGGAGCTACAGATTGGAAACAATTCTTCACACACCACTTTATAAAGTTCATTATGCAACTAATATAATCCTGATTTGGCCTATCTTTCTTTCCTATTATGTTTATGGCCATGGGGGGAGGGGGACCTTGAGAATGGCAGCCCTAGAGAATACAAGAAGCAATTTTGTCCTATGCTCCTAATGTTTTAAAAAGAAAAAAAAAACTAGCTCACCACTAAAGGGCAGAAGATATCATAGTCTTTAAATGCTCCCCATATTGTGACTATACCCAATGTGGTGCAGTGGATCGTGTAATCGACCGGTGTTCAGGAGGCCTGGGTTTATATCCCCTCTTGGCCGTGGAAACTTGCTGGGAATGTAGAACTGGTAAAGCTGCTTCTTAAAATATCTCACTTACTTTGAGAGCCCTAATAGTGTTACTGTAAGTCATTTCCAGCTTGACAGTATAGAACAGGGGTCCTCAAAGTTTTCAAACAGCGGGCCGGTCCACCACCGCCCAGACACCACTGGGGGCCGGATCACAGTCCAAAAGCAGCTGCGGAGGTTGGCTTGCTCACAAAACAGGGGGTAGGTGGGGGGGTTGCAATTGGTCCCAGGGGCCGGATTCAGGACCTTGGGGGGGGGGCATCCGCCCCCGGGGCCTTAGGTTGAGGACCCCTGGTATAGAACAACCCATATTCCAAGACGGAGCAGGGGAGAAATGAGGGCAGAGGTTGCAGAGTGGCCTTCCAAAGTGCAACAGGGGACACGTGAAACCCTGTGTCCCCATTCACACACACCCCAGACATGACTGATGCACATCTAGAGAGGTATTATCCTGCTCCCAAGAATGCATGTGGTGCGCTCATACGCTGCCAGTGAAAATCAGGGCAACACCTTTTGGGGATTTCAATAGGTGACTGCTTTTCAGTGAATGCAGGTGGTCTAACAGAGCCACTCTTTGTTTTGTTTCCTTCTCTGCTACAGGCAAAAGCCTCTTTCTATGCTGGCTTGTCAGTCAGTCGGTGGGGTACATCTGCTGATAAATCTGCCCATGCTATTGGGACTCAGGTAAGCTTTTCCTCCCCTCCACTCCATGTGCATGTGGGGAAGAATCTGTATTCTTCTCAAAATGATCCAGCTTAGGCTCAGGGCACCTGGAGATTTTGCAGGCCTGTCTTAGATAAACAAACGGAAGACATCCCCCCTCACTGGCGGACAGTCGTGGCCAACAACGGTCCTCTTCATATCGTTCCACTCCAGTTCCCATGTAATCCTTCTCTAGGGTAGAGTGCCTACAGTGGTGTGAGCAGCAGTCCAACAAGTTCTGGAAGGTCCTCATTTCCCATCTAAAGCCGAGGAAGCAGGAAAAGGTGCTCGCTGCTCATGCATAGTTAGCATGTTGCACTGTCTGTAGACAACTGTCAAAGGAGGAAACAGTCCCATTTCACTTACCTTTGGGAATGGTGCAATCCCTCTACCCACCTCCACAACCCCCTTTTTTCCTGCCCTAAGGCATGTTGACAAATGCCCTTGAGGATTCTTTATGAAAAAAAAAATTTACAAAAGTTACAAGAGAGACAAGCGGCCACTTTTATTAATTGGTCATAAAAGACAGTTTAGGTGTCTTTTGTGGTGATGGAGCTCAGTTTGGTCCATCAGGGTTCAATTTTTCATGCCTGGCACCTGGTTTGAGTGCTGCACTACTCCTTACAGGACTAAACTGGAAGCGGCCGTGATCCCACTTCTGGTTTATCCAAAGACTTGAGGGTTTTTGTTGTGGTTGTTTTATTCTTGTTCACAAGGTGCAAGGCAGACACACTGCTTGTTTAAGGGAACTATGTCCCCCAGAGGACTCTGAGGGCATGGTTTGGAAAGAAATATAGAGGGGGAGGGGCTGTGGGACTGTAACATGGAGAACTGCTTTTTGTCCACTGGCATTTTCTAAATTTCTTTTTACAAAGAACAATCCATTGAACCACCCAGATGAGCACATGAAGCATGGACGAAAGTGAGGCACCAGGAACCCTATTGCAGAACGTCGGTTGTAAAGCACCAATTTTAAACCATTGTTAGGAAGGTTTGAGACACTGATTCCTCAAAAGTGCAAGATTGCAGAACAAATAATCACTGGCATTTGTCAATTGTAGTCATTTTATCAAAACTTGGAGTCTGTGCAGAAACTCAAAGGATGCAGAATGCTGCAGTAAAAGTGCTGCCTGGGGCACACCCATGGGGTGTGCAGCTCCACATTGTTCCAAGTTCTTTGGTCCAACCACGTCAGTGGAAGGGAAACAGCATCGCTTACAGTCACAGATTGACACCATTTAAGAAGTCCCAATTTGAATCCTTTGTTGCACACCAGTCAAGGAGTTTGGTGTACAATCAGGAATCCAAGTGGGGCTAATTATCAGCCGTCGGCTGGTGTGAGTTATAGCACCATTTCCCTTCCACTGGTGTAATTAAGCAACAATATTTTGGACATCTGGGAGTTGAGTCATGGCTACTGGACTTCTTTTTTGAGAGATAGAAACGTTTCGCTGTTCATCCAAACAGCTTCATCGGTCTGAATACAGCTAGTGCAAGAGACCTTCTTATAGTCAGCTTGACCTCTTGTCCCCTTGTCTGATTGGCTCATAAGATGAACAAAGCCTGAATAGGCTCGTTAGGGAGACATTAGTGTCCATGGCCTTAAGGTAAACAATGGCCTAAGGTGCTGAAACCCATCAAGAATGGGTCGTTAGCTGTGACCTGGTGGTGAAGGCTCCTTGATTTGCCTGGGTACTGTGGAAAGTACAGCCTGATAAGTAGCAGCTAGACTATGCCGGAGCCCCCCACCTCTGTTGAGGGAGGGATTTCCAATGCTAACATGAATGGCTTCCCTTACTCCTCTCTCAAACCACCTCTCTTCTTTGTCTAATATGTGTACATCCTCATCTTTGAAAGAGTGGCCTTTTTCCTTCAAATGGAATTGCTGATTCTGGTCCTGAGCTGTTACCTCTCCTATGTTGGGCCATTCTTCTGCTTAATGGCTGTTTAGTTTCTCCAATGTAGAGGTCTGAACACTCTTCACTGCATTGGACTGCATATACTATATTGCTCCTTTTATGGTTTGGTATCGGATCCTTTGGGTGGACAAGTCTCTGCCTTAGTGTGTTCATGGGTTTGAAATAAACAGGGATGTGGTGTTTGCCAAAAATCCTTTTAAGCTTCTCCGACACTCCCGCCATGTAGGGAATGACCAGGTTCTTCCGTCGGGTCTGGGTCTCAGACTGATCCCTTTTTCTTCTGGGATGCCCACTGCTTTGTTGAAGGCCCACCTTGGATATCCACAGGCCTTAAGTGCTGTCTTCAGGTGCCTACTTCCTTCTTCTTGGCGTCTGAGGAGGTGGGGATGCTCTCTGCTCTGTGGCTTAGGGTCCTGATGACTCCTAGTTTGTGTTGTAATGGATGGTGGGAGTCAAACAGTAAGTATTGATCTGTGTGGGTGGGTTTCCTGTAAACTTCTACTCCTAGGCCACGGTCAGGTCATGATGACTGCACAATCCAGGAAAGCCAGCCTGTTGTCTTGGGTGTCTTCCCTAGTGAACTTAATATTCGGATCCACTGCGTTGATGTGGTCTGTAAAGGCCTGTACTTCCTGCGTCTTTATTTTAACCCAGGTATCATCTACATACCTGAACCAATGGGATGGTGTTGTCCCTGGGAAGGTGTTGAGTGCCTTCTTCTCCACTTCTTCCATGTATAGGTTTGCTACAATTGGTGACACTGGGGAACCCATGGCACAGCCATGCTTCTGTCTGTAGAAGTCCCCTCTGTACATGAAATATGTGGTGTTCAGACACAGGTCCTAGGAGTAGAAGTTTACAGGAAACCCACCCACACAGATCAATACTTACTGTTTGACTCCCACCATCCATTACAACACAAACTAGGAGTCATCAGGACCCTAAGCCACAGAGCAGAGAGCATCCCCACCTCCTCAGACGCCAAGAAGAAGGAAGACAGGCACCTGAAGACAGCACTTAAGGCCTGTGGATATCCAAGGTGGGCCTTCAACAAAGCAGTGGGCCATCCCAGAAGAACAAGGGATCAGTCTGAGACCCAGACCCGGCGGAAGAACCTGGTCATTCCCTACATGGCGGGAGTGTCGGAGAAGCTTAAAAGGATTTTTGGCAAACACCACATCCCTGTTTATTTCAAAAACCCATGAAGTGGCAGGCAGAGACTTGTCCACCCAAAGGATCCGATACCAAACCATAAAAGGAGCAATATAGTATATGCAGTCCAATGCAGTGAAGAGTGTTCAGACCTCTACATTGGAGAAACTAAACAGCCATTAAGCAGAAGAATGGCCCAACATAGGAGAGGTAACAGCTCAGGACCAGAAATCAGCAGTACACCTCCATTTGAAGGAAAAAGGCCACTCTTTCAAAGATGAGGATGTACACATATTAGACAAAGAAGAGAGGTGGTTTGAGAGAGGAGTAAGGGAAGCCATTCATGTTAGGTTGAAAATCCCTCCCTCAACAGAGGTGGGGGGCTCCGGCATAGTCAGCTACTTATCAGGCTGTACTTTCCACAGTACCCAGGCAAATCAAGGAGCCTTCACCACCAGGTCACAGCTAACGACCCATTCTTGATGGGTTTCAGCACCTTAGGCCATTGTTTACCTTAAGGCCATGGACACTAATGTCTCCCTAACGAGCCTATTCAGGCTTTGTTCATCTTATGAGCCAATCAGACAAGGGGACAAGAGGTCAAGCTGACTATAAGAAGGTCTCTTGCACTAGCTGTATTCAGACCGATGAAGCTACAGCGAAACGTTTCTATCTCTCAAAAAAGAAGTCCAGTAGCCATGACTCAACTCCCAGATAAACGCACCTGGATGACTGAGAATCTTCACAGAAATATTTTGGACACCATTAACTATGTATTCCTGGGTTTTCCCAGTGCCAGAGCCTTGCTGCTTACGTGACCTGAGGCTAGGATATTTAAAGGAACTGCTCAATCCCCAGTGGCCTGCCTTTCTCTGCTCTAATCATCTCCTGAGGTTCATATGTACCCACCTTCCGAGATGAGATGGATGGTCATAAAATCAAGTCTCTTCTCATCATGGTGCTGTGGCTTGATTTGTTTTCTTCCAAAAGACACTCTGCCCAACTTTTATTTTCCTGTCATAAATCTGACCTTTTAGTAGGTTTTTGAAGTGGAATGATGCTGACTGTTATGACTAATTTGGGCTTCAGGGCTTGTACTGGTTTATGGATACAGGTGTTAAAATGGATGAAATGAGTTGTAGCAAAGGTTGATGTGAAAACGAAAGTACATTGAAAAGTATAAACTGTATTGATAGTTTGCATTACATTTCTAAGCAATCAGCCCCATGCCAAAAAAAAAATTGAATATGTCTTAAATGTACTGGGCTGTATATTGTCCCTCACTATGGTAAGCCGCTTTGGGTCCTTTTCCAAGGAGAAAGGCAGGGTAAAACACTCAGATAAATGGTATGATAATGCTGCTTTAAAGTGTTCTATATATGTCTGCCCATTCAGCGTGGAAGTAAACTAATAGGGAAAAGTGGTGTAATGAGTTCAATGGAGTTTAGATATTGTTCATATGAAAATGGTGTTTGTAGTTCTTATAGTATGTACACCCAATCCGTGATAATAATTTTTGGATTATACAACAGTCTGGTGTTGTAGCTCTTGATGTTATAATATTCCAGTGATGTAAGAACTTGGAATTACAGGATAGTGGAGTTCGAGAGGCTTGCAAAATTGTGATGTAAATAATGTCAATTAGACAAAGAAGAAATTGCAAATTCCTAGAATCACAAAGACAATAAGTAGAATAGAATTTTCTATTCAAAACATTTTGCTGGACTTCCTGAACTTTTGAACATGCTAACCTTGCAAAGTAGAATGTTCTCAGAGAGGGAGAATATGAAAACAATTTAAAAGGTTTAAAATATGAGGCAGAATGTGCAAAACAAGACACTGATCTCATTATAATAAAACAGCTTTACGCTTTGCTACACATGCCAGATAACAACAATATGTAGCAAAACAGTTAGTCACCGTTTATAAGATTAGGCAAGATGACATTACCTGGAATTAGTGCAATTCTAGATGCACTCCTAAAGTACGGGTTCTGGTGGTCCTTTAAGTGCTGGAAGAGGTTGACTCCCTGTGGCAACCCACATGACTAATTCTTGCTTTTCTTTGTCCGCAGCCGCTAATATGTGGTCTGAACTCGGTCTTTATCATCCTTTCACTCCTTGAACTAGCTGTGGCTCTCACTGCCATGGTGATTGGTTTACAGAACTCAAGAGAGCAACATTATCAAGAGGTGGTGAGGAAGGATACCCCCCCTCCTTGTTCTCTTACACATTTCTGCTGCTCTGATGTGTTTTGATCTAAAGCACTCTTCTTTACTCCCCTGTATAGCCCCAGCCGATCTAAACAGATCACAGGTTTAGTATTTATTTATTTATTTATTTATTTGATACACTTTTATACCGCTCCTTTTTCCATAATGGAACTCAGGGCAGTTTACAGATTAAAACTATCAGATAAAACAACAATATCGGGAGACATAGATAAAACGGCAATATAAGCAAAAGAGGGAGAACCCTCGGCAGGGAGCAGCGGACAAAAACAAAACAAAGCAAAAAAAAAAATTAAGCAGAGATAAGGTCACCATATGCCTCCTTGAAAAGCATAGTTTTAAAGCCTTTTTGAAGGCGGGCAGGGACTGTGCAAGGCGCAGGTCACTCAGTAGATGGTTCGATAGGGAGGGGCCCACAACAGAGAAGGCGCGGCTGCGAGTTACCAACTTCCGCGCCTCCCTAGGAGTGGTCACCCTGAGTGAGCGTGCCCGCGACAATCAAGTGGGCCTAGGCGCAGTTGACCTCTGGGAGATACGCTCGGACAGGTATTCAGGTTCCAAGCCGTGGAGGTTTTGAAAACCAAAACCCGGACCTTGAACCTTATCCAGAGAGCAACGGACAGCCAATGCAGGCGCACCAGAAATGGGGTGATGTGATCGTATTTACGGGCACCCACCACCAGTCTGGCCGCCACATTTTGTACCCGCTGGAATCTCCGGACAAGGATCAAGGGCAACCCCATGTAGAGTGTGTTGTAGTAGTCAATCCTCGAAATCATGATGGCCTGCACAACTGTTCTCAGGGAGGACTCATCAAGATACGGACGGATCTGGGTGATCATGCGGAGTTGGGAAAAAGCGGCCCTGGAGACCGCCGTCATCTGGGCTTCCAGGGAGAGGGTTGAATCCAGGATCATGCCCAGATTCCTGGCCCTGTCCGTAGCCTGGAGGGAAACACTCCCCAGGCTAGGGAGGGGGCCATTGTACCTGGACGAGGGCGCCCCGAAGAACAGAACCTCCGTCTTCTCCGGGTTAAGTTTGAGCCTGTTGGTCCTCGTAGTAGCAAGCCACGAGCTTCCCAAATGCTTTCTTTACCTCATCCAGATCTGTTCCTTCCTTCTGATAGTATGACTGAAGTTCCCAGAATAAGATCTCACCTGAGATAAAAATTCATTATTCATGTCTTTTTTAAAATCCTAAATCTTTCCCCAGTAGGCAAAGGCTCCTGTTGGGGGGGGGGAGGGAGAAAGCCTGTGCAGTATAATTAACTAGCCAAAATCTTATGTTGCTTGTTTTTCAGATATGATGCACTAGAAGCCTGTATCCTCGCTTGCTATCACACAACTTGCTGCAGCACAACATCTTTACCTCGCTTGATGCCAAACGACTGTGAATTTCTCACCATCAGTTCATCCTCCCAAGATGCATCATGGGCCTCAAAAGAAGAAGCCACTTCTGAATCCAGCTGGTCTCGTGCATTCTGTGCCTCTCTAGAAAGAGATGGCCTCTGGCTTTGGTTGGGAGGGTCAGCCGACCAAACCGTCCGTCAGCCAAGATGATGATTATCATGGAACTGATATTATGATAATCCCTATGGCAGGATGTAGCTCACTCACTGAGAACTGCAAGGCCAATTGAAGTTTCAAGAAAACACAAGGATTAAGCTATCTTGAAACCTGTGCATGGAGGGGAGGTGAACTGGGGTGGATTTTAATGACCACACAAGGGCATTTCCACACAAGGAATAGTTGCTGTGATTCATCTGCATCAGAACTAGTTTGTAGGCAGAGGAAGAATAAACAAATCCTTCCCCACCGACTGACAGCCTTACCTTTTTCATTCTGTAGCTCACCCCAGTGTTCCAAAGGCCGCCGTGATGTACGTATTTACCCAGCAGAAAGTGCCATTGAATTCAATAGGACTCACTTTTCAGTAGGTATGCGTAAGCCTGCTGTGCAAGGCTTGACAACAAATACAGTAGAACCTTGACTTACGTCATTAATCCGTTCCAGTGGTCTAGACTTAAGTCAAACATGACTTAAGTCAAACAAACATTTCCCATAGAAAGTAATGGGAAAGAGGATTAATCTGTTCCAGATGATGAAAAAGACTCCCGAAAACAGCAATTTAACACAAATTTGACTGGGATAGGAGATTCCTTCTGGGGATGTAAATGAAATGTCTCTTCAAAGAGAGGAGGAGGCGGTGGAATTATAGTCCACAAGTTATATGCCTCTACTTTTTAATGTTCATAGCAACAATGTCTAACATCTAAGTTTTACTGATTTTTAACCTGACGTTCCAAGTTCTGAACAACTCTATGCTTACCATCAGAGTCCCACAACTGTACAGCTCCCCAACTAAAATGCTTCCATTGTGGACCAGACTTCTGCAGCCAGATTTTTTACAAGACTGAGCCGACTGTCTAACCAGCGAGGCCAGCCCCAAGCTCCCGGACCTTCTTCTCCTGCGGCAGCAGTGGCGGCTTCGGCAAGGCCGAGGACCAGCTCCAGGTGCTCTGAGCTGGCCTCGCCGAAGCCGCCGCTGCCGAAGGAGAGGAAGAAGGCAGGAGCAGTTTGGAGGCGGCAGCCGCGATGCTGGGTTGTGGCTGCCGCCCGATTCCGGTGCCTTGCGCCAGGGCTCCAAGATGTAAGTCAAAGCCTGTGACTCAAGTCAAACAGGCCCCTTCTTGCTGCAAGTCAAATATGATGCAAGTCAAGCAGTATGTAAGTCAAGGTTCCACTGTATGTCAGAATACAGTGGGCCATATTTTTCATCGGGCATGAATAGAGCTGGGTAGCAAAGGGGAGAAAGGGAACGCCCTGACTGTTAGGACCCAGCACAGTCACCTTCGGCTGGGCTTTGGCAGAAGGACCTTAGCTCAGCAGGGGAGCACACGCTGTGCATGCAGGGGGTTCCAGGTTGAGGAGCACTCTGGGAGTTGTAGTCCTTGTAGGTTGTGTCTCATTTTGGGGGTGTCTGGAAAGAGGAAAAACTCTTGTCTTTCAAGACAGAAGGAGACAACCACAGCTAACTTAAGGGGCTAAAAGAAAAGAACAGTCACTGAGCTTTTAGACAACTAGATTCTCAAAGATGAGGCTTCACTCCTCCAAGACAGCAGGTATGTCTGTGCCATCTGCTTCTTTAGGTCAGTTTTGGACACTCTGGATATGCTTGCAGTCCACCGATCTTGCAAGCAGCGCTTAGTCAGGTTTCAGACATATTATGGGAAGAAGCATTCAGTCAGCAATGAAGTTCAGAAATGCCTCCAGCAGGTTCAAGGGGAAGAATCTGGCATCCAGGCTGCTCCCGCCCTGCTCTTTGCTGGCGTACACCAAGAGGATCGTCCAGAATGTTCTGCTGAATGCTGCCCCCTACAACAGCTGCTGCTGGCGAAACAGGGAGGACACAGGCAACCTGGATTCCAGTACTTCAATGGTGGATGAAGACTATAGATGCCTGGAGGGGGGGAATCCACCAAAATCCCCAAGGTCTGTGCCACTAAATGCTGAAGATGGGCTTGCTGAAGTGGAAGCCACACCGAGCAGCGAGTTGCCTGGCTCTATAAACACAAGATCTGATTCAGACTGACGAAGCTGCTCGGAAGAGCAGCGAAACGTTTCAATCTCTCAAGAAAAAAGAAGTCCAGTTGCCATGACTCAACTTCCAGATAACCTCACCTGGATGACTGAAACTCTTCACAGACATAAAGATCCAATTCAGGGTTACAAGTACAAAAGATCCCACTGGAAACTAGGGAGAACTACCATCAGTGGAACAATAGATTGCATTCATCTAAAAAGCCAGATTTGGTCCAAGGCCACTTTCTGTGTTTCTAGAAATTGCCTTCGGGCATGCGGCTCCCCCCCCCATTCCTTGGCTCCTGACATAATCCACAGTACGAAAGGTCTTTTCACAACCTTTCCTGCCGTCTAGTCCTTTAGATGGGATGACCACAACTGCCATTATTGCCATTCGGCTACAGTAATCCCTCGCTTATCACAGGGGTTAGGGACTCAGCCCGACCTGTGATAAAGGAAAATCTGTGATATGCGAATGCTGGGTCAGGTCGGGACTGTTACACTTACCTTAGGCCTGGTGCTGCCCCCAAGCGGGCCTCTGACGGGCTTCCCAGGCCTGTCAGAGGCCCCCAAAGTGGTTTGGGCAATCCTGAAAGCACTTTCAGTTTTTTGGAAGCCACATCCGGTTCGCCGGAAACCACTTCTGGTTCCTCTGACAGATCCGAGAAGCCTGTCAGAGGCCCACTCGTGGCAGCACCAGGGTTGGGTAAGTGCAGGAAGCCTCAAACAGGCTCACACACCTTGCCCCAGGGGGCCTTGCCTTTGTATACTGCAGTCCCGCGATACACCAGGACCACAGTATATGAACCGCAAAATGCCAGGGGATGACTGTACACCAGTCATGGTTGGGGGATTGTGGGAATGCTAACCTAACACACCTCCTGGATAAGTTAATTAGCTCCCCTGTCAGGGTTGGCCTTTGTAGAAAGCCTGACTGCAAGAGCCACTTCTGCACGTAATCTCTTATCTGATCCCTTTTCTCTGAGGACCCCAGGATTTAGACTTAACAATATTCATGACACTCCTTCCATGATAAATTTGACAGGCCATTCTCACTGTTATTAACAGAGTAACTGTTATGTTCAAATTTTCCTTCTTCAGTGCACCTGCAGGTGAAGCCCCCAATCCAATCTTTTTAAAAATGGGTTTAGAGCATAATTCTAACATTAGCTTAGACTGCTACTCTGGTAGAGTACGAGATTAGAATTTTGAACTGGTTCAAATCTCAGCTTTTCCTTGAATACTGCCATACTCAGGTGGGCTAACACTCCCCTCTTGCATTGTTATTTTTTTTTTAAAAAAAAAGAATCCAGGATTGACCAATCAACATAACTTCGTGAGATAACTGAGTAGACACTGGATGAAATTCTAATCCTTAACATTG
Organism: Phrynocephalus guinanensis; assembly: GCA_037367245.1. Lineage (NCBI taxonomy): Eukaryota > Metazoa > Chordata > Lepidosauria > Squamata > Agamidae > Phrynocephalus > Phrynocephalus guinanensis. The sequence goes on from CM074732.1 coordinate 86,865,497, forward strand.
TAAGTTGCATTAGGATAGGCCAGCTGAACCAGTGGGGATTTGATGAGGAAGCTCCCCCAACAGTTCCATTAATTCAAACAGTTCTATTCTAGGTATCATATACTATACTACTAAAATAAGTCTTTTAAGCTAAAGCAGTCCCATCTGAATCAAAGGAATTTATGGAGTTGACTCTCCAAATCCCCACTGATGCAGTGGGCCTACTCTAGTGCAACTTACTGCATTAAGCATCAGGATTTCCACCAATGAATGAGTTTTTTCCATCTTGGCGAATTTTAAAACTAATAATTTTTTATTTTTTTTTATCTTATTTTCCTTGAAAGTTTTAGCAGTCAAACCTGAAGAATAAGTACTTCCTATAAAGGAAATACTAAGATCTTAAAAGACCTTTGAACCACTCCAGTATTCCTGACAAGAAAACTCCATGGACGTGGGGTCATGAAGAGTCGGTCACGACTGTAACAACACAACAACAAAAGATAAGCCCAACCCCTACCCACCTGAATTCTGCAAGAAAGTACAATAATCACTTATGCTAAACTGCTGGAATTAATGCTACTGTATTCTGAAGAATGTATTGCTAACATTGTATGTGTAACAGAACCTTTGTGCCTTTTCATCTTCAAAAATTTTAATGCATTTTCTGAAATCTGAATATGGAGTATACAGTATAATTATAAAATTTCAGGTTAAAGGACTTTTTCCAGTTGTGATGTGCTGTATTGTGTCCCCCCTACCCTCCAATAAGCCTTTCATTCATTAGCAGCTCTGTGTATACATGCATGTGTGTTTTGCTCTTCCTTACAATAGCCCAACAAAAAGTACAAAACAGACTTGTGGTATATCTAAGACTAAAAATTTTATTTGACATGAACTTTCATGCATTAATACTATTGTCACTCTCAGTATCACATTTCATTCTGTCCTACCCTCATAACCACCACAGTGGCTTGAATATGCCGGTTCTCTGAAGAAGTGGGATTCATACAGTCGGGTCCATGCCAAACAAAATTGCTCAGTCTGAAAAATACCAAAAGGCTCTGTTATTTCTGCCACACCAAACTAACACAACTACTGCCTGGGAAACCTATACAGTGGACCCTTGTATAACAAACAGCTTGTATAACATAAAATTTGTACTACATAAAAATTCCGGAGATGGGGGAAATTTGCTTAACATAATTGCCTATGGGGAGAATCCGTACAACATAAAAATGGGATCACTCTGTTTTCAATGCATTCCTATGGGAATTTGTATAAAGGAAAATTTGCTTAACATAATTTCATTTGGAACGAATTAATTCCTTTATACAAGGTACCACTGTAAGTATAATGTTTATGTGAAAACTAATACTGTATTATAGGATTCAAAGGAATAGCAAAGATCACTACAGCTTTGAAAGAACGTACAAGCGAGACTGTCAGACACTCAATGTGTCACTGATATACAGCTCTTCTTTTAATGCGGATTGCAGCCTCTTCTAATGCAAAACTTAAGAAATTAAGAAAACAGGTTGTTGTTGTTGTTCAGTCGTTCAGTCATGTCCGACTGTGTGACCCCATGGACCAGAGCTCGCCAGGCTTTCCTGTCTTCCACTGCCTCTCAGAGTTTGGTCAAATCCATGTCAGTTGCATCAATGAGACTGGCTCACCACCTCATTCTCTGCCATCCCTGTTTCCTTTTGCCTTCAATCTTTCCCAACATCAGGGACTTTTCCAAGGAGTCCTCTCTCCTCATGATGTGGCCAAAGTACTGGAGCCTCAGCTTCAAAATCTGTCCTTTCAGTGAACATTCGGGGTTGATTTCTTTCAGGATGGATAGGTTTGATCTCCTTGCAGTCCAGGGGACTCTCAAGAGTCTCCTCCACCAACACAGCTCAAAAGCATCGATTCTGCAGCAATCAGCCTTCTTTATAGTCCAGCTTTCACTTCCATACATCACTACTGGAAAAACGATAGATTTGACTATCCGGACCTTTGTCAGGAAAGTGATGTCTCTGCTCTTTAAGATGCTCCCTAGGTTTGCCATTGCTTTCCTCCCAAGAAGCAGGCATCTTTTAATTTAATTGCCGCAGTCGCCATCTGCAGTGATCAAGGAGCCCAAGAAAATAAACTCTGTCATTGCCTCCACTTTTCCTCTTCTATTTGCCAGGAGGTGATGGGACCAGTGGCCATGATCTTAGTTTTTTTTATGTTGAGCTTCAGCCCATTTTTTCACTCTCTTCTTTCACCCTCGTTAAGAGGTTCTTTAATTCCTTTTCACTTTCTGCTATCAGAGTAGTATCATCTGTGTATCTGAGGTTGTTGATATTTCTTCCAGCAATCTTAATTCCAGTTTGTGATTCATCCAGACCTGCATTTCGCATGATGTACTCTGCATATAAGTTAAATAGGCAAGATGGCAGAATGCAGCCTTGTCGTACTCCTTTCCCAATTTTAACCAAACAATTGTTCCATATCCAGTTCTGACTATTGCTGCTTGTCCCACATATAGATTTCTCAGGAGACAGATAAGGTGGTCAGGCACTCCCATTCCCATTCCTTTAAGAACTTGCCATAGTTTGTTGTGGTCCACGCAGTCAAAGGCTTTGTTTGGCATAGAATGAAGCAGAAGTAGATGTTTTTCTGAAACTCTCTGGCTTTCTCCATAATCCAGCGCATGTTGGCAATTTGATCTCTAGTTCCTCTGCCCCTTCGAAATCCAGCTTGCACTTCTTGGAGTTCCCTGTCCACACATACTGCTGAAATGTCGTTTGTCAGTATAACAACAATAATACATTGAATTTCCCAAATAGTATGAGCTGAAATAAAGATCAAAGACCCGTGTGTGGAACCCAATCTCGGAACAAGCCTTTCAATTCCAGCCCAAGGCCTTGAAAATTTAGCCACACGACCTCTGCAGATTTTCTTGTTTAACTCCGTCCCTTTCTGTTGAATTGGTGCTCGCCCGGACACCTTGGAAAGCAAAAGAGATCAGCCAGAAAAAGGAACGCCTGCAGAGGAAGAACAAAGACGGAGTTCCTCCCTCGACCCTTGCTTAGACAGGGGTGTGCTTTGTGGTCTTTGATCTTTTAACAAGGCTCCGCTGTTAATTATCTCTGAGGCATTCTGTCAATTACAAACAAATCCGAAGAGATCTAAGAAGAATAACCCTACAGTTCCAAGCCCCTCAACATAAGGCTCTTATTTCAAAACTTACTCCAGTAATTTGACAAGGAATTCCAGGCAAAAATAAAAATAAAACAAAACAAAAAACATGTGGCACCTTAACTATTCTACCCTGAGGGCCTGGAGCATTCCTACCACGCATATATGATGACTTTGCGCGTTTCATTCCATGAGTGTGAGTTAGTGGATATTCCAGAGTAAATCCTGACAAAAACAAACCTGTTAAATCTTATGAAACCGCTAAACATACCACCTTTTACATATAGATTATTACATAAACCATGCACGCCACGTAGCACATGTACGAAAATATATAGTAAAAGGTGGTACTGTATATTATGTTTAGTGATTTCATAGACTGTTCTGTACTTTTAAGTACTACTACTTTCGGCTTTTACTATTCTGAGTAATTTCTATCCTAGCTACACGGAGGTATTGATCACTTTGCAAATATTTTTCCATATTTCCTAGTCAGTGAATGAGTCTTTGAAGCGCTGCATTTTTCTTTCTTTCATTTTTGCAGGCGGGCTCAAAAAGGAACCTCCATGTGAGATTTTCCAGCATCGCCCCTCCGACTCTTTCGCCTCTTTCTGCGCATGCGTTCCACGTCATCTGGTAGCGACTTCCGGGAATCCCCCCCACGTGGAGGGAGAATGGCTGAGGTCGGTGTTGCTGTCATGGAGCTACCGAATGTTGAGTTGCTTCCCGAGTCAGACCGGGCTCGGCCACCGCCATCTGGGAACGAGGAGGAAGCAGATGCCTCCAGGGGGGACGCCTGATCTAAGGAAGCCGCGATCGACTCCTTTGGACAAGAAGCAAATGGAGGTTCCTGCCATCCCCAAAGGAAAGCCTAAATCAGGGCGGGTGTGGAAAGATCGTAACAAGCAGCGGTAAGAAGTTAATCTTAGTGCCCCGGATCCGGGGAAGGCAACGAAGAGGCTGAGATCGGTGTGGTAGAAGGTTGTGAGCTTCCAGCAAGAAAACAAGTCTACACGTGGGAAGTTTTTCAATTCGTTTTACAAAAGCGCTTGGCGCTTGTTAAGTAAACTCAATCAATTTAATCGTGTGCTTTTATTTTGTGTATTTATTTATTCTTTGTTACGTTTGTATGGGTTTTCCTGCACATAACTTAAAATGGTGTATATAGTTCTCCAGATCCTCACTTTATCTTTGCAACACTCCTGTGAAACATGTCCGCATAGCCGGGATCAGAAGGGATTTGTTTGTTTGTTTGGTTGTTGTTGTTTTTTAAAGCAGATTTGTCTAACTGCACAAATACCCTTTCAGACCTCCTGGCCTAAAAACCCAAACCCAAATACAGTGGACACTTGCAAACGGCTTGTATAACATAAAATTTGTACAACAAAAAATTCCGGAGATAGGGAAAATTTGCTTAACAGAATTGCCTATGGGGTGAATCTGTACAACATAAAAATGGGATCACTCTGTTTTCAATGCATTCCTATGGGAAATTTGTATAAAGGAAAATTTGCTTAACATAATTTCATTTGGAACAAATTAATTCCTTTATACAAGGTACCACTGTATTGGGTTGCTGTTGTGTGTTGTGTACTTGTGTATCGTAGGCATGATTTTTACAGCTTCTGTGCCTCGTGGCAGTGGTTAAATGCCTGTATGATTTTTGAGGAATGTCAAGGTTCCCAGCTTCCATCTCCGAGGTCGGTAAAATGTGTACTTTACCAATGTGAGCCTGCACACTGTAATCATTTGATTTAGTGGTTCCTAAGCAGTAACTTTGCTTTGCTTTGCAGCACATGATGTCATTTATTTAATTTGTAACAGCACATATTTAAAGTATAAAGTAATATTATGTTTGTGCTGGCATTTGGTTCCCATTTTGCCTCATAACTGGTGGGGTTTTTCTCCCCCTTACTAGGTTTTCTCACATGATCCACGACAAGCCTTTGCGTACCTCCTGGGAACGCAAGGTGAAAGAGCGCCAACAAAGGAAACTAGTCAAGGATTTTGCTCGTCAGTTAAAGGAAGAAAAGCAGAGAGAGCGTGAGGTGAGAAACAGGATGTAACTTGCGCAATAGCTAAAATAAAAAATAATTATCCCAGTATGCAAACTATGGGTTCTGAGGGTGCTAAGAAATGGGCTCTGAGGGTGCTAAGAAAACTGAGACCCATGACACCTGCATTCCTAGTAAGTTCACCCAAGACATCTCTGAGAAATCAGACTCAAATCTATCTATCTTCTTCTGGAAATAACAGTTGCATAAACAGAGGGAAATTATTAATTTCCCAGATGATGATGGGATGAGGTTTTGGTAGCAACTACCAAGTTTGGTAGTAAACTTGTAGAAAAATCCTTCATAAATAGTAAATGTGACCCTCAGCCTTGTTCTTGTTAAGACTACACAGTAGAAGGTGATGGCAAACCACTTTCTGGGGATTTGTACCTTGAAACTCCTCCATTATAGCAGTGCTACACTCTGGGGGCAAAGGGCACTTGGTCAGTTACTGAGGCAAAACAAGAGATAAGTACAAATAGCAGCATCACTTGTCATTTTTTAAAAACTGTGCCATGCTATGTGCGCTCCCAGACCATTCATGTTGTAAGAGGTCACGTTAACTGAACCTGAAAGGTGAGAGAGGCTACTATTCCCTTTACTTATTTTTCTTTTCATGGTGTGGATAAATTTATTTCCTCTGTTAGCAAATATGTTCAGTTATATAATGTAGACAAATTATAGCTCACTTCAGATAGAGGTTTATTATATATCTTATGTAAAGTGTGATTTTCATACTTGCAAGTCTCAAAAAGGGTCACCAGACCGGGTCCGTCAGGCCCACAAACTTGTGCCATCAGTTCCAAGCCATAACACCCTTTATAAAGCTGGATATGGCATAATTAGCATAAGTCCTGTCCTACAACAAGAGATAGAGCATATAAAAGCATATTCTGACAGTTCTTCTTTTCTTACAGGAACATGTCATAGGTGTCTATTGTGACTATTTCACAAGTTAGCTTCATATCCTGTTTTTCTGTATTTTCTGCCTAAGAATATTGTAGTTAGCCAAAGCCAGAAAAAGAGTCGAAGACAAACAAATATTTTAGTTCTCTAAAAAGCAGATCAAACCTTATCAAAATTACTTTCTACAGATTTACTTTCTACAATGGATTCATAATATTTATACGCAAGTATTCTTTTTTGCTGCCCCTGTTCCTTGTACGTCTGAGCCATTTGGAACTCTCTAGCTAAGCATTTCCTGAAACAGCATGTAAGAAAACTCTCACTGTTCCTTTTTCCCTCCAGGAGAAAAAAAAACGTAGGGAAGAGAATTTAAAAAGACGGCTAGAGAATGAACGGAAAGCAGAGATTGTACAAGTGGTGAGTCTTGCCTTAAGTTCCCATTTCATTCTGAAAGAAAATGTGGAGGCATCTGGATAAAAGCATTGTTTTTTGTATGTTGATCATCGGTCTTCATATCAGGTCATGTAGACAAGCCAGGATTCTGGTGGTTGAAGCCCTGAAACTTTGTCCAGTAGAGATTGCAACACCCCTCAATTCTAAAACGTTTGGGACCTCCTTAACAGGAACTGGACTTGATGATCCATTGTGTACCTTCCAGCATTATGGTTCTAACATTACAATGATGATATGCATTGCAGTTCTCTAACATTACAATGATGGCCACGAGGCAGCCTCGTGGCGCAGTGGTTAAATGCCTGTTCTGCAGGAAAAACTGTGCTCACGACCTGGGGTTCAGTCCCAGGTAGCAGGCTCATGGTTGACTCAGCCTTGCATCCTTCCAAGGTCGGTAAAATGAGTACCCAGCTTGCTACGGGGGGGGGGGGGGCAATGTGTAGCCTGCATACTGTAATTAAACTGTAAGCAGCCCAGAGACTACTTGAAGTGGTATGGGGTGGTATATAAGCAGAACACTTCACTTTGCTCTTTTCTTTCCTGTTCATTAACCACAATTCTAGGAGCAAGGTGTGTTGCTGCAAACATATTCCTGTTGTAATCCAAACATATTTCAGGGTGATTTACCATGGAATGGCCAGTTAGTACCATTAAGTATGCAGAAGATCAGCTTATTTGTTGGTATGACCTAAGTTCCCCCCTAGGAAGACGGGCGGTATATAAGTCTCATAATAAATAAATAAATAAATAAATATAAGTATTTGTCTGCATTTTGGATTTTAATAGGGAATGCTCGGGGTGGTGGTGGTGGCATGGGGTAGTCATGATGGGGATCAGCTGCCCCGAGTTTCCCACTATATCATTATTTATCTCATGCCCCGTTTGGTAGATGTCTGCTTCCCAGTGGTCATTCATTAAAAGGGGGAATGTTTTATGCAGATGCAAAAGGCCGTGTCAGTCTGATGGAGGTTCACAAACCTTATCTAAGCCTCTCGTCCTGTACAACGATTTAATTTTAAACTGAGGCTGGATGTGCTAGCTTCAATCTGCCTGAACTATGTCACAGTAACACTGCAGGTTTTTGCCTGCTGAGAGTGTAAAGCAGACTCAAAATAGGGCCTGATGCATTGTTATAGGAACTCCAAGCTCATTTGGGTAGTGAGAGTGAACTTCTCCTTTTCCTGGCTGTGCAGTCAGTGGAGCAGAGCACTGCAAGCTAAGAAAGCAGTCTCTGCTTTTCTGGGGCTTGTTTAATCTCTTGATAGAGAGAACAGCCCAGATCCTATTGCTTAGTGCAGTATGTTGCATCAGAACAGGCTTGCTGGTTGAGTGGGGATCATGGAATCATGAAGCTGGGAGGGGCCTGCAAGGCCATCGAGTCCACCCCCTTGCTCAAGGCAGGAATACAAATCATGGGATAGCTGCCGGGGGTTGTCTACATTTCTTTTGGATGTCTCCAATATTGGAACATTCACTGTTGAGGGATTTGGTTCCATTGCCACCCTGCACAGGGATATATAGTACTCAAGATGAGGCCAGACCAGTGCTGAATAGAGGAGAGCTAGTACCTCACAGGATTTTGGAGACAGTACTTCTATTAATAGAGCCTAAAATAGCTATAAAAATAGCCATAACTGACTGTGTTGAGTCAAGTTCAAGTGGGCCTGCTCTAATTGTGTCTTAGTACACTAAAGTCAGTCATAGCTAGAGTAGGCCCATTTAAATGGATGGGCACTTATGAAAGAGTTGACACATAAAAAAATCCCCATTGATTCAGTGGGCATAGTCTGGTGTGATTCAAAATGTTAAAAGCAACAGGATTTTGGTCATCAGCATGTTATTGTCCTGGTCCTTTCCTTTCCATTTACTTGCTACAGCCATTTCCAAAGTATGATAGAAAGCTCTGCTAGAACTTAAGGCCTTATACTATTAATGGTGGCACTACCAAGAGTAGTAAACCCAAAGTGTGTGTGTGTAGGAGTGTCCCTGTGCAGTTGGGACAGCATAGCATCAAGAGTGGGTAGGGGATGGTCCTTCGGAGTTTGTTGAACTCTTCTGTCATCCCACACGGCATAATTAGTGGTAAGGCGTGATGGGAGTTGTGGTCATAAGGACTTCTGGAAGTCCACTCATACAGCATAAAGAGGAATATACCAGAAGGTAGGGGTGTGTGTATGTTGTGTCATTACAGTCATGACCGACTCTTCATGACCCCATGTCCATGGGGTTTTCTTGGCAGGAATACTGGAGTGGTTTGTCAGTTCCTACTCCAGGCGCCTGTTAGGCTGTGCCAAACATTGAGATGATACCCAAGTGCCCTTGGAGATAAACCATTGCCTGCGATAACATAGTAGTACCACAGTGTGGTATGTTAGGTTTAGCCTGGCATTCTCTCCAACTTATTTATTTGTTTATTTTAGATTATTTTTACCCCACCTTTCTCCTTGGAAAAGGACCCAAGGAGGATAAAAGGACCCAGTAATGAGGGATAATATACAGTCCAAGACAACTAAGACGTGTTCAAGCATTGAGAACAAGGAATTGAGGGACATCTTACAGCATTAACACACAATGTTGCATTAAAGCTACAAGGTTATAGGTAGTTATAAACACAAAATCTATGTGAACTATATAAAAGACACATAATGGTAGTTCATCATTCAGGGAATACTTTCAGAGATAGGTCTTTGTCTGTTTCCTGGAAGAACAACAGAGATGAGGCAGTCCTGGCAGATAAATAACTTGCAGATAAATAAGAGAAATTTAGGAAAGGCACGTAGCAATATAGGCAGAACTGTAGCCAGACCACAGTGTAGCAGAGGGTCTCCTTCTGTCACCTGATGCCCCCCCCGCGCGGCCCCGAGGCTTTGCGGAGGGGCGGCGCGGAGCGAACCGGTGGCGCCCCGCCCCCCATGCGGCTCCGAGGCTTTGCGGAGGGGCAGCGTGGAGTGATCTGATCGCCCCCGCTGCCCCCCCCCCGCGGCTCTGAGGCTTTGCCGAGCTGCGCGGAGGGGCGGCGCAGAGCGACCCAATGGCCCCCCGCGCGGCCCCGAGGTGCAGGTACTGCGATCCCGCGATGTAGTGGGACCGCAGTACTTGAATCGCGAAATGGCAGGGGGGGGGGTGACTGTAGCAAGATGCAATATTGAAATATTACATCATTTCAGTAGCTCTTATAGCTAAGTTAGTGTTTTGTGGGCAGTTATAAAGGGGTTACATCTTGATCTATAGGTTTTCTTTTCTATGTCTATCATATCTCTAAATACAGCAATTTTAAGAGTCTAGCACAGTGGTGAGTCTAGCACACTGTGAGTCCCCAGATGTTCCTGGACTGCAACTCCCAGAAACCCCTCCCAGCACAGCGAGTGGTGGAGGTTTCTTGGAATTGCAGTCCAGGAACATGTGGGGACCCACAGGTTGAGAACCACTGGTCTAGTAGTCAATATGTCAATATCTTTTCTCAATCAATATTCTATCTATCTTTGCTTATATCTATTTTGGTATAATACAGAAGATAAATATAACAAGATACAATGTTAAAATAAGCCATCCAATTTTACCGGTATGCTCAATCTTAGCATGCTTATTCGTAGGTTTATTAGATAAATAAAATGTATGTTAGCTAATTTAATATACAATAACGTAATCAACTAAGCATGTTTATCTATTCGCCTCTAAATTTAAAAGTTCTATACCTAAATAGATCACTAGGTACTATACAAATAGTTCTCTTTAGGGTCTAACAGACTAATATCAGTATTTCAGATTTTCCATATCTTAACAATCCATTTAACAAATCAAAATATGGGGAGCAAATTACTTCTTAGTTCACTGATTCATTCAGCCAATGGACCCCAAGCCAATATTGCCAATATTAGAGATTTGTGGGAGCCGCGGCCCAGAATTCCTGGAGCACCAAAAGCTCAAGACTGCTACATTGAGCCAAACGATTCATTTTGGAACTTTCTCTTTCCTCATCTTGCTTGTCTTTTTGCTGCTGGGAGGTTCTAGGACTTTTCCCTCTTTTGTAGGAATGACTAGAGCCAGAGCTTTCAGAGTTTCTAAAGCCTCCGTGGAGTGATGGGGCATTTCTCAGAAAGCCCTTCAGTCTCATCATCTTCCTTTGTTTTCTTCCCCTCAGATCCGAAATCCAGTGAAACTGAAGCGTGCCAAGAAGAAGCAGTTGCGACGCATTGAGAAGCGAGACACCTTGGCGCTGCTGCAGAAACACCAGGCGCAGCGCAAAAAGCAGCTAAAGACTGAAGGGGGAAAATGACGTCTCCTTCTGACATACGGAAAATGAGTTTTGAATGCACTGGAGAGGGCGCTGGATCCACTGCAGCAGGGACCTTGGTGGCAGTGCAAAGGGCTCCTTGGCTTCCATTGCCACTGGCAGACCTTCTTCTGGAGGAGCCTGTGTTCCACCCAGATGCTCTCAAGCTCATGCCTCCTCTTGTTTTTTCCCCCTGGTGCTGGCCAGGCGCAAAGCCAGAGATGGAATCTCTGAGACTTTTTCATTGTAGGAACTCAGGAAGCTCCAGGCTGTTTAGAATGGAACAAAGTGCTGAATAGATTACTTGGCCACCTGCAGCTTCTAAGTTTTCAGTTATATATGAAACGTGTGAAATAAATCTATATTTCTTCGATATCCCTCAGTAGGAATTTGGCTGTTCTTTGCTAACTGTGTTCTTTATTGGGGATGGAATGGGACAATTGTCTGGGTTTATCGTTCATGCAAACTTAAGTTCTGGGATGTATGCTCCCATCCACATGCACACCTGGTGTCCTGCACAAGTGTTTGACTACAATTCATATTCGCCTCATTCAACAATGGTCAAGAAATATGGGAATTATTGTTCAGAATATATGGAAGGTTCCAGCTTGGAACAATTTTAGTGTGTAAAGATGGAAGCAGAGATTATTGTTCAGGTTTTGTGTGAGTGTGTGAGTATCACCCTCCAGTATGGAAATATGCTAGTAGGATCCAGCATACACCTTGCAAGTAGCGAGAGATACTAAATTTATAACCTATTTTTAAGTTTGATTCTGTTTGTGGCCTTTTGTACATGGTCCTGTGGAAGTTGACAGGTCCTGCAGCAGGTCACCACTGCCTATGTAGAACGGTGGTAGAGTGAAGATAACTGTATTAAAAGTTGCAGCAGTTATTCCTCAAGAACTAGTCTGGAGCCCAGAGGTAGACATGCAGGATGATGACAAGATGCAGATGTGTAAATATGGTGGTCATTCTGTTTGGGTGATCATAAATGGCTTCTCTTCAGCTTGGAGAGACGTGACCAGTGGGGTGCCCCAGGGTTCTGTTCTAGGTCCGGGTCTATTCAATATATTAATGACTTAGAAGAAGGAATCAAGAGTATGCTGATTAAATTTGCAGATGATACTAAACTGGGAGGGTTTGCTAATTCCCTAGAGGATAGGATGAAAATCCAAAACAACCTTGACATATTAGATTGCTGGGCCAAACTTAACAGAGAGAAATGTAGGGTGCTGCATCTAGGTAAAAAAAAATTGCACAGATATAGGATGGGAGACACCAAACTGGAAGATAGTACATGTGAAGGGGTCTGGGTGGACCAGAAATTGAACATGAGTCAGCAGTAGGGATGGGCACGAAACGGGAAAACTGTGTTTTATTCCGTTTCGTCCCCTGCATTTTGTTTCCATTTTATACAAATTTTGGGGGGGGGGGAATGTACAAAATGAAACAATAACGAAATGTTTCATTTCTCCGTGGGCTTATACTCACCCCCTCCTCCTCCTTCTGGGCTTCGGCAGCCGCCGCCACAAGCGCTCCTGGTGGACTTGCTCAGCCTCGTTGGCGGGAGCACGGGCAGTGGTGGCATCCTCGCTCGCCCTCATCGGTTGGGGTCCTCGGCTGCGGCAATAGCACCCGTGAGGCCTCCCAGAGGTCTCGCTCACCCTAAGAGGCCTGGATCTGCAGAGGCGCCCACGTGGCCTCCCAGAGGCCTCACTTACCCTTCCAGGCCTGGGTCCTTGGTGGTGGTGGCGGGGGCACCCACTCGGCCTCCCTGGTGTGGGAGCGGCTCTTCAGCAGCAGCAGTGGTGACGACAGTGCCTCAGAGCCCATCAGGTAAGGGAGGCATTTTACAGATGGAATGAAATGGTTCGTTTTAACGGGGGGGAAATGACCGTTTCATTTCATCTGGAATGAAATGCTGCTTCCTCGTTTTGTTTTCTTTCATTATGTTTCGTTACATAATAAAGCAACGAAACAGCATTTCGTTTTTTGTTTTGTTTTTCAGCAGTGTGACGCCGCAGCCAAGAAAGCCAATGTGATTCTTAGTTGCATCAACAGAGGCATAGTGTCTAGATCAAGGGAAGTGATCATACCACTCTATTCTGCCCTGGTCAGACCCCACCAGGAGTACTGTGTCCAGTTTTGCACACCTCAATTTACAAGGGATGTTGACAACCTTGAGCAGGTCCAGAGGAGGACAACCAAGATGGTTGAAGTTCTGGAAGAAATGTCTTATGAGGAGCGAGTTAGGGAGCTGGTGATGTTTAGCTTTACAAAAAGAAGGCTGAGAGGGGATATGATAGCCATGTTTAAATATTTTAAAGGATGTCATATTAAAGAGGGGACCGGTTTGTTTTTCATGACTTCAGAAATGAGGACTCCCTAGTAATAGATTTTTTGTGTGCTTTTTGTAGCTTTAATGTTACCTTTTAATGTTCTAAGTTGCCTCTCCTAATTCCCTGTTCTTAATTTGAATATGCCTTAAATATTCTGGGCTGTATATTGTCCCTCATTATTGTAAGCCACCTTGGGTCCTATTCCAAGGAGAAAGGTGGGGTCAAAATATTCCAAATAAATAAATAAAATTTAAAAACTGGCATCACTTTAATAAATGTAAGAACCTCTCTAAATTATGGAGTAGGGAGTAGGAGGGCGAGTGTCAGAGGTTCAAATGCTCCAACCCTCTGTTGGGGAGGAGGTATCCACTGGCAGCATGGAAGGGGGTGGAAATAGGGGCTGAGAAGCAGGCAGTCCCCTGATAGGAGAATGAAGAACAAATGTCAGAAGACCTTCTGACTCAAGGAGGGAAACAACTAACAGGACAAATGGTGAGGCCTGGACAAAGGGGAGGGGAGGAGGGAGGAAAGAACATTAATAAGTGCTGAGTAATCTAGCCATGTGAGAGTAGGAGTCTTATATAACTACCCAGAGGCATAATCAGGTCCAGTGCACATAGATCAGAATGAGTTCATCTCCTTCCCAGCTAGATTTTATGAGCAATATTTGTACACATTCTCAAATGCCACAGAGCCACACCACAGGACTGGCTGGCTGGTGGGGATAGATTCTCTTGCATGACATAAATTAGTCTCTTGACCTGTTCAGGTTGCTGATCAGGAGTCTGTGTCCTTTTAGAACAATTCAAATAATGATATACCAGATTAAAGGTTTACCCTACCCACAAGTAGATGAGGTTTTCCAGTTTAATAATGACGACGAATCTAAAGTTTTTAAAAATTAGCATTCCAAGCTCAACTTGTAGTTCTGGAACAGGGAAACAGTGGGAGTAAAAGATAAATATTTGTGGATCTGAACTCTTCAAAGCTGACCTTTGAGCTGAGAAACATGCTCTCTGTACCATTTCAGATCCTTTTCCAGTGGCTTAGAAACCTGTGTGGCCACTTCACACTGACAATCAGACACAAAGGAGCTGCATTTTCTTCTTTCTGCTTCTTTCCTTGTAACAGGCATCTTGTGATGTGGCCACCGGGTGGAAGAAAGAATCAGTTTTCGTTACTTGGTCACAAATGCGTATTTTAAAACAGACTTGGATTCCGTACTCCGGTGTAGTTTCATATGAGTAGCATTCAAAGAGTCATCTTCCATTTCCAGGCTTATAGACAACTATATGTGTCATTTGCCCTTGCTCTTCATACAATGATGATTACTGGGCAATTGGATGCTGTGGCAGAAGTTATGCCTATTCTGTGTGTACACATTTGTTCCGCCGACATGTTATTTTCAGAGAGATGCAGGGAGTGGGGATGAGGAAATACTGTAAAAGGGATAGTGAAGTGGCATTTGATGGCTACTGTTAATCATAACTATCACACAATAGCCAAATTCCCATTGCTTAGCATGATTCACTAGCGTAGGCCCACAGAACCCATGGAAATGTAATGAATCAACTCCAGAAGTTCCATTGATTCAATCAACCAACTCAAGTGCAATTTATTATGTAAGCAACAGGATTTGGGCAATTTAAGGCAGCGGTGCTGTTCCAACTCCTTAATGCAATGGGAGTCCAGAAAAGTAGCTTGTGTACAACTCCGTGTCCCAGCAGCTGCATTTTGTTCTAGACCCTCCCACATGTCTTACAAACATCTGGGGACCTAAGGTTGGAACCCAATGCATTAGAGGACTCCCTGAGTTTGCTGCAGCAAGGAAGGTTGTCCTTCTACTATGGTCCCATAGAAGACGAGTGCCTGGCATGGAGCTTTCTAGAGCGAACCGGGCTTGACATTATTTGAGAGTGTGAGTAGGGTTTCCTGGGAGATTTGCCTGTACCTCAAGAGATGGGGGAATTTATGCTGTTGATGAAGGCTTTGCATCAGATTAGTAAAAGCCAGTATAGCTTTAGCTCTTACAATGGTGAACATATGATCCAAAGTGCTTCTGTTATGCTACTGCCAGGGCTCGTTCAAAGGCACCAGGGCCCAGTCCAGGGCCAGGTTGCAGATCCAAGTTGCAATCATCCAACCAACAAAGGGGCAGTCTACCAGACCAATAGCTTGGGTCCAGAGGAGCAATGACCACCAAGTTCAAGAAGTTAGGCAACCCAGAGGCAGAGCAAGAGTCAGGAGGTAGGTGGAGCAAACCAGGGCAGCATGTATCAGCAAGATCCAGGAGCACAAAGAAAGGTGAGACAGGAACAGTCAAGGGACAGAACTGGAGCAGGGCTACTGTCTGGGTAGCAGGAACTCAAACCAAGCATAAGCCATGAGCTTTGTTTTTAACAAATGCTTGCAGGGAGAAGCCAGTTTTTCTAAAGCCCAGACCTCAGGCTTCCCAGGTGATACTCCTGAAGAGCTCAGTAACTGTTTGGGGGTGGGGGCAATCCTGTAAGCTCCAGCACAGCTTCCTCCCACAGAAGCAGAGTCAATCCTGGGCACGCTGGGGTTGGAGAGTTCAGATGTCATTGAGGAAGATGATCAAGATTTGCATTTGGGATCAGAAAAGAAGTAGGACTTGAGCTCCGATACCGATATCCAGTTTTTGACAGATTAACCCAGAATAAACTATGTGAAAAGGAGGAGGATAATAATTACATCATAATGATGATGACATGATTTCCAGGTTGGTGTAGTGGATAGAGTCATGGGCCAGGACTCAGGAGGCCTGGATTAACATCCCTACTCACTGGGAGTGTGAATCATAGAGCTGGAAGAGACTTCAAGGGCCATCTAGTCCAACCCCCTGCCATGCAGTCACCCCCATCACAGTGCTCCTAGTCCTGACAGATGGCCATCCAACCTCTGCTTAAAAACCTCCAAAGAAGGAGACTCTACCACCCTCCGTGGCAGCATGTTCCATTGCTGAACAGCTCTAACTGTCATGAAATTCTTCCTAATGTTTAAATTGAAGCTCTTTTCCCGTAGTTTGAAACTGCTAAAACCTTAAATATCTCACCTTGAAAACCTTATTAGGGTTGCTATAGATTAGATTGATGGCACATAACAACAGCAGCCATGCAAATACTGTACACATCTATATTGATGACAGAATTGGGAGGCAGAGATCAAGAACCTTGAGGTTGTCCATCCACAGAGAGTACAGTACCTGGACAGGATGCTAACAACAAGCATGCAAGTTACTTGGCCACAGTCTTCAAGCTGTACTGTTCTCTTTTTAAAAAATTCCAATTTTTCATCTCTGCCCTGTGTGTGTCTGTGTATAAGCATCTGTAAATGTATCCAAAATCTTGTGATTTTATTTTTAATTGTACAATGCACCATTCGTTTGTTTGATTGTTTGTTTAGGTAACATGTAAATGACTACACCATTTGTAAGGTCAGAGGAGCTGTGAAAATACATAGGCTCCTCAGCCTCAGAAATACTGCACACCACCTGCAAATGGTGCAGAGTTAAATTTCAAAGCTGTTGACCTCTTGACCAAACTCGGTGAAGGCTGATCCATTAGAGCCGTGGCTCCCAAACTCGGGAAACTTAGGTATTCTTGGGCTGAAACTCCCAGAAGCATGTACCATCATCTGTGCTGGCCAATGGTTCCTGGGAGCTACAGTGGAAGGACATCTGGGTTAACCCAAGGTTGGGAACCACTGCCTTAGAGCCCTTCACCCAAAGAGGGCCTCCAGCCAAGCCCTGGCTCTTCCTGTCACCCCTCCTCCATCTGCCATTGGCTGCTGAGCACTGGTCCTTGAATCCTCATGTCAAAAGTTAATGATTGCCTCTAATTTGAATTGATACGTGTCTGAAATAAACAGGAGTTGTGAAATCAATAACTGGGGCCAAAGTCTTGATCTTTTATAGCTTGGGGGATTTGAATTCTGGCAGGAAGCAGGGGATCCCAAGGTGAGTGGGTAGGAGTAGCAAATAGGGAGTGGTGGTAGAGGAGGAGGAGGAGTTGGACAAGAGCACAGTAAATCTGTAGCTCTTTTTTCTTTTTGCCAGAGAGGCTGCTTGGTGCTTTAGGGGGTTGGTTGGCTGTTCCCTTTGGCTGCTGCCAATGGGCTGTTGCAGCTGAGTCTTTTAGAACTAGTTGGGGGCAGTGTCGCAGCAGCTCTCCTCCTGGCCCCAAGCAGACGCTGAGGCTGAGGTTCAGAGCGCAAGAACAGGAAGATCAGGGAGCGGGATGTCGATGGGGAAATGTGGCAGCAGAATCCAAGAGGTAAGGAGAGGCATTCGAGCGAGCTGAGCCCTACCAGAATGAGGGGAAGCCTAATTGATGAAACGAGTCAACCTTGGGGGACAAAAGTGCCAGGATTGGGAGAAAGAGAGCAGGCAGGTACGTTCCTCCACAGGGAAAGGAAGCCAGGCCAGTCGTCCCCCACCCTTTCTGACAGCAAATAACTCAGATTTCTAAAAAGATAAGTGCAATACGGATAAGTAGTTTATTATTGCTGGTGCAAATCCCAGGGATGATTAACGCCAGGTCCTTCCTAAAGCAGGAAATCTGTAGCTAATGCATCCTAAGTGACCCACCTTTCTTTACAAAACCACAACGAAGGATCGTTCGCCAACTGTGGATGTTTATTTATTTATTTATTTATTCTTGAGTTTATATCCCGCCCATCTTCCCAACGGGAACTCTGGGCGGCGAACATGGCTGAACAATTCAGCAAATACAGATAGTAAATACAAACAAGGGAATGTTGACCACTCCTTGTTGAAAAAGGCACCCTAAATTCACCATACAGCTAATTAGATTTAAAAAAAAAAAAAAAAAGGTCTCACCATCAGAAAATGTGCCATTATGGCCAGTTGAAATCTCCTTTCTCTTCATGTGAATCCATTGTGGGTCCAACGCCAGCTACGGAAAACAAGCTTGCCTTGTCTTTCATGCAGCCTTCAAATATTTGAATCACCTCTCGGTGTTCCACAGGCTTAACATACCCGGCTCTTTCATTGCCTATTTATCTTGGTTATACTCCCTGGGGGCACATTAAATTATGGTATTCATAACTGGATATAGTGTTCCCAGGTAATGTCAGAGCAAACAGAGTAGTGTATAGTAATACTGTAACTTGATCCAGATCTGATCACTTCATGCAACCCAGTATACCATTCGTCTTCTTTTTTTCGGTGGTTGTTGCCACATCACTCTTTTGGCTTACGTTTAGCTTGCAGCCTACCAAGATCCCTAGCTCCTTTCCACATACACTACTGACAAACCAGATGTCATCCATTCTATATTTGTGTATCTGATTTTTCCTGCCCCGAATGCAGAGGTTTCCACTTCTCTCTTAGTTTGTTTTCTTTTGGTTCTCCAACCAGTTAATGTGAATTTCAACTTGGATTCTCTTGTCTGGAGTATTGCCTACATCTCCAGGGTTCGTCAGATGCATATTTGATGAACATCTCCTTTACTCTTGTGGCTATGTCATTTATTCAACACCAGTCCCAAGACAGAGTTGCAACTTTTCTGCAAGATGACAAGTCACCATCGGTGATCAGTCTTTGACCATGGTTTGTAAACAAGATACAAAGCCATCTGCCAGTAATAGTACTAGTAGTAGTAGTAGTAGTAGTAGTAGTAGTAGTAGTAGTAGTAGTAGCAGCAGCAGCAGCAGCAGCAGCAATCTGCTGTTAAGTCAAGTCTGACTTGTGACTCTTTCCAGGTTTTTTTAAGGTAGAAAATGTACTGAAGTGGTTTACAATTCCTTTCCTCTGGGTGCACCATGAGACTGTGCAGCTTGCCCAAGGACACACAGGCTGGCTTTTCCCCTAGATGGCACAGTAAGGAATTGAACTGCCAACCTCTGGCTCTGCAGCCAGATACCTAAACCACTGACCTATCAGTGGTATCAGTGATGTTGCTGTACTATGAGTTATCAGCCAGGACTCAAGAATATCATGGAGGATGTTGCCCCAAGCCCTGCTGAATTCAAGATATGGCACATTCACAGCATTCCTCTGATCTACTAAGCTTGTTACTCTAGCAGAAAAAAAGCTAAGATAAACCAATCATGACTAGTTTTTGGGGAAAATCTTGAGACTTCCTAGCAATCTCTATGCTGTTTCCTGGGAAATGGGATACTACAGAAGTGACTCCTTAATGATCTGCCCTGGAACCTTTCAGGGCCATTGGCCCACACCTAGTTGCAGAGGGGCTCATTATTCACCCTTTCTCAAGGCAGAGATACTGTAGCATTTGATTCCCTCCATTTGTCAGGGATTGCACTTGTTCCCCATGAATCTTCAAAGAAAAGGAACTGAGATCGGACCTTTGCCTTCCTTTAGTGCTGTTGAATATAGCTCATCTGGTCCTGGCAACGTTAATTCAGTTGATCTATCTAGGTATTCCTTCAGCAAGTCTTGGACAGGAGCCTGTTCAATGCTCTCTTTATTCTCCTGGTGCTAAATTTCAAGAGAGCACAAAGGCATTGGGTACCGAGCAGTTCCACTCTCTCTCTCCCACCTGTGAAAATTCTCCTTCCTTTTCATGCAACAGGACCATACCTACAGGACTATCACTTTTGTGTTCTTCATCTTGTGCTGAGCAGAGCTGAACCACCCCCACCCATCCACCCCACACTCTTGGTTTTTATTTATTTATTTATTTATTTATTTATTTTAAGGCTTGTATACCGCCCGTCTTCCCGAAGGAACTCCGGGCGGTTCACAGCAAACAAATATATAACAAAGTCAGAAACAATGTAAATATAACAATTTAAAAAACACTTGAGCATACAATTAGGGCCTTTTCACACGACCCCCAAGATCCGCTGGCCACTTAAATTCAGACCAGAGATCTTAGGGGTTTGTCGCCGTTCCTGCGTTCCCACCCCCTCCGCACTCCTGGCTGCTGGCTGTGTGAGGGGAGGGAGAAAAAAAGGAAGAAAAGAATGCCGCTCACCTCCATTCTGCCATCTCGCTTAGCTGCCGGCACTGCATTCAGATCTCTTAAAGGGGCGGGGGGGGGAAAGAACAAACAGAAGCAAGGAGAGCCCGGCAGTCACTACTGTTATATCCGCATCAGGAATTTTCACCCTCCGAGAGCAGGTACATGAAAAGTGCGCTGGGACGCGCTTAGGTGGGCGTGGTCGCACTTAATTATCTGTAAACTCCAGAACTGGTGGGGAAATAATTTTAAGCTCCGGAGCTGGGAGCCATTTGCCGCGGAGTTTAGGGGTTGTGTGAAAAGGCCCTAAAACGCAAAAAAGCAAAGGACAGATGGCGGGGGAAAAACCTCTCTCTTGGAAGTTCAAGCACATTTCACCTTCCCCAACTTCTTTTCTATAAATTATCCTTGTTTGTACTCCAAGTATGACAGCCTCAGTTTAATAGCTTTAGATTCAAGCAAGAGAGTTCGGACTTGATTTGATTAAATTAAAACCCATCTAATCTGTGGGTTTCTGGCTGTTCCTTCATCTCTAGAAAGCTCTTGTCCACCACCACACGCATTTCCCACCATGCAGATAAGATCCGTATCCTGCCTAGCAGCTTTGTCTGCTAGTGGAAACTATCCCGTTCCTCCATAATCCAAGGCAGCCATCGCCTCTTCCGCAAAATGTAGCTTAGGTATCTCAGGAAATCAGATCTTAAGGACAGAGTTTGAAGCTGAGGCTCCAGTACTTTGGCCACCTCATAAGGAGAGAGGAGTCCTTGGAAAAGTCCCTGATGTTGGGAAATATTGAAGGCAAAAGGAAAAGAGGACGGCAGAGAATGAGATGGTTGGACAGTGTCATCAATGCAACCAACATGGGTTTGACCAAACTCCGGGAGGCAGTGGAAGACAGGAAAGCCTGGCAAGCTGTGGTCCATGGGGTCACGAAGAGTCGGACACGACCAAACGACTGAACAACAACAAAGGTCCACTTGTTGCTCCATGCAGGTCTCTTAAGCCTGTCCCCGTGGGGGTTTCTTTCTTGCGTTCACCCAAAACAGCGTGGGACGTGCTCGTCCTTGGTTTGGAGAGGGTAGCTGTGTTAGTCTTTTCAAGAATTTCAGGCAAAAATCAAAGGGAAAAAAAAACAAAAAGACACAAAACATGTGACACCTTAAAGACTAACTTCCATATTTTAATGTAATGTAATCCACGAAACGTTACATTAAAATATGAAAGTTAAAGTGGCCCCATGTTTGTGTCTTTTGCTTTGTTTTGTTTTTCTTTGATTTTTGCCTGAAAGTCCCTGGTTCGTGGTTTGAGTGAAAAGAAGGGCGAGACGGCTGCCGAGGTTGCTGTCGTTGGGCATCTGATGGAGAGCTTGCGAAAACCAACTCACTTGATGACCCCCCCCCCCGCCCCCTCTGGCAAGCCTGATCCTGCCAGTGGGGCTGGCTGCCAACCCCGCTCCTCGCCACAGCGCCCGGGACTGCACGGCGGAGGCGGACGCTCCTTTTGCCGCCATCTTGTCCCCCCCCCGCATTAATTATGTTTGGGCTTGCCTTTCTGTTTAGTGTTTTTATTACCTGTTTTATTGTTGTAAGCCGCCCAGAGTTCCCAGTGGGAAGATGGCCGCGATACAAGATAAATAAATAAATAAATAAATAAATAAATACATAAAATTTCGGGGGGGGGGGCTTGTTCCTCTCAGGGGACAGCTGGCCGGCCGGCTGCCACAGACCCAAACTCCCTTCTTCTTTAGAAGCGACGAAACTCCCCGCCCAAGAGGCTTTGCCCCCTTCGCGCGTGGGGCGCTTCTTGCAAGTTGGGGAAGCGCCGAGGGAAGTCACGTGAGGACGAGGCACCCAGACTTCCCTCCCCGGTGCTGCTCTCCGATCACCGTAAGTACACTATACGGAATCCACCCCACTCCCCTGTGGCTGGACGGGACCCGACTCCGTCTCTAAAGGAGGAGAGAGACTCGGGTCCAATAGTCCAGTTTCAATGGCACCGTCAAGTGCGCGCACCACTCAGTGTCTGCGCAGCGATCGTTGGAAACTATCTGCATGTACTGTACTATGATCTGTCAAGTCACACCTGTGGGTCTACGTGTGCTATGCTGTGTCAAGTCACACCTGGCCTATGGCAGCCCTCCTAGAGTTTTCAGGGTATGCAATTATTTAAGGAGTGGGTTTAACATCGCCACCCCCTGAGTTACTCTGGGTGAGCAGGGATTTGAACCCAGGTTTCTGGAGCCCTAGTCCATCACTCTGCTCACTGCACCACCCTGGCTGTCAGCAATGGGGAGTAGGTGAGAAAGGTGAGAAAACAAGTGGCCTCCCTCAGGGCTGGGAACACACAATCCTTGGTGAGGTTAGGATTTTATTTTATTTACTTGCTGTATTTGGTGTTCTGACATTCATAAACTTTAATAAACATGTTTTCTTTTCCTTTAAAACTTTTGATGAAGCGCTTTGGAATATAGAAGCAAACAGGGCACCAGGGCTTGCTCATGAGATTTCGCTCCATGAGGCCTCTCTGGCGCTGCTCAAGGTACTATCTAGTACCCAAAGCTAGTCACATGTTTTGGACACCTGAGAGGTAAAATCCCACAAATACCTTTTTTTCCTTGCTTCTTTTATTTGCACCACAGTAGAAGTCATAAATGTTGTAATAGGCAACACTGAGATCAATTATTTTGTTATTTATGCATTTCATATACTGTATGTGTATACACTCTCATGTATGTATACAGTATGTATTTATGCTGGCTTTCTCCTAAAGGATCCAAGGTGGCTTACAGTATTAAAAAAAACAAAGTTAAAAGCTAAAATTATAAATTGCTACAAGATAAAAAAAATTAAACAGCCATCAACAACTAGGAGGAGTCTTACACAGTACATCTTGAGGGGCATAGAGTGCGCTGACATAACGTGTGAAGTTGCCTTTTCTGTGTCAGTGCAAAAAACCCTGTTTTCTTAGGTTCACTTTGGTTCTGCCGGTTCTGATCCATAGCTTATTAGGTGACTTCCAAGTAACCCAGTTCTTTATGTGACTGGGAGGGAGACCTTCCAGGGGTTCCATCCATTTTAAGAGGTGGGTAGTTCTTTCCATGTTAAAAGTCCTGGCATTCTGGACTCACAGATGCTCTAACCCCCCCCTGTTTTTTTAAACTGGGAGGGGCAGGATGGTAGTCAAACTGTGGGTGCTCATTTGATGTAGGTGATTTGAGTCTTTCACAATTCGTTGCTACCTCTTTCCATATGTCACTGAGCACAATCTTTCCTGTGTAACTTGATTATGTCAGCATTTCAGGCACCCAGTAATGATTCTACAGCTTTCATAGAAAGTGCTTTGTCAACCTATACTGTATTAAATGGGCTGAATTGCATCACTATGCATTGGCATATTCACCTGCAGAGTTGCCTAGGGCAAATGTTGTATATTCTAGTGACTCAAATCCTGTTGCTTATTATAGTACATTAAAGTAGGCCCATCTGATCAATGGGGATTTGGTGAGTCAACCCTGTAAGTTTCATTCATTCAAATAGCCCTACGCTGATTGAGACTTACTGTATAGTTGTCACTCCTTGTCATCCCCAATAATCTAATCTTAAAGCTCGTGGTTGGCCCTACCGTTAAAGTTAGTCGATGGTTACTATAGTCAGCAGGTGATGGAGGATGGCAGCAAGATTTCCCCACTGTTGATGTTGAAGAAATTTTCAGCACCTAGGCTTAGATCCATAGAAAAGGAAGGAGCACAATCTTATTATTCACTTTAAAAAAAATAACCTGCTTGTTTCTATAGATTAGGGGTGGACAGAGATTGTCCTCCGGGTGTTACTGGTCCAGTCCTTGTGGCTTTAGAATGTGCAGAGTGCTTTCCCCACAGATTAAGGGGCAGAATTACTTTGTCAGAGTTAGAAAGGGTAACTGAACACTAGAGATGAGCACGAATTTTAAAAAAAGGTGTTTCGTTTGTCGTTTGGTCGTTTAGGGGTCCGTTTCGGTTCGTTTTCGTTTTCGTGACTTTTTTGCAAAAAACTTCATTTTCATTTCGTTAGGTAAAGAAACGAAGAAACGAAAACGAAAAAGAAAAATTGCTGTTTCGTTAGCATTCTTTTTAGTTCAATGCATCTGCTGCAACGAAAATGAAAAACACGGCAAATTTGGTCATTTTGTTTTCATTTTCGTTTTGTTTTTGAAAATTTTTTCGTTTCGTTTTCGTTGCATAACGAAATGAAAAAATGAAAACGAAAACGAAAAATCGCTCGTTTTGTGCCCATCTCTACTGAACACTGCTCTCACAGGTCTTACATTTGTCTTATATGAACGCTTGTTTTCTTGCCCCAGGTACTGTCGAGGGCTGGCTAACATGGTTCATCTCAGCGTGACCCCTAAAACCTCGCTGGCTGATTCACCACTCTGGATCCGTGCCTCTGGTCTGGCTCCCTCCCAGCCTGTGACGCTGTTTGCATCTCTGACAGATGAAAAGGGAGTGAAGTATGAAGCCAGAGCCTTCTACCGGGCAAACAGTGCTGGAGTGGTGGACGTGAAGCAGGCCCCTGCTGTGGGAGGGTACTATAAAGGCGTGTGGCCCATGGGTCTCCTCTGTTCCCTGAAGCCAGAAAAAATGTTCTACAGGCTGATTAAGCGGGATGTGGTAGGCAGCCCTTTCAACCTCCAGGTCGACGTCTTCGACACTTTTGTGCTTACGGATCCACCCACCAAGGCACCGCTGGCCACCCGTAGTGTGGAAAGATGGTTTGTGGCCCCTGGAGTGGAACGTTTCCAGATCAGAAAAGGCAGAGTTCGAGGGGCGCTGTATGTGCCTCCGGGTAAGAATATTTTGTTTGCTGGTTCTTGCCTGCAGTAGTGACTAGTCCAGTGTGGTCTGGCTGCATTCCAGTGTGTGGCTGACCTTCAGTGGGCATGAGCTTGATGAGTGCCTGGATAAGAAACCTTCAGAACTCACTTTGGCTTATACCAGTGAACCTTTTAGAGCCCAAGTGCCCAAACTGTGATTCAAAACCCACTGATTTTCCGCAAAGTGCCAATACAGCAATTTAACCTGAATACAGGTGGCTGTGAAGGGGACGATGTCGGGTGCCCACAAGAAGGGCTCAGAGTGCCACCTTTGGCACCCGTGCCATAGGTCCGCTAACACTGGCCTATACCGTGTATTTTAAAAAGTGGAGCCCACAAAGTGGGGGCCTGTGGCCATTGTGATGTCAATGAAATACTCCTTCCTTCATTCCTCCTGCTGGACAAGATGAGAGAAGCTCTTGTCCAGTAATATCGGGAGCAACAGAGGCATCCCCAGACCTGCTGTAGTTGGTGCATTGCCACTTTTTAAACTAGTTTTCTTCTTCTGTGGACAGAACTGCATGCTCTTTTCCCAATATATTTGGAAGCTTGCCAGTAACCCTACAGTTCTTTGCTCCTCTCATGATTTGTATAGCCTCCATGGCAGAAGATCACTTTCAGTCCATCAGTCAGAGCCAATTTGATTCCTATCCCTCCCTGTTTCTACAGTAGCACTGACAGCAAACTATACGGACCTAACCTTGTATCACTTGGCACAAAGTTTCATTTGCAATACAATCTCTCCTTGCTGCATGCAAGAATGTAATATGAATCTGACTGAATAACCTAATAGAAGCGTGAAGGTTTATTTTGCATTAGTGGGCCATTTCTATCCCCCCCCAGCTGCTGAGAGACACTCACGGGCACCCCTGGTAGAAGGGACTTCTGAGTGCTCCGTACTAAGAAACTGTGGAGAGGGTTATCCAAAGTCAGAACTGACTTGATGGCATGTAGAAAAGTTTTGTGATAGCACAGCAAGTTTTTTTCCACCTCTCCTTTTGCTTATTCTGTTAGGGATTACTTTTTTGTTGTTGCTCTTCACTTATTGCTTCCGCTCTGTCTCTCTGATCTCTTTACAGGGCCCGGGCCATTTCCAGCTGCGATTGACTTGTTTGGTGGAGTTGGTGGTCTCATCGAGTTCCGAGCTGGCCTACTGGCTAGTAAAGGCTTTGCTGTTCTGGCCTTGGCTTACTTTGGATATGATGACCTGCCACAGAGCATGACAGAAGTGGACATGGAGTATTTTGAGGAAGCAGCAAATGTCCTCTTGGAACATCCTAAGGTATGTTGGGGGGTGTATGTTTCTTTTGGTATCATTCATTAAGAAGCACAGAAGGTCCTTTATTGGATTGGACATTTGTACACCGTTCCATGAATATCATATGAATTTAATGGGAGTCAGGAGTAGAGAAGGAAATTGTGGCCAGTATTGAAATCCAGGATTGAGTCACAACTAGAGAGAAGATGTGTTAAAATGGTAGAGAGTTGTTAAGTCAGGCATGTCCAAACTTCGGCCTTCCAGATGTTTTGGACCTCAATACCCACAGTCCTATGTCATTGACAGTCTCAGCTTAGAATTCTGGGAGTTGTGGTCCAAAACAACAGGAGGGCCAAAGTTTGGACATGCCTGTGTTAAGTCAACATGTATGTGCATTCCATTTATTCAATAGGTCTACTTTATTCAGAGATTTATTGCAAGATTTCATCCAATGTATTGCTTCCTCTACTTACAAACTTACTGTTCTAAAGCTAGTTTATCCTACCAAGGTAACATTCAGGTTTGGTTAGAGCAGGGGTTCATATCATTCAAGACATAACCATTTTCCTTCCCTGGAGTGGAATTGGCTGCTTTCCATTCCTCCCTGGCAGTTTCAGCCAGCAAAGAGGAGTAAAGTTATTAAAAACCTTTTTGTGTGCCAATATCATGGCAACCCCTGTACTGTCAGAAGGAAAATAATCCATACCCCTCCACCAGTTCAGTGGGGAAAGAACCTGTAGGCTAGGTGCAATGTACAGAAACTTTCTTATTTCTGAATAAATGCCTTTTGGTTTAGCATGAGTCCTCCAGAGGGGAAGCACTAGCATTCATGCTACCTAAAGTAAGAAGCAACCACACCTCCATTCCACCACCACCCCCAGTTCCCACATCAGGTAGCAATGATATCAGCGAACACACACAAGGTCGAGGAGGAGAAACCACATCCCGCCACCATCCGAGGACTGTGTGAACGTTCTTGTTTCATCTGAGGCCATTAACATGGGTACTTCCTGAACCGCTCACAGTCTGTCGGATGTCTGAAGGGAGATGTTCCTCCTGAACATAGCATCCCACAACAAGGATGTCTTACCCATTCCACTTATTATCTCCTTCTTGGTTACTCGCCATGATCACCTTTCTAGCCCCAACTCCAGGGACCCTTCCCTCTGGCTTTCACATATAGACTGTCCATTCTAACAGCTCCAGCTGCCCAGAATCCACCCGTACACCAACAGACTCTTCCTTTAGCTCTTTCGCCTTTTCTACCTCCTCTGCCCAGTCACGCTCCTCTGTCACTAGCAGCCCCTCTGCAATTGGTTCCTTCTTTCCCACTCCTTCTTTTAAATCTATTTCTCTCCTTTCCTCTACCTTCATCCCCAACAACGCTGCCCCCCCCCCCAACGCATACATGGCTTCTTCCCCAGCTTGCTTGGAACAGGGACGAGGTGGCTCACTCCTGCGCTTTCCTCCTTCAGTTGATTATTCCTCACAGGCTGTCAATCACAAGTCTCTCTTGTACCGCACTGTGGAAGCCAGAACTTTCGGGGGGGGGTGTCGGCCAAAGTACCACACTCTGCTCAGTACCGCCTCACTCTAGCACACGCCCCCAGTCGTCTCACGGACCATTGACCTATACCTCTTTAGTCTCGGGTATTGCTGCCACCATTCAGGGTATCCCAGTTCAACTGCTGAGTTCCAGACCAGATGCAACATGGTAAAAATAAAATGTGTGTTTATTGAATACAGAAAGATATTGGAATCAGGTTCACTTGTATACAGTTAAAGTTACACAAATCAGTTCCCTCAAATACAGAGATATTTCCTGTTTTACTGTGTTTGCATTAGTTTCTCAAACCACAGTCGATTAGTTTAAACCCCCACCTCTCTCTTTCTGTATGTTCCCTAGGTAAAAGGCCCAGGTCTTGGAGTCATTGGGGTGTCCAAAGGAGCAGAAATCGCACTAGCCATGGCTGCCTTCTTAGAGCAAATAGTGGCTGCTGTGTGCATCAATGGGCCCACCAGATTCCATGGCACACCACTTCGCTTCCGCGACGTCCATATCCCCGCTGTCCCTTACCGTCCAGAGAACTTTCTTGTCACTGAAATGGGAACGCTGGTCGACATGTATATGACAGAGGAAGTTGGCGATGACGCCTCTGCCATCCCTTTGGAAAACGCCCAGGGACACATTCTCTTTGTGGTGGGAGAAGCTGATTGTAGCTTAAACAGCAAGCTGCATGCTGAGTTGGCCATAGCTCGAGCCAGGAAGTATGGGAAAAACAACTGCACTTTGCTGTCTTACCCAGGGGCTGGGCACCTAATAGAATTTCCTGGCTCCCCACTTTGCTTTAGCTCCCTAATGCGGAATTGTTTCAGACCCCTACAATGGGGAGGAAACCTAGAGCTCCACGCCAAAGCCCAGGAACACTCCTGGAAGGAGATCCAGAATTTCTTTGAGCTTCATCTTGGCCCATTGGGAAGCAGTAATTTGTGATGTCCTGAGAAAGTCAGTCCAAATCTGGTGGTTTCTTGTGTTAAAATAAGCAAACCTTTGCAAAATTAAGAATATTCTGATTTTCCGATGCTTCGGTAAGGTTGCTTGGTGCTTCTCTGATGCAGCTGCCCATTCTCAGGATGGGGATAACTGAAATGGTTTGGTCAGAATTGAAACTCAGGTATGTTGTGCTAGGTCATACAACAGAAAGTGAAAAATAAAGCAGACTATTATTGTGAAATCCGAAGATGACTTGCTGTATCAAAAGATTTACATGAGAAAGAAGCGGGTGCAGGAACTTGTTTGCCACCTTTTTGTTGCATAGGTTTACTGTTGTTTCATTGCCATACTCATTCCTCTACAAAGATGAGACTCAACATTATTATGCTTTAAACGTGCGAAGTGGCTGAAGGGGGTGTGCATATGCCTTTTTCATTGTATAGTCTCTGATGTGGCAGCCAGAATCAGAAGGTTTAGAATTATTGCCACAATGTCTCCACCTTTTTAGGAAGTGGGGGGTCTGCTGCCCACCACAATCACAACAATGTCCCATGTGCCACCATCACAACAATGCCCAATGTGAAGGAAGCAAAACGGTATCCAGGCTGCCAGTGGCTCTTGTTGCCACTTCCAACAGCTACACAACAAGCAAAAAATAATAATAATAATAATAATAGCCACGGCTAATGACAAGCTGCTCTTGAGAAACTTTTGGAGAATTTTAATTAACAGGAGACATTAGGGGAAATGGTTTACCCCATTTCCGTGCCCACAAACAAGGTGAAGAATTTTGAAAGACCACTTGTGCACAGCTATAGTTCACTAAATGTTTGTGAACCTGTCGTTAACTTGACTCTCATTGTCTAGGAGTTAACACATTGGTTCTCCAGTCAGGGACAAATAATACAAAGGGGCTTGTTTAGACACACAGCTGACATGCATTCAGCATTAGACAGCATCATTCCCCTGACATTGACTGAGATGAGCAAAAGGAGTCAGTTTTGGGTTGTTGTTTTTTAATTTTTATTTTTTATTTTTGTAAAAGGTAACACAGAGATACATCCATCTCTGCAGCTCCTGACAATCATGCTGGGTGCAACAGCCAATCCGATTTCCAACATATTGGAAAGAGGGAGGGGATATATCTTCCATATGGACCCTGACTATAGCTGGGCCAGGCCTCTGCATTCCTCCTAAAACAGCTACTTTATTTATTATGTCACAGCCCCTATGGTTTTTTTGCTCTGTTCTTGTCATATCACACAGGGCGCTTTTACATGAACCCTAAAATCCGAGGCAAAGGGCTCCCAGATGCGGAGCTTAAAATTGTTTTCCCACCAGCTCCGGTCTTTAAAAAAATTAAGTACGACCATGCCCACCTAAGCGCGTCCCAGCGCATTTTTCAAAGTACCTGGTCTCTGAAGATGAAAAATTTCTGATGTGGATTGCAAAGCAGTGAGTGCCGGGCTCTCCCCGCCTTCTGTTTGTTTTTTTTGCCCCCCCCCCCGCCCCTTTAAGAGAATGGAATGCTTCCCGGGGCAGCTCCCCATGACAGAGGGAGGTGAGCCTGCATTCTTTTCTCCCTTTTTTTCTCTCTCCCCTCATGCAGACAGGAGCAAGGGAGTGCGGAGGGGTGGGAACACAGCAAGAGGAACAAACCCCCAAGATCTCTGGTCCGAATTAAGTTGCCAGGATCTTAGGGGTCGTGTAAAAGCGCCCAAAGACGAAACTGGTAAGATCTGGAGGCAAATAAGACTGTGTTGTACAAAAGGAGAAAGCATTATCACTCCCCATAATAAGGACTCAATGATCCATAAGGTCTCTTCCAGTTCTGTGGTTCAAAGATTATTATTCAAAGGTTTTTATAAATCATTATCCACTAGTGTATGTGATACCGCTGATAACCCCAGCTCCTGCCAACCTAGCAGTTCGAAAGCATGTAAATGCAAGTAGATAAATAAGTACTGCCGTAAAAAGCGGGAAGGTAAAACAGTGTTTCCTTGCAGCCATGCCGGCCACATGGCCGTGGACTTGCACAGCACTGGCTCTTCCGGCTTGAATACGGAGATGAGCACCGCCCCTAGAGTCGGACACGACTAGCACACATGTGCGGGGGGGGGACCTTTACCTTTTTATCCACTAGTGACAGGACAAAGGAATAAATGTTTGGCAGATAAAAAGAAAATAAACAAGAACATGAAAAACAAGCAAGGATGTTTTAAACAGGGACTTTAGATTAATGTTTTGCAATCATGGAACTACTGCAGTTTAATATATATCTTTTACTACTCTTGGAAGAAACTAACTGCAAACAGGCTGAACTGCAAACTGACACCCAGGCGGTAAACCCAATCCTGGCTCCCAGGAAATGGATTCCTCTGAACTTATTTCAGAGGAAATTAATGGAACTTATATCTTGGTACACTTGCATAGGGTTGCACTGATAGATAGATAAAT
Source organism: Phrynocephalus guinanensis (assembly GCA_037367245.1). NCBI lineage: Eukaryota > Metazoa > Chordata > Lepidosauria > Squamata > Agamidae > Phrynocephalus > Phrynocephalus guinanensis. The sequence goes on from CM074732.1 coordinate 86,896,694, forward strand.
CTTTTTTGTTGCATTCAAAGCCAAAACCGCTCTTGGATACAAACTATCCCTCAAGTGGCTAGTCCTGGGCCGTTACTTCACGAAGTACTTCACTTCGCAGCGGGATTGCCTTCGCTTTGAATGCGAAGGCGGTCACGTGGTCTCCCTTCGCTCCCAACCCTCTTTCTCTGTCCTCACGAGGCGAAGTTTTAGGATCGAATCCAGTACTACCTCACGTGCTCTCTTCGCATTGGGAAGCTTACTTGCAACGTCCGGTTTCTGCTTTCTTTATTTTTTAAAAAAAAATTACCACGGCGTATCGATGCATCAATACCCGGCTGTCATTTGCGGCAGAGCTGAATAACTGTATGATCCTTCGTTTTCTACTCCCGATTTGTATTGCTTCGTCCATTGGCGACGTGAAAAAATTGCTGTTCTCCGTCAGGGTCACTAGGTGGACCAGCACACAACATTTGTTGTGTATGATCCATCGGTCCTCCAAGGACATTCGAGTAATCCCTTCCTAAATCCCCAAGATCAAAAGAACGGGTTAACCGAAATATCAATGCATCGGCATTTCGGAGAAAAAGTAACTAAAAAAATAAATATATATATATAATCACTGGCCACACGTGACTTTGGATGCGAAGCAGGATGCGAAGCGAAAAAGATTCCCGGCCTCCGGCAGGGGAATCTCTCGCCCCGCTTGGAGCACGGTTTAGGGGGCGTGGTCGGGGTGGTGCCGCATCCAAAAAGGAGGAGCGTGCGGACTGAAACAATCGATTCGGACAGAAATGACGGCTCGCCGCGCAGCGAGAGGTTCGTGAAGTAACGGCCCTGGTCTTAATGACCCTGTATCTCCTCCTAGAGGGCAGAAGCTGAAAGAGATCATTTCCAGGGTGTGTGAGATCCTGCACAATCTCTACAGCTTTCTTATAACACCTGGAACCATAGATTTGGTCTAAAGTAGGGAGAGTACACCCAATTATTCTCTCCACAGTCTTAACAACCTTGGACAGCATTGTTTTTTCCCTGGCTGTACAACTCCCAAACCACACACACAGACCATAGGTCAGCACATTAAATGCCTAGTAATTCCAACGAAGCAGGGCAAAGACTAATAGAGTTTTGTCAAGAGAACAAGCTGGTCATTGCAAACACTCTTTTCCAACAACACAAAAGGCAACTCTACACACGGACATCACCAGATGGACAATACCGGAATCAGATTGATTGTATGTTCTCTGCAGCCAAAGATGGAGGAGCTCTATACAGTCAGCAAAAACAAGACCTGGTGCTGACTGTGGCTCAGATCAGCAGATTCTTATAGCAAAATTCAAACTTAAACTGAAGAAAGTAGAGAAGGCCACTAGGCCAGTCTGGTACAATCTAAGTCAAATCCCTTATGAATGCACAGTGGAGGTAAAGAATAGATTTAAGGAACTAGATTTGGTGGACAGAATGCCTGAAGAACTATGGATGGAGGCTTATAACATTGTACAGGAGGCAGCAACGAAAGCCATCCCAAAGAAAAGAAAATGCAAGAAAGCAAAATGGCTGTCCAATGAGGCCCTACAAATAACGGAGGAGAAAAGGGACGCAAAATGCAAGGGAGAAGATACAAAAAATTTAATGCAGACTTCCAAAGAATAGCAAGGAGAGACAGGGCGGCCTTCTTGAATGATCAGTGCAAAGAAATAGAGGAAAACAATAGAAAAGGAACAAACAGATCTATTCAAGAAAATTGGAGATATTAAAGGGGGATTTCATGCAAAGATGGATATGATAAAGGACAAAAATGGTAGGGATCTAACAGAAGCAGAAGACATCAAGAAGAGATGACAGAATACACAGAGGAATTATATCAGAAATATCTGGATGTCCCTGATAACCAAGATAGTGTAGTTGCTGACCTGGAGCCAGACATCCTGGAAAGTGAAGTCAAGTGGTCCTTAGAAAGCATTGCAAACAACAAGGCCATTGGAGGTGATGGCATTCCAGTTGAACTATTTATAATCTTAAAAGATGATGCTGTAAAGGTGCTACACGCAATATGCCAGCAAATTTGGAAAACTCAGCAGTGGCCAGAAGACTGGAAAAGATTGGTCTACATCCCAATCCCAAAGAAGGGCAATGCCAAATAATACTCCACCTATCATACAATTGGACTCATTTTACACGCTAGCAATGTTATGCTCAAAATTCCACAAGGGAGGCTTCAGCAGTATGTGGAAAGAGAATTCGAAGAAGTACAAGCTGGATTTCGAAGGGGCAGAGGAACTGGAGATCAAATTGCCAACATGCACTAGATTATGGAGAAAGCTCGAGAATTCATCTACTTCTGCTTCACTGACTATGCCAAAGCCTTTGAATGTGTGGACCACAACAAACTATGGCAAGTCCTTAAAGGAATGGGAGTGCCTGACCACCTTATCTGTCTCCTAAAAAATCTATATGTGGGACAAGCAGCAACAGTCAGAATCGGATATGGAACAACTGATTGGTTTAAAATTGGGAAAGGAGTACAAGGCTGTATACTGGTATCTCTACTTACAAATTTTATCCATTCCGAATGCATTCTCCTAAATTGAACAACTCTTAACTAGAGGTACTATATCTAAAAAATTGAAAAAAATAAATTAAAAAACCAAAATATAAAAAAAAATTGTAAGTAGAGCAGACCACATCTAAAATTTGTGAGGCAGCAGTTAAAATGCCAACAATTTTCTGCTCTTATGTTGACCTGCTCTTAAGTAGAGCTGCTCTTAAGCAGAGGTATCACTGTATATGCAGAGCACATCATGCGAAAGGCAGGACTGGATGAATCGCAAGCTGGAATTAAGACTGCTGGAAGAAATATCACAACCTCAGATATGCAGATGATACTATTCTGATAGCAGAAAATGAAGAGGAATGAAAGAACCTCTTAATGAGGGTGAAAGAGGTGAGTGAAAAAATGGGCTGAAGCTCAACATCAAAAAACTAAGACCATGGCCACCGTTCCCATCATCTCTTGGCAAATATAAGGGGAAGAAATGGAGGCAATGACAGTTTATTTTCTTGGGCTCCTTGATCACTGCAGATGGTGACTGCAATAATGAAATTAAAAGACACCTGCTGCTTGGGAGGAAAGCAATGGCAAACTTAGATAGCATCCTAAAGAGCAGAGACATCACTTTGCCAACTAAGGTCAGGAAAATCAGGGCCATAAACGTCCTCCAGGTTCTTCCTGGAGAAGAGAACTCAGAAGATGGTATTGGAGGATTCAATTTTACTGAATGAAAGCACTTGGGGTCAATACAGAAATCTACACATGTGTACTCGTGTTATTTTGGGATAGGGAGGTACAGTATACGGAAAATAAGAACTGCAAAGCCACACATTCATCATGGCGGTAAAGATTTCTTCAAGACCAACCTCCAAGATAATGTCTAGTTACTAACATACACATGAGAGCCTGACATTCCAGCTCATGTATCTGTTGCTTCTTTCAATTATGTTACTGCAAAATGTAAATAAATAAATAAATGCCACTGAATCAATTCTGACTAATGTCAACCTCTTTTTAGGGGTTTCTATGTATAGAATATTCATAAGTGGTTTACCATTCCCTTCTACTGCGTCTGTGCAGCTTGCCCACAGGCTGGCTCTTCTCCCAGGATTCACAGTGAAAAGACCAAATCCCAACCTCTGGCTCTACTACAGCCAGACACTTAATTCACTATAAGGAAAAACAGTTTGGAAAATCAAATTGCCACAAACTGTCTTTAGTACCATCAACTGGTGTGCTTTCTAACACCATCATCTTATCACTTACAGCCTTGTTCCCTTTTGGTAACAAATAAAAGAATTAAATTTATTGATTTACCATAAAAACTTGACATAGAATCCCACAGTCTACTCAACAAGTAACAATGGAAGCAACGAGGACATCTCAACCCACTAGGAAACATAGCAAATGGAGAACATTAGATTACATACTTTGAGACATGGTCTTCCTAAGAGGGAGATTTCTCCTCTTTCCTATATTCAGTCTATGTCAAAACAGGCCAACTGAATGAGCTCAGGACCCCCAAAATGTCAGAACAAGCATAGAAAGATGGGTGCAGACAGAAGGCATGGAAATGGAATCATGACATTTCCCAGACCCTCCCACATTGCAGTATCTGGTGACAGCTCCCACCTGTTGAGCTGTAAAGCAAGAACAGGGGAAAACATGTGCCTATCCAGATGTTAGATCATGACTCCTGGCCATTGCCAGTTTTGAGGAACAATGGGACGGCCATAATCCCTCAGCGAGCGATTGAGTGAGTGAAAGAGTGAATGACAGAGAAAGAGAGGAAGAAGAGCAGCAATCTGACAGTAAAACCAGCAAAATGACATCTGCTGCCAGAATCTACCCAAATTCATTCAGGCCAAAGCCCTGTTTAATTCACTGAAACAGAGTTGCTTTTCAAGGAAGCAGAGAGAGATTGAGATTTGGCTGCTTAAAGCATAGGATGGCAAGTGGAAAAGAGGGCAATGGACCTGCCTGTTTAATAGCTGTACAGAAATAATCATTCCAGCAGGTGCTGTTTGTCATGCAAACTACATCCCTTTAAATGTACTCTTCTCCACAACTAATAAAGGCAGAGAAGGCTTGTCTACCTTTTTTACTTGAGCAGTCTTTTGAGACAAGGCTGCATGTGGTCTTGTGCACCCCTTAAGTCATAATGCATGGCTCTCAAGTCCATATGTTGACTCGTGATGGAGGAAACTCACAAACAGGAATATTTGGATATATAAAAGGAAACACCTATTCCTATTAAATTAATAAAGTAGCAGCACCATACCACAGTAAATGACAAGCAATTTGCTGCCCTTTCAACATAACCCATCCTCTGCTGCCCTAAAAGAGTTGCCTCACTCTGAGCAAGTCTAACTGGGCAGAGGATTGCAAACCTACCTAACAGATAACTTCAGATTTTCCTAGAGGCATAGAAAGTTGAGTTGGGAAGGGCCTATAAGGCCCTTGAGTCCAACCTCCCTGCTCAATGCACAAAATTGAATGCACAAATTCAAATGAATGCAAATCTAACAAAGGGTTTCCCAGTTCTCTCTTGAATGCCTCCAGCATTGGAGCACTCACCATCTCTTGAGGTAATGGGTTTCCATTGCTGTATGGTTCTCATTGTACAGAGTTTTTTTAATTCAGCTGAAATCTTGCCTCCTTCCTGTAGCTTGAGCCCAACGTTAGGTGTCCTGCACTTTGGGATGATTGAGAACAGATTCTGCCCCTCCTCTGCATGACTGACTACCTTTCAAGACCTTATGATTCCATCCCTATCCCTTAGAAGTCCATGGGGTGTGAGTGCTGGGTTGTGGTTGGGGAGGAAATGCAAAGTGTTGGAAAGAGATGCCCATTGGGACAGATGTGGCAAGTACTTTTCTCTTTGGGCTGAGATTAGTACTTTTGACCTGATCCCTCATCCGTGTCATGCAGATCCCCAGGTGCAGGCTCTCCTCACTAAATTCTCAGGGCAGCAACTCACTCCTTCCAAAATGACCCTATAAATCTCTCCTTTCACTACAGCTCTGGTCTTATGAGGGTGGGGGGTGGCTCCTTATGCTTTAGTTGCTGTAATTATGGGTTTGGGCTCTAGAGGTTTGGTGAGCTTAGTGATCTTAGTGCTTTTGAGCTTCTGCAATGGGCAGGAGGATTTCTGGAGAGCTGGCCCCTTATCCCTGCAATATCAGTACAACTGTGGAGAACATGGCATGCAGCTGCTTGTGTATCCTCGCCGGGACCAAGATGTGCGCTTTAAAGTTGTTGGTAAGGAAAATAAGAAGTACTGTGACTACATGTTTTGTTTAGTAAACGCTGAGTGAGAGTGCTCTGGGAAGCTTGTGTTATGCCTAATATGGATAGTGATATAGTACCTTGGTCTATAATAAACATTCTGTTCAATTGCTAGATTGGTTGAGTGGACATGAGATGCCTAAATATGAAGCAGCAACCATACTTGCCATTTAAGTGGCTGCCTCAGGAAGTAGGCTTTGGGTGTTATGAAAGGGCAGAAAATTATATTTACCTGCATATTCTTGAGTTTTTAGTCACACAAATAAGAAATTTTGGGCAATGTATTAAAAAACCTATTTTTCCCCAATCTCTGAGCAGGAGAGGGATATCTGTTGGATTTTCTGCCTTATTTGCCAAATTTATTTGACTGGGTTTGGGATATTTATTTATTTATCTTAGAGTATTTTTATCCAACCTTTCTCCTTGGAAAAAGGACCCAAGGCAGCTTACAAAATGAGGGATAATATATAGCCCAGTACAATTAACACATGTTCCAGTATTGAGAACAAGGAATTGAGGGACATCTTACAGTGTTAAAAGAAAACATTACATTAAAGCTACAAGAGAGTGTGAGCAGTTAAAGGGGAGTAAAATTCCATGTAAAGTTATGAGTGAGGGAAACTAACATTGAAAACATAGTGTCAGTGTAAACCCATAAGTTTATAAGTAGTTATAAACACAAAGTCTATGTGATCCTGTAGATTCATATAAAAGACACATAATATGACATAATTCAGGGAAAGCTTGCCTGAAAAGAAACGTATTTGGAGAATGGTTTTCTTATTATATTTCTGGAGTTAACAAAATATTTTGGGCTATCTACTGAGAGCAAGTATAAAAAGCTACAGCTATTCTTGATTTCCTGGGGGCATTAAGTCTTTCTGCCTGCATTATCTTCTTCAACACTTGCTTGGCTATATTAAGAACTTATTTGTTTCAGGGGGCAGCTCTTTCATCTTGGCTACAGAGCTGAAATGCAATTGTTAGGCTCATAGGTTTTCACACTTGCAAGGCACTTGCAGTTTTCGCTTGAGTCATCAATATTCTACTCTCTTTTTTAAATAATAAGACAGGGAATATCCAAGCTGTAAACCTAAGAGAGAACATGGAACCTTTCTAGAATAAAAACCTACATTGCAAAGATGGGGGGGGGGTACTGTTAAGAACAAAAACTCAAAACTGAAAACCTGTACCGCAGCTGCTTTAAAAAGTTTCTTGATCTTGAAACAAGTGTAGGCAGTGATGCTGTGCATGCTACCTTTGATTATGTAAGAACTTCCAAGTGAAACATGCATTTGTCAAGATCGGGAGGCATGCTAAGTTTGTTGGCCACTGTGCTGTGACATAAGCTTTCTCCTTGGACAGATGTGAAAAGCAACTACAGTGGCCCCTCGTATAACAAATGGTTTATATAACATAAAATCTGTACAACATAAAAATATCCGGAGATAGGGGAAATTTGCTTAACAGAATCGCCTATGGGGCAAATCCGTACAACATAAAAATGGTCGTCATTAGGGATTACTCTGTTTTCAATGCATTCCTATGGGAAATTTGCATAAAGGAAAATTTGCTTAACATAATTTCATTTGGAACGAATTAATTCCTTTATACAAGGTACCACTGTACAGTATTTAGATGTGAGCTTTTAAGCTGTCCAAATCTGTAAAAATGTTTGGAAAAGGTACTTGGACAATAGTCCTAGCCAGGATTGTCCATGGTTAATTCTGGCTGGGAAACTCTGGGAGTTACAAAAAAACACCTTCTCCGGCTCCTGACCTGAATTTGAGTTTCTGCTGGTGTTACTTATTGTCTTTTCCAAGTGATCCTTCCCAAATGCTTATGTCTTGACATGTTAAACTCTAATTAACAGATGAATTTGGGACAGCCTTTGAAGTTTCAAATTGCTCCAGCTGTCATCACTGGATCATATCTAACGATGGATATATTACTTTTTCTGCTGGTTATAATGGCTGCCACATACTAAAGAAAGTAAGTATTGGGATGGTGCTATGAATGGTGTTCTACCACTCTTCACTACTGTGATTTCCATATTCGTTTCCACTCTGCCCTTCCTCCAAAGAGTTCAGAAGAACAATACAGTACAAGCTCCTGTTCCTTTCAAATATGCATAAAAACGGGACTCACCCATACAATTTGTCTATGAAATCCCCATGTTCTGTGACTTGTATGCATGGCAGGAACTACTGAGGCTTCTTCTGTCTTTATGTTTATGAGAGCATGGAGAGCGAGTCTACTGTGAGTGGGTGGGTCAGACTGACTGACCTAAGGATACATGGTAAGCTTCAAAAAGTATGAAGAACGATTTGAACTTGAGTCATCCCACTCCTCTCTAGGTAAATTACGCCAGCCACTTCTGGAAAGGAATGTGCAGAGTTCTGGAAAGTGCGTGGTCCTAACCTTTGAGAGCTATCTCTACACCCTTTCTCCAAGTTCTTACAGAAATTTATTTTTAAAATAGAAAATATTCCTTGTGCCCTCTAGTGGCAAAACATTTCTGAAAATAAGCAGAACCTTTTTGTGGGGTCAGGGGTACAGCACTGGGGAAACATGATCTGCCCTTCTTAGGAAAAAAAGAGCAGGTTTTCCCACCACCACCAAAATTTTGGTAGGGTTGGTGAATTACCTGGGGCAGAAGTATTGATGGCCACATCTGAGTCCATAAGGGCTGTATGCTGCTTAAAGTGCTTATCCTTCATATGTGTGTTGTGTTGTGCCGTTACAGTTGTGACCGACTCTTCGTGACTCCATGTCCATGGAGTTTTCTTGGCAGGAACACTGGAGTGGTTTGCCAGTTCTTATTCCCGGCGCCTACAGCACCTGGTATTCCCTGGTGGTCTCCCATCCAAGTACTAACCAGGGCCAACCCTGCTTAGCTTCCAAAATCAGGCGAGATCATATGTGCTTAGGGCATCTAGGCAGCTATCCTTCATATAGAATGTATTAAAGGCCAAACTAGGTGGTTTTCTAGGCTCTAATTTTAGGGACACAAGGGTGAATCTTGATGCCTATGGGCTAGAAGAGTGCACAGACATGAATACCAGAAAGGCTAGTTCATGTACTAAGGCAGAAATGGACTCGGAAGAATAGGAACCTAACCTACAAGTTTAACAGAACCCACAAGACAGATAAACTGAGTTTCTCCAGCAAACTTATCAAATGTACTTTGAGATGATGTTCATAGGCAGCCTTCCCCAGCAAAGGAGCCTCTCAAATGTGTTAGGTTAGAGATTTCCACCATTTCCATCCAATGGCCATGCTGGTTGGAGGTTATGGAAGCAACACAGCCCAACAGTATTTGAGGGGGAACATGCCTAGGAAAAAACTGAGTAAGGAGGATCCTTGTCTGGTACATAGCAGTGCAATCTGTTGTGTCAGTCTACATTCTCCATAATTGTCTGCTCCCTGAAAATTAAAACTAGATTAGTAGGATCCCAGAAGGGTTATAATGACAACCTATTGTAAAGGCAGATTTTGTGAAAACTCTCTTCCGGTTCCTTCTTCCGGTTCCTACTTCTATCATAATTCTGTATGTGATAGAAAGTTACACCTACATCACCACAATCTGGTTAAATTCTTTGCAGGATGGCAGATATCATCTGAAGGTCCGATTGGAAGAACTAAAAAGAAACAGAAGAATTGCTGCTGCACGTGAATTGGAAATAATTTGCCCCAAGCCACAAGAATATGTACCAGTACCAGAGGACAACATGCGTATTGAGCTTCGGCCTAGGACACAACCTCCCCGCTCTGACCTCAGGCACCCACAGTTGCCCCAGCCTGGCCTTCTGCTCCCACAGCTGCCCCAGCCTCTGCAGCCTGGCCTCGTCCAGCCTCAGCCTGGTCAAGCAGGCCCACTGCCTCAGCCACAACAACCTGGCTTAGTGCAGCCACAGCTTCCTCAGCCTGGCCTAGTTCAGACTCAGCCTGGTCAAGCACGCCCAGTGCCTCAGCCACAACAACCTGGCTTAGTGCAGCCACAGCTTCCTCAGCCTGGTCAAGCACGCCCACTGCCTCAGCCACAACAGCCTGGATTTGTACGCCGGCAGTTTCCTCAGCCTGGCCTAGTCCAACCTCAACCTGGTCAACCACGCCCACTGCCTCAGCCACAACAGCCTGGCTTTGTGCGCCCACAGCTTCCTCAGCCTGGCCTAGTCCAGCCTCAGCCTGGTTTAGCACGCCCACTACCTCAGCCACAACAGCCTGGCTTTGTGCGCCCACAGCTTCCTCAGCCTGGCTTAGTCCAGCCTCAGCCTGGTCTGCCACGCCCACTGCCTCAGCCAGAACAGCCTGGTTTAGTGCTACCGCAGCTTCCTCAGCCTGGCCTAGTGCAGCCTCAGCCTGGTCAATCACGCCCACTACCTCAGCCACAACAGCCTGGCTTTCTGCGCCCACAGCTTCCTCATCCTGGCCTAGTCCAGCCTCAGCCTGGTTTAGCACGCCCACTACCTCAGCCACAACAGCCTGGCTTTGTGCACCAACAGCTTCCTCAGCCTGGTCTGCCACGCCCACTGCCTCAGCCACAACAGCCTGGATTTGTACGCCCGCAGCTTCCTCAGCCTGGCCTAGTCCAACCTCAACCTGGTCAACCACGCCCACTGCCTCAGCCACAACAGCCTGGCTTTCTGCGCCCACAGCTTCCTCATCCTGGCTTAGTCCAGCCCCAGCCTAGTCTGCCACACCCACTGCCTCAGCCAGAACAGCCTGGCCTAGTGCGCCCGCAGCTTCCTCAGCCTGGTGTAGTGCAGCCTCAACCACAACAGCCTGGCTTTGTGCGCCCGCAGCTTCCTCAGCCTGGCCAAGTCCAGCCTCAGCCTGGTCAACCACACCCAGTGCCTCAGCCACAACAGCCTGATTTAGTGCGCCCGCAGCTTCCTCAGCCTGGCCTACTTCAGCCTCAGCCTGGTCAACCACGCCCAGTGCCTCAGCCACAACAGCCTGGCTTTGTGCGCCCGCTGCTTCCTCAGCCTGGCCTACCTCAGCCTCAGCCTCAGCCTGGTCAACCACGCCCACTGCCTCAGCCACAACAGCCTGGTTTAGTGCGTCCGCAGCTTCCTCAGCCTGGTCTACCACGCCCACTGCCTCAGCCACAACAGCCTGGCTTAGTGCGTCCGCAGCTTCCTCAGCCTGGCTTAGTTCAGCCTCAGCCTGGTCAACCACGCCCAGTGCCTCAGCCACAACAGCCTGGCTTTGTGCGCCCGCTGCTTCCTCAGCCTGGCCTGCCTCAGCCTCAGCCTGGTCAACCACGCCCACTGCCTCAGCCACAACAGCCTGGCTTTGTGCGCCCACAGCTTCCTCAGCCTGGTCTACCACGCCCACTGCCTCAGCCACAACAGCCTGGCTTAGTGCTCCCCCAACTTCCTCAGCCTGGCTTAGTTCAGCCTCAGCCTGGTCAACCACGCCCAGTGCCTCAGCCACAACAGCCTGGCTTTGTGCGCCCGCTGCTTCCTCAGCCTGGGCCTCAGCCTCAGCCTCAGCCTGGTCAACCACGCCCAGTGCCTCAGCCACAACAGCCTGGCTTTGTGCGCCCGCTGCTTCCTCAGCCTGGCCTGCCTCAGCCTCAGCCTGGTCAACCACGCCCACTGCCTCAGCCACAACAGCCTGGCTTTGTGCGCCCGCTGCTTCCTCAGCCTGGCCTGCCTCAGCCTCAGCCTGGTCAACCACGCCCACTGCCTCAGCCACAACAGCCTGGCTTTGTGCGCCCGCTGCTTCCTCAGCCTGGCCTGCCTCAGCCTCAGCCTGGTCAACCACGCCCACTGCCTCAGCCACAACAGCCTGGCTTTGTGCGCCCGCTGCTTCCTCAGCCTGGCCTGCCTCAGCCTGAGCCTGGTCAACCACGCCCAGTGCCTCAGCCACAACAGCCTGGCTTTGTGCGCCCGCTGCTTCCTCAGCCTGGCCTACCTCAGCCTCAGCCTCAGCCTGGTCAACCACGCCCAGTGCCTCAGCCACAACAGCCTGGTTTAGTGCGTCCGCAGCTTCCTCAGCCTGGTCTACCACGCCCACTGCCTCAGCCACAACAGCCTGGCTTAGTGCTCCCCCAACTTCCTCAGCCTGGCTTAGTTCAGCCTCAGCCTGGTCAACCACGCCCAGTGCCTCAGCCACAACAGCCTGGCTTTGTGCGCCCGCTGCTTCCTCAGCCTGGCCTACCTCAGCCTCAGCCTGGTCAACCACGCCCACTGCCTCAGCCACAACAGCCTGGCTTTGTGCGCCCGCTGCTTCCTCAGCCTGGCCTGCCTCAGCCTCAGCCTGGTCAACCACGCCCACTGCCTCAGCCACAACAGCCTGGCTTTGTGCGCCCGCTGCTTCCTCAGCCTGGCCTGCCTCAGCCTCAGCCTGGTCAACCACGCCCACTGCCTCAGCCACAACAGCCTGGCTTTGTGCGCCCCCAACTTCCTCAGCCTGGCTTAGTTCAGCCTCAGCCTGGTCAGACATACCCATTGCCTCAACCACAACAGCCTGGTAGAGTGCCCCAGCAGCTGCAACAGCAACATGGTTTAGGTATGTGATTTTTTTAAAAGTTGTCAACATTTTTTCATAATGTTATCAGTATCTTAAGCATAGATGGGGCAGTTTTTTTCTATTAAGTGGAAGTTGGGTTTTTCACTATGCAATTAAGGTTGTGCAGGAAATATCCAGAACAAAATACATCATTGTTTTAAGAGTCCATATAACAGTCTCATTCAACTGATTTATGCAGTAGTGGTTGTGCAAATCAGAATGCTGACTGGATATTAATGTTGGGGCTACTTGAACACAATCACATGCAATCATACGAATAGGTAAAAAACAGATTTTAATTGCTGTATAGCTAAAACATACGGTTCATTTCTACTATTGTACAGTATCATACGTTTGTTCACCACCCAGAGTTCCCTTTGGGAAAGTTGGCATGGTTAATAAGTGCAAGAATAAATAAATCAATTTGCATCAGGCTTCTCAATATGAACTTGTAGAATTCACCAACTGCCTTATAAGAAATGAGTTACTATGGAAGTATACTCTGTCAGTCTCCAGGTACTGCTGTACTTATTTCCTTGCTGTCCTAGGTTCCCCTCTGACACTGGAGCAATGCCAGGTTTCCTCTGGAAAGATTCCATGTGCAAATGCACAAGGACCCGCTGCCTGCCACCAAACTGGATGCTGTTACGATGACAGGGATACAGCTGTCCCATGTTTCTATGGCAACACAGGTAATGTGTCAAGTATTTCAGTCCCATAGGAGCAACGTGGAAATCTGTCAGTTTTGCTTTCTCTTGCACTTAGTTTCCTCAAATCTCATATTTTTCAGCCTTGAAGAAACTTGAATATTTTAGCAAACTCTTCAAATGTGAACTAAGAATTCACCAATTTTCTAAATGAAATAGGCAGGGCCATGACCTATCAGTCTTTTGTACTGGTGTTGAAGATGAGCAGCCTCTCAGGAAAAGAGGGGGAAGTTCTCTGATCCAACATTATTTAATAGACTTTGAGTACACAGAGTTTCAGGCTCAGATTTCTGGCAGTTTAGTATTCAAAGCCCTGCACTTGAGGAGATGAATCTATTACCATAATTTCCGTTTCCCCCCAAATCTTTGTGTGTGAACCTCTAGCTCTTTCTATAAAGAATATGAAGACATTTCTATAAATTCTAACAAAAAACACAACCTGTTGTGAGCTTTAGTCCTAAGATTTCAGCTGATTTTTCATGTGTCCTGTTGCATCCAATCATTGCTGATTATTTTTCAGCAGGATATGTAGCCTTTTGATCATACAAAACAAGCAAACTGGCAACATTTTCTGGCTATAGCTGACCACTTTTCTGATCCTAGTTTCCGTGACAGTGAAAACATCCTTGTGAAAATGTGGAATAAAAAACAATCCTATGCAACAATCTTTCTGAAAATGCTGATATTAACGTATCTATAGAATCCTATTAAGAGATGAACTGAGTGTGTTTGTGAGAGTAAACAGTTTGAAGGACTGTACAATATCCCCCTAGACAGGTAAATGTAGAATTAGGCCTTGCAAAAGTGCTTTATCGTTGTTTGAAGCCACTTTGCAAAATCTAAGGTTCACGGCAAGCAGCTCAGTATAGTTTTATCTTTCTCCAAATCCCTCCTTTCCTTCACGAACTGCTCAGCTTTCAAGAAAGATATGAAAAACAGACTGATGTTTAGTATTGTTGCGAGAGATACACTCCTGTAAAAGCAATCTTGAAAGCTAATGCTTTCATTATGGTATTACAGATCTACTTTGGAGTGCTTTTAATTTCTTTTTTAAGCTTAGCATTCTTTGTTCTCTGAAATCTTGGAAATACTCTTAGAAATATTATCTTAGGGCGCTTTTACATGACTCCTAAGATCCGCTGGCAACTTAAATTCGGACCAGAGATCTTGGGGGTTTGCTTCTCTTGCTATGTTCCCACCCCTCTGCACTCCCTTGTTCCTGTCTGTGTGAGGAGAGGGAGAAAAAAAAGGGAGAAAAGAATGCAGGCTCACCTCCGCTCTGCCTGCCCTTGGAGCTGCCCTGGGAAGCATTCCAGTCTCTTAAAGGGGCGGGGGGCAAAAAAACAAACAAACAGAAGGTGAGGACAGCCCGGCACTCACTGCTTTGCAATCCGCATCAGAAATTTGTCACCTTTGGAGACCAGGTACTTGGAAAATGCGCTGGGACGCGCTTAGGTGGGCGTGGTCGTACTTAATTTTTTTTTAAGTCCAGAGCTGGTGGGAAAACAATTTTAAGCTCCACATCTGGGAGCCCTTTGCCTCGCATTTTAGGGGTTGTGTAAAAGCGCCCTAAGAATTGCAAAGCGAAGCAACCCTGTGGATCATCCCAATCCCTGTTAAGGAGGCACAATGAGGAATTGAACTCCTAAGCTCTGGCTCCACACTGAGTGATCCAGCAGTTTTATGGGTTCCCAAATTCTGACACAATTGATGACACACTTCACCTTGACATTTTTTCCACTCTCTTTGTACTTTTGCAGTCACTGTCCAGTGCCTTAGGGATGGCCACTTCATTGTGGTGGTCTCCAGGGATATGTTGGATTACCCCATCATCCTGGATAGTGTGAAGCTCTCCTATGCGCAGGCTGGATGTGGCCCAGTCAGGAAAACAGAATCTTTCTTGGTCTTCCGCTTCCCCCTCACACAGTGTGGCACGACAGTCCAGGTGAGAGACCACTTAGGAAGGCGTGGGTTTACCTGGATGTTCCTTCCCGATGATCAGTAGGGTAGATACTAAGAAAGGTGTGCTGTTTTTCTAGGTGACTGGCGGTCAACTGGTGTATGAAAACCAGCTGGTTTCTGGCATTGACATCTTAAGCGGACCAGATGGCTCTATTACACGAGACAGTACCTTCATGTAAGTTGTGCTTTGCTAGGTGTTGGTGATTGCTATCTAGTTCTGGGAACTGACCAGCTTGCCTTTAACAAAAGCATTTGGTCTTGTAAGCCTTCCATAAACGTGATTCCCAACCCCTGTTATCTTGCTATAGCAGGAGTGAGGGAACTAGTTCCTTGTATATTTCTCAACCTATAAATTCTGTGTGACTTGGTCTGTGCAACTGGTGGCCAGGGATGATGGAGATTGTAGTTTGGTGGGCAATAGCTTCTACGATTCCAGACTACAACATGCAGTTGAGGCTGGTGCGGGTTGCAATACGTAATAAAAATACCGAAATGGGATGGCTGGGGGAATGTACAGAAAATGACATCATCTCCAGTGGCGCAAATTCCCCACTCGTGCCTAGTAGAGGGTTGCTGCTACTGGTTGCCATTTGGTTTTGATGTGCAGAAATGTATTGGTGTGGGACCTCAAGCTATGAAAACAGTTATCGAAAAGAGCCCAGTGTAAGAAGAGTAACCCATTCTTAAATTGTTGTTTGGATGAACACTTAAAACCAGTTGGATTGCAATAGCGTATCATGTCCAGATTGTTTTGAAATGGTCCATAACAGGACAGCACCCAATGATTGACAGAAAGAGAAAGCCGAAGGATCATCTTGGCCGCACCCAACGTGCCAGTAAGGGTAACTTAACAGCTATGGTGCTATTCTGGGACATACATTTTCTCCTCTCTGTCATGCGCAGCCTCAATGCCCGCTGCATTTACAACGCCACTGACTTCCTGCCAGTTCAGGTTGAAGTCTTCTCACCACCCACCCCGGCTCCAGTTTTACGGGTTGGACCTCTCCACTTAGAGCTGCGTATTGCAACAGGTAGGGATGCGTCGAACCTTCTGGCCCCAAGAATACTGTGGGCCTGGCCATTCCAAAACAGAGCTCACTTTAGGAATCCCAGCTGGGAGAACTCTGGTTGTGTTATCTGGGAAAGGATTGCTTTCCCAAGCTCTGCTCCAAAGAACCCTGTGCTACCTGATGTTTCTACGTTGCTTCTCGCCGCCAGACTCCAGCTACAGATTCTACTACTCGGAAGCTGATTATCCAGTGGTGAAGTTACTGAGGGATCCCGTGTATGTGGAGGTTCGGCTCCTGCAGAGAATGGACCCGTCCCTGGTTCTGGTCCTCCACGAGTGCTGGGCTACTCCAAACACAAACCCCCTTGAGCAGCTACAGTGGCCGATCCTTGTGGATGGGTGAGTTAAGTGGCAGGGAAGCCGCTTGCCCTCTTTGTCCTCATTGCTTGAATGACAGTGTCTCTTGTTCCCAGGTGCCCTTTTGAAGGTGACAACTACCGAACCCAACTGGTGCCCATCGGCCCGGCTACGTCTGAGCTGCCCTTTCCAACCCACTATCAACGTTTCATCATTTCCACATTTACCTTTGTGGATTCTGCCCCGCAGGTGGTGCTTGATGGACTGGTAAATATATACAGTAGTTGAAATTTCTCACTGTGGTCAAGCGAGAGCAATGAAGTTGCCACCTATGGTATGAGGCAAGGGTTGATATTCTATGCTGCCATGTGGAATATGGGAAATCGAATGGCTTTTCCCCTTTGGAAAGCATTGATGGTTTGTAGGAAAAACTTAATAGATCTCCTTAGTAGGTGTTTAGGCTGTACGACAGGGCACACAGGACCTCACTAGAAGGTCCGGACCTAGGTTTCCTTGTTGTGTGTCTTAGGCCAAAATGTGCCTGATTCTATTGGTTTCATCGGTATATATCTTTTACAGATCCTGCTAAAGTGAATATAATGTATATGCAACAGCCTGTTCCTGGTAGTTGTGCAGTGGGTAGATGACAGATCTGACCCCTGGCAACGGGAGTTAGAGAACGTGCAGCCCAGCAATGGCTATTGTTGGACTGTGATTCCCAGCAGCTCTAACTGGCACAGCCAACAATGTGCTTGTAGGATTTGTAGTCCCTCTCTGTTAATGTAATGCCTTCTGCCTGTTGGAATAAGAAAAGTCTATCAGGCATGTCCAAAGTCTGGCCCGGGGGTCAAATGCGGCCTGTTTTCAAATTTCAAGTGGCCCGGCGTAAGGCTCGGCAGAGAGGGAGCGAGCAAGCAAGCAAGCGTGGCAGCAGCCGGTCACTACAGGTTCACTCGTGTTGCTCCTGCCTTGGAGAGACAAAGGGAGGGAGGTTGGCAGGGACACCACCTCCGTTTCCTTCCTTCCTTCCTCCTCCTCTTCCTCTTCAAGCTGGCAGGCCCCACCAGAAGACGAAAGGGGTGACCCGCCAGGACTGAGGTCCCCTCCTCCTCCTTCTTCCCTGCCAGCCCCCTGGGCCGGGCCCATCGGGATTTTTGGCCACGCCGTGTGCTCGGGCTTTCATCTCTCCCCGTGGCTGTTCGAGGCAGAGAATGTCACCTCACCAAATCTGTCCCGCTTTGCAAAAAGTTTGGACACCCCTGCCCTTTCCAGCAGGGCATTAGTGAAGGCACACTGGTAATAATGCCCTGACTGAAGACCTTCTGGGCACTTGCTCTGTGTTGAAAATAAACCAGTGAGCTGTGAGGATTCTAGTCAAAGCAGTTTTGCGAGGCTAAGGGGGAGCTTGGTCTTTTGCAAAGGCAGCTTGCCTAATGTAGGACAATGTCCTTCCCAGGTGTACCTCTTCTGCAGTGTGTCCGTCTGCCACTCTTCAGCACTGGAACTTTGCAGAGCTACTTGCCAAACGCCAGTGCTTACAAGTAAGTAGGAATGGCTTCAGTCACCCTCATGGTATTAAAGGGCTTTTAAAATCTCCTACTGCACCCCCATGGGTGTTATTGCCTGTTTCTAGTAAACATAATGAGGTGTGTGGGGGGTGAGAGAGAGTGTTTGACAGCAGAGGTTATTATTTGCCTGCCTTAAGTAATAGGTTTCTGGCACACACAATGCCCTTTCCCTCAAGGGCTCTCCAGAGCAGTAGCTTATAACATTGTGCAATTGTCTCACTCCTTGGATGAAGCCCCTACTAAGCTGGGGTAGAAAGACACCTCTTCCGTTCACAATGTCTCTAGTTCCTGACAGTATTTATTTATTTATTTATACGACTAATATGCTGCCCACTACCCAAAGGTCTCAATATAAATGGGGTTTTAGGGCAGCTGTTTTGCTCTTACAATATGATGGGCAGTACTGTTCCTCTCCCTTCCCCACACCATGCGTGGCGCACACAGTGGCTAATTGTGTGTCTGTGGGTTTTTTTTAACGGACCAATGTATCGCCCACCTCTCACCTTTGAATAGCCAATAATAGACCCCTTACCTGATTTTTTGCTACTGATTTATTTAACAGGAGGCCGTCGATTTGTCAAGACACCAAACAAAACAGAATCCTTGGATTTAGTAAGCACACAGGGTGCTCTGATCTTTCAGGATGGCCAGTCTTATGAGAAACAAGTCAGATGGGAGAAAGGTAAGTGGTTTTTCCATAACGAGGAGAGGGGTCAGTTAGAAATAAAACCGCTATGCCTGATACTTCATTTAGATGGTACATTGCCTCTGGTAAATAAATCACTCACTGCTGTCTTTACAAATGTTGTAAGATGCAAGACAGTGTGGAAGGAAATGTTTTTCTGTTCAAGCAGTCTTCTGAAGAAGTGGCTTTTAACTGAGATTGCTGGGCTTTTGACTGTTTTTTCCCCTCAGATTTTAAAATTATTTCAAAACTGTTAGTAAATGTGATGGTGCTAATTGGAACTACAGTACTAAGCTTAATATGACTACTCGCTGTATGTAAACTTGAGTCCATCTTTTAGTCATGCCAATAACTGCCTTGGGAGAAACGAAGGCCATAAGTAAAAAATAAGAAATTAAATAAATTAATAATTGCCACTGTCTCACATTATCCCAAAACGGGCCCTCTAAGATGAGTTGCCTCCGTGCTGGTATCTTTGGAATAATGACTTCTATGCATTATAATTCCAAATGAATGTCATTGAGTAATGAGACTGGGATGTCTTGTCATTCAGGGTGCCACCTGTTCTTCCATACTGCCCTGTCCTATGGCCTAGAGAACTGGGGTGCAGCCAGTTACCTTTATCTTGAATCCAAGCCTCTATCATGAGCATTTCTTCTTAGAAAAGGTTTGCAAAGATTTATGGTGGGCGAATCTCCCCAAATGTAAGATGGGACTCCATCTTGTAGGGCCTAACAATATGGCCTCATCTTACGAGGTGACTAAAGCAGCTTTGGCCCCTGCCAGATATCTACAGAATGCCTAGCAAAGTGAGTTCCATGATCCCTTGGCAAGGAAAGCCAAGGGTGATCAGATATTTATTTTGTAAACTGCAGTGGCAAGTCTCTTACTGTCTCTTCTCTCACGCACAGGCATGACTTCCAGTGAAGACCTGACCCTGACCCTTTTAGTAGTGCTACCCTTGGTGGGCGTTGTCATGTTCGTTGCTGTGATTGTGCTCTGGAAAAAGAAGAAAAGCAGGACAACAAAGCTCTGATACTGTTGGAGAAAATATCTAAATAAAGCAAGAAACACAGTGATTTTTCACTAGGACTCTTGACACAGTATGCCAGTTGCTTCCTTAGCTACACAACAAACCCGTTTTAAGGTATCTTCTGTGTGCATTGGTCATAGTCACACAGCCTCCAGTAATTAAATACAAGGGAATGGTGTCTGGTAGCAGAGACTGTGTTTTGTAGCTGGCTCTTCATGGCCAACCATTGGTTGAATTTTCTAGCATCTTCTCTGTTAAAATGAGCATATACTTATACAGTGGAAAGGACCCCTTTTTGCTCCAGTTTGGTAAATGTTTCAAGCAATGAATTATCCCCCGAGCCTCCATTCTGCTGCAGGAAGAGGTAAGGAAACAAGGCAACAACTAGAACTGATTATTACAGGGAAGTACTCAAAACACATATTGGCCAGTGGATAAGTCCCAGTAAAAGCTAAATGATGCACCGCCTTGGGTTGGAAGATGCAGGCACGGAACCAGGACTCGTAAGGAATGTGAATTGAGTTGTTGGTGGGAGGGTAGCATTCACCTACAGATGTTCACCAGATAGGCCAAGCAGTCTGTCTACAAACTGGTATCCCCCTACTCCTGCTTCAGTGTTACAAGGCAATGCTAATGTGCCTTGTGAAACCACTTACCCATCTCTCAAAGGTTGTTACTAGGAGTACAGGGTGGAGGGAATGTTTGGGAACTGCTTTTCAGAGGCTGATCCCGAAGTCAAGAGTTCTCTCAACAAGGAGTTTTAAAGCCTACCCTTCCAGAAACCTGGACAGCTACAGCTGATCAAGTAACGCATGAATGCTACAGAGCAGAAGGCTTCTAACAAATGACTTCTGGGTCTGTATCCCTTTGCATTTTGCTGCATTTGTGGATGGAGTGTAGAATTCCACTATTACATCTCTACAACTTGGTCCTATCTGTTTTATTGAAGGGAAGCTTGCCTTATCCTGCCCAGGCAACTAGGATTGTGATGGGAGGAGTTCAGACTCTTCCATTGGTGTCTTTCCAGACTCAACCTTTTCTTTCCACCCTCTCCCCCTGATCTTGTCCCCTGTTGTGCCAGCTGTTACTTTCATTCATGCATGTTTCATACACCTGTGCCTTTAAAAAAATTACATAGGAGTTCTAGAGATTCAAACTCAAGTTTTCACTTCTGAAACTTGTTTTGTTTCTTGTCTGAAATAAATGACTATCTTGCAGGTCTAGACAGATCCTTCTGTGCTTTCTGAAGATGGTGGTGGGGTTAATATGGTGCTCTTCCTTGCACATCTTGTGTGCAGAGTTTCTCAACAGATCAGTAGCCTATTCATGGTATGAGAGCTGACACAGGATGTTCCAGCAAAATGTCTGGAGTAAAGTAGCCATATTAGTCTACTGCAGCAGAAAATAGGAATTTTGTTATATACCTAAAAATAACATTTTATTTGGCATACATATTAATGAACTGTAAAGTATTGGCAGAATTTTGTTGAATTTTGGCTAAAAACCTCTACCTGCATAGAAGACAGTGCAGAAGCTTGAACAGAATTATAGGCCACCCTTTTTAAATTCTCATTAATGGGCATTTAGAGTCTCAATAACTTGCTCTCAGACATTGGTAAGAGAAAGAATTAAAAGTTCCCACTTAGTTCTGAGCAGATAAAAAACGATATGCTGTACAAAAATGACTGGTTACACAAAGAAGACTCAATAGGCTCATAACCTACTTTGAGCACAATTCTGCACGCTACATTCCAACTATAAAAACTGCTAAATGATTACATACACTGACTACATACCTAACTGTATTGATTTAAGAGTGGGGAAATGACCCGGAGACAAAGAAGGAACAATTGGCTACTGCTGGATAGAGTAACAATCCACCACAGCCCTGAGAGGTCCCACCCAGCCAAACATAATAAGGCAGCATACAAGACTGAAAATAATTCTAGTCAGAAAGTCTCTTAATATAAAACTGAGGTGCACCACAAAGAGTGCAGCAATAGATAATTGTGCAACTGAGCAATTCAGCTTCCCATACTACAATTGTAAAAAAAAAAGGAGTCAACAAAAAAACCCCTCTGAAATTCGACATTGGCTCATGGCCTAATTTAGCATGGGTACAGCAGTCTGCTCTTAGGGGGACCTTTGGGTAAATGGTTGTGGTTTTTTAAAAGTGCAACTGTTCTACACCAACCATGCAGACACAATTTACAGTAAAACCAATCCAATACCTGAGAAAACCAAACTTGCTTGCTTTGAAAGACAATGGTGACTCCTAGTAGCTTTATTTTTTAATTTGGGAGAAATCCAAGCTAAAGTGACTTTGAAATAACCTATGTCAAAGTAGGGAAAACCTATGAGTTTCTGGCTTTCTTATAAGATTGAACATTCCAAACAAACAACACTCAAGTTTGCAACAACTGTTTTGGTCTTTTGTCTACATTGTTTTTCACCATCCAGGAAGGAGTTGAAATAAGGTTTCACCCAGAAAACGTCCAATCTATGATTTTATAGTAGCCCAATAAAGTGGACCAGCAATATAGTGATCCAGCCTTGCGTTTGTGTAATAATTAAAGCACTCATATGCCTGGGATGAACAAACATCAAGTTAGAAATGAACTCATTAGTAGGGGAGACTTCCACATACAGTAAGCATTTCCTCTTAAGGTTTTTTCACCAGGGCTCTTTTGTTTAATTACCATGAAGAAATTAGCAAACAACTGTACCTGTTGAATTTTTGGTTTATAAAGCACTCCAGTCCCGCCCTTGTCCTCAAAAGGGTTAGGGACAGGCAGCCGTCCTACACACAGTTATAATGTAGTGTGCAGAATTCTGCTAGAAGTAGGCTACGAGTCTTGTTTGTGTAACCAGACAGGCTATATGCCAGCAACCCAAGCCTGGATGACACTTACAGTACATTGAATAAAGGGGGAAAGAAGGAATCAAGTTGATATTGTTAAGTCTCAGCCCTTCCCTTTCTGAACAAAACTCTTTGGCGCCAGTGTGTACGTAAGAGAGAAAGCTCTTTTGAATGCATATCTTCCTCAGTAGAATAACAACACAAAGAATGGGCAAGTAGCTTGCAGGGACGAGAGATTTTTTTAAAACCCCCAAAGATAAAAAGCCAATCAGAGAGAAGTAGCATTTAGAGAACCAGAAATAGCTGATGAACCAGGATTAGACATACTCGTTTCAGCTTGAATGTTGCCCTTTTGACACAATCCCTCAGCGATTTCAAGCCACTTCTTTCATTGCTGCAGGTGTAAACTTGCCCCCTTGTTTCAATCTCTTAAAATCCCTATTCCCTAATGCAATTGGCTGATGAGAAATAAATAACAAAAACAGTTTTCAAAGGGAAGTGAGAGGTGGTTGAATTATTGTGCACTCCATGCATCATTTCTTGCTGGCTTGCCCCATGGCCGGTATGATACTGGGTGACACAAATATGATGTTGAGAAGTTCAGCAGTTACTAGTCCTTCCCAAACTAATCCTTGCAGTCCAGACTAAAGCTGCTGTGTAAGTGTCTTCTTAAATGGCTTGTCCCTCTTATACCATTTTGTCCAATAAGCAGAAAGTAAAAGGGCTGGAAGTATTTCACTGTAGAAGACCTCTCCTTTCCATCAGGACTGAAGCTTTAAGGAAGAAGGGGCAGCGGCTTCTAATAACACGTGCTGGGGGGAAAGTCGGGCAAGGGCTAAATGTTGGAACAGACCTAGTGTTATCTCAGTAGATATGTTGTTGAACAATTAAACCCTTTGCTGTTCTAAAATTTATGTACGTAACAATATGATCTACTTTTGACTGCTGTCCAGTGCTCTGCCCATGTGTAGTTTTAGCGTGGTGACTCTCCTTCATAGTACCATGCTTTGAATGTCAATACATCTTCCAGAAGACTGCAGGGGAATCTTCATCAATAAGAACAGGATAGCAGCCCTTGGTTAAAAGCCGGCTAAATTTATGTGTTGCAGCCAGGTAGACAGCTGAAGGTTTCTTCAGCCTTCCATTCTTCAGAGGTCGGTAAAATGAGTACCCAAGAGTAATGCAATGGACTATCCTTTGTTGGGACTGTTGCCAGCGGAATTGCAAACATTGTGTTAACATCCTGCTTTAGATTTATTTGGCAACCATAGGATTGGCTTTCAAAAGGCACTATTGTTACTCAGATAACCCATCTCACTTTGTAGTCCTTTTTTCCTACTGCCTTCTATTTTCCTAGTGGTATTATGCTTTCCAGGGGGAGCTGTGTTTTTATGATATGTTCAAAGAATGATTGCTTGAGATTAGTCATTAGTGATAGTTGAGGCTTGATTTGCTCTAGGGGCTACATGTTTTGTTTTTTCTGGGGGTCCATGGTATCCGTAAAGCTCTTCTTCAAATACCACATTTGGAATCATTCATTGGCTTTGCAACCAGAGTAGGGCCACTGGATCAGTGGGGAGTCAACCTCTCTGTAAGTTCCACTAATTCCATGGACTGACTCATGTTCTGACTTATTACTGGGTTTCAACCAATAACTGCCATCTTATTACCTCCGCCCCCCCTCCCCAATTCAAAGAGCAACAGGGACAACATAAAATGAGACTTTTGTCTTAGTAAACGTCCCGTAAAATTGTACACTTTCCCTACTCCCAACGGTGCCATTTTCCACACCCAATACTTCCGTGTTGGTGCATGACGCCTTCCTCCTGATGTTTCTTTTCCTCCTGGAAGTTTTACATCTCTAACCGCTGGTTAATTTTCAGGGTGTGGTGGGATTGCCATCAATGCCAATGCAGAGCAGAGAGGGATTCAAGACTTTCATCTACATTCACATACAGGCATTCAACGGATGGGATTCTGAAGGGTAATGCAAAATATGATGGCAAAGAAACATTTCCGATTAACCGAACATCACACAAACTTAGTTGAATAATTCTTTTTAATGAAACTAGAGAGCTGCATACAAAAAAACCTGCACATCTCCCCATCCCTTTCTTCATCCTCATCCTTGCAACCACCTCTCATTAGATGGACAACCCTGGATGGGTTCAGATCAAAATTGTTACAATCACAGCACAGACAAGCTGGAAAGGGACAAATACGGAAGAGGAAAAATGAATTAATTTAGGACAAGGCTGAACTTCACCTTACTCAGCCTGAATGGAGATTAAAAACTATGATGCACCCTATGTCCCACCCAGCCCCCCTCCCTCGTATGAGTCACGGTTGCCCAAATATCGTAACACTACAGCAAAGAATAGATTCTACTCCCTTTGCGTTCTGGAAAGAGAAGCTACAGGCTGTAGAATTTCAGGCTTCTGTCCATGCCTGTTGAAGCAAGGAACTTAGCATGGTGGCCAAAGGCTACTCCTGTTGTTAGCCCACTGTGCTCTGTAGGAAAGAGATCAAACACAGTTAGGGAATGAACAGCGTCCAAAGCAATAGTCACCCCTGCTAATGACCAACAGAAGCATTTGAACAGGGGACTGCTCAAAGACACTACAAAAGCCACCAGTCCCTCACCTGTGAAGTGCAGCACTTCCGTCCACTGCTTACAGATGTACACCTGGACATCAGTGCCTCCCAGGGCCAAGTAAGTGCCACTCTGGTCAAATATGAGAGACTTCACCTAAAAAGAAAAGGCTTTTTGAGTGCCCATCGCCAGTTCAGACACGGGCCAGAGTTCCTGGGCAGCTACATCAACCACTAACCCCTTCCCAAATGGGTCATCTCAATCTAGAGGTGTTGTTTCGTACAACTCTGCCAGGTACCCGAAAGGTACATATTGGGCCCACAAGGTTTCAAAGCTGGAGAGGAACTCAAGAACATGGAGGGATCCAGACAGTGAGGTGCAGCATAAAGATGGGGCAGGAAGACAGCAAGGAAGGCTGCACAAACCTCAAAGTTGTTGTCCAGCTGCAGTGTCTTGAAATTTTTCAGCTTTCGCAAATCCCAGAGTTTTACAGAGGAGTCATCAGCAGCCGTGGCCAGATAGTAACCATTCTCAGAAAAGGCAATGCTAGTAATGGGGCCCGAGTGTCCTGGGAAGTTCGCTACATTGGTTCGTTCCTGAAAGCAATAAGTCCAACACAATTGTTAGAATCACATTAAGCTACCCTAGGTGGAAAGCGATGCCTCCACCCAAAAGAAGCAAAGTTTATGCACCACCTCCAACAGTAAACACAAACTGGAGCTCCTCCTCTCTAAAGTACAATTCCTGAGAAGAATGCTGAGGTCATCGTGTGTGTGTGTGTGTGTGTGTGTGTGTGTGTGTGTGTGTGTGTGTGTGTGTGTGTGTGTGTGTGTGTGTGTGTGTGTGTGTGTGTGTGTGTGTGTGTGTGTGTGTGTGTGTGTGTGTGTGTGTGTGTGTGTGTGTGTGTGTGTGTGTGTGTGTGTGTGTGTGTGTGTCGGGGGGGTCCGTATCAAAAGATACTTGCCATCTTAGCAGGATAGTTGCATCCAGGTGGACAGATAATTATACTGGGAGCTTCAGACACCGGAACCAAGTGGTTTTAAGGGGATTTTTTTAAAGGGTCAACAATCCTTCAAAAGAGTTTTGGTTGATACATGATATGTCATTTTGATACCCAGAAACATGCCATTCTGAATCCTGAAGAAAAATGGGCCATGCAAATACTTCCTGCCAGAGATTCATTTCTCTTCTGCGGCTAGAAGGAAACTGCCTTCCCTTCACTCTTGCTTCCACTCCCAAAAGTGGATGGAACCAAGCAGAGTTCCTCTTTCACTTAGCAACAGCGTGAGCACCTCCAATTGACTGTACGTAGTAAAACTGTACCTACTCACACAAAGGCTACAACCAACAATATCAAAACAGGAAGGGCTGGTCACAATGCCACGTATCCTTGGGATCCAATATCAAGGTAAAGAACCATATGTATCACTTTGAAGGAAAAATCATCATGGTAGATATCACGAGGATCTTGGACTATTCTAAATTTAGCAAAAGATCCACCCAGGGCTCTTGTGTATTCTTTGCCCAATAGGACTGCAAGTCCAATTATGTGCAATTTCTCACCGAAGCAGAAGTAATGCTTACCATTGGTAGAATATTTAAAAAAAATTCAAACACTTCATACTCACTGCCCATAATCCTTATAGCCACCCTAGCGAGGGAGGTGAGTAAGGAGAGTAACATCAGACGCCCGTTTTTACCTTCAAATCCCAGATCTTAATTTGAGAATCCATTGTTCCTGTCCCAAAAATGAGCCCATCAGGATGGAACTGAGCACAGGTGAGAGCTGCAGAAAGAGAAAACACAGAAATCACCACCCCACCCCCGGACACAGTGGCACTTTCTCAAATATAGGTCATGGGGTTACTCAATCCAGAATACTGACCACAGCCAGAGGTTTCATCCGTCACCTTGGTAAGAACACGTCCGGTCTGGATATCAGAGAAAGCCCAGTACTGAAAAAGAAAGGAAAGGTCAAGGGATAGGTTTGTTTGGGGGTTTTGTTGTTGTCATCAGTTCCAGAACTATTTGAGTGATCTTTTTTTCTGTTTTATATGGATGTCTTGATTATCCTGGGTCTGGTTTTTTTTTTGTAAACTGGATTTTTAAATAGTTTTATAGTACTGTGATTCAGAGTAGTTCACTGCTGTTTTACATCTCAGATGGAAGCCATGCTGGAAGAAGTTCTAATTTTAAAAAAATCATATAGACACTTGGAATAAACATAAATACAAAAATCATTCCTCCTAGTCTCCTAGTCAGATAGATAGATAGATAGATAGATAGATAGATAGATAGATAGATAGATAGATAGATAGATAGATAGATACTTTAGATAGATAGATAGATAGCTTCCAGGTGATATTCTTGGGTCCTGAATGTGCTTTCAGTCTCACCTGGTCATCAGAGGAGCTCAGCAGGTAATCACCTGTGGCATGGAGGCTCAGCCCTGTCACAGCACTCTCGTGGGCACGCACAACTTGCACACATGAAGCACCAGGTACAGACCAGATTCGAATGGTGGCATCTGGAGAAGCTGAGAACACTAATTCCTAAAGAGGAATTAGAATAAGGGAAGGGTTTTGCATCTCATTCAGAAACAAGAGACACATATTAAGTCATCCGCTCAATAGACAGTGCCAGCCACGCACAACATATCTGTGAGGGACCTCAGGAGAGGTAACGCAATCACCTCACGAACAACCATTTACATTCCCGTGGAAGGGGGGGAAAGAGATACAAATAGCAAATTAGATTCCATACCTGGGACGGGTGGAAAACTACATTGGTGACCTTCTTGGTATGTCCTTTCAGAGTTGCCAAGATCTGCTCTGAGCTCTTGTCAAAAACAACAACATTTTTATCAGCTCCACCTGCAAAACAAGAATGTGACATAGCAATTCAGAATCATGATGGCCTAGTGAAAGAGAGCAACCGCCCACCTAACCCCCACCCCCTGGCAGTACTCTTGAAGGATTTGCTACCTGTTGGCAAAATCTGGTTCACAGCCACTCAGACAAGTAACATTCTAGAACCAGAACTTGAGAAATAAGGCCAACATCCCAAATTACTGAAATTTTAAAAAGTGGAGCAAAGGGAAAAGATGCCATTTGTAAAGATGGAAGACCCCCCCCAAAATGGCTGAATTATTTCTGACACACAGATTCATTCGTTCATTCATTCATTCATTCATATACTACCCCATTAGTACAAAGCACTAACGTGGGCAGTTCATAAACAGATAAAATAAAACGGAAACAACAGTAACTCAGTAACAAATCACATCAGTATAAAACATCATAGAATTAACACAGTGCAAATGTTACCCATCAGAGGGCGGGCACGGCAGGGCAGGATAAAGGACACCTGGACATACCTGTGAGGATCTTGTTGGTGTCAGAAGGACACAAGTCGAGAGCCAGGATACCTGGGATGCTGGCACTGTGCAGCCCCTGTTCCAAAACAAGTGTTGGCAATCACAGTTTAAGCTAGGAAGGAGGAACGGCCCGGTGCCTCAACTGACTTCTATGGAGAGAAATCCTTGCAAAACACATGCTTTAAGGCCCTCAGCTATGGCTCAGATGTTCCTCTTTGCTGGCGTCCAAGAGAATAAGAGGGTTCTCTTTCAGTTTCAGGATGATCTGTGGCAGAAGGGCAGCTGCAGATGTAACTCCTCAGTTGCAACCTCAGGCAAAAATGGGGACTGTGGCAGCAAGGGCAAGGGCAAGCCAACTGCCCTACATTTAAAAAAAAAAGCAGTGGAAGGAAGCTTGAAATGACTACCGAAAGCAGAAGGTGATGGTTATGGGTTTTTCAAAAGGGCAGCTGCAAACTGCACAGTGGTCCAACCCTGCAAGCAGAAGCCGCCAAGTGCCAATAGTTTGCCCATCGTAAGAAATCTAAGTTAACAAAAAACTCCCAGGCGCACAGCTTTCCCACCCTTGCAAATTACTGCAAAGCATGGCAAAAAAGGCAAAGTCACGGTCAGCCTCTGACAAGTGTTGCTTAGATCAGCCCGTAAGAGGACAGAAAAGAAGCTCAGCCATGCTCACAGAACTGCTAAGGAAACATCTGGCTGAGAGCACTGGATTCCTCAAGACCTTCCTGATCAAGAGCGCATCATACTCACCACATGCGAAGCCACCTGCCGGTATCTGCTGAGCTCTTCTGGCTTCACCAGCTCCTCTGGCACCGTCTTCCCTCTCTATCCAAAAGGCAAGAGAGAACTGAATGAAGGAGAGCAGGGAGACCTTCTCAACCCACAGCAGAAGGAGCTGTGTCTAGGTAGCTCACACGCTAACACAAGGGGCGGGCAACCTTCAGCCCTCCAGATGTTCTGGACCACAACTCCCAGAATTCCCAGCCTATACTGCCAATGATCAAGGACTGGGGCGGCCCAAAAGGGAAAAAGGCCCCTCAGCCCTGCACTAACAGAATGTTTGCATACCCACCGGAATGGTGCCATTCCCGCAGCACCCAGCTTTAGAAAACTGGGACTCACCTTTTTGCGCTCTGTGGTCAGCACAGTGGCTTTGTCTTGAAGCTGCAAAAGAGAAGAGCGTTGTGATTCAAAATGGCACGTTAAGTACACAGGCTGGCAGGGAGCAACGTTAGGCAGCATCACTGTCATGCTAAATGAATGTCCAGCGGTGTAGAAACAGAACAAGTGGGTCTACAAAAAATACTAGACAGGTAAATCATAGTTGTGTTTTTACAGAGTAAGGGCGGGCAACCCCAGGACACCTAGGGGGCAAAGTTTCTCCCCCTAGGATCTTCTTGGGGCCACAAAGACTGCCAAAAGCAGGGAGGAAAATGGAATCAAACCATGAAACCAGACATGCCCAAAAGTCAACTCCAGTTCTGAAAAAAATGGGATTTATTTGTTCCTAAAGAAAATGAGTCAGGGGACTGTAGCCTATTTGAAAAATTAACCAGTATCCCAGCAGGCTCCCAAGAGTTGCAATTCACTGTTTCTGTGGATGAAAACTATCTTTGAGGTGAATGAGTTGAGGGCTGTGAAAACAACCTGATATTGATATACAATGTTTAGTTAGTATTATTTAAATAATGGTAATGTATTTGGGACGGTCCATGTGGTGTTAACTGGTAAACGTATGTCTTTGTTTTATTTCTTTTTAGTTATTTTGCATTTGCGGTGCATTGGTTTGATGGATTGTTAACCATCCAGAGTGGCCTTTCGCCAGATGGGCAGGATAAAAAAATGTAATAAATAAGTAAATTAAACCTGGGGAGGGGGCATGTAGCTCCAAGCCCACCTCCTACGCACTGCTGTGACAGAACAGGGCAACACATTCGAAACTGAGGTCATTTTGTACCTTCTGGATAATCTCTGGGGTCATTCCTGCCAGTTCTCCAAGGTCCATTGGTTCACCAGCACCCTGAAGTACAGAGAAGGAGGAGCGTATTAGCCCAGAGAAGGAAAAGAGAGAAGGAAAAGCAAGGTCAGCCCCTGCATGCACGTTACTTACCACAGCATTCGGCTGAGATGGCACTGCCTGGGGAACAATCAGGCCAGCCTGGGGTTTCAGAGTCGCCAAAGCTATGAGAAAAGACACAATGTAGTTTGAGACATTAAAAAGACTATTGGTGCAATAGATTCCTTCCTCTGGACACCACTCCTAGAACATAAAGGATGCTGGGCTTTTTACCTTCTCTCGCTGCAGTGACCTCTTTGGTGAGACGGGCGATGACACGACAGGCGGCATCGTGCTGGTACAGTGCATGAGACAGCTCCTGGCGTGTTGTCTGCAGCTGCTGCCGCAGCGTGAAACTATGCAGCATGACAGCATCCTAAAGGGGACATCAGCATAGCAGTGGGTATATGCAAAGTGGCCACGTTCAGACGTAAAAATAGGCCAGGATTCCCAGCTTATGCTGGCTTGTTGAGACTAAAGCAGTAAGGCCGTTTGCACAAGACAATAACTTCTGCCCTCTCGCTTGCACCAGCAGATAATCACACAAGAAGCAGATGGCTCTGCATGACATCCAGTCTAGATATCCAGAAAGTTGAGATGAAACAGGGAAGGAGGCCTTAAAATATAGAGAATAATTTCAAGTGTGTTACCTTAGTGAACATAGAAGAAAGTTCTGCACCATTTGGGTGGGGTGGGGAGAGAGATACTTACCCATTCATCCTGAAGTGCCTTCAAAATGGCTGGAATGCTAGTAGCTGAAGGTGGCTTGGGCCGAATAGGGTGGGCAACTGTAAATGACATGTAGAGGAAAACATTAATTTTAAAAGGCACCCACTTCCCAAATATCATTGTTTCTGTCTCACAAGTCTAACAAGCAATGGCTAAAATCCTGCTCCTTAAATCCACATCACATGAAGCTAATGTTAATGTCAGGTGCAGCAACTTTCTTGGAAATAAATAAAATAGTTGAATTTTCTGATAGAAGCTGTGTCCAAATCTGCCCTCCCCTGAGGCTTCGTATATCTCAGGGAATCTCACAATTCCTGCAGTACAGCAAGGCACCTTTTCTCCCCACTGACTGGAAAAACAGAGAGGGAACCAAATGCAGGCTGTTCTCTCTTGCTGCTCCAGGGATTTCAACCAACCAACCAACCAATCAACCAATAAGCCTGCGGAGTGTTCCCATTGAATCATTGAAGTGGAAGTCCATTAAATACACTGGTCTTACCCCCAATTATGTACTTGACTTCTCAATCTATCAAGTGGATAGGAAAGATGAGAGACTTGAGCTCTTCTGGCTATCCTCACCTTTGATATCGATGAGTTGTTCTTCAGACAATGGTTGGTTGTTCACTGGATCAGTTCCATTCTCTGCAATGTACTTCTCAATGAGTCTTCGCTCATAGACATGATTTGAGACAGGAGACACACAAGGATGCTCAGGTACCTCATTTGAAACTGCAAAAAAAAAAAACTACAGGTAAAGACTGAGAGGAATTAAAGAACCCATGTCTATGAAATCAGTTTGGGAAGCTAGTAAAAACACAGAAAGGGGGGGGAATCAAGTATTGCAACCTAGTGAAATTCTTCCCCTGTACAGTAAAAAGAAGCAGAGTTCTTCTTCCAACTATAGAAGGATTTTCTTAAGCACTCTGGGATGAACAGAATCCTCCCTGACAGAGCTGTCTTTCATCACAGTAACCAGTGGATTAATGATGAACATAATGAATCTACAGTCCCTTGTATAACAAACAGCTTGTATAATATAAAATTTGTACAACTGTCTGGATATAGGGGAAATCACAGTATCGCCAGTAGATTAAAATGATCACTCCGTTTTCAATGCATTCCTATGGGAATTTGTATAAAGGAAAATTTGCCACATAATTTCATTTGAACAATGTACCCAACTACACAACCTTTCAATCAAAGTGGACTGGGACCTGGTCTGATTCAGGTGCTCAAAAAGAACACTAACTAACTGACAGTTTGATTTTTATACAGTGCCATCTATCCGGAAGGCTATACTTTCTGCGTCCCATTATGAATAAGCTTTCAAGTGGGCTGAGGAAAACACCAATTTTTAAAAAATCCCTCGAAGACCTCTGGGTGTCTATCAGAAAAGGATGTATTATGAGTGACAGGGTTGGCTTGAGTTTGGGTTGGCAAGTCTGCCACATATTGGGGGGGGGTATTCCTTCTGGCATCATAAACCCTTCCAGTACAAAATGAATGAAGTCCACATTTGAAACATTTTGTACATAAGTTAAACAGTGCATGGATCTATGCAACCTGTCTGAAAGGCAAACCACAAGATGTCGAGTCTTGTCTGAACTTCACCTTAAATTTTCTTCTAGAAAAAAAAGGACCAAGAGAAAAGAGAGGGGATGGAACACTTGAGTGTCATGTGCGGGATCCTGGTGGAGATGAATGAGGTCCTCATGGAATGTCAATGGAAACTAATTCAAATCAGTGGCACCCTGGCAAGTGAAATCACAGTTCCCACAACTGCAATGTACCCAGGATCCATGGAATTTATCTGGACCCAGCTTTCTGTATAAATCCAGCTGGCTGACTCAGAATATGGAAGAGTTTTTTTTTTTTTAATTTTCGCTTCTCTATCTGATAAATTTATGTGGAAATGACTTCTAAGAAACTGAAAGTATTTTAAATACGGTCACCCTGAAACCTCGAAATCCAGAAAAGTGTAATGGAAATTTGAAAAAGAAATAATATGAATGCCAAAGGCATCAATCAACACAGCAGAGATATAGGTGAAACTCGAAAAATTACAATATCCTGCAAATGTTCATTTATTTCAGTAAGTCAGCTCAAAAGGTGGAAACTAATATATGAGATAGACTCATTACATGCAATGCAGGATATGTCAAGCTTTACTTTGGTATAATTGTGATGATTATGGCGTACAGCTTATGAAAACCCCAAATTCACAATCTCAGAAAATTAGAATATTACATGGCATCAATAGCACAAGGATTGGAAATAGAACAATATCAGACCTCTGAAAAGTATAAGCATGCATATGTACTCAGTACTTGGTCTGAGATCCTTCTGTATCAATTACTGCCTCAATGTGGTGTGGCATGGATGCTATCAGCCTGTGGCACTGCTGAGGTGTTATGGAAGACCAGGATGCTTCAATAGCAGCCGTCAGTTCCGCTGCATTGCTCAGTCTCATGTACCTCATCTTTCTCTTGGAAATGCCCCATAGATTCTCTATGGGGTTCGGGTCGGGCGAGTTTGCTGGCCAATCAAGCACAGTAATCCCATGGTCATTGAGCCAGGTTTTGGTACTTTTGGCAGTGTGGGCAGGTGCCAAGTCCTGCTGGAAAATGAAGTCAGCATCCCCATAAAGCTCGCCTGTGGGAGGAACCATGAAGTGGTCCAAAATCTGGTAGATGGCTGCGCTGACCCTGGACTTAATGAAGCACAGTGGACCAACACTAGCAGATGACACGTCTCCCCAGATCAACACAGACTGTGGAAACTTCATGCTGCTCTCGAAGAAGCGTGCATTGTGTGCCTCCTCATGCTTTCTCCAGACTCTGGGTCCTTGGTTCCCAAATGAGATGCAAAAGTTGCTCTCATCAGAAGAGGACTTTGGACCACTGAGCAACAGACCAGTTTTTTTTTTCCCTGTAGTCCGGGTAAGACACTTCAAAGATTTCTTGTTCAGGAGTGGCTCAACATTTGAAGCCCAGGTCCAGGATACATCTCTGTGTGGTGGCTCTGGATGCACTAACTCCAGCCTCAGTCCACTCTTTGTGAAAGTCCCCAACACTTTTGAACGGCCTTTTCCTGACAATCCTCTCCAGGCTGCGGTCATCCCTGCTGCTTGTGCATCTTTTTCTTCCACACTTTTTCCTTCCTCCAATAACTTCCTATTGATGTGCTTTGATACAGCACTTTGGGAACACCCAACTTCTTTTGCAATTGGCTTTCCCTCCTTATGGAGCTGACATACTGAAATAAATGAACATTTGCACAATATTCTAATTTTTTGAGTTTCACATGTATATTGCTCTGTAAGTACAATAACTTGCTCATGTTAGAACACTAAATGCAGGTAATCCCTTAACTGTAAACCCAGAGAGAAAATTCATTTTTTCTTTGTTAAATACTCTATGGTTTCCAGTACTGTTTTTAGCCAACAGTAAAAACTCTGCCCCTCCCAAAGGTGCCATTCTCCACCCAAGTCAAGATTTAGGAACTTTGGCCCTGGGGTGGGAAAGGATGGCATGTAGAAAGAATGAAAAAGAAGGCCTGGGGCCTCTCTGCCACATAAGAACATAAGAAGAGCCATGCTGGATCAGGTCAAAAGCCCATCTAGTTCAGCTTCCTGTATCTCACAGTGGCCCCACCAGATGCCTCTGGGAGCACACGAGACTAGATATCTGTCTCTTCATACCAATCCCCTGCATCTGGTCCTTGAAGTTCCACCTTCACTGTCAATAAGTCCTCTTTAATATGTAGCACATACCACCTGCACATTCCAGCACTGCAATTAGATAATAACAGTTTGCTTGGATTGGAACAGTCCCCAAGGAGAATGTTTAAGAAGTGTTTCTGACGGAGGATGATTTTTAAAGCCTGCAGACTTAAAGACACATCCCTACGAATCACACCTACAGGCCATTCTTAAGGCATCAAAGGTGCAGAATATGAAGTATACCCACATAATTGAGCATTTACACCATCACCGGTGCCTTCAAAGCAGCTTGGGGCATAATTACAAGACAACAGCTTACCTGTGGCCAAGCCTGCAAGGCTGCTTGCTAGGTCCACCCAGCCAAAGTGGAGCAGATAGATGCTAACATGGCATGTGCACTGTTCTGTTGTACTTGCCAGTTCTACAGAGCCCAAGGTTTTCTAAGAGAGTCATTCCTCCAATTGTAGTGGGCAGAGATGATCAGTAGAAAGGCAGGCTGGGCTACAAAGAACCTAATCAATTTAGAGAATTAACGGCCAAAATCTGACTGGCGTTCACAAAAGGTTTGTGCAGTTTGCCACAGAAAATTGACAACTCAGTGCTACCTCAGTTGTCAAATAGGTCGCGTGTTTAGGTATATGACTGAAACGTTATGCAAACCTGGCGTGAACACCTATTCGATTCTGGTCCCCAAGGACAGAAAAGCTATAAAAATTAGAGGAATTTGACATTTACTCAAAAAAAGTAATTTATTCCCTTTGCTTCAAAGAAGTACAGTGGTACCTTGTATAAAGGAATTAATTCCAAATAAAATTATGTTAAGCAAATTTTCCTTTATACAAATTTCCCATAGTAATGCATTGAAAATGGAGTAATCCCTAATTGCGACCATTTTTATGTTGTACAGATTCGCCCCACAGACGATTCTGTTAAGCAAATTTCCTCTATCTCTGGAATTTTTTATGTTGTACAGATTTTATGTTATACAAACTGTTTGTTATACAAGGGTCCACAGGAATTTATTCTCTTTATGTTTGAAACTGTCCTTTTAATATACAGGAGTTGAAAACAAATGATTCCAAATTTTGTGCATGCTTAGAACAGATAAATTTGTGTTTTTAAAAGAATTAAATGATACTTTGGGGTTTTTTAAAAAAAACAACTATATTTTTAAAGTTAAAATACCTTTTGATTTTAAAAGACCATATAGCAGGCATGTCCAAACTTCAGCCCTCCTGATGTTTTGGACTACAACTCCCAGAATTCTAAGCCTAGATTGCAAAAAAACTGTGGGAGTTGCGGTCCAAAACATCTGGACATGCTATTGCTAACATTTCCCATTATGGAATAGGGATTAAAAATTCTAATTTTGTAGATACAATGTATCCATATGATTTTTAAACAGGGCCTCAATTTTATGGAGTTCCATAGAGTTCTATAAAGATCACTTAAGTTAAGTTATTCTTTATAAAATAATATCAATATCTTTCTAGCAATGGTGGTTGTCCTAACAGAGTAAAATAATGTATACTACCAATGTTTATGGTTAAACCTTTGAATTGGAGATTGCTCACATTTAGAGATGTGAAAGCCAAGGAAAAAAACCAAAGAATTCGTTGGGGAAAAAATCCATTTTTTTTCCTGAAGCCTTTTTGTTTTTTTTCCAAATAATTAGAAAAAGAAAAAATGATTATGGAATGTTTTATTTTAACATGATGAATAAAATATTTTAAGACAGGGAATTCAAATATTTTCCAAATAACTTCTAAATATATGCATAGTATCAGATTATTCTAATTTCTGTACACTGAGGGCAAGCAAGTCCTAGGTTACAAACTGAACTCTCCAATGAGATAACAAAATGCATTTCTTCCTTTAGGACGGTGTTGGCGAACCTCTGGCATGGGTGCCAAAGGAGGCACTTGGAGCCCCTTCTGTGGGCACCCGACATTGCCTCTTCATAGCCACCTGTATTCAGGTTAAATTGCTGTATTGGCACTTTGCAAAAAAAGTAGGTTTTGATTCACAGTTTGGGCACTCGGTCTCTAAAAGGTATGCCATCACTGCTTTAGGAGATGCTGCTATTTTCACAAGAAAAAGGTTTCACTTTTGTTTTTTCATATGGGTGGGTATATGTTTGGTTTGGTTCTATCCTCTTCACTAGGGCTCAAAGCAGTGGAAGAAAATACAGAGCAAAAAAAAAAATGATTCTGATTAAATTTCATGCCCATTCATTGAAACCTAGTCCCAATCCCTTCTATACATTGCCCCCCTTTTCAATTATTTTTATGAGAATGAGAGGTTTTTTTTAAAATTATTATTTAATACCGTGTGTGTGTTGTGTCATTACAGTCATGACTGACTATTTGTGACTCCATGTCCATGGAGTTTTCTTGGCAGGAATACTGGAGTGGTTTGCCAGTTCTTACTCCAGGCGCCTACAGCACCTGGTATTCCTTGGAGGTCTCCCATCCAAGTACTAACCAGGGCCGACCTTGCTTAGCTTCCGAAATCAGGCAAAATCGGATATGCTTAGGGCATCTAGGCAGCCATTTAATACCGTAGGGAGGAAATATGAATAATTGTTAATTATGGATTTTTAAACATTGTTTTCTCGAGGTTTTTTTCTTCCGCATAAACTAGTAAACAGTT
Source organism: Phrynocephalus guinanensis (assembly GCA_037367245.1). NCBI lineage: Eukaryota > Metazoa > Chordata > Lepidosauria > Squamata > Agamidae > Phrynocephalus > Phrynocephalus guinanensis. Next base: position 86,934,342 of record CM074732.1, read on the forward strand.
CAGGAGATTATTACTCCAATTAAATCTAATTGTTTTAAGTAGTTATGTAACTTTAGTGTACTTTGGTAGCAACTTTTGTGTTCTCTTGTGTTAACCTTTACTAAAAAGTGATCAAATGGCATAACAATACTTGCCAAGGTGTTTTAAAATGCCTTTTAATGTCAATGTTTAAGGTAGGTAGAAAACATTAATTATTAAACCAATTAAATAAATGCAAATAACATTATAACTCATTGTTTTCAAGTTCTGAGAAATCATGCAGCGTATGTTCTACCTAGGAAGCTTTAAGAGACAAAATATAGATAGGAAATTGTAGTAGACCTTTGTTCAGCAGGTGGTAACAATTCAGCTATGGGCAAAATCTAAAATCAAAGGCAATCTTAGAAACCACCGAAAAACTAAATGATGTGCCATTGAGAATATGTCAAAAGTACTGCAAAGGCACATTTCTCAAGAGTTGTTCTGAACCAGTGGTTCTCAAACTTTTTTCACCACAGCACCCTTGTTGGGGTAAAAAAAATGCAGCACAGCTACCCTTAAAACGGTTAAAACCTTAAAGCCTTACAACTTTTTTCACCACAGCAGCCTTGTTGGGGTAAAAAAAAATTCAGCACAGCTACCCTTAAAACAGTTAAAACCTTAAAGCCTTAAAACAGCGCAAATGTAATGCTCTGTTGTCTTTAATGTGATGAATGAAACTGTTTATGTTTATGGGAAGTTTAGTTAATTAAATATTATTGCGGCAGCACCCAGTTTGAGAACCGCTGTTCTAAACCAGGCCTGCCCAACAGGTAGACCGCAGGCTACAGGTAGCCTGCGAAGGGTTCAAAAGTAGCCCGCTGGCCCTCAATAAAAAAGTGAGGGGATAAGTTCTCCACCCCTCCCTCCCCCATCCCAAGGACCACCACTGCCCCAGCCAAGTTCTGGGTCTGCCAGACCACTGTCTCAGCCGAGTGGGGCAGTTGAAGGGCCATGGCGCATTGAAATCTGTTCCCTCCAGAACAGATTAATTGGTTTTCAATGCATTCCTATGGGAAACTGCTGCTCTACTTACAAAAGTTTTTACTTATGAGCATGTGCTCAGAACGGATAAAATTCGTAAGTAGAGGTTTTAGTGTAGTAGTCCTCAGACATTTTGGGCTGGAAAAAGTAGACCTTGGACTGTTCAAAGTTGAACAGCCCTGTTCTAAACCATATCCTTACAAAGAGTGTTTCATGTGGTATGTTTTAGTGGGTAAAATCATACACTGAGGGTTTCTCATTATAGTTATAAACTCAGCTAATTAGAGAATAGGATAATTAAAAGATTAATTGGAAGATAATGCATATTGAAATTCAGAATAGGATTACAGGTTTGCTGGTTTATTTAGAGACTAATTAGAGTCAGGAATGGAAAGTTCCTTTGACATTCTCTGAAAGGCAAGAACCTTTGCTCACATATGGAAATTCTCTGTCCAAGTGGACAACTCCTTCTGGCAGACATCAGATGGATGTTCTGCAGATGGGGAGACAGTGCATGGGGGCCAGCATTCATAGTCCTCTTTAACTGCTCAATCATAACTCTAGTCTATCAGCATATTAATTTGGAGCTTTGAGCAAATGACACATTTTGATTTGGACAATATGACAGCTGCAAACGTATTCAGAACTTTTTATTCTGTATTGTAATTTATTATATGCAGTCATGCTACTACTTAAGTCGTAATGATTTGCCAAATAACTTATCCATTCAAGTTGGCAAATACAAGAATTAAAACAAAATACTGTTGCTAATAAGGGCACTTTAGTAGCCAAACCCATTGCCAAGTGACACTGCTGCACTTCTGACCATGGTAACAACACTGGTCAAAACGTTGTTATGAACTTTTAAGTACAGAATAGGCAGAATGGGTAAGAGAACCACAGAACCCAATCACATCCCTGAACTTACAGAGCAGGGAAACTCATTGTTTTGGTTCACAAAAGTGAAAGATAAGAAAACCATCAGTCTTGAACTGAATCAACTATTTAAGCACCAGAATGGCTTCAAGTATCCACGCCATTCAAGTGCAGGACCTTCAACATGACAATTAAGATCAACTACAAAGATATATATGAGAGTTGGAGGTTAAAATCCACCTGTCCAGTCTCACTAGATATCCAAGATCTGTACACATGCATGTGCCTGGGAGTGTAAACGGGTGCATGCATAAATACTGTATTAAAATAACCTCTTATACCATACAATATTCTTCACAGAACAATATTAAGCTCCTCTTAAAAGCATTCCAGCTTTGCAGAATTACAGAGTTGGAAATCATCCCTAGAAGATCACTGTCTGCCTCTAACTACAGTCTTCCCATTCCCTACTGCAATGGGAAGTGTACCAGACATCTAGATAGCTACTGGAAGACTGATGGTACTTAAAATACTAGTAAATTTTATCTGGAAAAGCTTTGTCAACTGAAACTCACTTCAGCAGGTATTGTTGCCATACCTAAAGGCATATATCAAACCAAACTTCCAGAGATGAAGGTGCCACAGACTGTTATTTTTACTACTGTACAACAAGCGGATGCATCTTAAATTTTGCAATATTGGAAATTGATGCATCTGATTCCACTGGCTCTCTGCAGTTTTCATCATCAAGAAATTGCCCTAAGTATTCAGGAGCACAGGGCCTAGTATTCGTCTCATGAATAGCAAAAAAACAAGCTTTACTCCCTTCTATCTAACAAGCTTCTGAGCTGAATGGGTTGCATTTCGTCGAACGTGTGTAGAACCGCAGCCTCAAGGATGGAGTCCCATAAGGTTATCTAGAACTACGTCACTCCAGGGCCCGGGGAACCATCACTTGTCTCTACACAAAGACCAGAGGCGCCCCAAAAAGGCTGGGGGGGGGGGGGGGGGGGCACGAGAGCTGATGGGGAATGCCGAATGAAGCAGAGGGCCCTGCCACTCACTCTCCCGTTCAAATCTGTCTCCAGCCACAAGCCCTCCTGCACTCCTGTGCAAACATCGGGGCCACCTGGGGTTGCTGAACCTACCCGGGCTTATCTTGCAAAACGGATGTAACGGCTAGCCCTGAAGGCGGCAAGAGGAGAGCCACGCGGAGCACGTGAAAGCGCCGCCTAAGCCGCTGCAGGCAACGGGCGACTTGATATAACGAGCCTTCCCCTCCCGACCCTTCCTCCCCTGAGGGATTGCATGAAGATGCTGCTATTTGGGGGGGTGGGGGGTGTCCGGGGGGGGGGGTGTCCGGGGGGGGGGAGAGGAAGAAAGAAAGAAAGAAAGAAAGAAAGAAAGGCGAAAAGGACGAGACCCAAAAAGAGGGTGTGGGGGGGAGAGAGAGAAGAGAACCGCGGACCACTCACTGGAGCAGATGAGGGACATGGCGAACGCCTCCTCGCTCGAGGCCCCGCGACTCCTTCCGGGCCACTAAACCAAGGTGGACGATTCTGCTTCCGGGAGCCCCGGCCAAGGGCCTTGGACACGCCACGCTACACCGCGCGCGCGGGAGACCCTCTCCAGCACCGACCGGAAGCGGAAGTCGCGCGCCGACTCCCCCCTCCCCCTCCCGCCCTGCAGGGACCTCAGGGGCTTAAGGGACCGCCCCGCCCCCGCCCCCCAGAATATTTGCATGTCATGGGATCCTGTGTGGGTCTGGAGAGAGACGTTTCGGAGTCGGCTTTTTTTCGGCCGCCTCTTGGAAGACCATGCAAACATTTGGACTTGGTAGGGGAGGTGGGCGGATTTATTTTCGGGCTTCAATTCCCAGAATTCTCCCCCCCCCCTGCGCGCCCGGGTGCTAGAGGATTTCTGGGAGTTGTAGTTTTAAAAACCAATCTGCCCACCTACCCGCGGTCGCGTGCATCGACGTGGAATGTGACAAAGAAGCCAGTTTCTCAGTGGGAGTGTTACTTCTGGGAGGATGCTTTTTTGTTTTGTTTTTCCTGAGGTTTTGGAAGTATATTACATTTATACTAGCAAAAGAAGGGAATGGAAGCACGGTGCATGCGACGGAGAGGAGGCCTGGAGGGCCAGTTTAACGACAACATTGTAATCTGAGGGATTTTCCTTTGGGGGGATTTAGGGCTGACCAGTTTACCATAGCAACATTATAAAGCTGCCGCATGCTCGTTGCACTTAGCCACAAAATCCTCATCTGACCTGCCACGTAAAAATAATAATCGGTGCAATTCATCCTCTCACTCCCCTTTGTGCTAATTCTTGAACTCAGTGTTCTGCCCTGAGGAACTACTGAAGTGATTCTCTGCCATGTAAAATTTGGTCTCAAAACTTGGAGTAAGCCTGGATTTGGATGGAAGCTGCAGTCCAAGAATATCTGTAGGGCTGCATATTCCCCATCCGTGTACTAGATGGAGTTTTGGTGAAGTAGACGCAATTGGCAGAGCTGGGCATGAGTAAAAAATTGGTGGGGCAAGAGATCTAAACTACAGTGATATGTGTAGCACCTGGAGTATGTCTGTCTGTTTATGTTACCATATAAGTAAATTTAGGATTTGGAGGGGCAGATACCATGATTGGTATCTCTGTCCAAGACAGTACAGTATTTATTATAAACACATAGTGAGGATAGAAGTTTTGCAAATCGGAGACTGCACTGTTTCTCATAACATCATCCTTGTGATCATGCTGTGATCTTGCTTTAGTAGCCTTTTGGAGCTTTTGTTTGTTTCGCTTTTACTGGAGTACAGGACACCAATGGACTGGACCGTTTGGTGACAGTTGAGACTGTGAATCAGCTTTCATAAGTGCCCTACAATTCCATCATTTTGAGTCAGCATGGCGAAGCTGTTTGGATGAACAGCAAAACATTTCAATCTCTCAAAAAAAGAAGTCCAGTTGCCATGACTCATCTTCCAGATAAACTCACCTGGGTGACTGAGAATCTTCACAGACAACGTCAATGCTTGGGGATGATGAAAATTTTGTAGTCCAACACATGGAGGCATTTTCTTGGGGGAGGCTGTCCTAAAGCAGCGGCTGAAAGGTTATAATAGGGAAAAAAAGATTTTCAGACTCCTAGAGCAACTTTCTCCAGCCATCCATGTTCCAAAAGTCCTTACTCTAAATATGAGAACAAGGTTGCAGACATATGTATGGTGCCCCAAATAAGGGTATCAACAGTTTTCAGTGTTCTGTTTGGTAGAAAGAACTCCATAGTGTTAGATAACCAAGCAAAACAGCATTATGGCAAATGGATTTCCCAATTTTTGCCAATGACCCTGAATGTTGCTGTGCAAGATTAGAATAATGCCAAATACCTAATGGTGGCGGGTGTTTCTTTGGAAACCTCATTCTGTTGCCCCTTGGCTTTGACAAGTTTGGGAAATGAAGGGAATGGTGAGGAGGCCTCAGGAACGCAAAGCAGGATCATGGATTTTCAATATGTGTTGTTTAGGTGACAAGGCTTGTGGGGGTGGTGGCAGTATTTTTACATTGTTCTGTCTCGTTTTTTGACGATTGCCAATATCATTTGGGGCAATAGTAAGGTGTGACCTGATCATATGAAGATGACATCTTTAATAGGTGAGGGTGTGGTAATTTATCATTTCCCCCCCTTCAGCCGCTATGCCTAGTGTTGGCACCTCTTAACTTTTTTTAATGTTACTGGCTTAGTGCTACATCAGATAAGGAATGGAGCGAGAATGCAGAAACTCCATGGCCCAGGATAACTTCCTATATAATTGCTGCCTGAATTAAATAGGTCTTTTGGTATGCTTTGAGCTGTATAACTGACTTATAAGAACCCTGATAGTGCTTTCAAGATGAGTGAGATATTTAAGGAATTTTTTTACCAATACTCCTCTTCCCTGCCCACTGATTATTATACTGTACATCAGTGAATGTAGATAAAACATTCATATATTTTACTTCTTTGTACAGTACTTGCTAAGAACCAGAGACTAACAAAGTTACTTTCTTGGACAATAGCTTACCAGAATCGTGAAATCAACAAGCTCAGTCAGTAGTAGTGTGGCTGAAATAAAAGGGAGTCATGTGACTTGCATTTGTGGTCTGGCTGGGTGATTCTAGATCAGTGGTGTCCAAACTTCGGCCCTCCAGATGTTTGGGACCACGACTCTCACAGTCCTTTGTCGTTGACAATACAGGCTTGGAATTCTGGGAGTTGTGGTCCAAAAACATCTGGAGGGACGAAGCTTAGACAGCCCTGTTCTAGATGGTGTATTCAAAAATGTTCAGGCTCTGCTATGACTGTCATGTTTCCTACTACAATGTGGCTGATAGCAGTGGAACAAAGCATTAGATAATGGGTATGGGGTAGGAAGGTCGTACAACATTGGATTGCAAAGGTTTGTATGTGCATGTAATGGATGCTCTTGATCCATTCCAGTTGGGGTTCAGACTGCATCACAGCATGGAGATGGTATTGGTGGTCCTGCAAAACGACCTTCTGGGGGAGGCTGATGGAGGCAAATTGTCCTTTTTGGTCCTCCTAGATATGTCTGCAGCCTTTGATACTGTTGACCACAGTATCCTTCCAGGGAGGCTCTCTGAGTTGGGATTAGGGGGCCCGCATTGACATATTTTCAGTTCTTCTTGGAGAGTCATCCCCAGCAAGTGCAGCTGGTTGAGTTCACGTCCGCCCCCTGGTCCCTCAGTTGTGAGGTGCTGCAGGGGTCAATCATCTACCCCATGCTCTTCAATATCAATTTGAGATTACTGGATAGGGTCATTAGGGGGTATGGAGCTTCTTGCCATCAATATGCTGATGACACCTAGCTCAATATCTCCTTCATCACCTAGCATCAGTGGATGCTGCCTTGTGCCTTGAGTGCTGCCTGTCTGGTGGACTGGACTGGATGGGAGCAAGTAGACTGAAGCTGAACCCAGACAAGAAAGAGAATCTTTGGTTGGGACCCCCCCCAAAAAAAAAATGTTTACGGGTTGGAAAGCTCCCTCTCATTGGGGAGGGTGACTCTTCCCATGAAGGATGATATGCTTAGCTTGGGTGTCCTGCTGGACCAGGTACTCTCCATGGAATCCCAGGTGGCGTCCATGATCCATTCCGCACATTTCCATCTGTGGCGGATTGCCTGGCTTCATTCCTTTCTTTATGTTGGGGCATTTACCATGTTGGTACGTGGACTCGTAATCTCGAGAGTAGACTGCTGTAGTTCTCTCTACGTGGGGCTGCCTATGAGGCTAATGCAGAGCTAGTGCAGAACTCAGCAGCCAAATTATTAAAAGGCACAAATAGATACCATATTACTCCTGATCTGGCTGCACTCCACTAGTTTCAGATATGTTTCTACACTGGCTTCAAGGGTTTAATGATAACATACAAAACCTTAAATGGTCTAGGGCCTTGCTATCTCATGGATTTGTTGGTGGGGGTGTGGCCATCGATAAAAACTGGTGGAAAAACCTATAGTCAACACATGAGAATATCTCTGGAACCCACATAGGACAACATGCCTGTTTTCCCATGTTTTATGGCAGATTTACAACAATTATTGGATTATGTTGCTACAGAAAGCAATACCATGGGATTGTGACTTAATGTGAAGAAGACAAATGGATAGTTATCAGTAAAAAACAAAGTGGTACACAGAACCTTCTCAAGACTGTGTTATAATTGAGAGTATCATCTGATAAATACCTGGGAGGCTATGTCAAGGATTACTGGGATTTTTCATGCAAAATCTATTGTACAATTGAACAAGCTAGAAATTCATTCCAGAAAATGAGGGAAGTCTTGACAAACTGATACTTGTGCTATCAGACTTCATGCCCAAATACTTCAATGTTATGTATTTAATATACAGTACTTGTCTATGGTATTGAAACTTGGACCCTTAGATACACATTATGCAGGAAGCCGGAAGCATTTGAAAAATGCATGTATAGGCAAATTCTGAAGATAACTTGGACATCCAGAGTCACTAATGTAACTGTATTGCAGCACATGATTAAAAAGCTAGAAATTCTCAATGCCATAAAGAGAAGAAAATTACACTACTTTGGTCACAAAGTTTTTTATGAATTTAAGCCAATGGTTCGCAGTGGGCACAGATTCTCTATTTAGAATGTGTATGTGTGTTGTGTCGTTACAGTCGTGATCGACTCTTCGTGACCCCATGTCCATGGAATTTTCTTGGCAGGAATACTGGAGTGGTTTGCCAGTTCCTACTTCAGGCGCCTACAGCTCCTGGTATTCCCTGGTGGTCTCCCATCCAAGTACTATAGCTTTAGATAAAAACCAGATTGTGCTACTGATCACCAACATTTTACAAGGACATGGCATTTAAGAAGATGTTATGCATCAGCAAGGTGCATAGCTGGTTTTGGTGACTCTAATCGTATTTTATGCCCAAGTAACCCTGTAAGAAAGGCTTAGTTGAAAGGTTGGTCAAAGGGCACCATGCAAGCCTTGTGACCCAAGAGGGGTTGGGGTTGAGTCTCCCTGTTCCAAGCCCAGCCCAAACAACTCCACTATATTGTCTTTCTCAAATCAGCAGTTACAATGATGCCATGGCTGAAACATGCTCCTACAAAAGCAGAACAATAAACATGCTTAATTTGCATAATATGAAAAAAGTCATTTTACATAATATCCATAATTGTCTGGATTTAGAGAACTGAAATAACTGGTTAGCACTAGGTCTTGAGAAAGCTGCACAGCCCCAGAGCACCACCATAAAGAGTGGTGAGTACTAACAGTACCTAAAAAACCTTGCTGGATTTACTTTAAGTCTCAATCAGCCAAGACTTCAACATGCTCCTCATAATCACTGATAGACCATTTATCAGTTGTCCCCTGTGGTTTCATACAACAATGCATAGCAATCTACTTTATACAAGTTTGTATTACCACCTGATTCTTTTTTATGATCATTGTTTCCTATTCCCTGAGGTCCAATGGAGAAGTTATTTAATATTTTTATTTTCTCTTACAAAGGACCCAAGGAGGCTATAATGTACTCTAGACTCTGGTAACAAGAGGATGGGTCGGTCACTTCTGCCCATTCCCTGAGAAGAGTTAGCATAACTTGTAACTGGTTTTATTTGATGGCAAATAATTTAGTCAATTACTGACAATTTTTCAGTCCCATTGTTGGGAGTTTCTACCCTAAAATCCTGGTTTATTTTCCACGGGCAGCAAATCCAACTGTAACCGTCAAATGTGAAAGCAGCCCCAGCACTCTTAAGCAGAGCAAAACATAGGTTGCTCTTCATTTAATATTTCTGGGCAAAACGTTGGCGTGGGGCTCTTTAATACCAAATAGGCAACATTGTGACGGGTGGGAAAAGACATAGCAACAGACATAAAAACCAAGTTTTTCTATCTCTTGATCGTCAACGTGCAACTCTTAGGCAGGTGTACGTTACATTTGTCCTTTCCTGCGAAAACGCTGTCATTACTATTTTTTTTTTAAAAAAGCAAGGTTGTATTAAAAGAAATGGTGGCGTAGCAGGACCTCAGTACCCTGCATGCTGATTACTACGCGGCCTTTCTTCGGACCTTGGACTGCATTTCCCAAAATGCAGCTTGCCTTGGAGCCGGATTTGAAATTCACTATAAGGAGGAAGTAGAGGGGAGGGAGAGAATAAAGGATTCTTCTTTCGGGCTTCGTAAAGTTTTATTTGGAGTCGAGCGGTCCGTCGTTGCAGGGCGCCTGCAGCTCATCGGCTGGATAGTCCCTGTGCGGTCCTCGCAGGCTCAAGCTCGGTAAGGCGCCCCTTGGACCTCTTCCCGCGGGCGATTCCGGGAAGGCGCCCGGGAGCATAAAGCGGGTTTGGAGAAAACTGCAAAGTTGCCCTGAAAGCAACTCGCTGTAGTTTGACTTGCTTTCAGGGCTGGCCAGGAGTCCCTTTCCCGCCAAGCCCATATGCTACGTGTTACTGCAGGTGATATATTTCCCAGCTTGTACACCATTATTGGAACCACACGAAAAAAAAATATGTAGGGCAGTGTTCCTTTTACGGTGCCTTAGCTTTTAATTTGTGTTTTGGTTTTTAGGACTGTTTTGTTCGTTTTTTCTTGGTGGTATTTGTTGATTGTGCATATTTATGATGTGATATTACAGTAGGGAAAGTTGTGGTGTAATCCACATGGGGAAGTCATCAGGTCTTAAAGGTAGCCTAAAAACAGAATAAAATGTCATGCAACTGAAGTCCCAAATACCTCATTCCTATCACTATGCACTTCTCTGGGACTTCTTATTTCCACATATGTGTTCTGAACTGGCAGATGTTTTCATGTTTATCATTTGCAATTGAGACTGACTGTAATACCTGATAAACTGGCTTTGAGGGGCAGGGAATCATATTTTTTCGGTATTTTTGCAGATAAACTTTTGTGAAGACAAGGACTAGAAGGATGTCTGGAAGGGCCTGCATCCTATGCACCATCTCCAAGTCCCTAATGCAATGCATTTTGGCCGTTGCAATGTTGCTCTCTCTTATACATGTGGACATAACCACTGCCCAACATCACCGGAGTGAGCCTTGGCGAGAAAAACGTGTGGAACCAGACTTTCTGACCCATGCAACTCATACTGTAAGGAAAACTGTGGAGGATTTGATTGGAAAAGACAACTTCAAGATGTTGAGTGAGGTAAACATGGTTCCATATAAAGTGTTTGCCTTTATCTGTGGGAAGGTAGCACATATGTACCGAAATACACATTTCTGGGGGAGCATGTGGCAACTGGACCACTTTACTGTGCACACAGAGAATATATGATTGCATGTTTTTTTAAGCTATGCATGGAAATCCTCCACACTTCCCTGTGGAAAGCTAGCCTTTCAGGATACATGTCTGCCTTTCCACTGATGCATTGTTTTTGGGTAGTGACACCTAATATGAGGGGCATTTGGGTAGTGACACCTAATATGAGGGTTCTCAGTTTAAATGCAACTCTCAATAGGTGCAACATCTTTTTAAAAAATCTGTAAATTAGCTCAAAGACAACCTGTGCTTCCTAAGGGGAAAATAAAATAAGGACGTACCCTTAGTATAAGAACATAGTTTTCTGTCATTGTATGCATGTTTGACTGCTTGCTTTGATCCCTTCTAGGTCCTGTTCCTATGCTAACAGTTAGTCTGCAAAAAACAGATATATTGGGAGACCCATACAAAAATCAAAAAGGGGTAATTTAATTAACTTGCTTTCACCTAATCTTTACACAATGGTAAAAGATGAATAAAACTTGCCAAGCCAGTGGTTTTTTTAAAAAAAACCTCATTTTTGTAGCAGTGTTTCATTTATCTAACACTCGTGTGTGTGTGTGTGTGTGTGTGTGTGTGTGTGTGTGTGTGTGTGTGTGTGTGTGTGTGTGTGTTTAACTGAATAAACTGCAGAATTACTCAGGTACAAATCACACAATCTTACATTTAGGTGCTTGTACTAATGCCACCAAAAGACTTTGGCTTTTATCATCTCTTAATAGCTATTTCCTAACCCATAATGCATCTATTTCTGACCTGTAATTAACAATAAACCCCATGTTGTATGCACAGCCTTTCTCCATTCCTGTATCCCTGGAAATCTACCGCGTCTCTTTGGCAACTCAGGAGGTTTCCCTGAACCTTTGCAGCAGATTTTAACAACTTCCATGTGTGCCTTGTCTCCTTGCAGAATCTCTCTTCCTTGTCCTGGCTAGTGTCATCTGGGATTTCCTCTGCTTTATTTGTTGTGGCCCGAATAGTAGGGCAGTTCCTTACTTCCTTTGGAATGGCTGGTAAGTGGGCAGGATGTGGGGAAAGGGGAAACTGAAAGGGTGAGACATACCTGACCCCTTCGGCCGATTCGCTTGCTTCGAGCACAAATTGTTTTTATTATTGTGGCTTTATTGTCTGTTTTATCTGCATTTATGTTGTAAACCGCCCGGAGTTCATTCGGGAAGATGGGCGGTATATAAGCACCTAAATAAATAAATAAATAAATAAATAAATAAATAAATAAATAAATAAATACTTTAGACTACAAGTTTACACATCCTTATTGTCCTGTGGGAACTCTCAAATAAATAAGGTATGGGGCTGGGGAGGGATGATTATGCAGAATCTGTATAAATTGATGAAAACAAGGAGAGCCCTCCTGAATCAAAGCAAAGATCTGCCTGGCCCAGACTTTTGTTCCCTACAGTGGCCAACCAGATGCCTTTTGGGAAGCTCAAAAGAGAGACATGAGGAAAACCTACCCCTTTTCCCATTAGGTTTCCCTACAACATTCTGTCGTAAACTAGAGGTAATCTTTAGCCGTCATTACCAGAAGCCGTTGATAGTCTTTTGTTTCATGAACCACATTCCTGCTATATGAAGACATATTTCTACCTATATTTAATCTCCAATCACACTAGATTATCCTCAGTTCCAGCATTGTGAAAACTTGAGAACTTTCTAGATGTGCATAATGCTATACGTGCACTAATGTTCTGCAGCAACAGATACTTCAAGGCTTGCACCCTCTGTAGTTAATATCAGCGTGCAGCTGTCAGGATAAGTAAACCCTAATCATATTGTTCTTAATGTTGAACATTTGTTCCATGCCTCATGACAACCTGCTATAGGACCTGGTTTTCAAAATATTATTTGATAGTTCCAGATGATGTTCGTTTGTAGAACTCCCTGCCACAGGATGTGGTGATGGCGTCTGGCCTGGATGCCTTCAAAGTGGTATTGGACAGATTCCTGGAGGAAAAGTCCATCACAGGTGACAAACCATAATGGGGACGTGTAATTTCCAGGCTTAAAACCAGAGTACTTCAAGGGCCAGATGCAGGGGAGTGGTATCAGGAGACAGATATCTAGTCTTGTGAGCTCCCAGAGGCATCTGGTGGGGCCACTGTGAGATACAGGAAGCTGGACTAGATGGGCCTTTGGCCTGATCCAGCAATGGCTCTTCTTATGTTCTTATGTAAATGTGATTTACTCTACACATTACAGAGCCCTAAAACAGTAATTCATGGATTTCAGATACAAGTGGACCCTCGTATAACAAACGGTTTGTATAACATTAAAACCTGTACAACATAAAAAATTCCAGAGATAGGGGAAGTTTGCTTAACAGAATAGTCTATGGGACAAATCCGTACAACAAAAAAATGGTCACAATTAGGGATTACTCCGTTTTCAATGCATGCCTATGGGAAATTTATATAAAGGAAAATTTGCTTAACATAATTTCATTTGGAACAAATTAATTCCTTTATACAAGGTACCACTGTACTATACTTGAAGATCTAGCTATGTCTATAAAATGTATTTTCAGGGGAACTAGGTCAAATTAAATCTTTTTTTTCCTAATGTAAGGAAGAAGGGTAATATTGAAATCAGATTGCAAAGAAGGGTGTGTATTTGGTAAATACTCTTGAGAAACAATGGTGGGATTTTGCTAGTGAAATGGAACATCTTTCCTCACTACAGCCCCCTTTCTTGCCTCAAGCCCAAGTCTGGGGTCTGGGAAACCCTCCAGAGACAGTTTTTGGGAGGCATGAAAGAACAAACCTAGGAGGAGACAGAGCCCTAATGTGTTACAAGCCACACAGCTGATCTCAAAGAGTTTATTGGCTTGCTTATCATTGTTGCATCCAACAAAAAAATTCCTTGTGCCCTTATAACGAAGTACATTTGTATCTGTAAAGTGTTTCAATTGGCCCATTGGAGCTCAGGGCCAGACAGTTGGCTGAGCCTTTGGGCCAAAGAGCTCTGATGCCAGCCCTTGATGAAGCATTTTCCTCTGAAACATTTGGGCCCCCCATTTTCCTCCTGCCCAGCACTAATCCACTAATCCAGCGCAAGAATATTCCACTCCATGGGCACAGTTGTGGAAAGGTGAAGCGACACCATCAGATGAAATGTTGTTAAATAAAATGCTGGAATGTGCTGAAATGGACAGGCTAATATATAGACTGAGGGAGAAAGAGGAATGCAATTTTTTTCATTGTTGGAACATGTTTTATAACTGGTTACCTACAAAAAGGACATAGTAGAAGAATAACAAGAACTTGGTGCAAATTGAATTTAGTTATTTTATTTTATTTTTAAGATTGACCAGATGCAATACGACAGGAAATGGATGGATAGATAGATAGATAGATAGATAGATATGTACTTATCTTTCTCCTTTCTATTCTCTATTTATAATAATAATAATAATAATAATAATAATAATAATAATAATAATAATAATAATAATAATAATAATAATAATAATAATAATCCACTCTAGTGTTTGATGAAGCTTTCGTACCCCCCTCTCATTGCCAAACGAAACACTGTAGCCTGACCTTATTTGAGTCAACCTCATGTGCCATGGCCGTTCTCCTTTTGTCTTTCAGGCGACCATTTGACTCGGTTCCTGAAGCTGAGCCCTGAGGAAGTGCAGACGCTGCTGCTCTGGGGCCTGGCCGCTCTGGTTGGCTATTGGGTGCTGTCCCTCTTGCTGAGCCTGGTGCTGGCCGTCTTGAGTCGCATCATGTGGGGCCTCAAGGTGGTCCTCTTTGGGGCTTGCTTCGTGTTCATAGTCTCTGCCGTGCCTGACCACTCCGTGCAAGTGCTGCTCCTGTTGGCCTTGCTCACGCTGTACGTCCTCCTGGGCTGGCTGAGCGGGTCGCATCGCTCAGGAGCACGGCTGGAAGCCAAAGTCCACAGCTTGGAGCGCCAGGTGGAAGAGCTGCTGCGCAAACAGAGGCGATCTCCCAAGCACCTGGAGGATGAGTGAGGTTCTTGGGAACCAGTAATGTCCATTTACCTTCCCTAAGTCACAAGTACTCTGTTCCTTTCTTCCTGTATCCCATGACTTCTTCCTAGATTGTAGATGCACTTGTGTATCTCTATATTCACTACTATGCAGGAACATGTAAACCATAAAGGCAGCTGGTGCGCAGGAGCCTGAATATATCTGAGACAACATTGCCTTCTAGTTGATGGCGGCAGTAACCTGTCTGTAAAATCTTTCCCGATTCTTGTCTTCCATCTTGTTTGTTTGTTTATCCCAGATGTGCTGCTCCTAGAGCAGTGGTGGGCAACTTTGGTGTGTCAGCAGCTAGTTTCCAAACTTGCTCAAACCTACTGCAAATCACAACTACACCAATTCATCCGCGTGGATTTGTAAAAGCACACGTGACTGAAAAACCACAATGCTATTCACTCTTTCTTTCTAGAGCCTTAAATCTAGACCTACCAGCTTTCGCCTCTGTTTCCTCTCCAAGCCCAAAGTACACTTTTTTTCCCCTTGACGTATGGTAGGCCTGATGATGGAGTTGTACGTGTTATCATTTTTAGAAAGAAAGAAATGTTTGTTTTTCTCGTAGCATGCTGCCAATCCGAGGATAGGAAAACAAGATGTTTCATCCTAAGGTTCTCCCTGAGGGTTTCAGGTTCAAATGCCACATAACCATGCCAATTAATATATTAGACGGGGAGATCAAGTATGTCTCTGGATGCTAAAAAGGATGCCTAGGTTGTCGTAGTCACAGGGCAAATCAGGATGGCATGTGTCCTACCTCCCTCCAAGCTAAATATGCCATTTAAAATAAAGACCATGCTATTTTCTTATGCAGGTGACTTTTGCATGAGACTGTTAAGTGGTGCCATGACAGGTGATGTTCACCTACCTGTCTTAAATGAAAATAAGCCATAGATCATTGACGAAGCGAATGTATACACAGCTCTTTCCATCCGGACTGAATTTGTGCCACTAGCAAATGGAATGACAAACCTGGATTCAAGTGCTTTTCCTCTCTGTTTTCAGGAAAAGGCATAAAATGCTCAATGGTGTGAGACTCCTGTTGGTTGCCAAATGTATTTTTAAGCTATCCGTTTTAAAGAAATCAAGTATTTTGTTACACTCTTCCAAATAAAGGCTATTTAATCATTCCATCTTTGCTCTGGCTGCTTCTTTCAGTTCATCGCTTCCTAAAAAAAAGAGGGGTGACTTGTTAACTTAGATGCAAGGACTTTGTGTACTTCAGCCCTCGTAAGCCTCTCTTAAGGGGCAGCTTCTGTCGCAGGACAAGGGATCCTCTGCATTTGTGGAACAACTTGCATCTTAGCTCACCACTGGTCAAGTGGCCTGTGACTTATAGGAATGGACATTCGGCATCTTCTGTAGGAGCACAGGTTTCACAACTCTGTTCATAAGGCGATAGGTTCACCACCATCTCATCAAAAGCTGGACCAGGTGAATGAGTCAGATAACCAGGCTTCTGTTGCAGTCCTCACACCTCACAATGGGAATAAAGCTTGTTGAAGAAGACAGTCTTTTCCTTTGACTAAATGAAAGTAAGATTGTGTTGTAGTGTAGAGAAAGATGAATTTTGATTCAAGCCGGTCATCTTGCTTTCTTGTGTCATCTTCGGAAAGTGGCTGGTTTGGGATTTCACGGGTTGGCTTCTTACTGCCACCTCAGTGCATGGTCCTCCTCCCTCCCTACAGACTGTGGATGTAGGCATAGGAGAGGAGCTTCCATTAAGGCTGCAGGCAGATAGCGTGAGATATGAACTCTAAATGTAGGGCTGGCATTCAGGCTCAGCACTGCCAGGTATTGGGTGAGGACCGTGTCATACTAGGGCCAACTACCAAGACCCACAATATTTTGACTTGAATTCCACCAGCATGTATGTAGGGAATTAAAACATTCGGATGAGATTCTGCCCTGTACTTGCAAGAGATAAATGCCAAGTGGCACAGGGCAACCCCAAATGTATATGCTTTGTCTGACTTTAAATGAGATGTCAAATTCCCTGCCTCCCTGCTTGGAATCCCTGCCTCTGAGATACAAAGAGTTCCAACTGGAAGGTTTCTGTGTCCATTAATCCAACACAGGTGGCAGTAAGGCTCTATTCCTTGGCTGGATTATAGAGAGAGAGAGAGAGCTTCTTTGAGAAAGAGTGTAATTGGTAGCTTCTGCCATTCTCCAGAGGAAATAATGCAGCAGAGTCAGGCCTGTTTCACATCTATAAAAATACAGCAGCGAACAGCCTGAGTCACTAAACCTCCTGGCCCAGAAACGGAGCTTTTCCTTCTTGCATTCCAAGGAGCTAATTAGGGATTAGCTCTAACAATTCACAATTCTTCCTGGCTAAGCTAAAGATGCTCAAAGAGTTCTGAAGAGTTTCATTTCTCCTGCCAGCTCTCTCTCTCTCTCTCTCTCTCTCTCTCTCTCTCTCTGGTATTAAAGATCTTTGCATTCCTGCCGGCTTGCATTTTATAAATATAGTTTGGCTTACTGCCTGCATTGCAAGTTGGTTTGCACTGCCACAGCTCAGCCAGCAATTTACACCGTGGGCACTCAAATGGCATTCTGAAATTTGTAAGCAATCTGGATGTTGAGTCATGGCAACTGGACTGCTTCTTCTTCTTCTTCTTTTGAGATAGTTTGAAACTTTTCGCTGTTGATCCAAACAGCTTTGTCAGTCATCCTCATGTATTTGATCCCGACATGAATATAGAAAGTCAGCAGGCCAGCAGCCTTTAATTCCCTGAGTTTCCAGGGCTAAAACTTGAGATTGGTCTCTGAGTTTCTTGTGATGTCACGTGGGCAGGGTACAGAAAGATGGAAATACTTCTCAGGGTTACTGATGGTCGTAACAGGCATGAGAATAATTCAGTTTCCTGGGCCTAAATGCAGGCTAAAATTGAGCTAACCAGGCATAGCAACCTAAAGCTAAAAGTACACTCACTGGAGAGGTAGAGCAAACAGCAAAAAATGCTTAATAAATGTAGATGTTGCTTCCCTGCTACTACATTCACATCCAGTGTGGACTTACTATTTATTTATTTATTTATTTATTTACAATATTTATATGCTGCCTTTCCCCCAAAGGATCCAAGAAGCTTACAGTAAACCGGATCATATGTGCTTCCACGGATTTCTGGCTCCAGAAAAATGTGCATTTTTATACACTAATTTTAAATACCCAACACCCGAGGTAGGTCTTGGAAAATTGCTAGCATGGCCATTACTGGGTGTGTGTTTTTTAAAGCCCGATGGCTATGGGGACAAGATTCTTGGAAACGGTTTATCTGAAAATTAGATCAGGATTTTAAAGGGTGTGTGATAGAGCCCTTAGAAGCCTTGAACTGACAGCTTGCTCTCGTTTGTAGACTGATCTTTGAAGAGCCATTTCTGTTCACAAATTGGATCTTCAGGCCTTTAACAAATCAGTATTTGGATGTCTAATAAATAGTGTATAAAAATTAGTGTATAAAAGAATAAGTCAAAACCAACACTAGGATCTGGCAGATTCTTAAATTCATACAGTTAAAGCCTCAAGTAACTCTGCACGTTTTTATTAACTCCTCTGTCAAAGAACAGAATCTGTTATGTGATGACAACTAGCAGGCACCATCATAGGGAGTTGACTAATTAGTGGGGCTTCAAATAAAAAGCTATTGGGGAACTGTCACAATTCTCCTTATGAATTTCATTTCCAAATGCATTCCAAATGCAATGGAGGCAAAAACATAAGCAAAAGGAAGAGCAATGTGTTACATATACAAATTCAAGTATTGATTTAGCCCTCGTTGGATTTAAACTGGTTTCCCACAGATAAAAAGCTTTATATCCTCTATATCCCACTACTGCTCATATGGGTCATTCTGGCCCCTGGAGACAGTCCCTGCAAAGACAGGGTTTGGGATGTTCTGATCTTAAAAGGTGCTTATGTTCTAATCCTCTCTGTGTTCAATCTTGCTCTCTTTTTCAGATTTCTCTTTAATCGCTTTACTGTGTAGCCACCGTCCCCTTGTGTTCAATTCGCTTTCAAGTTCTCTTGTGTGTATCTCCCTCTCTGTTTCTCCTGCACGACGTCCAGTCATGTTGCTCTAGTGATCCTGATTTATTTATTTTATTTTATTTTATTTTAAAGTATTTTTACCCCACCTTTCTCCTTGGAAAAGGAGCCAAGGCAGCTTACAGTAATGAGGGATAATATACAGTCCAATACAATTAAGACACGTTCAAGTATTTGAAAACAAGGAATTGAGGACCATCTTACAGCATTAATAGACAAACATTACATTAAAGCAACATGGTTATAAGTGGTTATAAACACAAAGTCTGTGTGAACCCATAGATTCATATAAAATACACATGGTAGTCCATCATTCAGAGAAAGCTTGCCTGAAGAGAAAGGTCTTTGCCTGTTTCTGGAAGAACAACAGAGATGAGGCAGTCCTGGCCTCTAGTGGGAGGGAGTTCCAGAGTCTGGGCACAGCAGACGAGAAGGCCCTTCATGGGTTCCCATGAGACGTACCTGTGAGGGTGGTGGGATGGAGAGAAGGGCCTCTCCTGATGACCTTAACTCCCGAGTCGGTTCATACTGTGAGATTTGATCTTTGAGGTAGCTAGGACCCAGGTCATATGCCTTACATAAAGGTGGATCTACCCTTTCTGTATATCAGGCAGTTTGTCTAACAGAAAATCTGCTTAAAGGAAAAAAATTATGGAGATAGGGGAAATTTGCTTAGCAGAATCGCCCATGGGATGAATCCGTACAACAGAAAAACAGTCACGATTAGGGATTAATCCGTTTTCAAGGCATTCCTATGGGAAATTTGTACAAAATAATTTCATTTGGAATGAATCAATTCCTTAATACAAGATACAACTGTATAGGCCATCTACAGTATGACACCACTTTCTGCACTGAAAGTGACGGTGAAATGACAAAAATAACAGGTAGCCATACTGCTGATCTCCCCTAAAACTCAACCTCTCTCTCTCTTTCTCTCCCTGTCTCTCTCTCTTACACACACACAAACACACACACACATACACTGTGCGTGTATATTAGAGATGGGCACGAAATGAACAATTTTTCGTTTCCGTTTTTGTTTTTTGTTTCATTACGTAACGAAACGACAAACGAATTTTGTCTCTAAAATAAAACGAAACGAACAGAAACACCGGAAATTTTGTTGGGAGTTTCGTTTCCGTTACTGCAATATGAGTGAATTGCTTAAAATCCTAAAAAAAAATCACAAAAAATTGAAATAAATGGTAATGAAATGGTAACGAAACGAACTAAAACGAATTTTTGCAAAAATTCGCGAAAAATGGAAACGAACCGAAACGGACCCTACAAACGACAAACGACAAACGAAATGCCATTTTTTTTATTCGTGCCCATCTCTAGTGTATATCGTTAACACATCTGTCATAGTAAAATAGCAGCTCCTCAAGTCTTTATTCTCTTTTCTCCCCCCCCCCTTTCCAACCTGTGGTGGTGTTGGTCTTGGGTAGCTTGATAGGATGCTGCAGAAAGTGAGTTTATTTTACAGGAAAGAAGCCATTCAATGGACAGATGTGACCTCTGTGACAATTCCACCAGCTGGGTTGCTCTGGTTCCTGGAGTTATCGTAGTCCTTATTCTTTTGCATGCTGCTGTGGAAGAGATTCACCCCATGTCCTGTTTTCCAGTTCTGTTTTTATTGCCCATACATCTCCCATTTCGAAGTGGTCATGGTTGAAAAACTCTTTAAGATCACTACTTCTGTTACCATTTTTGTTTGCCTCATCCTCCCCTACCTCATAAGAGCTCTAAGAACTGAAGCATTCGGGGTGGGGGGTGGGGGCAGAGCACACAAAACAGCTTAGATACATCTGGAATTGGGATGTCTCATATGACAGATTGCCAGTGTCAGCTAAAATGGAAGAAGAACTATCAAAGACAAATGCCCCCCTCTGTGTGTGTGTGTGTGTGTGTGTGTGTGTGTGTGTGTGTGGTGTCGTTACAGTCGTGACCGACTCTTCGTGACCCCATGTCGCTACAAACAGACAATTTTTAACAAGAATGCTGCATACAGTGCAGTACATATTCTCGTTTCTTTTGCCCATTAAAGTTATAATTCAGCAGAACTAAGCCTATTGAAATCAATGAGACTCAATGGGCTTAGGGATGCTTGAAACAGCATGACATTCTGGCTATCACGCAGGACCTACTGCATAAGGCAAGTTGTCTCAGGCAGCATTTACAAGTAGAAAAGAGTAGGGTTGTGAGATGCTGGCAGGTGGAACTGTATTCCCTCAGCGGCTTGACCTGCTCTCTCTAAGCTAGCTGGCTGCTTTCAGGTGTTGGCAAATACACACACAAACTTTACAATATACAAAATAACTAAAATATAAAATCCAGTTAAAATAGGTACCATAATTGCCATAAAACCAATAAAACCCGGGGTAAGAATGATGGTATAATATCACAGACAACTAGATACAACATTTATGTGGCAGGTACGGCAGATGCTGTCTAATCAACAACAACAACAGAAAAAAAGTCAGCTGCCATTCAAGGTGTTTTTTTATACAGGTTGCTGTTTCATCCTGCACCTCAAGCAGCAAAAAGTCTTAAGCTAGCTGTGTGTGTGTGTGTGTGTGTGTGTGTGTGTGTGTGTGTGTGTGTGTTGCGTTGTTACCGTCATGACCGACTCTCTGTGACCCCATGTCCATGGAGTTTTCTTGGCAGAATAACTAGAGTGGCTTGCCATCCAGGGGCCTACAGCACCTGGTATTCCCTGGTGGTCTCCCATCCAAGTACTAACCTGGGCCGGCCCTGCTTAGCTTCCAAGATTAGGCAAGATCAGATGTGCCCAGGGCATCTAAGCTAGCCTTAGTGGCATCTGTATCCAGTGGTACTATCTGTCTTCATTTTTACCAGGAGTAGAATTGCTAGGCTTCAGACGACTGGGCTTTTAATACCAATAGGGGAAAAGAGGGACAATTTTGTTGTGGTCAGGCATTTCTGTGCTCTTCAAAAACAGCAAGAGGGGAATATGTGACTTTCATCTCATCTGAGACTGAAAAATGGGAAGATCGGACCATCCACGGTGCATCCCTTCACTCCTTCTTCTGCAGCTGGAAAAAAGAGAGAAAACAGCTGCTGGAAACAGCACAAAGTATGCTAATTTAGCCTGTGTGCTGCTACCATCCATAATTTTTAGATTCATAAATAAATTACATCCTATGTAAATGAGGCTGCCTGTAAGCGTGAGGCTGTGATACGGTCATCCCATTGATTAAATGAGAGGGAATAGCTTGCAGCGGGGTAGCCTGTCAACAAGCAAACAAGTAAACACGTTCTGCAGGCAGACGCGGCCTAACACTCCAACCGCGGTTTGGAATGGCTGGATACGCAAGATGCAGTGTTTTGTATTTTTCCATTTGCAGATTGTCATTTATTTACCAGTTTATAATTTAAAGTGGAACGTGCACAGGAATGCCATGCTTCAGAATAATGAAGCTTTAGCATGCACGAGGCACAAGCTGAAGATTCAGATGGTCACACCTACAGATGTAACTCAGATCCCAGGGTAGGCAAATACCTTCATTAGGAAGAAGAACCCAGCTAAAATTTCATACAGGTTTATATCAGGTAGGTGGAATCCTAATAGCATCACAAGATAGATTGCAGGTAAGGTAGATGGACATTATTCTTGTGGGGGTCAGTTTATGCCCCAGCTGAGATCTGAGCCAGGATTTTCCCAGCTCACACACTACATCATCTCTCAGCTGAACGAGGTTTAGTAGGAAAGGCATGCTTAAACATGCTGGCCAGAATCCTGCAGTTGAATGTGGTATGTGCAAATAAATTGTATATGCATTTTTCACATTTTTCTGTTCCATCTGTCATGTGCCCAGGGGTGCAACCTCTACCACGTGACCTTGAAATGATTGTCTCAGGGCCTTTTTACACGACCCCTAAGATCCGCTGGCCACTTAACTTCGGACCAGAGATCTTAGGGGTTCGTCGCTCTTCCTCTGTCCCCACCCCCCTCCGCACTTCCTGGTTGCTGGCTGCGTGAGGGAGGGAGAAAAAAGAAAGAAAAGAATGCCGGCTTGCCTCCGTTCTGTTCCCGGCAGCATTCAGATCTCTTAAAGGGGCGGGGGGCAGAAAAACAACAAACAGAAGCCAGGAGAGCCCCGCACTCATTATCCTTACACCGGATCAAATATTTTTCACATCCAAAAAGCAGGTACCTGAAAGCTGCGCTGGGACGCGCTAAAGTGGGCGGGGTCGCACTTAATTTCCTGTTAACTCCGGAGCTAGTGGGGAAACATTTTTAATCTCCGGAGCTGGGAGCCATTTGCCCCGGAGTTTAGGGGTCGTGTATAAACGCCCTCAGTCTATGCCAGCCAGTCAGCCAGAACAATCACAAACACCATTTATGCAATTTTAAGTTTGCACCACACAAACGCAATAGAATTGTGGCTGCTAATTCACATCAAGTGTGCAGTAAGATCAGGGTGCAAGGAAAAAGGCCCTACAGACTGGATTGTGAAGTTTCGAAGTACTAGAAGTAATCTGAGAGAACAGATACAGTGGACCTTCATTTAACAAGTGGTTTGTTTAACAGAAAATCTGCTTAAAGGAAAAAAATTCTGGAGATAGGGGGAAATTGCTTAACAGAATTGCCTATGGGGCAAATCCGTAAAACAGAAAAACAGTCGTGATTAGGGATTAATCAGTTTTCAATGCATTCCTATGGGAAATCTGTGCAAAGGAAAATTTGCTTAACAGAATTTCATTTGGAACAAATTAATTCCCTTATACAAGGTACCACTGTACAGTACACTTTTTTCATCTCTGCAAGTGAGGAGACAAACCTAAGGACGAGCGTTAAGTGGGGAGGAAGCCTGGCTTTACTATATGCAATGGCCAAAATACATTGCAGGAAAAGTGTAGCTAATCAGATGAAAATGGGAGCTCCAGAATACAGAGCCAGACTTATAAGTGTCACATAAGGCTTCACTAGGGAAAGAGCCTATTAAGTATTTTTAGCATAGAAATGACTGGCCAAACAGGACCACCTTCTGATTTTCCTCAGGTTGACAAAGGCCCTGAATAGGGTCTAAGGGTGATTTCAAAATGCTAAGAACACCAATAGCCTTCCCAGAAGGAACTGGCTCCTACATGGTATTCATGTTGATATGTTCAAACAGCAAATCTGTTATCATGTAAGTACGGTACTGTGCTATTACTGAGAGCAATTAATCAGTCCTTATCCCTTAATGAGAGGTTCTCAACTTGGCCTCTGAATACATTTACACTCAGTTTGGGAGTAAGTGGGTGAAAGGAATCCAGTACAAATCACTACTTCTAGCTCTTACTTTTTCCAAGCATCTTTCCAAGGATCTTTCAAGGTCCAACAAACAAACAAACAAAAAGGCCTGAGGAGAAGCTAATCTGAAGACACAATCCACTCATTTGTTTAAATTGGAGAATTGGCAGGGTCCATCCAAATTTGGGGCTTCTGGCTCTTAACCTTTTGGAGGTCTTTGGCACCAAACAAACTTTCAAATTGTTTGTAAGATTGTTCATTTTGAAAAACTGATTGATATAAAGAAATTTCTTTTGTAGAAGGGGTAAAGTGGATAGAAGGAAGCTCTTCTCCCTCTCACAAAATACCAGAACTAGGGGACATACACTCAAATTGAGGACTGGGAGAGTAAGAACAGACATTGTATTTATACAATGACAATAAATTGCATTCATTCATTCATTCATTCATTCATTCATTCAGAATTTTTTTTTTCACCCACCGCATTGTTAGTCTGTGGAACTCCCTGCCACAGGATATGGTGATGGCATCTGGCCTGGATGCCTTCAAAAGGGGATTGGACAGATTCCTGGAGGAAAAATCCATCACAGGTTACAAACCATGATGGAGATGTGTCATCTCCAGGCTTAAAACCTGGGTACTTCAAGGGCCAGATGCAGGAGAGTGCTATCAGGAGACAGATAACTAGTCTCATGCGCTCCCAGAGGCATCTGGTGGGGCCACTGTGAGATAAAGGAAGCTGGACTAGATGGGCCTTTGGCCTGATCCAGCATGGCTCTTCTTATGTTCTTAAGGGGTAGGCAGATCATACAGGGTCAGGACGGCTTTTCAGATTGGCCAACTCAGGGGGTCCGACCGCTTTTCAGATTGGCCAACTGCTGAGGGAGCACAGAAAAAAGTCCTGCAGTTGCCTCGGGGTTACATTTCCCACATCCCTTTTATAAGCACAGCTGACCTTCAAGTCAGTATGAAGATGCTGCCTATGATGCGGCTTTCAGTCAGAGTAATGGATTGCCCTCACACGACATATATTCATTGGCTTAACCAGCAACAATTTTATGAATGAATTTTGAAAATGTAATTGTTAACATCAAGACTTTTTTTGCATTTAATTTCCTTCTGACTTCGCTGCCCATGGTTCCATCCACCAGCATGAGTACTATATGCATACCTGAAGATGTCCATAACACATATAGGTATCTGAAACTCAGTTAGTGTTGCTACAGCATACAGTACTAACATGCCCACCACTGCAGAAATATATTATCAAAAAAGAAGCTTTTGAAGCTGTACATGAACCATTACAAACTGATGGAATTATCTAACTGCTGATGGTGGCAGAAGACTAAATTACGCCTTATGTCAAAGGTGCAATGGCATCGAATGCGTCTCTTTAAAAAAAATCCCAAGAAAAATAGTTTTCTAAAACAGCAAAAAATAGTTTTTTTAAACTATTTTTAAAACAGTGGTGGTATCAATGATAGGATTATGGTACTGTGTGCTAACAAGTGGCAGCAGACCAATTGTTTCCCCCTGCACCATACTTCTGAAGAAAACCCCATCCACCCACTGACCTGTCACAGGACAGAAGCTATTGTGATTCAGTCTTTATCCATTCATCCCTGCCCATACAAGAATGGTTCTTTAAACAGAGGCAAAGTAATGGGCATCATTCATTTTAACACAATGTGTGTATCAGTCTTTAAGTCTTGCTAGGAACCATCTTGGTGAATGTGTGTGTGTTGTGTCGTTACAGTCGTTACCGACTCTTCGTGACTCCATATCCATGGAGTTTTCTTGGCAGGAATACTGAAGTAGTTTGCCAGTTCCTACTCCAGGCGCCTACAGCACCTGGTATTCCTTGGAGGTCTCCCATCCAAGTACTAACCAGGGCCGACCCTACTTAGCTTCCGAAATCAGGCGAGATCGGATCTGCTTAGGGCATCTAGGCAGCTATATCTTGGTGAATACAGTATACCAATGTGTGACTCAAACGTCCCAACAGCAATGCCAGCTCCCTGGCTGAACTTCATTTGCCCCTGTCATCTTCAAGGCCTGACCGTGGTGCAGACCAAAGTCTGTGGAACTCCCTGCCACAGGATGTGGTGATAGCATCTGGCCTGGGTGCCTTCAAAAGGGGATTGGACAGATTCCTGGAGGAAAAGTCCATTACAGGTTACAAACCGTGATGGAGATGTGTGATCTCCAGGCTTAAAACTGGGGTGCTTCAAGGGCCAGATGCAAGGGAGGGATATCAGGAAACAGATATCTAGTCTCGTGCACTCCCGGACACATTTGGTGGGGGCACTGTGAGATACAGGAAGCTGGACTAGATGGGCCTTTGGCCTGATCCAGCATGGCTCTTCTTATGTTCTTATGTCTTCCTCCAAGCAGGGCAATTGTGCTGAGAATTCTTCTAGCTGCCTGGCTTGCAAACAAGGCTGCTCATATTCTGAGGTGATGCAAGTTGCAACATGTGGCCTATGGGGTGTGACAGCCTGGAGCCCTAGTAATTTCATAATTAGGTGACAGGATGCCTCAGGGTTCCTGGCAGGCTGCAACATGACCCTTCTGTAGCTTAGGCAATATCTGTACCTTCATCTCTATATACAGTATCTCTGGAAAAAGCAAAAGGTTAGCAACTCTGTGTGAAATACATAAAGAAACATAATAAGATATTGGAGACTAGGAAAAAAGCCATGAAAGCCCCTTTGTAGGTTTTTATCTTGATTCTGATATTTATTTATTTTAAACAAAATTGCTAACTTTTTTTTAGCATTTTACTTTATTTTTTAATTTAACCTCCTGTGCCACAGGACAGCTTTTCATTCCCGGAGGAAACAGGCGATTTTTCACAAAAGAACACAGTGCATGTACAGATTGCTTTTCCTTTGAGGGGGTGACCATATTCTGCCCGTATCTTTCTTGCTTTTCACACACATACAATGCCCTTCTTTTTCTAAAGACAAACTGGCATAGCTAAGTGCATTGGAATGCCTGGTAGTATAACCAGGGGCTTGGAGGCCAAATCCCTTCTTGGGAGAAGGACCAACTCAGATCACTTGGAATGTGTGTGGCTAATGGAGCCATGTGCCCTGCCACCTGTGTGGCCTTGGGTAACCTGCGTGAACTCAGAGCAGCTACTGAAGGACGGACTGGCAGATGCTTCCAAGTATTTTGTATGCACGAGAGCATCTTTATAAATTAAAAATTAAATTATTATATTATATTTCTTTCAATGTGGCTTGCTTTTGTCTCTTCTCATATTCTTATTGTATTTGCACTAAAAAAAAGAGAGAGAGAGAGAGAAGTGGTTTCACCTTTTAATCATTTAATTAAATCTGGCTCACCAATGCATTCTTCCCAACTGTGATCATGCATGCATTTGCATTAGCACAACTCCAGTGAAAAACCTGCAGGATTCCACCAAGCAAAAGTTTGCTTTTCGAGATTCAAATGTTGCTCAATTATTTCATGGGTTTTTATTTAGTTGAGTAGCTTAACTGTTTTTTTCTGTCAGTAAATGTTTGTGTTTTTAATTTTACCTCTTTTGATGTTGGGAGCCACCTTAGGTCACAAGGAGAAAATCAGCCTACAAATGATGTTAAATAAATAAATAAGCATGTAAATTGTAGCTGAGGTTGCAGTCCAATAAATGGGCTCTGTTCTTGTTGCTGTATATACCATCAAGTTGCTTCTGAATGGTAACATCTCTGACAATGAACTTCAGAAGTTTGATCTCTTGGAAAAAATGAATATGGTTAAAAATTTTATATGTTAAAAGAATTATATATGGGGCAGCGGCCACAGTATCTATTAATGGGTTAGAATCCAATAACTTTACCCTTTTCAGAGGAACTAAACAAGGTGACCCTCCTGTCTGCGATACTATTCACACTGACAATCGAACCTCTCACAGCCAAAATAAGAGAAAGTGCAACGTATTAAAGGACTGATGCTTAAAGAATGTCATAAAAAATAAACCTTTATGTCAATGACATGCTTCTGTTTTTGGAAGATCCATTAGAGCAGTGGCGGCACTCCAGATGTTTTGGTCCACAACTCCCAGAATTCCAAGCCTGTATTGCAAATGACAAAGGACGGTGGGAGTTGTGGTCCAAAACATCTGAAGTGCTGAAGGTTTGCCACCACTGCATTAGAGAGTATCAAATATTTGATAAAAAATCTTACAAGAATATTGTCATTATACAGAGCTTAAATCAATTTTCAAAAATCTAAGTTA
This sequence comes from Phrynocephalus guinanensis, assembly GCA_037367245.1. Classification (NCBI taxonomy): domain Eukaryota; kingdom Metazoa; phylum Chordata; class Lepidosauria; order Squamata; family Agamidae; genus Phrynocephalus; species Phrynocephalus guinanensis. The sequence goes on from CM074732.1 coordinate 86,962,619, forward strand.
TTATGTCTAAATATGCCTGTAGTAGAACAAAATGAAATTAAAAGAATGTCCCACTTAAAATTATGCTATTCACGCTTTACATATTTAGGGATATGAGTTACAAAGAATCTAAATCAATTGACTTTTAGAAATTATAAAAATATTTAAATATATAAAACTATATAAAGAAACAATGGCAAATTGGGCCAATTTGAATTTAGCAATGTTGGAGAGAATAGCTTTAGTTAAGGCTTATGCACTGGATATAAAAAGTTTACACACCCCTGTTAATCATTTCAGAACTTTTTGCACCTTTAATGAGATCTATGAACTGTACAGCTCTGTTGAACCACAAACTGAAATCTTTTAGGTGGAGGAAGGAAAAATAAAAAACTGAAATAATATGGTTGCTGTCATCAATACACTAATGATATGCAGCTCTATTGCTCCTTTTCCACCTCTGCAATGGAGGCCATCAGCCCCTTGACCGCTGCCTGGCTGCGGTTCTGGATTGGACCAGAACCAACAGGCTCAAACTTAATCCCGAGAAGACTGAGGTTCTGTTCTTCGGGGGTGCCCCAGATGGGTACAGATGGGACTGTCCTCTAGCTGGCAGACAGAGTGAGGAGTCTAGGTGTTGTCCTGGATCCGGCGTTATCCCTGGTGTTCCAGGTGGCTGCTGTGTCCAGGTTGGCCTTTTATCACCTTAGGCTTATCGCTCAGATTTGCCCATACCTTAATGGGGACTCCCTTAGAACGGTTGTGCAGGCGCTGGTCATGTCGAGGATAGATTATTGCAACACTCTCTACATGGCACTTCCCTTGACCCTTGTTCGGCGACTGCAGTGGGTGCAGAATGCAGCAGTCAGATTGGTGGTTGGTGAGGGCAAATATGACTGCATAACTCCAATTCTGGCTGACCTACATTGGCTACCTGTTGCCTCCCAAATAAAGTTCAAGGTGTTGGTTTTGGTTTACAAAACCCCCCATGGCTTGGGGCCTGAATATCTGGCACAGCATATTTCCCAGAAATCAGAGCTGGCCCAGCCAACTCGAGCCTGCATGGCTCTCTCACTCTGGGTAGCCATTCCCAGGGTGGCCCTGTAGGGTAGCAACACCAGGCCTTCTCTGTGGCTGGCTCAGCTTCCTGGAACAAACTGCCAAGCGAGAGAACCAGTTGGCCCTCTGGATGGTGAGGGAGGAAAAGGGGAGGTAAAAGAGACTTGGAAATTGCTGAGAAATTAAATGACTTCTTTGCATCTGTCTTCACAACAGAAGACTTTGGGCAGATTCCGCTGCCTGAATGGCCCATCTTGACTAAAGAATTAAATCAAATACAGGTTAAAAGAGAGGATGTTTTAGGTTTAATTGATAAATTGAAAATCCACAAGTCACTGGGCCCAGATGGCATGCACCCTAGGGTTATTAAGGAACTGAGAAATGAAATTGCGTATCCCTTAATGCTAATATGCAACTTGTCTTTTAAAATGGCCACAGTGCTGGAGGACTGGAGGAGGATAGCGAATGTCACACCAATTTTTAAAAAAGGAAGGAAGGGGGACCCAGGAAGATACAGGCCGTTTGGATTTACGTCTGTCCCAGGGATGATGGTGGAAAGACTCATCCAAGAGAAAATCTTAAAAAACATAGAAGAACAAACCTTGCTGAGGGAAAATCAGCATGGCTTCTGTAAGGGTAAGTCTTGCCTGACAAACCCTTTAGAATTCTTTGAAAAGGTCAACAGGCATGTGGATTTAGGTGAATCGGTGGATATTGTCTATCTTGATTTTCAGAAGGCTTTTGACACGGTCCCTCACCAAAGGCTGCTGAGAAAATTGCAGAGTCAGGGGATAAGAGGGCAGGTCCTCTTATGGATTGAGAACTGGTTGAGATCCAGGAAACAAAGAATAGGTGCCAATGGAAAATTTTCACAATGGAGAGAGGTGAAAAGCGTTGAGCCCCAGGGATCTGTCCTGGGACTGGTGTTTTTCAATCTGTTCATAAATGACCTTGAGACAGGAATAAGCAGTGAGGTGGCCAAGTCTGCAGATGATACGAAACTTTTCCATGTGGTAAAAACCAGAGAAGATTGTGAAGAGCTCCAGAAGGATCTCTCCAAACTGGGGGAGTGGGCTGCAGAATGGCTGTGTTTGTATAATCGACGTATAATCCAACACAGTTCTGGAGAAAAGGACCTTAAGAAGCCAACTAGGAAAAAAAAAGACGAAGAAGGAAGAGAAGATTTAAGAACACTGGAATGTAGCTTTGTAGTGTTTGATGGTATTATTGTTTATTATTGTTTATTGTATGTTTGTATGTCAATAATAATAATAATAAATGGCAAATGTGTTTCAATGTAGCAAAATGTAAAGTAATGCATAATGGGGCAAAAAATCAAAACTTTATCTATCAACTCATGGGTTCTGACTGAGCTATCCGTGACAGATCAGGAAAGAGATCTTAGTGTGCTGGTGGACAGTTCAATGAAGGTGTCTACCCAGTGTGTGGCATTGGTGAAGAAGGCTAATTCCACGCTAGGGATTATCAAAAAGGGGATTGAAAATAAAACAGCCAACATTGTAATGCCATTGTACAAAACAATAATAAGGCCACATCTGGAGTATTGTGTACAATTCTGGTCACTGCATCTCAAAAAAGACATAGTGGAACTGGAAAAGGTGCAAAGGAGAGTGACAAACGATTACTGGGCTGGGGGATCTCCCTTATGAGGAAAGGCTGAAACATTTGGGGCTCTTTAGTCTGGAAAAAAAGCAAAAAGTGTTCTGCTTATATACCGCCCCATACCACTACAAGTAGTCTCTGGGCGGTTTACAATTTTGATTACAGTGTGCAGGCTACACATTGCCCCCCCAGCGAGCTGGGTACTCATTTTACCAACCTCGGAAGGATGGAAGGCTGAGTGAACCTTGAGCCTGCTACCGGGGATTGAACCCAGGTCGTGAGCACAGTTTTACCTGCAGGACAAGCATTTAACCACTGCGCCACGAGGTGCCTGAGGGGGGATAAGATTGAGACGCACAAAATAATGCAGGGCATGAGTAAAGTGGATAGAGGGACGCTCTTCTCCCTCTCACAAAATACCAGAGCTAGGGGACATCCACTCAAATTGAGGGTTGGGAGAGTGAGAACAGACAAAAGAAAATATTTTTTTTACCCAGAGTCTTGTTAGTCTATGGAACTCCCTGCCACAGGAAGTGGTGATGGAATCTGGTCTGGATGCCTTCAAAAGGGGATTGGACAGATTCCTGGAGGAAAAGTCCATCACAGATTACAAACCATGATGGAGATGTGTAATCTCCAGGCTTAAAACCAGGGTACTTCAAGGGCCAAATGCAGGGGAATGGTATCAGGAAACAGATATCTAATCTTGTGCAGTCCCAGATGCATTTGGTGGGGTCAGGAAGCTGGACTAGATGGGCCTTTGGCCTGATCCAGCATGGCTCTTCTTGTGTTCTTATGAGACACGCCAGGCCCCATCCTTGGCATCCTTTAAAAAGGCCGTAAAAACTTGGCTTTTCAGGGATACCTTTGGCAATCGTTAAGGGTGTGTTTCTGTTTTTCCCTGGTTGTTGCCTGTTGTATTTAATGTTTTATGCCTCTTGCCATGTAGCTGTTTGTCTTATTGTCTTGCATTATTGTTTTTTTAAGCTTTATTATTATTTGCTGTTCTTTATTATGGTGCTTTATGTAAACTGCCCAGAGTTCCCTTTGGGGAAAATTGGCCGCGGTATACACATGCAAAAATAAATAAATAAATAAATAAGTACATTTTGTGGTTAAATTATGTCAAAAATCCGACCCTACAAGATTATTAACAGGATTTGAACAATACTGTATTCAAAAAGATAAAAATAAAAGAATAAGACTGACTTCATTAATATATAAATGTATTATTGAGAAAGACTATGGTAAAGGTAGAGGAACTAAAATAGCTTGGAAAACTAATTTAAATATAATATACCTGAGGATGTATGGATGTGAATATGGAACAAATACCCTTATAAGTCAATTTCAGCAAAAATGAAAAAATGGTTCTGAAGGTTGTTAATAGATGGCATCTATGCCCTACAAAGTTACACAAATTTAATAAAGATATATCAGATAAGTGTTGGAGGAATTGTGGGGGACACTGGAACGTATGTTGATTTTCTGCCCCCAAATAGAGGCATATTGGTATGAATTGATTAATTGGCTAGAGATTTTGACTAATTAAAAATAATTATGAATGAAACATTGCTTTTATTCCCATTGTTTACTGGGGAAAATGAAAAGATGGCCAATAAAGAGCTAATTGCAAACCTGACAAGGACAGCAAGATGTGAGATTGCTAGAAGTTGGAGAAACGCTCTAGATCTTTCACTAGAGACATTTATGAACAGGAAATGGCAAAAAGTTCTGATGGAGAAATTGACTAATAATATTAGAATATATAAAGGAGAAATAAAGCATGGTCAATTCATGGAAACCTGGAAACCTTTACTAAAATATACAAATGACTGAATTGAGAAGAAACATGCTTTAAGAAATAATCTAGATTGTTAGTCTCTTATTTTTTAAAATGGAAGTAGGAGACCCTGTTAAATTGTGTCAAGAGCTGGTGCCTAAAATGGCAAGCTAATAAGTAAGATTACAATGTATGTTGCTATGTTATGTTAAGGTTTCTTCTGCCTTTTCCCTTTTGTTAAAAATAAATAAATAAAATGTAAAAATAATTTAAAAAGAAGGTCTTATTATAAACTGCCCTGCCCACGGCTTGCAGATTAAAGGCCGTGTCTTGTTTTACTGAGTCCATCTATCACTTGCCTTCCATTTTTTCCATTTGTCGAATGCTGCCTTGGTGTCATGGAGACAAAGATTCTGCGATGGACATCAGAAAAAAACGATCATGTGCGCAATGACGACATCCAATCTAAATACGACATCATACTCAATAGCCGACAAGATGTGTGAAACCTGACTGCGATAGGCATCTTGTGTGCCAGTGAGGACACTCTGGCCAAAAAGGGTCTCACCCTGGAGGTCAGCAGCTCCCGACCAAGAGGATGACCTAAATAAACAGCACCGGATGAACACCCTTGATGACGACATGAAGTTGTCTCAGGTTTGCGCAGACCAAGCCCGTGTGACTGTGCAAAGTGGAAGACAAAGACCAGAATAGTGGACCCCATGAGAACATCATGAAAGATTCGCTGAAAAAAGACCACAATGCTAGGGAAAGCAGAAGGCAAGAGGAAAAGGAACAGGATGACACTATGTTTTCAATGTTAGTTTCCATCACTCTCATAACTTTACTTTACTCTCCTTTTAACTGCTTGTGTTCTCCCGTAGCTTTATGTAATGTTGTCTTTTGATGCTGTATGATGTCCCTCAATTTTCTGTTCTCAAATACCTGAACATGTCTTCTTAATTGTACTGATCTGTATATTATCCCTCATTACTGTAAGCTGCCTTGGGTCCTTTTTCCAAGGAGAAAGGGGGGGTAAAAAAAATCAATAATAATAATAATAATAATAATAATAATAATAATAATAATAATAATAATAATAATAATAATAATAATAATAATAATAATAATAATAATAATAAACAAACACAGCATGTAGTTTGGAAAATCTGACCAGGATGACTGAAGACATGCTGTTTTAGAGGGTTACTATTTAAGAGGCCTGTCATACATCAAAAGCAAGATGATGCCACATAACACCACATTCTTCATCCTTGCTTTATCTGATCACCATTCTGCTTTTCTTGGCAACCCTGCAATCTAAAGGAACAGTGACTGTGGATCTTTGGCCCTTTGTACACGACCCCTAAACTCCGCCGCAAATGGCTCCCAGCTCCGGAGGTTTCCCCCACCAGCTCCGGAGTTTACAGATAATTAAGTGCAACCACGCCCACCTAATCCCAGCGCACTTTTCAGGTACCTGCTCAAGAGGTGAAAATGCCTGATGCGGATATGACGTAGTGACTGACCGGCTCTCCTTGCTTCTGTTTGTTCTTTTTTTGCCCCCCGCCCCTTTAAGAGATCTGAATGCAGTGCCGGGAGGGCAGAACGGAGGTGAGCGGCATTCTTTTCTTCCTTTTTTTCTTCTCCCTCCCCTGCAGCCAGCAGCCAGGGGGTGTGGAGGGGTGGGAACGCAGGAACAGCGACAAACCCCTAAGATCTCTAGTCCGAATTTAAGTGGCCAGCGGATCTTAGGGGTCGTGTGAAAAGGCCCATTGATCTTCTTCAGCTTCCCATAATATGGATGTGCTGTAACTAGAAAAGAAAATATTCAAGAAGTGAAACCCCAGAAAACAAAGAAAACTATAACATATTATCTGTCCACTTTATGAACATTTGATGTGCTGTTATTTTACTACCCTGTAGATCACCCTATTGACCACAGTGCTCTAGTCTAGACCACTGTTAAGGTGATGCTAAACACACAACTGGCTGTGATAAACTCATGTACAGCGGATCCTCATATAACAAACGGTTTGTATATCATAAAATCTGTACAACATATAAAATTCCAGAGATAGGGGAAATTTGTTTAACAGAATCACCTATGGGGGCAAATCTGTACAACATAAAAATGGGATTAGTCAGTTTTCAATGCATTCCTATGGGAAATTTGTATAAAGGAAAATTTGCTTAACATAATTTCATTTGGAACGAATTAATTCCTTTATACAAGGTACCACTGTACTAGTTGGTATCTTAAGCTGCTTTTGCTTCTTCCACTTCCTTATTAAAGCCACCACGGGAAGGAGGCGAGGAGTGAAACTAATTTACCATGGAGAATCCATTTTCAGATTTTTCATGGGGCAGACGCCAGGGTCAGAACTAAGAAAATGCCAATAAAAGGTAATTAAGTTAGCATTTCTCCTTTTTAAATTGCAGCATCAGAAGAAGTAGACCGCAGTGCAGGAAGGCTCATGCCCAGGGATAATTCGCTATTAGATCAAGTGGTGCCACAAAAGAGGATCTGTTTTGCTCAGCTGCGACATACAACTGACAGGCGGTCATGGTTTACCCCTGAAAATCCCATTCAGATGCTGTTCGCTAGCTGAGCCGAAACGCACCGAAGTTGAATGGGTTCAGACCATCAGATTTCTTTAGCCACCTGCTAAAAGATCAGAGAATCCACACTCGCGCCCACACACTCCCCAAATGCACGAGCTTCCAAAGTGACGATCTCTGTGTGTAGGTTTTCTCCTGCCGTTGCGGAAAGCGTTACGGAAATGCTTGATCCGAGGAGCTAACACAGCAATCTTTCTTAGGGGAGTGCCTACAAACGCTAGATAAACAAACCCCAGAAGAGCTGGTGCTGAAACGTAGCTCCGAGGCACTTGGATGACTTCAGGCTGACTTTGGCGCGCCATTTCCTCTCGTTCCCAATTACGTTACTTGCAAAGGAAAGGGGGGGAAAAGAACGTGATCGGACGCTTCCCCCCCCTCTCTCTCTTCATGCGTGCGCGTGTAGTATATGGGTGGTGGATGGCACTTTCTGGATCAGGAAAAAAGGACGCCCTTGCTGTCTGTCCCTTCCTTTCCCCGCCTGGTCCTGCAGGAGTTGCCTGTTTGGCTTCTTTGAATTCTCCCACTTGCTTTGCCTTCTGCGTCTCTGCTGTTGTTGAGCCACTATCTGCCTGAGGATTCGTTATCGTTTCTCTCTCTCTCTCTCTCTCTCTCTCTCTCTCCTCCCCGCTGCGCTATGCTACAGCCTCGATCCTCCATCGATTTATCCCGGCCCCGCTGGCCCTGCCCGCCGGTGGCGCGGCTAGTAGGGCACTGGGTCGTCGGGAGGGGGGGGGTGTTAGGGGGCGGGAGGAGGCTCGGAGGGGCTCTAGGACCCAGCGGCGGAGGGGGGCAGGCGCTGATCCCATGTGCTGCGGTCCCCTCCCCCTGCCTGCCTATCTCTATTGTCTGAGCAGCCCGGCGGCGGCGGCGGCGGCCAGGAGACACTGGCCGGCGCGCGGGCGGGCGGGCGAGTCTGGAGGGATGCGCGGCGGGAGCAGCAGCGCGCAGGCAGCCCGGCGCTGATCGCCCACCCGCCGCCCCGGGAGTCGCTGCGCCGCGCGGCCAGGCCGGGGGTGGGGGGGGGTGGACATGCGCCCCGCCTCCTGGTCGGGCGTGGGAATCTGAGCCCAGGGGAAGGGATCCGATCCGATCGCCGATCGGTACCGGCGGGATGGAGTCCCGCCGTGGTCTCCCCCGGGTCGTGCTTGCAGTCGCCGTGGTCGCCTGGGCTGCGCGAGGTGAGTGCGGTTGGATGCGTCTGCCGTCCGGGGATGGTGGGCAACTAACTGGCCCTGCTTTGCTGCGCCCCGGGTTTGCCTCGAGGGCAAAGCGACGCGCTCCCCTCGCCGTCTGGGGATCGGGGTGCGTGGATCGCGCGAGTGGGTTGCTTTCCAGAGCGGTGGATCATGACTGGCGCCCTCGCTCCCATCAGGAACCCTGCTTGCCCCCCCTGCCCTGCCCTTCTCCATTCGTGGTCTGAGGACCCACTGAAAGAGTAGGATTATGGAAACTAGAGTGCATTTCCCTGGTGATCTCCATGGAAACAGTGAGCACCACGGTTTAGTCGGCGGGGGCTCCAAGTGGGACCTTCGCCCTCCGTCCCGCCCCCCGTTTCCGCGAAGATGCCCCTGTGGTCGCTTCTTCCCGAGATGGCAGCGCCTCTCAGCCAACCCACCCACCCACCCATCCCGATCCCCCGGGGCTCCCCTTCGCGGAGGAGGTATCAGGTTGCCCATTGCAACACGGTCCAGCTCATCGGGTCCTCCTCCTCGCCCCGAACGTGGCAACCTTATCGCAGCTCCCCACCACGGGTTCCTTGTCCCCCTGCTTCGCCGTTACTACTCTTGGGTCTTTGCTAGGAGCGCTATCTGCTGCCGGCGCCTAAGGGGGGTGGGTGGGAAGCGCACTTCCCCCAGGACTTCTCTTGTAATGCAAATGAATCTTCCATAAGTCTGTTCCTGCTATAATTCAATTAGCTTTTAGGAGCGCTCCCCTCCCTTCTTGCCTGTTCCACCAGAAAAAGATTAATCCCCACAGTGTATTTTCCTCTCCACCTACATCCATCTTTATGGTGGACAGGCTGCTTGTAAATGATTTAAGCCCTTTTGCTGATATCCCCCTTCCCTTGGGAAGCAGAAGCTGTTAAAACCCCATATTTTCAAGGGAGAGGAACAAGTGCTAAAACTGAAGTCCACCCCCCCCCACACACACACACCTCCACTATCTGCTCTTTAAAGGACTCCTTCCAAACCTCTCACACAACATTCCAAAAACACTCTTCTCCTGATCTGGTTGGGTGTAGGAATTAATTTTCTACCAGCACCCATAGGTGTTTGTAGTCTTGCTTTTGACTTGTATGCATGCATTTTTTTCAAAATAATGTTACAGGTATTTGCTGCAGTAATGATGTGCAGTGGGAATATGTCACTTGGATGGTGTTTTCTTTTTAAGAAAGCAGGCTATGATTGTGACCAAATGTTGCCGACTTGCCGTCCTTTTTAGAAGCTCTTTGCGTGTACTTAAGAAAGCATCAGAATATCCTTATACTGTATATCTGCACAGATCCACCTCTCCCATGCCAGCACTCTTGATGTGTTTGGCTCGAACCTCCATCTTTCTCAAAGGGCACGGCACATGGATCCCCCCACCCAGTTTGGTTGCTCAAGACACCTACCTCTGTTTGCCCCTTTTCTGATATAAATATTAGTACAGGCGAATTTTCAGAGAAGCAGATGTTAGTCTGGTACAGCATGTATCACAGAAACGAAATTAAAATAAAACCGAAGTACTGTATTGAAAACCAGCAGACTTCTTTCCATGTGGGTTTTTGTGAGTAACAATACACTAACTCAGGCTGAGGCGTAAGTCTGTGAATTGATAAAACATATCTCTCATAGTGATCATCCCATGCCTGTAGCACTGCAATTTAAACGATACCTCTGGAACCATAATGTGCATAGCCTCTGAGAAGAAAATTCTTTTTATTTGGCTGCCTGAAGTGAATATCCTCAACAGCATCGCCTCTGGTGCTTAGTTTTTGGTCGTTAAGGAGTTCCCAACATTATTTGCTCTAGTCCTGGTTCCGTTAATAGAAAGCAGATAAAAACCTGTCGTGGTTTGGGCTGAGAAGGCTGATGAGCACAATGCCGCCCGGGGTGGGTGGGTGAAAGGGTCCATCTTCCTCTTACAAGTGAATTCTGCTATTTGGTGCTGTTCATGTAAAGGGGGGTTGTGGAGCAATGGCCAGGTAGCTCAGTTAATGCCCAAAATATTTAAATATGGGTTTGTTTATGTATGTGTTGGGGGGGTTTGGGAGTTTATTGTTCTCCGTGTCCATTTTCGATGTAGTAATTGCCAGACTGGTGGACATTTTAACGAAAGGAGACTGTCACGGGAGGTGGCAAAAGGAGAGGACGCTCTGGTAGGAGACTGGGGAGAAATGCAGATTGTGTAGGGCTCCTCCCCACTCGGGCCTACAGGTCTGCCTGGAAGGAGCTAGGTCCACCTCAGGTGAAAAATGGGGTTGGATCTGAATTGCCCTGTCAAAGTGATGAGGGGGAAATTGATGAAAGAAAAAGTAATTAACAGAGAAGGGGGCAGAGGTGACAGAGGTCATACTCTAGGGGAGGAAGGAGCCCAGTGCGTAAAGAGCCACTTGTTCCCTGCCTCCCCACCCCCCTCCCACCCCACCCCCACTCCTGGCCCTTCTATTTTCTGGGATCTGATGGGACAGGGTATGTGATGTCATGGTATCTCTCAGCCATCTGCTCCTTTTTGGAAGGAAGAAGGAAGGAAGGCAGGCAGGCAGGAACTGGGAGCAAACCTGGGGGAGATGTGTTCAGGCTCAGCATCAAGTTAACGGAATTATTGTCCTGTAGGGTGGGGTATTTGTTTGATGCTCTGCTTGTCTGCTGCTCTGTATGCATATCATATAGGGAGCAGGTGGGCAGAGCAAAAGAACTCCATTTATGGGAGCTGCATCATTGTCATAGATATAAAGCTCCCATGTTGTCTGTGTGTGTGTGTGTGTGTGTGTGTGTGTGTGTGTGTGTGTGTGTGTGTGTGTGTGTGTGTGTGTTAGTTTTGTTTGTTTGTGGGATGGGGCATCCCCCATATTGTCAGGGTCTGCTGTCTTCAGTGTAATATCCTATCATCTTCTAGCTGGCCTAAATCAAAGATTGGATTATGTGGTCTGTATTTTTGTTCTGTGGGTTTCTTTGGTCAGCTTAGTAACTTTGACACACAAATAAACATTGCATTAACCGCAGTTAAAATACAGTTTCCCAGTTCTTGGTAAACATAATCTGCTGAGCTTGCAGCTGAAAAAAGTTAAAACACATGGATAAGAGCTAACCCCAAATTGCTGTTCCTCTCCCCCAGTCAAAACTACACTGAGGGGGGGAGGAATAGATAGCATAGGTTTTTCTGGTTTGTTAAAAATGAAAAGTATTTTTCTGAAACATCCGAAAAAATGGAACCCATTTTGTTTTGCATATTTTATTCTCCCCAGATAGTTGGCCTGATTAATTTTCAATATTTTACACTTCTCTCTCTCTCTCTCTCTCTCTCTCTCTCTCTGTGTGTGTGTGTGTGTGTGTGTGTGTGTGTGTGTGTGTGTGTGTGTGTGTCTGTGTCTGTGTCTGTGTCTGTGTCTCTGTGTGTGTGTGTTTCCTGCCCAAGGGAATCTGATATCCTTTGTGAGTTTCTTTGGGAGGTTGTGTGGCACACTGTATTTTTGACAGGGTCCTTCCTAAGGATGTCATATTCCTAATGTTAGAATTTGGAGGAAAAAATCTGGCCAACTGTTATCAAGGGACTTGGCTCTTTAGCCAGGTGGAAATCCTGGGCCAAGAAATAACGACACCATTTGGTTGCTCCACTAAGGTCAGAAATCTGACTTCAATGCTGCTCATGTGATTCTCTTCCTGTTTAGCCCAGAGGGTCTTGGCAGAGATGTGATGAGTTTTATGTGCTGTCAAGTCCTGTCCAACCTAGGGTGACCTTAATAGGGGTTTCAAGGTATATGAGATGATTCAAAGAGTGGTTTAACCAGTATCATCCCCAACACTGAGTTTCCATAGCCAAAACAGGATTGGAACCCAGAGCTTCTTCTTTGTCTTTCTATCTACCACACCAGATTGGTTTTCCCAGATAGGATAATGGCCTTCACATGTGTATCCATAATCAGCCTCCCTACTAATGCAACCATCTGGTTCTAATCCTGCCCTCTGGAGCAAAAGAGCTCAGGCGAGATCAAGTCGGTTCTATCACTATCATGACAGCCCTTCAGATATTTGAAGAGAGACAATAGAGGCCTTCCAATATCAGAAAGGCTGTCATGTCAGAGGTAAAACAGACTTGAGCTCTCTTGCTCCAGAGGGCAGGATTAAAAGCAGACGGTAGTGTTTGCATGAAGGCAGATTTTGGCTAAACATTAGAAGAATCTTCCAGATGGTGTGAAATATTTGTCAGTGGAACAGACTGCCTCAGGAAGTGGAAGACAAATATCTAAGTGAGGGTCGATAGTGGCCATCTGCCAAGAATGGTGTATTCCATCCTGCTCTGTAGACCTTGAATAGAGCGGGAGTTGGAAATATGTGAAATCCAGGCAAGTTCTGAGTTCAGGTTCCCACCCAGTTCATTATGGATCCTTGAATGGGACACTGTAAGCCATATCAGTCTATCTTTGGGGGAGTAAAACAGTGGACTAACTGGGGGTGATGATGGAAGTCATATGGCATGTCTGGGGTGGGGGGAACTAGTTGGACAAGAGTGCTCGATGCACAGCATTTATCTCTGTATTAGAAAAATGGGATTCAATGATGCAGAGGACAGTCAGGGTAACTTTGGCAGAGCTCCTTAGGATGCTTGAATGTGGCACTTGGATGGCTAGCATTGCCACACTTTCGGGGGGGGGGTGGGGGAGAGAATGGGAACGGTTCTTGCTCAAAACCCCTTTTGCCAACAGCCAGCCCAATGTTAGACAAAGTGAAGTATCTGTCTCAGAGAGCAGATGCTAGAGAAGGTGAGGAGGGGCAGCAGTGGCAAGCATCTGTTCAGCTATTCGCCATCCTTAAGTTAGCCTCCTTTTGTCACCTGTTTTGGAGAATGCTGCCCTGTTCCCTGTACGGTTCTAGTGCCAGTTTAATTAGCTTCTGTATATATCGTCCACAGTGGCCTTGTAGCTAGATCGCCTTAAGTTAGCTAGTCACCTGTTTTGTGTGTGCCAGTTTAATTAGCTTCTGTATATATCGTCCACAGTGGCCTTGTAGCTAGATGGTGTGGTGTATAAATAAATAAATAAATAAATAAATAAATAAATAAATAAATAAATAGGAATTGGCATGAGTAGCACCATGATGCCCTTTGCCTTTTCATGGAAGGAAGGAAGGAAGGAAGGAAGGAAGGAAGGAAGGAAGGAAGGAAGGAAGGAAGGACGTGCACTGCCAAGTTGATTCTAACTTATGGCACCCCTTGGTGGGGTTCCCTAGGTATAAGGATTCTGGGTGAGAGGGAGGCTGGGGCTGTGTAGCTAGCCCAAGGCTACAGAGGATGACTCTTCTCCAGTGAAGCACACTGGGGAACTGAACTCTTGATGACTGGCTCACTGAGCTATGCAGTCAGTTATCTTATGCCTTGGGCAGTCAAATACAGTATCTTGAATTTCTTCTTCTTCTTCTTCTTCTTCTTCTTCTTCTTCTTCTTCTTCTTCTTTCTTCTTAGTCTTCTAGTAGTCTTAGTCTTAGTTCTAGTAGTAGTAGTAGTAGTAGTAGTAGTAGTAGTAGTAGTATAACCTTAGCAAGCTAGCTTTTCCTCAGAAACAGCAAGATTAAGGTTTGAAGAATGGAACATGCTGCCCCAGAGATAGAAACAGGCATCTCTATATTGCACTTCTGCTTTTGTGTCTCTACGTATTTCATTTATGTGGTTATTTTAGAAGAGCAGATCAAAAATAATAGAACCCAAGGGACTAGCCTGAAAAGATACCTACTGGCTGGTGCAGAGAATGCAGTTCCCATGTTCCAGTGGATCACTCCTAACACTGTCTCTTTCCGTAGGGCTTCCAACAGCATACACCCCAGCATTCAGACTTCTTTAGCGCTAGGGACATGCTGCATTTTTCTATACAGACAGCTCACAGAATCTCTAACTTGGTTTCAATTTTTTAAAGAAGTATCCTCATTTTAACACTGTTTGGGAGCCAGACCCACCCTAAGCTAAAGTATACCCCTCCCCCTGGAAAAAAAAGAGAAAGAGAGAAAAAAATCTCTATATACAGAATAAAGAAACCACATTACCCCTTGTCTTACAGCATTAAAATGGCTGCTTTGAAAAATCCTAAATCCCAGGTGGAACTGAGGTGTTGGTAGAGACATATTAACAAAATGAAACAAAGTACTGTACTGTACATTCGTGAACTGTTCAAAAGTTTAACTAGGCGTAGTCTTTAGATTTCAATGCTTATTTATTCTGGCAGAAAATCCCCTAACATAGCTGCATTTTCTGACTGGCAATGTTTGAAAAAGGATTTAGGTGGGAACAATCTATAGAATAAATATAATGTAAGATTATATAAATGGAGAACACCATCTTGCAGCTTTGTTTGCCTGCTTGTTTTTCCCTCTGTCAGAGCTGTGGGATTGTTGGACTGTTATTTTAAATAATACAAGGATAAAAATCCAACTGCAGCATCATCCATTCTGTGGAGCATTCCTTGTGTTTATTGAAGCTTTGGTGTGAAATAAAAACCATCCCTTAAATGGTATACAGTATATTCATTATCTCTAATCCTAGCTTTCCCCTGCCTAATTAATGCCGACGGATGCTTGGCTACCTTTGGAGTTCTGCTGTTTATAAAGATGAACCCTTTCTACCACTGGTATAGTTGATAGCAGTCTTTTTCATTAATCTGACCTGATGGTGGCTTATTAATTCCACAGAGGGCAGTTGAAAGGAGGGCCCTTTGTGTTTCGCTGTTACTCATGAAGTTCTTGAGTGAGCTTCTGCTAGAGATGTGTGGTCCCAAGGGTTAAATGGTCTGCCTGGAAGTCCCTTCTTCTTTCAGCTACTTGACATCCATTCCTTTTTCTCGTCTAATGTGGTATTCACAGCAGTTCCTGAGTATCTAGAGCAGGGGTCCTCAAAGTTTTCAAACAGCGGGCCGGTCCACCACCACCCAGACACCACTGGGGGCCGGATCACAGTCCAAAAGCAGCTGCGGAGGCTGGCTTGCGAGGGTCTCACTCGTCATCTTCAGGCTGGTGTTCTGGCTTCTTTCTTCTTGAAGCAGAGGGATCTCAGTAGGGGTAGGTGGGGGGTTGCAATTGATCCCAGGGGCCGGATTCAGGACCTTGGGGGGCCGCATCCGGCCCCGGGGCCTTAGGTTGAGGACCCCTGATCTAGAGACTTCAGGGAGTGAGGAGGTCTAAATGCTTGGTGCAGAAGAAAGAAGAAACACCAACAGGGGAGCGGTATCAGTAGAAAGATATCTAGTCCCATGCACTCCCAGACACATTTGGTGGGGCCACTGTGAGATACAGGAAGCTGGACTAGATGGGCCTTTGGCCTGATCCAGCATGGCTCTTCTTATGTAACACTGTGGCTTTCATTAGCCTCCTGATAATTGGATCTGCCTAAGAAAGGAGTTGTGATTCTTCTTTTACAGCTTTGCTCCTTATTCATTTTTAAAGTGTGTCTTGTGCCTTGAGCTGTTTACATTTTGTCTTTTCAAATCTTTCATCATGCAAATGTTTTCTTCCAAAAAGGTAACTAAGATTTCCTCCCAATAATGTGGCACTTCTGAGACAGCTAACGATTTAAAATGGCTGCTGAGATAACCCACCAGGCAGTGATGAGGCCCCCATTGGAAAGGAATGGCGTAAGAGTGCAGTAAGGTTGTCCCATTTATTTCACTGGAAATCATCTGGGTGGGTTGTGTCCGGAATTGTTGAACTATATATATATATATATATCTCAGTGTGTTCATGTCTCATGTCGCCCCAGGATATTCTGGGGTAGCAATTTGCCAACTGCTATGCAGCCCTGGTGCAATTCCATTCAAGCTGTAATTGTGTGTACATAGATGTAACAAATGCTTACTGTGGTGTGTAGTAGACAGAGTGGTTGATTAGGTCTCAGCAGAACTGAGTTCAAATCCCTGGTCATCTGTGGAAACTCAGTGAGCCCAAGGTGGAAGAGGTACCTTCCTTAAATACCTCATTTACCTGAAAGTCCTGTTAGGGTAACGGTAATTGCATATAACACAAATATACACACTTACCAGTGAGTAAACCCAATTTGCAGGACTTACTTCTGAGTAGCTATTCTGGCTGGATAGTTTGGTAAGTTAAATATCTGGCTGCTGAGTTTGTTCTCCTGAAGAAGCTCCAGCCTGTGTGACATTGGGCAAGCCATACAGTCCCAGGACAACTCCAGAAGAATGGACTGGCAAGCCATTTCTGAGTATGTATGTATGTATGTATGTATGTATGTATGTATGTATGTATGTATGTATGTATGTATGTATGTATTTATTTATTTATTTATTTATTTATTTATTTATTTATTATATTTCTTTACTGCCCATCTGGGAACGAGGCCACTCTAGGCATTTACTTCATACCTAGAAAACCCTGGAGGAGGTTGCTGGAAGTCAGAATTGACTTGAAAGATACTATATGTACAGGCTGAGCTGTAAGAGGAGCACAGGGCTTTAACCCAGATAACAGAAATTTAGAGCATGCAAACATTTTATGTTGGAAGGGCACAAATGTGTCCATCGGAGTCTCTGCTGAAAGGCTTGTGAACATGCCCGCTCTGAACACACAATTATTGTATTTTTTTTTCCTATAAGACACCCCCATGTATAAGACGATCCCCCACTTTCCCAACCCCAAAGTACAGTTTTGTAACTGCTGCGCTCCTTGGCTTACTTCCGTATATAAGACGACCCTCAATTTTTAGTCTATCAATTATAGACAAAAATATAGTCTTATACACATAAAAGTACTGCATGTCTAGCTGCTCCTTTACAGGACAAAAGGAAACATAAAATGGGCAGACTCACATTGTAACCAATATGACTGTTGTGTGTCCAGGCCCCCTCTCCATTCCTCCATCCCTTCCCTCTACGTGTATGTCTCAAACAACTTGACAAGGCAGGTAAGTTCCATTTGCTAGCTACAGCTGCCCCGCATTGTGCCATTAACTGGCTATGTACAGTATAATGTGATAATTTTTGACTTCTGATGGAGAAAGCTGTGACTCGTCTGGCCCCAGTGGCACCCTCTGCACAAAGGAGGGAATTGTCCTCAGACAGAAGGAGATCTTGAGCTCCCCAGGGATAATCCAAAGGGTCTCTTCCAGCTCTGCAGTTCTAAGATTATTATTATAAAATAGGGTAGGGGTAATAGGCCAATTAACAACGCTGCATCCTTAGCAGTGCAGATACATTACAGGTCACCCGCTAGTCTGCAGCAGCAAAGCAGAGCAAAGTGGCTTTAGCGCGTTCTCAGAAGGGAAGGGAGGTTATAGGGTCTTTTTGTTCTTTGTGTGCTGCAGCTTTTGAGATGGTAATGGCTGGCACCAGTGGAGCAGGTCTTTTTAAAAAGAGCCCTTCTCCTGACACAGACAATGGTTTTCTTCTCAAGACGGTCTCCAGTCCCTCCGAGGGAAAGAAAAGAGCATCACTGCAAAATGAAATGGAAGTTATGAGAGGAGGGAAGGAATAGGGAGAAGGATGTAGTGGAGGAAAAGAGCCAGAAGACCTTCTCCCTGTGTGCCAGCCATCTTCTTCATGGAAAACAAGTTTCACTAGAAAGAACTATAAGACTACTCCTAATATGCCCTTTTGTTCCCGAGAAAGCTTTCAGCCGAATGCACAGCACCTATGAGAAGTAAACATTTGTGAACCAAGACTAAGAAGCCAGTGGGAAGCAAAATTGGGGTCTGTTTCAAGGTCATCTCCAAAACAGGGCATGAAATCCAAACA
Source organism: Phrynocephalus guinanensis (assembly GCA_037367245.1). Classification (NCBI taxonomy): domain Eukaryota; kingdom Metazoa; phylum Chordata; class Lepidosauria; order Squamata; family Agamidae; genus Phrynocephalus; species Phrynocephalus guinanensis. The sequence goes on from CM074732.1 coordinate 86,980,615, forward strand.
TGGCATGCTACACACCGAGAGCGTGGGTGTCCACATAGCATAATCGGTGCCGTTAACCACCCTCTCAGCTGTGCCTCCTTTGATGTAATACACCGTGAACCTCAGTTAAACAAAACCACAGCACCTGAATCCTCCAAACCAACAAGAGACACTTGAAGCTGCTCCAGCTACGGCTTAAAAAGGACGATAGTGGAATGAAAGAATCCTGGATTCATTCACAAATATTGTATTGGCTTTTTTTAAAAGGTAGGACTTCAGGATCTTAGCCTGTCACTGAAGCATAAAGCCACCCTTAGATGGATCTTGGCAGGAGGTGGGGTATCAGTGCCTTGGGCTAGAAGACTGTCTAATCTCATAAATAGAACTAGGTTGCTTGATATCAGACTGTCAAATGCCATGCATCTCATATTGCTGTTCATGTATTTTCTGGTCCCATGCACCTCAGTACAAACCTTGAGAGCGGTTTAAAGAGAGGTAGGGAGTTCTCCATGAATATCCTGGACACCATAGACAAATGTATGAGGGCCTTCCTCAGATAATTAAACATGTGGATATATTTGATCTTTCAGACGTTGGAAATTTTGGCCTTGTGTTCAAGATTAATAGGCGTAAAAGATAGGTGTTATTTTTTTCAAATAATTATTCATCCTGTTGAAGTCTGAGACACACGTATAAGAAACTCATTCTCTGTGGATCGTAGTGCAGCCATAACAGTACCATCCAGACACGGGAGAGAGAGGGAGAGGTTGAAAGAGAGGCAGCGAACCTCAGCATTAGCAAAGGCAGAAAATCAAATATTAAAATATATAACAAATATTAAAAACGCCTAGTGGGCATTGAGCATACTCGATGGGTGCAAAATACCTACTGTTTGTCTGTCTTATCTATCTGTCTGCCTAGAACTCCCAACATGAGCACATGAGGCTGCAGCCATGTGTGGCTAACTTTACTTTTGATTTCTATTGACTTTAAAAGTTTATTAAATTATACTTGCAGAATCTCTTATTATTGGCCGCCACCGATCATAGTAGCCTCATCAACCTCAGTGATTGTAACAAGATTCAGAATGTCATCCAAAATGGGGATTGGGTGGCTAAAGTCCTACATGTGGATTCAGTGTCCATTTGAGAAGTAGCCCAAATGCTCACCACTGAGGTTGTATTAGAACGTTCGCTGAAATGATCTCAAGGCAGGAGATTGGCCTTTTTTTCTCTGAATCAGGCCGGTGGCAGTGCATTTTCTTGTCAGCGGATGATTGCTTTTTGTGCAAGCAATCATCCACTGGGAAGAAATCCTCTTTCATTTAATGGAATGGCAAGAAAGCTGACCCGGTAGCCACTTTCTGCAGGCAGGTACCTGTATGTTAAAACAGGGCACTCATCTCCTCCAGAAGCTGCTCTTTGGGGATACCAAAGGGGTCTCGGTCACCTGTTCAAGGCCAAACCAGAAGCAAACAATGAGCATCACAGCAAGGATAGCTCACAACACCACATGGCTGCTGGGAGGTGGGGGAGTGTGTCGTTTTCCAAATATTATTGGACTACAACTCCCATCAGCCCTAGGCTACATAACTAACTGGGAGGGATTGCAGGACATTTTTAGAGCTGCATGTTCATTACTCTCTCCTCTGTCAGTTGCTTTAAAAATACATTGGCAATGCAATGTGTGTATTTCCTATTTTCTGGACAACAACTATAACCAGTGAGTGTGAATAATATTTGTTCAGACTTTTCTCTGTGTAATAAGACGAAACCAAAGATGAAGAATTCACATCTAATACAGTACATCAGGTACAGTCCATTCATTATCAAGCCAACTGTGGCCTCTTGTTGTGTAACAAAGTTGAAGAACAAACCAGGAACTGGGCAAAGCTGAATGCTAGTTTTTTTTATTCCTCTTTGTTGCAATACTGGGTCTCTGTAATGGCAGGAAGTGCAACAAAATGGAATGTTTGTTTTTCTGGAAATGAGGACAGCGTATATTTGAGGCCAACTCCTTACACACAGTCCTTTCCATGTGTATACAAAACCAGATCATTCAGTGAGTTGGAGCACTAGGTAGTCAGGTGTTCAAGCCAGCCTTTGTGTTCTTGGGCAGGTAACACAGTCACAGAGGGGCCCCCAAAGGACAGGAATAGAGAACCACTTCCAAGTTCTTGGTACCTAGAAAACTTTGGAAAAGGTTACCAGAAGTTGGGACAGACTAGTGTACAGTTGGCGAAAATAACATTTTGAGATGAAGGTACAGTACATTGAATTGTCATCCAAAACATGCTTGACCTTGTTTCCCTGTATTTGTCATGTATTAGTACAGCTAATTACTTTGCATCCTAAAGCCAGGAGGCATTGTTTCTAGATTGCTGACACACAATATTGACGGAGCTAACCACTGCATTCTTTCATGCCGACGTTGTAGAAAAGGCTAGTGGATTTGTTTTGTGGATTTTCTTAGACATCTTCAAGTCAAGAACCTCCAGGGGATCTGAATTAAAGCTCTCCAAGAGTGCTGAATTCAAGTACAGTAGTTTAAGGTTTAAGAATGCCTCGCTTAACCAAAAAAAAAAAACTGTTTAAGAGAAGAAATTATTGGAAATGGGGATGCCTCTGTTTAAGAATGATCCACTTTATTTTTTTTTGTAAGGCATTAAAAGTTGAAGTGTGATGTTTGCATGGCGAAAAGAATGGGGATGCCTCAGTTTAAGAAAATGAAATGCCCCAGTTTGCCCATTTTTCTGACCTGCAGAATGGATTAATTGGCTTTCAGTACATTCCTATGGGAAACCGTGTGTCGGTTTATGAAATTGTCACAATACAAAATGGCCTGGAGAATGAATTAATTACTTAAACTGAGGTACCACTGTACCCCAATCCAGCTATGGATCAATGGTGTGAAAACTGGCTCTCTTGCATATACTGTATACATAGGTTCATGTGCCATCACATACACACACATCTGTTACATATGGGGTTTTGTAGTCTAATTCCCCCCACCAAGGTTGTGAACTCATAGCCCAGTTAGCATCTCTCAGCTGTTCAAATATAAAGTGAAAGGTGATAGATTTATATTCTCTCCTTAATAGGTTTTCTATGGTAAGGAACAAGACAGAGGATATGGGGAGAGGGGCACGAGGGTTACAAACAGAAGGCAACAATGGCAACTGGACTTCCACTTGAGGCTTGCATTAGAAATTTAAGCGGGAGCGCAAACATCTCTGAGAGCACAAACCGAGTCTTATACCTCCTCATGGCAACCCTCCCCCCCCCCAATAAAAATTGCCATGCCAAATAAAAGTCTCCTTTGGAAGCACCTTGTATTTCTTATCAAAGAGCCAAGTATGGTCAAGAAATATTTGTGGCTCATTTCTGTCCTGCACACTTTCACTATATCAAGTTGTCACATTTTACAGCCTGTCATTAAGCTGATGCAAAGCAGCTTAATTGTTTATTTGACGACATTGCTCAATATGTGTTGATGAAATTGAGGACCGTGTAGCTAGCTGTTCTGACAGGAACTGTTCCTTGTCATTATTTACAAGGCTTCAGGTGTCTGTTTATCTTCAGTTGTGTTTCTTTCTTCCTGAGAGGCATGTTGCCTCATACCTTCTCGTTAATGCTTTACAGTATGTATGTACTGTACATACCTTTAATTCCCATGGTGAAACCATGGTCAAGCAGCTTGCCCAAATATCAGAAAAGCATATCTGATCAGCCACAGCAACATTCCAGGATAAATCAATATCAGCTACAAGTCATAATTTAAATAGACATTGATATATGCTAAATATTTCACACTATCAAATATATCCTAAGACTGCAATTCCCAAGTAACCTGGGTATTCTTGGACTACAACTCCCAAAAGCCTTCAACACTAGCTGTGCTAGCTGAGATTTCTGAGAGTTGCAGTCCAGGAATATTTGGATTATCCAAGGTTGGGAACCACTGCCATAAAATATAAGACCTGGAAAATTGGTTTTAAAACAAATGACCGTAATAACATGCTGAAGCTGTCATAAGTGAGCAGGCTATGAATTTCGTTTCTAAAGGAGTCTATGATGGCTCACTGTTATCCTGCCAGCAAGCAAAGATTCTTTTGTTCCAGTGGGCTTTCAACAATTGGACGACCGCTGGGAAATGGGGTTTTAATGGACTGGTGCTGGATTTCTTGTTCTGCTGTATTGTTATACGGCTCTTTACTCAGAAGCCCATTCATATTATAGCTGTGAAAACTACCTTATAGCTCCTCTCTGTTTTTATCGGTACCTGTTTTAATCTTGCCATGAGACGCCTCAAGCCCTAGTCCTAGGCAAAAGATGGGATGTAAATCAAATAAAGAAACAAACTAGTTGCAGGGAGAAGGGCAGGTAGAGACGTGTATGGAGTTGGAAGGAGTCAGCGTGACTGATTGTGATCCTGGCTGTCCTATTTGCAGTGGGCTGTGAATTCGACCCTCCTGATGTGGTATTCCTGCCGGCTGAACTGAAAGTGCACAATGGCCCAGAGTATTTCCACCTGCAGCGTACGGATCGCTACTTGCCAGGAAATGCCTCCCTCAGCTCCCGGTCAGAAACCTTCCTCTTCCTCCACCGTCGACTCACAGCGAAGCCCACCATCCAAGCTGCCTACCACCCTTTCACTGCCCAGCAGGTAATCCCCCCCCCCACACACACACACATGGCTGTGATGGGCACCTCTCCCCTCTGTCAGGGATGGGCCAGCCTCTTCTCTTGTTTTCCCCAAAGCTCAGTCTTTCTCTCTTCTCAGGCATTGCCAGCTGAGGACTCCCAATACGCAGACAGCTCTGCAGCCTGGGACATCCGGGCGGTGTCCATCGAAGGCACAGTGTCTCCCTATGAGCCATACACCAGAGTCCTCTTCCACCTCCAAGGGCAGGACTGGATGTCAGAAAAGCCGGCCCTGCCGTGCATCACCCTGCATGTCTTCCACCAGGCCCAGGTGGTCCATCGGGCCTGCCACCTACAGGTGGGTCACACAAACAGTGGTGGTGGCGGCGGCAGCCCTGTACTGGCACATCAGGTGAACTCTTGAGTCCAACAGAGTACATTGTAAGGGGGCTCTCAGTCAGACGTTCTGAGTGGGATGGAAGAGTTTCTTTACCAGACAAGGAAAAGGTACACAATTTGCTCAGAAACGTGAGGCAGAATTTCTTCCTTGGAAGTTTCAACATGAAACAATGGGCCTGCGGTTCTCTCAAATGGTTTAAGAATCTCACTGAGCACGAAACATGTAATACGCCTGCAGCACTATAGAGCAGAGATGACCGTGAGGTGTGTGCAAAGGGAAAACTTCCATATGGCTTTTGTTTTGGATTCTTTTAAGAGGCTCCTCTTTCATTTTCAGGTTCTTTCAGGTACTGGTCCTGTCTGTCGACCTAAAAGGCCCAGATTTTTCAGATTCTTTCATTCAGGTTTTCTCACTCAGGTTTCTGGTGCTAGAACAAATTAAGCCCTGCAGAGCCCTCAAAACTATTTCTAATAAAATTACAGGAATTAATATTAATGGATAAACTTACAGAATCATTGAAAGGAAAGAGTGGAATGGAACATGAATCTCAATGGGGGAAAGTGACGCATTATCTCAGAGAGAAATGGAAAATAAAGAATCAAAATCCGTAATCTAAAAGGTATAAACCAGAGGAAGAATTGCTCCCAATATTGGTAGAGATACAAAATAAAAGTAAAGCAGATTGTTAAACGAATGCAAAATAAAAATAAAGAAAGGTACTATTTATCAGCCTTGTAAGCCGCCCGGAGTTCCCTTGGGAAGATGGGCGGGGTATAAATTTAATAATAAATAAATAAATAAATATTAAAGGTGAGAAGAAAATAAGATGATGAATGATAAGGAAGTAAAACTTTAAGATACGTTGCTTTGTTTTTCTGTTATATGATTATACTGTGATCATTATTTTCTTTGTTTTTTAAAATGAAAATAAAGTTGTTAAAAACAGACAAACAAAAAAACTATTTCTGGGGGAGGGAAGGAGGAGGAGCAGGGACAAGGCAACAGATAATCATCTCCAAAAGCAGGCAACAGCAACAGGACACGTGTGTGTGTGTGCGTGTGCGCGCGCATGTGCGTGCGTGCATGCGTACATGTACTTGCACATGTGTGTGTGTGTGTGTGTGTGTGTACATGTGCCGGGGGAGGGGAATCAGCCCCAAAATGTATGTGGCCAACACTCCTGGTCAGCTTTCGAAGACTCAAGATTGTAGCTTCCTTTATAGGGTAGCGTTGTATTTTATTCCCATTCTTTTTCTTCTTCAGTCTTGCCCACCACCAGATCAGATAGATTTCTGGGTTCACTTAAAAACAAAGGTCTGACTCAGTACAGGTTGCTTTATAGATTCTTACTGCTCAGGGTGGGAGAAGCCTCAAAAGGAGGAAGTGGTATGACTCTTTCCCTGTTATTCCTGACCAGGCTCCCCTGGGTGTGTGTGTGGTCGAACTAGAGCTCCCTGCTCACTGGTTCTCTCCTCCCCCTGTGGGCACCAAGCAGCGCAAACCAGAAGATTCTAACATCACCCCTCTGCGGGCTGAGCTGTACTATAGCCTGGAGGCCATGCTGCCCGGGAAGATACCCGGAGAGTGCCCTCATATGCAGATCCAAGAAAAGCCGCATCCAGGCAGTGAGGGCAACAAGGAGAAGCTGCGTTATGTGGGACCGGTTGATATCCGAGTTATGAGCCCGCCACGGCGCCAGGAAGTCCGGTTGGATGACAACGTGATGGTCCGCGTTCCTGACATGGCCCTGCGCCCAGGGCAGCTCTTTACAGCCACCCTTATCCTGCAGCAGAACTTCACGGCAGACCTGCTGACCCTGCGGTGAGTGGTGCCAGCCAGGCTGCAGCACTGGTGGATTCCCAATATGATTTGCCGGTTCCGATGGGAATTTGTCAATTCCGAGAAAAAAAATGTGAATTACAAGACAAAGTAATCTGAAGGGCCATGCCACAACACAAACAATTATGAATCAGCATTGTAAGTGGTAGTAGTAATAGTATGGATGATGATCAACATCATCATCGTCCTATAATGTTTCCAAGTGTTCAGAATGATTCCATTTTTCTATATCATTCCAATCCTTCAGCCATGGTGGAAGCTAGGGTTGGCAAATATCCACCCACCTGTGGGCTGGATCCAGCCTGCAAAAGCCCCCTGCAGAACTTGCCAACTTCTTTGCTGCCCTTTATTCTGAAAATATGGAGGTAGTGAGGTGGCTTCTGCCAAAGAGGGCAGAGCTTTCCAGGTTTTCCTCCACTCAGTCACCCCGGCCCACTTGTTCTGCAACAAGACTTCAAAACACTTCACCACAGATGGCTTTTGAAAGTCCTCCTCGAATGGCATGGGGGCATTTTCAGGGTCATTGTTGGGCAAGTGAACTGTTAGCCCCTGCCCTGCAAAAACCACCCTTCCCCCTTCCTACGGGAGCCTTTTGGAAGGTCCCCATTAGCACCTGTGGTGACTTTTTAACAGCCCCATGGTAGTGACTGAGGAGGAAGAGTAGATGTGTCTGTGGGTATGTTTGTAAGGGGTAGGCAGTTACACTTCAGGTGGTTGATGGTGCTACCTGCTCCTGACATGCAGAACTGGGGGTACTTGCCAGGAAACTAGTTCCGCTCTTGGGCTGGAAAGGTTCCCCATCCCAGTTGTAATAGAAGACAGTGCTCTTCTCTCCTACCATCCCACCCTCAACACTTTAGATGGAGGAAATGGCACTTTGTATGCCCTAATCTTGGCTTAGCTTTGGCCTACAACCTTTGCCTATTGCTGGGCCTGTTCTGCTGAATCCTGCTTGTTTCCACCTTTTATTCCGAGCGCCAATTTGTGGCCAGGAAAGGCAGGATTCCATTTCGTGTCCATACATTTTTGGTACTTTTCATTTCAGAATCAAGGCAAAGAAAGGGCTACAAGTTCTGGCGGCTCGGCTGGCTAGTCCAGAGGCTTGGACTGCCAAGCTGGACAAGTTCAAAGGGGCCAAACACCACACCGCTCTAGTGACCTGTCGCCGTGCCATCGGCAGTGGGTTGGACTGGAGGTAGGTTCTCTCACCTGGACTGCCGTGATCTTGGGGGATGACCCTGTCCTTGGGTGGCTGAAGTTTGGAGATGTGACTCTACTGGACACTGGACAATCATTCCAATGCATGCTGGAGAATGTGGGGGACTCTACCAAAATGTACTCATCTTGAATGAAACTGCAATGTCATATCAGTGCTGAAAGAGTGTCTGATGGATAGGAGGGGGGCAAGAAGGGACCGTGGCCCGTTCTGCAACAATGATGAGAAGTGCCCCAAACATGTTTTATGCCATGGTAACCTTCTCTCATGTGTCTCCTCTATTCGGGAAAAGGGTTGAAAGAGCAGTGGATTGCATGACACTGATTAGAAGTACCCAGAGCACTTCCACCTGAGGTTGCCCAACACCCCCTGCTCACTTCCTCAACAGAAGGAGGCTGGGAGGAGAAGCGCTGGTTGGCTCCAGCTGCATGGAAGTCTCCACCATGCCTTCATGGCATCCCGTCGTCCTCATACCTTTCCTCCTTTGGAGCAGAAGTGGAATGTTTTCTCTGTTTGGTCCCAAATGGCTGGTTTGTTTTCACGGCCACCAAATGGCACAAGCAGATTTGTGTTGAAGCCTTAGTGGAAAAGAATGGTGTGGCAAGAATGTTCTGCTGTCCTGCTGTCCTGCTGTTTCAGTACTACGTCGCTCTCCTTGAGTGAGCTGGGTGCAAAATTGTTCCGGGATGTTCTGCGAAATGCTGAGATCCTTCCAGGTTCTTCTGCTAAGATTGATGACTCCCATTCTCCTCTCCATTTAGAGCAGCAGATTCCCCAGAGTTCCTGTATCTTGATTTTGTGGTGGAAAATAGCACAGGGGGTCTGGCTTCCACCCGCCCCGTGACCTGGCAGGTGGAGTATCCTGGTCAGGATCCTGAAGCTGAGAAGGACAAGATGGTGTGGGAGATCCAAGTATCCGAACGAGATGTGCGGGCCTTGGTTCCGCTGGTGAAGGTGAGGCCTAGAAGCCCTCTGGTCCCCCCCCCCCCATGATCCCTCTCAGCAGCTGCAGCTGCACTACTCTCTTCCTTTCACTGTCTACAGGAACAGGAGATTGTGAACACTGCACTCCTCTCAGGAATCCCTCATTCAGTGCCTGTGAAGCTGGTGGTGGTAGAGACAGGGGGAGCTGTATCAGCGGTGATGGAGCAGATGGGCTGTGAGTCTTCAAACAAGCAGGTCCTGCAGGTGAGCAGCCAGTAAACAGCACACAAAATAGGTTTTGTTTTCTGTGACCCCAGCTTCAAGACCAATATCCACTGGCACTGGCTGATTTTGCCATCAGTGGTTAAGAATAACAGAAAGTCTTGTGGCCCCTAACAAGTTTTATTTAACACAAGCTTTGCAGAATGCAGCTGACATCTTCAGATCTGAAATTTAAACTAAATAAAGGTTGTTGCTCTTAAAGGTTTTGCAAGTTAGATTGGTCTCGTCCTTCTCTCCCCTTGCCCTGAACCTGTTGTGAGTCTTCACTCTATGCCTTACCAACAAATATTTCCCCATCTTGGGGGGGGGGGGAATCCACTCTCCTTCCCTATTTCCTGGGCACCTCACAAGATCTACTTATTCCAGGCAGAGCCCCTTAAAAGATATAGCTACAGTTCTTAGCTGAATTGCCGGGCAGGGCAGGGAAGAGAATATTCACAGTGGGCCTATGATAGGGTCTGTGTTAAGAAATGAGGCCAGGAGAGCTCCTTTTCAACTTGTTCTGTGCCCAGGATTTTGCTGAGCTCTAACGTTGCCCTTGGCGTACTTTCTCTCTCACACTGGCTCACTCTCGCCCCTTTCCACAGGTGTCCGATGTGTGCGATGCAGTCTATGTAGGAGGGAAAGAGAGCCGAGGGGCACGTGGCGTCCGGGTGGATTTCTGGTATCGTCGTCTCCATGCTTCACTGTTGTTTACAGTCTGGGCCCCGTTACTTCCTCTGCGCATTGAACTAACGGACACGTCTCTGGAGCAGGTGCGAGGCTGGAGAGTACCTGGCCCGGCCCTGGAAAGGTGAGTGTTGGAGAATCAAGAATGTCAATGGCGTTGTGTTCACCTCCACCATGGGGAAGATGAGAGTCGGGGAATATGAATAGGGGAGGGTGATAACGGGTTTTCAATTTCCAGATAGTATTTCAAGTTATTAGTCAAAATAATGATACTTGTAGAGCAGAACGATCCAGATTCCTCTACGCAAGTCCAGCCATGGTCTCTGAATGCAATGAATGCAAAACGGAGGGGTGGCTTAGTATAGATGGGATCAGCTTCTGATGTTCACAAAAGGAAGCTGTGAATTACACCCTAGCCTCTTTCAGCGTCCACTGAGCAGCACTTGCTGCAGGCCTTACAGCAGGCATGTCCAAACTTTGGCCCTCCTGATGTTTTGGGCCACAACTCCCAGAATTCCAAGCCTGTATTTCCAATGGCAAAGGACTGTGGGAGTTGTGGTCCAAAACATCTGGAGGGCTGAAGTTTGGACATGCCTGCCTTACAGGATGATTGAGATAATACTCCTAGAATGGCTCTAAGAGACTTAAAAAACAAGTCAGGTATTCTCTTGGTTTTTTTTGCATAGCAGCCCAGCCGAGGCTGAAGATGGTGGAGAGGAAGCTGAGAGGAGAGTTCGCGGCTGCCGGCTTCAGTACCAACGTGCCGGTGTCCGTTTCCTCGCCCATTTTGTAGCCCACCCTCTCGATGGTGGCCGTCACCTGACCTACATGCCAAGCTCTGACTGGCTGTTGGATGTCTCACATCTCGTGCAGAAGCACGCCAGGATTCAGGATCCACGAGTGGCCACGCTCGAAGACGGGAGGGTGGTCATTGGCCGTGAACCTGGCATGACCTCTGTGGAGGTAGGCGGTTGATCTTGTGTGGTGTCAAATGGCTTCCAACCTATAGTGAGCCTAATGGGTTTTCACCGTCTGTGACATGTACAAGGAGTGGTTTACTATTCCCCCTTCCAGTAAACTTCCATGACCAAGGGGGATTCAAAACCCATTCTCCTGAGTACTAGTCTGTCTGTTACACCATGCTAGCTTCTGGTGGAGGTATGTAGCCTGTAGAAAAAAAAGGTGAGGCTGAGTTTCTTTGTTACTCTGCATGATTGTAGTGAGAAGTTTCCCGGACGTGGGGTAGTCAGCTGTGTATGGCAGAAGGGATTGTTTTGGGAGGCTGGGACTTGTCTGCTTTCTGTGTACTATGAAGGTGCCTTGTACATTCTGCTTTCTTCTGAATAATGGAATATTGGAAGGCAATGGTAGTATCCTGGGGAAGGGTGGAGTGATGGGATGCATTAACTTCTGTGAATAGATGCCTATGCTTTGTGCACAGCTGAGAGAGATGAAGTGATTGGATCTGGGGAGGGAGACTGAGATGAAAGAGAGGTGGCTCAGTGGGGCTCAAAGAGGATTGGCGTAAGTTGTGTCAGATGTCCGGATATTGTGAAAGAGAGCATAGTGAACATGGGCGCAGGAAGGCTAAGAAGGTAGGTGATGAAGTTGGGAATAGGGATGGGCATTTTGTTTCGGAACCAGTAGGTTATAAAACGAACCACACGAGCCCAGGTGGTCCTCGGAACCTGCTGATACACGCAGATCCAATTACTTTGCCTTTCACTGTCTCGTGCAGGGTTAAAATCCAATGAGGAAGCACCCTGCAACGTCATCTTTCCTGCTTCATGCTGTTGACCAATCAGGGAGGGAGGCGGGATGATGCCTGTCCCTGCACAGCTCCTGATTGGCCAGCATCACAGATCTAGCACAGATGACGTCGCAGCATGCTTCCTTGTTGGATTTCAACCCTGCGCGAGACAGATAAAGGTAAAGCAATTGGATCTGCGTGTATCAGCCACTTTCAAGGACCACCTGGGCCCACGTAGTTCATTTCGTAACCTACTGGTTCCGAAACAAAATGCCCATCCCTAGTTGGGAATTTTACAGAAAGATATGAAGACCACTAGGCCACAAATGAAGTCACTGGTTCACAAACATTTTCAGCATATCTGTTATCAGGCACCTGTTGGGAAAGGAGCTTCTCTGCTTGGTTCTGGTTAGATAAGGTGGTAGAATAATAAACAATATGGGCACAAGCCTTGGGTCCTTTTCCAAGGAGAAAGGTGGGGTAAAAATACTCTATAATAAATAAATAAATAAGTCTCCATTTGAGGGTCATCACGTCTTGTCTGTTCCTGGTTCAGGTGCGTTCCCCCGTATCTGACTCTATCCTGGGAGAACAGACCCTGGTGGTGTCCGAGGAGAAAGTCTCCATCTCAGAGGTCCAGGCCCAGTTGGTATCAGGCCTCTCGCTGACCCTCTCATCAGAGCCAGGACACCCAAATATCTTCACTGCCACTTGTCAAGGACTCTCTGCTTTGCGCTTCCTGAAGCAGGTGAGAGGATACTAGAGCTGTTTTGTAGCTTTGTAAGTTGACTGTCAGCCTTTTGGAGCCAAAGAGTTGCTGAATATGTACACCAGAGATGCAGTCTCGATCCTGCTGCAGCCCACTTAAGCTGGGGACTACGGGAGATGTACAGCTGCCATCAAAACTGGACGCTCCCGAGTGTTCTGCTTCCCACTTTGCTATAATCTAGTAATACACACATGGGAAAACACATTCTGGCAGCATTGGTTAAAGAAGGGGTATGGGAGGTGGGGGGTCATGCGCCTGGGCGTGGCACAGTGAACAGCTTAACTTGACTCCAGTCTGCGGCCATAATAGACGGCGCATATCTGTGGCTCAAAGCCATCTCTTCAAGGGCTCTTAATCGGACCTGGAACGTCCAGTTAGAGCACAACTGCCCGAATAAAGTTGGAGAGGAAAGACCTTTGGGACTGTAGCAATTAACCATGCGGCCTGGGCTGGGGAGATTCTGGGAACTAGTCTACTGAAGTGGCTCCCCCACCCCAAGTCCTGAGTTACACAACTAAGCTCCTGCCACATCAAATTGGTGTGGTCGCCACTTCACTCTGCCCAGCTCTTCATCTCCTCGGTGTGGCTCCTACATCCTGACGCCCACTTTCCTTTTCTCTGTAGGAAGCCGTGTTGAGCCTCTGGCTGGTGTTCACCGATCACACCTTGGCTCCTGTAGAGCTGTATGGCTGGCGGGATGCCACACTCTCGCTTTCTTCTCTCAACCCTCGCGTGGTCTCCGTGCAGCTGGATGAGGAGCAGGCTCAGCCGGTAATCGTTGCCGAGGGGCCGGGCCGAGGTGCTCTCCTGCAGCTCGGCCTGCATTCCCAGGACTCCTGCCGCAAGGGCAAGCACAGGGCCCCTCTGGCCCAAGGCACCGCCTGGGTGGAAGTGAGCTTTGGCCAGCGCCTTCTGACGACAAGCGCCCCGCGGCAGCAGGACACTCGTCTTCATGGGGAGCCCCCCTTCCAGAGGGCAGAAGGGGCCATGTCAGGCGAAGCCGTGACGGTTGCCACGGTGACAGAGGGTGGAAGGGGGCCAAGGAGACGTGGCCCAGGAGGAGCGGGGCCACCGGTGACCAAATTTGAGGGACCTGGTGGGAGCTCCTATGAGGATGCAGAACAGTTGGAAGAAGAGGAGGAGGAAGAGGAAGATGAGATGGTGAAGGCCCCCTCAAGAGTGACCGACCTGGAGATAGGTATGTACGTCCTCCTGGGTGTTTTCTGCCTCGCCATCTTCATCTTCCTCATCAACTGTGTAATCTTTGTCCTTCGCTACCAGCGCAAGGAGCTTCCTGATGCCGGGCCAGGCCCAAGCGCTTCCACCCAACAGCCTCACAACTGGGTCTGGCTGGGCACTGACCAAGAGGAGCTGAGCCGGCAGCTGGACCTGCACCGCCCTCCCTGCAAAGACCAGCCCCGGGACCCTTCCCGCCCCGGCGAGAGATGCTCTTGTTGCCGCACAGGGCCTGAAGGGAAGATGGAGGCTGGGCCCCAAGAGAGCCCAGCTCCTCTACTTCCAGGGCCAGAAACCGAAACCTTGCTGGTTTCTGGCGGTTCCTTGGCCTCGACGGCCCAAGGCAGCCCCGCCCTGACCACCACGTTGTCTCGGAAGAAGGAGGGCAGGGAGGTGGGCGGGCGGAGGAAGCGGGTGGAGTTTGTGACCTTTGCCACCCCTCCTGGCTCTGCTCCCAGCCCCCCTGCCTCCGCGCCGGCCGTTCAGTCCATCCTGGTGGCCAGCGAAGACGACATCCGCTGGGTTTGCGAGGACATGGGGCTGCGTGACCCAGACGAGCTGCGCAGTTACATGGAGAGGATCCGGGGCAGCTCCTGACCTCACGCGCAATCACCCATACCCACCGCGACAAAACAATAAGGGATCGGCACCATGGATCCTCCCTTGGGTGCTCTCCTAGGGCCGCTATCCAGCTGGTCTTGCTACCTTTTTTTAACCTTTCAGAGAGGGGCTCCACACAACCAGCCTTGGGATGCTGCTGTGCTATGGGGGGGGGCGAGGGAGCTGGGCCAGATATACTCCTGCTGCTCTCTATGTTAGAGATCTCCTCCCTTGGCTCTGCCACGAAGCCCATTCCCTTTTCATTCTGGAGAGGGATTTTTACGGATCAGGGTCGACCCTCTCCTGTTTTTCTTTCTTTCTCTCTCTCAGTGGAGGTAGACCACTCCCTCCTTGGGAAATGGAGCTCACGCGTGTCCGCGTGGATTCTCCCCACCTGCTGTGCCACAAGAATGGTTTCATGGGGGTGCAGGCGAGAGGGCAGCCAACTGGTCCACAGCTGCATATATTGCCAACTGTGATGTGCTCTGGGAGGAAACCCAGGGGGGGGGAGGCTCTTCCAGGACCTCCCTTATTGCTTTGACTTTCATTGCCAGTTTGTGTCCATTGTGATGGTTTTAACAGCGAGTGTCCTTCCTTCCTGTGGTCTCCTGAGCCTGAGGCTCTTCCTTCCCGCTAACCTTGCCCTTTCCCTTGCCTTCCCTTCAAAGCTGGTCAAAAGGCAGGGAGCACCAGTGAGCCTTGGCTGTACCTTTGCCACAGCGGAGGCCGCCAGCCCCGGCTGCGTGCCCGGTGTCCTTAACAGTTTTTGTACGATCGCTCACATTTTATACCTGTAGTATTTGGGAGGCTGCCAAGCAAGTCCTTTATTTATGGAAGATTTTTAATTCTTACATTGTTAAAAAATGAAATAAATAATAATTTAAAAGAGAAGCAAGCGAGGGTTTGGTTGTGTTGTGCTTTGTGGTTCCGTGTGAGCTTTCTTTGTGACAGAGGAGCCTGTTTAAGACACCTGCCAAGAGGGTGGAAATTTGCTTTTATGACCAGAATTCCACAGCCAACATCATCACAAGCCAGGTTGCCTTGTGTCTCCAGGAGTTGTAACCGCAGACAGTACCTTCTGGAAGCGACCCTGCTCTTTGCCCAAAGGCCAAGAGGCGCTGGACCTGCAGCACTTGATGCCATGAAGGCCAGACACCTAACAGATGATTTCACCTCTTTCTTGCAACTTTTGCAGCTTTGATACCTAACCAACGGTTAAATGCAAATATTTTATCACTTGGTAGAACCATCAGTGCAGTTCCTGGGTCTCTCTCTTCTTTGTCATTAAAATGAGGCAAGGACAACTTCTGGATAAGAGGCAAAAGAGGATTGCACTTGGTGCCTGTTGAGGTTGCCCAGTAGGGAACTGAAAAAAATCACCCCTGAAGAGGACCTGCTAGAGACATGGGGTCTGGTAAATCGGTACCATGCAGGAACCCAGCTTCTCAGGGCTCAGTAGTGCACACCGAGGGCTAGCATGGGCAAATGTATACTTAAGTTGGAAAAGTTCTTGGACTACAGCTTTCCCAATCTCCCTGGTCAGCACAGCCCATGGTCAAGCTCTGCTGAATCAGTGCTTCATGACGTAGGCCTCTCTCCTCAGCCATATGCCTCTGAGGCTGACTTTGAAGATGTCTGTTTCTACCACTAACTCCCAAAGTGGCAAGAGTATTTGATTATCCCCCTCCCTCCTTTTTGGCTGCCATTCAGAAGGGGCACTTCATATCCCACCAGTGTGTCCTTGTGCCTGGAATAATAGCTCTACAGAGGAATTTCAGCAAGCGTAGCTTTCCCCATCTTACCATATCATGCTGTCCCTGTTGTCAGGATTCTCTTCTACAAATATCCAGGTGATGGGAGCTCCTGCCGCCTCCTCTCTTGCAGTCATGACCTTTTTTGTTGTTGTTTTTTGCTTTTTTGGCTACCACAGACCTTCTTGTCTCCTGTCGCGCCTCAGCCCCTATAAACCAGATTATCCTATATCATTTATGGCTTGATTTCATCTTGCCAAGGAACAGTCGAAAACTGGACCCGCAAGGAATTTGTGCCTAGAGTCTACAGACATCTTGTCAAACATGAGATGTTTCTATGGGGAGCTTGACCTTGCTTTCCATTTTAAAAATTCATCAAGACCAGGAGGAGAGCACATGCAACAGATTGAAAACTTCCAGCTGGGATATAAACCAGTCCCACTGATACATTTATTCTGATCCAGACTGAAGCACTGCTGGTGTTTTAAAAACTAAAATATTCAGTAACATGTTGGATCTGCACATGCTGAAGGTCTTCTGCACCATTTACATTTTAAAAATTGGCTTTTCTCTTTTGTGAATCCCCCCCCCATTTTGCACAGATCCTTCTATTCTTATTATTTGCATTCCACAAGGAACACTAAGTTTCCTTTTCCGACCATGAGAAGACTCACTTGAGCTCTTAATCAAATTATATATATTATAAATACATTTAATGCAGACAGGCTTTCATTTATGATTAAAATTGGTTCAATCCAGAAACACACATGGACAGTTTTCAACATGTAAAACATGTCCCTAGTAAAACATGTCAACATGTAAAACATGTCCATCCTTTTGTTTCCTCCACATGGAAGCTATCATGAACCTACACAACATGATGTATATGTAATAATTATGTACTCCACAAATATGAGGTCCACAATGTTTAAATGCAGAAAAATCCACACCCACAGAAATCGGACAAAGGGCATTGTTTTCTTTAACTTTGTTTTAGTTTTGCTATACATTTTGTCATATTTCTGTTCACAGAAGAGAATAATATGGGTCTTTCTCATGCCGGATCACTTGAGGAAGGATGTGCTATTGATAAAACGCTTGCTGCCATTGCGATCATCACTAGAAATCTCCACCTGTTGCATCCATTCTGGTCTTGAAGTGAAGCAAAATCACGGTTTAGGGCAGACATGTCCAAAGTCAGGCCCGGGGGGTCAAATGCGGCCCGTTTTCAAATTTCGAGCAGCCCACAGCCTCTTCTCCCCACCGGCTCAGCCTGTCAGGCATCCCCACCAGTTGGCCCCTCCCCATACCAGATAGAGATGTCAACTTGCAGTTTACGGTTTGCCTTTCCTCCCTGCCTCCGTCCATCCCCCCAGCTATCTGCCCAGCCTACCTGCCCCTGACTCTGTTGCTGCAGTGTCCTCACCACCTCCTTGCATGTCCTAGAGCAGTGGTGGCAGACCTTCAACGCTCCAGATGTTTGGCCCACAACTCCCACAGTCCTTTGTCATTGGCAGCAGAGGCTTGGAATTCTGGGAGTTGTGGTCCAAAACATCTGGAGTGCCAAAGGTTCGCCACTGCTGTTCTAGAGGCTTGTGAAAAGTCCGGGCTGGGGGCCAAATGCAGCTGAATGGTCAGTCCCCGCACATGTTCACCTCACCAATTCTGTCCCTCCTTGCAAAAAGTTTGGACACCCCTGGTTTACGGGATTATTTTAAGAAATCTCTGAGGCAGCCCAAGCATTCTTGCTGCTTGAGGTGGGAAAGAGTGCACGTAAAATCCCCTTCTGGGTTATCCTAGATCCCGTAACATTGCACTTGTGCGCTCAGCATGTACATTCTTCCTGTCCTGCCAGACAGCCGGGCATCCGTCCTCCAGGAGTGCAGTAGAAAGAAAAAAGCCAAAAAAGGAGGAGTAGGTGAAGTTGTATAACATGGTAGTACTGTAGCAAATGAAATGGCAACAGTGATGGAAGCACCTGGCCTGCATAAAAGAGAAGAGGAAAAAGCAGCCACATGTCCCCAGGTGGGACATGTGCTAGAAAGCAGTGCTAGAGAGCTAGCTCCTTGCCGGGGCTGCGAGGTGCAGGCCACATGCCTGCCTCCTCTCCCTTCTTCATTTCTGAAGGCAGATTTTGCTCCCAACACTGTCACCTACTTCACTCCTGTTACTATGATTATGCAACTTTCATGTTCCACAGCTGTGCCACCTTCTACCTGACAGCAACAGTGGTTCCTACTGTTGCTACTGCCACACTGTTGTCCTCAATGGGTACTCTTTTTGGCAGCCAAATCAGGCAGCTGTGCACCATGTGCCCCTGCTGTGGTGGCTCCTTCTGGGGCAGAAGAGTCTGGAACCTGCCACCCCACCAAAGCCTGAGGTGATTCCCTCAGCCAGTAGAAGTGTTAGGATCAACCCTCAGAAATCTCCACTGGGACATAAGGATAGGATACCCTCTGACACCGGCATTGGGTCTGTGGTGTTTAATTGCCCCCCAACCCCCTACTAGGCCGCAGAAGAAATTATCCCTTGACATTTTTGTTGGATAACAGAAGGATTCACTTAACTGGGACACAATGGTATATAGCCTTAAAGGATTTTGGGCTTGCAGGTGCCCAAGGCTCTGTTATGCAACTCATGGTTTCTGGAAGGAAGATGTTAATACAGAGATGCTGCCTTGAGTATTTTGGCTGCATGTGACCTGTCTTTTCCCCACTGTCTCACATCCTGTACATAGGATTGGCCTCTACAACATCCTCTCAAGTGAATGCTGTGCTATGGAGGTGGTTTTGGACCACATGCAGAGAGACCTGATCAACACAACCCCTCGGCTCACAGGCCTGAAAGAGGCCAATCAGGTATCTCAGTTGCCCTCACGGTTAGTGCACTGGAGACAGGAGTTTTGCCGCAGACGCTCGTAGCGGATTGAAATCCAGACAAAGAGGACACAGGTAACTGTCTGAATCCCAGCCAGCAGGAAGAAATAATAATCCATTCGGCATTTGTTAATGTTCCCTAGGGAGGAAAAGGGGAAGCCATTAGAGTACAAAATTAGGCCAGCAGTAGAATACCCCTTACCCAATTGGAAACTTGCACCACTCTAAAGAATTACTCTCCTGAATCTTCTGTCTACAGCCATCTCCTGGCAACAGGTACAGTATTCTTGGTCATTCCCTGTATTCCAGGTCTTTCTTTGCCTGCCCTATCATTATAACTAAAGCCAGAACTTAGAAAGCTCCATTTTAAAAATTGTTTGTTCTTATTACTTGTGAAATGATTAAAAACCCATCTGTTGTTATTACTTGTTATATAGTTTAAAGAGTAACTTCTTGCATTACTCATTGCATTATTTTACTCCTTTTTATTAGTTGCATTTTAAAAAAAAGGATTGGCATAAAACCTGGGAAGAAATTCCATCAAAATGCCTCAAAATAAATACTAATGCTTTTTAAAATACCTTTAAAAAGTAAATACAAAACATTTGTTTTATTTATTTAGTTAAAATATTCATATCTTGCCTTTCCTCTAAATAGGATCCAAGCTTCCAGGGATAAACAATATATTAAAAGCTAAAAACAATTATTACAATAGCTGATAAGAATTTAATAAATTATTTAATAAAATATTTCATTTCCATTCTTATTTATCCTCTACCCTTCCTTTTTGAAATGTAATCTTTTCACACCCTCACTGCTTAAAAAAAGATAGCTTGTTACAGATGAAGTATTTGTGATTCCTTTGCTCCCAAACACTGAAGTAGACCTAGAGCATATCTACACTTCACAGTTATTGCAGTTTGAATCTCTAGCAATGGAACACCCACAACATCGGGAGGCAAGCTGTCCCACTGTTTAATGGCTCTCACTGTCAGGAAATTTCTCCCTATTTCCAGGTTGCCTCTCCCTCTGATGAACTTCCACCCATTGGTTCTTGTCATGCCCTCAAGTGCAATTGAGAATAAACCAATGCCGTAATCCCTGTGGAAACCCTTCAGGTATTGGAAGACTGCTATTGTGTGTCCCCTCAGTCTTCTCTTTGTCATGCTAAACATGCCTACTTCTTTAGCCTCCAGTCCCCTTGTCATCTTTGTTGCTCTTCTCTGCACTTTTTCTAAGGGCTCTGTGTCTTGTTTGTATTGTGGTGACCAGAACTAGGGCAGTATAGAGTAGTACTATAACTTCTGTGATCTTGACACTATCCCCCTCTTGATGCAACCTAGGACAGGGTTCATTTTTTGGCAGCTGCAGCACACTGCTGCCTCATCCTTAGAGGGCGATCCACCTAAATCCTTATCACAGGTAATACTGTTGAGCCAGGTACCACCTATCCCAGTGTTGGTGAACCTATGGCACGGATGCCAAAGGTGGCACTTGGAGCCCTTTCTGTGGGCACCCGACATCACCCCTTCACAGCCACCTGTATTCAGTTTAAATTGCTGTTTTGGCACTTTGCAAAAAATTAGTGGGTTTTGAATCACGGTTTGGGCACCAGTTTCTAAAAGGTTCGCCATCACTGACCTAACCTGTACTATGCATCTGGTTTCATCTGCCTAAGTGCAGGACCTTACTTTTCTCACCGTTGAACTACATCTTGTTAGACAGGACCCAGTGTTCAAGTCTGTCAAGATAGTTCTGAATGTTGAGTCTGTCATCCAAAATATTGGCAATTCCCCCCAGCTTTGTGTCATCTGCATATTTGATGGGTTCTCCTTCAATCCCCTCATCAAAGTCATTTAGAAAGATGTTGAAGAGCACTGTGCCCAAGACAGAGTCCTGGGATTTGTAGATTAGTGTGATCCTTATAATTTATTGATGTAGTCAGAAGGAGCACCCTGCCTTGAGCTTATAGAAGAGCATTTCAAGGACCTCACCACAGTACAAATCCCTAGATTCTTTAGCATAGAGTCATGACAAAATCTCAGCATGCTATAAATGTGTGGTGTAGATAGTCTTCATCAATGAGATGTGGAAGTTCAGACTCCATCTAAATCAGGGGTTGGGAACCTTCAGCCCTCCAGAGGTTTTGGACTGCAGCCCCCAGAATGTGACCCAAAACCTTTGGAGGGCTGAAGGTTCCCCAACCCTGATCCAAATGAATGCTCTTGATTTTCCCAGTTTACATCTTCTTTATTTTCAAAGTATAAGGGGGGGGGAATCAAATTGAGGGTCTGTGAAGATTCTCAGTCATCCAGGTGAGTTTATCTGGAAGTTGAGTCATGGCTACTGGACTTCTTTTTTGAGAGATAGAGACGTTTCAAAACTGAATAGACTGATGAAGCTGTTTGGATGAGCAGCGTAACATCTCTATCTCTAAAAAAAGAAGTCCAGTAGCCATGACTCAACTTCCAGATCAAATTTAGGGCTTCTCCTGTGTGAGTGTACATATTGTACATTGCATTACTTACCAAAATCCTCTGGACAGTGCATCCAGCCATTGTCTGGCAGTGAGAGAAGAGTCAGAAGACCAGATCCTAAGAGTGACCCAACTCCAGAAATGAAGAAAAAAAGACCCATGATGGCTCCTTGCATAGACTTTGGAGATTCGGAATAAGCAAACTCCAGCCCTGTGAATGGCAGGATAGTTCAAAGGGATGATTAGCCAGAGGAGGGATGCATTGGCTGTTTTTAAATGGTAAATTTCAATTGTCATTAAAGCAAATATATTTGAAAATAAAGACAAGCCCTGGGGACACATGGCCCTGTCACCTTCCTCCCACTCCTTCCCCTTTTCCATTGTGTGCCAAATTCATTGTGAAGTTCCTGGCTTTAGTTAAACCCCAGTTCCTTGTTGCATCCGGACCAAGAAAGTGTGGTTTGATGAGGGTTAACCAACCAGAATGAATTCTCTTTTATTGCCCACTCCTTTTCCTCCAAGCAATTTTCAACATGGGGTTTCAGGGATGTTTTTCCAAATAGGTATCTCTTCTCTTGCTCACCCGGAATGCTGGCAAATATTTCACTGATTCCAATGAGTAAGTATTGAGGGATTTGCCACCAGATGGAAAGAGGGGCTGCATTGTACACATCCTTCCCAATTTGCTGTGAAATGGTCTGGTTGTTGTTTACATATTCCAGCCGCTTAGTCTCCAGAACGCCTGTTGAAAGAGAGTAGCATTTAAAACCAGTGACAGGGAAGAAACCACACTCCGAGACAGTATTGGACTACAAATCCCATCAGCCCTGATCTCTGGTCATAACAGCTGGAATTGATTGGAGTATACAGGACATCTCGCTGCCATTTGTATACAAATGCAATAAACAAACAAACAAATAAATAAAATACTGTATATCCTACAGAATTTATAAAATGGACTGAAGAGCTCCTGGTTGTCAGGGTTAGGTACATGAGCCGGCAAATAGCAGCAGTGCGTAAAGTACTGAACACTGCAGAGCTCAGATCACCGCTGCAGCTTCAGGCCAATGGGAAGGAAAAACAACAGCATAATATTACACTCTATAAATGTTAGCCAAAATAATGTCAGCAATAAAACCTTCCATCAGTGCATATATGACAGAGACAGAATGCACACCATATACAAAAAGTTTGGCTGACTGTTGTTGTTGTTGTCGTCGTCGTCGTCATCATCATCATCATCATCAATCATCATCATCAATCATCTATTCATAAAAGCTTTTTTTTAAAAACAAGCCAATGAAGGCTTCCTTTAAAATATGCAGTACAATAGTTTTAAAATCAACATAATATCATCCAATTATAAAGTGGCGCCTCTTTACAAGAACAAATTACAGTATAGATATAATCCATTGACCTAAGGGAACTATTTAAAAATCATGCCAGCATCCCAGCAAATGTGCATGTATATGTGGATGGAAAAATAACACGTTGCAAAGCATGGTTCGCTCGCCCCTAGAGAGATAATTAGGTTTTAAATAATGTTATGTTGCACTGAAAGGTATTTAAAAACTGGAAACCTCCATACTTTATGAAGCATTGCAGTCCCAAGGGGAGAGTTCCACCTGAGAATTTTGGAACATGCATTGTAGATCAAAGCCTGGAAACAATGAAACAGGTTGCACATCCCTAGAATTACAGGTCTCTAATCAAACCTGGTTTCTTCCTCTGTCAAACCAATGCGGGCTGGGTGGGTGGTTAATAACCTCCTAAACTTGTATGTTCAATCAAAACTCAAGCCGTCATTCCTACACAACAGAGTGAGTTCAAGTTACTGAGTGTGTGACGCACCGGCTATAATGACAGAGCCAAGGCCAAAGAGCATCCCTAGAGCCATCCTCTTTAACGCCGAGGGCAACAGCTTCCTCTTTGCCAGGAAGGGATCTATGAATCGGTCCTTCAGTGGGACTAGGATCAGCAGAACCACCACATTAGCTAAAAGGAGCCAGGCATCTGGGAGCTTGAGAGAGAGAATGAGAGAGAATGAGAGAGAGAGAGAGAGAGAGAGAGAGAGAGAGAATAAAAGTAATCAGCAGATACTGAAACTACAGTGGTACCTTGTAAAAAAGGAATTAATTCATTCCAAATGAAATTCTGTTAAGCAAATTTTCCTTTATACAAATTTCCCATAGGAATGCATTGAAAACAGGGTCATCCTTACTCATGACCATTTTTATGTTGTACGGATTCGCCCTAGAGGCGATTCTGTTAAGCAAATTTCCTCTATCTCCGGAATTTTTTAGGTTGTACAGATTTTATGTTATACAAACCCTTTGTTATACGAGGGTCCACTGTACTTATTTCTCACTGGCACCTCAAGCAGCTAGGGCTGCCACAGCTGACTTTTGAAAATGGGCTGACACTTTTTTTCTTTTAAAAAGGGTAATATTAAATCTATTTTACTACATATTGCTTTGGGATCCCAGCTGGCCAGAAAGATGATGAGCAATATGTGTAGTAGATAATACAGTGATCCCCTGCCTATCACGGGGGTTAGGGACCTGACCTGACCTGCGATAATTGATAATCCGGGAAATGAGGATGCAGGTCGAGTCAGGCCTGGGGGACCTAGCTGGGGGCTTTTGTACTTACCCCCAGCCTGGCCCTACCCCGAACGGGCCTGTGAGAGCCTTCCCGGGCCTTCTAGAGGCCCCAAAAGGGCCTCCCTGCAAACCGGAAATGACTTCCGGTAAACCAGAAATCATTTCTGAGGCCTTCGACAGGCCTAGAAAGGCTCTCAGAGGCCTCAGAAATGATGTTCAGTGATCCAGAAGTTCACAGGCAGGCCCTTTTGGGGCCTCTAGAAGGCCCAAGTAGGCCCTCACAGGCCTATTTGGGGCAGCTCCAGTCCTGGGGTAAGTATGGGAGGCTTGAAACAGGTCTTTTCCCCCCTTACCCTAGGGGGCCTTTTTCCATATACTGCGGTCCCGCGGTGTAGCGGGACCGCAGTATATGAACCAGGAAAGGGTGGGGGGTCCCTTCCTGGGGTACGGGTGAGTAGACTAGACGGCACACTGACCATGAAGGGATTGCAGGAATGCATCGCCCGATGCCAAAATCTGGCGGTGGACAACCTCCATGGACGAGAGTGGTTGTGCCTTGCAGGCTTGTCACCTTCCTTAAGAGAGAGGACAATGGGAGAGGTAGGTGAAGGTGGTGGACTAGTCCACTTCCTCACATGCTTACTATCCATGCATGAATAAAACCACACAGTCAGACTGGATTGAAGCGGGACTCCAGTGGGAGCATCTATGCCTGGTGACTCGTTCACAGGTCGCCTTCCTCCCATAAGAAAAGCAATCCGCTGAAACTTGGGAACGGATTTTGAGATATGGCTACATACTTTTTTTTAATCCTGTGAATGAGCCCACAGTGCCACGGTGGTGTTAAAATTAAAGGCTCTCTTCCTCAGAAATACATCTGACATATTTTCCGCTCTAATCGAAGGCCCTGCTTATGGCCGTCAAGCTGAATCGGTTGGCAGCAGCCTGGATCAGAAAGAACAGCGCTGCGGGGAAATCAATAGCGTTTCAACACAAGAGATTCTTGTGCAGTCCTGAAATTGAAAGGGAATGAAACCTGAATGGGGCCAACGCAAGCCTCTGAGTCATTTCTCTGGAATCCTTCGCCCGCTCGCTCAGGCAGGCGTGCCCTCCTTTCTCCCATGGCCATTCTTTCCCGGCCACAGCCCCGTTTGTGGCCCAAGGGGAAATGGTAAGCAAGGCCTGGGATCATAAGCTGGAGTCATGTGCCGTTTGTCAGGCGCTCTTCTATTTACAAAAGCCGGGATTGTGCTTGGGGGGTTGGTAAAGAGGAGGAATTTTGTTCTGGCTCGTCAGCCTATTTCTGTTGCATTCTGCGAACAACCTCCCTGTATTCACTATTCAGAAAGGATACTGCTGCCTCTTCTCATTCTTTGCAACACCGGCTCAGCTCCTTTGCGGAGCTCAGAAAGGTAGTTACAAGTTAATACAACTTCCCCTAAAGAAACCGCCTTTTCTTTGTAACTGGTCTGGTGTGGGTGCTATCCCACGTCAGATTTGATGTGGTTTTTAGTTACAAATTATCTGTATTACAAAATAACGTGTTCCCACGGCCATCATGGTTTGCAGGGGGGGACCTGGTAATGCCTACTTTAGCAACTTTTGCCGAGGTTTCTGATACCCAAGAGTTAGGTTGGGAATTTTCTGCCCTGCTACTAAATCTGCATTTAATTATGGGGCAAATGCTAGTGAGGGCGTGAAAACAACGTCTCCCCAAAACCATTCTTCCCAAAGCAGCCCCGCTTGCTCCCCGCACCGGGTTCAAAGGTGGCTAGGGAAAGACCGCAGCCCACCAGTGATGGGAGAAAGGATGCGGTGGTGCCAGCGTCGGGAGTTCCTGAGTGTCCGCAGCAGTCCAAAAGGTAGCCACGTGTGCTCCTCATGCCAGGTTTTAAGGTGGGTGGGTGAAGACAGCAGTCTCCCAACGGATGGCTGCGCGTCGCCCTCAAACTCTCCGTAGGCAATGAGGGAGGGGAGAAGGGCGAACAGGGGAAGACCGGCCATTGGGGCGCCGCGTGGGTGGCGTGGCTAGCCTGCTGACTGGGCAATGCAGCCGCCGGGAGGTTTTCTAAAAGCAGGAAAAAGGGAATCCCCGGACGGGCTACAGTCCCAATCCTCGTGCCGGCCATCTACGGAAACCTGGCATTGGTATGAACTGAGTTATAGGCGTGGGAACAATTGAAATGAGGAAAATAAACCCATGGATGTGGGAACGCTTGAACAACCTTTTCCAATCACATGACCACTGCAAAATATAACCCAGACCTAATCATTACCAGGAACTTTAAGATGTGGGATAGCACCTTAAAAGGTACTTTTCAAAAGAAAGCTGTTTGGATGAACAGCGAAACGTTTCTATCTCTCAAAAAAGAAGTCCAGTAGCCATGACTCAACTCCCAGTTTAAAAAGAAACCTTAATGAATATGTCATTGCTGGTGTGTGCAAAAATTAACATTACCTAATTCCTTTTAAATGGGATTTTAAAAGACATTTTTAATTGAAACTGTTAAAGTTTATGCTAAACAATTTTTAAATAACCATGTGATAATGTGGTGAGTTACTTTTTCAGGACTGCAGCATGCAAAGACAGTAACTCAAGTGTTTAAACTCAAGAACAAATGATAGGAATGAGTTAGATTTTTAAAAAAAAAATAGCTGTCATCCATATTTGAGCTTTACTGCACTTGGGTCTTCTCTGTTATGATAGAAAATATACTGGCCCAATAAGACTTCCTTCACCTTGTGAAATGATAACATCACAGCCCATCACAGCCAGGGAATCTCTTGTTGACTGTGCACTCTTTCCCCAGTTATTTGAGCTGAGTACTATATTGTGTCCCACAACTTACCGTGTAGTCCCTATCTACAGGTGCTGAGAAAATACTGCTATTCAAATGACTATTATCAAAGATGTTGGGGATGAAGAGGTGCAGACCCTGCAGGTAGTAAGTTGACTGCATCTGAAACACAACAGGACAGACGTAATTAAATACATGTTCCAGTGGAAAAATCTCTGCCCCAAGTTAGACAAGGCCTCAAGGTAAAAGCACAGTGGTGGCAGACCTTTGGCCCTCCAGATGTTTTGGACCACAACTCCCAGAATTCCAAGCCTGTATTGCAGTGGTGTCCAAATTTTGGCCCTCTAGATGTTTTGGACCACAACTCCCACAGTCCTTTGTCATTGGCAATCTAGGCTTGGAATTCTGGGAGTTGTGGTCCAAAACATCAGGAGGACCAAAGTTTGGGCACCCCTGCTGTATTGCCAGTGACGAAGGACTGTGGGAGCTGTGGTCCAAAACGTCTGAAGTGCTGAAGGTTCGCCACCACTGGTCTAGCATGACCAGAGGTGGAGAATTTGTGGTCTTCTAGATAGTGTCAGACTGCAACTCCCTTGCCTTGATAACCTCAGCAGCGCTTGACATATGCAGTCTGCTGGTGTTAGGATAAGTCCCAGACAAAATAATGGAGCATCTCTCTTGTAGTCATAGTGTACGCAGGCACACAGAATAATGTATTTGTAAAGCTCAGGAGCTTTTTAAACACAACAACAGCTACACATCACAGACCGCTTAAGTCCCTGACCATTTCGAATGCCCAAAAGAAGCAATTATTGTGTCTTCTCCCTGATCATTAGTTACACATATCGGAGTGCATTTGCATGCTTGCCTGTTATTTTCTTTACCATATTAGCAGAGGTTTCCACCTACACAGTTTCGATACTATTACTTTACCCTTTCCATCAGAAAGCAGTTAGAGAAACAGGAAGAAATCGATCTAGAGGCCATAAGAGAGTAAAGGGAACACTAAAACATGGAAATGAGGCCAATTTATGAGTTATAGTGGGTCACAATAACATGGTGGAAGAGGACTACATCCTTTAAAAAAATCCTTAGCCTTGCAGAATATTCTACACTCCCTGGACTGCCAATGAAGAATGAAAACTAAGAAACCAGGCAGGCCAGTTCCAGCACTAAGGACCATCATGTAGCCACCAAACTGGAGCCAAGCAGATGTGGGAGTGCTCAGTATTTGGATGCGAGTCTGAGTCTGTAGCTGAGAAAAGTGTGCCCCCCTCTCCAAACAAATCAAGCAATGAGGGATCAGAAACACTGAAAGGGGAAGCAGAAGGAATAAAAAGGGAGCAGCTAGGGGGAGAAGGGCAGTTAGAAACAGCAGGAACTGGAGATAGAAAGCGCTAACGTGGTGGCAGCAGAGGAGACGAAACCTGCCGAAATGGAGGCACTCTTTGAGGTGGTGAAGGAAGACCCCTGGACTGGAGAGTGGGTCACCTTCCATCTACCAAGAGAAGCAGATGAACGAGAGTGGCGCAGCCGCCAGGAGTATAAGGCACCGATTTGGTGGCAGGCGTCCAAGTAAGCAGCAAGAGAGGGAGAGGAGATGTCTCTCTACCCCTGGGAATGTGTCAAAGAGGCTGGCGTCGCTACCCCCAGGCTGTTGGGATCCTACTTCCCATCTGTGGGAGCCACCCCAAGGGAAGTACTAGCTGAGCAGTATATGCCTGTGCCTTTTACTCATCTTTTGGGGGAATTTAAGCATGTTGCGCCAGTTGCGCTCATAGAGAATGTTGATATGGGTCAGTCCGGGACTATGCGGAGGGTGTGGCAAGCTACACCTATGATGCCCAGTGAAGACAGAGACCCGGAAATCGGTTCAGCTGTTAAGCCAAAATGTTTTAATAAAGTTGAGTTGGAGCATTCAAATTCATCGGACTCTCATTCTTGTGGTCCCGACTTGGCATCAGGAGGGGAGGGGGACCACACCAGAACTCATAGCGAGACAGTCTGGGAAACCAAGACAAAACTACTTGGTGTTCTATCATGAAAGAAAGTTGGGTGTCAATGTATCAAGGTGCTTTCTTGGCGACAGCGCAGGATAGTGCTCTGGTCCTGGAATGGACCTGTTGGTTCATTTGATGATCTGCACTGAAGTTCCTTCTGTGAGAGCACCTCAAGTGGTGACACCAACTAAATAATGTCTTCTAATAAGCCCTTGATGATGCACCATAACTAGTCGGATTTGCTTGCCCTTGACCACAGCAGAAGATACCTTGCCCCAAAATTTCAGGGTGCCTCCTTGCCCTAATCACAAGCCATTTGGGATTATGAGATCATAGTCTCAATCATGCCAAGGACAGTTCTTCCTGCTCCCACTGGAAGCAGACAATCATCTCTCCAGAATTTTTGCAGGACTCCCTCCAGCAGTCAGTGAAACAGAGTGCATACACTTATTCCACGAAAAGCAATTCCTTCTTCTTCTTCTTCTTCTTCTTCTTCTTCTTCTTCTTCTTCTTCTTCTTCTTCTTCTTCAGCAAAATAGGCTATTTTGGCTTAACCTTAGTTTTAATTGGTTAATCAGTGAAAAGGTTAACCAGTTAATTGGTTAATCAGTGAAAGGGCATCTTATGTATTAATCAGTGGTTCCATAATACAAAGAGGAGATACGAGTATGTGGGTGGAATCTGGTGCTGTAGCACAGCAGAGTAAATCAATGAAGCTGTATGGCAGAGAAGCACCAGACGATGCTCTTGTAATGGCCTTCTTTAGAGCCAAATTTTAATAATAGCTCCAGAAGCATATATGTGGTTGTCACCTCTTTCTTCCTATAATACCTATTTAAGAAAACTGGTTCCAAAATGTCTTAGTAATACACACTCATCACACAGCTAAGGATGTATGACCCATTTATTTTAAAATGGAATAGAAACACCTCCACTTTCATACTTTTGTTTGTCAACACATGTCATTTCTGTATATTATATCCATTTAAAACATTCTAGTTATGCTCCTGACAGACAGGAACTGGGGGTACATTGGATAAGCAGGCCTGTTATAGACGTGCTCTCTCCTGCTAAATAAGGCAGGAGACCAGAACACTTGTAGCCCAGTCGTATTTGTGTATGACAAAAGTATAATAAATAAACAAAAAAATAAATGCAAACAGTATTGTGGAAGCTTTAAGATCAATAGGTGGCACTGAGCCCTGTGGTGCAGTGGTTAAATGCCTGTACTGCAGGTAAAGCTGTACTCACAACCTTTCTATCCCAGGTAGTAGGCTCATCGTTGACTCAGCCTTCCATCCTTCCGAGGTCGGTGAAATGAGTACCCAGCTTGCTTGGGGGGGGGGGCAATGTGTAGCAAGCGTACTGTAATTAAAAGCTGTAAACTGCCCAGAGACGACTTGAAGTGGTATGGGACGGTATATAGGCAGAACACTTTTTTGTGTGTGACCTTTTGTGGGTTGCAACCCACTTCTGTCTACAAATACAAATTGCAATCCAAACAAGCAAACAAAACTGTTGAAAGACATGGAAAATTACACCCAAGTCTATCTCCCACAGTATTTGCTCCCTGCCATCTCCCTTTCTCTTTTAAAGGTCATGAGCCATCAACTGGCACCAATGATTTAAATCTTAAATGCTCAAAAACCAGTGTTCTCACTTGTTTGTGCAGTCAGTATGCGGATAGAAATGTCTTCCCTGAAAATATCTACTTCGTTCCACATGTAGAAAGTGATGGGGGGGGGGGGCAGCAGCTTCCTTGTAATATGGCCAGGACATCCACAGAATGGCTGCAGAGGGCTACAGAAATTTGCCCCATTCCTAAGTATATTCTGTGCTTGGGTAGTAAATGCATATTTTAAGCATACTGCATTATTATCAACACTCCTGAGTGTAGTGCACTCAAGGCAAGTGCCCCTCTCCTCTGCCTTATGAATGACTGCTCTGCTAAACAAATTAAAGATTTAAGTCAAACCTATGGCCTCTACCTGGAAGTAAACCATCCAATATGGGATGAGAGTGAGCAGCACAGGCAGGATCTTTGCCATCACTTGAAAGTTGGAGACATCATCCTGTGTTGGCCCAGCAGGCTGGTGTCTTGTACCCAAAGGTGGACCAGTAACTTCAATTGCTGGCTGGGGACTGCCTGTTCTGTAGAGAAAAAGGTGAACATAAACACATGTGGGCTTTAAAAACACAACTAGGGCACACAATGGGCTTCATGGTAACTGTTGTAGCATGCAACTACATTGGAAAATTTGCTCCTGGCCTGGGCTGTCATGGGTGAATCTGAAGAATTTTTCAATGATCACGTACCATAAAGGTCAATGTGAATCAGCTCATCCTTTCCACCCCACTTCCAATGTGGAGTTTTCCCCTCTGCCACTGAGGGCTTCAACTTTTTTTCTCAACACAATGATTAGAACAGTACTTCTCCTCTATGAGTGATTGATTGTTTCATTCTACAAAAGGTCAGGAGAGCATGACTTCAGTGATGTAGCAAATTGGACTGTGATGTTTTGGAGCACCAGGAACTCTCAGCCCTGTAATCTTTCTTTTTCCTTAGTTGCCCCAATGTATTTTTCATCACAGCACTGTATTTTTAAAACAAACAAACTGCAGAGTCTAGTTCTAGGTCACCTTATCACTGCATTGCTTCATTAGTTTAGTGATAGATCATCTCCATGCAGACAAAAGGATAAAAAAAAGATAAAAATCAATATGAAACTGAAATAACTCTGATGAATTCCAGCACACTACAAAGTTTCTTTGGTATGTGTGTATATGTGTACATGTTTGAAGAACTTTGGAAAACTGATTTGTTTCCCCATCAGGGTGCAATCGTTCAAACAGCTCTAGTTGCTTGATGGCAGGATGTAAAAGGGATTGGAATTAATGCTGTAAGATGCCCCTCAATTCCCTGTTCTCAATACCTGAACATGTCTTAATTGCATTGTACTGTATATTATCTCTCATTACTTAGTGCTCCCCAACCTTTTTATCGCTGCGGACCGGTAAATGTTTGATAATTTTTCCCTGGCCCGCTTGTTTTGATTTAATAATTTTAATTTAATTAAAATGCCCCCCCCCCGGCTGCTGACGCACATGCGTGCTAGTCGTTTCCCACTCTAGGGGGCGGTGCTCATCTCCGTACTCAAGCCGAAGAGTCAGTGTTGTGCGAGTCCTTGGCATCGCTGCAAGGAAACACTGTTTTTACTTCCTCGCGTTTTTTCCCCCGGGGGCGTCTCTTTATCTGACTTGCATTTCACATGCTTTCGAACGGCTAGGTTTGGAAGCATATAAACGCAAGGAGATCATTCCAATTCCAGAGTTTATTCGCAACCACTTTGGAAGACAGGAGTCGCTCTTGGCGGGGGGAGCTCCCCGTCCACGCTGTTGCCTGACCTTTTTTTAAAGCTACCGAGCCGCCGTGAGGTCTTGGGACCCTTCGCCCTTCCTTGACATGAGGCCGGAGAGGGGGGGGGGGCGGGAATTGGTGGCCTTCATGGGGGGGGGGACAAAAACACCTCAGAGAAACCAAATGCGCGCTCAGGGTGTGTGTGTGTGTGTGAGGGGGAGAAAACACACACAGTGGGAATGGCGCTCACCCGCACGGGAGATCCTCCACGACCCTCCTTCGGGGGGACTATGGGGGAAGCTTGAGGCCGGAAATGGAAACCCGGCCGGCTTCCGGGCGTTCCTTCTTCCCCGAGGAAACCTTAACGGCGCAAAGAGGTTCCCTTTCCGGCTTTGGAAGCCCCGCCCCCTCCTTCCCTCCCTCCCTCAGCAGGGACGGGGTCACTTTCCCCGCAGCGGCGAGGCTTCCCCTTGTTTCCTCGGGCAGCCCGGTGCTGATTGATCCACGGACCGGCACTGGTCCGCGGACCGGGGTTTGGGGAACACTGCTGTAAGCCACCTAGGGTCCTTTTCCAAGGAGAAAGGCAGGGTAAAGATACTCTAAAATAAAATAAATAAAATAATAAAAAACAATACAATACAATACAAAACAAACACAAACTGCAAATCAAGCTGGTGCAGATATCTTTTTGCCAATGTAGTTGCACTCTAAGGTTTCTTTTTCCTGAAATGGCTGATGGGAATGAATCAGGAAGATTATGTCAAGTGACCGTCCAAGTAATTTTCTCAGAAAATCAGCATCATGCGTGAGCAAGAAAAGAGCACCCGTCTTTCCCCCCAGAAGGATGCAGCATCCTTGAGCCTAGGCACTGATAATGCATCAATAGGTGCTTGCAGGTCCATGGTTACAAGAGCTTTGGTTTGCAGAGTGAGGAATGCTCAGAGGCTGAGTGTGTGTATTATGTGCATCCAGTCCTGACTGGGAGATATTCCTGCCTAAAATTTTGGATAACACCTGCCGCTTCACATAGGTCATACTCCTGCTGAGGCAAAGGGTCAGACTTAAGGGCACTTTTACACGACCTCTAAAATGCGCTGGCAACTTAAATTTGGACCAGAGATCGTGGGGTTTTGTCCCTCTTCCTGCGTTCCCACCCTTCCGACCTCCATTGCTCCTGTCTGCGTGAGGGGAGAAAAAAAGGGAGAAAAGAATGCAGGCTCACCTCCGCTCACCTCTGTTTGCCTTCAAGCAGCCCCCTAGTGATCCCTGTCTCTTAAAGGGGCGGCGGGGACAAAAAACCAAACAGAAGCCCGCTTCCACAGCTTTACAATCTGCATCAGAAGATTTTTTACCTCCGGAGACCAGGTACTTCTAAAGTGCGCTGGGGCCCGCTTAGGTGGGCGTGGTCGTACTTTATTTTGTTTAAAGTTCGCAGCTGGTGGGAAAACAATTTTAAGCTCTGCATTTGGGAGCCCTTTGCCTTGGATTTTAGGAGTCAAAGGCCCTTAGAAATCCCAGCTTTCCGTGAAGCTGATGCGTCTTTACCAGGTACAAACAGAATATACTTTTCTACTTGTGGATTGCTTTCCTCCACACACCCTATACCCCTCACGTCATTTTAAACTCACTATCCCCTTATTTTAATTTTGGATTTCCACTCAGCCAAAGATAAATGACTCATAGGATGGCAGAGATTATCCCATCATGAATTACAATGACTGAATATGCAAGTCAGTGGGATAGTGCAGTGGGCTAGAGCACTTCAAGCAACAGCTGAGAAAAAAAACTTTTTAAAAAGTGTTTATACAGTACATGCTAAAAAAAGTTCCTTCCTCTATGAGCAGAAACCAAACATAGTCAGGGAGCAGAGTGGACAAAAGGCATTTTCCTAATGGGCTATTTTTAAAATTTTCACACGGATATTTCACAAAAGCATCTACACCAGTGTGGGCAACAGTAGCCCTCCAGATTATTTCCTACTGTAACTCCCATTATCCCACACCATTATGTTCGCCAAGTCTGACTGGAGGTGACTCTGGCATCCTACAGCTGCCCATTCTGATTTAAGCCTTTCTGGCCAAACCATAGAAGGTATCTTTGACAGAACAAATTTGCAACAATATGGGTTCCAAATGGTGTGAGGCTCATTCCTCAGCCATACTCATATTAATAGAACCTACTCTCGAGTAAATGTAAACAGGATTACAGCATGAAATAACTTCTATCCAGGTTTCTTATTTAACCCCCATTATACCAGATGCCCTAAGCACATCCGATCTTGCCTGATTTCAGAAGCTAAGCAGGGTCAGCCCTGGTCAGTACTTGGATGGGAGACCACCAGGGAATATCAGATGCTGTAGGCGCTTGGAGTATACCAGATGCCCTAAGCACATCCGATCTTGCCTGATTTCAGAAGCTAAGCAGGGTCAGCCCTGGTCAGTACTTGGATGGGAGACCACCAGGGAATATCAGATGCTGTAGGCGCTTAGAGTAGGAACTGGCAAACCACTCCAGTATTCCTGCCAAGAAAACGCCATGGACATGGGGTCACGAAGAGTCGGTCACGACTGTAACGCCACAACACACACACACACCAGCTTAGATTTCTGCCCTTGCATAAGGCACAGGGTGGCTTAAGGTGACAAAGCCTAGCTGGACCACACTTCCTGCCTCACCTGATTTTGGTGGTCAGCTTCTGAAGAGTCTGCCCACAGCAGCTGCTCTGGAGGGCCAAGTGGAGCATGGTAGAGACTTGGCTTCCTGCCGCAGGCTTTGTGACAAAGACAGGGGCAGCCAAAAGGAAGACCAAGAGGGCCAGGGCCAGACAGGCAGCAGGGATAGCATAGCCAATCAGGAAGTCTATATTCTGCTGGATGAAGGCAACGACCAGCAAGGCGAACACCGCCCCAATGTTAATGCTCCAGTAGAACCAGTTGAAGAAACGTCGGGTGGCGTCCCGGCCACGGTCTGTCACCTGCAATATAAAACCAAGATGGGTTTTGAGCCAGTGTTCTCAGGAACAAGCCAGCAGTAGGGCTGAGCCCTGTATGAGTTGCATCTAGGACCTAGGTGATCATGCCAGGGATCAGAAACTTGAAAAGCAATTCATTCTTCTGCTCTTTCCTCCTCTTCTTTCCCCTCTTCTCTTATGTTTAGGAACTGCATGTATAGAAGGACCAGGGTTAGAGGGCTAATAACTGTGGATGTATTTGGTCTGACTATGAATGAAAGTGGAAGAGCATAGAACAAAAAGGAGAACGGAAGGAGCAGGGAATTGAGGTAGAGATCAAGGCCACCCTATCCTGGCGCAATCCATCCTAATGGAGGTGGGAAGAATCAGTTGTTTCCTGCATTCCTCAGCAATGCAATAGAGAAGCCCCTTCTGAGCTTGCACATGATTATGAAAAAATTGGGATAGGCTCAACAAAGATACAGTACACAAATATTAGATTGTGAGTGGGAGTCGGCCTGGGGTACCTACCTATGCTTTCATCTGGCAAGTGCCAAAACCTTATTTTGATAAGCCTGGTTGTGCAGGATCTCAGTGACAGTAGACACAATCTAAAAAAATGAGGGGTGGTGGTCCTTAACCAGAAAGGTTCCAAGTAAGGAGGAGATTTGTTACCAGACAGATAGCTTCTTAGTATTTCCCACCAAAATATACAGTGTGCATATTCTACCTTTTCCATCTTAATGGATGTTCTCAGGTAAGGAAAAAATAAGATAGAGGAGCAGAGCACAGACAGGTGCAAGAGAAAAGCAATGTCTTAAGTGGACTTCATCTAAACTTCTGTTAATGAAGCCAGACAGGAGCATGATGAACACTTGATCTGGAAGCTGAGAATTCATTATAATAGGAGCCCTAATGGACCTCTCTTGCACTGGAAAGAACATTGCTGTTCTGCCATAACCCTGGCATTTCTCAATTTGTCTAAGCTGCTTACTGAAGAAATTACCTCCTCCTTCCAAGACAGGGCTTTTCACGACATTAAATATTCAAACAAACAAAAAAGCTCAGTTAAGCAAATAAAGCAAATTAAAATCACAAAGTCCTGCAAGCAAAGAAAGAGAGGAATGCTTCACTGTGGGAGGATTGAGCACAGATGATTTGCTAGAGACGCTGGAAGAAACACCCTAAAAATGAAACTGGAGAATCTTGTTTTGATGTAAACTCTCACAACTGCACAAGCTTTTGCAATGTTTTGGTTGTTTAAAAAAGTAATCCAGAGCATTGCAGAAGTATTAATCCCTTTAGTGCAGTCTATTCAAGCTCTCTCTCTCTCTCTCTCTCTCTCTCTCTCTCTCTCTCTCTCTCTCTCTCTCTCTCTCTCTCTCTCTCTCTCTCTCTCTCTCTCTCTCATGTATGCATGTGTTTTTAAAGGTTTATTGGTTTATGGGGGAAGGGCAGAACTTGAAAGATACAAACTGAATTCAAAGAAAGACTTGAAAAAAAGTACCTAAAGCAGCACATAAAAACAACATCTTGAGCACAGAAAAATTTATGTTAATTATCTTTCAAAATGTTTATCACCCCCTTAGTTAAAAAGGCAAACAAAACATTATGGCAGATGTATGTCCAAATAACTCAGAGCCACCAAAACAAACAGATGTACTCCATAAGAATTAACAATTACCATATAGCAAGCTTTCTTGAGTGTGAATGGAGATTCCTTACCTGGTCAGCTCCAAATGCTGTGAGGTTGGCTTTGACAGAGCTGACACCCAGGGCGAGGAGCAACAGGCCGGTGTACATGATGGGGCCACAATACTGACTTGGCAATTGCTGCTTGCACGTTTTGCCACCTTTTTGGCACGAGGGTTGTATAGGGTACGCTGGCATCTCTCCACACAGCCAAAGCTGCCCATCCCGGGAGGCCACAGCAGGTAACAGGCAGGCCGTCAGCAGGTACAGGAGGAAACTGAAGGCGATAGTCCAGTAACGGCCCAGATAAGCATCTGCAAGCCAACCTCCAATAGGCGAAAGTAAATAGGAGGCGCCCAGGAACAGCAGGGCCGCCCGCGAAGCCTGAGACCCACCCCAGTTGAAGTTGCTGCTGTTGAGGTACAGGACAAGGTTGGAGACAATGCCGAAGAAAGCCGCTCGCTCCAGAATCTCCACCAGCAGTACAGCCGCGCAGGCAACCTTTCTACCCTCAAAGGGGGATGGAGCAGGCCTGTTTAGGGATTCCTCCCGCCCTAAGAGGGGCTTCCGCTCCCCCTGAAAAGCTGGGGAAGCCATGCCAACAGCCTTCCTCAGTATCTTCCTCCTCTTCCCCGGACCTCTGCTTCCTCCCCTCCTCTTGCTTTTCCCTCAGTATTTTCGTTCGAGTCTTTCTTTGCCAGCCTCTGCTTTTTGCACATTGACCAACATTCTTTAAAGTCTCGTCGATCTCCTATCTTCTTCCGAGCCTTTCAGTGCCCGTTCACTTCCCTATTTCTCTGTTCAAATACAGACATCATATGACAGCTCACTTCCCTAAAAGGAAACTTTCAGATTACACTGGCCAGAGCGGGTTCCCTTTTCACATGCTTCCTCCCCTCCCTCCTCCTACCACCTCCCATCCCTTAAATAAAAGGATAATAATGATTTAGCCCAGTTACTTCTGAGGGGCAATTCTCTTCCCCATTCCTAAAGTTGCCCTTTGTTCTTTGGTCCTCCCTAAGAGTCAGGGCACAAGATCAGATGTCTACCAGTTATAAAAACTGGTAGAATTTTCCTCCCAACTCTTGTCCTTCTTTATAAGACAGTAAACCATGGATAGCAATGCTAAGTTAACTCCTTATCACTTCTGAAGGTTTCTTTTTAAAAGAAAAAGTAAGCAGGGTATTCTACAGGGTACAATTGAGGGCACCATGTTAAAAGAACTCCTGTCCAAACTTGGAGCCACCATTAGCCTTTATTGTGGCATGGACAACACAATCATTGCAGAATTGCTACTGTTTAGACCAGTGGTTCCCAACTGTGGGTCCCCAGATGTTCCTGGACCGCAACTCCCAGCTAGTGATTTGCAGTCCAGGAACATCTGGGGACTTGCAGGTTGGGAACCACTGGTTTAGACATAACATGCCCGAACAGAGGATTGAATTAGATAATACTTGAGCTCCTTTCCCACTCTAGAATACCAGTTACTTTTTGGGCTACAACGTCATGAATAACCCAGCCAACATCATGGCCTGTCAGCTTATGACAATCTCACATGATTTTCAAGTTATGTGAGGTAATTTAAGCAGTGATAATACTCATGCCATACACATCCCATGAGTTTCCCTGGCCAAGCAGGGATTTGAACCCAGGTTTCCTATGATTAATTCGATACTCGATCCACTACACCAACCTCTCATTAACTTTTTAAAAGCTGAATACAGTTTTGTGATTCCTTTAATCATTTCTCCTTCTTTTTGCCTTTTCAACAGTGTCTGTTCTTTGTATGCTTCTTTAAACAAGGCATAATAAACCCATAGTAGTTTCTGGCTGGATAGTGTTTGTTCTGCTTCATGCTCTCTGCTTTGTGGTACCTTTGCCTGTGTACCTGTGTATTATCTGTGCTTTAGATCTGTTTAGTTGGACAAAGGTAGAAGGGGGGGGTTCCCTCACTGAAAATGGAATCCTTCGGTATTGAGGCCTTGCTGAGAACCAAAAGTTCATCAATCAAGGTGAAATGAGTTGGTTTGAAAACCAGCCTCAGCAAAACTTCTGGGTTTGTTTGTTTGTTAAATCTTTCCCTTGTGGTTTCTGCTGTTGATGAGTAAGTCACAACTCCCTGATTAGGACATTCGGGAAAAGAAAACTAGAAGCTGTGCTCTGAACCCTTGAAAATAATCAGTTGAACTTCCTTAGAGCTGTGTTTAAAAAAGAAAGCACCAAAGAAAATACTTCCTTTCAGCCTCAGCCTGAGAACAAACAAGTCCAAAGAGGGAAAGAAATGCACACAGTGTAAGAAGAAGTGTAAAGAATTACATTCCTGGGGGAAGAAGACATTTTAGGGAAGTGAAAAGGCTATGAGGCAGACAAAGGAAGAAGGCTTTCCCCATTGGTCTTTGAAGCAAGACATTTTTTGTTTTCGGGGATGGAGCAGCAAATGACATGTCTCATCCGTTCAGTTCAAGGCAAAGAATACCCAAAGGCAGCGGAGAAAATGCAGTTTGGTCCACTGTGATTTCAAGTTTATCAAACTGGGCTTCCACAGGTGAAATTTCCCATAACCATCCGGATGACAATTAGGAGTCAGCAGGGCAGGGGCAGAGAACTGTACTTTCATGAAGGAACTGGTAAAATCAGAATTATTCAAAGCTGCCTTCAGCAACTGATTCTTCAGAATGCTGTTAATTTTAACGTCAATGTTAATTTCCCCCTTATTTTCGCATAATTTTTGTTCTGGAAGTTGAGTCATGGCAACTGGACTTTTTTTCTTGAGAGACTGAAATGTTTCGCTGCTCATCCAAGCAGTTTTGTCAGTCTGAGGAAAGTTAGTGGTAAGTCCTCCATTTTATAGTTCACTTTGATTCCTCCATTTTATAGTTCACCTAACAAACCTATTCAGATCATGGTCCGCCTATGAACCTATTCAAGCTATTGTCAACC
This sequence comes from Phrynocephalus guinanensis, assembly GCA_037367245.1. Taxonomy (NCBI): domain Eukaryota; kingdom Metazoa; phylum Chordata; class Lepidosauria; order Squamata; family Agamidae; genus Phrynocephalus; species Phrynocephalus guinanensis. The sequence continues at coordinate 87,020,366 of CM074732.1, forward strand.
TAATTCAGGCCATTGTCCAACTTATGAGCCTATTCAGACCAGGGTGATGTGAAATCAAGTTGAACTATAAAATGGAGGACTCGCCACTAACTTTCCTCAGACTGACAAACCTGCTTGGATGAGCAGCGAAACGTTTCAATCTCTCAAGAAGAGAAGTCCAGTTGCTATGACACAACTTCCAGATAAACTCACCTGGATGACTGAGAATCTTCACAGACATAATTTTTGTTCCTATACTTGTGAATCACCATAATTTCAAATGTATGTTGTCATATGTGATTTTGGGTTTTAACCTCTAAACTGCCCAGAGTAGTGCTTGCACTAATGGGGCGGTATATAAATCAAATAAAAAAAATACTAAATAAATTATGGTTAATGCTGGGATAACTCATGGTCGAGGTGGACATTCATTTCCAACTCCTGGTTGAGGCCACTCCCTGATGAGACCATGCCCTGCCTTTAAGCTAATGTTACCTGCCTGCTTTGGGAGTCCACAATGAATACATTTTGGGCTCTCCCTTTGATGCTAAAATCTGTTCACTCTCTTCCTTTCCCCCCACCTCTGCCAGCTAAAAGCAAAATCACAGGAGAGGTCTCAGATTTAAGGCCTTTTCTACTCTTTTCTTTGTACTGTAAAAGCATGGCTGATACAGCATAATCCCTCTCTCGTGTTGACTTGGAAACAAGCCCCACTGCGTTCAGTGGGACTTACCTCAGCAAACCGTGTACAGCTTCAGATATAGCTGTGCTATATCACAGAAGCTTCCTCTGGAGGATGAGCTATTGTGGAAGCACTGTATTCTAAGCAGTCAGTCACAAAGAAAAAAAATTATCTTCCCAGCTCACCAGGTAGCACTCACAACAGCCACAGGACACTATGAAGGATACAATTGCCTTAGTGACACAAATATCTGCTTGTCAGGGTCCACCAGTGAAGACTGACACACTTCCCTTGACCAGGGTCACCCCATATTGTTATCTTCTTTTTAAAAAAAAAGCTTGTCAAGTTGTCAGTCATCATTCTCCTCCATCCTCCCCCATTACCACCACCATCTTGTATTGCCTTCACATAGGATTTTTCATTTATCTATTTGTCTAAAATAGTAGAATAAGCAAGGTCCCTTTATATTGCCTCTTGGGGCCTTTTCACACGACCCCTAAACTCCGCGGCAAATGGCTCCCAGCTCCGGAGCTTAAAATTATTTCCCCACCAGCTCCGGAGTTTACAGATAATTAAGTGTGACCACGCGCACCTAAGCGCATCCCAGCACACTTTTCAGTTACCTGCTCTCTGGAGGTGAAAATTCCTGATGCGGATATAACGTAGTGACTGCCAGGCTCTCCTTGCTTCTGTTTGTTCTTTTTTTGCCCCCCGCCCCTTTAAGAGATCTGAATGCAGTGCCGGGACGGCAGAACGGAGGTGAGCGGCATTCTTTTCTTCCTTTTTTTCTCCCTCCCCTCACACAGCCAGCAGCCAGGAGTGCGGAGGGAGTGGGAACGCAGGAACAGCGACAAACTCCTAAGATCTCTGGTCCGAATTTAAGTCACCAGCGGATCTTAGGGGTCGTGTGAAAAGGCCCTTGAACACATACAGTATCTATGTTTCCCGGAAATAAAAATGACGAACATTGGTTGCGGGAAGACTTTAGGGGCCAACTATCACATCATCTGGAACTCACATAAAACCTTGTGAATGAGACCACTGAGGAAATAAATGCTCAATCGATGAAAGGAGGCATAATCTCTAATGATGTTCTTGTGAAAATGTGTAGTGAAGTGTGTGTGTTCAGGCACATATCTGTTGGACAGGCAGTATATTTTGTTAGATGCTCTGTTCTGGTTAAACTGTTAAGACAAATATGGATTGAATACTAAAAGCAATAAAAATTTGCAGCTGAAAACTCCTCTCTGAAAAGCAAGATTAACCTGCCCAGCCATGTACCTCTCATTTTTAAACGTAACATAGCTAATGTGACCAGAGACAATTGGAAGCACACAGAACAAAGATTTTAACTGGCAACTCCCGAAGTGTCAATTAAGAGATTTCTGTTATTCCAACTGACTAGTCTGGTTGTTCACTTAGTTAGCAGGCAAATGGATGCACACCGGAATATCTCTTTATCATCCCCTAGGCCTAGGTCATAAGGGTTCAACAGGTGTGTCCTTAACATGGGGGATTCTCTCCCGCAGCTTATTATGATGCATGCACATAGCCTTTCCCCCCTTTCAGGGTACAGTGGTATCTCTACTTACGAGTTTAATCCATTCCGAATGCATGCTCATATATTGAACAACTTGTAAGTAGAGCAGCCGTATCTAATAAATAAATAAATAAATAAATAAATAAATAAATGTAAGTAGACCACGCCACGTCTAAAATTTGTAGGGCAGCAGTTAAAATACCAATGGTTTTCCGCTTAAGTCGAATTGCTCGTACGTAGAGCCACTCATAAGTAGAGGTATCACTGTACCTGAGATCCACTGTTGAGAGATCCTTCTTTAGTAAAGGCAAGGTTGGATATAGGATGGAGCTCTTGTGCTTTTAACAATTGGCAAGAAGATATAGAGGGAGATCTAGTGATAATCAATGAGAGGTGTTAAACTTGCTAAAATTCTCTCCCTGTTGTCTGTGAAGATTCTCAGTCATCCAGGTGAGGTTATCTGGAAGTTGAGTCATGGCAACTCAACTTCTTTTCTTGTGAAATCGAAATGTTTCACTCTACATCAAAGCAGTTTCGTCAGTCTGAGGGAAGTTAGTGGCGTGAACTATAAATTGGAGGCCTCGCCGCTAACTTTCCTCAGACGGATGAAGCTACTTGGATGAATAGCAAAATGTTTCTATCTCACAAGACAAGCAGTCTAGTTGCCATGACTCAACTTACATATTCACGCTCCTTTCTAACCACCATTTTACTATAGGTTTGATGTACATGAAGTTTGGTAACCCTGGCTATCTCAGGGAGGAAAACGTGCAGAGCAAGTCCTGTTGTTCAAAATTAGAGATGGGCATGGAACGAACATTTTTTCGTTTCCGTTACCGTTTGTCGTTTCCGTTACGCAACAAAACAACAAATGAAAATTGTGATGAAAATGCAATGAAACGAACATAACCACGAAAATTGTGGTTGTTACGTTTTGTTTCCGTTAATGGCGACACACAATGAAATGAGCTGTTTTAAATCTTAAAAAACGTTCTGAACAGCCATAAAAACGCAGCGATAATTATTTATATTGTCTGATAATACCTACCAGGGGGGTTGGGGTCCTTAAAACGTTTGTTTTAGTCTTCTCCCATTGCGATGTATTATTCTTTTCCCTTTAAAATGGATGTCGCCACCAGCCACAAAATGGAGGCAAGCCATGTGAAGGGATCATGTTCAACCAATAGCATGCCCAGGTTGCAGACTGGGCGGGCAGGTCTGGCAGCCACAGAGGGCATAAAAAGCTCTGGCAGCCCCCGTCCTCCTTGCAGTCTCTGGTGGGAGTTAGGGTGGGATTGCTGTCTCTGCTGCGGCTCTAGCTTCAGTCCTGCAGCCTCCCTGTGTGCGTGCATGCTGCATACCTCTTGGTGAGTACCCTCCCTTGCCCCGCAGTGCAGTCACTCTGCGGCTGCCTTGCACCCTGGGCAATGCCCGCCGCTGCCTTTGCAGCCTCCCTGCGTACCTAGTCTATACTGTGTCTCTGCCAGCATCCATTTTTTGTGTTTTCCCTCTGGTCTGGGGCATTGGGGGATGCCTGCGAACGGAAATGCTTTAAAAATCACGCAAAAAGCGGGTAGAAACAAACGAAAAAATGAAAAATGGTAACAAAATTTTTCAAAAATTCCACGGCAAACGGAAATGAACCGAAACAGACCTCTCAACGACAAACGAAAAACCAAAACACCATTTTTTCTGTTTCGTGCCCATCTCTATTCAAAATGAATGAAAGGCAGATAATTCTTCTTAGTAGGTGTCGTCTGTCATGTTAGGGGCTGCCAAGAGGTGCACAAGAAAAAAGAAAAAGGGTTGGGAACCACTGATTTACAGGATTACAGAAACGTAAACAGAACAAACTACTTCCTGCATGCTGTACCTACTGTAGCTATGAAGTGCCCCTCTCCCTATTTTTTGAGTCCAGCTCCCAGATAAACATTCCCAGTGCCTACCGTTATCATTATTATTTTTTCGTGCCAGTAGGATAGCCACCTGTCCTGTTTTATAGATGGACAGTGCTCTGTTGTGAAGGGTTCTCTACTTCACATCTGATTAAATAAGAAGAGGGACAAAAGGCTTTGAATATTTCCATCAGTGGTTAGTTTTTGAACCACTACCTGAGCAGTCACACAGCTTACCAAATCAATTTACCCCAGCGTGGTGAGGGATGGTTTGTCCTTGTTTAAAATAAGTATAGTAATTATTTCTAAAGGTTGAATGTTGTTAAGTCAGGGTGTGTTCAGATAACAATATCACTCACTTTTTTGCACCACTTGTGGCAGATTTCAGATCAAGCTATTTTCCCGCAATGACACAGCAAACAGAAAATCACGAACCAGTTCTATGCCGCTCCCTACCGAATCTGGCCCTTTGAGACTGCATCATGTCTAAATAGAAGGGTCACTTGAAAGAAGCTCTTTTCTAGCAAAGAAACCCTTGCCAGAGCAACCCAATGCAATCCTTTATTGCTGTCTGCTTGTACTCTTAGGGTGCTTTTACACGACCTCTAAAATCCGGTGGCAACTTAAATTCGGACCAGAGATCGTGGGGGTTTGTCGCTCTTCCTGTGTTACCACCCCTCCACACTCCATTGTTCCTGTCTGCGGTAAGGGGAGGGAGAAAAAAAGGGAGAAAAGAATGCAGGCTCCCCTCTGTTAAGAACATAAGAACATAAGAAGAGCCATGCTGGATCAGGCCAAAGGCCCATCTAGTCCAGCTTCCTGTATCTCACAGCGGCCCCACCAGATGTGTTTGGGAGAGCATGAAACTAGATATCTGTCTCCTGATACCACTCTCCTGCATCTGGCCCTTGAAGTACCCTGGTTTAAACCCTGGAGGTTACACATCTCCATCATGGTTTGTAACCTGTGATGGACTTTTCCTCCAGGAATCTGTCCAATCCCCTTTTGAAGGCATCCAGGTCAGATGCCATCACCACATTGTGTGGCAGGGAGTTCCATAGACTTACAACGCGCTGGGTGAAAAAATATTTTCTTTTGTCAGTTCTTACTCTCCCAGCCCTCAATTTGAGTGTATGTCCCCTAGTTCTGGTATTTTGGGAGAGGGAGAAGAGCTTCCCTCTATCCACTTTACTCATACCCTTTTTTTTGTATGTCTCAATCATATCCCCCCTCAAGCGCCTTTTTTCCAGACTAAAGAGGCCCAAATGTTTTAGCCTTTCTTCATAAGGGAGGTGCCCCAGCCCAGTAATCATTTTAGTCGCTCTCTTCTGCACCTTTTCCAGTTCCACTATGTCTTTCTTGAGATGCGGTGACCAGAATTGTACACAATACTCCAGGTGGGGCCTTACTATTGTTTTGTATAATGGCATTATAATGTTGGTTGTTTTATTTTCAATCCCCTTTTTGATAATCCCTAGCATGGAATTGGCCTTCTTCACCGCTGCCACACATTGGGGAGACACCTTCATGGAGCTGTCCACCAACACACCAAGATCTCTTTCCTGATCCGTCACGGATAACTCAGAGCCCATGAGTTGATAGATGAAGTTTGGATTTTTTGCCCCAATATGCATTACTTTATATTTGGCTACATTAAAACGCATTTGCCATTTCTCAGCCCATTCCCCCAGTTTGGAGAGATCCTTCTGGAGCTCTTCACAATCTTCTCTGGTTTTTACCACACGGAAAAGTTTTGTGTCATCGGCAAACTTGGCCACCTCACTGTTTATCCCTGTCTCCAGGTCATTTATGAACAGATTGAAAAGCACCGGTCCCAGGACAGATCCCTGGGGCACACCGCTTTTCACTTCTCTCCATTGTGAAAATTTCCCATTGACACCTACTCTTTGTTTCCGGGATCTCAACCAGTTCTCAATCCATAAGAGGACCTGCCCTCTTATCCCCTGACTGTGCAATTTTCTCAGCAGCCTTTGGTGAGGGACTGTGTCAAAAGCCTTTTGAAAATCCAGATAGACTATATCAACCGGTTCACCCAAATCCACGTGCCTGTTGACCATTTCAAAAAATTCTAAGAGGTTTGTCAGACAAGATTTACCCTTACAGAAGCCATGCTGATTTTCTCTCAGCAAGGTTTGTTCTTTTATGTGTTTTAAGATTTTCTCTTGGATGAGCCTTTCCACCATCTTCCCTGGGACAGATGTAAGGCTAACCGGCCTGTAGTTTCCTGGGTCCCCCCTCCTTCCTTTTTTAAAAATTGGTGTGACATCTGCTATCCTCCAGTCCTCCGGCACTGTGGCCGTTTTAAGAGACAAGTTGCATATAACCGTTAAGAGATCTGCAATTTCATTTCTCAGTTCCCTAATAACCCTTGGGTGGATGCCATCTGGGCCAGGTGACTTGTTAATCCTCAATTTATCAATTAGTCCTAAAACCTCCTCTCTTTTAACCTTTATTTGATTTAATTCTTTAGTCAAGAGGGGCGGCTCAGGCAGCGGAATCCGCTCAAGGTCCTCTGTCATGAAGACAGACGCAAAGAACTCATTCAATTTCTCTGCAATGTCCAAGTCTTCCTTAACCTCCCCTTTTCCTCCCTCACCATCCAGAGGGCCAACTGGTTCTCTGGCAGGTTTTCTACTTCTAACATATTTAAAGAAGCTTTTATTATTACCCTTTATATTGCTAGCCATTCGTTCCTCAAAGTCTTTCTTTGCCTCCCTTATCATCTTCTTACATTTCTTTTGCCAGAGTTTGTGATCCTTTTTATTTTCCTCATTTGGGGAGGATTTCCATTTACAGAAGGACCTCTCCTTGCGCTTTAGAGCCTCTCTAACTCCACTCGTTAACCATGCCGGTGTCCTCTTGGACTTAAATGAGCTCTTCTTTCTTTGTGGTATGCACTTGTGCTGGGCCTCTATTATTGTTGTTTTAAACAGGCTCCATGCACTCTGAAGAGATTGGATTCTTCTAACCTTCCCCTTCAGTTTCTCTCTAACTAGTTTCCTCATCTGAGGGAAGTTTGCCCTTCGAAAATCAAGGGTTTTTATGTCTGATTTGGTTGACACTTTTCCTCCGACATGCATGGCAAAGGTAATAGCAGCATGGTCACTGTTCCCCAGAGGCTCAGTGACATTCACACCTCTTCTCCGTCTGCAGCCCCGTAGGGATTCCTGTCTCTTAAAGGGGCGGCGGGGACAAAACAAACAAACAGAAGGCGAGGGAGCCTGGCATTCACAGCTTTACAATCCGCATCGGAAGATTTTTTACCTCCTGGAGGCCAGGTACTTGAAAAGTGTGCTGGGACGCGCTTAGGTGGGCGTGGTCATACTTAATTTGTTTTAAAGTCCGAAGCTGGTGGGAAAACAATTTTAAGCTCCGGATCTGGGAGCCCTTTGCCTCAGATTTTAGGGGTTGTGTGAAAGCGCCCATTAGTCTTCCTTAGAATCAACCTAATGAAATGTGTGGTACCTATTAATCATGCTTAGTTTGAGTTTACCCCATGGATTTTGGTGGGTTTACCCTACAGTGAACTAACAACAGATTTGATCCTAAATTAATATCAATATATATAAATTACCATGCACTTTTTATTAAACCACTATCTTTATTTTGTCCTATCTCTAGAAATAATAAAATAGGCTCCCTCGCTGTGGAAAAAGGGCTTTATTTTTACCTTCCAAAGCCTTAGTAAGTCGGTTTTATACTGATGTTATATTTATCTTTTTGTGATCATCACCTCCTGTTTTATTTTTGCAGCTTTAATTCTGTTGCTTGCTATTTTGTAATGATTGTTTTCAAAATGTGAAAGCTGCAAGGTAAAGCATATACATACCTACATACATAAACACATATTATGTAGTGCATGTGAGCTTGAAAATGTACATCTACGTGTTTGTGAGAAGATTCTTGTTCATCCAGGTGGGGTTATCTAGAAGCTGAGTCATGGCAACGAGATTTCTTTTCCTGAGAAAAGCATCCAAGCAGCTTTGTCCAAACCCTAGATTTCCAGAGCCTTAGTAACTTGTGGTTTTATATCTGTTATTTTAATTGTTATATATATTTAACATTTTAATATTTTAATTGTAGTGTATAAGCATATTACTCTTTGTAATCCTTTTTATCCATAATTTTAAATATTTAGCATATTTAATTTATTAGTATATATATTTCTAAATTTTACTCCTGTGTGGTTTTACATGGTTTCTAATTTTTGACTGGACATTGATGCTCATATGTATTATTTATTTGTATCACTCCTTATTTTAGGTTGCATATGTAGTACTTTGGTCTAAGACCGTAAATAAAATAAAATAAAATAAAATAAGCACCTTTGTCAGTCGCATCTATGTGGATGACCACATTTTTCCATGCTGGGATGGCACCATATATTATGGTCATTCAATATGTCTCATTCCAAAAAAATACAGTAATACAATACCCTCAATTTTCTTGCTTGATGCCCACCAGCAAAATCCTGTTTCCAAATACATGTAGTTCACAGTCTAGTGTCAGCCAAGATTGGAAGCCAATTCTTGATATTAGGTATTAGGTATTCAATAGACATTTGTAACTTGTAGACATAATGAGAAAATAGATATTGACCTGCTGAGATACTTCTGTCTCTTTTAAAAATGCCTTTTGTAACAAGGCAACAACATTTAACTAAATGAAGCTTAATGAGGCATTTGTAAAGATAGTCATTACTGGAGGCTGTTTAAAGTGGCAAATTGAAACACATATAAATCAAGTGAGCCATTAACTGCTGTGCCTTCTTCTTTGGGTGGTGAGTAATTAGCCCATAATCAAAAATGACATTTCTTTGGGGTAGCACGAGAAAAGGAGGGCACAGGGCGGTGGAAGAAATGAATCTGTCCAAGGAGAGGGGTGCCTGCTATACCAAAACGTTCTAGCAGTTTGCGGTTGTGAGATGTCCCAAAGGCCTTTTTAAAACCGATTTTGTTAAAAAAATCTGTAAAAACAAAAATCTGCAGCCTTTGAACATTTAGCTTGGATACAAAGTGTCTACATTCAGCTTGAACAGGGTGGATAACCAGTAACATTCCAGGTGTCATTGGATTGCACTCCTTATTAGCCCCTCTGTGTGTGTGTGTGTGTTGTGTCGTTACAGTCGTGACCGACTCTTCGTGACCCCATGTCCATGGAGTTTTCTTGGCAGGAATACTGGTTTGGCTTGCCAGTTCCTACTCCAGGCACCTACAACACCTGGTATTCCTTGGTGGTTTCCCAGGGCCAATCCTGCTTAGCTTCCAAAATCATGTGAGATCGGATGTGCTTAGGGCATCTAGGCAGTAGCAGTTATTAGCCCCTACCAATGGTCAAAGATACTGGGCGTTGTGATGACTCCTCTGATTTCTATACCTAAGACAATTCATACATGGAAAGAACAAGCATGAGAGAGACTCATGGGGATTGGGTATCAACGGTTCTCATGGTTTGAGTTTGCTATAAACACATGTAGTGGTTGTTACAACTACTGTGTACCACTGGCTTTTAGATGGCCAATGTTCAAGAGGATGTCACTATATTAGGAAGGCACAAATCGCTGGATATATGGGGGGGTCATCCTTAACTCTGGAAACCACACCTTTTGAAGTGCTCCTTTTTAGGCTGCCAGTTTGGCAATTCATGCCATTTCTTTTTCAGTGGAACAATTGTTTGGTGATTCCCAGTCCTGACTCTCTTCCAGTGGGTGACCCTTAGAAGCAGCACCCAGAAGAGGCAGGGCAGTGACGCTTGGATGCAGCCTCAGAGTGTGCACTTGCTGGAGGAAGTGGGTCTGGGAATCACCATGGAGTTCCACAGTCAAGCTGCAGCAAAAGATACAGCTATCTCACATACAGTATTTATTGAGTTTGTTAGCTTCTTGTGGAATCTGCAGTGGGCTCCCCATGGAAGATGAATTTTTTAGTCTGGCTCATATGAGAGCCTCGGTGCTTCAGATTTCTTGGACCTATCCCATCTGCCAGCTTAAGACTGGCACCTTACATTGAGTTTAGAAGCCACTGCAGTTGGTTCAAGATGGATGATGAAATTGCAGAAGTCTGGCTGCATTTTGCAAAATTCAATTCAATTTAATTTAATTTAACTTGTCTTGGGCCAATAGAACAAGACTGTCTTGCTGTGTATGTTGTCTTTTGTTGCTGTTTTATTCATTGTGTTAGTTAAATGTTTTTCTATATATACTGTGCTATTATTGATTTATTGCAGTGGTTCTCAACCTGTGGTTCCCCAGATGTTCCTGGACTGCAACTCCCAGAAACCCCTTCCAGCACAGTCAGTGGTGGAGGCTTCTGGGAGTTGCAGTCCAGGAACATCTGGGGACCCACCGGTTGAGAACCACTGATTTATTGTAGTGCTGTAAACTGCCTGGAGTTCCTTCTGGAAGATGAGTGGTATAGAAATGTATAAATAAATAAATAAATAAATAAATAAATAAATACAGCTTCTGAACACTGTCTATGCAGAATGCATTTTAATCAAGAGGCCATTAAAGTATATAATACCTGGCTCAGTTCTGCCTCCCCTAGGAAGAGGGATAGATGATGCAAGCAGTGAGGCTTGGAAAAAGTATTTCTAGCCGTAGAAGTCACCTGCCCTTCTAGAAGCAATTCCTCTGATCCTTCAGAGAAAACTTGCACCCCACCCCAGAATAAGTTGCAGTCGTATTCCAGTTTGTCTGAGGTGCAGTATAACTGCTGCCTCATCTAGATTAAGCCTCATTTTGTTCATCTGCCACTGAAACTCCCACTGTAACATCAGACAGCAATCCAGGGTTCTTACTGTTTCCATGGTATCATTTGAGAAATTGCCTAATTTGTGTGCAGTTCACACATGGGGTGCTGGTTGTTCATCTCACAGCTTATGAAACTTCTGTTGTTGTTGTTTTCAAAAAATAACCCCCCCCACACACACACATACACAGGCATGGAGAACCAAGATTAACATTTCCCACCATATTTTAATGCTACATAAAGAATACCAGGGAAGATGGTATGATAGACATTTCAAAGGGCTTCAAAACCAAGGACACTTCCCTTTTATTTCCAGCAGTGGGGGTGGGTGGGGGAGGTAAATGTGAAAGAGGACATATGTTCATTTCAGAATATATGAGTTTTCCAGTGTTGATTCCGATGTTGGGAATCGCATTCTGAACTGATTTAACTAACCCATTAAAATGAAGACGGTATTGTCAATAATCCTTTGGCAATAGTTTTTCTTCTCTCTGGCTGAGTTACAGCCAAGCAGCTTGATAAACCCCAAACAGATTGTATCTGTTTATGACTGGGGTCATATCTGCACTGACATTTTAAAAAAATAATCCCTGTCACTGCTACTGCACTGGCCCAAGCAGCACTAGCGACCACATGACAAAATAATGCCCATTGGCATTGCCTTGGGTCCAGGACTTTTACCACCATGACAAACGGCACCAGTATGAAACTTAAGCATAAATGAAAGTAGTCAAGTCTCTGATGGCTGAAATCAGGCAGAGCACTGAGTGCAGAGTATTAGATGCACACTGGAATACAATCCAGGGTATGGTAGATACCTATCAAATCTCAGTCTGAACTAGTGCAAACGAAAAAGCTCTATGCAAGGGTTGGGAACTGTGCAGATTATCCACCACATGAAGGGTGGAATGCTCTAGATAACCACTATTTCTGGTAACAAAGGGGCTGGGGCTGGAATACAACACCTATCTTACATGTATGTATGTATGTATGTATGTATGTATGTATGTATGTATGTATGTATGTATGTATGTATGTATGTATGTATGTATTTTACAGTATTTTTACCCCACCTTTCTCCTTGGAAAAGGACCCAAGGCAGCTCACAGTAATGAGGGCCTCATTAATCCCTTTAATGAGGGATAATATACAGTCCAGTACAATTAAGACATATTCAAGTATTGAGAATAGGGAACTGAGGGACATCCTACACAGCATTAAAAGACAATTATATTAAAGCTACAAGAGAACACGAGCACTTAAAAAGAGAGTACAATTCCATGTAAAAGTTATGAGAGATGGAGCCGAAAAACAGCAAGAGAAAAAAACACTTTGATGGGGTCACAGATTGTACGGGCCCGTATAATGTGTCTGTTGGGGAAATAGGAATCACAACTTCTACCGTGTGACCGCAACAAAATAAAATACACATTTTTCTTTGTTGCGGTACAAACTTAACGTGGAGAAGCAGCCATAGTGTCAATGCAACAACACAAGGTTATATACATTCTGTTTCCTGAATATGGCTAAAGTCAGGGGAAAAACCTAACATCTTCACCTCATAAAAATGAGGTGTTTCAGCTTTTTTACATTGTGGTTTTCTCACAAGAATTTTCAGGTTTATCACCAGGGATTTTGTCCTTATATACAAATTTCCTCTATAGATCCCACTGTCAAGTCTGGCGGTTTTGAAGCAAACAGGTCTAAGGTCTGATCTCATGGGCAGACCCTCATGGCCTAGTGGTTATACTTCTATACTGCAGCTGCAGCCATTAAGTATGCTAACATCCCAAGGTTCAATCCCAGGTAGCCAGCTCAAGGTTCACTCAGCCTTCCACCCTTCCAAGGTTAGTAAACTGAGTACCCAGCTTGCTGGTGGGTCAACATGTAGCCTGCATAATTCAGTTGTAAACCACCCAAATAGTGACTTAAAAGTCCTACAGGGAGGTACATGTTTAGGTTTCTGCTTTGCTTTTTTGGTTTGATAACTGAGTCAAGAAGCAAGTAGGCTGTCAGGTGAGGTCTCAAACCAGCTCAACCAACTTTTAGAGACTAAAAATAAAAAGAGACGGATGGTACACAAGATCTTGGTGAAGCCCATTGCTCTCTTGAGGTATCTGACTAAAATAGCTTCTCTGACTCCTCAAATAGTGTTATGGGAATATGTCATATGTGAATCATTCATAACTGCAAAAGCCTGTCACAGGCATATACAGAAGCCCTGTGTTTCTGGTCTTTGCCCTTCACTCCAGCATTCCTGGGGAATGGCTCTGAGAAAGACCAACAGGCTTAAACACATGGCAGGAGGGGGGGGGACATGTTTGGTCCCCATTCATATGTTGATGGATAGTAACTATCCTTGGTGCTAGGCATCCAATGGGGAGGATGATGGGAGCTGCAATTCAATCATTTCCGAAGAGCCACTTGTGCCCAAGGCTATCGTTTGCATATCTCCCCAATATGAGTTTCCTCTTCTGAATGGCAGTTTAAAAAAAACGGTATAAGGCTGATGGATGATGTAGGTGGCATTTATCACAATATTAGAAGTCCACATTCAAGTTAGGGTGTTGTGTGTGTTTTTGTGTATGTGCTTTACAGTAGGAAACTATCTTCAAATGCTCTTCTAACTTTAAGTTCCATTGGTTCATGGGAACGGACATGTCTCTGCAACATTTCCAGTGACTGACTAAATCTATGGAATTATTTGGGTGCATGCTGGATACATCCTTCATATCATGCCAACCTTGTAGTCCCCATCCATATATGTATGTACTACTATCTATTTTCCATTAGAGGGCAGCATTTCAAAGCGTCATCATGGCTCATGGGATATATATGACCTCGTGGCCTTCCTGCAGAAGTCTCTAGATCTTAAGTTTCGAACAATAGAGTGACATACATTGTTTATTTATTTATTTATTTATTTATTTATTTATTTATTTATTTATTTATTTATTAGACTAGTATACTGCACCATCTAGCAACGAGGCTACTCTGGGTGGTTTGTAGAAAATATTTTTGTCTGTTGAGGTTTCTTATTTATCTGAGTCACTGTGTGCCACCCATTACATTAGTTACTACAGTGAATCAACTGATGGATGAGAATGGATTGTAGTATCCTGATCTTGCATCATCAGGGTGGAAGCATCTTGAGAGATTCATTCTTTCATGTTCCAAAAAAACAGGTCAAATGGCAAGCATTCACGTTCTGCTGGTCTTCAAATGGCCACTTTCTTCAACCAAAGGATCCCAAAGGTTTCCTTCAAGTTTTATGACAGGAAATTAGAACACAAGAATGATTATTTTAATGCCAATTTGGGGAATATCTGCTTGAAATATGAACATTTATGCAAATATGCTGATTATATTATTGTCAGCAACAATTTTCACCAAGGAAAGAGAACTCAATCAACTCAACTCAATTGAATCAACTCAATAGCTAAACAAGCAACTCCCAAAGCAAATATTTTTAAAATAAATGATTAAGCCATGATTTTCCATGCTAGATTGTTCTCTGAGTGTTAAGAAAAAAAACTTGGTCCGAATTTGTTTTATGTCTGGGGCATCTTGCTACCAAATATCATTCCATATGAACTAAATTATGTCCCTCTCCCTCACCACCACTGCCACCTCAAGTATCATTCGTTCATTTTGCTGTACTGTACTTCATAGTCCTCTTGAGTTGCCACCAGGAGGACTAGGAGCGTATTGACAGTTTCCTGATGAGTGAAACCACAAACGTGTGAGAGAAACTGCTGTATGGAAACTAGTCACAGCGTGAGGAGCAGGAACTGAAGAACATGTTGGGCTCTTTCCTTTTACTTCACTTCTGGAGATTGTGGTTGCATGCTCCTGAGAGACCAGAGTGATGGACCTGCTGCTGGATGTGATCCTAACGGCCCTTTCTCTAATGACAGTCAGACAAGGTACCTCTCCGATCTCCATCCTTGCTCCTTTCTCATTACTGTTCCTTCATTTCTGCCCATTCCGGCTTCTCCCTGCTCTGTTCTTCAATTTTCCCCCCCAAAATTCTTCAGATGAGGCATATCCATTCAAAGCCAGTTCATCGCTTCTCCTCATCTGCCATTAAACCAACCCTTCCTCTTGGGGCCTTGCCTTCTATGGTAAACAAATCTGCAGCTTCTGCTCTTTGTTGGAGCCAATGCCAGCCTGTCGCAACAACACCTGAGCCTAGAGGTGATTCCCTTTCTGGTCTCTTTTTTTCCTACTCTCAAGGCAAGAGGGGACGGTTCAGGTGCAAATAGCAGTAGCAGGATTTTTTTCCTGATTAATGCAAATACCAGTGAGGTGGAAGAAAGACTCTGCAAGTCACCCATTTCCCTTTAGACTTTCTAAATGGTCCTAGTGGTGCCTGAGGAGAAGGACAAGATGGGTCCCCCTCTCCAGTTCAAGTAAATGCTGAGCAGATTGGCAACTGAATAATATTACTTCAGCACTGGACAATGAGTTAGTGTCCTCTACAAAACCTGTGTCAACAAGCTAGCTTAGGAGCTTCAGGACAGGATGGATTCATACATGCAGGATTCTCTTTTCTTAAAGAGGGGAACAGAGAATCAATGAGAAAAAGGCCTAAGGCTGCTGGTAATGTCCACTAGTGTTTATAACCTGAAGCAGTTGCCTCATACTACTTAATGACAGGACTGGCCTCCCGAATGACCTTTATATAACAAATATAAGCATGTTTGAAATGTGAAACTGATATATGAACCCAGGTGTCTTAGGGATGTTTATGACTCCTTTACCGTAGGCCTGGAGCAGGTATGTTCTCTCAACGTTAAGGAATCTGTCTGAGATTCTGTGAACCATTTCAGTTCTTGTTTTTCCAAACCCAAGAGGCGAGATATTTATTAGGAAAACTAGTGGTATCTTTTGTGAGTGGGCAAATCAGCGTGTCTGTGAGAACTTGAAATAGCACAATGCATTTCCATTTATTCCAGATATGTATGAGGCCATAAAAGACGAACCATCTGCTTGACAGAAACCTCAGTCTACAAAGCCCTTTCCCAACGCTTGCTTCTTCCAACAAAGAACACCTTGCCTTGTTAGAAAATTTTAAGATGCAAAGAGGCCTTCACATAACAAGTACCAGGATGGCCATGGGTCTAAATCTTTCAACAGGTGGCCACACAATGTCAGGGATTCTAGGAGCTTTAGACAAAAAAAAGTAACTTTCCCAAATTCTTCACCTAACCATGTATGCCAGTAGGTAAATCACAAAGGAAAGACTTGGCAATGAACTTCTTGCAAATATAAAATAAGCCTTGGTGGATTCAGTCAAGGCTTTAGTTACTTCAGTAGCACTTCGTATGGGAAGTGAACCCCATCCCTGATGTTTCTGGAAAGCCCATGAGTTACCCTTTAGTGCGAGGGTCTTCCCCCCCTCACCCTTATCTAGCAATTAGTATTCAAAACCAGCATCTGAGTGAGCATCACAGCTAATAGCATTTGATAGCTCTCCACATATTTGTCTAATTTACTATTAAAACTATTTAAATTACACGTGAGACAGTAAAGTCTTTGCGTTAATGAGGTATCGTTAAGGTATTTTATTTTGTCTTTCCTGGATCTTCTCCCAGCCAGTTTTTGTGAGGGGGCCCTGATTACCAGTTATTCGAACAGGGTAGGCACTATTCCTTTTTACCCTGTTTTCATTTCCATGTCTAAACTGGCAGACCTCTGCCATGCAACCTTTTAATAACAATCATGAGCCATCAAGTAATGTCAAGCATGACCAAGCCGTCTGTTTTCATTCAGGGCCAAATACTGGGTGAAATCTAATTCCTTAGTGTAGGAAGTTGGAATTAGAACCAGGCCCACTGAGTCAGTGGCTATTTGATGTGTCAACTCTCCCACAAGTTCGAGTGACTGAATGGGCTTACTCTAGTTGTGTCGAATGACATTACAGGATTACAGCAGTGTGTTTGTCAAATGTCACTACATTATTGCTATTTACTATTAGGTCATTCTGGTTTATGCTGGCTGTATGAATTACTGACCAGCCAAAGGTCCTATCAGCAGCAGCCCTAATCGACAGTGAATAATAGATCTACTGGACAAGAGGAAGACTGTCTCACCAATGCCATGTTTTGTTTGACCTGTATGGTTCTGTTCCGTTTTATGGCAATGGAACCTCCCTTCTCCGTTAACTAAGCACAAGCAGCTCTCCACACAATGTGTAACCCAGCCTACCAGCTGTGTGCTTGGTCTTTCCAGTTGCTTCACTCTTTTCTGTGGTCTCTGCCTTTTCAGTCCCAGGAAGGAGTGAAGCCAAGAAGTCAATACCATTCCAGACAGACTTCCATATACAGTATATCTGGAGGATAGCGCTCTGCTTGTTCCTTGTCAAATGGTGGTCATCCCCACCCTCATTACCTGTTTCACCTGAGAGCTGGTTGTGACTGGAACAATACTCTGCAGTCCAAGCTGGAACCAAGTGTACTTTTCTGTAGAATGAAAAATGAAAATGAAAACTCATTTTCCAGAATAAAACAAAAAGGGCAATTTTTTTAAAGAAGTAAAATGGGTCTATTTCCCAGTACATTATTATTATTATTAGATTTTTTAGTCTTCAGGACTCTAAACACAGCTGCTTCCATCAATACAAAAGCAGTGGTACATAATTTAAAATGTGATTGCTAGTTTTTATTATTTACTGCCCTCGGGCAACAAGACTTACTTGAGACTCTACAAAACAAAAATGCATTTAAATTAACACCATAACAATGATTATAGCCAAGCCAAACGCTGTTGAGTTTCTTTTTGTTGTTGTTTTTAATCATCTTGAAATGAAGTAAAGTGATGTCCCTGGGAATTGGTGGATGAGACACTATTGCAATGAGAGAAAATGATCCCCCATCTCTTTAAATTTGCGCGAACACCTGCCAAGGATCTGTTCAAACAGATATCTCTCTTAATTGATGTGTTTTTCAGTCAGACCACATAGGCTTACAGTTCCTAAGAAGTCCTTTTAGTTGCGTGCTTTGAGTCCAATTTATTACACCTTTGCTGAAACTATGGATGGATTTTAAAAATCTGTTCGGTTTGTTTTTTATTGTGAGATTACACTGTTTGTAACTTCGGGACCTAACAAAAAATTTGATCAGAATTTGTACCCTTTTGAACTTGTGATATGCTTTGCAAAACCAATAGAAAAAAAGAGGGTGGCAGAGTTTTTTTTTTTTGAGGGGGGAGGGGGTTGCAAGTGTGGGGTATAATACATTTGAAAAATGTCTGGACAAAAAACCCATCAATTTTGAGAAATTGAGGATATATACACATTCCCAAGCAATAGAAGAGATCACCATCAAATTTAAATGTCAGAATAAGCTTGATATTGAAAAAAATTACAGTATCAGTGTAGTTAACAGATTTACAAATCCCTGGCTTAAAGAAATATTTTTGCCCGTTGTATTCTGAGAATGTTTATTAAAACTTGCCCATGCTCTGAGAATCTATATTCTTTGATGCAGTTGTTTTATTTCTATTACTTCCCACCCTCCTTTAATTTCGATTTACATATCATGGTTTATGAGTACAGAATATGCAGCTTATTCCAATTATTTTCGGCAACCAGAAAACTGGTCTTATGTTATCATTTCTCTGATAACCAACTTATACCATCTGAGGCCACAGCCTGGTTAAGTTGCAAGCCATAAGGCTTGCCAAAATATAGCAGTTAGTCTTTAAGATGTCACAACATTTTTGTTTTGTTTTGTTTGTTGTCTGATACACTTGCACAGACTAACACTGCTACTTCTTCAACAGCCATAAGGGTAACCTTTATTCACATAAGCATTCTCTGTATGGGAGCGACCATATATAAATAAACTTACCACATGTGCTAGCAGTAGCCTATTTGTGTGTTACTGTATCACACAATAGCACTAACAATGATCAGTGGCCTACATAGGTTTACCACACAGGTGTTCACTTTACACATTACTAGAATTTAACCGAGTGCTTATGGAAAGCTTACACAACTAAAGGTTGGGTTGGATGGTCAACCGGCCTGCTGTTTAATCCACTGCAGAGATATACAGGTTCACACTTTTTTTTCAGGTGATCACACAACATAATCACCGAAGAGAAATAAATGATCCCCAGGGTAGTCCTACTCATACTTTTTTCTTCTTCTTCTTCTTCTTCTTCTTCTTCTTCTTCTTCTTCTTCTTCTTCTTCTTCTTCTTCTTCTTCTTCTTCTTCTCTCTCTCTCTCTCTCTCTCTTATAGTGCAGATAGGATTACTCAGTTTTTTTCTGTTTCCAGCATGTATGATAGTTGGGAATGGACCAAAAGTGAACCTTTTCATTAGACTTTTGGATATCATGAAGTGGCTTAATGAGCAAGCCACTTCAGGATACTGGAAATTTGAACATTTCCTCTTCTCCTTTGTAGAAGGGCAGGGGAACTGAAATTTCCCTTAAGATTCTGGAAGACTATTACTGAGGTACTACATCACTATTTTTAAAAAAGAAAAAAGTTGTCTTTGATTTGTCTGAAGGGTCGATCAAGATTGGCTGATAAACTATGTGCAGCCAAGTCTGCGAATTCAGCTGCAGGCATTTTCTTGGTCAGTTCTTTAACAGTAATGAAAGAAAATGTTTTTTCTCTCTCTTAAAAATATGTACCCCCTCAGCCATAGCCTATGAGGATCTTAAAAGAAATTTCACTTCTACTGCCTCTCCACCAAGGAGAAGAGAAAATATTCAATTCGCTGATATCCTGAGGTGGGCTTATTTATTAAACTACTTTCTAATATTGAAAGGAGCCAGAACAGATAGCGTTGCTTGAACTTGATATGATATTTGAAGGTGATATCAATGGCACATGACACCTGTACCAGCATAATATCCTTCATGCTAATCAATTGATTATCTGCACAAATTAATGCTAATTCAGCAGCTCTTCAAGCAATTATCTATAACCAAATTAGAGACATCGACCTAATCTTAGCAATAGTCATCTTAATGTATGGATTGGATTAGATTGTTATTATGTCTGCAAAGAAGTTGGGAAGCAAATAATTAAACAAGTAAAATTGAAAACAGGTCTTGCAAGACTAGAGGTACAAGCAAAATTAAGTGTGGAAAATTACTTTATAGGAATATAAGTCCCAGAATGCCCCAGATAGCATAGCGAGGTAGGGGAATTCTCTAAAAGCCCTATAAACTCCATTCCTGATGTTCCATTTCTTCTCTAAGCTCCTCTCTTGTGTTTACCTGTTTGTTTTGCACAACCAGCCAGAGAACGGCAGAGTACTGCTAGCTTAGATCAGCCAGAAGTCTGACCTGCAGTCAGATACAGTAGTTCATTATTTAATGGATTATGGAAATCTCACTGTTGGAAAGACTTGAAGTCAGTGCTTTTGGGATGGCAGTAACTAGGAAGCTCCAGCAAAAGTAAGCAAGATAATAGCAGGAGCTGTTTCTGGTGTGCCAGGAAAACCTGCCTTCTGGCAGCTCTGTGGCATGCCTGTGAGAAAAGATTTGCGGTCCATCTTGCTCCATTCCAAATACTGCAGGTTTATCTGGATAAAAGTAGCCTGACTGACAGTTTCATAGTGTGTGTAAAGCTGGGGAAGAATCAAATATCATTTTGTGGGCACATAGGCAGGTACATCTTTACGCCATAACCTTCTGCAGAATGTAATTAGGTTCCTGTCTATCATAGAAGCAGCCTGCCTCTATCTATGGGAATAAATCTTCTGAACTGGGGTAATTAATTTGGACCATGTGACAGAGGATGATGATAAGCATTAGCATGCTCAAGGGCTGGGGGGAATCCATATCATGTTAGCGCTGCTTACTTTCCTTCCCTCTGATAAAGACGGGACTTATATATGAAATGAAGCTGATTGAAGGGAGAGATATTCTGGTTAAGAAGGATGAAAGAGATTGAGGCTAAAATGCTAGGAGTCCCCAAAGGACCCGTTGTCCAGGGAAAGGCCGGGAGAGGGATAGAAACAAGTTTAGCTTAAAATAAGCCAGTCTTAAGAATAAGGTTTGTTAGACTGTAAGCAAGTCAGGGTGGAATCCTTTTGCTGGGCTAAAGTGGCTCATATAAAACTATCAAGCAAGCGAGGGGAAGACACGGATGCAGTGACCTGGTTTCTGAACATAGCCATGTCTTTTGACACATGCAGTTGTGAGATGCAAGAACAACTCAGGCAAGCTGCCAAGAAATCAAGCAGCAGGTGGTCTGAAACTGATTATACACTGCGGCAATATTATCCCGAGCTCTTTATTTTTTTAATTTGCAGATTCTTTTAAGATCTTACTCTGACATCACATTCTTTCAGTATTTGCATTCAGACGTTTGACTTAAGATCAAGCCTAGTAGCACCATCGACCTTGATAACTGCGGAAAGCTTCTAAAGTCCTCCTTACTCCTAAGAAAGCACTAAGTTTCTCATGCAGAGGTCATTAGTTTGAAGGCCAAACTGTACATTACAGATGTATAGTAGATGTACATTGATAGCTTGGGGACTGCACTATATGTCACAGGCAACATGATGTTAGAAGCTGAAAACAAATCCTTTCCAGACTCTCTGTTCTAGTAGAGATTTATGTATGAACAATACTGTGTGTTATGTGCTGTTGAATGGCATCTAATTTATGGTAATCCTAAAAGAGTTTCCCAGGTACATGATATGCTTATTTATTAGTCAGCAGGTTAGAGCACTGAAAACTGTGGGCTACTAAGTTCAAAGTTAGGATGGGGCCTTGTCCCCCCCCCCCCCAAAAAAAAAACCCAGCAAAGCTTGAGGATTATCAAATAAACTCCTCCATAAACTTTCATGTCATGAACTGGAAACTGTAGTCGAAAGATGGGCAGCTTAAAGTCTTGTAGACTAGAATTTCCATTTAGCTGTTGTGAGTGTTTTGGGCTGTTTGGCCGTGTTCTGGAAGTTTTTCTTCCTGACTAGAGATGGGCATGAAATGAATTTTTAATTCATTTTGTTGTTTGTTATTCGTTATTCCCTTTATTAGCTAACAAAACAATTAACAAACCAACCCATCAAAAAAATGAAACGAAACGAAACAGAAATTTCCATTTTGTTTCATTTTGTTTTATGTTCCCAGTGTCTCTCTCCTACCTTGCCGGCCTTCTCCTCCATGCCTGGAACTCCAGGAGCCAAAAAAAAATTGTGCTGGCCTCAGCCGTGGCTTAAATTTTTTTTTTTACAAAATGTCGGCCCATCCCTTGGGCCAGCTGGTCCAGGCAGGGAGTAAAAAATAAAAATAAAAATAAAAATAGAAACATTTTTTTAAATCAGGCACGGGAAACCCAGCGCATCTCAGCTGTTAAAAACAAAACAAAACCCGGCATTGAGGAATTTTAAAAATAAAAATAAAAATAAAAATAAAAATAAAAAGTACGAGTACGCTAAAAATAAAAAGTAAAATAAAAAAGGAAAAGGAAAAAGTAAAAAAGGAAATAAAAATGAAATACGAAATGATTTTTTAAAAAAAATTCATTTCGTATTAAATGAAATGAAACGGAGGCGGAGAAATGAATAATGAAATGAAATGCCATTTTGGCGTTTCGTGCCCATCTCTATTCCTGATATTTTGCTGGTCTCTGTGGACGGCATCTTCAGAGGGCAAGGAGGCAACCACACAGACTGACAAAATGTCCGGAAGAAAAACTTCCAGAACATGGCCAAGCAGCCCAAAACACAACAGCTATCAAATTCCAGCCGTGAAAGCCTTTGAGAATACATACAACAGTATCATTGTTATATTGTCATTAGAGATGGGCACGACTTAGCGGTATTCCCGTTTCCATTTCCGTTACTCGGTTCCGTTACTCTACGGAAACGGTAACAGGAATTACTCCGCCAGACTTCGAGCTCGAACCGACGAACGAACAATTTTGGTCTGATTTGTCGTGCTCGTTCCTTGCCACACGGCACAGAAAAAAAGTTTTTAAAAGTTTAAAAAAAACCAGTTCCCGGCCAAAAAGCAGGCAGAAAAATGCCTGCCGTGCCTCAGGGCACCTACCAGAGGGGTTGTTTCTGGAGGTCCCCGGCCTCCCCCCCCATCCCCCGTCCTGGGCTGCTCTGGTGGGACTCGCCGCAGGCTCGCAGCCAGCAAATTAAAGCGCAAGCAAGCGGCACGGACGGCACAGGAAAAAAACTTTTAAACTCTCCCCCCACCCATTCCCGGGCCAAAAAAGCAGGCAGAAAAATGCCTGCTTGACTAAGGGCGCAGGGCACCTACCGGAGGGGTGATTTCTGGAGGGAGGGTCCCGCCTCCCCCCCGTCCTGGGCAGCCGGACTCGCCATGCCATGCGGTGCAGGCGGGGGATCCAAAATGGGGCGGCGAACGCAATATTGTTTTTGAAATCGTGGTCCAAAAACACACAAGCACAACAGAAACACGCAAAAATTTATAAACTGCCAGATTTTTCACAGTAGCAGTGGGTTTTTTCTTGCAACAAAATGTCTCTCCTCTCCTCCTCTGTCCTCCATTGATTTTATTTTTTTTTTATTTTTTTTACACCTGCGCAATGATGGGCTGGCCGAGTGGCCAGCCATGTGGGAGTGGACGACCATGCAAATTTTTGGAGCCATCCCACCAATCGCATGGCCACTTGGCCATGGAGACTTCTGGGATGTGCCAAAAAGCCCCCTAAAACCTGCCCTAGCCCCCTAACCCTAACCCTAACCCTTGACTCCAGTCCTTACCCATACGTCACAGACTGTCTTCTTAGTGGGTCAGAGAGGCACCCAGAGGTGCAACCCACTAGCCCACCGTAACCTTACCCGTCACTAGCCTAACCCTAGCCCTTGCACTAACCCACCTTAACCCTAAGCCAGATGTACTTGCATTGCACTACACGCAAGTACAATTCCCTTCTGTGTGAGACATGGTGGTGCGAGTGCCTTAGTTAGGCATCACCTATGGCTCTGGGTTCACTGCCATCACTAGTCTCACTGTCTGCAACTGGTATGCATATCCATATGGCTATTGCATACCATTTTGCAGCAGCAGCAGGTGAGGAGGGGAGACCCCCATGTTGAGGGGTCTCTTGGAGCCTGCTTCCCTTTCCTAGTGGGTGAGGATAGGAGGCACCCACGGGTGCCTCCAGGAGCCCGCTTTCCCTTTATAGCGGGCCAGAGGAGGCACCCACCCCACAGAGGTGCCTCCAGGAGCCCGCTACCCCCCCCAAAAAAACCAGTACTAACAAAAACGAAAAAACGAAAAAACGAACCGACTAATTTTTGCGAATTTTCACAAAAAACGGAAACGACCCGAAACGGAACTGGCCCGACTAACGACAACTCGAAAATTTTTTTTTCAAGTCATGCCCATCTCTAATTGTCATAATGCAATAATGAAGTGGATCACTTTTGGAATATATCAATAATTATTCTTTGCAATAGCCAAGTTCATATTACTTTTCTATTTTGCTTTCCCCTATTCCCCCGCTATCAAGCCAATTCTGACTTGTGGCAAACTTTCCCAGGGTTGTCTAGACAGAGTGTTCTCAGAAGTGGTTTATCATTCCCTTCTCCTACAACTAGGGTATGTGTCACCCAGAGAAAACATGGATTTCATGAGCATGCCCCTGAACGGAGTGTGTGGGGGGGAGAATAGTGCAAATTGTAAATACTATTTGTACTATAGCATAGTACAAATACTATTTTGTTATCCCTCCCCCCTCCCCCATACAGTGCCCAGGACACATGCGCCAATTGACCCCAGTTGCACCTGCTCCTGGGGGTGCCCTAGAGCTGTGCAGCTTGCCCAAGGCTTCATAGGCACAGAGGACAATTGAACTCCCAAGATATGGATGCCTAAGGACAATCTCTGGGTTGGAGAGATAGGCAGGATATCTCTCAATGCCATTTGTAGGGAATCATAAGCAGGGGAAGACAGCTGCTTGGGAATACCCTGAAGCAAATGGTGAGCCACTGTGTGAGACAGAATGCTGGACTGGATGGGCTGTGGCCTGTTCCCAGCAAGGCTGTTCTTATGCTCTTATGTTGTTATGATAGCTAACTCACTGAGCGATCCAGTCAGCTTAAAAACTAATAAATCGTTAAACAAAAAATCAGAACACTAGGATACTTCAGTCACACAATGAAAAACAAAAGATATAGGTTACTATAGCTGATAATTCAAAGTTAAAAATAACTGGGAGGAAATGTGCAATAAGATGAAAAGCATTATGGCCGAGCAACTTCATGGCTTCAAGCTGCTGTGTAGAAAGTCAAAACAGCCACAGACATCCAAACATTTTCTAGTAAGAAAAAGAAGTGTATACAGTGGAACCTTGACTTACATGCTGCTTGACTTGCAGCATATTTGACTTGCAGCAAGAAGGGGCCTGTTTGACTTGCGCCGCAGGATCTGACTTACAGCTCAGAGCCCCGGCGCAAGGCACCGGAATCGGGCGGCAGCCACAACCCAGCATCGCGGCTGCTGCCTCCAAACTACTCCTGCCTTCTTCCTCTCCTCTGGCAGCGGCGGCTTCAGAGAGGCCAGCTCCAGAGAACCTGGAGCTGGTCCTCAGCCTCGCCAAAGCCACCACTGCCGCCAGAGGAGAAGGGCCGGGAGCTTGGGGCTGGCCTCGCTGGTTAGACAGTCGGCTCAGTCTTATAAAAAATCTGGCTGCAGAATTCTGGTCCACAATGGAAGCATTTTAGTTGGGGAGCTGTACAGTTGTGGGACTTTAATGGTAAGCATAGAGTTGTTCAGAACTTGGAACATCAGGTTAAAAATCAGTAAAAATTAAATGTTAGACATTGTTGCTATGATCATTAGAAAGTGGAGGCCTATAACTTGTGGACTATAATTCCACTGCCTCCTCCTCTCTTTGAAGAGACATTTCATTTACATCCCCGGAAGGAATCTCCTATCCCAGTCAAATTTGTATTAAATTGCTGTTTTGGGGGGTCTTTCTCATCATCTGGAACGGATTAATCCACTTTCCCATTACTTTCTATGGGAAAAGTTCGTTTGACTTAAGGCATGTTTGACTTATGTCTAGACCTCTGGAACGGATTAATGACGTAAGTCAAGGTTCCACTGTACTTTCTTTCTTTCTTTCTTTCTTTCTTTCTTTCTTTCTTTCTTTCTTTCTTTCTTTCTTTCTTTCTTTCTTTCTTTCTTTCTTTCTCTGCATCAGATGATTATGTGACACTAGTTGCGCAGCATGTGTCCCGCCGCTTCCATTTTTATAGCTGTCACATAAGTGTCCCCTCCATCACCAAATTTTCCATGGAGGCAACAAAGCATAGATCTTATTTTTAAAAGTAACATTCTTATTTTGAGAGAAAGCAAGGCATTTCCCCACTGATTTAAAAGGAGCAAATGATCTTTCCACCCTTCACTGGAACAGAAATTGCAAATCGAACAACAACGGTGCGAATACCAGCAAGATGTAGGCATTGTGCAATCACCCTGCCTCCAGTATAGAATTTTAAGACCAGATATCACCATCTTCCATCTGTAATTCACGTATTTCTACTGCTGCTTCTTTCTCCCTCTTTTTATATAAAAAAATCCATTAAGCAGGAAAAGAGAGAGTACTGTAGTTGGAGAATATATTTTGTTTGATAATAGTAGGAGACACTTATCTGAGAGCACTTTTTTCCTCCTTCACAAGCTTTTCATCATTTTATTTACTCATATAGATCATCGATATCAACATAAATATATGCAACTATTCTTTTTGTTATGTGCTATCAAGTCATATCTGATTTATAGCAGCCCTTATAGAGCTTTCCAGGTATTAGAGATATTTATGTATTTATCAGATTTATACCCCGTACATCTGGCCCTCTGGGTCCTCTGGGAAGCTATTTAAAGACCGTTTTTATTGGTGTCCCCTCCTTGTGAGTTTCCATGGCTAAGCAGGGATTTGAATTCAGGGCTCTTGAATCCTACTCCATCATTACTATATTACAGTTACAGTACTGTCCAAATAGACTTACCCCTATTTATTTAATAGCAAAGGCCTTCCAAATATGTCACAATGTTGCTTAACTAGAGTTGTATGATGAGATGATATTTTAACAATAGTGATTCGGATTTTTCTCCATTTATGTTCATACACCAGCTTATAATGCCTTTAATTACTGATAAAACTAAGATTCTTTAAAAAGATGGGAATGGGTTGCAGATGGTAATAGCCGCATTACCACTGCATAAAGAGATTTTTTTTACAGACTAATCTCCCATTTTATCTCTTGTTCCTCTCTGATGGTGATAGACAATTATTTGATAGAGAGAACAGCTTACATTCTTGGCTGTTTCAATTACTTAAAGTAAATTGAATATTTGTAGCTCATCGTATATTGTTGAAGATTACAATTTAAATTCATATCTCTAAACTAGCCATTTTTTTAACATCTTGATCATAAGCCCCTGCAAAACTTAACTGAGGTCTTTGTTATATGGGGGGGACTGGTTTTGAATCATGTTTAGATTGTTTCAGATCAGTTTTAGAAATTCCAACTACATGATGCACAGGGAAATGTAGATTGCATTTATTGTTTGGTAAGTGTGTTTTTAGTTGAAAAATGAGGTGTTTTACTCAGCCAAGAGGTTCATTTATTTTAAATCACTTGTGAAATCGATTTATTTTGAATCATTTTGGGATATGTGAATGCCTCTGTTGATGTAAATTATTTTTGTGGGGTTTTGTCAAATAATGGATTCCGGAATCACAAGATTTGGGCTGCAGGAAAAACTTTAAGTCTATCCTGAAAAGAGAACCAGCAGAAAAGAAAAGGTTGGGTGGAGGAAATAACTCCCTCCTTTGCAAGGAAGAAGCTGGTGATTTCTCTGGTCAGTTTTTTGTGCCTTCCCTCCTCCCAGCCCTACTGCCCTTCATTGCTCCTCCTTCATCCTCAGTCAGTCAGTCAGTCAGTCAGTCAGTCAGTCAGTCAGTCTGTCTGTCTGTCTGTCTGTCTGTCTGTCTGTATGAGTATATGTCAAGCTACAGGGAATGCTTGCAGTCCAATATGTTTTAATTTCTGTCTGTCATACTGAATTAGTGCTGTGCCAGATTGCAAGAAATAAATAAAAATAAATAAAAATAACACCATAGCAACTAGGGCAGGTGGGTGCAAGACAAAACCTCAAATCAAATGCAGTGGTACCCCCCCTTGACCAATATATGACTGAATTTAAAAACAGATTAAGTCAGGCACGTCCAAACTTCGGCCCTCCTGATGTTTTGGACCACAGCTCCCAGAATTCCAAGCCTGTATTGCCAATGACAAAGGACTGTGGGAGTTGTGGTCCAAACCATCTGGAGGGCCAAAGTTTGGACATGCCTGGATTAAGTGATTTCCCCAGAGGACATACATGCTGACCCCAAAATTATGTGACTACCACATAACTTTAAACCAACTTCAAAACCCAAATCCATCTCTTGATTTATTTTCACTGCGAAACCGTGCCTTGAGTTTTTCAGTTTATATTTTCAGGATTCTGATCTCTGAAAAGGCACCCCATGGCCCTCCAGTGGTTGTTTGACTATAGTTGTTCATGTTCACCATCCCTGTCAGTGGGCTTAACTAACTGATGGGAGTTGTCCATGAGTGCATATTCTGGAGGGCTATGATTACTTACTTAGTTTGGGAGCCTATTCATGTACAAGTCTCTCAGGGTCAGAGCAGGTTCCATTTGGTTGTGCATCTAGCAGGATGAGCCAAATGCCTCAAGACGGCACTCAAACAGCACATAGAAACAACAGGGCATTTTTCAGATGTCAACATGTGGGCATGCATTTGTTTGTTTGTTGCCACTTCATCCCATCAGAATGGAACTAAGATAGCAGCCTGCTCAGCCTTTGTAGTTGTAGTCCAAAAATTTAGCATTTTCAAGTATCACATCCTGATGCATTTCCCACATCCCTGAAAACAGGAGGACATCCATGAGTTGGAAGGCTTCTCTTTGGCCCCAGAGGTGAGCTGAACATTGAAAATTTGAAAAGGCCTGGCAGCTGGTCAGTGAATCCTGGTTTTGTGCTTTCGTATAGATTCAGCTCTATCATATTTTTGCTCACTTGACTATTTCTGCTTCTGCAGGTGCACAGTCTTCCTTTTGTGACTGCTTGTTGGTTGGCTGGCTTGATTTAAACGAGTTTATTGTGAGCTCCTTTGAATTACTAAAGGAAAGCAGAATACTGTATCACAACAGCAAATAGTATCAGGAGAGATTAATAAAAGTGTTTCTTCCTTCCTTTTCTTGTCCCCGCTGCTGCTTGAGAACACGTTCATATCCAAGGCACATCCATAGCATCTCTTCCGTTACCTGAATCTCTGTGATACGATCTATTAGATGTGAATCAATTGTAAGGGAAGCAAAAGTAGCTGAGAGTCTGAAAAAAGGGTGAGAGCTTTCATTTCAGGGGTTAGTAGCAGCACTACATCCGTCCTCAGAGCATTGTTTTCTCTGTTCATTTCAGTGTTTCAGAGTATTTTCTTAATAATAATTCTGTACAATAGTGTCGCTACTGAAAGCACCCCGTTGAGGGATATCCCTGGAAACGGGTGGCCTCTCCTGATCCAGCTATTGAGGATGGCACACAAAGCATCTAAACAAATATTAAGTGCGCCACTCTCCCTGAGCACCATTATAAGAAATGCAGGGGAACAAATCCTTGATTGTTTGCAATATCCCTGAAGTAAATATGGCTGTAGAGTTAGTACTGAAATTAATTCCTGGCATTTGCCATCTCCAGTATGTGTATTCTACTACTGTTTGTGATGGATAATTGTGCTGGATTGGAATCTTGTCCATAGTTCAGAAGGCATGGGGGAGGAAAGAATTTTCTTTAACGAAGAGCTATAGATCATTAAACTCTATACAGTGGCACCTCGGAAGATGAATTTAATTCATTCTACGGGTCAATTTGTCCTACGAGGCACTGTTTCCCATAGGAATGCATTGAAAACCAATTACAGTGGTACACCCACTTAGGAGCAGCTCGACTTAAGAGCAATTTAAGAGCGAAAAACTGTTGGCGTTTTAATTTCCACCTTACAAATTTTAGATATTGTCTGCTCGACTTACAAATATTTTTTTCATTTTTTGATTTTTTAAATTATTTGTTCAATATTTTATATAGGTACTCTGACTTAAGAGTAGTTTGACTTAAGAACATGCATTCGGAATGGATTAAATTCATACGTTGAGGTACCACTGTAATCTGTTCTGGAGGGAACGGATTAATAGGTTTTCAATGCATTGCTGTGGGAAGGTTGTTGCAATGTCCCTTAATCAAGGGCAGCAGAAGGCTGCTTTCTGCAGCCCCACCAGACAGCTGACTTTGACAGGTCATACCTATCAAAATCAGCTCTGGGGGAGGTTTGTGAAGAGCAGCCTTTGGCTGCCCTTGATTCAGGGGCAGCCCTCCACTGATCTCCTTTTCAGCCAGGCAAGTGTCCTACGACCACCGACACTTGACTTGCAGAGAAGGCGATTGGTGGAGGGTTGAATCCTTTTGAGGTGAGAAATTCAACAGGATCCAGCCCTCCTCCTCCTCCTCTTCACCCGGGCGCCAAAACTCCAGTGAAGAGGAGGAGGACAAGACGGGTGCATGTTTGGGCAGTCTGGGTGGGTTGGAAGAGAGATGCGCCACTCTTCCAAGCCACCCAGGCCACCCAAACACGCACCAATCCCTGGGATTGGAGGGATCCGAGCAGAGCACAGACCCATAGATTTTCTCCCAGCCCGGGAGGGTTGCAAGGCAAGCTGAGTTGGGAGATGTCCACCCCTGCTTGCCTTCCAAGTTGCACGGGCTGGGCAAAAATCAATGGGACCATTTTGCCCACCAATTTGGTGCATAAAGCAGGGACCCTGTGATCCTCACCTAGCCTGGGCGGTTCCCTTGCAAACAGCCCAGGCTGGGCAAGGATCAATGGTACCTTGCAAGGTGAATGTAAATGGGAAGGAAAAATTCATCTTTTTGTCTTAAGAGGCACTTGTCTTACGAGATATTTATTTATTTATTTATTTATTTATTTATTTGTTTGTTTGTTTGTTTGTTTGTTTGTTTGTTTGTTTGTTTGTTATATTTCTATACCGCCCATCTTCCGGACGGAACTCTGGGTGGTTTACAATTAAAACAAGACCAACAGGATATTACAACAAAAAGGGCAAGTACTAATAAAATAAGGAGGGGCGTTTCATTTGAGATCTGTGTTACTGATACATTGCATTCAGGTTTTTAATCATTGCTGGACCTGCACAATACTGATTCCCACCTCCTATGTTTTCATGTGGCATCCCGGCTTCACTTCCCCAGGGGAGTGCCAGAGTTTTGATGAAGTCTGAGGTATATTTAGGGAATCCTGTCAATGAGGCCATTTGCATCACCTTGTTCTGTGCCACTTTCTCCTGCTTTGTCCAGCAAGAGCATGCCAGAACCTGAGACTAGGTCTGCAACTGTGATGTCACAGAAGCAGGGCAGGCAAAGGTTGAGGGCGAGGCAAATATCACACATATATGCATCTTTGTGTTGAGTCTGTAAACCTCAGCACAGCTGCCAAAGGGCAAAGATGGTTGCCAAGCTTTAAAAACACATTGCTCTCAAATACCAAGCGTTCTCCTTCTCTGGTGATGCTTGCTCTGAAGCTTGTCTCCCGAGGGCTCAGCGAAACAAACCTATTTCCTGAGAATTCAATTGGAGGCCCCAACCCCAGTGAGTGACCTTTATGCTTCCTGCCTGCAAACCAACGCAGCCTGCATTTGTCTAGTCTGGAGAGCATTTTTGAAACCTAGCCCATGAATGTTGCAAAAAGAGACACACGACTCCTTCAGATATTATCCATCCAAGAAGAAATCTGGTTGTTAGAAATCTGGAGAGGAAAAAAGTGCCTGCTGACTATCAGGGCTTCTTTCCATCTCCCTAAGGAGATTTATTTATTTATTCCATTTATATCCCGCCCATCTGGCCAATTGGCCACTCGTAGTTTAGTGATGGTCGCAAAGACCAGCTGCCTACAGTATATCCTGCACACCCCCCCCTGCTGAAACCCAGTGTTAGGTCGCATGCAAGATTGCTCTTTTATCCAACAGTTGTAGCCAAAGGAGACAAAAATTGAATGTCTGGCAGGGGAAATTGAGAGAAAGTAAAAGAATTCTTTGAAAGAAGCCTTCAGCATTTTCCGTTTCTTTCTGTCCTAAGGTGCTGAACAGAGCCTGACCTCCCTGAAATAATAAAAGATGTGGTGATGCCTGCCCTAAAGCAAACAGAGCTTACTGTCAGGCTGGCATGCATACACCTCCCGCCTGTGAACTTTATTTCTAGAATGTGCTAACGCATCCACACACAAAATCTGCAACGTGCTTTTCGCTTGGGACATCACAGATCCCAATTCTCAGAGGTCAACGGCCTCGTGGCGCAGTGGTTAAATGCCTGTACTGCAGGTAAAACTGTGCTCACAACCTGGGGTTCAATCCCAGGTAGCAGGCTCTAGGTTCACTCAGCCTTCCATCCTTCTGAGGTCGGCATAATGAGTACTCAGCTAGCTTGAGGGAGGGGAGATGTGTAGCCTGCATACTGTAATTAAAACTGTAAACCACCCAGAGACTACTTGAAGTGGTATGGGTCGGTATATAAGCAGAACACGTTGCTTTCAAGAACTCTAGCCAGGCATTCCTGCCTTCCAGCCTTTCATAAATGAAAACAAGGAGATGCTTACTGTGATCTCTCCTCTTCTGCCACTGGTGTCTGCCCCAGTCTCTTCTCTGCCAGCCGTACGGTGCATTTGCCTTACACAAGCTACCAAATCAGAGCATATTTGTGAACTGACAGTGTGTAAACTGTGAACAAGTGGAGTGAATAATTAAACTGAATAGATTTCGTTGCAGTGGCTTACAGCTTTGTGCTAGTAAACATCCACCCGCCTAAGGCAGAACATATGTTTTTTGATCCCTCAGTGACTGCAGCCTTTGTGGCCTCTTCAGCTGGCATGGGGTAAGGCATGGAATGATAGCTGGGTAAAAAGTAGACGCTGTGCCTTGCAAGAGCAGAAATGCCTTGCATGAGAACCAAGAGTGATTCACTTATTATAGTATTATGCCCTTGACCTCTTCTTCTCCGCATAGTGAGAACCTTGAGGCTGCAAGTGTTCAGTGGGAGTTGATATCCTTAAATTCTAGGGGCTTTTAGATTTATTTTATTTTAATTTAATTTCAATCTCTAATTCACACAAAATATAAGAAAACCCGCTGACCCCCCTGCCCTTTCTCTTTAGGCCATGCCCCCATTAAATCTATAGGTCTTGAGCAACATGCATGCATGCAGGCAGGCACACACACACACACACACACACACACACACACACACACACACACACACACAGAGAGAGAGAGAGAGAGAGAGAGAGAGAGAGAGAGAGAGAGAGAGAGAGAGAGAGAGAGAGTATTAGGGGAGATCAGCATTGCAGTATGGCTACCTGTTTTTTTGTCATTTCTTGTACTTAAATTGCCAAAGAAGGTGGGCTAATGTGCATAGGCCCCAGAGGTGGGGGATAGTTACTGCTGTGTTGCATGTTGTAAAGTACCATCAAGAGCAGCGTTGAATGTGCCTGATCTTGACAGAGCTGCCTTGTAGCTTTGAACAAATGGATTTTCTTAAAGGACAATGAATTATTATCTATAAATGAGAAGTGGTAATCTTGTATAGTTTGCTCTTTGCAGAACAAAGCTACTCAAGACTGTGTGGCAAAAATAACAACAATGACCCTGACATCTTCTAAAGCACTTTTGATAAAACAGAGTCTGATAAAGCAGTGTTAAATGACGCTATTTTTGGTATTTAACTAGGTACATTCCTTACTCTCGCCTTCTTCTACTGCATAGATCAGTACAAGTTGGAGACATGTGGTCCCTAATATGTTTTCAGACTCAGCTTCCTGTTATCCAAGGCCATTGCTGATTGCTGGCTGGGGATGATGAGAAGGAAGATCCAACACCAACTGGGAGAGGACAGATTTTGCACACTTAGCACAGACCACGGCAGCCAGCCGGCCAACCATTCAGCCACATTTGGCCCCCAGGCCAGACTTTGGACAAGCCTCTAGGACATGCAAGGAGGTGGGGAGGATGCTGCAGCAACGAAGCCAGAGGCGGGTAGACTGTTTGGGTGGCTGGGGTGATGGACAGAGGCAGGGAGGGCAGGCAAACCATAAAATTGCAAGCTGATGTCTCCATCCAGCATGGGGAGGGGGCAACTGGTGAGGACGGGTGACAGGCTGAGCTGGTGGGGAGGAGAGGCTGCAGGCTGGTCGAAATTTGAAAATGGGCTGCATTTGGCCCCCAGGCCGGATTTTGGACATGCCTGTTTTATGGTCACCAGTCCAGTGGAAACAAGCCTCTGTAGCCCCTGCTGCTAACATTCCAAATCAAACCATGAATAAAACCAATACAGCATAATTAAATTAAACATCTATTAAACCTTAAGAATTAAACACATCCATGATAGATATAATTTCGGGGAGGTAGTTCAAGTTATCTGTCACTAATATTGTGTTAACTCCTAGTAATCCTGCCTGAAAAGCCTTTTTTAAAATAGCCTTTTAAGGTTTCCAGCGAGGGGACCTGTCTAATCTCAGGCAGCACATTGTTCCAAATAATAGGAGCAAATGCCATGAAGTTCATTGTTTCCTATGAACCTCAGAATATCATGTCCCATTTGCTTTCTTTTGCTGCCGAAACACCTTTTAGACAGTTGAAACTTGAACTAGACAACGTGAAAGTTAGCTACTGTGGCTCTGACGTGTTTTGTTTTATATATTTTGGGGCGAAGTCAGATGGCTGCAAAGGCGTGATCACAACAGAAAGGGTCAGTGTAACAGGAGCAATCTTCCTTAAAGCCTCCTGTCTGTCTGCTGAGGAATTGCTCCAGTCCAGCCCTGTAAAGAAGAAACACTATAGCTGCACCAAAAAGGTCCCACTTGGGGATGGATCATGGCTGGGCTGAAGCACATTGCTCCATACATTGTGTAGCTGCCAGGAAATAGAGCACACTGGACTGCTCCAAGGGTGAATTGTTAACACACGATGCTAGAGTTGTACATGGAACAACCATACAGAGGTCATAATGATCTCACATTGGCCCTCAGAGGATCAGAGACATCTGAGCACACAATTGCTGAGCACTTCATTAATATAAATGCGGTCAGACTGGGTAGATGCTATGCTGCAAATTTGTGTTAGTTAAGGGAGGAGAAATTGCTGCATTTTAGTAGTGGGGAGAGGTGGCATAAAAATTGCAATTTAGAAAACCTAGGATACTATATCTATTTTGCAACTTCTGAGGTTCATGTAAAACAGTGTGCACATTGCCTCAGAGATTTCCAATGTGCTTCACAAAAAATTATAAAGATTTTCAATTTGTTAAAATTAATGATGGGATGAGAATTAGGTAGGATTCACAGATATTTGAAACTAGGGGTCTAATTACACAGATAATTTGAATTGTTGCTTTTTTGTACCCTTTTTATATCAAAATATTTGTATGTATAGTCTCATGATATATATACCGCCAGGCCCGTTCACACAGTTGTCAGTTCAATAAGTACATTTCTTTCTATTTGTAATGGTTCTGTAGGCTACATGTGCCATCACATAT
Organism: Phrynocephalus guinanensis; assembly: GCA_037367245.1. Classification (NCBI taxonomy): domain Eukaryota; kingdom Metazoa; phylum Chordata; class Lepidosauria; order Squamata; family Agamidae; genus Phrynocephalus; species Phrynocephalus guinanensis. Next base: position 87,055,852 of record CM074732.1, read on the forward strand.
AAATCATTTCATTTTCTCCCCTCTTTCTAGGTCCCTGTTGTCCTAAATTTTTCTTTAAATGTTTTTTAAAGCTATATATTGGTTAAGTGACATACACGTGCCAGTTTCCTGTCACTTCCAACTGTTAGTCTATGTACTACCTGATGAGATATGTCACTAAATAAATGTGGGGCAGTATTAAAAAGGATTTGAATTGTTGTTGAAAAGCTAGCAGGAAAAATTAACTAGAAGCCATGCAAAAGTGGAGGTGACTGTGACAATAGGGAGGACATTTGCAAAGTGATATATTGATGAACTGTTGTAGAGGGAAAATATATATATATATATAAAAGTAAGCAACTTATGACTAAGTATTAAAAAAATACAATTTTTAAACAGTACAAACACAGTGGCCATACAGCGGCCACGGTGCCGAAAAGACCCAACTTGTTTGCAGAACTAAACTGACAGCAACATTCATACACATCAAAGTGACATAAGACTGAAGCAGTAGGGGAATCAGATCATTTTTAAAAGGTGAGGTGGATAAAACCCGACAGGCATTGATGTCACCTGTGTGTTGTATGAAGGGAAATTTATAAAACTTTTTAAATAACGGAAGAATTGATATACCAGGGGGTTCTTACGGCACATGTGACTGCACCTGAGTTTTTGTACCCCTAGCGCATACTAGTGTGCTGGTCCTGGTTTGTGAAAACATACTCCAGGAGATACATCAACCTTCTTGAAGCTGGGGAACTGGAAAGTGTCACCCATTTCAGTCGGATGAGTGCTAACAGGCACAAAGAGAGACATGAGCTGTATTTAAGTGAGTGGAGATTACACAACAGTAGTGATTCATGCCTTACACTGATGGCTTACTGTAAGAAGCTGTAATGAGCTGTTAGTGATGGCACAGTGTGCATTCATAAGTGGGGCTTCTGTGACAGAAACCTGTTGTTATTACTCCCTGTGGAACTCCCTGCCAGAAGAAGTGGTGACAGCTGTCAGCCTTGACAGCTTTAAGAAAGGATTAGACAAGTTCATGGAGAACAAGGGTATCAATGGCTTTCATTATGGATGCCCAAGGACAACCTCTGGGTTGGAGGAGAGATAGGCAGGATAATTCTCAATGCCTTTTGTGGGGAATCGTAAGCAGGTGAAGACATCTGCTTGGGAATACCGTGAAGCAAATGGTGAGCCACTGTGTGAGACATAATGCTGGATGTGGCCTGTTCCAGCAAGGCTGTTCTTATAGTCTTATGTTCTTATGTTGATGCAGGTATGGAAGTAAAAGTAATGCTTTGCCAGACTTAGAGCAAAATTGCACAGTCAGCTTAGCCATGCATACTTTAATACAAAAATGCTATTTACTTTATGTCAGTTAGTTCTGAAATACCTTTTTGATTCCATATATGATTTCAAATGTAATCCCTGTAGAAAATTCACAGTTACCTGCCATTGTGACACGGAGAGCTTTGATCATTTTTCAGTAGGAGGAGTAGCATCTGAATGGTTTCGGTTTATTACTCACACAAATAAGACATGCCATCTGTTTGAAATCAACTGGCAAATTTCAGTCTTAAAATTTTGGAGGTGACAGTCTCTTAATGTGCTTTATCACTAAATGCCTAAAAAGAAAGACGTACGCGATAAGGATGTACAATGCAGAAGTGGGAAACCTGTCACTCTCCAGATGTTGCAGGACTATGACTCCCATCATCATTCTTGGCTGTGTTGACTATGATGGTGAGGAGTGGAAATGGATCAGTGTTGGCGAACCTATGGCACGGGTGCCAAAGGTGGCACTCGGAGCCCTTTCTGTGGGCACCTGACATTGCCCCCTCACAGCCACCTGTATTCAGGTTAAATTGCTGTACTGGCATTTTATGAAAAATTAGTGGGTTTTGAATCGCAGTTTGGGCACTCGGGTCTCTAAAAGGTTTGCCATCACTGAGGTAGATGGACTGTAACAACATCTGGAGGCCCCCAGTTTTCCCCATCTAATCTAGGGTTGCCATCTTCCCTTCCATGTTTAGATGTTAAACATTGGTCTTTATAACAACATTAAATCTAAAGGTGCAATTGTAACGTGCTTCACTGGAATTTAGCTCCATTTATTCAAATGGGTGCTCCCTGCAAGCAAATACATATCAAATTCAGTTGTTAATGACGTTGAGATTGTTTGTCAATTAAGTATGCAATACCGACAACAGCTAAATGAAGTCTCTGATCAGGACAATGCATTCTAGCAGTGTGTGTGTGTGTGTGTGTGTGTGTGTGTGTGTGTGTGTGTGTGTGTGTCTGTGTCTGTGTGTGTGTCTGTGTGTGTGTCTGTGTCTGTGTGTCTGTGTCTGTGTGTTCCCTTTTGTTTGCTTGCTTGTGTGTGTGGGGGGTTTTTTTTTTACTGTCGCTACCAGAATCCTATTGCAAGTATGGGCAGTCATCCTGGCTGGTAGATTCTGGGAGCTCTTGCCCAAAACCGTATACTCCCAAGTTAGCTCTAAGAATCAGATACTAACATGTAGCATGTTCATATCAGAAAGAATGGAAAGGAATTAAATACTGCACATTGTTTAACCTACTACAACACAAGACACAGTCCCTGCACCCTTAAAAGTTGGTAGAAACATAGATTTTAGTAGCTGTAATTTGTCAGGAAAGATATTTCTGCTACAATTCCACCTGGTAGGTGACCGTAAAAGGTGCAAGAGCCCGCACCCCTGCTCCTATTTGAATCTGGCTACCCAGCTGCTACATAACTAGAGACAGAATACAGACCCACCCAGAAAATCAGTGCAGTCTACGTGCCTAATGTGTTGCATTTATATCAACCCTTTCTACCAAGATACTCAAGGACAAGCCCTCAGACAATCTGTTCAGGAACCAAGAGCATGAACCATAGCCTGTTCTTCTTCACTTCTTGCCAAGTTGTGACTAACTGTAAATACGGTCTCTGTTACATGTTAATGCCATGGATATAGACAGATCTCTGTTGAACATGCCTTGGATTTTTTTTTGGGGGAGAAAGGCAGGATAGAACCATTTCAAATAATAAATAATAGAGAGACACTCTTCCCCCATCTGAAAATGAGAGTGTCCATCTCTGATCATTCTTCCCCTCCCTGTGGCCCCAGGGACCGGCTCCCTACCTATTCCAGAGGGTGCTGGCATGGCTAGGGAGTCAGTATGGGACACACTGGTGGAGGGCCAATGGAAATCTGGTTTTCCTCCATTCCATCAGTTCAGGTCCTCCCTCAGCTCAGAGACACATCCTGAGGAACAAGGATCTTCAGATGCCCCAGGGGCAGATTCTAACCCTTGAAATGTAACAAGACTTTTTGTGATGGCCGTGAAACTAATTGAATACTGAAGCTGTATGTGCTACCTACCAAATTTATCTGATAATGTCATAGACTGCACTGCTATGGGTGCTTGGTCTTGGCCTCCAAAATGTCAATTTCTTTATTGTGAGGGCTAAAAGTCTTGCCTTGAGGAAAAGGCGGGAAAATGTTTTCACTACATTTCTTGATTACAAATAAGAGGTAAAATAAAACAAGAATAGAAGGAAGTAGTCCCGTGTGCTCATTTTCAAATCTTGGACCAAATAACTGAGAAGTATATAATTTTACAGATTCATTAAAATTCAACATGAAAAATATTATATTAAGCAAGTTGCATTTAATAAATCTGCTGTTTCATTTTTGTAGAGTACTGTAATTTGTATAATTATTTAAATACATTTTGAATCATTTCCGGGGGCAGGAGTGAGGAATAAAAATTATATGAAAACATGGGAGTCCCATAATGATATATTTTATTCTATTTAAGAATGAATCTCAAGAGTCTCTCTCTCTCTCTCCCAACTATTTTTTCTAGATTTATCTTTGGAACTAACAGTTCCTGTGTGGTTTCCATAAATAACTGCTTCCCAACGGCCTCGTATTTTCCCCTTCAACTTCTCTACGCTTCCTGAAAGCATGAAGAGCCTGGGAAATGATTTGCTGGTAGAAAAGAGCCTCAAAAATATCCCAGCTATAGAATTTGATCTCTCAAGAGTTCACCAGCTCTAATTACCAATCAGCCCATTCTCAAGGCCTAACTAGCTCTTAATTAAAGGCAGCAGAAGCACTTCAAATGGCTTGAGGTTATTCCAACGGTCTCTTTTTCCCTGCTGGCAATCTGCCCTCTCTTGAGCTGAGGTCAAAATCAGACATCAATTGCTATTCGCTCCCAATGTTTCTTTCTGGTTTTTTTTGTATTTCAGTCCACACAAAGCCCACCAACCTTCCTCCTGCCTTCAGAAACAGCAGCCAAGACAGCACAACTGCAGAACCAGGTAACAAGAGGGACAGAGAGGCTCCGATGCAGAGAAACCTCCTTGAACCTCTGCTGCATTTTTTTGTTTTTGCTACAGATGAGTGGGAAAATGGCATCCTAGGGACAAGGGATAACTTGGTTTTTGGTAATAATAAAGATACACAGAAACCCCTATAGGTGTCTTCATATCTAGCTAGGGTTTGGAGCGCCCGGGGACAAAGTCAGTTTTTGCATCCCCTCCTGCCCCCCAACTGCGTCTCACCCACTGAGCAAGGGGTGCCTGATCCTGGGAGAACAGTAGGAGAGGGGAAGAAGGGTCCCTCTTTCTCACACCCTCTTTGGGGGGGGGGGGCGGACAAGGCTCTCCTGTGCAAACTGCACAGCACATGGACAGCGCCAAGCAGGCATTTTTCCCCCAAGCATCACCTCCGTAGCACGCTTCTCCCTCCTCCTTTCCCCCAGCTAAAGCTTGGCAATCATTAGCCCAGGGAAAGGAGGAGAGGGAAGCAGGCGATGGGATTTTTTTCCCAAGCAGCACCTCCATCACACGTGTCAAGCCCCGCACACAGAACTCACAGCAAGCCAAGTTCAGTTCTTTGCCAGGAACTTTAGTTGTAATCCAGATAAAGTACAAAGTACAGTCCGAGTCAATCCAGAATAATTTACAGAGCCAAATGCCAAGTTCAAGGGAAACAGAGAAACGTCATAGTCAGGAAGCCGGTCCAAGGTCAGGAAACAGAGAACGCCGTAGTCAGAAAGCCGGTCCAAGGTCAGGAAACAAAGTCAGGATAACACACAGGAACGTGGTGGCAAGGTAAGTGACGCATTGCTCCCACAGAGGGTTCAGGGTAAACTTGCTAGTTTTATCCTAAAACAGGGAGCACACCCATATCTCTGGCAAGGCTCCTGCTAGAACTCAGGGCTTTCAGATCTAATTTTATGCCTATCATTAAAGATCCTTTCCCTAGCTCTCCTGTTAGTTCTCCTTTGCAGGATCCTGCTCCTAGCCCTTATAGGAGGAGGAGATGTGCCCTCAGCTGCGTCCTCAGACTCAGCTGCCTGCTGAGTTGAACTACAAGGCTCCTCCTGCTGCTCTCCAGCATTTAACCCTTCACATTCGGGTTCCATGACAGGCAGGGTCCTGGCAACACGCTTCTCTCTCCTCCTTTCCCTGGGATAATGATCGCCAAGCCTTAGCGGGGGGGGAGGAGGGGGGAGCAATTGAAAGAGCTACTGCTTGGGAAAATAAAACATTGCCTGCTTCCCTCTCCTCCTTTCCCCTGACTAAGGATCGCCAAGCCTTAGCGGGGCAAAAGGAGGACTCCTGGCGGGATGGTGCATGGCTTCCTCCTCCTGCTCCCCCTCCAGGTGCCCCCAGATTGCTGCGTGGCCCGGGGCAAATGCACTCTTCTGCCCCTCCCTAGTTATGCCAGTGCTTCATATGATGGAGAGAACTTGGCCTCTTCTTGGCCAAAAAGAATCCTAGTGCAAATTTATGCAAGGTAGTGGCATGAAGCCTGGCCTAAAACAGTAGGTTTGAGGGTTGTGTCCTACTTCTAACCCTCTGTAACCAGCTGCCTGAGTGGATTTATTTAGTATATGGTTGTGCCTTAGCTCTTTAGATGCATTTTTGGTGTTGATTTTGTTCACTGTCTTGTAGTCCTTTTTTGTCCCTTTTAAAAAAGCATTTAGTTATAGTTTTTAGCTTTAAATACTGTCTTTTAATGATGTGCATGGCCTGAGTTCTTCTGAAAGAGAATGGTAGGGTAAAATATAATAAATAAATAAATAAATAAATAAATAAATAAATAATCTGGTTTAGACCAAGAATGTACCTCCTGAGTTCCCTGAGAGACACTTTAAGCTTCCCTTCTGACAGTTTATAATCCCTTCTCATTTGGACCTTCAGGTGAAAGAGGTGGATGCAGCCATAGGAACCAAAATTTTAAAATTAATTCAAGTTTAATTTAATTAGAACTTTTCTATCAGAGAGAGAACAGCTTAAATTATCCTTACAAGGTTTCTTTCATTATGAGGCAGATGAGAATCATATATGCCACACATTGGGCGAAAGATAGGTTTCAAATATAAATAATGAGAAAAACAGTTGCATATAAATACATCTATCCAAAAGCAGTAACAAATTCATTAAAGTGTATTTAAAAGTTCGGGTTTGATTTGGAATTTAATGTGTGAAAATTAAAAGGAGTTAATGCAGGGGATTTTTCACACTTCTTTTTGTGAAAGATTGTAACATATTTTAAAAGTCAGTTATAATTAATTTATTTCTTAGAACTGCCCCATTTTAGTCAAACTATGATTTTGCTGCTGTTGCTTTGTTTTTAGCTAATTAATCATTTTGTCAATATGCTAAACCTTGCCAGATAACTTTCTTATCTTCGAGTGAATGTTGGTGGGTGGGTGAAGTATTTGGCTGGAAAGACAAATCACGAAGAGGCAGCTGTTGGCTTCATTTCTCCAGCTCTTAAACTCTGAGGTCTAGATGGGTGGCCACCAAGAAAGCCCAGTTCCTTGTTGACCATTTATGAGCTTTCTTCAGTGATGATGCCTTCAGACACCCTGCCTGAGATGATCAGGTGCTACGGGCAGTACTCTGTGGTAGGATGCACTCTGACAGATAGCAAGGTTCTAAACCATTTAGGGCTTTGTATGTTATCATTAAAACCGTGAAGTCAATATAGTAGTGGATTGGCAGCCAGTGCAGTGCGGCCAGCGTAGGGGTGATATGTTGGTTTTTTTCTCAGCCCCGTAACCAATCTGGCCACAGAATTTTGCACCACCTGGAGCCTCCGTGTTAACTTCTGAAGCAGCCCCACATAGAGAGCACTGCAGTAGTCTAATCTTGAGATGATGAGTGCATGGACCAACGTAGTATTGTTTTCCATGCTGGAAAGAACCGATAGAACTGATCCATTATTTCAATTGGGAAATCAGTAGTATCTTCAAAATTTAGTATTTCCACGCCTTACCATTTTGGAGATTGTTTGACACAAACAAACATGCTTACAAAAATATTTAGACGATGCTCGGCAGAGCACAGAGATTTGTTTCAGTGTCTTGGATTTATAGTAAGAACAAAGCACACATGGGCACCCATAAAACAAAAAGTGGCTGCCAGAGTTTGGCTTCTGTCATCCTTATCCAATGGCTATCTCATGGTTGTTCCAAAAATCAGGACTTCAGGATGAAGACAGATATCATATTACCATCTGAGGCTGCAACGACTGGGCCTCTTCACTCTTGAATAAGTGCACCTAAGAGGTGACCTGATTAAGGTTTATAAAATCATACACGGTGTGAACAGAGTAGATAAGGAAAACCTGTTTTCTCTATCGCACAACACTAGAACTAGGCGGCACTCTATTAAACTTTTGGGTGCTAGATCTCAAACAAATAAGAGAAAGTACCTTTTCACCAGAGGATCACTGGTCTGTGGAACTCCCTGCCAGAAGAAGCGGTGACAGCTGTCTGCCTTGACAGCTTTAAGAAAGGATTAGACAAGTTCATGGAGAATAAGGGTATCAATGGCTATCATTATGGATGCCTAAGGAGAACCTCCAGGTTGGAGAGATAGGCAGGATACAGTATCTCTCAATGCCATTTGCAGGCATTGAAACAACTGATGAGCCACTCTGTGAGACAGAATGCTGGACTGGATGGGCTGTGGCCTGTTCCAGCAAGGCTGTTCTTATGTTCATATGTTCCTATGTTCTTATATTTAAAGATGGCCATTGAAGATTCTGATAGACATATACGCTAGCAAATATAACAGTAATCCAACAGAAATCTCTCCCTCTTCCCATGTCTAAAATGATGCACATACCCACATACTCCACATGTGTTGGTGTCTATATAAACATGCTGATATGGGTATACAGTGGTACCTTGTATAAAGGAATTAATTCATTCCAAATGAAATTCGGTTACGCAAATTTTTCTTTATGCAAATTTCCCATAATGCATTGAAAACAGAGTAATCCCTAATCGCAACCATTTTTATGTTGTACGGATTCACCCCATAGGCGATTCTGTTAAGCAAATTTCCCCTATCTCTGGAATTTTTTATGTTGTACAGATTTTACGTTATACAAACCATTTGTTATACGAGGGACCACTGTATACCTAAATGTATTATTTACGTTTTTTTGCAATATATATGTTTTAAAAAACTATGTTGTAACCATTGCCAAACATTTCCATGAATGGACTAACTGTATCTTGAGGGTATCTCATGGACAAGTCCATATATATTCTTTACTTTTAGATTTGTCTTGGTTTGTGCTAAAAATAATCTATGCTAGTTTTTCAAAGCATATGCTAGAATGTTTTTTTAATGCACTCTGTTGTTTAATGTCATAAAGGTGCTTTCAGACTGCACTCAAAGTTGCTAAAATGTTGCCTCTGTCTTCACCCACTATCCCCTCAATGGAAAAAGAAAAGGAAAGTAAAAAGTTCTTGAATTATTTTTCAGTACTAATGATTTGTGCTATCGCGCCAATCAGGGAACTTGTGCTGTTGCTTTGCAAGAAATTAATTATTTTCTAATGGCCCAAGCCCCCTGCTGGAATTACTCCCCGTAAGTGGTGCTTACCTCATTGCTGGTTTTTGAGGTTACCCAGAGCTTCGTGAACACTCACCTCAGTGACATTTTCTTCAAACACGCAGGAAGTTGTGTGGGTGGCAGGCTGGGTTGCACCCACCCTGCTGATACGGAACGGAGCAGAGATGGGGTGTTGTCTTTTTCATCAGCAACCTCATTCTGGACGCGTCTGGCTGGATCTGAGGATTTCTCTAACAACCTACGCTAGATCTTTGGCACTTGGCAGGATACATTTTTTTGGTCTATACTTATAGCAAGCCTTCATACCAAGCTGAGGGCCTCCTAACAGTCCATCTGTGCGCTTTGGAATTATCAAAATCAGGAATGGCCAACTTGTGGTACTCCAAATGTCAGTTGTTGTTTTGTTGTTGTTGTTTTACAACTATTTAATGTACGCTACTCTTCCTTTTCTTTCCTTGGCTGGCTGGATAATTCAATGGATTAGGAGGCATCTGCTTGGGAGCTAAATTCCCAATTGTGAATCCCAGAAAAAGCTAGCAAGTGCATTTTCAGCAAACTGCACAATCCCAGGATGCCCCTAGAACAGTGGTTCCCAACCTTCCTAGTGCCACAACTGTTTCCTACAGTTCCTCATGTTGTGGTGACCCCTTGCCCTGCTTGGAAGATGCCACAAGCCCCCTTTGGCAGGCCACTGCCACAGGTGCCACAGAGAACTTCCCTCCTCAGGCACCCTCAGACAATTGCAGCCTCCGGTGCCAACATCCCCTCCAACCTATCAAGCTGGAACTCACTCTTCCCGCCCTTCTCCAGACCCAAGCCATTTGTACTTTTTTCTTCACTGGCTCATGGTGACCCCTGTGAAACGGTTGTTCGACCCCCAAAGGGGTCCTGACCCCCTGGTTTGGAATTACTGCCCTAGAAAATACTTCTGAGTACTCTATGACTTGACAATTATTATTATTACTCGTCCTTCTTAGCAGTTTCATTATTGACTTAATCGGTCTGTGAGAAAGTAGAACTGAGTGTTGGCCACTCCTCCTTTTAAATATTAGGGGGATTTGGGGTTGTTTTTTTTTTCAAAAGCCTCAAACCACACTGCTCTCCTTTGCCTTGAAAATGTTTTTCAGGCAGAAATCAAGAGGGCATGAAGTTCAATCCATCCACACACACCCGTCCCCAACAACCATTAAGTTTCTGTTGTAATGACAGTACCAGAACACTTCTGTGCTGGCTACAATATAGAGTCATGAGGATTCTGTGTACAGTATCTGCCACACAAGACAAAATGGTTGGTACTGTGTCTTATTGCAGGTCCCACTTTTGGACTGCTGATCCACTTTTAAGTACTTTTAGAATTTAAGCAAGCTAAAAGGTTCTCATTCAGAATGTGTATAGACTTTCTAATTGTGTGGCATTAGTTTGTTGCTGGTGCCCTGCCCCCATTAAGGTAGGAAAGCAGTCGCAACTTGAGGGGCTCAGCCAGTTCTACCACTCCAGTCCTTGCCTTATTTGGTTGTACATGTAGCCCAGGACTGTATGATGAACAACAGGACATGCTGAGTTTACTTAGTTGACAAGTATTTGAGGTGAGGTCGAATGTTTCACCTATAGAAGTCACTTATTGAATAATGAACGTGTATCTATGAATCAACTCAATAAATAAACATCATTTATAGTAAATGTCTGAATAAAATGTCTGCAGAATGAAATATCAGGGAAATTGTACTACGCTGTATGAAAATTTGAGGTGTAAAAATCAAGAATGTCTTGCTGCTATAGCCCCTCAGCTAAATATCTCTGAACTATCTGACCAACTTGGAAAGGACAATGTGGAATCATAGTCCAAAAAAGTAACTTTCCTGTCTCCTCTTCAACTTATCGCAGAGTCTACCATTTGCGTACATGCAGTATTTTTCCATGTATAAGACTACAGTCATCCCCCGCCATTTTGTGGGGGACCGCAGTATATGAAACACAAGGTTCCCTGGGGCAAGCTGCTTGGGCCCATTTGAGGCCTCTTGCACTTACCCCAGGCCTGGCACTGCCCTGAACCGGCCTCTGATGGGCTTCCCAGGCCTGTCAGAGGCCCCAGAAGTGGTTTCCAGTGAACTAGAAGTCACTTCTGAAAAACCGGAAGTGACTTCCAGATAGCTGGAAACCACTTCTGGGGCCTCTGACAGGCCCGGGAAGCCCATTGGAGGCCTGTTCGGGGCAGTGCCAAGCCTTAGGCAAGTGTAGGAGGCCCCAGAGAGCTCCCCCCAGTCCCAACCCAACCCAGTATCTGCATATTGCGGATTTTCCATTATCGCGGGTTGGTCAGGTCCCTAACCCCCACGATAGGTGGGGGATTACTGTAGTCTTATATATAAGAAAGACTATTGTTTTTGTCTAAAAATTTTAGACTAAAAATTGAGGGTTGTTTTATACATGGAAGTAAGCTGAGGTGAGACCTGCGTGATTGTGAAACTGTATTTCTGGGTTGCAAAATTGGGGGGGGGGGTCATCTTATACATGGGCACATTTGATAGATGGAAAAACAGCATGCCAAATCTATCACATTGATTCCCCCCCCATCCCCGTGTTGTTTCATTGTACCATGACATCACCTATGACTTATCTTTTCTCTGTTTGTTTTTCTTTAGAAACTCAGAGGTTGCGTTTGATGGATGGAAGAGGCAAGTGTTCTGGCAGGGTGGAGTTGGAGTACAATGGTACCTGGGGTACTGTATGTGATGACAGCTGGGATCTGGCTGATGCTGAAGTTGTGTGCCACCAGCTGAATTGCGGTTGGGCCCTTCAGGCTCTGAATGCTTCTTACTTCCAGAAGGGAACAGGCCCCATCCATTTGGATGAAGTGAAATGCTCTGGAAATGAGTCGTATTTGTGGGACTGCCCTTCTGAGAAGAGCCATGACTGTGGACACAAGGAAGACGCTGGTGTGATATGTTCAGGTCTGTTTGATGGAATTCAGTGTGTGTGTGTGTGTGTGTGTGTGTGTGTGTGTGTGTGTTATTTTATTTTATTTTATTTTTTTACACCTGCACATTTGCAAGGTGTAGACCATGCAAATTTTCCACCAATCGCATGGCCACTTGGCCAGGTTGACCACAGAGACTTCTGGGATGTGCCAATCGGGCATAAACAGCCCACTAATCGTAGCCCAAACCCGAACCCTAAGCCTAACCCATACGCCAGTACACTGTCCTTCTAAGTGGGTCAGAGAGGCACCCAGAGGTGCACCCCAATACTCACCCTAACCTCACCCGTAACTAGCCTAACCCTAGCCCTTGCGCTAACCCGTCTTAACCCTAAGCCAGATCTACTTGCATTGCACTACATGCAAGTACGTGAGACACAGCGGGTGCAAAGAGTCTGCCAGTCCGTCACTTGTGGCTCTGGCTGACTCCTGCAGCTCCCTCCAGGAGCCCGCTACCCCCTCCCCAAACCAGTACTAACGACAACGAAAAAACGAAAAAACGAACCGACTAATTTTTGCGAAATTTCTCGAAAAACGGAAACGAGCCGAAACGGACTGCCTCCGACACACGACAACTCGAAAACGTCATTTTCCCTAGTCGTGCCCATCTCTAGTGCAGATATTGCATGGTTTCCACCTCTCAATAGTTTCAGTGAAGACAGAGGCCTTCACACATTAAGGGAAATGTGTATTACTTACTATTGTAACATTTTCTCACCATACATACAACTCTGTCAGAGAACAGTCAGAATTGCAAATGAAGCCCATGCTTGCCTCCAAATGACCAATCACAAACAAGCAAGCTAATTTGCCAAATGTGAATTAAGGAAACTTTGTAGTAGGACAGATACACGTTTATTTTTTAAGATTTGGGGAAATTCAATTTTTAATCACGTTCACGTACAAACAGTATTGTCTAGTTTGTGTCAGGAATGCACTGTTCTCTTCCTTAATATTCCAAGACTAGAAACTGTTGTGCAGACTGGCTCCATAATCACACCTGCCAAAAGAATCCTCCTTATACTGCTGCTTTTCAAACCTCCGTTGCATCGATAGATACATTTATTTTTGCAATCATGTGGTATGTATCTCAGCAGGAACAGCCCCATTGTTTTTTTATGTTTTTGTTTTTGTTTTTTTGCACCATTGATTCATTTCTTCCTATTTTAAATGTTGTAAGTGCCTGTCCTACACCATGAAATCAATTTATTTTCTCTCATGTTTCCTGGGGCCTTGCTGACTTTTTATTTTATTTTTTAAAAAATTCTAACTGATACATCAATATGTCGGAAGGGGATTCCCATTCAGGAACATTTCATTAGAGATACAATAGAGAGCGCCAAACCTTCTCTCCAACTTGGCAAAAACAAAGGGTTAAAAAGAAGACAGAGGAGGTGCTGCAATCCTTTCTTTGCAATTCAAAGCAGGGTTTTTTAAAAAAGCAGAGGCGGAAAGGGAGCCCCCTTCCAACTGCTTGCCAAAACAACATTGCTCAGAGGGAGACAGAAATGTGCTGATTGGTCAATGATATGCCTATCAAAGGGGCTGGGGTGGGGTAGGGAGGAGGATATGAGTGCAATAACCATCAAGTTGTGACAGCACCCAGAAACCCAAGCTCCTTGCAAGAGTAGGGTTTTTAAAAAGGAGAGGGGAAGGAAATACATTGATAGGCGTATGCACACAAGCTGTACTGGTAAGGAATGAATCAATACATCATTGGTACACTTTAAAGAAGTGGTTCCCAACCTGGGGGTCAGGAGCCCTTTGAGGGTCGAACAACCATTTCACAGGAGTCATCATCATGAGCCAGTGAAGAAAAAGGCACAAATGACTTGGGTCTGGAGGGGAGGGGGAGAGTGAATTACAGCTTGATAGGTTGGAAGGGATGTCAGTCAATGGCACCGGAGGTTGCGATTGGCTGAGGTTACCTGTAGATAGAGGGAAGTTCTCTATGGCACCTGCGGCAGTGGTCTGCCGAAGGGGACTTGTGGCCTCTTCCAAGCAGGGCAAGGGGTTACCATAACATGAGGAACTGCATTAAAGGGTCGCGGCATTAGGAAGTTTGAGAACTATTGCTTTAAAAGGGTTAAGGGGGCCCTTGGCAAGGGGGGAAATAAACAGGAAATAAATAGCAGGCAAAGAAAATGAATTGATATGGGCCTTGTGTCAAGTGCTTGGGAATTATGGAACAGTTTTTAGAAATGCCATAATGGTATACCTAAGGATCTTTTGTCAGGTGTGTTCATAGCCTCAGAAGAGTGGATAACAGATATGTGGAAACAGATGTTTCCCCCTCAGTGAAGCAGTTCAGAAGAAGCAGCTATTATATTTCCAATCTTGCCCCTTCCTCCGCTGCTCTCTGAGCTTTGTGAACCACCGGCCAATTGCTGGCACAGAAGGGAACGGCAAATACGAGATAAAATGATGTTTTTTGGGAGGATGATGTTGACTGAAGGTGGACAGCTGCTCTAATCTGCATGCTGAGTGCAGATCCCTCCTGACAGCTGTACTGTAAAAAGCTCTCCCTTCTCTCACACAGGTCTAAAGGGAAACAGCCAACACCAACTCCATCCTCAGCTTTAGATGCATACATACATTATAGCCTTGTGATTCCACACCAGCAGAAAGAGAAATGTCAGCTCCCTCCCCTCAGGGCTCAGGGTTATTTTAATAGAGATTAACACTTTCTCTGGGACAGATGGAGACCTCAAGAGGACCTCCTTCACATCTATTTTTCAATAATTGTTTGTGAAATAAACATTATGTCTGAAAGGCCCCAGAGCCAGGTACGGAGTGCTAAGATGGTGGTGATACTCATTTGTTCTGAATGGCTCACATGTATCGGCCTTGAAAGAGGGAATATGGTTCTCCCCAATGCCCTTGCCTGGAAACATCAGAGTCTGCTATTGGAATATTTCCCTCTAAATTTGCCTCTGCATACTGTGCTACAAATTAGCCAGGACTCTGTGGGTCCTTTTAACAGTGAAAAGTCAACCTTGTTTTCATCCTTAGATAGTACATGAGAGAGATGGAGGGGCAGAAGTAGGATATTTTCCAGAATCTCTCTTAATTATGCTGGCATTGCTTGGAGCCTCACATTCCTTTTGTACATGCCTGAACATTATTAGTGTGGGAGTAAAGGCATAAGAAAAAGGAGGCATTTTTAAAGGAGGTGTACCGCGTTACCCTGTGGTTTTTAAATTTAATCTCGAGAACTTTACTTTGAAAGAAAATGTGTTAACTAACTGTCAGATACACAGATATACTAGTAACATGAATAAAAGAAAATACAGTATTCAGTCATACAGAAAACTACTCATGTTATGATACAATACTTGACAAAAAACCTGGATACTTGAAATATTATGATGAATATTTTCATTCTCAGCCCTGAAAGGATAGAAAGCTGAGTCAACAGGAGCCAGGTACCTGGGACTGAACCCCAGGTCATAAGCGCGCGCGCGCACACACACACACACACACACACACACACACACACACACACACACACACACACACACACACACACACACACACACACACACACACAGACAGTGCTTATGACCTGGGGTTCAATCCTAGGTAGCCGGCTCTTGTTGACTCAGCTTTCTATCCTTCAGAGGTCGGTAAAATGAGTACCCAGCTTTAGAGGGAGGGGCAATATGTAGCCTGCATAAATAAATCGTAAACCGCACAGAGAGTGCTTTAAGCACTATGCAGTGGTACATAAGCAGAACACTTTGCTTTCTGCTTTTTTTGTAAACAGGATGTTTTCATATTTCATTTTAGGCAATCTATGGCTTTGGGATATTTTACAGATTTCCAGTGATGAGCGATAACCTGTTCTTGAGAAGCCTGTTCTTGATAAACTCTAGTGAGTTTATTATCCACTTTGATTTTCTTCCATCTTTTTCATGGCCTAAAACAGTTCTTGGGATTCTGGCTATGACGGGCATCCTGCCATTTGATGGATTATAGTAAGGAGTCTAAAGACTTCATGCCAGAATTGCCTTATGTTTAAACAAGTCCAAAAACATTGAAAAGATCAGCATGGATATCCTGTTGAGTTTACAAATGAAAAAAAAAACTATGCTACTACACATGGGCGTATTCCCAGTGCACTTGAAATACAGTTCTAGCCTGCCAGCAGAGCTTAGAAAAGTTACTTTTTATCTCTCCCGCTTGGAATTCCTCCCAGCCTTGGTGGTTGGGGGAGTTTCTGGGAGGGATACAGTTCGGCTTTTTTGTTTGATTTTAAAGTAACTTCTCCAAGCTGTGCCGGTGAGCGAACTGGTGTCCTGCCAGCAAATAGGCCCTAATGTTTGGCAGCACATTGTCGAGTGCCATTTAGAAGACAAGTAGGTCCTTCTGAGGCCTTCTGCCTTTCCTGACTCTCCCTCCTCTCCTTTTCCACTACCTACACAGAGCACCAAGCATGGCGGCTGTCGGGAGGCTTAGATGCTTGTGCTGGACAAGTGGAGGTCTTTTACCGGGGCGTTTGGAACACCGTATGTGGTAGTAGCTGGTACCAGGATGAGGCCAATGTGCTTTGCCGTTCCTTGGGCTGCAGTGACAAGGCCCTCGTCCCAAAGACACCTTTCAACCACACACTGCTGGGCAAGATGTATTATCAATGTTACGGACATGAAGACTCACTTGCCGACTGTGTCTGGCGCTACAACAAACCCACCCTGTGTGACCACTTCAGCGCGGCTGGCGTGATCTGTGACAATGGTAATTAGTACCTAGACCTTAATCAGTCTCTCCAGTCAAGTCTTTGTTTGGGGCAAAATGAAAACATAAGGGGGAGGGGGAGCATGAATGGTGAGTACCTTACCATCTCCACTCTCCACTGTTGATCTCACCACTCTGTGTGTTGAGTTGACATTATACATTGGGGAAGCTTTTGTTTCATGAGTCTTCCCCCCCCCATGTAGAACACTGATTTTTCAGAGCTTCGCATCATGTGGGAAACCTCTGAAAATACAGAAGTCTCCCACTGCAAAAGGGCTGCCTGAAGGAGCAGCTGAGAAGAGGCTGTCCGAAGGATCACATCTCCCCATATGAGCTTCCTAAGGCTTCAATGTATAAATGGGAGTCCTGTTGCTGTTGTCACCTGCAGAGGCCTACCTGGCAAAGACACAAGAAAGGGTCTTCTCAGTGGGTGGTTGCAGGCTGTAGAACTCCCTGGCCGGAGAGGCCAGTCTGGCTGCTTGCCTACGGTGGTTTCTGCTTGCAAACAATGACTTTTCTCATGGCAACTAGAGAGGCTGCTTAGGAAGGTGCTTTTGAGAGAGTTGTTGATTAATTTTTTTACTTTTATTGTTCTTGTGATATCCTTTTAAATTGCTTTAAAATCTTTTAATTCAGTAGTCCTTTTTATGTGATATGTTTGGCTGAGATTAACTATAGCTTGCTCTGGTCGAGTTAGGTCATGGAGAATCATGGAGGTGGAAAGGATCTGTACAGTACTGGGAAAAAGACAGGATATAAATTAATCAAAATAAGAACAAAAATGGAAGGGGCAGAATAAGCGTGCCTGTCCTCCTCGTTTCTTCATGTGTGAAATTTTCAGTCTTCATTGAAAAAGAATACCTGACTGTTCTCTCCCCTCAAACCCTTTTGAATATGAATTTCAACCATGGCGGTAGATAGTGGTAGGAAAAAGGTACTTGATGGACTGGCATTCTCCTCCAAGAGTCGTCTGAGGTTTCCCCACCAAAGGTCAAGGGCTTGCTTGCCTGCCTGCACTATCAAAGCAGAGGGTACTGGCACATCCGCTGGTGGGAAGAGTACAAATGGGGGACAAAGTCTCAAGATGTACGAAAATATTGCCAACATAGTCTTTACTTCTATCTAAAAAGCTCAGGCTCGATGCATTTCAGCTCAGGCTTGATGCATTTCAGATAGGGAAAAGGTAGGGAATAATCAACCCTCAAACCTGTACAGGCAGAACCAAACATGTTTGTAGACTGTCTTGTCTTCTCAGTAGTCCCAGTCTGCTCTTGTATATTGCTTCTTATGCCAAACCACTACACACTGGACCCCATTCCACAGTTTACAGGTAGAAATAGAATCTGGCTTATATTTTCATACCTATTCATTCTTGGCCAAATGTGCACTTTGCGTTAAATATCTGTTCTAAAATTTTCAGTTGGAGACAGTGAGCAAAATAGCCCTTACCCTGATCCATCACATTCTCCATCTGCTCCAAGATGGTTATCTTTTTAAGAAACCCAAGTATGCACATCTGGCACAATGAGAATGCACATCAACTACAGGCATATCAAAAGAAGCAGACAGTCAAAAGCAAATATGTCAGCAGACACCTTGAAGCAAAACCATGTAAAAACATAATAAGGACAATCTGCAATGTAACCACACGGTAAATTACTAAAAGTGCAGGTTGTGGCAGGTGGGCAATGAGCTCATCAAAATACATCCATAAGTAAAAAGGAAAAGAACTGTTAAAGTGCCAGTCCTCTGGCTTTTTCAAGAAGGATTGAGTAAATGCATATGGCCTGCGTGCTTCCTCCAAATAAGGGAAAATGGATTGTACTTCTAGACAGGCTGAGAATCAACAGATTCTAAAGGATCAGGGATTGAAGTCAATCTGGTCTCCTGACTGATCTGCAGCCCAGGATGCAAATCCAGCAAGACTGAACAAATGTAGACCTCAGACTGCATGTAAGCCCCCAATGGCATTTTTGAAAATTAACCAAGTCCCTGTCTCCCCTTCTTCTTGAAGTGTGATGTCCAGATCACACTTAAGATGAGGCCTTAAGATAAGTACAGTACTTAAGATGAGAAGTAAAATGTTGGCTTTTTTTGGGGGGGGGTGTCATTTCTTCTGAGAGAGTAGGGCATTTTGTCATTTTCCAAATGCCCCCAGAGCCCCTACTCCTCTTTATTTTTTTTTTAAAAAAATAGCTATTACAGAGCATGAAGGCTCTCTAATATTCAACAGGGATAAGTGCAAAGTACTGTATACCTAGGAAAAAGAAACCAAACACACCGTTACCTGATGGGGGATACTGACTCAGCAGTACTATGAGACAGAAGGACCTTGGAATTGTTGTAGATCACGACCTGCAAATTAGCCAGCAGTGCGAGGTAGCTACAAAAAAAGGCAAATTCTCTTTCAGGCTGATTGAGTTTCCAAATCCCACGAGGTGCTTGCCCCCCTCTATTCAGAACTGGTTAGGCCTCATCTTAAGTACTGCACCCAGTTCTGGGCATCACACTTCAAGAAGAAGCCTGACAAATTGGAACACGTTGAGAGGAGGGTGATAAGGATATAAGGGGGTTGGAAACCAAGCCCTTTGAGGAAAGACTAAAATAATTGGGCATATTTAGAAAATAAGACTTAGGGAAGACATGATAACACTTGTCAAATATTGTAAAAGACTGTCATACAAAGGTGGGGCAAGATCTGTTCTTGATCACTCCCAAATGCAGGTCACACGACAATGGGCTCAAGTTACAGGAAGCCAGATTTCGGTTGAGTATCAGGAAAAACTCGCTAACTGTTGAAGCAGTATGACAATGGAGCCAATGATCTCAAGAGGTGGTGAGCGGTCCAACGCTGGAGACAACATTGAACCACCTGGCCAATGTCCTTTGCATTCCTGCACTGAGCAGGGTGGGGGTTTGGACTGGATGGCTTTATAGGTCCCTTCCAACTTCATTATTCTGTGGTTCTAAGAGGGTGGTTTTCAGTTTAAAATGATTTTTAAATATACAATGAAATCCATTTTACCTAAATCTATGCCAGCTCACATCTTGGGTTGACCCCCTCTGTCTTTAACTGCATCCCCTTAATGGGCAGTGTCC
Source organism: Phrynocephalus guinanensis (assembly GCA_037367245.1). Lineage (NCBI taxonomy): Eukaryota > Metazoa > Chordata > Lepidosauria > Squamata > Agamidae > Phrynocephalus > Phrynocephalus guinanensis. The sequence continues at coordinate 87,075,543 of CM074732.1, forward strand.
GGGTTGTGGGCAAATCTAAAATATGGCCCTCACAGCTCACTGAAGTTGTGTGCACCTCTGAATTATAGCATCCCTGACAGAAGAAGCTACCCAAGGCAGTGTGTTACTCTGTAGAACAGTTCTTAACATTAGGATGTTTCTCCTAACGATCTGACAGACTCTGTTCCCTCCCGTTTTCATGTATGGCTTTTAATCTCTCCCAGCAGAAGACAAGTCTGCTCCAACTTCGGCATAGCAGCCCTTAGGTTATTTGAAACTTGTTTTCATGTCTCCCTCTGTTCTTATCTTCCTCATCCAAACATGCTCAAATCTCTTAAATTTCCCTTCTTTGGTTTGTCATGCTCCCTCCAGTTTGTCAATGTCTGCCTTATTAAATGTGCCACTGAGAATAGACACAGTGCTCCAAATGCCACTGGACTCGTGTGAAACGGGGAAGGACTGGAACCTGGAAATGATGCTCCTGAAGATTCACCTATCATTAAAGCAAATGCTTATGGCCTGGGATTATCTGGTTTTTCATCCACTAAATTGAATTTGACTCAGAGAAGAGCCTCGGTGATCAGTCTTGTATATTAAGCCCATATTTACCCCCTGTTCGCTGATCATAAGACAAAGGACGCAGGAATACAAGTTGCATTAGTGAAGGAGAGCACATTAAGAGCCTTGTGGCATAGTAACTGCGCTCAGAACCCGGGGTTCAATCCCAGGTAGCCGGCTCATGCTTGACTTAGCCTTCTCTCCTTACGAGGTCAGTAAAATAAGTACCCAGCTTGCTGGAGGGGGCAATATGTGTATGTGTGTGTGTGTTGTGTCATTACAGTCATGACCAACTCTTCATGACCCCATGTCCATGTAGCCTGCATATATAAATGATAAACCACTCAGATAGTGCTTTAAGTGTGACAGGGCGGTATGTAAGCAGAACACTTTGCTTATTAGGCCAAACAATTGTATTTTGCTGCTTAAGGAGTACCATGTCTAGATATGAACTAACTTATTGTATACTTTGGTGGTGCTGATATAGCCTAAAATATTGCCCTTTTTAGTAAATGCATCACACTGCTTGTTCATGTACAGTTTGTGATTCTCTGTGACTCAAACATATATATTTTTCATGTAGTGCTGTCAAACCAGGACTTCCTTGGTCTCTACTTGTGCCTTTGATTTGTTTTACCTAAATGCAATATTTCATATTTATTGCTTTGAATGCCAGTTTGTCTTTTCCCAGCATTCCAGTCTTTTAAGAGCATTTTTTTTCTTCAATAGGACTATTATTCCTCCCTATGTTTGTAGTACCATCTATAAATTCAGAAACTATTTCCCATTTTTGTTTGCTTCTAAGTTATTTGTTTTTTTTAAAATTGAATGGAAAAAGGGGCAGCTATGATAAAGTCTTGCATAACTCTATTTGAGACCTCCTTTCAGGTTAATTTCAGAGCTATTAAAGAAGTTTCATTGGGTGCACTTGCTCAACCAGGGGTGGGTCTAGTCTCTTTTAGAAGAGATTGAATGAAAGGAGGAATGGAAATAGGATAGAAATGGAAACTGTCCCACTTTTTCATATTGCTGATTTTATTTTCTTTGCCATAATACCAGCACCATAAGGTCATCTACCCTGGAAACATATAAAGTAAAGCAATTCTTTACACAACCCACAGTCATAGTGTGGAATCCACTGTCACAAGATGTGGCAATGGCTGCCAACTTTGATGGCTTTAAAAGGAGGTTAGATACCTCATAGGCATCACGACCATCAGTAGCTACAGGTCAGGATGGCTATGTATCATCATCACTCTCAGAGGTAGAATGCCGCTGTGTCTCAGTTGTTGGAGAATGTCAAGCAGAAGGGTCAGTCGCTCTCATGCCCGGCTGGTGGTTTCCACTCAGGAACAGACTGTTGGACTAAAGGGGCCCTTGGTCTGATCCAGCATGCTGCCTTTCTCTTGTTTATATTATCTTACAGCTATAGAGGAGAAAGATGAGAGAAGACAGAGACTATGGAAGGGGGCAAGAATCAGAGACTTTGCTCAAAGGCACTGCCCCAAAAGCTTTAGCCACCCTGGGTGCCTGCACGTCAGCATTGCATGATGAAAGTAACCAATTATTTAGGCTCTTCCATAGATAGAGGGGGCTGGTTCTGCCGGTGCAATCCATGCCAACATTTCTCTTCCTCTCCCAATGCAGATGGCAGCCACAAGATCCAAGTAAGCCTTGCCTTCTGCTTTCTCAGCTGCTGCCCAGACTTCCCCCCCCATGCAGTTTTGTGTCCCTTGATACATTGACTTGACAGACATCCTGCCAACACCATATGGAAGTGTCGGGAGACTGTGGCAAGAGTAGCAACAGTAGTTCACTTGGAAGGAGGAGAGGCTTACCGCTGCAGCATCTCTCACAGCTTGTAGGGGTGGGGGTGGGGGTGGGGGGGGGGGTGGGGAGGAGGCTTCTTGTTGGCTCCAATCAACAATGTTCTTTGCTGTCTCCCTGGTACCTGCTTGGTGGTCTGTACGACTGAGAAGCCCCTTGCTTTTCTTGGGATAATTCCAGGGCCTTATCATGTGTGCGACAACAATAGCACCCAGCTGGGACCGCTGAGAGATGCAGTGCAGACAAGCCCTGGCTCACTGTAGCATGCACACATGCACACACACACACACACACACACACCACTTAAAACATACAGTAGATGTTTCTCAAGTGCACCTGCTGATTCTTAATCCTTCCCATGTTCTTCCCCCAATCTTAGGCTCACTGGATTCAAGGAACCTGACAGCCACTCCAGTGACAGAAACGGTGACTCCAGTCTCCCACCTGCCTACTTTACGTAAGTGTGTACCTCGCGCCAAGGCACTGGGGAGAATGGCAGTCTGCAGACGGTGCGTCTCCGATGTCAGCAAGGGAGCTGCATGTTGTTATCTCTAAAGTGAAGCCTACCACGTGAAGCTCCCCAAGAGAAATGAGTTTTCAGATGGCCTGGCCTGGCCCCATGCAGTGCGCCTCGTCAGCAAGTTCAGTGAGATGGAAGCTGGACTCCCATCTGGCTGAAAAGCGACAGCAGGTGGGGTACAGTTGGTTATGAGTCTGTGTGCAGCTCAGCTCATCTTGAAGGTGCGTGTCTTTGTACAGGACACAGCAGACAGGGAAGAGGAGGACTTATTTGGGTTGCTGTTGTGAGTTTTTTGGGCTGTTTGGCCGTGTTCTGGAAGTTTTTCTCTCTGACATTTCGCCAGACTCTATGGCTGGCATCTTCAAATGGCAAGGAGCTCAGGGAAATTTTAGGGTTGCTGGTGTGACTTTTGTCTTCCCACATTTCCCACCTTTTCCTTCTTGACTCTTTCTGGGAGAGGATTCAGGAATCCCCTTGCATTTGTTCTTGAGTGTAAAGGGGCAGACCCAGCTCTCTGCACCTTCATCTTATGTCAGGTAGGATTGGGGTCCATACTGTCTTTCGTGCTGCTTTGCAGTTCTGTAATATATCATAGCTGTACAAAAAGTACACTTTCCAAAAGGTGAAATGTGATCTGGTAATCATTCTGAAATTCAGGAGCTGAATGAATGAATCAATTTAGCTGCTCCTTGCTCTGCTGACGGAAATCATATTGCCCTTTTCTACACTGCAGCATTTTGCAAGTGGAGGTAATGAAACCTCTGCCTGGACTTTGCTGAGCTGCTTTGATGTCTCAGAGAGTATAGCTGGCAGGAAGGTCTTTGGACTTCGCTGGCTGAATACCAAGTTCCCAAGGGGTCTTTGGCTGCCTTGGGTTACTCGCACAGCTTAGAAAAGTTGGCTTTCCTACTACAACACTCAGAATTCCCTCCTCTAGCTTGTCTGTTGGCCAGAAAAAGAGGGAATTGTAGGAACAACAAAAAGCTAAAAGGCAGAAGGAGGGCTTTCACTTGTTTACAAATTCTGAAGAAAGTCTCAGTGGTGGATGAAGTTTCAACAAAAGTCAGAAGTACTGCAGCAGCCTGGAGACAAATGATCAAAAAAGTGTTGAAACCACTTTATGCAGGCAATCCTTCTCCCAGGACTCACAAACAAATTCTTTTTTTTTAAATCAGTGTTGCCTCCGGTCAAATCACAGTTTTGACAAGGTAGTGGCAATATGAGAGTAAAAAGCACTAAGCTGTCAATTTACCTTTACCTATGGAAAAAAGATCTGTACAATGTCTCCAGTCAAAATTCAAACATTTTATATAGGGATATATAGATATAGAGGCTGACTACATGGGTGTTTATCCTGCTCCGTTGCTCCCTGTTGGAATGATTGGGATCACATTGACTACACAATGTTCTTAGAAAATAATCTTGAGAAATGGGAAGCTTTCTTTCTGCTCAGCTGAGAAGGTGAAGGCGGACAAAGCTTTCCATTTTTTTTCTTTAAAAGCCCTTTCAATGCACTGCTGATACATTAACAAGGATGAATAAGAATGCAAAACTTCCTCTTCCTTCACCTCTGGGGTGAGTGGTAAGAAAGCTTCTCATTTCTCAAGATTGCTAAAAGTTGCCTTAGCAAACGGACAGCCAAGCAGCTGCTTTGGTTCTAGCCCAGCGATCATACACACTGGAACTGAACCAAAACAGAGTGACCCTACTTGTGCAAAAGCAAGCAAGCAAACAAACAAAAGAAAAACAGCGACAGGAGCCCTTGACAGTACCCCAAAGGCATGGGGAAGCATTGATCAGGGACAGGCTAGTTCACAATGGCACCTATGGCACATGGCCAGTGGAAAAAGGGAGCGAACCAAACCAACCCACAACCCAGACCAAACTCCAGGAAATTTGCTTTTCTGGCCACACCTCTAACCTGTCATTCTATGCAACTTGACTGAGTTCTGCTGTGGCTCCCCTACACCAATGAAAGAGAGAACAGTGTTGTTCAAGTTACACTATGCTATTGTTACATTAAACAGATACATGTTTTTGTGTTCAAAACCAGAGGGTTCTTTTATGCTTGACTTTCTCCCTTTTCCTTCTGACCACCCAGCTCTTTGCTCATTTTTCTGATTTGCAGGTTTGACAAGCCCTGAGAAGTGGGATGTTGGGCCGTCCTACCACATGCTGCAGATCCTCTGCATTGTCCTGGGTCTTCTTCTTTTCCTGGCTCTTCTGGCTCACATCATCATTATTTTGTTGAAGAGGCGCAGGAAAAATGGTGCCTTTGGTATGCTGGGCGTAGGAGGCCAAAACACCAAGCGATGGCTGTGGGGAGGGGGAGCCTTCTAGATGTCCTTTTTTGAGAATTGATGGGATATAGACATCATGTGCTGAATTTTGGGAGAGGAGCTATTGTCAGACAGATGTGTGGGTTATTGCTTTGAAGGACATGCAAGATCCCCCTCTCTGGCCCAAATCAGAACAACTGCAAAGTGACTGTCACCATCTGTCAGGTTCAGAGTCACTTTGCCACCTCCATTCTTTATAACTTGACTATAATGCAAATTGAAATCTGCAAGGAGGTGCAGAGAGGTTCCCTGATTAATGGCTGGTTGGTAGCAAAGCCTAAAAGCTTCTCAGACAAGCTGTTTCTGTATCTTCCGGACTCATACTGGGTGAATCAGCCCCTCATTGGGCCATCACTCAACCTCAACCACTCCTTCTCTTCCCCCATCCCCAAATGGTAGATCTGATGGAGATGGTCATCTTTGAAAATGAAGGGGAAAAATATATACACTCCCAGCTAGACAGACTCATGCCGGATGACACTGTTAAATGCCTCTTCTAGAAGAGTTCTGTGTGCATCCTTTTTACTCCACAAATGAAACATTCAATCCATCAACTTCTTGAACTGTTATCATTTGGATGTCTTCTGCAGTGAAACAAATTGACTCGGGGCCTTAAATAAGGAAACAGTGGACACTTCTCAGTGCCCTGTTTTTGAATAAAACATTGTAGCTAAAAGCAAAATAGAAATAAATGGGGGGGGGAGACAAACTTTAAAGGCTAACTTTTTCCCCTGTGGATTTTTTTTATCCTCGAAAGCTCACATTAAAAATATATAAAGTGCCACTGTGTTTTTATCTTTAAAAAATCTTTTTATTTCTGTTTTGGTTTTGGTTTTGCCTATAATACTTGCACAGAAAAACACAGCTAAGAGAAATGAAAAATGTATACTGTACAAAAGCAATTTCCCTCTGAAATGCCCCGCCTTCACATGCATCTTTACAAAACAGAACCGTACCTTTTTGCCTGCAGACTGTGCCACTTCCTCCGCCTCCATATCTGCCCCAGTCTTGATGAATCACAGCCTGCCGCCGGTCTCCTCTGCTGGAGGGAATAATGACTATCGGGAAATCCCGATCAGCTTGCCCAAAGAAGAAGGTATCGAAAGCTGTCGCTTTTGCCTGCCTTACCTGGTTTCCTATCTTCCCTTCACTACACCCACACCCCTTTCTTACTAATACACCCTGCTTTCCTTTCTCACCATTGATGTTTGTTGGGTTGAGAATCTGTGAAAGAATAGCTCCTGAGGCCCTTCTTGGTGGAACAAGACAGTCCGGCCAAGCAGGCAGAATGGGCAGCCATTTCCTCCTTTCCTCCTTCCTTGTGATCTTCCAGGGGAATGCTTCCCTCCGTAGAGTAAATGTTGCCAAGAGGTGATTGAAGCAATCTGTGGGGGTCTGTGAAAACAGACTCCAAAGGAATCTCATGTTAATTTCATTGTACTTGTACAATGACAATGAAGTGTTATTCTGTTCTATTCATGCTTAAGGCTTAAGGACCAATCACCAATGAAATACACCAACTTGCTTACTCCTTATCTTTTTTTAACCGCAAACTCTATGGCTGCTTTTACCTGGCTGACATTTCTATTCTCCTTTTCAGCCACAACCACGCAACCTACACTTGTTAGTGAAGATTCTGACTCCGACTATGAACCCTATGATTTTAACGACAAGCCACCTGTAGCCCTCGCTACGTTCTACAGTAAGAATCTTACAATTGCTTCCTGCCAGACCCTTTTCAGGGTTGGGTGGACTTTAAATAATAGATTAGTTACTTTTATATGCTTACTTTAGTGCAGTGGTGTCCAAACTTCAGCCCTCCAGATGTTTCAGGCCACAACTCCCATAGTCCTTTGTCATTGGCAATCTGGGCTAGAAATTCTGGGAATTGTGGTCTAGAACATCTGGAGGACCAAAGTTTGGAGACCCCTGCTTTAGTGGAACCACTAGGATATGCTACTGAAGTAGGGGATTCTTTGTCCTCTCACATGTGCTCTTTCTACAATCTATGTCTCCCTTCTACAAGGTGTGGAAAGCTATATTGGAAAAGTAACTGGCAAGCAACTGTTATTCCTTAGACTACTGGAATCGCTTCCTTCTCACTCACTAGTTGAATTCTGAAATGTGTGTTTGCTATACCCTCAGTCATCACTCCAAAAAAGAACTACTTAATCATGCTGAACTTGTTACTTCCAAGCTCTGATTGTGCCATTTGTACTCCATTTCACAGTTGCTGGGTCTGGAAGATGACTTGGCAACATGTACCCCTACCCATTGTTGGTGGACTGCAGCTCCCATCATTCCTGAACATTGACGGTGCTGCTGAGGGCAGCTAGGACTTGTGGTCCATCTACATATGCAGGACCACACATTGTTTGTGACACCCTGATGAGGTTTCACATAGATGCCTATACAGTATATGCAGTAGAAGCACTTGTGATGTAAAAGGCAGTGTTTAAATCCAGCTTCCCATAACCTGGCACTCATCTGCCCTCTCCACAGCCAGAAGTGTAATGGAATGACAAGCCCAAGTCTTTAGAGCTCCACAGAGCTACCGCCTGCATATAAAACCGGTCTCCACCTGGCTCTGCAGGAGTGGAATATATTGCAGATTCTCTTCATCAAAGAGCTTCTTTTTTTTTTAAAGCAAGTTATTATAGGGAGGGGTGTAACATGTAACAACCATGCGCCTTGTTGGCCCTGTTTTTCCAAGGATCTGTGTCAGAGAGCTTGATGGGGTCTCTTTGGTCTCTGTTCTCAGATTCTCTTCGGCACCGAGTCCCTGATGAAAACCTTCCTCCCTGCAATTTTGCCATGCTTTCGGTGCATGAAAAGGATGAATTCCATCCTGCAGTTTGGGAGGACAATTTACAAAAAGGTGATATAAGCCCTCAATACATTTTCTTTGTACCTTAAATATGATTTGCTTTTGACATGGTAGGTCGTATCTAAGTCCCTTCCCTGATTATCATATACAATCCACAGTTACTGTATCATTTGGAAAAGATTTGGTGACGCACTTCTCAAATGAGAGATTGCTGCCTTGGCAACCTAGAAATATCTTTAATATTTTGCTTGAGTACTCAGGCTTAAGCTGGCTCTCAGCCTGTCACTCATACATCGATACTGTGGTGTGATAGACATTTCAGCTTTCTATCTACATAGGCTCAGTGCCATCCTCTTTATCTACTCTGTTGTTGTTGTTGTTGTTGTTGCTGCTGCTGCTGCTGCTGCTGCTGCTGTTGTTGTTGTTGTTGTTGTCAGAGCTAACTTATAGCTACCATGGTGAGTTTTTCAAGGTAAAAAAAAACATTTAAGGGGTGGTTTTACCTGCTCCACATCCCCCATGGGATTCTATGGCTAAGCAGAGATTTGAACCCTGGTCTCCAGAGGAGAGATGGGCACAAATCAGGAAAAATATTGCCAATGATTTTGATTCATGATTTGTCAAATTTGATGAATCAGAAATAACAAATTTACATTTTTTTCTGATGAGTCGATTTGTCAGTTTGCTTTGGCTTTTAAAAAAACCCTATGAAATGCCGTCCCCTGCCATCTAGAGACGTCAAAGTTTGGTGAAGATTTGGTTTCAAATGTCAGAATTATATACACATAAGTCTCACTTTGTGGGTGTATAATTTGGATGTACAAAACCCAATCCCCATCAAATTTGCAGGGTTTGTAGAAGAGAGTCAGGAGAAACTTATCTATTAATTTGGCATCTCTGAGTGCATTGGGGAGTATTTCATAGCCCTAGAAATCTATGAATTAAGAATAACTAAAAATCTATTAATTCACATCTGTTGAGGAGGAATACAAATACGAATTCAAATTGACAGATTAGTGATTTTTTAAAACAAAATTTCAAATCATTTTAATCCATGCCCATCCCTACTCCAGAATCCCCATCCGTCACTCTACCTACTACACCACACTAGGCACCCCACTTAATGTCCTCTACTGTGCACCATTTCCAAAACTGATATTCCAAAACCACTCTATTCTGCTCTGGTCAGGCCCCACCTGGAGTACTGTGTCCAGTTCTATGCACCTCAATTTAAAAAGGATGTGGACAATCTTGAGCAGGTCCAGAGGAGGGTGACCAAGATGATTGAGGGTCTGGAAGAAATGTCTTACGAGGAGCGCCTTAGGAAGCTGGGAATGTTTAGCTGAGAGGGGATATGATAGCTATGTCTAAATATATGAAAGGATGTCACATTGAAGAAGGGACTGGTTTGTTTTCCATGGCTTCAGAGATTAGGACTAGGGGCAATGGTCTCAAACTGCAGGAAAAGAGATTCAATTTAAACATTAGGAAGAACTTCATAACAGTTAGAGCTGTTCAGCAGTGGAATATGGTGCCCCATAGGGTCGTGGAGTCTCCTTCTTTGAAGGTTTTTAAGCAGAGGCTGGATGGCCATATGTCAGGAGACATGTGATGGGGGTTCCTGCACGGCAGGGGGTTGGACTGGATGGCCTTTGAGGTGTCTTCCAACTCTATGATTCTATGATTCTATGATAAACTCTGTCAACCAAAAAAGTCAGCAACTTGTACCATGTATGAAAGAAAACAAATACATTGTTGCTAAGAATTGTTCATTGGGCTCCAGGTGGTGCTGGAGGGAAATTCCCACTTGATGGGAAAGTCTGCACGCATATGCACCTGGTTCAGATGTCTCTGAACAGAAAAAGACAATGCGTAAGGGAATAACATGAAGTTGCACTTCCTTGATTGTGTGGCCATGTGTCCTTAAATGTTGGAAATGTTCTTTAGGTCACTATTGAGCAACAGACTTACTTAGTCAATGGGAACTTGTAAGTTGGCAGGTATGTAAGTGATTCAGTTGATCTACTCTAGATGGAACTAATAATTGTACGTAGACAGCTATGCCATTTCTTCACATTCCATGTCCTTCTCATTGGAGACATGCATCTGTTCCAGGAGCACCATGCATAATGTAAGTCAAGACTGAGATACTTGCAGTGAAGCATTTTATAAAGCACTGTATTCAACTCCACCATTGTCTCACAAAGGGAGAAGGGAAAGAAGAGGCACAGAGCTGCATGATTCTTGATTTTCCTAAAGCTCACTGTATCTATGAACTGGGAGTTGAGTCATGGGTACTGGACTTCTTTTTTGAGAGATAGAAATGTTTCGCTGTTCATCCAAACAGTTTCATCGGTTTTCTCCAATAGGATCTACAGCTGAAGACAGTGACAGCACATCTTCTGGAGATGCCGAATGGTATGAGAACATCCAGAAATCAGAGCAACAGGGAAATCATCCAGGAAGTGACCCTTCCGATGGAGGTAAAGAGCAGGAGTGTTATAGCAAGACACTCTTAGCATTTAATGACCCAGTGCACTTATTTGTTTTGCCAGAAATCACCACAAAATAAAACATGCTTGTTGTCACTGTTTGAGATCATTACAAACAAACACAAAATACAACTGGCCAATCTAGCATAGAATTAAGAAGGTATGGTTATGAGGCCACAATCACCTCTGGTTTCTCTATGCAGTAGTTCCAAACCATGGGCCCCTAGGTGTCCTTGGATTGCAACTTCCAGGAATCGTGGCCATCCTGGTGAAGGGCCCTGGGAGTTTTAGCACAGGAATGTCTGGGAACCAAAGTTCTGTCTCTAAGGTGTGTGAGCACGTGAGCACACGTAGCTTCACTGTGGGCACATAGGGGCAGTTGAGGTCAATGCCTGTTCTCTACCAGGTTTCAGCTGAACCCCACCCCCTACTACACAGAAGGATGAGGCTCCTGTACGGTGGAGGAAACAATTACAGGAGATACTGCTGGGGACCCAAGGTTTAGAACCATTGCTCTGTGGTCATTTCTGAAGCCGAACAGTGGCTCACTGCCATGTTGTCACATAGGAACTCCTAATCAAATGTGAAGGATAACATGGGAGGAGCAAATCTGCATGTTCTAAGAAGGCGAACTCCTCTCCAGATGTTTTATTCCTGTATGTCAGGAAGTACGTACGGCTGTTGAAATTTTCTCAACAATGCATGAGATATTGAATATTAATTTGCACTTAAAACCAGAACTGTTCCTCCTAAGTTTGACAGACAATCAGATAGAAAAGAATAAAGTGATTCTTATTAGATATTTCACAACAGCTGCTAAGCTCCCGTATCTACAACATTGGGAGACGGACAAAGTACCTTCAGCAGAAAAATGGCTACCTAAGGTATTGAAACTGGCTGAAATGGCAAAACTATCAGCATTAATTGAGGATAGATCAATGACCAAATTTAGAAAGGTTTGGAAACCTATACTAGATTTTGTGTTTAAAAAAGGAAAAGATAATTTGCTGGTCTGCTGATTTGATTTTTAAGACTTATTCATAGGATATTTCGGACTCTGGGCTAAGGTGGACCTTTTAGAATCTGATTTGGAATTACTCTTTATGGAAAGAAAATCTGATAAATCACTGTAATGGTGGGCTAGGCTATAGGTGATGGGAAGTTTCAAAGCATTTATTTGTTTAAAATTGTATTCAACCAATTTGCTTCTAGCTGAATCCCTTTCCCAATGTACCCTCTGTAAATAAGATACCAATATATTTTTTAAAGTACATACAGCTGTTGTAGAGAACTTGATGCCCCCTAGGAAGCAAGATTTTGTAGTTGTGGAGTGTATGTGCTAAGGCACAGTATTGTGCACATACCCGTATTTTTCACTATATAAGATGCACCCGCCTCAAAAGTAAGGGAAAATGTCTGTGTGTCTTATAGAGCGAATACAGCTCATTGGCACTGCTGCTAGGAGCCTCCAGGGCAGCTGTTGCAGGAACCCGGTAGAGGTGGATGGAATTGTACCGTTCAGGAAAGCAAGGATCGAAGGGCAGGCTTTTGAGGAGATTCAAAAGCCTGCTCTTGGATCCTTGCTTGCCCAAAAGGTAGAACCTGATTTGTATGAAAACACCCACCAGCGCCATTCAAAGGAGGGTGTTTTAAAAGGATCCTGCCCCAAGTAGCAAGATCCTTTTAAAACACCTACCTTTGAATGGCACGGGCGGGTGTTTTCAAGCAAATCGGGTGCTGCACTTTGGCAAAGCAAGGATCCAAGGGCAGGCTTTTGAGGAAATTTAAAAGCCTGCTCTTGGATCCTTGCTTTGCCGTAGTATAGCACCCGATTTGCTTGAAAACACCCACCTGTGGCATGCAAAGGTGGGTGTTTTAAAAGGATCCTTGGTGTTCTGACCCCAGCTGTGGAAGGACCCGGCAGCTGCTGCAGAGACCTCCAGACCGACGCAGTATGTATATGTGAATATTTTTTTCATCACATACATACCTCTAAAAATTAGGTGTGTCTCATACCTCTGTGTCTTAAAAATTACAGTATTTCAACATCTGTGTCTCAGTCATCCAGGTGGCCTGGGAGTTGGTGTGTCTTATGGAATGTTCATCCAAACAAAATACAGTATTTCAACATGTACTACTCAGCCTTCCCCAAACTGGTGCATTCCAGGTCTGTTGAATTTTAACTCCCACCATTTCTAGTAGCCAACTATGCCGGAGCCATTGATTTTTTCAATGGTAGTTGTAGTTAATATACATCCTACTAGGCCTTTTTCCTTCAAAGGGGTGGCGAACCTTCAGCACTCCAGATGTTTTGGACACAGCTCCCACAGTCCTTTGTTATTGGCAGTCTAGGCTCAGAATCCTGAGAGTTGTGGTCCAAGACACCTGGAGTGCCAAAGGTTCGCCACCACTGTACTAGGAGGTCACAGGCTGGAGGAAGTTGAATAGATCTGCTGTGGTTGAGCACTTACTACATACAAAATATCTGGAGGAAGAGAAGTTAGTAGAAGAAACACATTCCACAGGTGGGAAATATTTGACTATACCTTGGTTCTGATGCAACAGGGCTGACTTAAGCCAGATATCATTCTTACTGTCCCTTATATTGGAGGTTAGTCATCCCTAACTATTATGGGACATTTATGAGGCCACAGTTTTGTAAACAAATTGCAGTCCTTTAAGTCACTGAATTTATACTGCTGACAATAGGTCTGAGGGGGATTCCTTGCTTGTGGATCTTGGGAAGTCCATAAAAGCAGGGGACTGTCTCTCCGGGATATAACCGGTGGTAGGTCACCCTGTCAATTGCGTTTTCCTGCTCCAAGAGTTTTAAGCATTCTATTACTTTCTTCTTGTAATTGCTGGTGGGGTCTCTTCTTAGTTTTTCATATGTATGCTGATCATCTAAAAGTGTGAAACCTTCTCGTGTAGTCCCACCGTATTGAGGACGATACCTTCCTTTGTCCGTGGTATGTTGCATGAGACAATTGTGCTTATCCTGAGTGAGAAATAGTTCAAAAGTAGGCCTTTGTGCACAGTGGCCAGGCAGAACAAAACTCTCCTGAAGTGAGAAATGCCAGAGTTCACCACCCTAAACAGTCATACTTTTCTCTTACCCAAAAAGACATTGTCTGGTTAAGTCACCAGACATTTCCACCAGCCTCTTAAACTCTTCCATCGGGGGTATGTCCTTCTGCTCTTTGCTCGCTGACCCAAATGTGCTTCTACCTTCTCTACTGCAGGCTTGACAACTTTCCCCCAGACATTGGTGAACTGCGAAGCTGGGCCTGGAAATGGCTCATTCAACAGCAGCGACTACGACGACATGGTGTGGTCCTGAGGGCCACATCGCTGCAGGGTTTGCCGTCTTGGTTCCCTTCAGATATCATTTTGCTGCCTTTACTTACATCCCTAACTATTATGGGACATTTATGAGGCCAAAGAAGTCCCAAGGAGAGAGAGCCAAGACTGTAAGAATGGGAACTGTCCTGTTGGCACAGCCTGCAAGGATCTAGCATTGTGTAACAACTCTTGAGTGGTCCCACCATCAAATGCTGTCTACAAATAATATGACAGTGCCCATCATCATCCCAAAGTAAAACTAAAGATATGCTATGTTCACATAACCAGTCTCGAGTTCTTGTGTGTGTCACTACTTTGACTAAAACTCCGAGGAATCTGCTAAGCCTGGTTAGCCTGAGACAATCATGGCTGGAGGTTTCTGGAGCAGTCCTGCTTCCAAACTATAAGTTCTCCATGTTTGGGAAGAAGACCTGTGGAAGAACAGACAAGAAGCTCTATACTGAGATTTCCCTTACCTATTTTTGTTTTTCCAGCTGGTAATGTATTTGCATGAAATAGTTGGAATGGATTGCCTGAAGGCCTCAGCCGGCAGTCGACTGAGTTGGAGCTTTACTTTAGAATAAAGGCAGCAGAGGTCATAGCTTCCAGACCTATACAGGGAAGGGGGGGCACCACTGTCAGTGACATTCTCCTCCCAACTCTGCCTTCTCTTGTCATGTCATCAAGGAGAAAACTAAGGCTAAAGTCCTGATTCAAAAATGTCATTTTATTTCCATTTGGAAGAGTTAGTTGTCCATAAGCACTTGTATTTTCAGACCAGGGATGCCATTCTCCCCTGGATGTCATTAGATGCCAGAGTTGCTCCACCTGAAGAAATCTAGAATAGCTATTTAAGGAATTAGCTTTCCCAAGAGAATATGCTGGGAGGTGCATTCTGGGTGGGTTGTTGTGATTTATTTTTATGCCACCTTGGTACAGAGCTCTGTCAGAAACTTAATTGCTACTGGGATGAGACAGTGAAAATACAGGCGTGTGGATGGGGAAAGCAAAGAATGCTTCCAAAGGTCTGCTTGGAGATATACAGTTCTTGCAATGATTGTCTTAAATCCACCATTGCCCAGTGTCAAAGGATGGTGCAGCTGTAAAGAGACAGGCCCAGCTTCCAACTTAACACTCACCCTATCCCATATGCACCCTCCTATTGGGGATAACTACTATGTTGGCAGGACCCATCCATACTGGTGTTCAGTACAAGGTTTTTCAGATGCACTGGAATGCTGTTGTGGAGCTGGGGGTGGAAGCATCTGTCATGGGCAGTAATGAATGTATCCAATGAGATCTATACCCAAGTTTCTTTTGAGCTGAATTATGCCATGTATGTTTGTAAACTGTATTCTTTCATCACTCATTCCAGCATGCGGAGTTAACCTGTTGCACTTCTATAACAATGCATTTAATGGGGGGACCCTCTTTTTTGGTATGTGCTTTTAATTCACCTAATAAAATATTAAATAACAGTGAATAAGTAATATCTGAACAAAATGTATTGTAGTCAGGGATGCTCCTAGTGAGGATATGGTATTCCTTTCCCCACAAGGGGTTTTCCATCCCTAATCTCTGATAATGGCCATTGGGTGCATTCACTACATATTGAGCAGTTTTATCAGGGGGTTCTCCACCACTACACACCCATCTGGCAGCTGTTTGGTTGGCAGTCTCTTTTATGGTTGCATAAACGATAAACAGATTAAACAAGCAGATTAAAAAACAGTTTCTATCCAAGAACCATAACCATCTTACATCCTGTGACCAAATAGTGTGATCTTGGGGAGTTGTGATGGTTGTGATGGATATGTATGGGTGCTTTTAATTCTCTTTACCTTTTAAGTCTTTTTTTCTTTTTAATTGCAACAGGGGTAGCATTCAATTTTGTTGTACTATGTACAATGACAATAAAGAATTTATCTATTCCGTTTAGATGATCAAAAGAAGACTCCAGATTGTTTTAATGCACATGTACCCACTAACCCACAGTCCAATGTGATTTAATCTCAACTCATAGCCCCTCTTTCTTTTGACTGCCCATCTGGTGATCCCTGGCTCTCCTTTTGTATCTCTCTGTGTGTTTATGTTGAGATAAATGAGGTCTGTTGATGCAGTGAAGAGGCAGCCTAATGGCTAGATGGGTGATAGAAAGCATGCATGCATGCAAGCAAGCAAGCAAGCAAGCAAGCAAGCAAGCAAGCAAGCAAGAAAGAAAGAAAGAAAGAAAGAAAGAAAGAAAGAAAGAAAGAAAGAAAGAAAGAAAGAAAGAAAGAAAGAAAGAAAGAAAGAAAGAAAAAGAAATGAGGTGATCTAGCACTAAACTAGGTAGTTTGTTTAAAATCTTTTAAAAAATATTTCAGGGTGACTGGGGAGAACAATTGAAGGAGTGGGATTTCCCAGGGTTCAAAAGCATCATGCCCGAGTTTAATAGGTCACCTCACCATAACACTACCCAGAGTCACACACCCTCCTCTTTCGTAGAAGGAAACAAAAAAATCATACTGGAAAATCACTGTTCCTATTATTCTAGCTTTTAAAAAGTCAAGGCCCCCAACAGAAGCAAAAAGGGCCAGGCTGGTTTGCACAGGCCTTTGTAATCCCAAAGAATGTCAATGTAACTCAGTCCACCCCACCCCATCCCCCCAGGTAGAGATATTTTTTTTTTTTTGCAAACCTTGGAGTTTTCCTAAGCTTGATGGCACTGCTTGGTTTGCACAAGCAATGCCGTTCACTCCTTAGCAGCACAAATAGAGGGAGGTGGCTGTGGCCAGACAGGAATGCAAAAAAGGTTGTTCAGAAAGCAGCACTGAGAAAGAGGGAGCATTTGCTGATTAGCTAGCATATTCTTGGCTGTGTTCCCTGTGAGAGTCTCAAGAATCAGGGGTCGACCTGACTTCTTTCACATTTTTATAAGGCACATCAAGGTCCTTCTAAAATAAGGATAGTGTAGGGTATCCCCCACTGAATGTCAAGAGTAAGTGTAGCAATTCATTATGGTGTGCACTGTTAAGTTTATTTTCAATGAATTTTATACCACACAGTTCAGAGATTCCACAACAGTTTACAAGAAAACCAAACGATAGCTGCTAGCATCCTAATGAACAATACGATATAAGCAAGCATTTTAAAACTGTATAAATGGTAAATCAGGAACAAATAAAAGCATCAACACAAAAACAATAGGACTTCATGAGAAGTCAGCAAATGGGATATTACAAGTTCAGAGGTCATAATAACATCGTGTGAAAAAAAAGAAAAATAGGGTGGAGGCAAAATATATCCCTCCCAGAAGAGAAGGCCAAATTTTCATCACTGATAGCAAAAATGTCATGATACTCATAAGACTCTATTTTTTAACCTGCTTTCCTCAGGAGCAAGGATTTTCACTCTGTGACCTTTGACATTTTTCTTAAGGCCCAATTATAGAACTACAGTGGTACCTTGTATAAAGGAATTAATTTGTTCGAAATGAAATTATATTAAGCAAATTTTCCTTTATACAAATTTCCCATAGGAATGCATTGAAAACAGAGTAATCCCTAATCGCAACCATTTTTATGTTGTACAGATTTGCCCCATAGACAATTCTGTTAAGCAAATTTCCCCTATCACCAGAATTGTTTATGTTGTACATATTTTATGTTATACAAACCGTTTGTTATACGAGGGTCCACTGTATAAAATAATTTATAGGTGTGCAAACAAAAGTTTTAGGACAAATTCACTTCCCTTCCCTCCTTCACATGTTTGTTCTCTCAGAAACAAAATTCCAGCGATAACAGATATGATGAGGGGAATCGTTAATATGTGGCAATGAGAATTACTTCAAAGGAAGAGAATGCTCAGCAGCGCATTCTCTGTAGACCAAGAGCAGATGTTGAGTCACTACAAATATATCTACCCTTTTCAAAAGCTGCATTCCAAAACCGAGCTGCACATCATATCCGCTGGCAGAAGTACTACTGTGTGGTCGCTTGCTCCTGTCCAAAATAATAAGATATATACCAGCTCTCAAGTGGAGCTTATTTAAACTGAACGTGGCCTTTCCCTTCAAGGGAGGAAAACTTGCCATTAGTTAAGTCTCTTGAGACAATGTACAGGGAGACTCTCTGCAATTTGGAACAGGCATGGCAACAGTTCAAGAGAAAGACGGAAACCCAAATGATTCCAGGTGAAAAAAGAAGCCCATGCCTGTCTGGAATTTAGCAAGCCATACAGAGACCAGGATATCATATTGGCAGCACAAATTATTGGGCAGGATTGTCATGCCACGGAAAGGTAGCATGGTAGAGGGGGTGGAGCGCCAAACAGGGAGACCTGAGTTCAAACCCCTGCTCAGGCATCCAAATGTGTGGAGTTGTCGATGGTAAATTACTCCCTGAACATCTCATATACCTCAGAGATCTTATTAGGGCCATTATGACGGCATTCAACAACAATGATGTAGTGAGTGATTCAGTGTATCTGGAACAATTGCCATATGGCAGGGGGAAGCTTCATTGCCTGGGAAACTTTGTCAAAATAACAGTGAGTAAGAGTGAAGAAGAATATGCGGAAGATGTATGAAGTTATGAAAGGTAAGATGAAAGAAGGGAGGTCCTTCTCATAACCCTACACTTTGAACAGTCTTTGAAATTCAGCAGAGTGAGAGACTGAGGACTGACAAAAGCGAGTCCTTCTCTACAGGAGAAGACCATTAAAGTATGGCTCACATGATAGCACAGACAGTTGCCAATTAGGATAGTGTGAAAAGTAAATTGGAGAAATGCAAGGGAGATACTGGCTATTCAAGCTAGCAGCTGTACATCTCTTCCTGTACATCAACTGCTTGGGAATGTAAACTGGAAGGCATTTTAGAGCTTGTTCAGGCTCAAGTGGAAACAAAAGGCTCAGCTTGATGTGGCGATAGCACAGTGTTGGAAAACAGCCTGTTGTGGTGCACAGCAGCATCTTCCCACAGGTGACATAGGTCAATGCCAGTTGCTCCTGGGTACCACTGGGAGGATGCTATTCCACTCAGGTTCTGCTTGTGGACTTTCCATGACCGTCTGGCTAGTCACTGTGGGGCATAGGAGACTGATTACGTAAGGCTTTATCCTGGTTCAATGTAGCTCTTTTCTCTTAAACTACTAGGTGATAGTTGCCCTTATTCCCCCCTTCAGTCACGAGACCCATACTGCTAAACTAAACTACAGTGGTATCTCTACTTACAAGCGGCACTACGTATGAGCAATTTGACTTAAGAGTGGAAACCTGTTAGCGTTTTAACTGCTGCCTTGCAAATTTTAGATGCGGTATGCTCTACTTACAATTTTTTATTTTTAAAAAAATTTATTTATTTACAGTGGTACCTTGTATGAAGGAATTAATTTGTTCCAAATGAAATTCTGTTAAACAAATTTTCTTTTATACAAATTTCCCATAGGAATGCATTGAAAACAGAGTAATCCCTAATCGTGACCATTTTTATGTTGTACGGATTCTCCCCATAGGTGATTCTGTGAAGCAAATTTCCCCTATCTCTGGAACTTTTTATGTTATACAAACCGTTTGTTATATGAGGGTCCACTGTATTTATTTTTATTTTTTAGATACAGCTGCTCTACTTACGAGTTGTTCAACTAATGAGCATACATTCAGAACAGATTAAACTCATAAGTAGAGGTACCACTGTACAGATTTGACTTGCAGCCATCGGTGAAATGAACCCAAGGGGCACATAGGCAGGGCATAGAGAATGCTTCCCTTGTTGTTAGTCCCTATGTATTTCCGAGTAACAAGAAGTTCACTGCCTCCAACAAACACCATTAGCCAAATGAAACGTACTTACCAAAGTGTGCTAATAGAAGCTGTGCTGCTGGTGTTACATTTATTTCACAGTGTTCACAATATGCTTTATAAAGTACAGAAATAAAATTACACTTGAATTCTGAGATGCAGGTTTACTCTAGAATTCCAGTGAAATGCTTGTATTCCTTTCTTCACTTACTGTTGCACAACAGAACTGCTGGAAAGTTCAGTGGTTTAGGTCTCTGGCTGTAGATAGTGCCAAACGTTGGGTGTTTGATACCTCGCCATGTCTCCTTGACATGGGCTGGACTTCATGTTCCATAGGGTCCCTACCCACAATACAGTTTCAATATGATGATTACTAATAGGGTCTTTTCTCCAGTATGCCATTATAGAGATGGGTACGAAATGAATTTCAATTCATTTCGTTATTCATTATTCATTTCATTAGCTAATGAAACAAATGAAACAACCCATCAAAGAAAAACAAAACAAAACAAAATGGAAATTTCCATGCGGTCAATGCTTGAAGGGGACCCCCCCCCCCCCGAGGCACCAGCCCCAAGCCAGCCCCTCAAAAAGCCCCTGCCACCGGGCCAGGATTGTCCTGCCACAGCCCAATAAGTCGGAGCCAAACCCGTTTGGCTCAGTTGGGTTCGTACGATTTTTTTAAAAAAAAAATGTGTACGAACCCAAACTGAGCTGAACCCAGGGTGGGCCTGAAACAGACAAACCAGAACCATGGGTTTTCTGTTTCGTGCCCACCTCTAATGCCGTACATTGTGTCTGCTGTAAGCAACAAGAGAGTGTTCTATGGATGTCTTGCAGGTGTTATTGCCATCTAGTGGTCAACATTAAAGCAAAATGATGCTTGGGATGCTGGATTTCAGTGTAGTGCTGCATTTGTGCTCTTTGTCCGGCTCCATTAACAAAGAATAGTCAAGCAGAGTTTTTCTGTCATCATCCTCACCACCCTCCCCTGTTGTTGTTTCAGCCATTCTAAAATACTGTAGACTGAAAAATCAGGAAAGGGCCACATGGCCATGGAAGCAATACAAGTACATGAAATCTTGAATTGACCATTAAGAATATCTAAAAAGACAGGAAACAAAATACCCCAACAAGCTTTCTATGATAAATCATTTTCATCAATGCTGTGCATCAAGTCCTTGTGAGTAGGTTGTGTATGCTGCTGTATTAATATCCCACATTCACATAGCTGGTGATGTTAAAGCCCAGTTCGCTTCTTAGGTAGAGGTAACACCTGCAAGTTGTTTTCAACCTTCTAAAGAGAATTTCTTTCTTGCTGGGGAGAAGAGGCTTCCTAGGAAACTCTTTGAGTTTCAGAACTGGAGAGTGGGGTGGGGTGGGGGACCCAGATTGCCTGATGGTCTTCTGTTTGAAGAGATAGGCCATGATTTCCAAACGGCTAGCTGGGGAGAAGCTTGAGAGCAACATGAAGGCTGCACCGTCTCCATCTAAGAAATGAACCTGACTTGAACATCACCAGCACAGCCTTGATGATGGTGATTTATCATGGAAAGCTTGCTGCTCGTTTCTTTGTTTTCTGTTTTGTTTTGTCTTGTATTGAAGGTATGTATGAAAGGTGCCACCTGTTCCTAAAGTAGGTAGCTGCACTAAAGGGCGGAATCAAATATCATGTGGTTATGGGAAGCCTCTGTTGTCAGTGGCATTTTAGTTGAAGTAGCACCCAAATGGAACACACAGAATGCAGCTGCTCAGATATACATGGTAAGGGGTCCCCTGCCTTGTTCCCTTCAGTTGTTGGTGAATCTATGGCACGGGTATCAAAGGTGGCACTCGGAGCCCTTTCTGTGGTCACCCGACATCGCCCCTTCACAGCCACCTGTATTCATGTTAAATTGCTGTATTGGCACTTTGTGAAAAATTAGTGGGCTTTGAATTGCAGTTTGGGCACTCGGTCTCTAACAGGTTCACCATCACGGCCCTATATGTACCTGATTGTGTTGTGATGCTTTGGTATTGTTTCCATTGTCCAGAGGACACCACACTTTGTCATACCACAGTGATCAACAGCAACGAAAACTTTGACTTTTCCTTTAAAAATATTTCAGATGTTTGCTTGTTTGTTTCACTTTGTACTGGGTATGGACCTCATTTGGCAAGAGCTTTCCATGTCAGAGGTTTTCAGTTCAGTGCTACCTTATTGAAACAGCAGCAGCAGCAGCAGCAGCAAAATGAAATTCAGCAGCAAAGAGGATTTTCAAGTGTTTCCTCAGCATTTTTAATGCAAACTGTAAAAGACTTCAGATTTCCAAAGTGGATTTCTCTGCTTCATAAGGCTGATATGGGAAGCTTTCAGTGTGTTTCATGATTGCCTATGAATAGAGAAGAAAAGAAAATCCAGCATCGAAGATTGTTTTAAAGGCATTTCTTCAAACTGTTTGAAATATCGTTGAACTGTTTCTTTAAAAGATGACGATTTCTTAAAGAGGAGAAAATCAAGGCTTTAAAAACAAGTCTAGACCGATCCGCAGAGTAGAGCTACAGTCACTCATTGGACACCTAGAGCTGCAAAGGTGAAGAAACAGATGATCCATTAGAACGTTCCTTCTCTGTCATTCTAGTTCATCATGCAGAACTTTAGAAGAGCTGCCAGCAAGGCTATTCTGGAAGCTTCTGCTTATTCCATGGGTTCCGATATCTTTGTATGTATTTATATCAGACCGCTATAAGAGCCAATGCCAAAGAGTAAAAACTTTATTTTTTCATTAAAGTAACAGCCCCCAACTCACCCAACAATTGTTTTTATCATTGAGTGATGGTGGTGGGTGGGGCGACATGACAGCTTCCATTTTGAGGCTGCTGGCTGTACCATGCTGTGGCACAGAGGACTATGCATGATGTTTACATTGAGTTGTTTCTAATCTACTAATAATTTCATGTAGATCAAGATGCCTGGGAAATGCAAGGTTATTAGCATCTCACAGATCCATATCATGGCAGCCCTTATGTGGATAATTTAACTTTGCATGCAGTGCACCACAGGGATTGGATTTTATCAGATGCTCACGGCATGGTAACAATGGTTGGACCATTTGTTTTTAGATGCCTGACAGCACATTTTAAATTATCCATGACATAATGAACATGCTGGAATATAAGATGCAGAACACTCCCAGAGTGTTCATTTGTATACAGAAGCTGATTTAAAGATGCTTTCAGAAAGGTGGTTGTGTTAGCTTGTTTCAGAAACAAACAAAACAAAAGGGCTGAAACACACCACATTTATTTCACTGTAAGCATTTTATGAATTATATTCCTTTTCTTTAAATGTGAAAGAAGTGGGTGGTAAATCCATGAAGTCCCACAATGAAATTAATCTATGAATCTTAAAGGTGTCAAAAGTGTTTTGGTTTTGGTTTCATTTCAAAATAAATGCAAAGTTGCCTTTCACCTGTTTCTCGGATTGGATATTTTTTATGATATAAAGCAAATTTAAAAGTCAGTTTGGCAGAAATGCCTGTCTCATTTGAGTAAGAGAAGATGAAAAATGTAATTCATATTCTAAACAGAGTAGATGCCACCCGCTGCTTCTGTTTCTGAAGTACAACTCCCAGCTTTGTATGGCTCTTCAGAAGGAACAGATTACATTTAATCATGCATTACTGCAGTAACAAATCATGTGACTACGGTACTTCCCATTACCTGACTATCTGGGCTCCTCCATCAAGGACCCCCTAGAGATTTCTTGAGCCTACAACACTCATGCTGTTCCACTGGGGACAATGAATTGCATTTTAATGACAAAGCGGATCAGTGAATGAAACAGGTTGCCCGTTTCCCCTTGAAACTCAACCCAAGGATATCCTATCTCCATCCTCACATCTTCAGCACTCTTATCTGTGGTTTACAGTTTCCCTCCTCTGGTGGCGGCTTCATTTCCTATTCTCTGTGGCAGAAAAGCTAGGGATGGAAGAAAGGAAATAACCTATCTGTCCCTTTGAATCGTTGACATCTACTGGATTGTTCTGGAGGCCTGTAAAGGGAGTGAGTGTGTTTGTATGTGCAAGGGCAAATGTATGCCAGAATGAAAGGGTAGAGAGGAAGGTGGGACACTGCGCAAACAGCATCTGTGTCAACCAGCCTCAGTGGAAAATTCACCTTGTGCCACATCCTTCAGCTGTTTATCACTTCAGACAAATTCTTCAAGATAGAGCGCAAAAGAAACTTTGCCCCAAAACCACAAACCTAAAGCTGTATCTTCAAGAGCAGCTGAAATAGAACACCTGTGGCACAGAAAAGCAAAGTATAGAACAGGAAGCTAGGAATTACCCTTTCAAAAAGTCATCTGCAGCTGCCTGAAATAGAGCATTTTACTTTCACCGTTGCTGAGGTATTTTAAAAGACTTCTCCGTCGTTCCATTTTCTTTTTATTCTTTCATTTATAAACACACATGCACATGCATGTGCACACAAACACACACCTAGCACACATATAATTAAAACAGTGCAAAAGAAGAAAATGAGTCTGTATCCTTAAGTTTTTCCTGTTCAACTATGCTACACACCTACCATACATTCTCCTTGGTACATCATATAAAGCAGGGCGGTTTTTCAGAGAAGTAGGCGCATAAACCTGCTTCAGCACGTATAACGGGGGAGGGGGGACAGTAACAAGGGGATTTTGGCATCTCAAAAATCCTCACATTTATTTCAATGAATGCTTTTGTGGATTATAACCCATTTGATATATCTCCTTGGTTGTGATGGTGGTGAAGAGAGCCACAGGCACAGATAATAAACATTCAAAGTGACAAGAGCATTACTGACAGATATGATAGGCCTTCGATACATTGGCTACAGATGCATATTGGTGATAGGTAAAGTAATTAATTGTCTATGAAGTACATGCATGTCTATCTTTGCAGGGAAAGAAATGTGGATTTTGGCTCTTCCTGAACCAGTGACTAATATGGAAACCACCATGTTGCAAAAGGAAACAGCTTTTAGCATGAAAGTGACACTGTAAAAACAAATGCCCTGGCTTACAAATATGTGTGGTACGTTGGAAATAGTACAGCATATGCATGTTAACCCACAACTATAATTGGCACAGAGCATTTTTCATTTTCCCTTACTTTCAAACAATATCTCAGCTGCTTTGTGGAGATACCACGACACACACACAGAGAGGATTGAAAGAGCTACCTCATGTGCTCCCAAGGCCTTAGATATGTTCAGTGGGTTTTTTTTTTAATTTATGGATTTCCCTTCTCTGAATTGTAAATCACAAACTGCTTATGAAACCCCCTGACATTTCCAGAGCAGTCTGGTGTGTGATATGGGAGAAACACACCTCCAATCTCCATCTGATGCACTGAAATTGTCGTGTAGTTCTTGGGACAGGAGGAGCCTATGCCATTATATTATTCAGTTTCACTAAATATAAAAATGATTGTTTCTGGGATTTTTAAAAGAAAAGCTGACTCTACAAAGTATCTAAGGCAGGGGTCCTCAAAGTTTTCAAACAGCAGGCCAGTCCACCCCCTGCCCAGACACCACTGGGGGCTGGACCACAGTCCCCCCCCCCAAAAAAAATACTGACATGGAAAAAGGGGGGAGGGAGGGGCAAGTGGGCAGAGCCCCCCAATCGGCCCATGATCAGTGCATCTCCGGGGCCCCAGCAATGCCTCCTGCTCTGGATCGCCACCCTGAGTTGCCACCTCTGGGATCCCTCTGCTGCTGCTGCTGCTGCTGCTGCTCCTCCTCCTCCTCCTCCAGTGGCAGCGGCTGGAGTGGCTCTCCTTCCTTCCTTCCTTCCTTCCTTCATTGCATCAGGAAGGAGGCATCAGCCCAGGCAAGGTCAGCTCCCTCATCACCTTCTAGGCAGCCACTCAGGATGAGGAGCAGCAGCCGTGGCAAGGCTGGCGCCACTTTGCGCAGATCCAGCTGTGCGCCCTAGCCATCATGCCCTCACTGCACCCCGGAGGGAAATCTGCCTCCTCTCTTGGCCTGTCCCAGCTTGACTTGGTGCGCTGCAAGTGAGGGAGGGAGGGAGCAAGGGTTGGGAAGGAGGGAGGGGAGGCAGGAATGTCTGCCCAAAGCCACCCGCAGCCCGCTCACTAGCCAAGCCCACCCAGACTGCGGTTCGTTCGCCAGCCTGCCCATCACCAACTGGGGACAAATGCAGCCCCGCCAGCCTCCCAGGAACCACACACAGGCCACCGTTGGCCTTCCCTTCCCTTCTTTCTCTGCCACCTCCTGCTCACTGGTCTCTAGCCCACTGGTGGCAGCGGCGGCCTCAGCCTCCGGCCATGGCTGGGCTCCCTCCTCCCCTCCCTCACTCCACGGAGCAAGGCAGCAGCTCAGAGGGGGCTGGGTAGGCGGGAAGTAGCCGTACATCCCTCTGTTGGTCCACTGCCATGACTGCTCAGGCTCGGGAGGCTGACTGGTGTTGCCTCCACCTGTCCCCTTCTTTCCTCACAATAACACAGGCGACGGCCACACAAGGAAGGCAGGCGGGCAGGGTGGAGCAGGAGCAGGGGCAGGGCCTTGGGGCCATAGAAGGAGTGGGAGAACTTGCCGCAACCATCCCGTTTTAAATTGCCCCACTCGGCTGCACCTGGTGTCTCGACCATCTGGAGCCTGTGCATCAAAGGCGCACTCCAGCCCTTTGATGTTCCCGTGTACTTTTGTTGAAATAATGCAAACCCTCTTTTTATTACAGGAACCCCAGGGTGTCCACCCCAACGGTATCCCGTGTCCCTCAATCAAATGATATGTTCCTGAGGGGTGTCCACCCCATCGTAGGCCGTGTCATAAATCATTTCCTACCATAAGCACTATTTACAATAACTGAAAAAAGCGGGGAGAGAGGGTGGGGATGTTCGGCCTCTGGGAAGGAAGGGGAAAGGGGGATTGTTTTCCTGCTCCCCCTTTTAAATCCTCTGGAATAGCCCCTTGGGAATGTCATGGTTCCAAGGGGCCACCCCCACACTGCCTTGTTTCATGTCCTGGTCCTCACCCCTTTCCCCCTTCTCCCATGCTGGACCCCACGGACCTTGCCTAGCCTCCCATGAGGCGGACGCCATTATCCTTTGTTTAGACGCCGCCCGGTAAGTCGGACCCCCTTCTTATGTTGTCTCCTAAGATCTCAAACAGAACTTTTTGAAAGCCTGGGACCTGTGTCCATAGGCAAAGCAGTACTTGCAGTGACTTTTTGCATGCATGGCACGCTGAATTTTGGAACCATTTTCTCTTGTTCTTCTTGGAAGCCAATGACGTTATTCATTCTTCACCATAAACAACATGAATAGCAGAGTGTGAAATCTGCCACGTTCGTTATTTCTGGGAGGCGGTGAGAACTGGGTAGCTGATTAATGAAGCTCAAGAAGATGCTGTTAGATAGATGTTAGAGAAGCAGCAATGCCAGATCTATTTGCATTAGATAATGTTGTGTATAATATAAAAACAAAAAAGTAATAGTGTAGGCATGACTTTATAGCCTACGGTTCAGTAGCATTCTTGTATATTAGAGGATGTAACAGGTTGATAAATTCTAGCTGTCATATGCATGTTGCACATAAGAGCAGAGTGAGTTACAAGGAGCAACACACACCAGGTACTCTTTTTTTTAAGGTTATGAGCTAGCAACTGAACCATTTGATCAAATATTTGCAAGGCAAGTCTGCTTTGAAAATTCAAATAAATATTCATGACCAATTTTCAGCTCTGTTCACAAGGGTCTTAGCCAAATCGACAGAATCTTCCAGGCTTGCTCTTTACTCATAATTGTGGCTGTGTTGCAATTCACTGAATGTATTGGTTTGCCCCAGTTTAGAATCTGGGGGGGGAAAAATCAGAAGCCAAATGTTTTATATATTCATAGCCTACAGCTAGGCTCTTTATTGATTTTCTAGATGCTCCGACTGGCTGAAAAGATTTATATTAAAACACACACACACACACACACACACACACACACACACACACACACACACACACACACACACAGTGCTGGAGGCTATTGTTTCCAGAGCTCAGAGGAAAAATGTTTTACAGGTTGAAAATAAACATGTTTCCTAAAACATTAATCATGGCAGATCTTATGACATCCCCATTTGAAATCAGTGGTGTGGGCATATAAAGTGTATTTTTATGCTCATACCCACACCTTTAAACTCTATGCCTAAATAAAAATTCTTAATTAAAAATAGGCAACTTGATATAATTATCCTATGGTGCAGGTCTGCCATTTAAGGCCGCTTTACAGCTTACAAAATGGTACCCATTAGCTGCAAACTATATCTGTCAGCTGAATCTCTCTACTGAGTTGTCATGAAGTCAGAATGAAAGCAACCATGTATATAATTAGCTAGAGTTCAATGAAGAGAAGAAAAGCTAAGTACAATAATAAAACAATACATTGTGGTAAAACTGAAAGAAAAAAATTGAAGTATAGTTGGTGGAGGTCACCCAATCCATGAGGAGAGGAGGAGTTTCAAAAGATATAAAAGGGGGATTTATTTGCTAAACTAGTTAAATACCTTTCAGTTGTTTGGTTACTCTATGGTTTTCTTCAGGATCTGTGAAGAAGAAATAAACAATCACATGGGTATTACATTTATGAAATAATAATAATAATAATAATAATAATAATAATAATAATAATAATAATAATTTTATTGTCATTGTGTGTATATACACAGTATACACATACAACGAAATTCAGACACCCAGAGACCAGATTCAACACGCACACACACAAATCTCCAAACACTCTCACACACATTTAAAAAAAAAACCTTCAACACACACACATAAAAATCCCTGAACACTCCCCCACCCACCAACCCCCCCCCCTTAAAAACACAAGCATCTACACAACAGGCTAGGTAATCCTGTCCAAGTGCTCACTACTGGTGGTTCTTGAGTTCATTATTAAGTGCAATTATAGCTCTGGGATAAAAACTGTTCAGAAGACGTGTGGTCCGAGTTTTAATTGTTCTGTATCTTCTGCCAGAAGGCAACAGTTCAAAGAAATTGTGAGCAGGATGAGTAGAGTCCCTCAGAATGTTGTGTGACTTCCTCAAACAGCGAGATGTGAAGATGTCATCCAGGGTTGGTAGCTGGAGCCCGGTAACATTTGGGCAATTTTAATTATTCTCTGTAGAGCTTTTTTGTCCGCGACAGAGCTGCTCCCATACCATGATAGCATGCCATAAGTTAGGACACTCTCAATGGTGCTGTGATAGTAAGACAGAAGTAGATGCTGAGATAAATTCATCTTCCTGAGCATTCTCAGGAAATACAGCCTCTTCTGTGCCTTCTTCACAACCATATTGGTGTTTGCAGTCCATGAGAGGTCCTCTGAGATGTAAGTGCCCAGATATTTAAAGCTACCAACCCTCTCCACCTCCTCACCATTTATGTACAATGGTAAATGTACCTCTTTCTTCCTCCTGAAATCAATTATAAGTTCTTTAGTTTTTTTGGTGTTAAGTATAAGATTGTTTTAAAATATCAAATTTTAAATATTTTAGTAGCAACTGGTGTTGTGTTGCCTTACATACATCAGGAAATCTCACAGAGATCTCATAATTTGTTTCCAGACTTCACTGTAGGCCTATTCAGGTGTTACAGAATCCGATAGTCTGAAGTTGCTTATATGAAAGCCCCCTAGACCGTTTGTATCCTACTTCATTTGTGCAATCTCCAAGTCTGAATAGGAAAGATTTCTGCTCCCATATCGGTTTTCCTGGTGAGTAAGAACTGAGTATTTCCAGGATTATGACACACATGGAGCCTCTCTATGGAAGCAGAACCCTTTGATCTCCAGACACAGTGGTGAGGATTGTGTGTGGGAAGTGACACGAAAAAGGGGTGAGGCTGGGCACACACCCTAAATGTATTCATTCCCACTGATTGTATTGTGCTTAAATTAGGCTTAAGTGTGGCAACTTGATAACATGCTTAGCGGAGAAGGCATAAAGCAGACTGTGATAACGGGCACAGAATGACCAATTGGCCAAAACATATTTCAGTGAATATAAAAGCTGTGGGGTCCCCCCCCCCAGTTTTTGAGATTCCCTTGCCCAATAGGTTTTGCTGCTGTTTTCAGTTTATCTTCATTTCACTGATGTGGTATCCAGGATACAGCATGGCTCACTCCTTGTGTGCCACCAAAACACTGGTTTTTAAATGCGAGCCTTTCGCTCACTTGCTGTAGTGAGGTTTACTGCTTCTCTAATTCATCCATTTGTGTGCATGTGATAGGGAGGGAGTGAAAGCTGGTGATTTTTGTACAGCTGCTTTGATTGTTTATATTTAATTACTTGGTTGTTGTTGTTTTTTAATTTTAATTGTCGATAGAACACTTGCATTTTGCATGTTTCCTGAATCCTTGAACAATCCAAAATGTGAATATTAAAGAATATTAAAGCAGACGAGGCAAACTAAAAAAAATTGGAGAAACATTCAGGCGACCTAACTATCTTGTCACCACTGTTGTCCCATGGGATCATACCATTGTCTGTGCACAGTGTAGTTGCATCATCCTCCACTTCCAGAAGGGAGATGGAGAGCGCAAGGCTGGCACAGAAAAATGTATTTAGGAAAAAAAAACACCAAGGAATGAAATGGAAATGAAATATAAACTGATGAATCAATCCAAAGGGCACAGGAAGTTGGGGAGGGTGCTATGAGCCAATCCGAAAGCAATGAGGTCAGCACCGTCCAATAAGGTTATGTGACATTACCTCAATTGCCCATCCCATTGCTTATAGAAAAGCTTGTACAGTACTTGCTTTTGCGGTATGAATGTCTGTTTCCTAGCAACTGCAATAGCCTGAATTGAGATAATGGAAAATTGAGATTCTACTGTAGAAAAGGTTCTCACATCTGGCTGGGTTGATGCGGGCTCCAGCTGCATTTAGTAAGACCCAAATGCATTTCTTTTATTGATGAGATTCACAGCCCAGTCCCGCGTGCTCTTTTTAAAACTGAGACTTACTGGGCTCAACGTGCTGTTGTCCTTTTTTTAAAAAAACCAAACACTGAGATAGATGTGTAGTGCTCAGGGAAATGAATTCCCAGTCTGGAGTGTACAGGATTGTGACCTAAGTCTTCCCTTGTTCTGAGCTCGTTCCTGTACAGGTTTTCTCTGAGAGTCTGTCCACAGATTGCTGTTCTCTCCAGCCATTCGGGTTTTGGGTTGCTACGGTATTTTTTGTTGCTGGTGTGAATAGGTCATCCAAGTGTTGGCTTTTGGGCAAAGGGAGGACATTGCTTGGGATGTATTATGATGCACTGGATCGTTCTGGTGCCACTTGTCCACATATACCTGGACTTGCTCCCTAACACCTCAACCCCCCATGCTCATTTCCTCTCTCTACCCTCTCACTGCCTACACTCCGCACTCTCTCCTTCCCTCCTTGTTCTGCCTGTCCAAGTTGCATAAAAGACTAGAAATTGGTCAGTGAAAAACACACACCAGAGGAAGCATCACCAAATGAGGCTCATCCACTAAGTACATAGATCTGCCGACAATCAAGTAGTTCTAGAGTACCTAGGAACAGATCTTGCCCTGGTACAAGTCGTTGCAAAGCAGAACAAAAACACACCACTACACAGTGGTGGTCTAACCTACCCCACTCCCCAGGAGTGTTCTGCTTGTATACCACACTATAGCTCTTCAAGCACTCTCTGGGCAGTTTACAATTTAATTATATAGGCTACCCATTGAAAGCAAGTCTTTTGGCCCACTTCTGTCAACACTAGTTCATCCCTGTGTCATGTGGATACCAATATGCAGTATTGGTGCCATGGATGCAACGATACCTGAACGAAGAACTCAGTGTGAGTACGCTTTGCGACAAATTATAAATTTGGTGAGGCTTACTTCCAAGTAAATGGGTCTGTGAAGATTCTCAGTCATCCAGGTGCGTTTATCTGGGAGTTGAGTCATGGCTACTGGACTTCTTTTTTGAGAGATAGAAACGTTTCGCTGTTCATCCAAACAGCTTCATCGGTCTGAATACAGCTAGTGCAAGATACCTTCTTATAGTCAGCTTGACCTCTTGTCCCCTTGTCTGATTGGCTCATAAGATGAACAAAGCCTGAATAGGCTCGTTAGGGAGACATTAGTGTCCATGGCCTTAAGGTAAACAATGGCCTAAGGTGCTGAAACCCATCAAGAATGGGTCGTTAGCTGTCAAGAATGGGTCGTTAGCTGTGACCTGGTGGTGAAGGCTCCTTGATTTGCCTGGGTACTGTGGAAAGTACAGCCTGGTAAGTAGCAGCTAGACTATGCCGGAGCCCCCCACCTCTGTTGAGGGAGGGATTTTCAATGCTAACATGAATGGCTTCCCTTACTCCTCTCTCAAACCACCTCTCTTCTTTGTCTAATATGTGTACATCCTCATCTTTGAAAGAGTGGCCTTTTTCCTTCAAATGGAGGTGTACTGCTGATTCTGGTCCTGAGCTGTTACCTCTCCTATGTTGGGCCATTCTTCTGTTTAATGGCTGTTTAGTTTCTCCAATGTAGAGGTCTGAACACTCTTCACTGCATTGGACTGCATATACTATATTGCTCCTTTTATGGTTTGGTATCGGATCCTTTGGGTGGACAAGTCTCTGCCTTAGTGTGTTCATGGGTTTGAAATAAACAGGAATGTGGTGTTTGCCAAAAATCCTTTTAAGCTTCTCCGACACTCCCGCCATGTAGGGAATGACCAGGTTCTTCCGTCGGGTCTGGGTCTCAGACTGATCCCTTGTTCTTCTGGGATGGCCCACTGCTTTGTTGAAGGCCCACCTTGGATATCCACAGGCCTTAAGTGCTGTCTTCAGGTGCCTGTCTTCCTTCTTCTTGGCTTCTGAGGAGGTGGGGATGCTCTCTGCTCTGTGGCTTAGGGTCCTGATGACTCCTAGTTTGTGTTGTAATGGATGGTGGGAGTCAAACAGTAAGTATTGATCTGTGTGGGTGGGTTTCCTGTAAACTTCTACTCCTAGGCCACGGTCAGGTCTGATGATGACTGCACAATCCAGGAAAGCCAGCCTGTTGTCTTGGGTGTCTTCCCTAGTGAACTTAATATTAGGATCCACTGCGTTGATGTGGTCTGTAAAGGCCTGTACTTCCTGCGTCTTTATTTTAACCCAGGTATCATCTACATACCTGAACCAATGGGATGGTGTTGTCCCTGGGAAGGTGTTGAGTGCCTTCTTCTCCACTTCTTCCATGTATAGGTTTGCTACAATTGGTAAATGGGTCTCAGCTTGCAGAATTAATCTCATGAGAAAAGCATTGTCACTGTTTTAACTCTCTGAGAAAACAGAACATTTGCCATATTTTTCATGTATAATACCATATTTTTGTCTAAAATTGTTATAATAAAAATTTAGGGTCTTCTTATACATGGAAGTAAGTTGAGAAGACAACTGTCTATTTGCAAAACTCTAATGTTGGTTTGGAAAAGTGGGGGTTGTCCAAGATATTTTGATGTAATGCTTTCTGTTTAAAACTCATCATGTATGTTATATAACACAGGATATTACACTTGCCTTACCTAAAGGACCTTTGGTGTTTGTTTGTTTGTTTGTTTTTGCAATCTTTTGTTTTGGATGTTGATGTAGACACCACATATCTTGTGGTAGTAGACTTCCATTCAAATATAGAGTTGAGGTGGAGAGAATTAATGTATAGTATTTATTTATTTATTAAGAAAGAAAATATTAAAAGCTGAAACTATAAACCATTGCAATATTAAAAAGACTTAAACAACTATAATATTAAAACCAGTAGCTTAAAACAGTAATGAAAACACATTAAAAATAGCAGCTCAACAAGACAACAGACCTGTTTCTTTTTAACTCTCTCGAATAGCCATTCACCAAGGAAAAGCTTGCCTGAAGTGAAAATATTTCAGTTTCTGGTTCAACTGAGTTGTACAGTTCTTAGGTCTCATTAAAGGTGGAAAAATTTCTGAAAAGATTTATCTTTGTCTCATTTATTTACATCACAGACACTTGACATTTTAACAGGGGTCTGTACACTTTTTATATCCACTGTAAACAGGCAATATGTTGCCAGGAAGCAGATGCCACAGATAGGAGCTTAAAAGTAGGCTTCTGGGCTCAGATGTTTATTTTCTGTGTACTGGTTCTAGGTGTGAAAATCATCAGAGAGATCATAGAATCATAGAACCATAGAATAGTGAAGCTGGAAAGAAAAGCTTGCCTTTCACTTATAAGGCCATCAAGTCCAACCTGCTGCAGGAATACAAATTAAAGGTTATCTGCCAGGTAGTTGTCCACATTTCTCTTGAATGCCTCCAGTGTTGGAGCACTCACCACCTCTTGGAGTAATTAGCTCCATTAACAAGACAGTCTGTGGGAACCTTTCTTCAGAGTATGCTTTTGGGGGAAGTTTCAGTGCAGTGCACACTCCTGACTTTTGCCAACGTGTCATATCTGGAGGGAAGTGACCTTCTATTTCCTCTGATCTTTGCTTTGAGGCAGGGCTAAAGGGCACCTGCCTCCTATCAGAACCAATGTTTTAATAAATGCTCCAATCTCTGCTTATGAGTTTAGATACGATGAATAAAACAAGCCTTCTAGAGAAGACGCAGGTCAGTCTTTGTCTACAAGTCTGTGCAGCACTTGCTTCCCAGCTGGCTGAGAAGAAAAGCATTTTTGTCTGTCTGTTTATTTCTGTAAACAAGGTCAGTTTGCTTTGGAACTTTTCCAGCAAACTCCCACAACAGTCTATGACCAGATTTTCCTCTTTGGATAAACCACTGGAAGCAGTCAGGAACATTTGAGGATAAAATTTTGCCCTACCTCAGCTCATCCTTCATTCAAGGGACCTGAAATTAAAGAAAAGCTGTGGGAACAGTACCATAGCAGTTAATTTCAGGTGACTTCAGGGTCAGAGTAGCATGATCAGACACCAAACAGGATAGATAGATAGATAGATAGATAGATAGATAGATAGATAGATAGATAGATAGATAGATAGATAGATAGATAGATAGATAGATAGATAGATAGACGGGCAGAGGTTCAACAACTCAATGTGTTTCAAGTTAGTCTCCTGAAGTGTGGGTTAAAAGTATGGAAATAACTTAGTCTGACAAAACATTATTAACAATATTTACCATTTCACATCTATGTCTCAAATTCTGTTAAGTCAAATCTGCCACTGACTAGACAAAGAGTTAATAAAAATTCTTCCAGAAGTATTTGCTTTCCAATCTACAAGGCTATAATAATTACAGAAATAAAACCTGAAATAGTGAGAAGATTAAAGAACCCAAATAAAAATTATAAAAATAGAAATGGTGCTGGTAACTTTTACTTTTATCTATCACAGCATGACTAGCAGCTGCTCTAAACGCCTAAAGCAAACACTAGTATAATATCGTGTCTTCATGTGTGATTTGCAGTGTCCACAACTGAGATCTTGCCTGTGCTATGGACAAGTGCTGAGCTGAAAACTGCTCTCATTAAAAGAATAAATAAAAATGAACATTTAAAAAAATTGACAACAGACTAAAGGGAGAGAAGAATCAGAAGAATCAGAACCTATGCTAAGATTGTTCATTGCACTGCTTCTAAAAATGAGCCAATCAGGTGTCAGACTGTTCACAAGAGGAATGTGGGAGCACTGGGAGCATATCTTCTGCGCTGATGCAACGACGAGATCTCTGGGTGAGCACTGAGCCTTCTTCAGTGCACTTAGGAGTACATGGAACTGAGGAACTGAGCCATACCACATGGTTTCACCAACAAGGCATCCTCCATAGCAGACTTCCCGACTGTTCTACCACTGGCACAAACAGAATGAAATACAAGCACTGCTCACTTAATGACCAAGTTCTATACTTACAACTAGGTCGTTAAGCGAAATGGTCGTTAAGTGAAGAGCTTCAAGACAGATGTCTTGTGTGTGGAGGCTACGCTCCTTGCAGACAGGCCAGAGTGAGGAGGCTCTCCTGGAGGCAAGGGGAGAAGCAGAACAAAAAAGGAAGGAAAAATAAAGGGGGAGGGAGCTGGCCAATGCTGGGTCCCATTTGAAGCAGGAAGGGGAGGACGCAGGAAGGGGAAGGTTGCCAGAGTCGTACTGCTTCTTCCCCTCCAAGCTAGGGGCAAGGTAGGTGCAGGCAAGGTTTCCTTTGTGCGCATGGCTCTGGCCCCCTACATGCAGGGCTCTTCTACCCTTTTTGTTCCAGTCATGATGGAACCCTGGGGTGAGTGGAGAGCCCAGAAGAGAGCCCAATGCAGCAGGGACTAAAATTAGAGGGTATGTTGGATGCAAAGCAAGTGAAAAGCAGGCTGGGCACTTTGGCCCAGGCCCTGTGAGCTAGAAAAGCAGATTCTTCCTGAGGGAGCAGTTAGGTGACATCATGCTGGTTCTACGTGTGAGCAGTCATTAAATAAGTACAGTGGTGCCCCAACTTAAGAGCAGCTCAACTTAAGAGCAATTCAGTTTAAGAGCTGAAAACTGTTGGCATTTTAACTGCCGCCTTACAAATTTTAGATATGGCCTGCTCGACTTACAATTATTTTTCATTTTTTGATTTTTTTAAACTATTTTTTTTCCCAATTTTTTAGATAGGTATCCTGACTTAAGAGTAATTCGATTTAAGAGCATACATTCAGAACAGGTTAAATTCATAAGTTGAGGTACCACTGTAGGTTGTTAAATGAGGAGTGGCTGTATAGTGCAAGCCAGAGCTCAAAAGTAACTGGCTTGGGCATGGGGGGGGTGAACTTAAGGCAAGGCCAAACAGGATGGTAGTTTTGTGTTACTGAGGAACAAATGACATGGCTGTGCTTTTTCGTATTGGGGAATTAGAGGGGCTGCATAGCTCTAAATTAACATAATTCTGACGTATAGCACTTGGCACTACAATATGCTAGCAGTACTCTGTGGGGAAGATGGTCCTTGACTAGACAAGACATCCTGAAACTTTCCTGGGCCATTATTTATCATTTTGACACACATGTAGCTGCCATTTAAATGCATGGTTCTTAGTCATTTCTCATATAAATGCTTCTGACTCAATAAGCCATTGTCTTCTGGGTTCCCTTTCCTTCCTACAAGAACAAGAGAAACTAGCCAACAAAGTTGTTTGAGGAGATCTGTAAATGAAAGCAAGGAAATGCAAATTGCTCCAGAAGCAACAATCCTCTTTCCAGCAGAAGCTGTAATAGGCTTGCCCCAAGCAGATCAGGCTCCAGACTCTGACTGCATTGTCTGTACTCCATTGAATTTGTAACTCCCCCCCCCAGCACAGTTTGTATGTTATGAGCCACTTTCCTCGCTAGACCAGCCAAAGGAATCAATAAAGCACACCCAAGGGAGCAGAACTAGCCATGTGCTGGCCATTTAACAGGGCAGAGAAACTCAACGGGGTCATCAATGTCACAAATACTCATCAGTCATGGTGTGGCTGTCCGCTGGCTGATCATTACCGAGGGAGGGGCAGATAAATTAACATGTCTCTATCTGCCTCCATGTGGCAACTGGAGTGCATTTCAGCACAGCAGATTCCTATGTGGCAATGATGTGACTGTTGAAAAGGGATGAGTAACAAATTCATTTTGTTTGTTTTTATCAGAATTTCTCTTCACCATTTCTGGGGGGGGGGACGACAGCCCTCGGCTAGGGGCGCAGGTAACCTCTGTGTCAACAATGATAAGAGGATATGGACAGAACTG
Source organism: Phrynocephalus guinanensis (assembly GCA_037367245.1). NCBI lineage: Eukaryota > Metazoa > Chordata > Lepidosauria > Squamata > Agamidae > Phrynocephalus > Phrynocephalus guinanensis. The sequence goes on from CM074732.1 coordinate 87,112,926, forward strand.
GAAATGTTGACTATTTATTTATGAAAGCTATGTTTATTAGTGTGAGGGGAACTTCTCAGATGGGAAGAAAGGGACCCCTGCATGCCTGGATGAATGGATGGAGAAACCCGTAGAGAAAGAGGAACCTGAGAAACAGCTGACAGTGACACCTGTGGAAAGGTTTATGATGCTGAAAGGGTATTACGATGCCCTCAAAATAATGGAACAGCATAAGGAAAGGGAGAAGGAAGAAAACCAGGGGCCAGCCGGAAGTAAAAAGAAGGACTTGGCAGGAAAAGCAAACCAATCAGCTCCAGTGGAGGTGGGGTTCGGGGCATGTAAAAAAGGAGCGAGGCGAGAGCTCCCAGAAGGATGGGAGTAAGTGTGGATGGAAAACCCATGGACGGGAGACTGGGAACAGATGATGATGCCCCACAAAGAGGCCGAGAGCTACAGGCGTAGAGCTCACCGCCAAAAGTGCTCCTGTTGGGGCGAGAGAGAGTACAGAGAGTACAACCGTAAACGTAAGGAGATTCGCAAGGAGATTGAGCTGGAAGAATGGCTGGTAAAGATTCGGACGAGGCCGGGACTTTGGACTCCAGGGAAGACTTGAGCAAGAGACCTGACTACCCCTTACGTACACCCCGGCGGAGACCCCCTGGGACCAGGTTCACTTCGGAAGTTGGGATACAAGTGGGAAGACCCCAACCCTTCCGTGAAGGAGATTGGGATACAGGTGGAGGGGCTGAGGCTTTCGAAGAGGGAGGAGGAGAACCGTGGTGGGAGCGAATACCCACAAGTGTTGGTGGGGAATTTGATCACATTCTAGATACCCCAACTTATGGAGGAAAGAACCCGTTTATGTCTGATGTTAAAGATGCTGAAACTGTAGTTAGAAGAAAGACTTCGTTTATTGTTGATGAACCCAATAAAAGTTCTGTTTCCTTGTTACGTAAGATGCCTTCTTTGAAGTTTGAAGGGCGGGACGCCTGGGCAAAGACTGAACCCTCACAATTAGTTTTAGTGCTCATAATATGTTTTTCCATGCTCTTTACTCAGCCAGTTCCTCCACAGGATACAAGGCAATTTGGGGTTTTAGTTTTCTAGATCTTTCAGTTCAGTTGAGAGTCATGGAATCATCCCAGGGTCAGTACAACTGCTGTGTGCATTATGGCTGTTACTGGAGAAGAAGAGCCACCAACCGAGAACACTCCATATATACAAAGCACACAAAATGCAATTTTAGTGGTAATCAGTGAGGGTGCACAGGCATTCTGAGTTAGACCCTGGCATCATGCAATTGAATACTGTGCCTTGAAGAAGGTAATATAACTGTGATGGTGAACCTTTTAGAGACTGAGTGCCCAAACTGCGGTTCAAAACCCAACTAATTTTTCGCAAAGTGCCAATACGGCAATTTAACCTGAATGCAGGTGGCTGTGAAAGAGCAATGTCGGGTGCCAAAAGACATGGCTCCGAGTGACACTTTTGGCACCCATGCTATAGGTTCGCCAACACTACACTATAAACTTTAATGTAGCAACCAATCTGCCTCACTAACACCAGTAGCATTCTGTTTATTACATTACCTAGATATTTGATACTCAAGAATGTTACTTAGGATTGTTCAGGTAAGTAATATTGAAAAGCACAGGAAACTTACATTTTCTAGCTACAAACTACAGAATTTCCAGCTAGTGTGGCCATTCCCCAAATAACTTTTCAAGTTTTGCTTTTCAGGCTTAGGATTTGATAGTTGTGCCCAAGCAAGAAACTGGTAACGTAGAAATGTGTTACTTCTCACTCACTTTGAAGTATAATAAGCCAGCCCTACTGGTTTGTATACCCTTTCTTTTTTTTTTCTGCTAAGGGTGGGCCCTTGACTTATGCCCCCAAATCCTGCCCTTAAGGCACCTGCTGCTTACTTTGAAGTGGAACCATAATGTCAGTATGAGGTGAAGATCTGAAGGAAATCTGGAAGAGGTCTTAAAGGACAAGAGGCTTAATCCACAAGCTCTCCAGATGGAAGACATGGCCTGCATGGTCGGGTCATGTCCCTATCTATTTAGATTTTTCTTGGATTTTTCTGTCATTCAAATGATTTACAATCAGCCGTTGCCCTGGCGACCTCACTGGATTTCATTAGAAGCTCTGCAGCTTGCTGATGCTAAATTTAGAAAAGAAAGGAAATGGAAGTTCTGGTTTGAACATGCAGATGTGTTTTATACATTTATTTATTTTTGAGTATATTTTGCCCTGCCTTTCTTCTTGGAAAAAGACCCAAGGCGGCTTACAGTAATGAGGGACAATATACAGTCCAGTACATTTAAGACATATTCAAGTTTGAGAACAGGCAATTGAGGGGCATCTTACAGCAATAAAAGGCAACATTAAAGCTAAAAGAGAAAGCAGGCAGTTAAAGAAAAGAGTAAAAAAATCCATTATGAGGGATGGAGCTAACAGTGAAAACAATGGAGTATTTATGAAGTCAGTCAATGCAATCATGTACAGTTGACCATCTAAATATATAAACACAAAGTTATAAGTGGTTATAAACACAAAGTCTGTATAGCCATGTATGGTAGTTCATATTATAAAGGCACGTGCTGTACCTGTAATAGGTAATCCGTCATTCAGGGAAAGCATGGCTGAAGAGAAAGGTCTCTGCTCGTTTCCGGAAAGACAGCAGAGATGGGGCAGTCTTGGCTTCCAGAGGGAGGGAGTTCCAGAGTCTGGGAGCAGCAACTGAGAAGGCTCTTTCATATGTTCTCACTAGATATACCTGTGAGGGTGGCGGGGGATGGAAGGCCTCTTCTGATGACCTTAGTACTTGAGCCAGTTCGTACTGTGAGATTTTATCTTTGAGGTAGCTTAGTTGCAAACAGGCCATTTTGTGCTTTGTAGGTTAAGATCAGAACTTTGAATTGTGCCCGATAACTGGTTGGGAGCCAGTGGAGCTGCTTTAGTAAGGGTGTAATGTTATCTCTGTAACCCGCCCCAGTCAGCAATCTAGCTGCTGCATTTTGGACCTGTTGAATTTTCCTGAGACTTTTCATCTGTAGTCCCATATAGGACACATTACAGTAGTCCAGCTGGGAGGTCACTAGGGCATGTGTCACCGTGGCCAGAGCAGGTTTCTCAAGAAATGGGCATAACTGGTGTACTAGCTTTAATTGTGCAAATGCACTCCTGGCCACAGCTGTAACCTGGGTGTCTAGGCTCAAGGAAGAGCCCAGGAGCACCCCAAAGCTATGTACCTCTTTTTTCAACGGGGATAATCCCATCCAGTACATGTTGCATCCCTATCCCTTGATCTCCCTTTCGATTGACCAGAAGCACCTCTCTCTTGCCTGGGTTTAGTTTCAATTTATTCGTCCTCATCCAGTTCATTACTTCAGTTAAACACTCATGAAAAGTCAAAATAGCAGCTCCCTTAGAATCCAGAAGTGACAATAGGTAGAGTTGGGTATAATCAGCATACTGGTGGGGGCACTTTTCTAATAGCACAAAACCAATACAATCACATAGACACATTCCTCTGTTCCATAGAACAGAGTAGGCAGGAGTGCTTTGTTAAGGCTTTAGAAAATGGATTTGGTTCTACATGAGAAATGAGTGTCATAAAAGGGTGGGAGTGGGAAACAGAGTCAAATAGAAAAAGCACACGTTTATTTATTTTAATTAAATCAAAGCTCTGCCTAAATGCAACCTCCAGAATGTAAGCTGGTATATTTTTCTTGATTGCTGGAAAGCTCCGTGGGTTGGGCCTCTGGGAGTTGAGAACTGGATTCTCCGCTGTGCCTCCCTGAGAGGTGCTGGACTCAGTGATCCCCAGGATCCTTTTCAGCCTTAAAATGATGATGATGATGATATATTTAGCTGTGGGCACATCTCAATGATCGAAAGGATCCTTCTCAGCATTAAAAAAATGATGATGATGATGATGATGATGATGATGATGATGATGATGATGATGATGATGATGATGATGATGATGATGATGATATATTTAGCTGTAGGCACATCTACATGGCCCTTTAGGTATAGGCTGCTGCAGTCTAAATAAGGTTGTTTGTGGTTGAAAGGGGGAATGATAGACCATTTGGTGTGATCCTTGTGTCTGTAGTGGAAGGAATTATCAAAAGCACCTTCCTGGAAAGAGAAAATACCCCTTGGTTCATTCCTAAGTTGAAAAGAAGAACCATGAAAAATGCTTCAGAGAAACTAGTTTATTCAGTCAGCAGAAAGTATCAGATATAATCGGATGTATGCCCTGATACAAAGCCCCATTCCCTCTTGTATATGTGACCTTTTATATCCTTCTGGTCACTTAGCTGATTGGTTACATTTGTCTCTGTGACCAGTTATGGTGACTTCCTCAATTCTACAAGAGTCATTTTCTATATGGTACAATAGGCAATTTTATTATTAGTCCTGCCTACCTGATGGTGGGGAAATTCTATTGTTTTCTGTGTTATATTAAGGATTCCCAATTGTCTAGACCTGCAGCATATCTGATACATCAGCTCAATTCTTTCCATCATAGTGACCCGTTGCGCTTCGGGTCTTTTCCCTCACAAGCACACCTCATGGTTTCTTGACTTGCTAGTGCAGAAGGCAGAAGAAACAGGTGGAAATAAGGAGAGACAAAAAGTGATCTGGCCAGATTTTCGCCTGCCAGACAATGACATAAAACGATGGCACAAGACAGTGAGACCAGCCAAGTGAATTTCCAGTATTACCTCCTATACAACGTCTGTGTGCTGCCCATGTGCAAAGTCCTTTGCACTGGACCATTGAACCCTAGGTAGAAGTGGCAGAGACAGGTGTCCAGACTTTAAAGTCACCAAAGCCAAGAAAATTACTTGTCCTGAAATTTGTCTCCCCAGCTGGAGACCTGGAGAGACAAATGTAGAAAATATAGAAGAAATCCCTTGAATCTTCATCTACTGCCCTGAGATCTGGCAACCCACAATAAACCTACCTGTAAAAGGATGCAAGGTGGCTCACAATAAATGAACAAGTAAAGTTAAAAGGAGAATAAATAGATTTTTATATTGATAAAAGCACACTTTAAAAATCATAATAACCATGATCCCAAGGAGAGCCTAGCTTTGATGCCCATTGGGGTTGTTAAGAGTCTGTTTAAAAACAAATGTCTTTACCAGATTTCCCGAAGAAGAGAGAGGGGCCGGCCAGCCTCCCAAGCAACAGCATCCCACAACCTGGGAGCAGCCACAGAGAAGGCTCTCTCTCAGGTCCCCACCAAATGTGATGGTGAAGAATTGGAAACACCTGTACCGAGGCTAGAGAGGCTCCAAATGATAGTGTCATGGGCCTCTCGAAATGTTGGGTTTAGCCCCCAGTGTCTGAATCTCCCCACCCCTGGTGTAGAGGCTAGATGACTTGTCTAGAACTGGGAAAACTTGGAGCTATTAAATTCCCTTGCTGACTCAATGTACCAAACATCCACAACAAACTACATAGTCAGGGTGTTGGGTGTTCAAGAGCTTGTCTGCAAGACTGGGCTGGAACAAGCTAAAAAGTATTGGTAAGAAGTCCAGTATGCCATTTGGTGTGATCTTCACATCCAAGTGGTATACAGACCCCAAGTCACTCTCTTTGGTCTGCACCAGCCAAATTTGCCAGTATCATGTAGTGGCTTAACAAGAGGACCACTTCAGGATACTGACAAATTAAACACTCCCTTGGCTCCATGGAGGGAGCATGGAGGTGGTGGTGAGGAGTTTATTAGGTATGTGTATTGCAAATTAGGTTTGTATATTTACTTTTCTATTTGCTATTGTATTGTCCTTTGTTGTAAGTCTCCCAGAGTGGCTAGATGGATGGGTTATTCTTATTCTTATTCTTATTCTTATTCTTATTCTTATTCTTATTCTTATTCTTATTCTTCTCTTCTTCTTCTTCTTCTTCTTCTTCTTCTTATTATTATTATTATTATTATTATTATTATTATTATTAAATCTGTCTCTTTACAAAAAGAGGCAGATGAAACTATCAACCATATATTGAGTTGTTGCAAGAAAATTGCTCAGACTGATTACAAACAGCATCATAATGTAGTTGCTCAAATGGTCCATTGGAATTTGTATCACAACAATCATCTGACCATAGCAAAGAACTGGTGGGATCATAAGCCTGAAAAAGTGATTGAAAATGAGCATGCAAAATTACTTTGGGACTTTTGAATATAGACAGATAGGGTTTTGGGAGCATAATACCCCGGATATTGAGATTGTGGAGAAAGAAAAAAGTATGGATCATTGATGTTGCTATACCAGGTGATAGCAGAGTCACCAAGAAACAACTTGAAAAAGCTACCCAATATCAGGATCTGAAAATTGAACTTCAGAAAGTCTGGCATAAACCGGTACAGGTGATCCCAGTGGTAATCGACACGCTGGGTGCGGTGCCTAAAGAGCAAAGCAAGTATTTAGAAGAAATTGGAGTTGACAAAGTCACCATCAGACAGTTGCAGAAAGCCGCCTTACTGGGATCTGCTCGCATAATTCGCCGATACATCACTGAGTCCTAAACGCTTGGGAAGCGTTCGACGAGTGATTGGTAATACAAAACCCAGCGTAGATGGCTGTGTGGTTGTTAATAATAATAATAATAATAATAATAATAATAATAATAATAATAATAATAATAATAATAATAATAATAATAATAATAATAATAATAATAATAATAATAATAATAGCAGGTACTGTATGTGTGTGCACCTAATATATCCATCCCTTAAATGTCCAGTCTAGAGTCTGTCAGCAACCTCATACCATTTTTCTCTTATAGCCAGATCGAGTGGTGGATTTGCCTGCAGGCCGTTTCTCAACCAGCCCTTTATGACAAGGCAAACAAAGTTTGTTTTTAAGTGTTGCAGTGCATTTTCACCACTGTTGAGTCATAATTGGGCACGATGAAATTCTTTTGGGGGTCCCCTGAGACCCCTCCCAAAACATTCCTTGTTGGGCCAGGATAAAATAATTCATTTCCAGGACATTCAAAAGAGCCAAACACACAATTCAGGTCGAATCCCCCTGAATTGGCAGTTCATCCCTACTGTGGTCATGGCTCATGGAGTGACGGCCACAGATCAATCCCCGGAGACATCCTTTTACTCTCAAAGCTACCTCCATTGCCCCTCTATCTATATGAACCCTGGCTTTTAGCCATAGCCAGCCCCCCCTTCCCTCTAGGAAGCTTACTTCCATCATATCCATTTGCCTACACTGGCCCAGGTCTCTGGCCCCAGCTAACCTCAACCCCCCCCCTCTTTCTTTTCCTTTCCACCCCTCCTGCCTGCCCTTTCCTGGTGATTTATTTTCATCATGCTCATGGCTTGCCAGGGAATGATTCTAAAACAATCATTCTCAGGAAACAGGGACCTCCTTACCATCTGAGACCTGGTTCCACTGTCCCTGCCTGGCACAGACTCCTGACCCAAAGGGTGCCCCCCTCCTTCAACCCCCTTTCCTCTCTCCTCTCTCTCTCTCTCTCTTCCCCCCTTCTCTTCTCTTCTATCCTTCTTTCTCCTCCCACCCCCTTCTACCCTGGGTGTGCCTATCTTACCCTATGGCTTCTTTGACTATCATCTGGGGCAAGGGGGTTATGGCACAAAGGGAAGACGTCATGGCGACATCATGAAGCAAGCAGCATCTTCTAGAAGGGATCCATCTTCTGCAAAGTTTCTGGCACGTACCAACACAGATGTTTCCTGGATTACAATCACTCCTTGGCATTACACCACAGATGTTTGTCACAGCCTGAGGGCTCTCCATTGTCACATTTCTGCACCCACAAAGGACTTTCCGGACACCTCCGGATTATCCCATCAGCTTTCCTGTCTCCTATTGACTTCTGGATCAGCCTTCCCCAACCCTCTATTGACTTTCTGATTTCTACAGTTTGCCCAAACCTAAGGACAATGCCTTGCCTCCCCTCCCCATTGCTATATCAGGATGGCCTAATCAAAAGACACTTTGGGACTCATTAACACCTGAGTGGGTGACTCCAGCCTGCCAGAGACCGCCCAGGACCGCCTCTGGCCAACCCCTGGACTACATTGATTGGACCGTTTGAAGATCGTCCCCTGGGCCACCCCTGGGCAGGCGCCACCCAGGGAAGGGAGGAGGGGTGAACCAATAAAAGTTGGGGCTTCTTTGTGTTCGGGGTTGGACATCTTTGCTCTGTCTCTGGCTTGGTGTCCACCTACTGCTTTTTATTAGGCCTAATAAAACAGTATTTTCTCCTGGATTTCTCTCCTGCTGGAGTCTTCATTGGGTTTTCTGGGTCCAGCAGAACTCAGCAGGATTAGCCTGGCTGATTTTGAATCTTGAACCTATTTTGGATTCAACACCACCTGAATAGACTTTGGGGGGGGAATGCACTTCCTCTGCTCCTTTGCCAAGCAACAGCAAAAGCATTTAAATGGCTAATACCCTAAAGAGGCTCTCTTAAGTCAATTCACAATATTGGCTAATCAAAAGAAGAAGAATTTTGGTTCATTCCCAGGAATCACATTAACTGGAACCAAGCCTAATTGGAGCATTCCTACCAGCATCAAAAAAAAAATAAACCCCTTGACATGGGCTAGAAAGGTAGCGGTAGGAACACTTGCAGGGCAGGGTGGTTCACTCCAGCAAAGACATCATCTGATCACGATCTTTAGGAGTGAACCAATTCTCCCTGCTGCAGGCCAAACAGCAGACTAAAAACCTGTATAAGCAGCCCTTCAATGCCACAGAGGATCTGGAAGGAGCCATAAAGGTGCCAGAGCACACAGAAGGTGACTGCATAGGAGGAGGTGAGGCATGTTAGCTCTCCTCTGACTCAACTCCAGCCCAGCTATGTAGACAACAACACTCAGCTTTGTAGCTCAGTGTTGTGTACATAACTCATCCATGGGGAAAGCTACCTTCTGGTTGCAGCCTAACTTGTTTTGATAGAGGGGGGAGGGATTGGAGAGAGGTTCAGCAACGTCCAAATGTGATTTACCTTTCTGGAATTCCACAGAGATGCCATTTCCCATCTGCTCAGGCACTGGGAGCCAGAGGCAGCTCTGAGCATCTGCATCTCACTGTGCCTTTTGCTGGCAGATAAACAGCAAAGCATCACTTTGTTTCTTCATCTCCATCTGCAGCTCCTGACCCTGTTGTTTGTTCTGCATGTAAAACATGCAGACCTTGCACAAACAAATTTTCCCTTTTGTGTCATGGGAAATACCTGTAATTAAATTATCAATAGGGCGAGCTACCGGAAAGCGTCTGTAGTGACTTACAAGAAGAAACCCAGTCACATCTCACAGAGGAGAGACAACACTTCACCCTGGGGTCAACTAGACAAGGCCAAGTCGTATCTGTAATACACTCAGTATCTGGATGTCCCACGGACTTTCCAAAACTTCTGTATCTTTTATTGGCATTGCAATTCTCTAATATAGAAATTGTTTGATTTTTTTTTACTATTCATCCCAAACTAATGGGAAGTTCAATATTCTTTTAATGTAATCAGAATCTTTTCAACTATTTGAGATTTATGGTATCCTGAGTTGTGCATCCTAAGTCAAGATGTAAAGTGGGCCTTCTCCAACATTACTATTTGCGATGATGCAAAAATCACTCCAGTTTTGTTGTCCTCTGCGAAATGGGGGAAATTAAGCAGTTTTTACAGGATGCGGAAGCAATCATTTAGGAAGCAACATATTAAACCAACTAACAGAACAAAAAACTGCACGATCAGCATTCTGACACCCAAAGTCATCCTCCTCACTCATACCCCCTGATAGCAACTCTGCAAGCAAACTCCGCCTCCAAGTACAAACAGTTACTATTTAGCAAAAAGACACAATCCAGATGATGGAATGCCCTCCCAAGTGAGACCTGCCTGGCACTAACGTTGATGACATTCTGGTGCCAGGTAAAAACATTCCTGTTCCAGAAGTTTTTTAACTGATTATTGTGGGTCCTGACGGCGATTTTAGTGTAGTATTTTAATATATTGTATTTATTGCATTTAAATGTTTTATTGTTTTAATTTTATTGCAAATTTGATATTTTATTTGTCTGAATTGTTTATTTTGATTGTGAGCCACCCAGAGACCTTTGGGTTGTGGGCGGCATACAAGCTATATAAAAAAAAAATAAAATAAAATAAAATAAAATAAAATAAACAGAGAACTGGTTTTAAACCCCAGATGGACTGGGTGGGTGCAATGCAGAATCTCAGAACTACCATGTAAACACTAGTAGCCGGGAATGGAATACTACTGTTTAACAACTAAATGGCCTATGGAAATACACTGAAGGACAATTTTGCATAACAGTACAAATAAACATGACTGGTTATTTCTGAAATGTACTCCATATCTTTCTTACTCTATCAAAAGAGGTAAGTCAGAAGGACCATCACAGTTGGTCTGCTTGCATTCTACAAGAAGATCTGGTAAGTTCAGTAGCTGAAATATGGTAGGCCTGATGTGAAGGGTATGCCCAGATGAGTTGTTTTTATTATCATGCAGTAGATTTGCTTTGTTTGAATTTTTATGGGAAGGGGTCCAGTCTTGACAATGGCTGCTTTCACGCGACCACTAAAATCTGCAGCAAACTTTGATCCAGATCACGCCCCGGAGCGGTCACGTGGTTGATGTTGCAGTTCGGGTGTTCCCACGGTCACGTTTTGAAAATCTGCAGTTGTCCTGATCCAATGAGTGAGAACCTCAACAAAGGGCCTTTTTACACGACCCCTAAGATCCGCTGGTCCCTTAAATTCGGACCAGAGATCTTGAGGGTTCGTTGCTGTTCTTCCCTCCCCACCCGCTCGGCACTTCTTTGTTCTGTCTGTGGGAGGGGGGGAGGAAAAAAAAGCCTTAGACAGAGACAAAAGAATAAAAGGCTTACCTCCTTTTATTGTGTTATATATTATATATATATATTTTATTATTTTATATATATATTTTATTGTGTATATATATATATATTGTGTTATATTTTATAGTGTTGGGGGAAGTTGCTCCGATCTCCGTTTACTTCCTGGTTCCTCTTTAAGGGGCGGAGGCAAAAGAAAAACAACAGAAAGAAGCGAAGAGACCTCAGGCAGTCTCCAGATCAAATATTTTTCACCATAAAAAAGCAGGTACAAGAAAACTGCTGTTTGGTCACGCTAAGTGGGCGGGGTCGCACTTAATTGTCTGCAAACTCCGGAGCTGGTGGGTAAACATTTTTATCATCTGGAGCTTGCAGCCATTTGCGGCGGAGCTTAGGGGTCATGTATAAACGCCCAAAGACACCATAACGGGGGTGAAAAGGTTTTGGTGCTGATTTTCCATGTTCCCACGGACTCGAGTAACGGTTTAAAATCCGCATCAGAACAGCGGCAAGGATTTTACCACCTCGAGACCAGGTACTTGTGAAATGTGCTGGGTCAGCTTAAGTGGGCGTGGTTGCACTCTATTATTATTTTTTATGTTTGCTGCACATGGAAGAACGATTTTATGCTCCACATCTGCAAGCACTTTGCAGTGGATTTTAGTGGTCATGTGAAAGTAGCCAATATTGTCTTCCACAGATACACTCACTCTCGCTTCTTTTCCACTTCCACCTTTCTGTGTTTTCTTTTTGCCCGCTTTAGTAAAATCACAAGGACTCACCCCTGTGATCTCTTAAAGGACTGCATGCTGATCTCAAACTGTAGACCTCACATTTCAGGGGATGAGAGAAGCAACTCATCTGTCCCATAGAAGAGAAAAGGAAAGCAAGCTGTCTGGAACTAATGATGCTGTCCCCTGTAGAAGGCTTCAACATTGCCACTGGTAACAAGATGTTTAAATTAGCTCTCAAATGAACTGAAAATCAGAACAGGGAAAGTAGTGTCAGGTGTTGTCTATGTAAATTGCCCCCTGCATTTTATAGACCATAAAATTAGAAATCTACTCTGCAAAACGCAAAGGTGTCTAACATCTGTTGAGATACCTTCCCTAAACTAAAAGAACAAAGAATCTGCAGCTACCTGCACAGCTCAGACAAATATCCTGCTCGCATCCATATACAAATTACCTGTGGCTTAACCATATAACAACATTTGGGAGAACCTATCTGAGCGGGTACATCTTCACTGACACCCTCCCCCTCTTTAGAGCTGATCCATTCCTCCCATCAGCCATTGTCCCAAAGTAGAATCTTTACACACAAGCAGAAAGAATAGCGTGGCACCTTTAAAACTAACCCATTGATGATAGCCTGAGCTTTCATGGACACTGAGCCCACTCCCTCAGAAGCAGGATTATGTTTTATGCATAAGGGTTAAGGTCTATAGATGAAATGAAAACTCTTCCCTCTGATGTCAGCGTCAGAGATTGGGAGCTTAGAGAAAGGCAGACAGTTCCTATGAGAACAAAAGAGAAGGCCAACATTTGTCAACGGGGAAAGATAAGAAACACCTAGTCGAATGTATAAAATAGTCCAAAGAAAGCTGATAGAAAGAGATGGTTTGCAGAATACTTTTTATAAACATCAAAACATGAATGGAAATAAATTTCTCCTTAGCAGAATCATTTGATAATCCTACTGTATCTAAATCCAGTCACTTCCGGCTATAAGTTTCAGGCTCTCCATGCTGGACAGGGAACTCTGAACACAATTTGGGGGAAATAAATTGTGAATTTAAAAAAAGATGCTAGTTTAAGGAATAGAGGGAATGGCCACCCCCTTTCTCATACAAGAATTCTAATTTCAATGGCTTCAGCCACAAGGGACATTCAAAGAAACACTTCTAAGATGGTGCCAGGTATGTATACTGCACACCGGTCTTTACTTTTCTTTGCCAGACAGGTAATAGGATTTGTCCTAGCATGTTAAAGATGATCTTCAAGCAACGCCTGAAACACCTGATATCAAGATGTTCCCATGATCCATTGAGGCAACTCGAAAACGCTGTTGGCAACTAACACCCTAATGGCCTTTCAAAAGCAGAGCGGCAATGCCTGCTGGGTTATTATCAAGATTAAGCTAACCCACCGGGTATGCATCAGTTCAGCAGTGGCCCAGGTGCCCTACCGTGGTTTCTCAATGATAACCGTTGTGATTTTTCTGGTTTGCATTTGCAGCTTCAGCCTCCTGATGGAGAGAGATGGCTGTGCATCTGTAAGCCTTAAGTCAGCGCTGCACGGTTGGGCTCAGAGGAAAGCTGCCGACTAGTATTGCCGGCACATTTCCTGTTGCACTAAGCAGAAAACTTTCTCACCTCAAACAGAGACCACAGACAGAGATAACAACAGAGTAAATATAGAATGAACTAAAAACAATACCTCCTCTTCAATTATGAAAAATAAAAGCAGGCAAGCACAGGAAATGAGAAGCTATTTATTGAAACAAAGGCAGTTATTTCTGTCAGGCAGTGAGGCCTACTTTTATGTAACAGCCACAGTAATATTCCTTAGCCAAGCTGGCTGTTACAGGTCAGATGCTGAACTGATGTCAATAACCATGAAACATAATGGTTTTAGATCATCAGCACCTACTACTGGGGGGCATGGCCAATGCCCAATGACTCCAATGCTGACATGTTTTACATAATGGGAATATTTGCCTTGTAGGTTATAGTACTCCACACTATTTCCTTCCGCTGGTTGTTTGGACCTTGACACCATGACACTTTTAGGTGTTTTATTTAAGAGACTAGTTATCAAAATATGGTTGAGCAAGAACTGGTCTAAGAATGTCAGTGTTGAAGAACAAACATTGTTAGTGGAGTTGATATATAAATTACACTACTGCAGTCAGCCAACCAGTTAAATCTATATGCTGTATGCGTGAAACATGTAAAACAGACAACAGATTCTCCTGCTGTTTTCCACACAGACACAAAATTCAGTCAAACTTATCTGAGGTGTTGGACTCAAACATGTCCCCTTTCACTTTTAACAGTGACCTGCCCTCTTTCTCCAAATTAAGATCTTCTCAGCTTCTTTCATAAGGGTTGTCAGACATCTCTCACCCAAAGAAATAGATATTCAGATGTTCTATGAATGTCAAGATGGAGACGGAAACAGCAGGACTATGCAGCCATGTATTCCATTTGTGCTCCACTAGGTGCTGTAGGTGCCTGGAGTTGGAACTGGCAAGCCACTCCAGTATTCCTGCCAAGAAAACTCCATGGACATGGAGTCACGGAAAGTTGGTCACGACTGTAACGACACAGCGCGCACACACACACACCATTTAAGAGTACAAAGTCTGATCAGTATTATGATGCTGAATATTTTGACTAATTGTTCAGCTAAGACAGAATTATCTATTATAAGTGACAAGATCTCAAGTACAAAGTTCTTTCCCATAACCTTTTAGTCAGTTCAACTGAAAATGACAAGGACTGAATTTTAAAATTCTTTCTTGTTGTGAAATCCAGCTACATCTTGTATTTATGAAAGGCAAGTGTTTTCTGCAATGTTTCGTATACAGTATGTTTATTTTTCCCATAAAGTATACTCTAGATGCAACTTGATGACTTGTGATTTCTGGACATTTTCTGTTCAGTTCATCTGTTCCACATGTGTTCTGAATTACAGTACATACAGTGTTTGCCATAAATTAACTTGTTCGTTTTAGCTGGAACTAGTCTCAGTCACACTGTTTCTTTTCCATAAAATGGCTACATTATTTCTAGAATGGGCTTTACATCTTTCTTTCCTTAATCATATGCTCTATATATGGGCTTGACCTGAGTGTGTGACATGAGGCTCAGTCACATGCGTCCTGCTATTTGGTGCACGTTTCTTTGCGCTTTTTTCTGGCAATCAAGCAACCTGGTTGGTAGATTGACCCCAGAGTACCCCTTTCTGCATCTTCTGTGGGGATTCTACTTTTTGGTATAGGTAAATGCGCCCTAACCTAGTCTGTTCCCAGTGTGTTTGATCACTGGGAAAGGACCAACATTAAGCCTTGCAATTGTCAAAGCTGCCAAGATTCCTTCCACTGGCAATTTCCAGTATTGTGAAGTGGTTTAATAAACAATCCACTTCAGGATGTCTGCAAATTGAACTCTTCCTCTCCTCCTTTGCAGAGGGGCAGGGGAAGTGAAATTACATTTTTTGCCTGTTGTAGATCATCACTGATGTGCTGAATCACTTAGATTAAATTTTTAAAAATTCTGTCTTCATCTGAATTATCCATCTGTAGTGCACATTCTCAAACACCACTATACACAAGGCAACGAAAATAGTGTTTTAAATTTAATCTAAGAATTTCTTAAACCACTTCATGATATGCAACATTCCCTATATACTTGGTCCTTAGATACAGTTTTTATACTGCCCTTGGCTTCCAGAGCCAGGAAAAACTCCTGATCTTACGAGGCTTGTTCGGGCGGTGGAATGTTTAATTATGTCATTTAGGAACCTTAAGTCTGATTTACCATGACAACCAAAATTAATTAGAAGCCTTCCTTTTCATTGGGCTAATTTATCTGGTCACTGTAGTTGAAGCATCCCTGATATCACTGCATTGCTAAACCTATTGAATATCTTCTTATATGGCTACTAAAAGCAAGAATGTCTACAACATTTTTTCTGCATGGTGAAAATCTCCATAGTGGTATGCTAGCACAGTTCACATACGTGCAGTATCACACGATGTTACAGCACAATGCCTCTGCCTCTAATTCTGGGTACATTTAAATATCAAATACTGTAAAATGTTGAATTCCAGCTGCACCCCCATCCCAAACACCCATGACCCATAACACAGGAACCCTACAAGAGAAAAATGAATAGATGTTATCTCATTAACTCCTCAGCGATGTTCCAAATGAATTAAGCTGCACAGAGGACTGCTTTTTTGTCGTGTCTAAATCATTTTGTTTTCAGTGTCCAAATGAGGGTGGAAAGATTGGTTTTGGGTCTGCTCGGTGTTCTCTGATGACACACCAACCTGATTGGTGCTTGGATCCATTAATGTGTTTACATTTTAATGCTTGTTTTTGAAAAAATCACATTCCTATGAATGGGGCCATTGGGCTATACAGTACCATCAGCTGGGGGGGGGGGATGATACTTCAATATTGAGTTTAGTGTGCTATATTTGCAGATATACCCCTTTTCAGGAGTAGAGTCCAGCAGCCTCCAAAGTACTATAATGTTTGTGCTTGAATCTGAAATGGCGTCATCTACCTGCATTATCTATGGCAAAGGGGCAACAGCATTTGACACAGAGATGAACATGCTATGTAGATGATACAGTGGCACCTCAGCTTATGACTTTAATCCGTTCCGAATATATGCTCTTAAGTCAAACTACTCTTAAGTCAGGGTACCTATCTAAAAAAAAATTAAAAAATATATATGTTAAAATGAAAAAAATGAAAAAATGAAAAAAAATGTAAGTCGAGCTGACCATATTTCAAATTTGTAAGGTGGCAGATAAAACGCCAATAGTTTTCCACTCTTAAGTCGAATTGCTCTTAAGTTGAGCTGCTCTTAAGTCGGGGTACCACTGTACATCTGTTTGCACCAGTCCTTCAATCCTGTGCCCAAATAAGGCTATTTAGGCTGGTGCCCAAAAAGGAAAAGAAAGGATGGGGGGGGGGAGAGGAAGATATGCTACCACCCTAATTCTGACTTAGGCATTCAAAACCCACACAAAAGGAACACACACACTTAAGAGAAAACATTTTGTACACTAAGCAAACTAGATAAGAAAGAAGAGTCATTTTGAGTCCTGTCTTTCCAGGAGAAAGGCTACACAAAATGGCAATCAATCAATCAATCAATCAATCAATATCCAAAACATTAATCCTACCAACATGGACAATCCTAAGTAGCATTCTCACTTTGCCATACAGAGACACAAAATGGCTGCAAGAAAATATTGTTGCAAGGTGACCTCAGTCTCAGCCCTCCTTGTTGCCTCATTGATTGGCTTTGGCATATCCAGGAGAGACTTTGGGCTTTATTGGGGATGCTCAGTTGCCACATATCTACCGGAAAGCATGTATTACTTTTAATTCCCCTTCCTCTATTCAAATTATTGAGTGTCTCTGGATAAGAACTTTGAAAAACCCACAAGTGTTTGGGGTTTTTTGAGGTTTTGTTGTAACTATTGTGCAACCAATGACTACTTGCTGTACCCTGTACTTACCGCAGATTTGCAAAAAAAGAAAAAGAAAAAAGAAAAAAACCACCCTGATGTTCTCTCTTTGTGCACGTTTATCCAAAACATGCACATCTCTCATTCTGAGCCCCCATAACGTATCTGCAAATAACTAGTTATTTGTAACCAGCTGCTTGCAGGCTGTACTCAAAACAAGCCCTTGACTTTTGAGTCTTCCTGCTGAGAAAAGCAGCTTTGCATTTGGGGGAAAATGCAAAGATTTGTAGCACAGATTTCACCTCCATCTCAAGGAGAAACTTAATGCTAACAATAGTTTATTTCCTGTCCCTTTCAAAGTCTAAATTCTACCTTTTCTTTGAAAGACACACTCCATGGTTTGGCCTAGACCTGTGTGTCTTCTCCTGAGAGGGGACAATGAACATATAGAAGACCTTGAAGATTGGAGGTTCATAAAGCACACTCCACGTGACACAAAAGAAAGAAACCCACATCAGGTGACAAAGAAGCACCCTGGCTTCCTTCACACACCCTCCCTTTGCCTCTAGCAGGTACAGGGAAGTGTCACATCAGAGACACAAAATAGCTCCTTGTACATGGCTGGATGAGGAGGAACATACAGATGGGGTCTCAGTGTCATCCAACCTGTATTCCTCTGGCGTTGGTGGTGGCGGTGCTGTTGGGTGAGTACTCTTGAGTCCAGGCTCTTCTCTCCATACAAGATGGAGATCAGATCTCAGCAGAGCGTACATTTTGTGGGTGCCTTCAGGAAGCCATTTCTTCTCAGCTCCAGTCCGTGCCTCCTCCCTACCTCAGTCATAGAATATGTAGGTATTGGTCCTGTTGTCATGTTGATGGAGCTGGTTTATGTGGACTCTGAGAACATAGGGAAAACCAAATAGGAACATGAAGTATTATACAGCTCTCACACTTCTGGAATGTGCTTAGATACGGCAGTCTTTGGAGGGGCATTTGGTAGTTGCCACATCCACTAAGCTTCATCTGGTAAAACGCCTCAGTGGGCTGGGTGAAGCGTCATCTAAGGGTACGTTCTCCCATAGGTCTTTCCTCATGCACCGAGGTCTTCAGAGCTGACTTTATTACCTGTACCTTTGTTAATGAGAGTATGGCTGAAGACAGCTAAATATTCGGTGTTTGCAAGGGGGAGGGGTGCTCCTCTCTAAGACACACCCTCCCTGGAAAAATGCTGTTGGGAAAACCCCTTGTACATTTCCAAAGACGACTGAAGGCCTTTGTCTTCCAGGAAGGTTTCTGGGTAAGCTAGAAAACAAAACAAACTTGCTCTGCGAACAAACTCCCTGATTCTACTTATTATTTGTTATTGTTGATTTGTCTGTTTTAAATTCTCTTTTATATTATTGCCAATACTTATAAACTGCTGCTTATTATTTCATGTAGTATATCTCTGGAATAATGTCATTAACTTAATCAAGTTTTTCATAACTTCTTTAACTTTTTCATGGGGGCAAAATGTAAAAGAACGCTTCTCAGAGCACTATGAACCAACTTAATTCATCTCAGAGATTGTTGCTCACGTTTCTGGCTCTTGCTAGTATCGTCAGTAATTAGTCAGTTTCCCAGACTGAATATGTCGCATCTTTCCAGGCCAATAAAAATGCCCCCCTACCAGTTATGAATTTCTGTACTTTCTCAGTGTTTGCACCTAGCGACAGTTCCGTGTTTTACACACACACACACACACACACACACACACACACACACACACACACACACACACACACACACACACACACACACTTGAGGGCAAAATATGACTGGATGTGAACTAGTCTCTTGTCTAAGAGACTCATGTAGTGTTTAAAAACAAGTTAAGGACTCAAAACGGGGACCAAAGAGTCACTCTAGTCCAGCAAGAGAATACCACATGCAATAGCAGAGGGAGCAAGTTATGTGAATGCTACCAATGGAGCCACATTGGCATGGAGAAGGATCACCAATTTCACCATACCTGAATTAACAGCTTGCAGATGAACACGTTCCATGTAGAATATAAGCGTAAGAACAGCCTTGCTGGAACAGGCCAGAGCCCATGCTGTCCAGCATTTTGTCTCACATAGTGGCTCACCATTTGCTTCAGGATATTACCAAGCAGGCATCTTCACCTGCTTATGATTCACCGCAAATGGCATTGAGAGATATCCTGCCTATCTCCTCCAACCCAGAGGTTGTCCTTAGGCATCCATAATGATAGTCATTGATACCCTTGTTCTCCAGGAACTTGTCCAATCCTTTCTTAAAGCTGTCAAGGCTGACGGTTGTCACCACTTCTTCTGGCAGGGAGTTCCACAGACCAGTGATCCTCTGGGTGAAAAAGGATTTTCTCTTATTTGTTTGAGATCTAGTACCCAAAAGTTTCATGGAGTGCTCCCTAGTTCTAGTGTTGTGCAATAGGGAAAACAGTTTTTCCTTATCTACTTTGTCCATACCGTGTATGATTTTTTAAACTTCAATCAGGTCACCTCTCAGGCGGCATCGTTCAAGAGTGAATAGGCCCAGCCGTTGCAGCCTCAGATGGTAAGGAAGGTTTTCCAGTCCCCTAATAATTCTGGTTGCCCTCCTCTGCACTTCTTCCATTTCCATAATATCCTTCTGGAGGTATGGTGGCCAGAACTGCACACAATACTCCAGGTGGGGCTTCACCATAGATTTATAAAGAGGCCAAATGACACTTGCTGACTTATTTTCTATCCCCTTCCTAATGATTCCTAGCATCGAGTTAGCTTTTTTCACTGCTGAACCAAGAAGGAACCCGTTCTGCTCTACAGCCGTATCTAATATCCCTCTGTCATCTGGCCGATCCACTGCACTTGTCATCCCTTCCCATTTTCATTTTCATTTAATCCAGGAGGCTGGGAGTTTGGGTGTGCAAGATACTGGCAGGACTAGCTGAAGTTCTCTGTTATTTCAGTGCAGAACGGTGGCACTAACAGGATATAGCAATTGTCGAAGGAGTGTCACCTGAATGTTGAAGAGGGGGAGCTGATCCGAGGCTGCATCTGGAAAACCAAGATAAGGAAATGAAAAGTTAGCTCACCTTGACGTGTTCAACGTGGGTGGGAACAGAGTATTTGGAGCATGTCAGTTTTTTTGTGGGGGTGGAGGGGTCTTCAGCGTGTTCAGCATACCAATATCACTGAACTCTTCATTACTGTGTGTTTATTAATTGACAAGATTTTGATGCAACCTTTCCCTGCCTACGTGGGACTCTGGATAGCTTACAACCTTACCTTATTGCGGGCTTTCAAAACAAGTGAGACATTTAATGAGTGGCTTTAGCAGTTCCACACATTCCAGTAAGTTTCCATGGCCAAGTGGGGATTTGAACCCTGATCAACAGGGCTGTAGTCTATCACTCTATCCACTACAGCACACTGGGTACTTACAATGCCTACATGTTTATGTATATAAATCTGCCATAGCCTATAACTGAGAAATGCATTTCCTCAGTTTATATGGCCGTTGGCACTTTCAGCCCAAAACGCAGACAACATCATAAGAACATAAGAACAGCCTTGCTGGAACAGGTCACATCCCATCCAGTCCAGCATTCCACAAGATGAGATCTATAAATCTGTCCAGAAAATATTGCCTGATGATATAATATGGCATCCCTGCCAGGGCATGGACAGTATAATGACTGAGAAAACATGTATGTTTTTCCTTCCCTGCTGCTTATTCTAGGAAGAAAAAATTGATTTTTTTTCTAGTTAGTTGAAATATGGCTATGATTAACCGGAACTAAGAATAACTTGGAAAATCCAGTGATTGCTTCTTTGCCTCAAAGACCATGCAAAGTCTCTTTAAGCAGCAATGAGGCTCAATATTAGACATCAAATGGAGTCTAAAATGTAGAGTCTAGCTTGTGTTTTTCAGTGGCCGGGATTATTTGGACATAAGAGGTACCTCTCCCAATGGCACACAGTAAAAAGAGCATATTCCCTCCATGTCACGGCCATCAAAAGCTCTCCTGTCACCTGAGGCAGAGAGAAAAGCATTGCTGCCATATGGACCACCACCAGTAACACTCACCAGGAGAGGAGGATGAGGATGGAAAGATGGCTACTTTTCCATGCATTTCCTTGTCCTTCCAGGGATTTTGCAGCTAAACCTTCTTACCAGAGCCAGCTGAGTAGTGCCTGTGATGGGCAGGTGGTCAGGGGCAAGGGCAAGGGCAAGAGGGCAGTGGCTGCAGCCGCTGACTCAGGCAGCTGAGAAAAAAAGTGTTCTGCTTATAGAACAGGTGAGGGCAGGGAGGCTCTGCCAGTCAAGTGTCCAGGCCACAGGCAAAATTTGTCACCCACACATTACAAAACAGATGGGATGAATAGATAATTCAGTACTCAGTTGCCTGACTGGTTTGGTGTTTTTTTTAAGTAGAGAGAGTGTTGACTTGGAATCCCTTTCTCAATCCAAATGCTGCAGTTTGATACCTGAGCAATTTTGGGACTGTGAGTGAGTTTTCTACCCCCGCCCCACCCCAAAAAACCAACAACATAACAACTAATGTATCAGCTTCAAAAATGAGGAAAACAAGCAAAACAAACAAAACAAAAAGTCAATAAAATCATACATTAATGCTCCTGGATATCAATTTCCTGTTTCATTTGTGTGGATTTGAGAATGGCTATAGGTATAGGGCAACATCCCATTTTAAAGCAAAAGCGCTGCTCCTGGCGGCTCCCAGTTGTGGAAGATGGCCTTAGGGTTTGTTTGCTTTTTTGTTTTGTTTTTTGCCGCTCAGAGCGAGGGGGGAGACCCTCAAAGAGTGGTCCTGAAGGGTTGGATCCAGTCCTGAGCTAAGCGTTGACCACCACAGCTACAATCTCCTCCCCTCCCCTGCTCTCAGCTTTCAGGAAGAGTAATTTTTGATTGGGATGGGAAGTATGGGACAAGAGGAAAGATTTCCACAGCATACATTTCTCTCTGAACTTCTGCTCTGATGAAAGACTGGCCCCTCTGTGGTTATTTTAAAGCTAACCAACCAACCAACCAAATCCAAAAGGGGGCATGAGGGAGTCCAGTCATGCCAGTTTTGGCTCTCAGCTATGAAAACATGCTTTGGCTGGGAACTAGGATTCTTGAGGCCTGATAAGATGGATCATAGAACAATGATGAGTAGGGCTGGTTGAGTCTTGCAGGAATGGAACCTTGGATGGAGCACATTGTCATCCTAGACATCTGTTGATTAATATAGAATCAGGTGAGGTTGAAGACCAACACAGGGCCCACTAGCTACATCCATGAAGCTTATTAGCAGAGAAGTATGTATGTGTTCACACATTTACACCTCTGTGAAAGGGCTACCTGCAGAATACATGCACTTGTGCATCTGTTTATTGCTTTTAGTGGGTAGGCAGTCTTTCATGTTTTTTCTTCGCGTGCTGCAGTGGCTACTTGAATAGTAGCACATATTTTTATTTCATTAGCTGATCAAAAAGGAAGTCAGCCGAAAAAAGCAGAGGTGTGATTGTTTTGCATGCTTAACTGTCATGTCTGACAGGGAAAGAAATTCCCTGAGGTACAAATCAGGACAGCTTCACTGAAGTGAGCAGGAATCTAACTTGAGCCTTTGACCTATACCATTAATTATTCTTCCCCTTCTTCTCCACCTGAATGCACATTGGATTTCTTCTTGGGCGAATTACTTTCAGAAAGCAGAGGCAAGAAAAAATAGCAATTGACGTGGGAGTCATGAAAAGTAATCAAAAGTAGGACTATTTGTTTTATTTGGTAATGTCATATCCATTATTTGAATTATAAAGCAGGGAAAATAAAGAACAATTTTCATCTGGAAGAAACATTTCCTGTATGATTTCCACTAGAACGAATGGGCATGCCCTCCTTTTCCACATTTCTTGCTAATTTCAGCAGAGCCTTCCCACTGAATAATGTGTCCGATACAAACAGATGTAGAATAGGACAGTTTTATAAATGATGGTTGCAGTGGCTGAGGATTAAATCAAATTTGCAATGCCTATGGACTACATGAGCCAGATTTCCCTTTTTACACTAGAAAGGTGTCACTTCCACATTAACAATAATCAGAGATTCATACTGCACTTAAGACAGTTATATGTGAAATAGTCATACAACTGCTGGAATACCTATTTGCATGACAAACATCTTCTCTGGATTCTGATATATGGCCATACACTGATCATGTGCCACAGGTAAGAGAGGCAAAAGAGAGATGTAATGTGAATTCTCATTTTTGCCTCTGTGAGTTTTATCTTCTCAACTGTTGCAACCTTCATGAAAGCAAAATCTCCACTAAGCCTCTTCATGTGTGTTTTGAAGTTAACCACAATGTTGCAGAGATAATTTTATTAATACTATCTTTGATGTTAAAGGGCAGTCCAGTTGAGAAGGGGATGATAGATAAGAGGGATATATGATTCCACTACTTGTATCTTTAGCAAAAAAAAAATATTTTTTATTTATTTAAAACATTTTACTTCACTTTTCTACTTAGAAAGGACCCAAGGTGGGTTATATAATTAAAAAAACACAATATTTAAATGCTAAAAACAGTAAGTTTTACAAATATGAGAAGAGAATTAAATGAAAATTATATTAAAAATATTAAAATAGAAACTACTACAACATATTTTTAAAGAATATGAATGTGGTGGATGGTGGGGGACGGCGACGGGCGCGGGGGGTGGGCGGTGGGCGGTGGGGGGTGCGGGCGGGCGGCGGCGGGCAGCGATGGGCGGATGGCGACAGGTGGCTGGCGGGGGGGCGGATGGCGGTGGCCAGCGGCGGGGGGGGGGCGCAGGCTGTCTAGTGCCCTCTCTCCATTTTGGCGCCCTAGGCAACTGCCTAGTTCGCCTTAATGGAAGCGCCGGCCCTGACTGCAGTCTCCCTGCACATGAAAATGGGGAAATAATCTGCAGTGCTGTATCTGTGGAGGGGGAACCGAAACCTCTTCCACTTGCACCAAGTGCTTTTTTGCTTGTGAGCTGCGAACAATGTTATTGTTCTCAACTTGCATGAACAAAGAAGTATGTGACCTTTTGCTGAGAACTTGGAATGCGTGTTTTCTCAGTTTGTGGCCTGTGAAAGACACACCCACACATCCATACCTGGTTGGCTTAAATAGAACAAATATGTTTTTTTAATTGCCTTGGATGGAATTGTTTCAATGCCATTAGGTTGTGGTGCACCGAGTTATTTGAAAAAATAGCTGGCATGGTTTTAGTTAAGAAGGCAAAGCTTGCATCTCATTCTTTTAACCAGAAGAAGTAAAAATGGGGATGTCTCCAGGTGGCACTCAAATTGTTCAGTAACTATGCTATATTCATGGAGTATTATAGGGAGCATAAATGACAGTCATGTCCGTTTTTGTCCTCCTCCCCCCACCCCCACTATCCTCTTTTACACACACACACACACACACACACACACACACACACACACACACACACACACACACACACACACACACAAAGAGAGAGCAAGAAACAAAGTGCACTTTTACAACATTGTTGTTTTGTAATGCTAGGAGCTGTCCATTCAGAAGCATCCTTGAACACATTAAGAGTTGGATAGGCTGCTTTGTTTGAATACTGTATTAGTATCAGACACCAATGGAAAGTTTTGTTTCAGTGTTTGCCTCCAATAAAGCCATGCTGCTAGGAAGCAGATCTTGGTGTGAAGTGAGATTGACATCAGATCATGGCTTTTTTTATCTGATGTACTCTACTGTATTGCTTTCTTTACAGCGGTTATTTGTGGCGGTGGACAAACAGAGAGCCCTGAAGGTCAGTATTTTTTGCTTAGTCAGCAAATTCCTTAAAATGTTATAAGTCAGAGCCAGCTCAGTCATTAGGTAAGTGAATCTACTATCTCAGCAGATGCTTGTGGAGCTAGGGAGACAGCAGGTGTGGCTCTCCTCCACTGCTCACTCTCACTTGGGGCTCTATCCTACGGCCGCTAAAATGCACTTTTAACTTCCAGGAAAGCCACCTCCAAAAATCTTGCCCTCATGAGCAGCTGGGTTTTCTGGGGGGAAAGTGAGGCTCCAGCTATTTTGCTGTCCCCTCCTCCCCTTTCCTTGCGATGACCGAAGCTTTTCTGGCTGTGGGATAGGGGCCTTTGTCCATTTCCTTCCATGGGAGTAGAGTTGTGTTTGCTAACCTACTGCCTCACGTCCAGTACAGGATGCGATTGCTGCCAGTTCGGTTTGCTTCTTTATGTGACGTGAGGATCGGGCACCATCTTGGTTCTTTGCTTCAAGCACTAAAATGTCTTGGTAGAGCCATCAAGCCTTTGGTTCCCAGCCTCCTTTGCTGGGAGTGATGCGGTGAGCACTGCCTTTGAGTAAACATACACAGGATTGGGTTTTACATGGACTGAGTACTAATTACGTACACCTAAAAAATAAGGTGATTGGCTTAATCATCTCATGCCTCATCCTTTTACACATCTGAATTAGCATTTCGTTGCAGCATGGGATGTGGAAAGAAGAAGCAGATTAATAATAATAATAATAATAATAATAATAATAATAATAATAATAATAATAATAATAATAATAATAATAATAATAATAAAGTTTACTTTTATGCCACCTTTCTCCCTGAAGGGACCCAAGTATCCTTTTAAAACTAATTGGCCCTTTTCATTGCTTTCATTAAAATTTTAATGCCTACTGGTACCATAAATAATTAAGTAACTTAAATAATTAAATAATATTTATCATTTGCATACTTCTTAATAAAAATGGATATGAACCAGCCCAAATCAAGCAAGTTTAAATCCCATTATATTCAGTAAGAGATAGTTAAGTGGCACTTGGAACTCAAAAGGGGAGCAAACAGTGAGTTAAATCCATTTTCAGTCCCAACGACAGTAGATCACTTGAAATGAGTGTTGACAATCATTCCTTTTATTTTAGTGGCTCTAAATGAGATCAGGATAATTATCCATGTATGTATGTATGTATGTATGTATGTATGTATGTATGTATGTATGTATGTATGTAATGTGTGCATGTGCGTGTGTGTGCGTGTACATATGTACGTACTACACAACATGGTTAAAACACTAAAACATGTTAAAACATAAAACAACATACAAAATTTAAAAAGAAAGTACATTACCATGAAGTGATGGATACAAGGATAAAATTAGCAGCACAGGCCACCAAACCAGTTCATTATTACATTCTCTCCTGAATCCCTATAATGATGTTCTTGTATCTATCACAGAGACTCAGAAAGGAGGTGCTGCAGCATAGACATAGGATTTATCTGGGCTCTATACAGTTTGATCTTGCCTGTCTATCATATTGTTCCCCAAACAGATGTAAGGCTTGATGGGACTGGAGCAAGATGTTCTGGATGGCTGGAGATCCTTCGTGGAGGCAAATGGAGAAGGATTTGGGGCAAAAAGTGGACACAGAAGAGTTCGGAACTTGCCTGTAAACAACTAGGTTGTGGCTTCCCCTTTGGAAACTTGGATCCATATTCTAAAGAATCAGAGAAGCAAGAGACTTGCCTGATGGAATGTCGGGGGAATGAGACCACCCTCAGTGACTGCATATGGCATGAATCCAACTGCACTCATCATCCAGGTGTAGCTTTGGTTTGCCAAGGTAGATACAGCATGTTCTCTTACTTTGCCACCTCTCTTTGCAAGAGAAAGATGTGATCTTTAAGAGTGGTGTGTTTGTATTTTAGAAGCACCTTCGTCACACACAGTACAAGCATAACCTTTTCTGTCCTGAGACAAACCCCAAAGCATAGATTCTGCAGGTTTTCAATGAAGTTTCATTGGAGTTTGATGGGAACGCTACTGCAAAACCTTGTCCTTGGCTTTTCCTTGTAGCTCTATTTGTATGCATCTGCTTTTGCTCTCAGTGGAGAGCTACGGTCCAAGGCACAGACAACCTTGTTCGAGCTAAAAAAATGCCTAGAAGGTCAGACATTTGAAAACTCTATGTCTGAGTGCTATTTTAATTTCAAGCAAAGCACATATATAGAGATTGCTTCCGAAATCAGACGAGATTGGATGTGCTTAGTTGTAATAAATATTTTCTAAATAAGTATTATAAAATGAAGTTTTTAATATTTTTGCATATGGTCAAGAAAAAGTGCAGATAAAATATGTAGCTATTTCCTTACATATACAAGACCAAGTGTGACTGTGATGTAATGCACAGAAATAGGCTATAATTCAGGAGGCCTAGGTTTAATATCTGCTTGGTTTATTGTTCCGATTCTACTTACTGAAGAATGGCAATGATAAACTAACCATTAATTTCATTTTTTAAACTATTTTTATCTTTAAAACTAACAAAGTAAAAGCAGATGCATTGCTTATCTCCTGCCATGTTACATATATCAGAAGTTTTTCCCAATAAATCGGCCTAGTTGTTTCATAATTCTCTTCTCATCTTAAACAAGATTATTTTCATATTTC
The DNA here is from genome assembly GCA_037367245.1 of Phrynocephalus guinanensis. Classification (NCBI taxonomy): domain Eukaryota; kingdom Metazoa; phylum Chordata; class Lepidosauria; order Squamata; family Agamidae; genus Phrynocephalus; species Phrynocephalus guinanensis. The sequence goes on from CM074732.1 coordinate 87,140,495, forward strand.
CATATTTACTAAATATTTTTCCATTAATGTTGTTCTAATATTTTCCATCAATATTATGTTCGTCTTTGCTTATTTCTGTCTTCAGCTAGTATAAAAAATACAGATAATAGATTACAATATTGTATTAGCTAGTTTAGTCTTAGCAATATTCCTGATCCTTAAACTTAATTCTTCATTTAACTGAACAGCTTAGATTATATTTGACTAATTCAATATAGAGTAGGTACAGTGGTACCTTGTATAAAGGAATTAATTCGTTCCAAATGAAATTATGTTAAGCAAATTTTACTTTATACAAATTCACATAGGAATGCATTGAAAATGGAGTAATCCCATTTTTATGTTGTACGGATTCTGCCCATAGGTGATTATGTTAAGCAAATTTCCCTTATCTCCGTAATTTTTTATGTTGTACAGATTTTATGTTATACAAACTGTTATACAAGGGTCGACTGTATATGCTTAACATCTATTTTTGTTTAATAGAAGAAGTGAAGATAGTGAAGTACGAAGTTAAGCTAGTCTGTTTTATCTACAACCTTAGATATATAATAGACATCATCAACTAACTATATTTCCTCTATTCTTATAAATTTTTAAGATACTTTTTATTTTTAAAACAAAGAAAGTAAAAACAGATACATTGCTTATCTCCTGCCATGTTACATATATCAGAAAATTTCCCCAATATATCGGCCTAGTTATTTTATATTTCTCTTCTCATCTTAAACAAGACTATTTCCATATTTCCATATTTACTAAATATGAATATTGTTCTAATGTTTTTCCATCAATATCATGTTCGTCTGTGCTTATCTCGGTCTTCACCTACTACAAAGAATACAGATAACAGGTTACAATATTGTATTAGCTAGTTTAGTCTTAGCAATATTCCCGATCCTAAAACTTAATTATATGTTTAACTAAACAGTTTAGATTATATTTGACTAATTGATATATAGTAGATATATGCTTACACCTATTTTTGTCTAATATAAGAAGTGAAAATAGTGAAGTACAAAGTTAAGGTAGTCTTTCTAGTCTACAACCTTAGATATATAATAGACATCATCAACTCATTATATTTTCAAAAGCTTATATGTCTAGAATTAATACTTAATGGGTTATTAAAAGAGGGGGAAGAATTACATATTGATCTCTCTGTTTCTTGTTGTATTAAAAGGGAAAATCCTTCCGTTTCTTTGCCTGGCTAACATTTAAAGCTCTAACAAACTGACATCTCAAGCTGGTTTCCACATTCCATTTTCCATTCGGTAGATAATTTTAACAGCTTTCTATCACATGATTATGTCTAATTAAAACAAAGCTTTATTTCGGGCTGGCTTCCAGATTTCTGTTATCCATTTTCCATATTGTTATTGTTCATTGTAATCCATTTATAGCTTTTTATGTGATTGATTCATTAAGCCAGGGATTCATACGTTGTTTCCCTGTCGGTCCATCCCATAGTGCAAAAACCTCCAGCGCAAATTCCCCCTGGATATTTCTTGAGATTTGTAAATTGGGGGAAATGCCCTGTTCCAATCCCATGCTTCTAACAAAGTTAAAATTTAGATTCTCCTCTGCTTCTGAAGAGGCTTCAGTCTCCCAAGCAAACAGTTTATAAGGTGGCAGATTAGAGTGAATGCTCTGTTCCAGTTTATTGCTCAAATCAGGATTGAAGATGAGACTTTTCTCCTCTTCTGGAGAAAACTTAGTTTCCCAAGCAGTGCTAGATTCCATATTCTCCAAGTATTCCTTCTGAATATTTCTTGTTACTTGTATATTGGGCTCTGTGTTCTGATCTAGATTAAAGTTGGGACTTTCATCTGCTTCTAAATTAAGCTCGCGAAAAAGCTCAGACTGAAGAGAGTCTACTATATTCTGAATTTTATCAAGCAGATCCATAAATTGCTCATTTGACATTGGTCCCCAGCTCATTGTTCTGGTTTCACTCAATTGCAATCCACTTCAAAGGGTTAATCACTTCCAAACTAAAATAAAACATGCAACATCCAAAATCACAACTGTTAAAGTCTTGATAAAGATTATGGTCTGCAGCTCTTGCTGGCAGGACAAACGGGAGGGGCCAAGTGATCATCTCACACACTGTATTTTTTTCATGTAGAAGACTATATTTTTACTAAAACTGTTTGACTAAAAATTTAGAGTCATAGTATACACGTAAGGAAGCCAATGATAGAACCACACAGTAGAGAAACTGTTATTTCGGGCTGGAAAATTGGAGGTTGTTTTATACATGGGGGCATCTTTATAGATGGAAAAATATGGTACCTTAAAAAAAGAAACATTAAGGTAGCCACAAGTTGGAACCAACTTGACGGTATACGCACAACCTCATTTACACTCATACACATTCATGCCTAGATGATAGTGCTGACAATGATGATGACTACTGCTGCCCTTTTAAAGTGAACAGTTTATGCAAGCCATGGAAGGAGAATCCTTTACAGAAAGGCTCAGCTTCTTGGGAAGCAGTAAAGCCAAGATCACTGAAGAAATGGCTAGGCCCGTTGTTGAAATATTGAACCTATATTCTCTCTCTCTCTCTCTCTCTCTCTCTCTCTCTCTCTCTCTCTCTCTCTCTCTCTCTCTTGGATTGAACTCAACTCTTCTAAAATGTCTTGGGCCTGTGTTTGTCCTTTCAGATCCTTTGCCAACATCCACTGTACCACAATCAACTACAACACCATCAGCGACCTCCTCAAAGCCCACTGGTAAGAAAAGGAAATTCTCCAAATATTTGCTCCTGCTGCTAGTCTCTGTATTAATAATGACAGAAACTACAAGATACAATTGTGCTAAAAATCCGGACTTTGATTTAAAGTAGCCATTCTGCTGGCAGAAATCACCTTCCAAATGTAGAAAGCTTGGCACTATCATGGAAAAAAATTAGGAGTGTGGGGTCGGGAGGAAGAGATGTTCATTTCCCTTGCTTGCCTGGGTCACTTCTGATACTTTAAAGTAGATCTTAAGAGACTACTAGAAGCTTCAGGTTCAAACAATACAAGACACTAGAGATGGGCATGGAACGAACATTTTTTTCGTTTCTGTTATTCGTTTGTCGTTCCGTTACGTAACGAAACGACAAACGAAAATTGTGATGAAAATGCAACAAAACGAACAGAACCACGAAAATTGTGGTCATTACGTTTCGTTTCCGTTAATGGCGACACACAATGAAATGAGCTGTTTTAAATGTTTAAAAACGCCCTGGACATCCGTAAAAACGCAGCGATAATGTGATAATTATTTGAAATTATTTGTTTTTGTCTTCTCCCATCGCGATGTATTTTTCTTTTCCCTTTAAAATGGATGTCTCCACCAGCCACAAAATGGAGGCAAGCCATGTGATGGGATCATGTTCAACCAATAGTGTGCCCAGGTTGCAGACTGGGCGGGCAGGTCTGGCAGCCACAGAGGGCATAAAAAGCACTGGCAGCCCCCGTCCTCCTTGCAGTCTCTGGTGGGAGTTAGGGTGGGATTGCTGTCTCTGTGACTCTAGCTTCAGTCCTGCAGCCTCCTTGTGTGCGTGCATGCTGCGTACCTCTCAGTGAGTACCCTCCCTTGGCCCGCAGTGCAGTCACTCTGCGGCTGCCTTGCGCCCTGGGCAACGCCTGCCGCTGCCTTTGCAGCCTCCCTGCGTACCTAGTCTATACTGTGTCTCTGCCAGCATCCATTTTTTTTAGTGTTTTCCCTCTGGTCTGGGGCGTTGGGGGATGCCTGTGCATGGAAATGCTTTAAAAATTGTGCAAAAAGCGGGTAAAAACGACAAACGAAAAAACAAAAAACGGTAACGAAATTTTTCCAAAAATTCGCGACAAATGGAAATGAACCGAAACAGACCTCTCAACGAAAAACCGTAACGCCACTTTTTTTGTTTCGTGCCCATCTCTACAAGACACCCATTTTGCAATTAGACATTGATAAAATGTTATCCCTCCAGATATGCATTTATCCAGAGGTGCTCTGAAGCTTAGCGTTTTGTGACATCTCACCCAGAGAAAAGCAAATTTTGCATTCTGTAGAACTGCAGAAAAACTTGTGCTAGGATAAATAAACTTCCTTTACCTCTTAATGAAGCTCTGGTTTTACTTGTAAAGTTGGCATCTCATCTTGTTTGGCCCTCCCAAAATGTGTGCTTGCATGTGGAGAATGGAGTGGCCCTTGTTTATGGAGAATCATAGAATCATAGAATTGGAAGAGACCTCAAGGGCCATCCAGTCCAAACACCTGCCATGCAGGAACCCTCATCACAGTATTTCCGACAGGTGGCCATCCAGCCTCTGCTTAAAAACCTCCACAGAAGGAGACTCCACCACCCTCCATGGCAGCTTATTCCACTGCCGAACAGCTCTGTCATGAAGTTCTTCCGAATGTTCAAATAGAATCTCTTTTCCTGTAGTTTGAAACCATTGCCTCAAGTCCTAGTCTCTGAAGCCATGGAAAACAAACCTGTTCTCTCTTCAATATGACATCCTTTCAAATATTTAAACATAGCTATCATATTCCCCCCCTCAGCCTTCTTTTTGAAGGGCTAAACATTCCCAGCTCCTTAAGCCGTTCCTCGTAAGACATTTCCTCCAGACCTTCAACCATCCTGGTCGCCCTCCTCTGGAGCCGCTTGAGGTTGTCAACATCCTTTTTAAATTGTGGCTGACAAATTATGTTTCTTTTACTGAGAAAGCTGAGGAAGTATATACAATTGAAGAAAAACAGTACACCAGACAATTTGGTTGCCCAACGGTCAGATTAGCTGGCCCCAAAAAGTCAATCCCCTCCTAGGTCCTGTTCACAATGAACAGAGCAGACCCCTAGGGTGGGAAACGTGACTTCTATGACTTGTTCCATAGTTGACAATTTCCCGTTAAAGGTTTAAGTCGTGTGGCTGTCCAGACAATTTATTGCACCTTTGACAAATATTTTCTGGACATTTAATTGTACTTCTCTGAGTAGAAAGACAACTCATAGAAAACTTCATACAGTATATTCTTCAGTCTTTTATTGAGAAAGCTGAAGTATATAAAACTGAAGAAAAATTAATTTCCCAAGAGTATAAATTCATGTTGTTGTACTTAGGCCATCAAGTTGCTTCTGACTTACGCTGGCCTTATGTGAATGAGCACTCTCCAGAATGCCCTGCCCTCAGCTCAGCTCTTTGATCTTAGAGTCTGTGGCTTGCTTGAGGGACGGTCAGTGACAGTCCGCCTCAGATTTGGTCTTCCTCTTTCCCCTGCTGCTTCCCACGTTTTCCAGCATCACGGTCATTCCCAGAGAATCCTGCCTTCTTAAAGAGTGCCCAAAGTAGGACAGCCTCAATTTCAACACTTCAAGCTGTTCAGGCTTGATTTGACCCACATAAAATATATTAAAAGCACATGTGCTTAAACCTTAAGCATTTATTTTAACACACACACACACACACACACACACACACACACACACACACACACACACACACACACACACACACACACACACACACACACACACACACACACAATTACTGTTCTTGTCCCTGAGATAGTGCCAGTTTTCTAAACCTCCCTCTTCCTACAACCATCTGAAGTCACTGCCTTTTTATGCGTTTACCTCAGAAACATTTGAGGTTTATTTCTACATCCAATCATTAGTTACAATTGGCTTATAATGACTACAGATACACATGTTGTCCCTAGATTAAATTTGAAAGCAATGAATAAAGATACAGTATTTACTATCCTATTTACTATAATAATGATTTATACCTCATTCTAAAAAGCATGAATTTTTGTATTATTTTCTTAATTTATTGTGAATATGCTTGACTGAGATCTTTTATATAACATAAGTAAAATATTTAATCACAACACTCAAAATGCCTTAAAGAATCATTTCTTCTTCTTTTCCTTGCAAAGTCTTCCCTCAGTTCAAAAACATTACTATTCTTGTTTCATTTATCTTTCATAAGGATTATTTTTCAAACAATTAGCTTTATTTGCCAAATAGAGATATTAGCACATTTTGAGGCTGTTTTTATAATATTTATTATCTTGTGCTTGGAAGCAAAGCAGTTTTGCTGTCAGTAACTGTTCCTCACAAGGATATTTTTACAGTATCTCCAACAATTTCCAATGATCTTGTTTCCTAAGGAACACTCTACCAATAAGCAGTTCATGTTTTTTAGAGTAATGTCTACTAGGAAGAACAAATGGTTACGAGTTCTTTATGTTGTGAATAATTGTGTGCTAGGAAGCACCAGCAAGAGTTACAGTGTCTAAAATGTCAGGAACAAAAGGGAGCAAAACCTCCAGGGTTCAAAAATGACAGATTCATTAACACAGCCCAGTCAATATTGCCCAATCTTCTTGTTGCTGCGTCGTTACAGTTGTGACTGACTCTTCGTAACCCTATATCCATGGAGTTTTCCTGGCAGAAATACTGGAGTGGCTTGCCAGTTCCTACTCCTATTCCCCGGTGGTTGCCCATCCAAGTACTAGCCAGACCCCGACCCTGCTTAGCTTCCAAGATCAGGCGAGGTCGAATGTGCTCAGGACATCTAGGCAGCTATTGCCCGCTCTAGTTGGATACAACTCTCCAGAATCAGCACACTGCATGTATCGGATCTTTTCTTTATAACCAAACCAAGGCAGACCTGGACAATACTTAGATGGGAGACCACCACAGAATTCCAGGGACCATCACATTAAGCTCTAAAAAGCATCATACTCTGGGGAACAAGGATAGGCCCATGGTCTGACTCACGGTCACACAGCCTCTTCTGTACTAATGGTCTCAGGCAGTGGGTCTTTCACATCCCCAGCTACCTAATTAGAAATGCCAAGGTGGGGGGGCAGCACTTTAAGTTCAATATGCCAGGCAGGGGCCATTTTTGCTACTGAGGTATGGTTTCCCTTCAATAGTTACCTAGATGGGAAAACAGTAAAATGTAAAGCAATTTCTGTTCAAGCTGCTCTGTTGGCAAATTAACACAAAGACCTCACAGGCATCTGAAAGACTGGACCAGCTATTAAGGCAGATACAGAATAGTTACCCCTTGTATTTGTTGGGATGCAAATAGAAGCCTCCGTGAAATTGGAAGCCATGCTTTATCTAGGTTCAAGAAATTATTCTCTTATACCCAAAGCCAGTTTGACTCTCACTGAAATATATGTAAAGTTGTATTCTTTCTCCTACTGGACATAATTCTACATTTTTAAAGCTGAACCTGATGGATGGATGGATGGATGGATGGATGGATGGATGGATGGATGGATGGATGGATGGAATTACACAATGGCCTTCACCAAATCTAATGCCAGAGCAGTACTGTTTGCCATTTATTTTGTCTCCCCGCTCAATTTGGAGAAACTTAGATGTTCTTCAAAGAAAAAGAAAGAAAGAAAGAAAGAAAGAAAGAAAGAAAGAAAGAAAGAAAGAAAGAAAGAAAGAAAGAAAGAAAGAAAGAAAGAAAGAAAGAAAGAAAGAAAGAAAGAAAGAAAGAATAGCTAATTGCCTCATCATTTGTATGCAGTTCTAGGAGGAGGAGGATCAAGTAAAATGCTTCCTTGTTGATGTCTTATGCTGACTACTTCTATGTCTCTCTGTCACAGATACTCCAATGATAATGCTAGATGATGGAACCTCACTGTGTTCTGGAAGTGTGGAACTGAACTTTGGCGGCCACTGGGAAATGGTTTGCCTGGGATTACAGAAGTGGTTGGAACCCAGGAGCTGCCACAGTGCAGGCTGTGAAGATCTAAGAAGACTGAAGGATCTGAGGAGCATGGAATCTTTGCCAGCCCCTTGGGAGCAAGTACAGTGTGAGAGAAGGAACCTTAGCATGCACTGTTTGGATGGAACGAAAACATGCTTGAGTATAACCTTGATGAAATGCTTAGGTGAGCAAGACTGACAGTGAAAACAAACCTCAAGGTTTGTTCTGCCTTTCATGTGTCATTTGAATTATATGTAACATGGTTCAACATTATATCTTAGCATTGCAGGAGGTGACCAAGTAAACCAGAGCCATTCTATAGATAAGCTTGGTTGAAATACAGTGGTACCTTTTATAAAGGAATTAATTTGTTTCAAATGAAATTCTGTTGAGCAAATTTTCCTTTATATAAATTTCCCATAGGAATGTATTGTAAAACGGAGTAATCCCTAATCGCGACCATGTTTATGTTGTACGGAGTCACCCCATAGGCAATTCTGTTAAGCAAATTTCCCCTATCTGTGGAATTTTTTATGTTGTACAGATTTTATGTTATACAACCCATTTGTTATACGAGGGTCCACTGTAATAACATTATGAACTGCACAACCTTAGACTGCAGGTGACAGATTCCACGGGGAAATATCTGAATGTCTTCACTGGGCTCCTGCCTTATACTGACTCCCTATGAGAGAGCTTATAGATTTGTGATTTGCACACAACTGGCAAGGAATTTAGAGCCTCAGAAGATTTTGTACCCTTCTGTGAGGAAAGGAGAAAGGATCCAAGATGGAGTTTATATGGTTCAGTTATTTGTCTCTCATTCAGGCTAGAATACAGGCAATCAGCAAGAAACAGTTTCTGTTCCTGTGTGAGAATGTTTTGCTATGATTTGTATAGACAACTATTTTGCAGGTGTCTTATCTGCTGGGAACGGAGAAGATGGAACTCTGTTGTACCATCCACGAAGATTGAAGCCATAACATCAGTGCCAAGTTTTAATTAAGGAATTGCTGTGAGATGATCGCATGAGAACATGAACTATCATTAAAAGTAGCCCGATGATTGGACAATGAGTTTGATTGATGGACAAAGGAGGGGGGGTGATTGCTAAAGAAGAAAATGCTTTTAAGTAGACAATAAGTTAGTGTTGTGTGTGTGCTTTTTGTCTTGAATATGCTTGCATAGGTTTGCATAGAATATGCTAGGCATAGTTAGGCCACAATGGAAAGTGTAACTTAGAATTAGTGAGATAGTTTCTTTATTTTACTGATTGCCATAAACTGACTATTACCTGTATTTTTCAATTGACTTATTTTTCAATAATTCTTTACCTAAACTATTTTTAATAAAAAATAATAATTTTACAACTGGTTTGGTTTTTGCCCAGGGGTGGAAGAGCTAAATCCAGTGTATTGGTTCAATGGTGACAGTTTGGCTGGTGTATTTTAAAAGTACACAGTCGGTTTAAGTATTTTTCCCAATCCCAAAGGTGATCTTAGGAAGCCTTTGAGGTAAGGCACCCAGAAGGTTCCTTGACATGGTGGCATGCGGCGAGACGACCTTCCACCTGGGTACATTTTGATTTTCTCAGGAGTCTCAAGCGGCACGGTAGCCGGAAAGGAGACTGAGAAAGCGGCAGTACAGAGATCCTGCCTTCAGTTTAAGGAGGGGGACACTTAACTGCTTTACAATTGATTTATGGCCTGGCTAATTGTTTAATAGCCCAGAAGAGGCATAAATCTGTTTTACTGGTAAAGGCCGGTTCGCCAGGGAGTGACCGAGCTGTAACGCTGTGATTTTTGTGGAGAGTAAAACACAGCTGCTGTTATTTTTGTAAACCACGCTTTGAGATTTTTACGTAAAGCTGGCAGGAATAGTTCATGACATGGCAATCCGTTTATTATTTTTTAATCCAATTAATCCAATTGTTTCTCCCAAATATCCCTTTGAAAATTTGACCTGAAAGTACAAAAAATGAATCTTTGCTAAATTTTAATTAGCAACTGAATGTGTAGATAAATGTTCAAAATGTTCAAAATTACATACACTGATGTAAAATATATAAAAATAAATGAATATATATTTCAAAATCTATAGTCAACTTATACAAAAATCTCAGTTCATACATGCAGGCAGTATTTTAATCGAAAGAGAAAAGATGGTTGATTTACTACACCAGTTATTTTTGTAGTTTAGAAATTAGAAGTAATACTCCCAAAGACACATTGCCAAAATATGTTCTTAATCTTAAAAAAGGAATGCCCAAACTCTCATGCAGGTCATTTTTCAAAAGTTACTTAAAATCTCTTTGAATATATATTTTAGAAACCATAACGAAGCATGGCAGAGCATGAGGCGTTTCTAAGTCAGTCACATCTTATTGCGCAATTCTCACCCATTCCTGGCAGACATTTTCTCCCCCTCTCAGTGGAAAGCAAAGCCTGTGGCATGTTTATATACCCTTGGATTTTGGCATGAGTAGTCACAATCAATGTTTTGTCCATGTCAGGGTTTCTCAGGAGCTTACAGTCCCAGCATCTGATCAGGGAGAGGCCCAGAGCCTAGACATTGCAAGGATTGGGCTAAAATCCTCCCTTTCTTGAGCAACATTAGTTAAGGCCTGTTAATATGCTACAATTAGACATGGGCACAACTCGGCGAAATTGTCGTTTCCGTTTTCACTTATCGTTTCCGTTACGTAACGGAAACGGTAACGATAATTAAGCCGTCAGAACTCGAACTCGAACCGAAAAAAGAAAAATTTGGTCGGGTTTTTCGTTTCCGTTTGTGGCATCGCGGCGATTGCACGATGCGAAGCACATAAAAAGTCTTTAATTTTTTTTTTAAAAAACCCGACTCCCGGCCAAAAAAGCAGGCGAAAATATGCCTGCCTGAACCTTTGCCACCTACCAGAGGGGTGGTTTCTGTGGGGTCCCCGGCCTTTCCTCCCCTCTTCTCCTGTCCTGGGCTGCTTGCACCAGGCTGGGGGGGGGGTCATCCTCGTCGTCTGTCTCGCTGCATGCCATGCGGTGGGGGTGGGATCCAAAATGGCGACCGCAATTTTTCTTTTGAAATCGTGGTCAAAAAACACACCAAATCACCACAGAAACATGTGAAATTTATTTATTTTAAATGCCTGAATTTTTATAGTAGCAGCAGTGGGTTTGTTATAGCAATAAAACGTCGTATTGATTTTATTTTATTTTATTTTATTTTTTATTTTTTTAGACCTGCCCATTTGGGCTGGGCATGGGATGGGACCATGCAAATTGTTTGAACCATTCCACCAATGGCATCGCCAGGTTTTTGACTGACATTTCTGGATGTCTCGGAGGGCATAAAAAGCCGAGGCACCTTCCAGAAATCGCAGTCGGGTGGATGGATGTGGTTGAGGGAGGAGGGCTGGCTGCTGGTGCTGGTGTAATCCGATCAAGATTGAGGAGGGAGGCTGGAGGCTTTAGGATTTAAATTAGGCAGGCAGGGAGGGAACTGAATTTAGAAAATAATTTCTTTGATTCCATGCAGCTTTGTCTGCTGAAGGGAATAGCAGTTTATTCTTTATTTCTTCTCTGGCAGTTTGAGGGGTTTTTTCTGATATTGGATAACGGGGGAGGTTTGACTGGGAGTGGGAGGTGTGGATTTATTTTAAATATATATTATATACTACCATTTATTTTCTTTTTTCCCAACTTCAATTTGCTTGCACACGCACACATTTGGGGTGCAAGCCAAGAACAGAACCTCTATCCTAAGTGATATCCTAACTGCCCACTCGCCCGTCCGCCCGCGCCGCCACCCGCCCACGGCCCGCGCTGCCACCCACCCACTCACCCGCCCGCGTCTGCCGCCCGCCCATGGCCCCCCGCCCCCACCGCCCCCCGCACCTCCCCCCGCCCCCGCCCGCCCCCACCTGCCGCCTAGGGCGCAAAAACACCTAGCGCCAGCCCTGATTGCAGGACGCCCCTATGCTCTGGGAAGTCATATCGCGCTAAATCGCGGTGGAAATGACAAACGACAAACAGAAACGACACATTTTTGAAAAATTTTGCGACAAACGGAAACAACCCGAAACGGATCCGTTCCGACAAACGAAAACTCAAAACGTCATTTTTTCTGGTTGTGCCCATGTCTAACTACAATACATAAAGTGCATAATGTATATTCTTTCACGCAGTATTATTTTAATGAGATGCTTCCCCGCTTAAATTTATTATTTTTAAGCACAATATATTTTTATTGAAACTAACAATTAACACAGATAAAAGGTTGTACAGTGGTACCTCAGCTTATGAATTTAATCTGTTCCAAAGGCATGCTCTTAAATCGAACTACTCTTACATCAGGGTACCTATCTAAAAAAATTGATAAAATAAGTTTTAAAAAAATTAAAAAATGAAAAACAATATTTTTAAGTCGAGCAGACCATATCTAAAATTTGTAAGGCGGCAGTTAAAACGCCAACAGTTTTCTGCTCTTAAGTCGAATTGCTCTTAAGTCCAGCTGCTCTTAAGTCGAGGTACCACTGCACTTTGCGAATCCCAGCACCACCCCACCTCAATTTGTTAAAGAGACCAGCTCTCAGGTCAATGATTTTACTCCCTCATAGATCAGTATTTTGACAGAGTGTGGCAGTAGATTTGGGTGTCAGTAAATGGTAGCATTTTAAAAATCTATTTAAATTTGTTTTTGTCTTTTTCCTGCTAGGGGTAGGGGAAGATGTCACAGAAATGTTTTTCTGCCTCCCGCAGCAAAACAGCTGCCTGGTTTGGGGTTCTGGAATTGGTAGGGAGGGAGTGCCCATTGCGGCTTTCCTTCAGGCAGAAAAACATCCTGACCCAGGCCTGCCTCTTAAGAGCGATGCCACCTTTGATCTCTGCTTCGGTTTCCAGGCCAAGATTCCAAGCTCAGAGGTTCCAGCACAGAGACTGCCTTAGGAATCCTGCTAGGAGTTGTCCTCGTTGCTGTCCTTCTGATACTCTGCGTGCCTCCTGTCTATAAAAAAGTAATGAAGAAATGTGAGTGCCACTCTTTTGCTATGAGAGGGTCTCTATCCACACTGTACTACTGTACTGCATGGGAGCCCCAGAAAAACCTTTACCTAGGTGACTGTTAGCAGGGAACCCTACAAAGGTGTGGGGTTGAAATTGTGAGAGTAGCTTGCCTAAGACCGGCCACTGAGTGACTGAGATGAGGTCTGCCAAAGGGATTTTTCTAATTCACAGCTCCCATTTTTAAAAAGTTGAGCATGCTACATCCCCATGCTCTACACTAGCTCTGTGAATGCTCACACTGATTAGGAAAAATTAACACAGATTGTGCTAAGTGTTTGAGGCACTGGTTCCTGTTTTGGCTTCACATCTGGTGAAGCAAACAGTTGCGTTTCCAAACTACGATTTCCAATATTACCAGGGCAGCAATGCTACTATTACTCTAGAATGGATGTTATTGGGCCTTTATACACGACCCCTAAGCTCCGCAGGAAATGGCTGCAAGGTCCGGACCTTACAAGTGTTTTCCCACCAGCTCCGGACTTTGCAGACAATTAAGTGCGACCCCGCCCACCTAAGCGCGACCCAGCTGCACTTTCTTGTACCTGCTTGAGGTGGGTGAAAATCCCCAGGTCCAGATTTAATCTGGTCAGTGCGGGGCTCTCCTGGCTTCTGCTTGTGTTTTTTTTTTTCCTCCTGCCCCTTTAAGAGAAGAGGTGGGAGGAAAAAAAGCAAGCAGAAGAGAAACGGAAGAGAAACGGAAGAGAAACGGAGCTCCGGGAAGCTCCTCCAGGTGAGCTGCATTTCCCCCCCTCTTTCTCTGGTGGGGAGGAAGGAAGGGCAACAAACCCCTAAGACCTTTGGTCCGAATTTAAGGGACCAGCGGATCTTAGGGGTCGTGTGAAAAGGCCCATTGTTTGCTAAAATGGGACTTTTCTGAATTGAGGCTTCCTCAATCTGAAAGCAGCCCACATTGCCTAGAATGGTACCAATTTGGGCAATGCTTGTGTGTGTCATAAAACTGCTGTGCTTTGCGGGCATTTTTTTTTTTTGAAGCATGCAGTTTTGGAATAAGTACTTACTTTATGCTCTGTGTTGCTTTAATCACCTAACAAGTTTCCTCTCCTTCTGTCCCACTACAGATTGCAAGAGGAAGCACCAATGGATTGGTCCACATGGAGTGAACCAAAGTGGTAAGAAACCAGCAGTCTGGGTATGGGGCAAAACACAGGAACTATTTTCCAAACTGCTTCCCCCACAAGGGGGGGGACTAAAATAGTATGTGTGAAACTCTCACAACATGTGTGAATGCTGTTAAAAACGATGAAACAGAAACTGAATACACATCTAATCCGTTCAAGTTTTACATTGTCACGATAAATTGGTTGAAGTCGTTTTAATCTTCTGTCATTGAGGTAGGTGTCTTTTGGTGGTAACAAGAGCTGGCCCCCAGTGACGTTCCAAGCTTCACAGTTTTGAAGTACCTACATGTCTACACATAGAAAGGATTTTCCTAATGCAGAGTTAATTTACTGCAACAATCCAACCAACTAAAAAAGAAGCTACCATTGGGCATTGGCACATCATAAGCATCAAAGCAGCACTGTTAATTTTGCAACACCAACATTTAGCTGAAGGGTCCAGTTTCTTTCTAAATAAGCAAAATAGTGTCTAGTATTCCAAATTACCAGATTTTGCTGAACTAAGCATAGTGTTAATTCTGAAGAGGTTTTAGGTATTGATACTAGGGCAATTTTTTATTGGTTTAATTGCACTGGGCAGTCCAATTCTTTGCTCCATTCTCCATTCATTAATGTGACATCTGGTGCTTTGTATACAGCATCTATAAACTACAATGGATGGTTTGAATTTCTATGAAGATAAAGTTATTCCAAACAAACACTCACAGTAAGTGGCCCATGAATATATCAAAAGATGTACAGTAGTTGTAATATTATCATACGGCTCCAGAAGGTAGATCACAGTACATGGTTGTAATGTTTGAGAATGATGGGAATTCTTGATCACAGCCTATTAGTTGGACTTGTACATGTATGCGATAAACAGTCAATTTTTCCTTCAAGGGTGGTCTACTCACAATTTCCAAATCAAGATTACCCCACATAATCAATTTTGGAGCGGGGCATATGGGTTGAATTGCAGTTGCTGAGAAATCATGATATCAGGCAAGCCTGGCTACTACAATTGCAAGAGGGGAAATGTTTTTATGGGCAGATAGACAGAACCTAAACCATCCAGGCAATAAGTGGGGGTCAAACATGTTGTTTCCTTAATTGTCTGGGAATGGTCGGTTGAGTAAAAGAGTGTCTGCCAATTATTCATACATGACAAAAGGTATGTCCTATGGTACAGATTTAAATCTTGGAAACGCAATTCACCTTCTGAAAATGGCATTTGCATTTTCTTGAAGGAAAAACAAGGAGATGAAGGCTGTCAAATGTAGCATTTTTAAAAAGCACTTTTGAGAAACACCAAATAGGATGAGGTGAGAAATATACAATATGATAGTGATAGATTCATTTTAAGTATACCCAACATACCCCACTAGTACATTTAAGTGATGTTCATCTGTCCAGATGAAGAGATATATTCTTCAACAGTACAGAGAGATCATTTTAATCATTGGGACAGTATCCGATGGAACCAATATGCATCAACAATTGATAGCTTCTGGACATCAGTGGAATTGCTAGTTTGCAAACCATCTAGGACGGTGATGTAACACTGCCAGCAGCCTTAACCTCGGAGAAATACATAACATCCCTTACAATACAGTCACAAAATCTCACTAATTTAGCAATTACATGAACGTTAATTTTACCAATGCTATCTGGAAATGATTTAAAAAAACAGGGTCTGTTATAAAAAACAAAACCTGGTCGTTGCTTGCCACATTTGATACTGCTGTATTTCATAATGTCATAAGGAAAGACACACTGGATCTGTATATAGAAAATACTCTTGTATGTATTATTCAGCAGCTATACCTGTTCTTAGTTTTGCCCCTGGGCCACAAGTCTACTATAGTATTTGCAAATCAGTTATCACCTTCAATGTGAAACACGGTGTTGTCCAACTTTAAACATCTGATAGAAAGGAATTGCTTGAGAATAATGGGTGATCAGAATGTCATTAGCCTTCAAAGCAAATATGAAGCTTTTAATATGACTTAACGATCAAGATCACAATATCCAATAGCAGCCAAAATATGTATTGTTGTACTTGACCAAGAATGTTGCTGTTGTTAAATCAGGAAAGTTGCACTTTGGAACTGCAGGATCAACTTTGTTTTTCCAGCAACACTCAAAGGCACATCATTCAGAGACTCACACAAAATATATGGGCTGAATTCCAGTTGGCTATTTATGCTGACCTACATGCAGCTAGGGCATAACTCATAGAGTTAATGGTTGCTAATCAATAACTCACTGCTTGCATTTCTCCTCATGCATCAGTTGTGTGAATTGGCATACAACGAGGAACTCGAGTCACAAACTATTAAGTAGTGGTAATTTGCTGCTGTTATTTATGCAGTTGCAGTTACACCAATGAAAATAATCAAATCAATTCTGGCTGGGCTTTTGGAATTAAAGATTTTTGGGCCAAGGAAGTTGTTTTTTAAGTGCCCTTGTTACTGAATGACTAGAGCTCACTAATTTTATATGATAAAGGCTCTTGCTTATTCCAAAACATGACACCATTCAGTAGAATACAGATGGTGAGTCCTTCTGTGCCTGCTGTTTTTAAACAACTGAATCATTGCCAACATTCAGAAGATCATTCAGAGAGCTATCGGCAGACCCAATGTATCTTGTACCCACCCTTACAGTTAAAAACCCAGTCCAATTATCACAATTCTGCCATTTTATGTTTGCACGTAATACAGAGTGGTGAAGTAATGAACCTCGTGGCTACTTCTATGCATGCATCCATGCATGTTCTACTATTCTCTGAGTTCATTAATATATGAGCTTTTACTCCCTCTAGAGGCACTGAACAACCAGGCATGTGTGTGTGTTGTGTTGTTACAGTTGTGACCAACCCTTCGTGACTCCATGTCCATGGAGTTTTCTTGGCAGGAATACTGGAGTGGTTTGCCAGTTCCTACTCCAGGCGCCTACAGCACCTGGTATTCCCTGGTGGTCGCCCATCCAAGTACTAACCAGGGCCGACCCTGCTTAGCTTCCGAGATCAGGCGAGATCAGATGTGCTTAGGGGCATACTTGGTAGATTTATTGCCGCCCTACCCCTGCTTTTGCTTTGTGAAGCAAGCAGCATCCTTCACTTCACACTGAAGCATTACAGCTAAAATAGTAGTAATATTAAATGCTTGGCTACAGTCAACATGTCCAGTGTTTTTTTAAAAAAAATATAAGGAACAGCAATCAGATACACAATCTGTACATGTGGGCGTATGAACTCATCCCATCCATTTCTCTCATGGAATTTAAGGAAAGTACCATGAACGGCATAGGGCCCTATGAGACATACCTTGTGTGTAGCAAGTGACAAAGGGTAAGCCTCAAACTTACTGGAAACACTGCTTCCCACCTTTCCACAGCAGAAAAAAATTATTTTTTTAAAAAAAATTCCATGTTTATGATTTCGTAATATTTGTCTTTTAGCTTAAAGGTGTATCAAAAGTGATTCCACTCTTTCCTTTTATGTAGTGTCATTCCGCAACAACAGCTCAGCCACCCTTCAACCAGATCCTCAAAGCCAATTTATTCAGAAAGAGGAAACAAATGCCTTCAGGAGAAGCATTTATCTCTCACCCTATGCAGGTAACAAACAATAGGGCACCTAAGTCTTATGGCATATCGGTTTACCCACCTTATACCACAGGACTGCAGTCCTGCCACCATGTAATTTGGCATGTGGAATAGTAAATCAAATTACTTTAAGACTTAAATTACTGACGTGAGGCACATCTGGGGATGGAACAAGACTGTATCATTCATGGTTGCCAATGACAACCTTCATTGGATATGATCAAGGTTCAGTGCCATTGGACTTTGATCTCTTAGTTCCAGCCTTCATCTTAGTTAATTTTGCCCAGAGCCTGTATTCACATGTAAACCACAGTCCTAGATTATGTTGCATGAAAGAGATTTGCTGGGTAGGGGGCTAAAAGATGCATCGTCTTTTTTCCTTCTCATCCTCCTTTGATTTTGTCAGCAAGCCCCGTTTTTTACCTTTGGGAGGCCAATGCAACAAACTCCTGTTTACTCAAAAAAATGTTCTGCCCACAATCCAGGATCATCTTCACACTCCCGATCCTCATCCTACACTTTGCCTTTATTTACACACGACAGTGTTTTCTCCGTGTAAATGCCTGTTAGAATCATAACTCGCATAGAATTAGAGTTACACGTCCTACTTTAGATCTATTGCTTTGTCTGGAAACATTAATAGCCTATATTTCCTTAACAGCTCTGGATGGCAAACAATGATCTTTGTCACACTATACCAATACAGTATGTTGTCATTGTAACAGTTACTGGGCAAACATCCTTTGGTTATGTTTATTGCTCCCTGTAGTCAGAAATACCTAGTGATCTGTTGAGGAAAGGTCCAGTATTAAGGTTTTCAAACAGAGGAATCAAGATATGAGGCAATTACTGTCTGAACTGTGCAATGGTACTGCTTAAAAATAGGCTAAGAATACATATCCTCTGCATTTGCCCTTGTGGTACGGTATGACACCCTTGGAAGCAGCATGTTTTTTTTTCTTCCACAGCTCTAGAAGGAGCAACAAACAGAATTTCTAATCCCCTGGACAATTCCTCTGATAGTGACTATGATTTATGTTCTGCACAACAGCTATGAAAAAAGGTATGCATTATTGTTTCATGCAATTCCCATACCCAAATATTTTTTCATATCACTAGGGCAGTAAACCCCAAAGTTAAAGTATAACCATGCCATTATACTGAATTTTGTTTTTGCTGGGAAGCAGTGAAGGAGCCTATCCATTGTATAAGTTGTATTGTGGCTTCTGAAACTCTGGTTGATATTAATTTCGCACAGTTCATATTCTCTCTAGCAGGTAAAAGCAGACCTTGATTAAAAAGAAAAACTAAAGAAGTGAAAAAGTGGAGTGAAAAAAAATCTATTTTTCATCTATAAATCATTTCTTCTTCATCTCCCAGCACTCGAGTTTCCAAATGCTGTGAAGTTTCGGCAACAGAACAATGCTGTATTAATGAATCTTCTGGAAATCCAAATCTCAAGTCATGAAATCCTGTTGAGTGTCACTGTTTGACACAATGAAACAAGGCATCGATAGTTGTCACACCTTGAGATATTGCTTCCTTCCATAGTGACAGCTCGACAGCTTTCCACCAGGATCTTCACCATTTGTGCAGAATTTTCCCAGAATTAATGCAGAAGCAACAAACCAACACACAACCAAGAACAGAGAAGTTCAAAGTATAACTCAGCTGATGCTTCTTAATACCCTACAAATCTTGGTTAACAAAGCAGAAGCCATTGTAGCTTTGTAATTACCTTACTTATTTTTGCCAATGTGGGCACTCTGGCTGAGAGTATCCAGGAACTATCTTGCCCTTTCAGAGAGCCAGGAAAAACTCTTTGCATTTAAGAAAGAGAGGAGAAGCAAGGATTTACATCCTTATGGAGAGTGCCATTTGGTTTTAATCTGTAGTAGTACTCTGACTATCTCTGCCAGTGGAATCATTTTAAAATTAAGTATGTTGTTCAGTGAAGGTTGAGGCGCCTGGGCAGTCCAAAATGTCGAGGCATTTAGCAACCATTAATTGAGTCAGAAACAAGACCATGTCAAGTAAGGTTGCAGAAGAGTTCAGCACATGGACAAGGTCTGTCACGATATGGGTAGGGGAGCAGGCTGGGTGATCTGAGTAGCTTAGTGAGAAAAATGTCTGTGAAGATTCTCAGTCATTCAGGTGAAGTTATCTGGAAGTTGAGTCATGGCAGCTGGACTTCTTGAGAGATCAAAATGTTTCGCTACTCATCCAAGCAGCTTTGTCAGTGAGCTTTGATCTCTCAAGAAAAGAAGTCCAGCTGCCATGACTCAACTTCCGGCTTAGTGAGAAAAGGAATTTAACGTCATTGTTTGAACACTCGGTGGCTCCTTTTCAGAATGCTTCACAGCATGACAACTTATACTTATATCCAATGTCCTATTATCTCAAATGGGATATTGAGTGTTTATAAATTATAGATGAGTGGTTTAAGTAACCATTCAGCCTACAGTCTTTGTAGGGAGTTTTAAGTAACCATTCGATCTATAGTCTTTGTGAAAAACTGTAATTTAATTTGAAAGTTGTTTCTACTTCTAATAATAGAGATGAGGGAAATAAGAATACAGAAGGACTATGCATTCTTCCTGGAGTCCTTTACCAAAGGGATTTGCAACCACAGCCTGTTACCATAACCAGGCCAACAAGGTGTAAGGCGTGTGCTCAAGTGGGTGCACACCCTCCTCCTTCCACACACCTGTCGTGACCTAAACAGTCACAACAGAACCTTACATGCAGGGTGGGGCGCCTTGCATGCCTGCATGCCTGTTGTGCACGGGGGCATCTTGCATGGTCCCCCCCCCCCCCGTAGCATGCATGTGCACTTTTGAGTCTCCTCACAATGGGACCGATTACTGGACTCTGACAGACAAAACATTGGAGACTGTTGCTTTAAAACATCTGGGCAACATCCTGTTGAGTCACATAATCACAGAAAGCCAAATGCACAAGTGGAGCTACCTATTGTGTTGGCTGTTTGACTTGCACTTGTCTGGGTGCAAAATCAGTGGCACAACCAGGCATGTGACTATGCATGAAACAGACAGCTACCAAATCACAAAAAAACACTTATATGGCTACCTTCCCATCCTTGTCAAGGATTAACAGGATCCTGTCTGTTTCTTTAAAAACAAAACCATCCTCTCCGCTTAATGGTCTTACTTCAGGTATTGAGCACAAATACAGAAAGGAGATAATCTAACATTAGGTGAGGTTAAATTTGGAGAACTGGATATCCAAGAGGGTTAAGTTACTAGAGACAGGGCAGTGACTTTTAATTATGTTATAACAATAGGACAAAAATCAAGGTCAATTATAAGGAAAAACAACACAGCAACTGATGGCAATAAAAAAGGACAAATGGATGGGGGGGAAATTACAGTACACGAGACAAAGGAAGCATGGGGTTGAAAGAGAATGAAAGTAAACAGATATTGGTCCATAGGGAGACAGATGCACAAATGGATCTCTTAATTAGGTCTAAGTAGACAAGAAGAGAGGCTAGATGGTATAAAGAGACAATGACAGTTAGAGATTAATAACAAAGGGTCTTACTGACCCAAACTAGGACAAAGAAAAATGTTTAGGAAGCAAGAAAATGAATCAATATCTGTGAGTCACAACTTCCATTTTCAAAACACATCATCATAAGCCTGTGTGCAATTCATCAAATTTTTATTACTGGTATGGATTTTTTCTCCGTCAAATTCCAAAAGCATTCAAATTGGTCTAATATGTTAGTAGTCCATTGTTGTTGTTTTAAATAAATAAATTAGGGGCAAGCAAGAGGATAAAGTGCTTAGCAAAGCCGTTTTGATTTCTGTTAGCCCTCCTCCGTTCCTTCGAATGGTGGCCAGCCTGTCTTCTTGTCACCTGAAGGATGAGGGACAATGGCCAAAGGAGGGAGGTATAGACCCTCCATTATCTCAGTGCTGTGTTCCACTCAGAGGTCATGGGGTGGAGGATCCAGATATGCTGGCATCCCCACATGTCTGCATGTTTTGATGAAACGCACCTTACCAACTAAAATAGAATGATCTTGGCAACTTGTGAGCACCACCATTCCCTAGCAGAGTGGTGGCGAACCTTTGGCCCTCCCGATGTTTTGGACCACAACGCCCAGAATTTCAAGCCTAGACTGCCAATGGAAAAGGACTATGGGAGTTGTGGTCCAAAACATCTGGAGGGCCGAAGGTTCGCCACCACTGCCCTGGTATAAAAATGCATAGCGACTGGAGTTCCTGTGATAATTACAGCTGAACAATTACAGCTATTGATTGAACGATCCTGCTTCCGAGCATCTGCAAGAGACGCTCTCATTTATACTTTCCACTTAGCCAACTTATCCGCTAGATACCCTCTCTCTGACTGTTCAGAAGAAGAGACGTGACGAAAATGAGCCCTCCTAAGGCTGGAAATGATGCACACACTAGACAGAGGGAATGTGCAGGACTGTTAACTTCTGTGACAGATGCTAGGAGCCTATAGCCTGCTGGCTCTCCCCTTTTGCTTTCCATCAGCAGTTAAAATCAGTTAAATGGACAGGGAATGAGAGCAAGAATATTGCGGCTCTGATCCTAGTCTGCGTTAGCTACTCAAACTATACAGCAATAGCACACAGCCAGCTAGCTAGCATGGGAAAAATTCCCATGATGCCATGTGGCTTTCATGTCAACAGAGGTTCCTTATCCCCACTCTACACACAAAGGTCTAGTACAAGCACTTGACTGAAATAGGTGAGAGTGATGGTGTAAGTTTTTTCTCTGTTGTGTTATCTGACACATGCCGAATACGAAGCCGAGCCTTCAGTCCACAGGAGAAATCGGGTATTAATTCATTCCTGTAAAATATGTGTTACATCAGAAATACTTGACTGATTTATCTGTGTCAAGAATCTGGGTACAAATAGATGGATATAACTTTTTGTATCTCTTCTGAAATACGAAAGTACTGTAGATAACTACATGCACGCACACACAGCTGTGTACACACACACACACACACACACACACACACACAAAGCGCCAGACTCAAGCTGCTCTTAATAGGTATGTCACAAGCAGCTTAATGGGATCAATGCCATTGTATATCAGTTAAGAAGTCTGTGCTCTTATTTGTGTTCGTACTATGGCTTGAGCTGACTCCTTAGTACAGCTGACCATTCAAGAAGTGTCCACAGCTAATGCTGACTTCTCATGACCTGAATTTTGCAAGGGTGGTGCTCCTCCCAACTCTTACAGCATTAAACCCACAGATGCCATCCGTATAATGCGTGCACATACCTCTCTCGGGGTGACACACCCAAGTTTTTCATACTAGACTTCTATAGCCAAGAAGAATCAGTTTCTCGGGAGAACACAGCATGTGCAAGAACACTGCCGGGGGACCCTACTTAGTATCCTGACCAAGAAGGGCCTCGAGGGGGGAGAGGCGGTGTCTGAGGATATAGGCTTTGGCCCGTGGGATATGGGGGAAGAGGAAAGCCAGGCACTGAAGGCTGAGTAGGATATGGGCACTGTGGCTTTGCCCCTGGTGGGAGATAAGGGTTCTGGGAGAACCCTGGTCCTGTCGATGGAGCCCTAGGAGGGGCCTGTGGAAATCCTTGTCCTGATGGAGGTGCTCTGGATGGGGACCAAGAGTATCTAGAGGGTGAAGATGAGTCACCTTCCTGAGGCTGCGGTACTGAGCCACCAGTGGGCATAGACGGGTATCCAGGACCTGAGGGTGGGCGGTAAGGATATGGAAGCTGGGAACTCGGTTGAGGTGCAGGATATCCTGCTGCTGCTGCAAAAGAAGCTGGCTGGAGTGCTCCGTGAGCGGAGGGGCCTGGAGGCATGAAGGGGGAGAGACCATAAGGTAAAGGAAAGACTGTCCCCCAGCAGAGCGGTTCTGGAGCTGCTGAGCTGCAGGCTGGGAAGGGACGGCGGGAGGTGGCTGCTGGCTAAATGCATTACTGCTGGCTGGCTCTTGCGAAGGCGGGGGCTTCCTCAGCACCTCCTGAAGCTTCTCCACTTTTACTCTCCGGAGATGGCACAACTTCCTCATGGAGGAAAACTGTTCAAGGAATGTTTCCAGAGGGACGTCACCCTCCAGGAACTTTTCAACCATTACCTGGAAAGCAAAATATAATTACTAGCAAAAAAAAGAAGAAGAGTGACCCGATAGAACAGTGTTCCCCAACCCCCGGGCCGCGGACCGGTGCCGGTCCGTGGAGCAATCCGCACCGGGCCGCCGCCCGAGGAACTTCAAATCATTTCACTGTGGTGGAGGCCCGGCTCCCGGAAATGATTAAGGGACCCACGGGCTTGAGATTGAGCAGGCAGGTTAAGGTGGGGAAGCTACTTTTTGGGCGCATGCATAAAAGTGAGGTGAGCGAGGCGGAAGAAGGGGAAACAACCCAGCCACCCTCCACTTCGAACCATCGAGTGATGGAGAAGGGGTAGCCCAGAGCACCTCGCCAAACTGGGAGAAGACGACGAAGGCGGCAGTCAAGCGTTAACGGCCGCGAGCTCAGTTCTTCCCACCCATCTTGGGGTGAGCGGAGGGAGGGAGGGAGGGAGGGGGGTCTCAGGCCGGGCCTGGTGTTGGGGATGGGGAAGAAGAAGAGAGGATGGGACGAGACGGCCCTTTGGTTTGGAGACCGGATTCCCTGGCTGGCTGGCGCGCATGCGCCCGCCTGTGTGTGTGTGTGTGTGTGTGTGTGTGTGTGTGTGTGTGTGAGAGGGTGGCTTTGATTTATTTATGTGTAAATTTAATTCGAAGCGCGGCCTGGGCTATTTGGGACTGGGTGCGTGGCCGGTGCTTGAGGGGGGGCTGCTGCTCGTGCTTTATTTCCCCCCCTGTCCCCGCCCCAGTCCCAGCCCTCAAGAGGGGGAGCCCGGTGGACGTGGAGGCTCGAAGAGGAGGAGAAGTGGGGAAAAAGCCTCTCCCAGCGGGGGTTGGCAGGTGTGTGGGGGTGGGGTGGGGTGGTGGGGAAGGATGCGTCCTCTGCCGGTGGGGAGGCTACGGGGTGAGGCTGGTGGCAGGCGGGGGCCCGTTGGGCCCGTCGAGGCAGGCCCACAAGAGGAGGAGCGGGGGATGGGTGAGGTGGGTGGTTGGGACTCGGAAGGTGAAGGCGGTTTCGGAGATGAAGGAGGCGGGGGGGAACGGAGGTGCTCTCATCCGGTTTCTGCCGGTGCAGGATGAGGAGAGGAGCCCGACGGGAAGGCATGCGCAGCTGGGGGGGAGAGAAAAAAAAGGGGGGATAACGTTTATTTTATTTATTTTGAATATTTTACCCCACCAACGTTGGCATTGGGAGCCCCCGGGGGATGGGGGGTTTGGTGGGTTGAATTTGGGCGGGAGGCGGTTTTCCCTGGGCAAACATGAAGAGTAGGGAGGAGGAGGAGGAAGAGGAGGGCAGTCAGCACGGGAAAGAGCGATCTGGCTCCAGGAAAAAGGACACTGAGGGAGTCCCCCCCCCCCCTTTTGGCCCGTTTTGTGATTTAAGACTTAACGTGAGTGGAGTGGATAAAATATACTTAAATCAGATTTTAATCAGTCATATTTGTTTAAATTTAAAGCCGAATTGACTTGGTTTTAAAGGTTGAAATACATTTGACTCGTATAGTAGAAATTATAGATTGTAATTAATTAAATCAAAACAAGCGGGCCACGGAAAAATTATCAAACATTTACTGGTCCGTGGCGATAAAAAGGTTGGGGAGCACTGCGATAGAAGACTGACAGCCGATAGAAGGATGAAGCACAATATATTGTGCAGTGTACTGATCAGGAGAAAAGGGGAAATGAGCCCACAATCTTGTCCCCACAATCAGTTAACAGCAGGTGAATCTGCAGAACGCCAAAAATCAGTAAGCCATGAATGCTCCAGATTCAAGGCTTACTATATTATGGAATACCACCAGTACAGTAACCCCCCGCCATTTTGCGGTTCATGTACTGTGGTCCCGCTACAGTAGAACCTTGACTTACATACTGCTTGACTTGCATCATATTTGACTTGCAGCAAGAAGGGGCCTGTTTGACTTGAGTCGCAGGCTTTGACTTACATCTCGGAGCCCCGGCACAAGGCACCGGAATTGGGCGGCAGCCACAACCCAGCATCACGGCTGCCGCCTCCAAACTGCTTCTGCCTTCTTCCCCTCCTCCGGCAGCGGCGGCTTCGGCGAGGCCAGCTCAGAGCACCTGGAGCTGGTCCTCGGCCTCACCGAAGCCGCCGCTGCTGCCGGAGGAGGAGAAGGGCCGGGAGCTCAGGGCTGGCCTCGCTGGTTAGACAGTCAGCTCAGTCTTGTAAAAAATCTGGCTGCAGAAGTCTGGTCCACAATGGAAGCATTTTAGTTGGGGAGCTATAAAGTTGTGGGACTCTAATGGTAAGCATAGAGTTGTTCAGAACTTGGAACATCAGGTTAAAATCAGTAAAACTTAAATGTTAGACATTGTTGCTATGAATATTAAAAAGTGGAGGCATATAACTTGTGGACTATAATTCCACTGCCTCCTCCTCTCTTTGAAGAGACATTTCATTTACATCCCCAGAAGGACTCTCCTATCCCAGTCAAATTTGTGTTAAATTGCTGTTTTCGGGGGTCTTTTTCATCATCTGGAATGGATTAATCCGCTTTCCCATTACTTTCTATGGGAAACGTTCGTTTGACTTAAGTCATGTTTGACTTAAGTCTAGACCACTGGAACAGATTAATGACGTAAGTCAAGGTTCCACTGTATATCGCGGAAACACAACACCTGCCCGGGCTCCAGCTGATTAGCACTGGGGCGCGGGGAGAAAAACCTTTATTTCCCCACCCCAGCGCCAATGAGCTACAGCCCGGCATGTGGGGAAGGGGGGAATGGTTTAAAAAGCCCGGGCTTTTAAAACCTTTTTCTCCCTTCCCCAAGCCCCGGGCTCCAGCTCGGTGGTGGATCAGATCCCCCAACGCCCCTAGCCTGTGCTGCTCCAGATCCCCTGCTGCCGCTCACCCAGGCTGCTCCGAGAAGTCTTGGAGCAGCCCAGCGAGCGGCAGTCGGGATCTGATCGCCCCCCAGGACCCACCTGACCTGCATCCGCATATTGCGGATTTTCAGTCATCACAGGTCGGGTGGGTCCCTAACCCCCACGATAGGCAGGGGGTTACTATAAATAGACCACTCAAGAGCCTGAAACATATCAGACAACCATCTGCTTTAGGTTGTGTTGTTTTAGAACTGTGGTGGCCAAATATCTTGCATTTAATCTACTAACCTGTAAAGAAGGAAGCAATTGAGTGAGAAAGAACCATTTAAAAGGAATGTGTTAAGTTCTTTGCTAACTAGCCACTCATGATTTTGCAAATAAAGTAAGCCCACTGCTGCATCAATTATAGCAATGAAAAACTGATTGATTGATTGATTGATTGGTTGGTTGGTGGATTACATACATTACATACATACATACATACATACATACATACATACATACATACATACATACATACATACATACATACATACATACATACATACATACATACATACATACATGGGAGAGGAAACTAGATGACAGTATGGGACTATAACATGCAACTTTGGATTTCAAGTATATATAAATGTAAATGTCACACAGACCTCGGATTCTTCTTCGATTCTCTGCCCTTCTACTTGCAGAAGATCCAACAGTGCACTAGGCTGCATTGCCACTGAGAATTTCTCTGATGGGGAGGGAGAATAAAACAAAAGAGTCAACGTAAACAAGCATTTCTCCTCTCCATCTCAGGTGATGATATTAGGTTCTGACTCTGCAGGAGTTATGCCCATGAGAGCCACCACTTTCCAGGAAAAGAGATCCTTCTTTAAGAACACCAGAGATGATGACCAAGAAAAAAATGGAGAGCTCTGTTCCTCATTTACAAGTCATGGACCTGCACTGGGCTTTTCATGGCTATACAGGTGCACATGGCATTGACACCTTCTGAAGCTGCTAGAAGCCTCAGAACAGAATCAAACATATCCTCATGAATCAGCTTTCCTCCTTGATGCACTGGGAGAAAAGAGGGGAAGATGCCAAGACCAGCCACTATTTTCAGAGCAAAAGATCCAAGATCTTTTGTCCTCTCATTCATGGCACAAGAGTAGAGAGAAGGTCATCATCAGAGAAAGGTTCGGGCTGTTCTCCCTCCACCTCCAGGCAAGGAATTCAGTTCTGAAATGTTACCTAATTTTGCCTTCTGCTCCTGACATCGCTCCATCAGTTTCTGCAGATCCTGGTATTTGTCCGAGAGCTTTGCACGGCCATTTTCTAGAGGTTCTTGGAACTTCAGGTTCCGTTCTGCCAAGCTACGATTTGTGGCCAGAGCCATTTCTCTTTCCAGTTGTATGTTCTGGATCTGAAAAAAGATGACCTGTTGTTAGGGAGGAGGGGCTGCCCTTATACGCATCCCAAGATCCCTGTGATAGTTTTGCTATAACTTAACAGATACCTCATTCGACTCTAGAGCCAACTGCTCAATTTCCTCTGTATTCTCTTGCAGTTTATTTAGTTCCTCTAGCGTCATGTCTCTGAATGTCTCCATCTTTCGAGAAAAGCATTAATTCCTCTGGAATGAGAAAACATAAGAAGTGATGAGATACCATCTCATCTTCTGAGCATTCTGATCTCTTGATGAAAGCACCCAAAGCTAGTGAAAAAGCAAGCATTAGAAAACAAACGGTTCCAAAAAAAAGTTTGTGTTTTTTAAATGTAAGATAATCTATTTGCACAAATATAATACAATATCATCTATTTAATGTCTTTCAACAACTACCCACTGACTCACTCTACCTGTTTCAGAATAAGGATCAATTTAAGATCACTCACCTTTGGAACAACAGATTCAGCTAGCTATTTTTTGTACATTCTATTCATGGAGGAATATCAAATACAGTGATGCCTTGAATCATTAAATTAAACCATCCTAATGGAGTTTTCATATTTCAAAATTTTTGTAATTCAAAATGTGGTTTCCCATAGGAATGCACTGAAAACCAATTACAGTGGTACCTCTACTTACAAGCGGCTCTACTTACGAGCAATTCGACTTAAGAGCGGGAAACCATTAGCATTTTAACTGCTGCCTTACAAATTTTAGATGCGGTCTGCTCTACTGGTACTTTTTTATTTTTTCAATTTGTTTGTTTGTTTGTTTAGATACAGCTGCTCTACTGTTTATTTGACATGAGCTTGCATTTGGAACAGATTAAACTTGTAAGCAGAGGTACCACTGTAATCTGTTCTGGAGGTCCGAGAAAAGCAAAAAAGGGGAACAGATTAATTGGTTTTCAATGCATTCCTATAGGAAGCTTGCCCCAACCCAGCAAAGTAGGGGAAGCAAAGCTTTCCCTGCTTTGCTGGGTTGGTGGGAAACCCCCTCAATCAACCAGCAGCTGAAGGCTGCAGAGCTGTCAAAATCACCTGGCTGTTGTCAAGCAGCCAATTTGGGCAGCTCTGCAGCCTTCCCTGCCGGTTGATTGAGGGGGTTTCCCCCCAACCCAGCAAAAGGGAGAAGCTCTTCCCCTGCCTTGCTGGGTTGGGATGGGCCCCCAGATGGCTTCTTTGCCACCAGCCCCCCTGGTGCTTGCTCCTTGCTGTGGTGGCAAGCGCTGGGAGGGTTTCTGCCTGCTTCCCCATGTTTCTGCCTGCCTGCCCCCCTCCTCCTTTTCTGTCTTTCCCCCAGTGGCTTTGCCTCCCTGCCCCCCTCCTCCTTTTCAGGCACCCAAAAGTTGAAAGGAAGAGGGTGGCAGCGAGGTGAAGCCACTGGGGGGAAAATACTCCAAGCTTCCAAAAGCAGAAGGCATCTGCTGGGATGGAGACAGCCAGGACCAAGTGCCGTCAGATCCCCGCTGCCGCCTGCCTGCTTTCCGGGTGCGCTGAAGGAAAAAGCCCAATGAATTACAAAAAACTAGAATTAGGAAGGGAAAAACACAGTGGCTGCAGAGCTGTCAAAATCACCTGGCTGTCAGGGTGCCGACAGCTTGGCAGTGGGCCGATATCCCTTCATAATTCAAGTCATTTGCAATTCAAGTCATTCATAATTCAAGGCATCATTGTATACAACTGTTCATAAAGTAGCTGGTCTGGATATTGCTTCTGTCTGTTTCACAAACAGGCCAAACATGCAAAAAAACAAAAAAAAAACAAAAACAAAAAAACATTTTTGTTCAGATCTCTTTATAAAGTGCACTTTAAATCCCATCCGGAACACACACACCCTACAGTGCAACGCAAAAGAAAAGCTCCAAGACAAACCCCAGATTGTTCCCGCCAAATGTGCAATGAAAACCAATGCAAAAATACAGAAGAAAAGCAAGGAAACCTTAGCTCTCTACCTTTCCAAGTTTTAAAAGTCCCAAAACTGCTGCAAAACCATGTCCAGAATGGCTCCAAAACTTGATGAAAAACTTCTCTCGCCCCTTCACAAACTACAGGGGCACAATGCATCCTGGGTAACTTGTTTCAAAATGTGGAATGGATTTTCATCTTGCAAGGCATCCCACAGGGAATTTTCGCATGCGTATTCCTAGAAATTTCATTCATGAGTTTTTCGTCTCATGAGGCATTCATCTTGCAAGGTACCACTGTATTTATATTTCATATCACCCTACTTCTTGTTATGCAACAGCACTGTCTTAAGACTCTTAACTACACTGCCTATTAAGGAGCTAAACCAGCAGTTCGCAGGTATGATCATCAATATCTGTCGTCACTTGCTTCCCGCACGAAAAGTAAGGTCCTGCACTTAGGTAGGAGAAACTAGATGCACAGGTACAAGATAGGTAGTACCTGGCTCCACAGAGGTACCTGCGAGAGGGATTTAGGTGTCCTGGTGAACCACCCCCTAAGGATGAGGCAGCAGTGTGCTGTAGCTGTCAAAAAAGCGAAAACAGTCCTAGGCTGCATCAAGAGGGGGATAGCATCAAGATCACAGTCATTATAGTACCACTCTATACTGCCCTAGTGAAGCTACATTTGGATTACTGTGTCCAGTTCTGGTCACAATACAAACAAGACAAAGAGGCCCTAGAAAAAATGCAGGGAAGAGCAACAAAGATGATAAGGGGACTGGATGCTAAATCGTATGAAGAATGTCTAAAATAACTAGGCATGTTTACCCTGATGAAGAGAAGACTAAAGGGAGTCATCATAGCAGTCTTTCAGTACCTGAAGGGTTGCCATACAGAAGAGGGCACAGATTTATTCTCAATTGCACCTGAGGGTTCTGCTAGATCAGAATTATTTTTTCGTACTATTTAGTTGATCTTCTCTTTTGGAACAAATACAATCAGTACCCTTTTAAGTGTCTTTCCCAATCATGCTGTGGCTTCATCATCTGCTGGGCCACCATGATGTTTTTCTCATCTCTTTTATTACCCAAGATGACACAATAGTGGCTTCTCTGGTGGCTTAGCGGACTAAGTCTCCAAAAGCTGTTTATTTTATTTACAAGAATTTTTAGCCGCCCCACTACCAGCTGTTGGCTGCAAAGTCGGCAGCTTGGAGGTTCGAATCCCGGGTGCCACACAGCGGAGCGAGCTCCTGCTGATAACCCCAGCTCTTACCAATCTAGCAGTTCGAAAGCATGCAAATGTGAGTAGATAAATAGATACAGCCGTAAAAAGCAAGAAGGTAAAACAGTGTGTCCTTGCAGCCATGCCGGCCACGTGGCCATGGACTTGCACAACACTGGCTCTTTCAGCTTGAATACAGAGATGAGCACCTAGAGTCAGACATGACTAGGACGCCTGTGCGGGGAGAACCTTTACCTTTTACAGGTTCTTCTACCTCTGGTTCAAGCGAAGCATTTCACAGGCTTGGCACTGAGGATCCTGCATTAATACCTGCAAAAGAAATAAAGTCAAGCATGTGTGTGCCTGCATGTGTTCCAAAACTGGACTTTGGAGGCCATCCATATGGCAGCAGCCAAAATGTGCTGTTGCAATGAACTGTTCCATGAAAAGTGAAGAAACAATCTCCAACAAACTGCAAGAAAGAACATGAGTATCTACATAGGCAACTACACTTCTCCCATCAACAACACTGGAGTTAGGGATGCCAGATGCCTGTGCAGTTCAAATCCATGCATAATTCTTATGGCTCCACTAAACATAACTACAAAGTATGGACAGTTGATACATGCAGAGAGATATAGATGAGTTTACTTCATTAACTGCAGGTACCACTGTGAGCTTCCCCAACTCATCATGGCCCCAAATCTTCTCTAAGGCGTGCGTGTGCGCACAGAGCTCTATTGCTGCCATGCAGTATCACACAGGGTCAATTTCTGTTTTCTTCCAAGGCCGTTACTTCACATTCCTCTCCTCCCTCTTTGCTGTCCCGCTTGGGACCAGTACGAAAAAGGGTTACTTCACGTCCATAGCATGACAGCAGAATCTCGCCCCAACCACGCCTCCTGAACCGGGAACAGAGCATGACGAGCCGTACCTGCCTCTGGGCTGGGGAATTCTGTTGTCACGCTTTGTTCCTGTTCCGAGACAAGGGACGTGAAGTAACCGCAATGGCTGTTTCCCCCTTTTGCTCTAGGAATACTCCGGCAATTGAGAAAGCCAACTGGAACTCCTGCGCCAGGCCAGGCTTGGCTGCCCGCCTGTCCCTGCAGGAGAAGGCGGCTCTTGAAGGGACAGGCGGAGAACCACTGTCAGGCGTAGTTCTGTCCTCCTCAGGTCCTGAAGGCGGGGCTGAGCTCTCCTTGCCTGCTCGCTTGCCAACCCGCAGACTGCTGAGTTCAGGGCGAGGGTGTCTTGCCCACCGCCCACGCCTCCGCCACTCGCCCGCGGCAAGTGGTGAGGGCTCACCTGGCTCCTCCTGACAGGCTTCCTGAGACAGCCCGCGCGCCTGCAGCGGGGATTTGAAATATCGAAAAACGGAAGCCTGACAATAAAAAAAAGGTTAAACGAAGCCAAGGAAATCCAGTAGTTGTCACGAAACAATGACGTGAAGTAACAGTTGTCACGAGATAAGTAATCACGCCCGTGGGTAAACGAAAACAGGGATTGAACAGGGACAAAACCACGTGACTGCCAACAACGCTGTCACGGAACGAACGTAATCACGGAACGAAGTAGGACGTGAAGTAACCGTCTTAGTTTCACTAAAATCCTGCCACCCCTTGTGCAGACAAATGAGGCTCCTGCAGAGTAGAGAAAAACTAGAAGGAATATTGCCCAACATCCTCCCCAGCTGCCGCATGGAGAAATTGGAGAGGGTCTGGCCCAGCCACCTCCATCTGACCAGGGGCCTCAGTAAGTCCATGACCCACCACTCTCAGGTCCCTTCCTGGAGATGAAGAACAGCACTGTACCTACCTACCTACCTATCAATCAGGGGAAAGCTGTGTACAGTATAGCCAAAACCATGCTGGTCAAACCCATGTAACTCAAGGGAGAGGTGTGCTATAACTGTTGCTCCTTGTCCAGCAGATAATGGACTGAACAGGGCCAACAAACTGAAACTGCTTCCAGATAAGATGGAGAGACTACTGTGAGAATCATCAGACAGATTAGAGGGATATATACTAGGCTTCAATAGGATTACATTCCCCAGAAGGAACAGGTTGGCAGCCTGGGGGGTATTTTGTACCCAGCTCTCTCAATAGAGGTGGGAAAAGAATGCCTTTTATCACCTTTGCCTAATTGCCCAGCTATGCCCCTTCCTGGATAAGAAATTATTAACAAGATTGGTTCATGCATTAATAATCTCTAACATAGACTAATGTAATGCTCTTTGCATAGGGCTGCCATGTCAGTATGAAAAATTCAGCAGATTCAAAATGCAGTGGCCAGTAATTAAAGCTATTGTACCAATAAATATGATGGTGTACCGAAACAAATACCCAGTCATGACACACCTTTATTGGCTCCCAATTTCCATACTTTCTAACTATAAAGCCCTTAACTGTTTAGGACCTTGATATATGGTGGAATGTCTAAAATAGCTACTCATCCCACACATTCCTTGCAGCTGATGTTAAAAGCAGCAATAGAATAGAATAGAATAGAATAGAATAGAATAGAATAACACTTTCTTGCCATTGTTCAAATACAACAAAAAATGCAAGAGGTCAAAAATGAAAACATGGGAATGATTCAAGCTTTCTCAATCATGGTCCCTTCCTGCTGGAACAAGTTTCCTACAGAGGTTTGCAAAGGACCATCCCTCTCTGTTTTTAGGAAACTAATTAAGACTGAATACAGTGGTACCTCTACTTACGAGTTTAATCCGTTCAGAATGCATGCTCGTAAGTCGAACAACTCGTAAATAGAGCAGCTGTATCTAAAAAATAATAAAAAATGTAAGTAGAGCAGACCACGTCTAAAATTTGTAAGGCAGCAGTAAGCAGAGCCAGTCATAAGTAGAGGTATCACTGTACAGTATATATCACTATTGGTGAACCTTTTAGAGACCAAGTGCCCAAAATGCGATTCAAAGCATACTAATTTTCCACAAAGTGCCAATACAACAGTTTAACCTGAATACAGGTGACTGTGAAGGGGTGATGTTGGGTGCCCACAGAAAGGGCTCCGAGTGCCACCTTTGGCATCTGTGTAAATAATGGCCTGAGATGTTCATAAGGGACTTCTTAGCTATTTATTTATTATTTATTTATTTGATGCATTTATATACCGCAACCTTTTTCCATAAAGGAACTCAGGGCGGTTTCCAATAAAAGCTAGTGACAGGATTTATTGTATTTCTTTATTATATGGTTGGACCACCATATCTGTGGGTTTAA
Organism: Phrynocephalus guinanensis; assembly: GCA_037367245.1. NCBI lineage: Eukaryota > Metazoa > Chordata > Lepidosauria > Squamata > Agamidae > Phrynocephalus > Phrynocephalus guinanensis. The sequence continues at coordinate 87,174,765 of CM074732.1, forward strand.
TACCTGCAGTTTCAGTTATCCACTGCAAGAATATATTCAAATAATCCTTCTGCAAATTACCTACATCTCCAAAGTATACTGCCAGAACTGGCCATTAGAGGGAACCTAAAACTAGGCTACACACTGTATGTATAAACTATAGTACAGTGGTACCTTGTATAAAGGAATTAATTCTTTCCAAATGAAATTATGTTAAGCAAATTTTCCTATACAGTATACAAATTTTCCATAGGAATGCATCGAAAATGGAGTAACCCCATTTTTATGTTGTACAGATTTGGCCCATAGGCGATTCTGTTAAGCAAATTTGCCCTATCTCTGGAATATTTTATGTTGTACAAATTTTGTTATACAAACTGTTTGTTATACAAGGGTCCACTGTATAGGCTTTGTTATCAGAGGCTTTTGGCATGGGGCTTGCAACCAACTCCTACCGTGGTCCTACTGTACAGCTGTTTTATTATTTTATAGTATATTGTGAACTGCCCGGATAGGGGCAAAAACTAATAGGGAAGTATACAAATGGAGGGAAAGAAGGCCAATATAGAAATGGAAGGAACGAGGGAGCCAATGGGCACGTTTATGATAAGTGTGGAAAAGAACTCCATGATCTGCAAGGGAACACAGTGGAAAGTATGAAGAAGAAGGAAAAAAACAATAGCAGAGAGCGAACTTCTACCACCCAGGAGTTGCCTCTTCCATACACGGGAACGCATCCAGTTTTGCTGCTGTGCAAACCTGTCCCTTGGAGTGTGGCGTCTTGAGAGGGAAGGGTGAGGCGGAGGAGCCACAGGTGCCCAGAACCGAAAAAGGAAGGGCAGAAAGCAAGTTGAGTTTCAGGGCGTAGCGAGAGCTACTACATCCGGATGAGTGGCGGCGAGCGGCCAACCCGCTGAGTCTTCCCAGCCGGTGGTTAACTTTCTTCTCCTTTCGATCACCTGCCTTTCCGTGGCAGGAAGCTCAAGGAAACACGGCGCGGGGGGGGGTCTCCCTAATGTCTAATGATGAGACTCTAATCGATATTAGTCAATGAGCACCAACCCCAGTTCCTCGGAGCCAACGATGGCCTTTGTTCCAAACGCGTTCTGACGACACGAGGGTGTCGCCCCAGAAGCTGGCAAGGATTGCGGTGGCACAGATGATGATGATGATGATGATGAGAGGCGTGGGGGGGAGAGAGACACGATCGCATCAGCATGAGGTCGCCAGAGCCGGCCTTCCCCGGGGGTGCCAGGGGAGGAGGAGGAGGAGGAGGAGGAGGAGGCGACCATTGGGGTGTGTGGGATGTGCGGTGTGTAGGGTGGAGAACAGAGCTTCCAGACAGACCCAAGTCCGACCCCCCCCCCTCCCCAATCCGGTCCCCGCAGCCGGCTTTCCCCGTCAAGCCAGGTCCAAGATCCAATTCACACCTACACACGTGTCAACCCCCCCCCGAGCCACAGAAACGTGGGGTGTGTTGCTCGCCCAGGACCTCACGACCCGCCCGCTCCGAGGAAAGAGACGGGGAGCTCCAGAGAGGCAGCTGAACTCCCGCCATGACGGACTCGGCATCAGCATCGGCAGCAGCAGCAGCAGCAGCAGCAGCAGCAGCAGCCCTCTCTCTCTCTCCGGAGCAGGGGATCCTCTCTCCGCGAGAGCAGGGAGCCAGGGCCACGTTGCCTTTCTCTCGCGAGAAAGACCCTCCCGAGAAAGGGTTAAGCCACCCCGCACCTTCAAATAAGAGCCACTTACCTGCGAGAGAGGTACGGCGTGGAAGGTACGGGGTGGAGGGTGGTGGGGGGATGGGAGCGGAGAGGCGTCGGAGGAACAACAGAGGGAATCCCCCGAACGCCCGAACACTTTCCACTTCCGGTTTAGTTCCGGAAGTTGCGTCCGCGCCGGCGGCTGTCTCGCAAAGGGGCAAGAGGGAAAAGACGCGTGCGTGGCTTCTCTCGTTCGTTCTTTCTTAGGGTCTCGAAGGAGGAGGAGGAGATGGCCGGTTCCGGGTGGCATCGCTCTAAGGATCCACCGGGGTTGGCCTTCGACGGGTGCTTCCTTGCGGTGGTAGTGGTGGATGATTTCTCCCTGGGACCAACATGAAAAACAGGGCTCAGCGGTTCGAATCCCGGGTGCCACGCAGTGGAGCGAGCTCCTGCTGATCACCCCGGTTCCTGCCAAGCTAGCAGTTCGAAAGCATGTAAAATGCAAGTAGAGAAATAGGTACCGCCGTAAAAAGCGGGAAGGTAAAAACAGTGTTTCCTTGCAGCCATGCTGGCCACGTGGCCATGGACTTGCACAACACTGGCTCTTCGGCTTGAAGACGGAGATGAGCATCGCCTCTAGAATCGACGCGACTAGCACGGATGTGCGGCGGGGTGGGGAGACCCTTAACTTTACCTTGCTGCCTCCAGCTTCCCTTTCGGTGGGACTTCAAGATCTCTCTTGGGAAAGCTTCAAGAGTGGTTGAGAGGCATACCTCTTGCTCGTTCTCTTTTGCCACTACACAAAATAAAACTTCAGAATTTTTTTTACTTAAATAATATTGTCACGTTCAAAGCTGTCTGTTTCAACCTTTCCTGCATATGGGAAGTTAAGCCGAAGAAAGAAAATCAAGATCTAGTATTAGATCTGATCCACGCATTATACCTGGGCTTTTAACTTACATTTTATATGTTTCAGAAATGTTTTTATCCTTGATTTTTAAAATCTTAATATATGTTCAGGGTTTTTTAATCTGATATGTGGTATCTGTTGTGAGGCACCTTGGGTACCTATGGGAAGAAAAGTGGCATGTGAATAATTAAATGAATAAATAAATGACAGTGCCCACACCCATTGATCCCTGCCATATATTGGAAATAGACAAATGCTCTGTCAGAGCAGCTTTTAGGCTGGACAGCTCCAGGCAGTAGCGTAAACAGAGCTATGTGGAGGGACCTGGGAGTCACAACAGGTGAAATCAAAATGGCAAATTCATTCCAGGATTTTAATTATAGAATGGTGGTGGTGGCTGTGGAGCAACCCGTAAAGCACCTGAAAAACACTTGGTGGTACCCATGCTTTTCTGCTTAAGTTACAACACAGTGACCCACATAAGGAAGTTCAAGATCTTGACTGGAGAGCACAGATTTGCAGTAGTGAAATGAAATGTAAAGAACAGCAGATCGCTGTCCAGCCCCTTGACACAGGAATAGCAAACTGAAGCTGGGTTAGAAAAAGGAGAAATCTTACCACTTTAAGAATTACAAGTAATTTCAAAGTAACAAGGCCATGCAAGGAATCCAGAGACACTAACATACCAGCTTAAAAATATTTTAAAGTAGAAAAAGTGAAGGAATGCACTGCTGTACTCAGTTGTGGTGCTAGGGGTTGAGAGCTCAATTTCTGTCTTGTGTTTCCTTGATAGGGGACTGGACTTGATGGCCCATAAGGTCCCTTCGAGCTCTGCAGTTTGTAGATTCTTAAGATTATAAAAACTTCATAATTCTCCCCAAAACATTTCAGTGCATGAACTGTGCCTGCTCTTTATTTTTATTTTATTTTTTAAGGAGCAGTTTGGGGGCTACAAAATCAACTGCGGCACTGCTCGAAAGAGTCATCTTACAGGCCTTCGGATAATGCTTTTTTCCCTTGGGGGGGAAAAAGGAAAAGATTGTGAGATCCCAATAAGCTTCAAATGTTCTTATATGTCTTTGTTGTCCATGAATTACTGCGAGTTTATTTAGCTGCTAATGGGTGCAGTCCTCCAAATTGGAGATAGCAAATCACATCTGTTTCAGCTGCTCATGAAGGATGATGGAGGTTATAGTACAGCATCTGGAGTACTGTACCACAAGTCTGAAACAGATATGTGGAAATCAAATTCTGAGCTTGCATGATCTGAAGGAGACTCATGAGATAGATAGGAAGCCACTTTAGTGAATGAGAGAAATGGGCAGAGCAGGCTGCTGTAAACATGCATGTTATGGGCTGATACTCAGTTATAAAAGTAACCTATTGGAGAGGAGGTGACCCCAAATAGTTAGAGCACTGGTTCCCGACCTTGGGTCTCCAGATGTTCTTGGACTCAAACTCCCACTAGCTGTGCTGGCCAGGATATCTGGGAATTGTAGTCCAAGAATATCTGGGGACCCAAGCTTGGGAACCACTGATTTAGAGATTACTAAATTGCTTAGATGCCCTAAGCACCTCCGATCTCACCTGACTTCGGAAGCTAAGCAGGGTCGGCCCTGGTTAGTACTTGGATGGGAGACCACCAGGGAATACCAGGTGCTGTAGGCTCCTGGAGTAGGAACTAGCAAGCCACTCCAGTATTCCTTGCCAAGAAAACTCCATGGACATGGGGTCACGAAGAGTCGGTCACGACTATAACAACGACACAACACACACACACACAAATTGCTTATAGGGAGTAAAACTCATTTTTATGTATTTAAGTAGTTTGGGCTTTTTTTTAAAAAAAAATCTAGCTCTTGTGCATGGGCTTGGTGGAGTGAAACCCTTGAACATATTTTCAAGATTGGGAAGTGGGAATCTGAAAGTATCATTGATTTGCTTTCTATCAATTATATTTCAAGCCTTATGCCTAGAATAGAGTGATCTAACTCGTAGTGAGATTTGGTCTGGATTGAGGGATATTTTTTTCAACAATCTTCCCCTACCCACCATCCAATCAAATTCATTAAAAAACGCTTTAACCAAGGCAAGCTGAGCATTAGAGAAATTAGAGTAACAGACATGAAGACAAGGGAGTGTTAAGCAGAGGCTACAGAAATGGACACACAGAATGCTTATATAAAGGAACATTGAAGGAGAAGTAAAGGAGTGGATGAAGCATAGTGGCTCTTGATTGCAAGTACATGAAATCACCTTCTGTGCGTGCCATAAGTGGCTATTGACGTTGAGAAGTGCTGAATGCCCTATACTGGAAAGCCTGTAAAACAAGAACACATGGCCTATAAAGGACACAGGGTCATATTGGAAACACTGAAAACATGTGGTATACTTTTGCAAGACCTACAAGTTTGCAGATAACCTGTAATCAGCTTCTTATTGCGAGTTATCTACAAACAGGAGTGAAGCCACTACAAACACATGTACTGTATTAATGGGACAAGAATGGAGTCGCTGCTACCACAACCCGCCTCCCCAGGCAAGAACAACACTAACCGGGCAGTGTCAAGGTAGCCAGGAAGCTCCTCTGCAACATCAACATTGTTATTGCCCTGGAATAGGAAGTCAGCCCCAAGAGCAACATTGTCACTGCATGCTGAGTGGGCCGAGTGCCCGGCAAGGACCTGGCTGCCCTTCCTCCTCCTCAGGGCTTCCTTGTCTGGTGAGCTACTAGAGGGCAGTGACCACCGAGAAAAAGCATGTTGGTGGCAGCAGTGGCAAGGATCTCCCCAGTCATCAAAGGCATCTATCTCTGCAGGTACCATGTTTCCTGGCCATCATGGTCAAGCCATTCAACAGATAAACAAGCCTTGTAGAGAATGGCTGACTCTGCCTGACCATAGCAGAAGCCCAGCCACACTTTGAAACTGTGTACATTGGGTGCCATTTTAAAGTGCAGTAGAGTTTACGTTGTATGATGTGACAAAGTCACTTTGAATTCCATCCATTTTTACTGGCTGTAGTTGTTCCCTTTGCACATGTCTGGGGCAAAAAATAATTAGCTTTATACATGAGTGATGCTCACATGTTGCACATGTTAGAACACTGCCGAAGCAGCTCCAGTGTTTTCTGACATGCCTGATGTGCGAGGAGAGTATATTGTAACAACCCTTCCTTGGCAGTTATCTGCCTCAGATTTAGGGAGCACTTAGAAATGGAGAGCCTCAGCTGATTGTTTGAAGGCATAACTGGGTCCATAATATAGGGGGCAGAACGGAGCCCAATTATAGCATTGGAAAAAGAGGGAGTAAAGCCGCACACAGCTGCTCTCGTAGAAAACATGCACTGAGTTTTCAAACTATCTGTTTATTTAAAATAGACCCATTTATCTAAATCCAAGTACATATGGATCTAGCAAGAGTAAGGTCCAATTTTAAAAACAAAAGAGGAATGCAAATGAGAGAACACATACACAACATGTGGTCTTTCAGTCTGTTACCTCAACATCTCTTGTATGCAGGCATGAAAGTGAGTCCCGCTGGCCAGAAAATCTTTGGGGACAGGATCTCTTTACAAGTGTTGATGCAATAGGGTGTTTCAGGTTCCACTGATCATCTGTGTTGTGACGAAAACTGTTCTAAAGTGTCTCATTATGAACATTAAGGTTTTTCTCAGAGATTCCTGACTGCTTCCTCCCAACAGTATGGCAAGCACCAAATTATTATTAGTTCCCATTTGAGGAATGTAAAAATAAATAAGTAATATGATTATGATAAGCTGCCTTCTAGTTATGCCCTTCATGTGGTCCTTTGGGCAGGGTGTATTTAGAACTGAAACAATTCCTAGGGTACATAATGGTAGAGGAATGCTGCATACTTTCCCCATCTGGCTCAAAGGTGATTTGTTGAGGAAAGCATTACATAATAAATAACCCTTGCCATTACCAATTTTGTTCAGGACAAACATCCTGGAGCTATCCGGGAGCTGCCATGTACATGATAATAATTAAAAAAAAAACACCCCCAAATGCTGACAAACCTTTCCACCACAGATAAATCATATCATCATTTGGATGATATAACACAAAAGACTGACAGGATTAAACCCATTTTGTTTTATCAACCCTAGAAGAAAAGTTCAGAAGTCACTTGATTATAGCCATATATAAATATGTACAGTATACTGTGTGTGTGTGTGTGTGTGCACGCGTGTGCGTGCGCGCGCGCGTACACACACACACACACACACACACACACACACACATAAACAAACGGGTGGAAAAGTACTAGGTACTAAATGGTTCCATTCCCTCTAAAGAAAAGGTAAAGGCATTGTAAGAGCTCATGATTGCTTTCAAATTCCTCAGATGATAAAATGTGTGTTTTAACAGAGAGCATAACTATTGGTGTAAACTACCAATTCAATAATGAACATTTGAGCACTAGGACACTTCAAGTAAAATCCAGACTGTAAATCCAACATAAGTCAGATACCTAAGAGGGTTTTTTGCTTTCTGACATTGAATAAATAGTATATCAACCATCACCTATGGTGCTGGCATATTAAGTTAGCCAGGGATTTTGTTGTCTCCTCACCTACTATCAGTACAGAATCATTACCAACCAGGTAGTCTTAATAACTCAGGCAATGTTTAACCTTCTTGAGATGATAGTGGGTCCAAGAGGGTTACAAACAACAGTTGTGGTGATAGAGGGTAAGTGTATGTCTCAGCCTTGTCACTTCAGCATGCAACTAGATGCCCCCTGCACACACACAAACATGCAAAAAAAGGGGGGGAGTGAAAACTTCATCAGGAAAACACAGTGTTGCCTTCTACCTGCCATTTAAGACATATTCAATAGTCATAACATGCTGCAATTCATTCTGAGAAGAAAGGAAGGAGATGGGATTTTATTCTGATTCCATTGGCTGTATTTGTGTGGGAGTTGTGACTTCAGGTTTCTTTATCTGTACAGTGTACACCTTGCTCTGATATAACAAATTCAATGGTGTGAGATTGAAGGAGTGTTTTTGTGTCATTAGAAAATCTTCCGGAAGTGGCAAGAAAAACAAACTTCTGAATTTCTGTCACAGGATTGTTTGTGTAATAAAGTGATGGGACATCTCCTTTCATTCATAGGCAAACTATGGGCCTTTTCACATGACCCCTAAGATCCGCTGGCCACTTAAATTTGGACCAGAGATCTTGGGGATTCGTTGCTCTTCCTGCGTCCCCACCCCTCCGCACTTCCTTGCTCCTGTCTGCATGAGGGGAGGGAGAAAAAAAAGGGACAAAAGAATGCAGGCTCACCTCCGTTTGCTGGTCCAAGCCGCCCCGAGCCGCATTCCTTCTCTTAAAGGGGCGGGAGGCAAAAAACAACAACAAAGAAGCAAGGAGAGCCCGCACTCACCAGATTACATTCGGATTTGGTGATTTTCACCCTCCAAGAGCAGGTACATGAAAAGTGCGCTGGGACGCGCTTAGGTGGGCATGGTCGCACTTAATTTCCTGCAAACTCCGGAGCTGGTGGGGAAACAATTTTAAGCTCCGGAGCTGGGAGCCATTTGCGGCGGAGTTTAGGGGTCGTGTACAAAGGGCCTATTTTTCCCTCTTGTGTTCTCATCCATTTTTATGGTACTCAATGTTGCTTGACTGTTGGCTGAGCTTTCAACCTTCCATATTTAAAAATCAGCCTATCGCTTCCCATGAAATAGAGAAAATTAGCCATGGCACTGGAAATGTTGGCCCAGTGACCTATGATGGGAGGTGACAACTCAAAAGGCCCTCTCCTTTCTCATTACCCTGTGAAGCTCCCTCAGAGGAAGGACTGGGAGAAAGGTCTCTGATACTGATCTCATGGCACATCTGGTCCATGACAGGAAAAGTACAGAAGGACCCTGGTATCTGCTGGGGATTGGTTAAAGGCGTTCACTTGGATAATGAAAACCATAGATAAGAGAGAACACCTGCCCACCCACCCGCAAACTGCTGTTTCCTGACAGTAGCTTGCTTTATGACTGCTGTTTTGAGACATTAGCTTGCTTTATGGCCACTGTGACAGTAGCTTGCTCTACAGATGCTATGTGTGACAATAGCTTGCTTTACAGCAGTTGCTTGTGACAACCGCTTGCTTTACAGCTTGCTTTGTGGCTGCTGAATTGTTTAATTTTTTCCTCTGCCAACCGTGGATAACTGAATCAGTGGATAATGAATCAGTGGATATGGGGGTCCTACTGTATTCCATCGAACTCCTGAGTTCTGTAAGGCTTTAAAGGCTAAAAAATTATTTTGAATTGTGCCTGGAATTGTTAGCGTGGCCAGGCCAGAAGACATGTTCTATGGCAATCTTCTGTTCCCCAATATTACAACTGCCGCATTTTGTCATAGCTTCAAATTCTGAACCATCTTCAAGGAAAACCCCAGTTAGTGCATATCACATTGACGTCCCTTGATCTGAAGGTTATTTTCAGAACATGGACTACTGAAGCTGTGTTCTCCCTGTCCAAGTCAATAATATTCATAGCGATTAAGATGTCAAGAAGAACGGAAAGAGTCAGACTCTTCATTTTGCTTCTCTCCCAGCACAGATCATTGTAGTTAGGAACACTGGCAGTTTCTGTCTTGAAGCCAGAAATTATTCTTATCTGAGATCCAGACTATTGGTTTCCTCCAAGGGTGTCCAGAGCTAGCTTGCAACCATTTATGCAGTTATCATTAAAGCTTTTTTGAAAGAGAAGCAAGAATCTCTAGGAGGACCATAGCATGGAAGCCCAACAAGGCCGATATAAATCGGAGCCAAGAAGCAATGCAGCGTATCTCAGCTGAACATTAGGACAGGACAAACTTCATGAGTTGGGGCACTTCCATAATAGAGCCAGCACCAAGAGGGGCAACAGTCTTATATCCCTTGCTAGTAGCCTCCATCCAGAGGTTGGATTGCACCTTTTTTGGAATAATTTAGCTTCAGAGTCAATCTGGAGACTGGACGATTGACTTATAAGTCTTCATTCTCTAATTATATGATTCTAGAGTACCTTAAAAAGTGAGCAGCCTAGATGCCCTAAGCACATCTGATCTCACCTGATTTTGGAAGCTAAGCAGGGTCAGCCCTACTTAGTACTTGGATGGGAGACCACCAGGGAATACCAGGTGCTGTAGGCACCTGGAGTAAGAACTGGCAAACCACTCCAGTATTCCTGCCAAGAAAACTCCATGGACATGGGGTCACGAAGAGTCAGTCACAACTGTATGAGTGTAACGACACACACACACACCCTAAAAAGTAGTACTGTATGTGATAATAAATAGGAAAACAGTGTGGATCAATACTACACTAGATACAACAGAGCTGATGGTTCTTGTACTACTACTACTACTACTACTACTACTACTACTACTACTACTACTACTACTACTACTACTACTACTACTACTACTACTACTACAGATCAGAAAATTAGATACAGGTGTAGCAGACCATCTGCTTGTGTTCTGTGCTAAAGCTGGGGAGTTTGAGCTACGGGATTTTATGATTTTTAAAGAATAAAACATGCAAAACCAAAACACCCCAAATATCCCAAGATTTAAAATATCTTACATATTGAAAAAGCCAATCTTGTTTCTTTATTTGTTTGTACTGGATTAAAGTAGATATTTGTCATGGTTAATGATTAAGAAAAACTGATATATGTAGAGATGGATGAGATGTTGATGATAAATAACAAAAGGGAAACTAAGCTTGAAAATATGTCTTCTCAGAGATTGGAAATCAGTAATGAAACATGTGGGGCAGATTTGATGGTAAAATAAGTGTGACTGACCCATCCAGCATGGCACTTGACAAGCAATATATTTACTTTGTATTTTTAATGTAGAAAATAAATAAAAAATTAAAAAGAAAAAACAATATGCGCAGTCATCATCAGACCTGACCGTCTGATGATGTGCAGTCATCATCAGACCTGACCGTGGCCTAGGAGTAGAAGTTTACAGGAAACCCACCCACACAGATCAATACTTACTGTTTGACTCCCACCATCCATTACAACACAAACTAGGAGTCATCAGGACCCTAAGCCACAGAGCAGAGAGCATCCCCACCTCCTCAGAAGCCAAGAAGAAGGAAGACAGGCACCTGAAGACAGCACTTAAGGCCTGTGGATATCCAAGGTGGGCCTTCAACAAAGCAGTGGGCCATCCCAGAAGAACAAGGGATCAGTCTGAGACCCAGACCCGACGGAAGAACCTGGTCATTCCCTACATGGCCGGAGTGTCGGAGAAGCTTAAAAGGATTTTTGGCAAACACCACATCCCTGTTTATTTCAAACCCATGAACACACTAAGGCAGAGACTTGTCCACCCAAAGGATCCGATACCAAACCATAAAAGAAGCAATATAGTATATGCAGTCCAATGCAGTGAAGAGTGTTCAGACCTCTACATTGGAGAAACTAAACAGCCATTAAACAGAAGAATGGCCCAACATAGGAGAGGTAACAGCTCAGGACCAGAATCAGCAGTACACCTCCATTTGAAGGAAAAAGGCCACTCTTTCAAAGATGAGGATGTACATATATTAGACAAAGAAGAGAGGTGGTTTGAGAGAGGAGTAAGGGAAGCCATTCATGTTAGCATTGAAAATCCGTCCCTCAACAGAGGTGGTGGGCTCCGGCGTAGTCTATCTGCTACTTATCAGGCTGTACTTTCCAAAGTACCCAGGCAAATCAAGGAGCCTTCACCACCAGGTCACAGCTAACGACCCATTCTTGATGGGTTTCAGCACCTTAGGCCGTTGTTTACCTTAAGGCCTTGGACACTAATGTCTCCCTAACGAGCCTATTCAGGCTTTGTTCATCTTATGAGCCAATCAAGACCAGGGGACAAGAGGTCAAGCTGACTATAAGAAGGTCTCTTGCACTAGCTGTATTCAGACCGATGAAGCTGTTTGGATGAACAGCAAAACGTTTCTATCTCTCAAAAAAGAAGTCCAGTAGCCATGACTCAACTCCCAAAAAACAATCTTGGTTATCTTGAAAGAGAATGGATAGTCAAACCCACTTTTTTAAATTTGGAAAGAACCTTGGCTGCAGGTGCTGAAATGCTGGTCCTCAAAAAAAAGCCACTCAAAAGAGAAAACAACCACTTTCTTATAAGAATGAGCAAGAGTACTGCCTGCTGAATAGATACATTGTTACAGCTTTGTGCTACTGTTGAAGCACTGTAGAGCAATGAAAGACATATTCACACTTGTTAAAAACAGCCATGACAGTTGCTTTGCATTTGGGTAAGAACTGGTTGAAAAAAGGAGTGGGCTTCTGGAATTTTCTCTAGCTTTTGAATGGTAGTGAGCATAAGAGGGTATCCTGTGTAGTAGTTCATCTTGACTGCTGCCATTGGTATTGTCAGCTTTCAGGCTGCTCTCTCAGATGTAAAACTTGGCATCCTTTTTCCTGTGGGCAAAGCAAGCAAGAGATTGTGCAGCAATATCAAACCACTTCTTAGTATTTTGAATCATGAATACAGAAGCACAATGTCTCACATTTATAAACTGGAGGTGAATGTGATACATGTATGTTATTATACATACAGTATTTGATTATTTTGTGGTCCACATGTGACACAATAAAACATGATTGATCTACTATACATTATGGCAACTCTTAACACTAGCTATACGAACTAGCTTTGTAAAGAGGGACATATGGATTTATATTTCTAAATCTAAAGTGGTATAGCAGGGATACAAGACTACCATGTCATCTAGTAAAAATCAGAACAGAGATACACAAGATTGTTCATGGGTTGATAGGTTGATTGGTAATTCTTGTTTAGCTAGCATTAAGGGTAAAATCTTCACAAGGCAACATTTATAATGAAATTTATTTATTTATTTATTTATTTGTTTGTTTGTTTGTTTATTTATATACCACCCATCTTCCAAAAGGAAATAAACTATTGAAAATAAAGATAACATAAACACAATATAAATAAGACTAGCAACCCAAAATTAGGAAAATTAATTAAAAGTTAAGAAAAATGCAGCAAATATAATCGGGGTTGTATGTATCAAGATCAATGAATACTGAAACATTAAAACATTTCAAAAACACACAATTGTTAGGATTGTCACAAACTTTAGCATTTGTCTTCACTCTGGTAATTCGCCTTGTATCTTTACTTGGAACACAAAACAGAGGAAGAATTAAAACTGAGTGAATGCCATTCATTGACATATAATCCACAGTACCAGGAGACGGTTGGTAAATGTTATATTAAATACCATTATCCAACATAAAGATAAAGAGAGAACAGATATGTTATTGGAGGCCGTATCAGGCGTTTGGACAATTTCATTCCCAGCTCCTTGGAAAGGTGCACCACATTCTTGGCGTTTGCTTGTCCCTTGAAGGTCAGGACCCTGATAATGTTAAATGGAAAGTAAACAGAGTACCAAATTCTTTGTGACATGGGGCTGATAGGTAAAACCTTGGTTTTTGGCTTCGTTTTTAATTGCCCAATCCAGACCCCATAACATACATTTGATCTTTTTTTTCCTTGCTGTTTTTTGCTGACACAAACGCCTCTTCCAGATTCAACTCAATGACTTCCACAGAAGAAACCTCATGCGTACCTCAACCTTCATGCCACAATACCATCAATGGAGCCAATGGACATGTCTCAGTTGTTGGTACCAACTGGTACCAATATCCTTTCCACAAAGGATATTTGAAATGTGAAGTGCTCTTGGGAGCTAAATTGACTCAAATTGTGATAGGCAGAGATCCTGCATACATTATTCTTTTCTCCTTAGGATAGCTCAATGAATTAAAATGCAGCATCTGGAGATTAGATCCCTCAATGAGCCACCTGGGGAAGAAGGGACTTCCTGTGTAGCTTTGGGCAAGCTACACAGTCCCTGAGCACCCAGAGGAGGGAATGGTAAACAACTTCAGGTTATACGGTACCTAAAAGAAACATAGAAAGGGTCCCTAATATAAATCAGAATAGGTCAGGATATCATCATCATCATTAAATAGAGGAAAGGGCGACTTCTCCTGAAATATAACAAACAAAATCAAAACTAGACTATGAGTGATATCTTCATAGGCTGCTAGTAGAAAAATAAAAAAAAGGTTGCTGAGCTTTTTACTGCAATGAAATACAGTGGTACCTTGTATAAAGTAATTAATTCGTTCCAAATGAAATGATGTTAAGCAAATTTTCTTTTATACAAAATTCCCATAGGAATGCATTGAAAACAGAGTGATCCCATTTTTATGTTGTACGGATTTGCCCCATAGGCAATTATGTTAAGCAAATTTCCCCTATCTCCAGTAGAGATGGGCATGACTTGAAAAAAATTTTTTTCGAGTTGTCGTTAGTCAGGCCGGTTCCGTTTCGGCTCGTTTCCGTTTTTCGCGAAAATTTGCAAAAATTAGTCGGTTCGTTTTTTTGTTTTTTCGTTGTCGTTAGTACTGGTTTGGGGAGGGGGTAGCGGGCTCCTGGAGGGAGCTGCAGGAGTCAGCCAGAGCCACAAGTGACGGACTGGCAGACTCTTTGCACCCGCTGTGTCTCACGTACTTGCATGTAGTGCAATGCAAGTAGATCTGGCTTAGGGTTAAGACGGATTAGCGCAACGGCTAGGGTTAGGCTAGTTACGGGTGAGGTTAGGGTGAGTATTGGGGTGCACCTCTGGGTGCCTCTCTGACCCACTTAGAAGGACAGTGTACTGGCGTATGGGTTAGGCTTAGGGTTCGGATTTGGGCTACGATTAGTGGGCTGTTTATGCCCAATTGGCACATCCCAGAAGTCTCTGTGGTCAACCTGGCCAAGTGGCCATGCGATTGGTGGAAAATTTGCATGGTCTACTCCCATGGGTGAGCCCATCATTGCAAATGTGCAGGTGTAATAAAATAAAATATAATAAAATAAAATAAAATAAAATCAACGGAGACTTTTTTTTGCAAGAAAAACCCACTGCTGCTACTGTAAAAATTCAAGCATTTAAAATAGCTAATTTTCGCATGTTTCTGTGGTGCTTTGGTGGGGTTTTGGGCAACGATTTCAAAAAAAATATTGCGGTCGCCATTTTGGATCCCCCCCCCACCGCATGACAAATGGATGCGCCCTCCCAGCCTGGTACAGTCAGCAAAACCTGGCCATGCGATTGGTGGAATGGCTCCAAAACTTTGCATGGTCCACTCCCATGGGCGAGCCCATCATTGCGAATGCGCAGGTGTAAAAAAATAAAATAAAATAAAATAAAATCAACGGAGACTTTTTTTGCAAGAAAAACCCACTGCTGCTACTGTAAAAATTCAAGCATTTAAAATAGCTAATTTCCGCATGTTTCTGTGGTGCTTTGGTGGGGTTTTGGGCAACGATTTCAAAAAAAATATTGCGGTCGCCATTTTGGATCCCCCGCACTGCATGGCAAATGGATGCGCCCTCCCAGCCTGGTACCAGCAGCGCAGCAGTAGCAATAGCCAAGGAGAGGGGGGCAGGGAACCCCCCCCAAATAAAACACCCTTCTGGCCTGGTAGGTGCCCTCAGACAGTTTTCGCCTACTTTTAGGGCCGGGAATCGGGTTTTTTTTTTAACTTTTAAAAACTTTTTTTCTGTGCCGCTTGGCATTGCGCCATGCAAGTAACGAGCACGACAAATCAGACCAAATTGTTCATTCGTCGGTTCGAGCTCGAAGTCTGGTGGAGTAATTCCCGTTTCCGTTTCCGTAGAGTAACGGATACGAGTAACGGAAACGGAAACGGGAATACCGCTAAGTCGTGCCCATCTCTAATCTCCAGAATTTTTTATGTTGTACAAATTTTATGTTATACAAACCGTTTGTTCTACAAGGATCCACTATATAACAGGGACCAATGGAGCTGATGGTCTGAGCACCCAATTTATGCACAGCTGATATGGATGCAAATGTTAAGAAATGCCAATAAGCACCGTGGGACTTCCAAAGGAAGCGGAATCCTGTACAAGGGTTGTACCCCTGAAACTTCCCACAGCTCAGAACTGGGATGTACTTCTTTAATTCCTTGCATCCTTTTTATTTTGGAAAAGGTGATTGCCTGTCCCTACTATCTGATATAATGTAATAAGAAAAGGTACATTTCACACTAGGTTCAGATAATGAATAGGTCTGCGATGTGTGTCAGTATATGCCAGCGTGTTCTGGTGAGTTCTGGCATCACATGCGCACCCTTTTGGGTCATGGTTTTAATGATAATGGAAACTTGGAAAGTTCTTTAACCTTTCCTTTAAGGATATTTGAAAAATCTTATCAAAAAAAAGTTAGCATTTCTTATCAGGACTGGGAAATGATAAGAAAGGCTCACTGCTAAATGTATATAAGGAGCAGTTCCCGGTGGTTTTGCTGTGCAGTTGGGACCCACACTTCTTTCATTTTAATTAACGGATAAAGAATAAACCATGAAGTTGCTCCTGCTTCTAGGTTTGGTCGCCCTCTCCCAGTGCCTGGTAACCAAGTAAGTACAGTATGGGACTTTCAATGTGCTTCATATGCATATGCAAAAAAGTGTAGTCTTCTTCAGAACCATCCATACTTATTTTTACACTTTGTTCAACAGGTTATTCCAAGAAACTTTAAATCTGTAACGGTGGGGGATCAGAGACAGCAATATGTCTCCTATATGTATCTATGTACCAAATTGCTATAGTTCTTTAGATGGGAGCTACCTTCTTTTATATATGCCAGAACCTTCTGCAGAGGTTACTCTTGATCTGGATCAACAAAGGACTGTGACAGTGCCAATAACAAAAATCCTGAAGACAAATATGTTGTGCAGGCATTGCTAAGGTCAGAGGTCTTTTGTCTGACATCTGGCTGCCTTTCATCATTTTCCCTTTAATCCTTTCCTGTTTAGGGTCCCCCTACGGAAAACAAAATCTCTAAGGCAAAACCTTAAAGAACATGGGCTGCTGGACAAATTTCTGGAGAAACATCCTTACAACTTGGGCTCAAAGTACTTCCCCAAAGAAAACTTGGCAGTGGCTGCTGAACCCCTGGAAAATTATATGGATGTGAGTTTTTGTTTTCAACTTGGAATACTGTATATCCGTATATTCTGAAACCATGTACCAGCACAACCAGGGCTTATTGATGGGCCAGGTTTGCCTAGTTGCTCATCACTGCCCAAATTATTATTTATTCCACTTAAATAAGCAGTGTGGTAGCATCCACCCTAATAGATATTGGGTGTCCTGGGAACACCAGGCAACTGCTTTGAGGTATGAACGGGCAATGACCATTGTCACTGTTGTACTTTTATTCTCAGGAAGTAGGTGAGGTGATTCGGAGATTTATTTATATTTTGATCTTTTAACATTTGTTTGGTTATTTGATTTTCCTCCCTTCCTCCCTTCTGCACATCTTTGGCTAGCAAAATGTCTTTAATGAGACATTTCTGCCCAGGTGCCAGCATTCCGCTATCATAACTTACCCTTGGTCTCAGAAGCCAATGGCTTTATTAGGTACAAGAACAGTATGGGAGTACCAGTATTCTGTGTTTATCCTTTTCCATCAGACTTTCAAGTCTACTGTTTTGATAACTTTCGAAGCTAGGAAATGGTGCCAGATTGAAAACAGAAAGTGTTCTACTAGATTTTGGAAACAGACAGAAAAACAGCAGTACAGGTTGAACTTAATCCACAGGATGTTATTTATGGAATATAGTAAACCAGCAAGAGATTAGATAGCTTGCAATACCCTGCTCAACCCCCAAATGTAGAAGGCATGATTATTCATAGAATGAAAGAAATCCAGCTTGCTTTCTCCCTTAATAAGCTGATTTTTATCTGATCTGGCATTGTTTCAAAAACCTGGACAAGATGTTTGATGACTCATTGGATAAAGTATAATGCTTGTGTTAAAATGAAGACACCTAGCCTCATTTTTTTTGAGGGGGATGTACGGTAGTAGTTATGAGTCATATTATCATGCCCTGTTTTTTTATCCCACAGCTTGAGTACATTGGCAATATCTACATCGGTACTCCAGCTCAGGAATTCGTAGTCCTCTTTGACACAGGCTCCTCCAACTTGTGGGTCCCTTCTGTATACTGCTCCAGCTCAGCCTGCTGTAAGTTGAGCCCATAATTCTTTGCCCTTCGCAATAGAAAGTAACTGGGTTTTCCTTTATTCATGTATACAGCTGTCTCCTTCCCACTGTGTATAAGAGAGGGCATACCAATATAGCTGCCTGCCTGAAATAGCCATTGGGACATGGGGTGGTGGTGGAAACATAGGTGGTCCTATAAGAAAGCAAAATGACGTGATCACCTCAGACAGCTGATCCTGTGAGGCAGCTAGAAGGTGTTGGAGGTTACAAGCTTGGCCTGTTTGCCGGTATTTCAACTGCCAGTTTAATTTTCTTCTTTTTTTTTTTTAAGAATGAGGGACATTTTGGGTTTTGGCCTCAGGCAGCAAACATTCTTGAACTAGCTCTGGGTAGAGGAAAGGGAATCATGGGGAGGTGAAGGGATTCATAAAACTTACAGGTGTGGCCAATCCAGGGTTGCCAGCGCTTCATGGGGTCAAAAAAAGTAGGAGACATGTTAAAGACAGAAATAGTGACAATATAGTGGCTTTTTAACACATTAGGTGACCAAAAAGTGACTTTTCCCAAATGAGGTAATGCAGTTTTCACCACCATTTCAGAGCTCATTGGAGGATTAGAGCGATTGATATAAAACAGAGATAAAATAAAAAACATCAGTACACTTTAAAGCATAAAATATTTTCAAAGAAGATTAAACATTTTAAAATTTAATACTGGATTAACATATCACATCAAATAGTCCATCATCACGATCACATGACTAAATTAACTTATGCTGTTGGTCTGTGAAGATTCTCAGTCATCCAGGTGAGTTTATCTGGAAGTTGAGTCATGGCTACTGGACTTCTTTTTGAGAGATAGAAGCGTTTCGCTGTTCATCCAAACAGCTTCATCGGTCCGATGAAGCTGTTTGGATCGACAGCGAAACGTTTCTATCTCTCAAAAAGAAGTCCAGTAGCCATGACTCAACTTCCAGTTATGCTGTTGGGATCATCCGGGTTAACGGACTTGTCCTCACCACCATTTTCATTTGTCTTGGGAACACCTTGGGGGCTCCTTGAGCTCTGAAATAGTGACAATAGTGCCAATATTTCTGGAAAAGTGACAAAGTGAGTGGATTTTTAAAAAGTGAATAAAAGTGACAAAAGTGACTCACTGGTAACCCTGGGGCAATCTTAAGTGTGAGGAATAAGTTCTAGGTGCCTGACTCTACCTCTCAATTGCTGGTTAGAGAGAAGTTCTTCTGAGTACTGGCCAAGAGTTTTGCTTTTCAATGGCAACCAAATTCTTTGCAAATGAGAATAGGGAATAGAGTTTTTCTAGCAGGGAGCCTGGTGCTGAAGTGGCACCCACTCCACCATCTCTGTTGATGATGTAAAGCCCAACCACAGGTTCACAGACTGACCAATTTGCATTGCAGCAAACCACAACCGCTTCAACCCTCAGGCGTCATCCACTTACCAGGGTACTGACCAGAGTGTCTCCATCACATATGGCACCGGGAGCATGACTGGAATCCTAGGCTATGACACTGTCCAGGTAAACGATTGGGCATTGCACAAGTATCTTGCACACCAGCGTCCTTTATTTTCTGGCAGCATTCCTGATTGCTCAGGTATGAACCTATACAGAATTGCTGCCCACTTCTAATGATATGATATGATATGGTACCTGTTATCATCTGAGTTGATTCTGCGGTATGATAAACGACATGGCTGTCAACATGTTTTGGGATGGATTAACACAAGGGGATCCACTCAGAGACCTGGGAGATATTGGACTGCAAGGGAGATAAGGGTAGTGTGCCTTTCAAATCTTGTTTATGGCAAAGCCATCACTATCAGTTTGTGGCCTGCCTGACGTGTGACCCACTACCAAGCTGAAGCCAGCTGTGCCCTCCAGCTTATCAGGTGCTTAATAAGCCTTTTGCAGTTGCATTTCCAATCTAGAAGCAAAACCAAAAAGAGGATTTCTGATCAATCATGTCCAGGTTTGGCAAAGTAACCATGTTTTGTGTGTGTGTGCCCGCATGCACGTACGCACGCACACATACACACACAGAGTGTTTGTTTGGCTTCCATAGTGTCTGATTAGTAGCGCAAAGCACTATTGTGAGAAGTTAACCATCAGTAAAGTCAAACATAAAAGTAACAACAAGTCAAACATTAATAACAATAACAGAATACAAATAATCATTCAGCTCTAGCATCACAAGACATGGCCAGCAGAGGACAACAACACGTGATTGGATGGGCAGGGCAGATGGCAAGGTCATCTGAAGTGGCCATCAAAATCCTCTGTAAAGACCAGTGTTTTGAGCAATCTTTTAAAGGGAGGGAGGGAGGGGACAAGGCACAGGTTGAGAAGGAGCCATTTCCAAAGCGCTGGGACCACAATCAGAAGGCCCGAATTCTAGTAAATGTTCTTCTGGACTAGCTTGTAACCCAGAGAGGCATGGTCTGAGAGGATCTGAAAGCATGTGGTCTTATTTAGTTTATTTGAACTATGATGACTGATTCTTCCTATCAGTAAGGCATACTTTGAACTACCAATCCTTCCAGGTTTGGTACATAAAAATGAAGTGTACATCATTTGAACTAGGAAGCAGATACATGCAGTCTCCTTTTTTGGTACACACATCCCTGTGCTGCCCCCGCCCCCGACACACACATAACAGGGAATCGCATGCATTTCCTTCATTGCTGAAACTACCAACTGTTTTTCTTATGCAAGTTTACATGTATCACCAGCCTGAAAACAAATAACTTTTTCTTTGCTAGTCTGTAGCATTAACGAGGTGTGATGTAAACAGCCACTACCAGTACCACCACAGCCCTTTACCAGTAAGGAACTTGAATGGTTTTATTTTCAAGTTTTATTCCATGTCCAACAGTTCCTCTCCCTCCATGCAGGTCGGAAGTATCGTGGTCACCAACCAGATCTTTGGTCTGAGCGAGACAGAGCCAGGCTCTTTCCTTTATTACTCCCCCTTTGATGGCATCCTGGGTCTGGCTTTCCCCAGCATCTCCTCTTCTGGTGCTACTCCTGTCTTTGACAACATGATGAGTGAGGGTTTGGTGTCCCAGGATCTTTTCTCTGTCTACCTAAGCTCGTAAGTCTAGTTTGTCCGTATATGTTTCCTGGGAGCAGATGTTGTTTCTGTTCCCTATTGGTGGATGTGTGAGGTCACTCATATCTAGGAACGAAGCAGAAAGAGAACTGGAATTGTTTCTATGGGCTGAGATATGGCCCAGAGGCCAGAGAGAGTGACAAGCTATATGGTACAAATCCATCATTAGAAATTTTTAAAACATCCCCTTTGCAGTCAAGAGACACGATTGAGGCATTCTTTCATGTCTAAGAAATCTGGTGTGTGATGAAAGCAAAGTGTTCTGCTTATATACCGCCCCGTAGTGCTTCAAGCACTCTCTGGGTGGTTCACAATTTAATTATGCAGGCTATACATTAGTCTGATGACAAGTCCCAAAACAAAGTAACGTTCTAATTGTGGGGTGTAGGAAAGGCTCCTGATGATGGGCTATTGGTGACACATAGGTGGGCCCTTAGCTGCTGCCATTACCACCCATTTAAAGGACAAACTACATGTTAACTCTCTCTTAAAACACTGAGATGCTGACTCTATCCACACCCACACCCATAGGATCCACATGAAGCATGTTTGGCCAAGAACTGGACAAGACTGTAGATTGGACTTTACAATGCACTCATTGCATTCAAGTTCTGTACAACCCAAGTCCCTCTACTTACATGATTTAAGGGGCCTCTCTTGCAATGGTCCAAAAGATAGGGTGTTGTGTTGGATTTTTGTTTGTTTGTTTTTAAGGGGACTTAATTTATTTATTTATTTATTTTTCAAATTTATATACCGCTCCTACTTCCCGGGCGGGAACTCAGGGCGGTTCACATAAAAAGTTAAATGAAACAAGCCTAGCCATCTGAATGGCTTAGACATCACCACAATCTCTCTGGTTTTCTTCTAATTAATCTCCCAAGAGAGAATGTAAGATGCTCCATAAAGTCTGGTGTACAAATTTGAGAAAGTCTCCCTTAACTAGGGGGTGAAACCCGTTTCACATTAGAATGACAATGCTCTCCAGCACAATCAACCTGGTCCAGCATTTCATCTCCCTACCATTGCCCAGTGACTCTGTCAATGTTTCCACTGCTCTCTATTTTAAGGTCCTGCATAAAAAGTCCTAAAAGTGACCCCACCCCATCCCGTGCCAAACTGGACCGCAAAATTAGAGAAAACCAAATGATATGGGGCTAGGGAAAACAAAAGCCAAACATGGTACAAGACAGCTTCTTATCTTCTCCTTCCACAGTGATGACCAGAGTGGAAGCTTTGTAATGTTTGGCGGCGTTGACACCTCTTATTATACTGGGAGCCTCAACTGGGTGCCTCTCTCTTCCGAGAGCTACTGGGAGATCACGTTGGACAGGTAAGCAAGTTGGCATACTTTCAAGACCTGACCCCTCTGATTCCCTTTGCTGCCACTCCGAATAAGGTGCAGGATGGGGTGGGATGGGTTGCGGGATGCATACACATTTCACAGAAAGACTTGGGGTGGGAGGGGGGAGCTAGGAATTTCCGACTGAGAAGAAAAAGGGCCAGAGGTGACATTTATATCATAGCTCTTCAAAAAAAAAAAAAACCACGTAAGGAGGATGTTATCTTATAAAATCAATGGACCACTGGGAACCTTTCCATTGTGGCCGCTTTCTTTCATCACGCTGAGCTGGCCCTCCTTTCCTTTCAGCATCACCATGAATGGCCAATCCGTTGCATGCTCCGGTGGCTGCCAAGCTATTATCGACACTGGCACTTCCCTGCTGGCCGGTCCCCCCAATGGCATTGCTAACATCCAGTATTACATTGGTGCCAGCCAGTCCTCCAATGGTGAGGTAAGAAATGAGATGGCAGAGACTTCCAGAGAGAGCTTTACGAGTGGAAGGAAATGTGGTTTTATCCCAGTTCTGACTCTTGGCCGGTGATGACGGCAATTGACTTGATAGGATACACGCCAGGTTGTGGACGAAGGAAACAGAGCATTTGGTTCTGCATTCTTTCATCCTGTTATCTTTCTTGACTGCACAAAGATCTCCCATTAGTGACTAGGAAGGGGATGGAATGTGATATAAAGATTTAAAAATTTGAAGTTTATTTATTTATTTATTTATTTTATTTTATTTTATTTTATTTTATTTTATTTTTACAACTTATATGCCGCCCACTACCCAAAGGTCTCTGGGCAGCTTACAATAAGTTGTCTGAAATCTAATAGGTCTTGCTTGAGAAGTGGGCAATATAGGAAAATAAGGGCACAGTCATTACTTGTTCTATTTTGGATGGGGTCTAGAAATCATTTCCAATGATATAACTTCCATTAGAAAAGCTTCACTTTTTCACTAGGAAGAAATGTCAGCATGAGCTAGCCAACTCGGTTATGTAATGACCATGCAAAAAAGCTGTGCACCAGATATATATGACAACAGCTGCAGGGCAGAATCTCCCAATGTCACCACTTGTAGCTTAGATGCTAGTCCATTTGTTTAATACAGTTCCTTCTTTCTGAAGGCCAGCTTCCTTTCTCAGTAGGTCAAATAGGTATTCTTAACAAGAAAGTGAAGGGAAGAACCCTTGAAAGGAACATCTGTTCCCACACTTCCTTCTGCCTTTATGGCATCTCTTGTTAGAGTACGTCTGTGAAGATTCTCAGTCATCCAGGTGCGTTTAACTGGGAGTTGAGTCATGGCTACTGGACTTCTTTTTTGAGAGATAGAAACGTTTTGCTGTTCATCCATTCAGACCGATGAAGCTGTTTGGATGAACAGCGAAACGTTTCTATCTCTCAAAAAAGAAGTCCAGTAGCCATGACTCAACTCCCCAGTTCTTGTTAGAGTAGTTAAAATGCATCAAATGACTCCTGATAGCAAAGATGCAGTCTTCTCTTATTTTCCTGAAAGCTTGGAGTTTGAAATAGTTCCCTGTTTTAGACTTCAACTTACCCAGTTGCCAGAGAGCACCAGTCCAATGATCCTGGGCACTCGGTTTTTATCTCATCTCCTAACTAGGCTTATCTGCACAACTTGCAGTGTGTTGCATTTTCAGGACCTTAAGCAGGAAGTAGACATTATCTGAGATAGATAGATAGATAGATAGATAGATAGATAGATAGATAGATAGATAGATAGATAGATAGATAGATAGATAGATAGATAGATAGATAGATAGATAGATAGATAGAGCCTTCTCTTCAGTTATTCTGTTGGGGGATAATTCCTACTCCATAACATGCAGCCAAATCCTTTTCTTAGCTCTTATGCTTGAGAATATGGTGCCATCGGCTGAATTCTTGTTTTCTGCCCATTCTGCTCCCCACCAGTATTACGTCAGCTGCAGCGAAATGAACAGCCTCCCGGACATTGTTTTCACCATGAATGGTATTGAATTCCCCGTGCCTGCCAGTGCCTACCTTCTTCAGGTAAGATTTGTTTGTGATCCATCTCTCCTGAAATGATATTTGAAAATCTTTGTGGAAGATGGAGCTCTTAGGAAAAGAAAACAATAAAATTCACAAAGGGGGTGAACTATAAGGAGTGAACTAGGGCACAGTTGGTAGTCTTGTAGCTTAATGGCAGGCCTTTCCTCATATCAAATGGTGTTGGGCAGGGATGTTCAACTTTGAACAAGCTGAGGTCTACGTTTTCCAGACCAAAATGCCTGAGGGCTACTACACTAAAACCTCTACTTATGAATTTTATCCGTTCTGAGCACATGCTCATAAGTAAAAAAAATTGTAAGTAGAGCAGCGGTTTCTCATATGAATGCATTGAGAACCAATTAATCCGTTCTGGAGGGAACAGATTTCAATGTGCCATGGCCCTTAAACTGCCCTGTATATGCTGAGACAGTGGGCTGGCAGAACCAGAACTTTGCTGGGACAGTGGTAGTCCTTGGGATGGGGGAGGGAGGGGTGGAGAACTTATCCCCTCACTTTTTTATTGATGGCCGGTGGGCTACTTTTGAACCCTTCACGGGCTACCGGTAGCCCACGGTCTACCTATTGTGCAGGCCTGGTGTTGGGCATCTACTTTAACATTTCATAATCCCTCAAGAGTCAAGACTCCTGTGGTATGCCAAGAAATAAAAGCTTGAATGCTTTTGAAAACCAAGAGTTCCAACAAGTTAGGAACAGGACTCAAACGTTGACTGCAACCACTGTGTTGCAGCAGACTCTTATGTAATGAGTATCTGCTCACAAATGTGATTTTGATTTTAAGCAACTAGGGGAATACTACAAACCTAATGTATATTGCCAGAAGGGAAAGTTGTGTGTGTTTGTGCGTAAATTAGTATGAGACAGAATGTCTTCATACTACATATACTGTATTCGTAAGATCATTTTAATGAAAAGAATGGTGTGATGGGGCGATGATTGGTGCCTAGTATGCATCTATCTCATTTTATTTCAGAAGGTTTCATACATGCTCTGGTTTGATTTGCCAATGGCACACCAGCATTTTTTCCAAGCCCTCCTATATCCATAATGCTAATGACTCATACACGGCCTCCACCCTTCATTCTGTATCTGTACTGTTAATTCTTGTTTCAGAGCAATGGTTATTGTGAAAGTGGCTTTGAGAGCATTAGCATCCCCACTGCCAATGGTGAGCTCTGGATTCTTGGAGATGTCTTCATCCGTCTGTACTACGTTGTCTTTGACAGAGCAAACAACCAGGTTGGCCTGGCCTCTGTCGCATGAATGTAACAACGTCCACTGGCACAATGATTCCTTGAGAAAAAGCTTCACTCCCTTCCCCAAGAGCTGGAATGTTAATAGAGTAGAATAAAAAGAATGTAAAAGCAAAGATATTGTTTTTCATTTTTCACAGACGGAATATATAGCATCCTGATGGGACGTGATGAAAGGGAAAGGGAAGCATTTTCTCCTATTATGTTTTAATCTGTCCTAGTTTCTCTGAATCATTTTTCTTCTCGGAACTTTCTCATTCACTTGAGATCAGGTGACACTAAAACAACATCCATTCACAAATTCCATGAGGTGTTTTTTTTTTAACTAGACCCAATGAAATCATTGGATTTAAAAGTTCATAATCTTAACTGGCTCTCACTGTTGGTATGGGCATTTTATGAGACTGTTTATTTTTCTTAGAGACCCAGTCCTGTAAGTTTCTGAGAAATATTGTTCCAGTGAACATCTGAGAGTTTTCTTCTACAGCAGCCATATCCAAACTTTGGCCCTCCAGATGTTTTGGACTGCAACTCCCACAGTCCTTTGTCATTGGCAATCTAAGCTTAGAATTCTGGGAGTTGTGGTCCAAAACATCAGGAGAACCGAAGTTTAGAAATGCCTGTTCTACAGCATCAACTGAATATCATTTTAAATGTGAGATAACACATCCCAAAATTTGGAATTTCCTGAGAGATAGGCATTCAGTTTCAACCTGCACAATATATTGGCCAAAATCATGTTGCCTGGTATAGTAAATCACACTAGAGAAGTCCCATTGAATCAATTGAAATTTAGTGATGCAACCTATTGATAAGTTCCTTTGATTTAATTCTACTATGCTAAGGCATGGCACAGTTGTAATAGGCCCATTTAAATCAATATACTCTTCTGAAGAGTTGACTCACCGAGTCCCCATTGAGTCAATGGGCCTGCCATAGTGTGATTTAATTATGGCCACTATTAATTGCAGCAATTGTTGTAATTATTCACTTTCATGCTTTCAAGACTATTTTGGGAGACCTTTCATGCTTTCAATACTATTTTGGGAGAACTTCACATTAAATTTATTTGTATAAGCTTTGGTTTCTAAAAACAAATCAAAAATATTATTTTTCAAAAAGAAATGTTCAATGCATTGGATTATCCAAGTACTACAGCAGAATAAACACATACACATAAAATACGGGAGCTCATGTTGGCACACTTCAGCAAAGCATAGTACTCTAAGGGGAAATTCATACATATGTTATCCACTTACCGGGTCAAGTATATATCTGAAAACGCCATGATATATCCAACACTATAGAAAGCTACCATGTAATGCTTCAGCACTTCATCTCAAAATCTGATAAGAACATAACAGCCCTGCTGGAACAGGCCACAGCCCATCCAGTCCAGCATTCTGTCTCACACAGTGGCTCACCATTTGCTCCAGGGTATTCCCAAGCAGATGTCTTCACCTGCTTACGATTCCCTGCAAAGAGCATTGAGAGATATTCCACCTATCTCTCCAACCTGGAGGTTCTCCTTAGGCATCCATAATGATAGCCATTGATACCCTTGTTCTCCATGAACTTGTCCAATCCTTTCTTAAAGCGGTCAAGGCTGACAGCTGTCACCACTTATTCTGGCAGGGAGTTCCATAGACTGTGACAGGGAGTTCCAGAGTATTCTAGATGCTTCAAAGGATTAATATAGAAATATTTCAAAATCAAAATGGCATAAAACCATTATGGAGTTGTAAACATGCCCTGTCAGGTAGTGTGGTTGTGGAACCCATTTTTATATACTTATACTTATGTGCCATCAAGTCAATTCTGACTTACAGTGAACCTAGGCATAGATTATTCAGAAGTGGCTTCTTGTTCCCTTCCTTACCCTTGATTACATAAAATGGCTCTTCTTCTGGGAGTTGAAGTGGGGATTTGAACTCTGGCTCTCGAACCAGATACCTAACATGCTGAAGGGTGGTTGTGCAACACATTTTGCAGGGCATGAAGAGAAAGTGTTTCAGATCCTTACCATTAGCCACCAACAGAGGTGGGCGCTTTGTGCTTCATACATAATCCTACGAAGCAGGTTGTGCCATGGAGACCCACCCTCTGGTCCAGCTGGTCCAATCACCAAACTGTGAGCAGCTCCAGGGTCCTTATTCACAGCAGGTGTACCCATCTGCACAAAGGCCAACCAGCAAATGAATGATAAAGCATCCAAATTATGTTGTTAACGTGTGTGATTTCCTGACTGCACAGACATTTGCCTACTGGACCTGAAGCATGCATGAAGGCTACTGAATTCAGGATCAAACTATGCTCATGATTCAGCAGCACATGATGTACGTGCAACTAGCCTTGCCTAGATAGGCAACTCCCATGAGAACTCTCTCTGAGTTCCTCTGAACATTCTTGAGGAAGAGGAGAGTACACGGAAACCAGTACAGACCATGATTTTGCATACCACTGGCTTAAAATAAAAGATGAAATAATTTCAGATGGCTGAGTCTCACAAAGAGTCCTCCCTTGACTGCCTCACTATAAGGAGCCCTCTGAGTCCACACAAAAGAGGAAGCAACCTCACTAATGAGCAAAAGGTTTGCGCGAAACTGATCTTCTTGTTATTATCAGCAGAGTCTCAAAGGGACTCACCATGAGTGAGATAATTGCTTTTCAGTAATAAAGAGAAGGCCTGCTCACAAGTAGTTATATGTATTAAAGCAAACGTGTTGTTGTGCTTATATACCACCCCATAGGGCTTAAAGCACTCTCTGGGTGGTTTACAATTTATTTATGCAGGCTACACATCCCCCTCCCCCTCCCCCAGCGAGCTGAGTATTCATTTTACTAACCTCTGAATGATGGAAGACTGAGTGAACATTGAAGCAGCTACCTGGGATTGAACCCCAGGTCATGAGCACAGTTTTAGCTGCGTTTAACCACTGTGCCACAAGGCTCCAAACCAGAAGAGTAGGAAATGCATAACAAAAAGATTAATAGCAAGTTTCTGCAAATTATCTCTATATTGATGGCTACAACTCACCAACGGAAGGCACAGCCTCTGGCTGCCTAATGGCTAGTGGAAGAACCAGCACACAAGGAAATCTGTATGAATCTGGCCTGTGGAGATTGGAAATCGTGGATCGAGTGATCCCAAGATGCTATGTGAATGTGACCAAGAGGCAGTTGCACACTGTACATATCCATCAGCTCGAAACCAAATCAAGAGCCATGATTCCCATTAGGGAATTGTAGGAAGCTTGATTTTATATCAAGGCCAGAAATGCCAAACTAAGTCAACTGGATTTTAATTTTGTGGGGTTGCTGATGAAATTTCTAGTGTTTGGAAGGAGTTGGTAACATGCCAATCAGTCTGGTTCAAAGGCATACAGTGCGGTTGATGTATCTTGAGTAGATCTTTCTCTGAGGCAGTTAAGAAAAATATTTCTTTCCTTCAGGTTCAAGAGTGGGCTGCAAGCACCACCAACTTAAAGGAAAATCAGGGATTATTTTTAAGAAAACAACAGTTCTAGGGGTGTCGGCTAGCTGGCATGCCTTGTCAAAGCAGGGATAGGGCAGTTGTAAATGAAATTCGGGTAGAACCCTCTTAGATTCCAAATGAAGATTGACTTACAATCTAGAAAAGCACATAGGTTGTCTGTAAATATCACAAATGGTGCATTTATGGTATTCATCTAGGTCCGACATACAAGAAACCTGAATTTCAAAACTCCATAATGTCAACAGATTTCGTACCAACAAGTGGAAATGCTCTAGCAATAGAGTCCATTTCAAATACACCGAGGAATCTACATCATATACTGTATATATTTTAATGTAGCTGAGTTGGAAGTACATACTTGATTTCAAAGGAAACTGGCCAACAAAGTGATCCGTCTTGAAAATTTTAGTACACATCTGGCAGCACCAAAAAGATATCTTTGTTACACCTGTTGTTAGGAGATTTAACTCTGTTTCCCTTTGGGCACCAGGGAATACTTCGCTTGTGGGCAGCAAACCTGAACCACAAGAAGCAGCGGAAGTGGAAAGATTTAGCAATCGTCTTTCATCCTACCACCTACCTTCTTCTGCACCTGCATCCCAGAAGGACTCTGCTGGAGTCATCGGCTGAGACATACAGAAAACATTCTGTTTTATTGTGGAGCCAAGGAGATGGGGTCTCCTCAACATTAGCTAGGGCTCCAGTAATGCCCTCGCTTAGAAAAACATCTGTGAAGATTCTCAGCCATCCAGGTGTGTTTATCTGGGAGTTGAGTCATGGCTACTGGACTTCTTTTTTGAGAGATAGAAACGTTTCGCTGTTCATCCAAACAGCTTCATCGGTCTGAATACAGCTAGTGCAAGTAGTCCTTCTTATAGTCAGCTTGACCTCTTGTCCCCTGGTCTGATTGGCTCATAAGATGAACAATAGCCTGAATAGGCTCATTAGGGAGACATTAGTGTCATGGCCTTAAGGTAAACATTGGCCTAAGGTGCTGAAACCCATCAAGAATGGGTCGTTAGCTGTGACCTTGGTGGTGAAGGCTCTTTGATTTGCCTGGGTACTTTGGAAAGTACAGCCTGATAAGTAGCAGATAGACTATGCCGGAGCCCACCACCTCTGTTGAGGGAGGGATTTTCAATGCTAACATGAATGGCTTCCCTTACTCCTCTCTCAAACCACCTCTCTGCTGCACTGTCCAGTGCTCAACCACCACCATCCAACCTCACCAGCCAAGAGAGAAGTGCTGTGACATCCCTCAGCAGGGATGAGAGCATCACAATTCTGCCTGCGGACAAAGGAAGGTGCACTGTCGTCCTCAATACTGTGGACTACCACGAGAAGGTTATCACACTTTTAGATGATCAACACACATATGAAAAACTAAGAAGAGACCCCACCAGCAATTACAGGAAGAAAGTAATAGAATGCTTAAAACTCTTGGAGCAGGAAAACGCAATTGACAGGGTGACCTACCACCAGTTATATCCCGGAGAGACAGTCCCCTGCTTTTATGGACTTCCCAAGATCCACAAGCAAGGAATTCCCCTCAGACCTATTGTCAGCAGTAG
This sequence comes from Phrynocephalus guinanensis, assembly GCA_037367245.1. Taxonomy (NCBI): domain Eukaryota; kingdom Metazoa; phylum Chordata; class Lepidosauria; order Squamata; family Agamidae; genus Phrynocephalus; species Phrynocephalus guinanensis. Next base: position 87,205,290 of record CM074732.1, read on the forward strand.
AAATTCAGTGACTTACAACATCGCAAAATACCTGGCAACTATCCTAGCCCCACTGGTTGGACACACGGACCACCACGTACACAACTCAGAAGAGTTTGTTTCTAAAGTCAGGAAGCTCAAACTGGATACAGAGGAAACCATGGTATCCTTTGATGTTACATCACTCTTTACCAGCATACCCACCACTGATGCGCTAATAATGGTAAAGAGAATATTAAGAGAAGACAGCACCCTCACCTCCAGAAGCCGCCTCAACCCAGACCAGATAGGCCAGCTCCTGGACCTGTGTCTGAACACCACATATTTCATGTACAGAGGGGACTTCTACAGACAGAAGCATGGTTGTGCCATGGGTTCCCCAGTGTCACCAATTGTAGCAAACCTATACATGGAAGAAGTGGAGAAGAAGGCACTCAACACCTTCCCAGGGACAACACCATCCCACTGGTTCAGGTATGTAGATGATACCTGGGTTAAAATAAAGACGCAGGAAGTACAGGCCTTTACAGACCACATCAACGCAGTGGATCCTAATATTAAGTTCACTAGGGAAGACACCCAAGACAACAGGCTGGCTTTCCTGGATTGTGCAGTCATCATCAGACCTGACCGTGGCCTGGGAGTAGAAGTTTACAGGAAACCCACCCACACAGATCAATACTTACAGTTTGACTCCCACCATCCATTACAACACAAACTAGGAGTCATCAGGACCCTAAGCCACAGAGCAGAGAGCATCCCCACCTCCACAGAAGCCAAGAAGAAGGAAGACGGGCACCTGAAGACAGCACTTAAGGCCTGTGGATATCCAAAGTGGGCCTTCAACAAAGCAGTGGGCCATCCCAGAAGAACAAGGGATCAGTCTGAGACCCAGACCCGACGGAAGAACCTGGTCATTCCTTACATGGCGGGAGTGTCGGAGAAGCTTAAAAGGATTTTTTGGCAAACACCACATCCCTGTTTATTTCAAACCCAGGAACACACTAAGGCAGAGACTTGTCCACCCAAAGGATCCGATACCAAACCATAAAAGGAGCAATATAGTATATGCAGTCCAATGCAGTGAAGAGTGTTCAGACCTCTACATCGGAGAAACTAAACAGCCATTAAACAGAAGAATGGCCCAACATAGGAGGGGTAACAGCTCAGGACCAGAATCAGCAGTACACCTCCATTTGAAGGACAAAGGCCACTCTTTCAAAGATGAGGATGTACACATATTAGACAAAGAAGAGAGGTGGTTTGAGAGAGGAGTAAGGGAAGCCATTCATGTTAGCATTGAAAATCCCTCCCTCAACAGAGGTGGTGGGCTCCGGCATAGTCTATCTGCTACTTATCAGGCTGTACTTTCCAAAGTACCCAGGCAAATCAAAGAGCCTTCACCACCAAGGTCACAGCTAACGACCCATTCTTGATGGGTTTCAGCACCTTAGGCCATTGTTTACCTTAAGGCCATGGACACTAATGTCTCCCTAACGAGCCTATTCAGGCTATTGTTCATCTTATGAGCCAATCAGACCAGGGGACAAGAGGTCAAGCTGACTATAAGAAGGACTACTTGCACTAGCTGTATTCAGACCGATGAAGCTGTTTGGATGAACAGCGAAATGTTTCTATCTCTCAAAAAAGAAGTCCAGTAGCCATGACTCAACTCCCAGATCTCTTAGAAAACCTTCCCTCCAAAGAGACAGAAAGTGGATACCAACAGGGAGAAGTTGGGGCAGGGCCAGCTCATGGTACTAGTGGCAACCTTACTTGCAGAGGGTTCTCCCTCACCTATGAGGTCAAAGTGGTTACTTTCCTGCTCAAAATAAGGCTAGCTTTCCCCTCATTAAGGATCAGAGCCATTGAGATTATTCTCACCACTAGGAGGCAAACTTGAACTGTTCTCCACCATTTGCTGGAGCAGGGAGAGTGAACCCATTATGCCAGATGGGCTCCCAAGATGTCCTTTTAAAGGCACAGAGGCCATATTAGGGCTGACTGAAGGGGAAAGCGGCTTCTCTGGGGGTGGCAAAGGAAGATGGTGGGTATCTGGGGAGTGAAAGAGGGAAGCGATAGAATTTCTCAATTTACCCACAATGAGGGGAGCAGAAGGATGAACGGCAGTTGAGGCCAGCGGATCTCCCGTTGTCCTTGTGATGAGGGAAGGAATACTGGGATGACTGGGAGAGGAGCCACTTGCCCTGATAGCAGGAGACCCCATGCTTTCTGGCCTGTTTAGAAGCAACAGAACAGGCCCTGGTTTGATCTGAGGAGTCACAGATTGCCCTAACCAAGAAGGAGGAGGTTTGACACTCCATGGTCTGTTGAGACGCAGGCTGTCATGTTCTCCTGCTCTGGTGTGGTGATGAGGCTCCATATGCTCCGATGCACTTCGGCTCATGGGCGGAGTCTTCAAGGCACTTGCATTATGGGCTGCAAGGTCAGCTTCCGGACCAGGTGTGGCTGCCGCGGGGCTGGGGCTGCAGTGGCTGCAGTTCCTGTTAGACATCAAGGCCATGGAATGGAAGGCCTGCAAGGCCATCTTTGATTCTCCACCTTCCAACCAGGGGTAGGTTATGCTGTTCTCTAGTGATGTCAGGTCGTCTGGTGCAAAATAAGAGGACACAAGGTTGAGCACAGATTATTCTGAAATGTTCCAATAAACCCACAGTTTACAGACTGTGCTAGTGCGCTACAGACTGTATAAATTCTGCCTTGGTCCTTTTAAGGAGAAACGTGGGGTAAAACGTATTTTAAATAAATAAATAAATAAATAAATACATTGGTTTACTCCATAATTTGTTCTGGAAACATGCTTGTAAACCAAAACCATATCAAAGCAAGTTTCCCCATAAATAAGGGAAACTCAGATGATTCATTCTGGAGCCCCATGGACCTCATACTGTACACACAAAATGCCCAAACTCACAAAAGACTTTGACTAGAAGTCCATGCCCACACCATGGTTTAGGTACCTGGCTGCAGAATCTGCTCTACTTGGGACTAACAACTGGCTTTTACTCTGCATTTTTAATATGACAATAATAAAGTGCAATTTGTAGCCCTATACGCAATTGACTAGCTCACCCATGACTACAAAGAGTCTGAAAAATAAGAAAGGATATTGAAAACAAATAAAAATACAGTCACCCCCCGCTGATCACGGGGGTTAGGGACCCACCCCACCAGCAATGCATGAAAATCCGCGATATGCGGAAGTGGGTGGGGTGGGGCCTGGGGGCCGGGGGGGGGTGATCGCGCGCCTGTCCAAGGCTTCTCAGAGGAGCACGGGGGGCGGCGCGGAGTGACCCGATCGCCCCCTGCCGCCCCACCGCACGGCTCCGAGGACACAATGTGGCTTACAATAATGATTGCAAGCCGTCCCTCATTCTAACCCTGCACCCAGCTGCCAGATATGAGGTAACCATCTCATTTTGCACTCCTCTCTGTCCCTGCTGTTGTTAAATGCCAGGTCTGCCTCTAATAAAGTTCACCTAATCTATGATCTGATTCAGGACCATAAGGCAGACCTGGCTTGTATCACTGAAACCTGGGTGGGCGCAGAGGGCGGTCCAACACTAGCTCTGATGTGTCCACCCAGGTATTCCATCCAACACCAGGGTAGAATAGATGGGCAGGGTGGTAGCCACTGTATACAAAAACACCATCGAGGCTGTCAGGCTCTCGGCATCGGTGGTTCCAGGTCTTGAGGTCCTCCACATGGTGATTGGGGGCAGGGAAGGAACTGGGATAGTGCTGGTGTACCGCGCTCCCCGTGACCCAGCACTTTCCCTTCCGGGGCTGGCCACCTTTGTCTCTGGGGCGCTGCTGTGGTTTCCCAGGCTTTTAGTTCTGGAATTCTTTACTTTAATAACATGCCTATATGGTGATGTGTATGGGGAAAGAGACACAACACTTGGATGGTCCTTCCTTATTCTGTAGGATGTCACAATGTAACGTACGGTAGTCTTACCTTTAATTTCATTATCTTGGCAGTTGGGGCAGCAATGTGCAGGGGGAGCAGGGGGCTCAGCACAGTTACTTGGACAGAGCCTCTTCTCACAGCTCACCTCCCCAAGCTGAGAAAATATAGAAAATATAGAAAGATACAGGAGAAATGTTGCTCACCCAGAGAAATCTTGAAAGGGTAACCAGAAATTTTGCCAATTATATGGGGTGTCAATTCCTTGAAAGGGTGAAACCATCCAATTTTGCCAAGTTCCCCTTATCTATGGGTAACAAGAAATTGTGCCTCTTCTGCCTTTAGTTTTGATCTCATTATCTAAAAAGAAGATGGCAGACTGATCAAGCTTCGTTTATCCATGCCCGGAGGACGAGTACTAACCCGGGCCACAGTGGCGGCCCCCCCTTGATATCCATGCTTAGAAGTAACAAGAATCTTTTCCGTGGCCTTTATTCCTACTGAGTTTTTTTTTTTTGTGTCTTTTTCCCGCCAAACCTGTTTTTACTTATCACTGCTTATGACCGAGGTGCCATAAGGTTTTAATTTTGTTTTGTTTACTGTTACTATTATTTGTCTTGTCTCCTTTATTGTAATTTGTATGGCTATTGCTGCCTGTAAGCCGCTTAGAATACTCAATGTAGATAAGTGGGGTATAAATGCAATAAATAAATAAATAAATAATAAATAAATGAAAGAGGGTAGGTAGCAACATGTAGAAGACAACTGATGTTTGCTACAGCTTCACTCAGCAGGAAATCTCGGACCTGTAGCAGGCTATTATATGGGCAGCTTGGTTGCCATACTATGAGGTGAAATTTTCATTTTAGATGTTGCAGCTCTATTTTTCAGATACTCATTCATTATTTTTTAAGTTGTTGGTAAGTCATAGATCAGTTAGTCTCCCAAAAGATTACAACAGTTTGACATCAAAAACCTGTATCTAACCTTAGAAGAGATCATTGAGAAATGTGGAGTAAGGTGTGGGGATGCAGATTCCTCTCTCTCTCTCTCTCTCTCTCTCTCTCTCTCTCTCTGTGTGTGTGTGTGTGTGTGTGTGTGTGTGTTTTCCTGTGCCTTTCTGTGGAGGAGGAAGGGGGAGTGACCATCATTCTGAATATCATTGACTGATCACCCCTGTTTTTCGGAGCTTCACAGCTCACCTGGCAGGTGCAATTAATGCAGGGTTCGCCTTCTGGTACAAAGTTGTGTCCATTCACCACTTTTCTTCCTTTGTAATTACAGTCTGAAGAACAAAGCCAGTGCAAGATTTAATTTAATAATAGCAGTCATGATACTAAGTCTTACTGAAGCCATATGACTAGAGATGGTCATGAAATGAAGAACAAAACACTGTTTTGTCATTCCGTTATGTAACAAATTACTTCATTATGTAACAAAACGGTAGGATGCATTTTGTCACGCAATGAAACAAAATGCCATTTTTCCTATAGAAACAAAACAATTCGTCCTAGAGCAGTGGTGGAGAACCTTGGGCACTCCAGATGTTCTGGACCACAACTCCCACGGTCCTTTGTCATTGGCAATACAGGCTTGGAATTCTGGGACTTGTGGTCCAAAACATCTGGAATGTCCAAGGTTTACCACCACTGTCCTAGAGGAATCAACGGCAGGGGAGCTCAAGCTCTTTCCTGTAAGCCCCCAAAATTTGGAAAGGTTTGGGGGTCATGGGGATGAGTTATTAAGCTCCAAAGGGGGAAGAGCTTCAGGAAGCTCCCCAGCGGTTTTGGTGCTGATACATGGCTGGGATCCATATTTTCAAGTACATAAACATAACGAAACATTATGTACTCACAAATACAGATCACAGCCATGTTTCAGCATAGAAATGGCAGGGTGGCTTCCTCAAGCGATTCTAGGTAAGCCCCCCAAATTTGGAGAGGTTTTGGGCTCAAGGGACTGAGTTATTAAGCTCCAAAGGGGGTGCCCTTAAGAAAAAAATCTTTCTAATTGATTGAATTGGGATTCGGAAGCCACAGCAGCACTAATCACTTGCCCACAGGGGGACTAGTGCAGCTTCCCAATTCAATTAGAATGTTTTTTTCCTAGGGACACCCCCTTTGGAGCTTAATAACTCAGCCCCCTGACCACCAAACCTTTCCAGCATGGCGGCAGCAAAGAGGGAATAAAGTTTTTCCTTTTCTTCTTGCCACCGCCGCTGCCAGCCACCCTCCTTTGCCACCACCGCACGCCGGCCTCCCTTCTCACTGCCGCTTGCCGGCCACCCTCATCGAGTGGTGGCAGCAAAGGGGAAAAAAGGACGAAATAAAAACTTTACCAACGCCGTCTGGTCACACCCCAGTGCCCACTGGTCACCAAACGTGCATAACCGAATCCATGGTTAGTGAATCAGCAGGTGTGGGGGTCGCACTGTATTATGCAGAACAATTTTGGGCACTATTCAGCAGTCATATTCCTTCCTTAATTCTTTACTTAGAATTAGGAAACATGGTTAGAAGTAAAAATCCAGTCTTATTTATTTATTTATTTATTTATTTATTTATTTATTTATTTATTTATTTAAAGGCTTATATCCCGCCCATCTTCCCTGGTGGGAACTCTGGGCGGCTAACAATGTTAAAAACACAAAAATAAGTAAAGGAACCTCCGAGCAAGAAGCAACGGAGGGCAAGATGGCGGCAGTAGATAGGGACGGGGAAAGAAAAAAAAAAGAAAAAAAGAAAAAAATCTAACTGATAAGGTCACCATAAGCCTCTTTAAAGAGGAAGGTCTTCAAGGCCCTCTTAAAGGCAGGCAGGGACTCCAGCAGGCGCAGCTCAGAGGGGAGATGGTTCCAGAGAGAAGGCCCCACCACAGAGAAGGCACGGTTTTGCGTGAGCGTTTTCCGTGCCTCTCTGGGTGTGGCCACTCTCAGTGAGCGTGCCTGCGACGATCTCGTGGGTCTGGAGCCGGATGCTCTCTGTGAGATACGCTCCGCCAGGTACTCTGGTCCCAAGCCGTGGAGGGCTTTGAAAATCAAAACCAGGACCTTGAACCTGATCTGGAAGACAACGGGAAGCCAATGCAGGCGGACCAGGACTGGGGTGATGTGCTCGTATCTACGGGCACCCACCACCAAGCCTGGCCGCCGCATTTTGCACCCGCTGTAACCTCCGGACCAGGGTCAAGGGCAACCCCACATAGAGGGCATTGCAATAGTTGATCCTAGAGACCACCAGGGCCTGCACAACTGTCCTCAGGGAGGACTCGTCAAGGTACTGGCGGATCTGGGCGATCCTGCGGAGTTGGAAAAAAAGCGGCCCTGGAGACGGCCGTCACCTGGGCTTCCAGGGAGAGGGCCGAGTCCAGGACCACGCCCAGATTCCTGGCCCTGTCTGTAGGCTGGAGGGAGATACCCCCCAGACTAGGGAGGGGGCCATTTTACCGAGACGAGGGCGCCCCGAAGAACAGAACCTCCGTCTTCTCCGGATTAAGCTTGAGCCTGTTATCTCTGGTCCATTCCAGAACGGCCTCCAGGCACAGATCGAGGGAGCGAACCGCCTCCTCTGCAGATGTAGAAAAGGAGATATAGAGCTGCGTGTCATCAGCGTACTGATGACAGCGAACTCCATATCTCCTGATGACCTCCCCCAGCGGCCTCATATAAACATTGAACAGCACGGGGGAGATTGCCGACCCCTGGGGCACCCCACAAGGGAGAGTCCAAGGAGACGACAAGACATCCCCCAGCTGTACCTGCTGAGTCCGGCCGCCAAGGAAGGAACGGAGCCAGGCCAAGGCCTGACCACCAATTCCCGCCTCCGTGAGCCGGGCCAGAAGGTTACCGTGGTCGACGGTATCAAAGGCTGCTGAGAGATCAAGGAGGACGAGCAGGGAGGAGCTCCCCCTGTCGGCCTCCCTGAGGAGGTCATCCTGCAGAGCGACCAGGGCGGTCTCGGTCCCGCGAAGAGGCCTGAATCCAGACTGGAAGGGGTCAAGGATATGATTTACCTCCAGGTATGACTGAAGTCGGACAGCGGCCACCCCCTCGACAACCATGCCCAGGAAGGGAACAATGGCGATCGGACGAAAGTTGGAAAAGTCATCCGTCGCCAGGCCGGGTTTCTTAAGAGTGGGTTTCACCACGGTCTCCTTCAAGCGGGAAGGGAAACAACCCTCTCGAAAGGAGGCCGTGGCAATAGCAGAAACCCACTCAGGCATGTTCCCTTCGGCAGATTTAATAAGCCAAGCTGGGCAAGGGTCAAAGGGAGTGGCCGCCGGCCGGCAACGAGCCATAGCTCTGGAGGCCTCCGCCGAAGAAACTGGCCCAAACTCATCCAGGAGGGGAGAACGGAGGGATGAGGCACCGGGGATCCCAAAGGGTGGACTAGAGCAACTGGGGGGCAAGTCGGAACGGATGGCCTCAATTTTAGATCTAAAATGGGCTGCAAATTGCTCACTAGTGAAATCACTAGGAGGAGGCCGCAGCTGACTGGGATTGGAGAGGTCCCGAACCACCCGGAATAACTCCGCCTGGCGGTTCGAGGCCTTGCCAATTCTCAGGGAGGCAAATGATCTTCTAGCATCCCTGATCGCACAAAGATAGCGGCCAGTCAGCTGTTTAAGGGCAGCCCTGTTTACTTCCGTCCGGTTTGCCCTCCATATGACCTCCAGTCTCCTACGTTATTCCTTCATCGACCGCAACTCCTCCGTGAACCACGGGGAGGAGCGGCCTCGACATCGTAGGAGGCGCTTAGGGGCGATCCGGTCTACCGCCCCGGCGGAACCCATGTACCACCTTTCCACCAGGGCATCGACCGGATCGTCTGCCAGACCGCCAGAGAGCTCCCCGAAGGCCTCCATGAACCTGGAGGGGTCCAGGAGCCTACGGGGGCGGGCCCCGATGTAGGATGGGCGCTCCCCGCGGGACGGGGGGGGCGATCGACAGGGAAAATTTTAGCAGGTAGTGGTCCGACCATGACACGGGCAGGGGCAAAATGCCCCCAACCCCCAGACACGAATCTGGCGACATGGAGGAAAAAGACCAGGTCCAGGGTGTGGCCAGCTCTATGGGTGGGTAATAGAACATGTTGAGAACATTTTCCCATGTATAAGACTATATTTTTGTCTAAAATTGTTAGACTCAAAACTGAGGGTTGTCTTATACATGGAGGTAACCCGAGGAGAGAACTGTGCAGTTGCAAAACTGCCCATAACTTGTCTCTGCACACAGTCATCTTATACATTGGGGTATCTTATAGCTAGAAAAACACAGTAGAAGAAACCAGGTGGGCTACAGCAGCACACCCATGCCCCGCCAAGATGTGGCCATGCTATAGTGCATAATTAAATAATAATAATTACATGCTGTCAAGTTGATTTCCTCTTATAGCCCTCATTTTTTATAAATCCATTTGTAATTGGCATTTGGGAAAGGCCAAAGAATATGAAGCTTACCATGACAAATTGGACAGCACTCTCCTTCAGGGTGGAAAGGATATGTACAAAAGACAATACAGTCTACAGGTGAACAGGCCACCGAGCCCAACTACACGAAACCAAGAGAAAAAGAAAGAGAAGATGGAAGCATCATATTAATGCCACAGTGCATTAATTGGTTGATTCGTTGGTATGTTGTGTTTAGATCTGCCGGGTGCCTGTATTCTTGGTATTTTTTGTATTTTTAAAATTCTATATAATGTTTACACTTATATTCTCTTTGTGTTTTATTTTGTTTTGTTGGCTGTGTTGTTGTTCACCGCCTTGAGTTGCCTTTGTGCAAGCTGACGGTATATAAATCATAAATAAACTAAAACAAAACTAAACAATGGTATAGACAGCCTTGTCCATATTTTAATCCTGGCTCCGGCTTTACAAAAGGCACACTGCCATTTTATGTGTGTGTCACTATTACAACCTGGAGCAACATGGAGAAGCATCAGTGCTGGGGCTTCTCTTTTGAAGGAGAGAGCTCCACTAGCACCCGATTGATGAACAGAAAGAAATGCTGCTGAGGGGTTGACCTCTGGACCACATATTATTTGCTTCGCTTATGCTGTGCATTAGGTAATCCCCAGGAAAATCAACAGTCCTGAGTGGAAGAACATGAACAGAAACTTCTATGGCCCCGAGAAAGGAATTCTCTAATGTCTGTGAAGATTCTCAGTCAACCAGGTAAGGTTATCTGGAGCTGAGTCATGGCAACTGGATTTCTTTTTTTGTGAGATCAAAACATTTCACTGCTCATCCAAGCAGCTTCATCTGTCTGAGGAAAGTTAGTGGTGAGGCCTCCAATTTATACTTCACCTTGATTTCACATCACCCTGGTCTGAATAGGCTCATAAGTTGGACAATGGCCTAAATAAGCTTGTTAGGTGGACAATGGCCTGTAGATGTACAATAGGGTTGGAGTGCAAGCCTTCACAGCAAGTATGGGTTGTTAGCTGTGGTCTTGGTTGTGGAGGTGTGAAATGCTTCTGTTTTGTCTGGGGATTGTTGAAATGGCCGCTTGATAAGTGGCAGACAGATTGTGCCTGAGTCCCCCATCTCTGTTGAGAGAGGGGTTTTCAATACACACATGAATGGCTTCCCTGACCCCTCTCTCAAACCACCTCTCTTCTCTGTCTAATATGGGTACATCCTCATCTTTGAATGAGTGTCCTTTGGCCTTCAACTGAAGGTACACCGCTTATTCTGGTCCTGAGCAGTTGCCCCTCCTGTGTTGGGCCCTCCTCCTGTTTACTGGCTGTTTAGTTTCTCCAATGTAGAGATTTGTACACTCCTCACTGCCTTGGACGGTATATATTATGCTTGTTGTCAGCATCTCCACATAGCAAAGTTGCAGTTATCTTATTGACCTCTCATTTGTTATTAAGCACTTCTATGCAGCAACACAAAATGTATAGGACTAAATACTGAGGAACATGCCTTTCCTTTCCTAGGAAGGGGACCATACAGGCCCGTGCATGGTGCTGTTTGTGTCTTGCTCTGTAGGATATCTTCTTAGGATATCAGCTGAGACCAGAGAAGCAGAGTACTTACCAAACAGATGCAACTTAAGCAGGGGTCCAAAACGGAGGGGAATGTCTCATTGTTGTAGTAGATTTTTCCTGCATAGGTGCAGCCTACAGTTAAGAATGGGCATAAAGTATTTATTGGGTCACTTGAACTCCTTATTTCTGCAAAGCATTCATTCAACATGTTTGACAGCTTCCTAAGTAGCATGATGATAGGCATGACCAAGCCATGATCTTTAGTTCTCCATAGGTAGAATAGTTATTCCTTTACAGCCTGCCTATAATGGATCACAAACAAAAAGCAGGAACTAAATTCAATATATTGGAGTTATTTATAGGCACTTAGACCAGAAACAGTAATGAGACTAACTCAAATCCCCCCCATAAGCTTTTGGGTGATTAAGCATACTTCTTTAGAGTGCTCCAGAACCACCCCTGGACCATTACTGTAAATCAGGCATGTCCAAACTTTGGCCCTCCAGATATTTTGTACAACTCCCTCAGTCCTTTGCCATTGGACTCGCACAGTCCTTTGCCAATTCTAAGCTTAGAATTCTGGGAGTTGTAGTCCAAAACATCAGGAGGGACGAAGTTTGGATATGCCTGCTGTAAATGGTTATCCAACATGGCCACCTGTTACCTTGCTTTTTACAGGCACTCGGAATCTCATACTCCACACCCTTGCCTTCACTAAAAGAGCACACACTGAGCACAGTTGATTGTTAGAGAAGTACCTCTGTAAATTCTGACCCAGGGTGGCTTTCCGACAAGGGTTTGTTGTGAAATTCACGGGTGTGTTGCAGAGCATTCATACAAATCATCCTTTTGTAGCCTTTCTGTGCTTCCTAGTGCCTTTTCAGTCATTTTTCTTCCCTCAGAGACTCCTGATTATTTCTCTATCTGCCTCTGTGTTTGTGAAGGATGGGAGAGATATACACTGTTCACAATCATAGACACTCTTAGCACCTAAACATAACACATTTTTTTTTTACAAAGACATGGTTCTGTTGTGGACAATGGATCCCAGTGATGTGTGGAGCAGCTAAAACTCTTAACAGTTTAGCAAGCATCATGTACAGCTGTGGTTGGGGAATACCATTTTTATCACCTGATATTTTATTTTATTTTAAAAATCAGATATTAAAAATGGTACGCAATGAATAGTGAAAGCATATTGAAGTGTGAGAGGTTCTGTTGCTCCATAGCTCAGCCTTTCAGAAGAGATCACAGAGCAACTGATATGAAGGTATGTGCTAAGGCCTTTCTCTCCATCCTGCCACCTTCACAAGTCTGTCTCATAAGAACACATGAAAGGGCCTTCTCTGTTGCTGCTCCCAGATTTTGGAACTCCCTCCTGATGGAGGCCAGGACTGTCCCGGTCTCTGCTGTCTTTCCGGAAGCAGGCAAAGACCTTCCTCTTCAGGCAAGCTTTCCCTGAATGAGGGACTTCCTACAATGGTATGTGACTTTATATGGATTACCATTTACCATACATGATTGCATTCACCCCTCATAATGGATTTTTCTTTTCTTCTTGTGTGTTCTTTGTAGCTCTAATGCTACCTTTTAGTGTTCTAAGATGCCTCTTCAAATTCCCTGTTCTTAACTTGAATATGTTTTAAATGTTCTGGGCTGTATATTGTCCCTCATTATTGTAAGCCACCTTAGGGGAAACGTAGAGTAGAAATATTCAAAATAAATAATAAAGGAAACCTAGTGGGAAGGAAACCTACACAGACTAAACATACTGTGGCTGAATCCAGTACTGTCACTGCTACAGCAGGCCCCCTTTGAATCACTCTGGATTTGGTGAGTCAACTTCTCTGTAAGCTGCACACATTCAATGGGCCTGCTGTAGGGCGCTTTTACACAACCCCTAAGATCCGCTGGCCACTTAAATTCGGACCAGAGATCTTGGGGGTTTGTTGCTCTTCCTGTGTACCCACCCCTCCGCATGCCATTGCTCCCGTCTACGTGAGGGAAGGGAGGGAAAAAGGGAGAGAAAAAATGCAGGCTCGGGTCGCAGCCCCGGAAGCAAGCATTCCAGTCTCTTAAGGTCTCTTAAAGGGGCGGGGGGCAAAAAACCCCAAACACAAGGCGAGGAGAGCCCGGCACTCACTGCTTTACATCCACATCAGAAATTTTTCACCTTAGGAGACCAGGTACTTGGAAAATGCGCTGGGATGCGCTTAGGTGGGCGTGGTCACACTTAATTTTCTTTAAAGTCCGGAGCTGGTGGGAAAACAATTTTAAGCTCCGCATCTGGGAGCCCTTTGCCTCGGATTTTAAGGGTCATGTAAAAGTGCCCGTAGTTGCAACTTACTGGGGGATTTTAGTCAATATCTGTAGAAGCCATATAACATTCCTACAGTGGTTCCCAACCTTGGGTAACCTGGGTGTTCCTGGATGGAAATTCCTAGAAGTCTACCACCAGCTCTGCTGGCTGTGATTTCTGGGAGATGCATTCCAAATATACCCGGGTTACCCAAGGTTAGAAACCACGGCACTGTCATGTAGCATAGATCTCAGCAATTGGGCCCCGGTCACACGACCGTTTTGGTGCTGTGTTTGCTGCGAATGACTGCGCAGCAAAAGATCGTACCTCCACTCCAAGGTGCAGCATTTTGGCACCCTAGTTGACCACGCCCCCTGAAGCACACTTTAACCGCATCATCCTATACCACCAGTAGGGTAGGGGTTCAATCAAATTACTCCCCTTAATGATGCGTAGTTTTTACCGCAGCAATTGCAGTGCGACTGGTGAAAATTCGCACCATTTCAGTTTTCCCCTTTTTCTGCCTGTTTCTGCTGTCTTACTTTAATAATCAATTGTGCAACTGAATTGCTGGTACACCGGCATGCCTCCATCACTTTTGCAGCAGTCCGCCCGCAGCATGGCGGAGAAAAGTAGATCAATAAGCAGGGAAAAGATGCGCATTTAGCAAGACGGGACGCACAGAAAGAAGTATAATACACCCCTGCCGTCGGGGCATTAACTGCGCACCAAACGTCCCCACAATTTTAGTATGCATCAAATTCTGATGCCCAGTTAATAGCCGTGTGATCGAGGCCAATGTCTCTAACAACATTTAATTTTCCGTTCAGTACAGTGTAATCACATTCTATATAAGAACCACAGATCATGCGCGTGGAAGTACCCCAGTGCTACATGTGCTGCAATGTCTCTTCTCTGGCAGCAAGGGGAGAGAACAAACTCATTTCTATCGTGCATTAGCAAAGGGAGGCTGTCTGTGAGAACCCCTAGACCTTGGGTCCCCAAATATTCTTGGACTACAGTCCCCACAAATCCTGCCCAGCACAGCTAGTGGTGAGGGCTTCTAGGGGTTTTTTAGTCCAAGAACATCTGAGGACGCAACATTGGGAACTACTGCTCTAGAGAGGTCGCCGTGTGAGTTTTCTGCTATGAAGTCATGAGCGGGTCTTGTGGCACCTTAAATGCCAATGGCTTCACTACAGCATAAAATCTAATTATCAGGTGCAGGAAGTTTCATTTTCAGTTTATAGCCCGGAAGGGAGAAGAACAAGTACATGAGCACACAGGGACAGCAGAGAGAGAGAGAGAGAGAGAGAGAGAGAGAGAGAGAGAGAGAGAGAGAGAGAGAGAGAGAGAGAGAGAGAGAGAGAGACTGACTCCAATATAAGGGGAAATAGCAAGTTAACACTAATAATAGGAGTTGGCTGCAGAGTCTGACATTGGAGAAAGGAAGATATTTGGTTCCCTAAAGAAGGAAACAACTTTCCTGAGAAGGCCAAACTTACCTGCTGAGCAATCTGGGCAGCATTGTCCTGGAATCTGGATTGGGTGAGGGCACGTTTCCAAACAGTCTGTCCGCTTACAGCTCACTGAGCCATCTGCCTGCAATAGAAAAGAACTTCACAGGAACCCACAGCACAGACCACTGGACTGTTGCCAGCATCGATACTCTTGACAAAGCAGGCTTACACATGTCATAGGGATTTCTCTCCTACGCAGCAGCCATTATCTACCCATCAGTCAGCTTCCATTCAATGGGTCCAGCGCTGTTTGTTTGGCTATCCTTCACCCATCAGGCCTCTTTCAAAGACCATGGTGCATATGTGTGCGTGTGTTGTGTCGTTACAGTCGTGACCGACTCTTTGTGACCCCATGCCCATGGAGTTTTCTTGGCAGGAATCCTGGAGTGGTTTGCCATTTCCTACTCCAGGCGCCTACAGCACCTGGTATTCCCTGGTGGTCTCCCATCCAAGTACTAACCAGGGCCGACCCTGCTTAGCTTCCGAAATCAGGTGAGATCGGATGTGCTTAGGGCATAATTTATACAGTTTGGCTTAGCTCAAGACCTGTTTAACCTTAGAATTCAAATTCCAAAGTCTCCAAGGTCCCCTGAGCACTTACCAACCAGCCCCAGCCCAAAGCTGACCAACCTCTATGGCATTACGGTAGCCTAATTGCTCATGTCATAAATCTGTCAAACACAACTAATAAGAGAGGTATAATTGGTTAGGACTCCCCAGGGATACCCCGGGGCTCATATACAGGCAAACACAGACTGAAGCTAGAACCCTGCTGCTTGCCTTTATCTATCAGAATAATCCATCTCAGTCCAGGCTAGGATGGGGAGGACATAGGGATAACACAGATTGGCCAACAGGAGATTGGAAGGTTAAAACTGAGTGAAGTAGAGCAGGTTATCATTCACCTGGCAGATGCATAACTCACAGGGATCACCCGGTGACCAGATTTGTCCAACTGGAAATTCAACTCCATTGTCATCCACAAAGCAACCTGGCAGGGAGAAGAGGGACCAGTATTTGAAAGAGGTGGAAACAGTGTGAGGGACCTCAGCAAAGCGGGGGGGGGGTTCCATATGAGAACGAGGGACAGAGAATGTAGTGCACCAAGTGGCCCACGTACAGGGTCCATGACATACCCCACCAGTGGGCCTGTGTCTTTTGCAGATCTGTCTGATAACCCACTGGACTGCACATAACCTCATGATACTGTGACATCTGCAGACAGGTTACCTGTTGTAGGTGCCATCTTTCGGCAGGTGAAGCAGCACTGCCCCGGGGCCAACACCCAGTCATCCTGCGGACACTCCAGAGAGGGACAGGGAGTGAAGGAGCACTCAACTTCCCCTTGCTGGTGGAGGATTCAGAAGCACATGTTACATACAGCAATGGCACAGATTTGAGGTTGAAACAGTTCTCTTTTTCTGGATTGTGTAAAAAAAGGAGTTGAGTTCAGTTAATAATAAACGCCTTCCTTCTAGTAGAGGAGTCCAGCAAATCCTCTGAGAAAAGGGTCATGAAGGGCCTAAGCCAGTGGTGGTGAACCTTCGGCACTCCAGATGTCTTGGACCACAACTTCCATAGTCTTTTGTCATTGGCAATACAGGCTCAGAATTCTGGGAGTTGTGGTCCAAAACATCTGGAGTGCTGAAGGTTCGCCACCACTGGCCTAGGCAGACACATACCCTGCAAACACAGGTGGTGCAGTCATCACTATCCAGGCTGAATTCCGCTCCTTCTGCATAGGTCTGCCCACGGAAATGGCACTCCACTACAGAAGAAGAGAAGAGATGAGTAAAGAAGGAGTCCCCTGTAGCCAATGGCTTCCTGCCTATGGAATGATCTCCTCATAAAATTCTGCTTGGTGTCCAATATAACAGCCTTCAGACGTCAGGCAACTCCCATCAATTTATACAGAGCTGGCCTGCATAACGTGTCGAACGTGGGCGACCAGTCGCCTGTGGTGCCGTTGGAGGTTGCCCGCTGAGTCCCTGCTGGCGTGCTGCCTGTAAGGGCATGTTGGGAGGGGAATTCCCCCCCTGCTTGCACACCGGTGAGGCACGCAGGAGCCTGGGCTGGCGCTGGGCTGCCTGGCTGGGCTGTGGGCGCTGGTGCTGCCGTGCTGCGGTCTGGGCCCTTTCGGGCTTTCCCAGGACAGGTGCCTCCTCCCGGCTGCCCTTGGCCTCTCCAGCAGTGGCCTCGGGGAGCTGTCCGCCAAGCTGGCAGGGGTGGCTGGCGGCGGGGGTGACCACCATTGGGAGGGGGGGAAGCGGCAGCAGAGGAGGTGGACCACCACTGTCGCCACGCAGCTCTGTCTGCCCTGTCTGAGCTGTGCCTCCTCGGCATCCGCCAGCACCAGGAACCTTGGGAGACAGGCGCACTCCGCTGCCTCTGCCGCCAGCGCGGGGGACCTTGGAGGGTGGGTGGGTTGGTGGGGGGCTGAGGCTCCACTGCCGCTGATGCCACCACCAAGGAGCTGGGGGGGGGGGCAGAGCAGCAGCGAGAAGTACTCACGCGCTCTGCTGCCTCTGCCGCCAGCTCAGGGGACCTTGGAGGATGGACAGGCGGCCGGCTGAGGCTCTACTGCTGCCGCTGCCAATGCCAAGGAGCTGGGGGGGGCAGAGCAGCGGCAAAGAGTGCAGGTGCACAGGCTGTTCAAACAAAGTTGGACAGCCCTGATATAGAGAGACAGCCTTTTAAAGTGATAAATGTTTATGATTCTGTCCCGATCATCTGTAAGATTCCCCAAGATTCTCCACCCCAACCTGCCCCCGAAACCATAAACCAGAGGTATCTATCTGGGTACCTCCTGTTCAATTTTAAAAGAAAAAAATTCTTTTTCTTTTAAAAATTTGGCCCTTTTGAATGTGGCCCTCAAGCCTTCAGAGCTTGCCTGGCTTGTCTCTCCAGGCCATTTTGGGGCAGTGAGCATTAAACAGGTTTCAAGGTTGTGACAGGCCTACCTGGTTCTGGCTGGCAGGTACAACATTCAGTCTGAGCAGAGCTGGGGCATGGACTGGGTGTACATTCTGGAGTAATACAAGATACGTTCCCTGCCTAGAAATAAGAACCAACAAAGATTACAGGGAGGAGATGGGCCTTATCTGTAATCTTCATTTTCAAGCAGATCCCAAAGATACCAAAGAATCATGAGTGAGCACTATTTTCACAAAACCAGGGGGGAAAGTCTTACTGTCACAGCTACCAATCTAGATTGTGTCAAGGTGGACTAAGCCAGCTTGCTAAAAACAGTGATGGCGAACTTTTAGAGACCGAGTGCCCAAACTATGATTCAAAACCGACTAATTTTTTGCAAAGTGTTCATACAGCAATGTAACTTGAATCCAGGTGGCTGTGAAGGGGTGATGTCAGGTGCCCACAGAAAGGGCTCCGAGTGCCACCTTTGGCACCTGTGCCATAGGTTTGCCAACAATGGCTAAAATTGACACTTTTCTCTCCATAGTTAAGGTATATAGAACCAAAATCAAGCCATGCTATTTTGGAACCAGAGTCACTTCAAATCCTACAGATGCTTCTCTCCAACAATAAAAAAACACAATAATAACAGACAAAATAATTAAAATGTACAGTATTAGTTTTTTAATGACAACTAAAGCATGGTGTCCGGAAAGGCTACATAAGGATGGCCTTGCTTCTCTCTCTGCCGTAGCTTGCGGTGAGGCATTATTAACTGCAACCCATCTACAAAATCAGGCCTTGCAAAAAGCTCCAAATGGTACAGTAGAAATATGAGCTCCCCCAGAACTTGGCGCATTAGATTTGTGTTTTCTTATGCCACTCATTATTTCTCAGCAAGCCACTTATTTCCTTTCATCTCATTTCACTTAAAATATTTATATCTTTCCTTTCTTTTTAAAAGGAACCCAAAGCAGCTCTTGCTGTTACAATCTTTCTGAGAGCACAAGTATGCTTTTTGTGCTGTACATAATTAACTGTTGGGTGCTACTCAATTTACACTCAAATAGATTCATGACTTTGCATGAAGAAGAATAGAGACTTCCTCAAGTTTGCCAAATAATCTTCCTACCTGTTCTAATCTGCCAGAAGGAACTTCTGTTATCCTTAAATTGCTATTCTTAAATGAAAACTTTGGAGCATGATAAAAAGTAGATCAGTCCCAGTCAACAGACTGAAAATACCCGAGTGGGGGTGAAATCACGAGTTTTGCTTCCAAGATGAAAAATAAATAATTTTTTTAATTACACAATAAAAGTTCAAGCCTTACGCAGGGAAAGACAACCTGACATCTTCAGGATTCAAATGGCACAAGACTACATTGCATCTAGTAATATATCACAGAACCTTCAGATGGACTAATTGTTTAATCAACTTACTGTTGTCCTTATGTGGTTTATTAAAATGACTTCCCTCCTTCTCACACACCTTCTCCTGTGCCTCTCCTCACTTCTCTAATAAACAAACCTCCTTATTTTCTTGGGAAGAAGTGAGGATGTGACAGCTTTACAAAAAGGGGGAAGTATGCTCAGGAGGGTTGCATCATCGTTACAGTCGTGACCGACTCTTTGTGACCCATGTCCATGGAGTTTTCTTGGCAGGAGTACTGGAGTGGCTTGCCAGTTCCTACACTCCAGGGGCCTACAGCACCTGGTATTCCCTGGTGGTCTCCCATCCAAGTGCTAACCAGGGCTGACCCTGCTTAGCTTCCGAAATCAGGTGAGATTGGATGTGCTTAGGGCATATAATCAACATCACCACTTGACTAGAAGCAGGCCTTAGCAAAAAGGTTGGAAACTGGGGAGGTGAGGAAAGGACAGACAGGTGACTGACAGGGAGAAAACAGGTGGTCCTGTACCACCTGCAACTACAATATACGTATTTTGTAAATTCAGAGTAGGAGGGAGGGAACTAATTTAGATGCAATTTTAAACTTCAGTGGGGCTTGGGATACAACAGGAGTCACTGCAGATTTGCTCTGTTTTTTCTAACAGTGTAGTTCCCAACAATGTTGTTCCTGCCTTGGAGTTGGCCTTCAAAAATGCAAAATTTCCACACTCTGGATGTTCTGTAGGTGGAAATCTCTGCCCTTAGGTGTTGTCTCAGGCACTTTTACACGGCCCCTATAATCTGAGGCAAAGGGCTCCCAGATCCGGAGCTTAAAAATGTTTTCCCACCAGCTACGGACTTTTTAAAAAATTAAGTACAACCACACCCACCTAAGTGCGTCCCAGTGCACTTTTCAAGTACCTGGCCTCCAGGAGGTAAAAAATCTTCCGATGCGGATTGTAAAGCTGTGAATACTGGGCTCCCGCGCCTTCTGTTTGTTTTTTGTCCCCGCCGCTCCTTTAAGAGACAGGAATCACTACGGGGCTGCTCGGGGCTGCTTCGACCTGCAGACAGAGGTGAGCCTGCATTTTTTCTCCCTTTTTTTCTCCCTCCCCTCACGCAGAGAGGAACAATGGAGAGTGGAGGGGTGGGAACACAGGAAGAGCGACAAACCCCCACGATCTCTGGTCTGAATTTAAGTTGCCACCGGATTTTAGAGGTTGTGTAAAAGTGCCCTCAGAGAGCAGACAAAACTAGTGGTGGGTCAAATGCTCCATGGAGATCTCACAGCCTCAGTTGCACAAAGTGGATGGATTATATAATCTTTTTTTAAGATAGAAAGAGTGTCTCTAATTTTGCCACCATGCTTTGGACATCAAGGGGACCAAATCAAGTCATTTGACCTTCCCAAAGGAAGAAAGCACACCTTCCTCAGCCTTCCGCGATTCCTCTAGACTCACCAGGCAGACACAAACGGTGCAGTTTTCCTTGGAGAGAGAGAAAACTTCCCCCTCAGCTCTGGACATCCCATAATAGAAGCAGCCTGCAGGAAATAGGAATGCAAATGTTTTCCTCAGAAGGGCAGGAGAACTCATGGAGCAACGGGACCCGTCCCAGCTTTCTACTCTAAATCAAGAAAAACTGATTTGTCTTTATATTTAGCCCTTTTAAAATGTCACACATTGTCCAGTATTTCATGTGTGGAAGGAAGGCAGGATCATTATAATAATAATAATCTTTTTACTCATGGCAAGAACAGTTACTTCTCCCCACCTCCCCCTCTTCATTACATGTTGCAGAAAACTCCATTCTGTCTGCTGCACTTCTATAACCACATTTCCTACAAAATCTTAAAAATTAAGAAAAGGTTTGTTATTTACACAGAAGACAAGTGAAATCTTGCCATACAATCTACAAAAGAAGCCTCCCTGGTGGTGGTGGTGGTTTTGACATATACACTGACCCATAGTGCTTGGAGCACTGTCTGGGTGGTTTACAACATAATTATGCAGACAACTTTCCCCCCAGCATGCTGAGTCCTCAATTTATTGACTTTGGAAGGATGGAAGGTTGAGGGAACCTCGAGCTGGCAACCTGAACACATCAGGATCGAACTCAGGTTGTGAGCACAGGCTTGACTGCCATACTGGAGTTTAGACACTATGCTGGGCTCTGTATATAGTGGGATGCTTTAATGTCACAGATGTGTATTGGCACTACCAGTGCACAAGAGCTAAGACATGTCCGTCTTCTATCTGGAGATCCACTGTTGATCCACCTTGTGAAATGAAGACAGCTCAAAACAAGGAAAGTTCAAGATAAGATGATTTTAAGAAAGGCATTCCCAAGAGTCAAAAACTAAGACAAAACAGGGGCAGAGACCTATCAAGGAAATCTTCAGTGTAGGCACCACCTCCGGTAATCAAGGCTAGTTGGTGTTTCCTAGTGGAGCACAGGGAGATAGAGGACCCACTGTTTGGAATCAGGGAGGTCCACAAACCACAGCCAGATGGTTTATCTGGAGAAATATGTGTTTTACCTGCACAAATGGGACAGCACTCCCCCTCTACTGGTGGCACTGGGTGGGAGCAAGCAACCTCACACTTCACTGTTTGACACCGCACTTGTCCATTCTGCAGCAAGAAAAAACAACAACAGGTTGTCATGAAGATGGCACTGTAGATGGGAAACGCAGGTGGATAAGACCCGGAACACACCACCCACCTCACAGGTGCAATTCAAGCACCCTGGCGCAGTCCAGTGGCTGCCATTCTCACGCACAGCCCCGCCATGCCAGCAAGCAGAAGGCAGGTCTGGAGAGGAAGTGAGTGTCACTGTAGGACTTGAGGGTGTTGTAATTTCCTCTCGCAGCAGCAGCGGTGGGCGAGGGCTCTTTGGGGCCGAGGGCTTGGCAGTTCTCAGCAAGGAGGTGGTACCAAAGGAGGAACTGGGAGAAGGGGTCGGAGAGGGAGCACGTGCAAGTACTGAGGGAGAGGGGAAGGGTGGGGAAGGAGATGGGGTTCTAGGCACACTGTGGGGAGCGGGAGCACTGGAAGGAGGAGGAGAGCCCCTGGGGGGCAAGACGGGGGGCACAGGTTCAGGAGAAAGCCTCAGCAAAGTTGGTGGGTGCTGGAGAGATTGCAAGATGGGAGATGGAGCCAGGCCTGTCTTCGAAAAACCTGTGGGGCAAAGGAAAGAGAAAATGTCCCATTAAGTTCAGAGGTTCTGCAAAGACATTCAAACAATGGTACCTTCCAGAAGCCCCACATGGCTCACTGATTGCATGTTCCTACACTTGCTGTTGTGAAGAATTTTTACCATCAGAAAGTATTCTCTTCATGGGCTCCAGACCCTTCCTTATTCACACCAGGCCTCCTCCTACCCTTCCTGTTGCTGATGCCCACCTGAGTAGGAGGACAGTCGGCTGCCTGGGGCCTACATCCTGTTCTGGTGCTTCCTGAGAGGTTTTGGGTATGGTGTTTAAAATTCAACATGTTTCCTGGTTCAGGGACACAAAATAATCCACAAACCATCATGAACTGCCATTGTGCTGGTTTGAGCCCATCTCTACTTACTCCATATACTGTAATGACATTTTTTTTAAGTTGCTCATTTTTACACTTTCCTTAGAACATGAGATCCAGTGTGATGTAGTGGATGAAGTGAATGAGTAGGATCCAGGAGACTAGAATTCAAATCTCTGCTCAGCCATGGATACATGGCAGGCTTAGCTACAGGATCTGGCTGTGTTGAACTAAAGGTCGGGAGTCTGAATCTTCACGGTGCCTCCTGGGAGAAGAACTAGCCTGTGTGGCCTTGGGCAAGCTGCATAGTCCCAGGGTGTCCCTAGAAAAATGGAATGGTAAACCTCTGGAAATGGTCACCATCTGTCAGAAGTCTCTTTGGGGGTTGAAACTCTCCTATTCTGCCTGGAAATCTCTGTTACCGTAGAAAGTCTTCAACCTCTGCTGAATGAGGGCTCCCCTAAGAGTCTCCGTATACATACTGTGGTAAAAAGAAACAGCTCCTACCTTCACAGGACACTCGATCAACACCGAGGTGGTAACCTGGCCGACAGCTGCACATAAAACTCCCCAGGGTGTTGTGACAGGAGTGCTGGCAGGCTCGCTTCTCACTTGGCCGGCGACATTCATTCACATCTGTAGCGGATGCACAACATAGTATAGGTTTGTGTATCAGGCCTGGACTGGGTTTTCTTTCTGGCTATGC
This sequence comes from Phrynocephalus guinanensis, assembly GCA_037367245.1. Lineage (NCBI taxonomy): Eukaryota > Metazoa > Chordata > Lepidosauria > Squamata > Agamidae > Phrynocephalus > Phrynocephalus guinanensis. The sequence continues at coordinate 87,228,540 of CM074732.1, forward strand.
AAACATTCCTCCTATTTTACCATGAAAGTCAGGATATGGGCCACAAGAAAGGATCTAAGCTATTTTCACCACAGGAAAGGTACCAGTAGTATTTTGAAACAGAACTCCCAACTCATCCAGCCAGTGGGTTGTGTTGGCTGGTGGCTTTCTGGGGGTTGTAGTCCACACACACACACACACACACACACCAAGGTCTGTTTTCCACATGATCTGAAGATGGCTTAGATCAGTCTTGAAGCTCTTTATTGTAGTTGTGTGCATTTACTAAACACGCAGTAAGACAGCTCCTGAGAAAGGAACAACAGTAATCTTTGTTACTCCTAATTCTTGCCTGATAGGAATCAGGAGTGATTCCACTGAGTTATTGGGAGATGGGCTTAATGTGTCTCTCTCTCTCTCTCTCTCTCTCTCTCTCTCTCTCTCTCTCTCTCTCTCACACACACACACACACACACACACACACACACAGCTGAGAGAGATTTTATGACCATTCTGGCTTCGTGAACAGCTAAATGCATCTAGTATTCAAATTACAAAGCCAGATCTTGTCCAGATGTTCTGTACACGAGGCTCGTGAGGTTAAAACTTACCAAGTTGTCCTTCAACTGTAAAGTAATTGCTGAATTGGATGACAACACAGTTTTGGATCTCTCCCCCCCCCACACACACACACACTCCCTTCAGTGCCTCTATTTGTCATCTTCGGCACTCACGATGGGGAGGAACCATTGTTTATTGGGACAGCATATGCTTTGCAAACAGATAGGCCCAGGTTTCATTCAAGGCATCCCTCATCCAAACTATCAAGGAGCAAAGAAACCAAAGCTCATCACCTAAGGTAAAAGGGCTGAGAGAGCCAGCACCAGGTAGAGCAAGCAGCACTGACAGGATAGAACAGTGGTGGTGAACCTTTGGCACGCCAGATGTTTTGGACTACAACTCCCACAGTCCTTTGTCACTGCCAATACAGGCTTAGAATTCTGGGAGTTGTGGTCCAAAACATCTGGAGTGTCAAAGGTTTGCCACCACTGGGCTAGAAGATAGACAAAACAACTTAGCTCAGTATAAGGCAGCTTCCTGTATTGCAATGGCAAGCAGGGCTCCAGATGCCTCAAACCCAGGTGCCTTTTACTGGGCCTGCATAGCATCATACAGTGGACGCTGACTGGCAGTGGTTCTTTGGGACTTTTACATCCCTACCAGGGAACAACTCAAACAACTACTGTACCCTGAGACAAAAATTCATGCAAGGCAGATGTTCTATCATTGAGCTATGGGCCCTTCTCCTATTATAAACCCCATATGTACTGTATGATATCATTCCTAGAACTGCCTAGCTAGAAGGGACTCTGCAGATCATTGTCTTGACATGGTAACAGAGTTCAGGCTACAAGGTGCGCCTCCCCAATCAATATTAGTAAGCATGGTTGAACACCTTCAATAACGCATCGTGAAGATCCGCAAAAAATATGTGAAGGATAACATCTCTTTCCCCCCATCCTGCCATTACACATGCCAGTGAGATCTCAGAAATCTTGCAGACTTATCATAAATATCAAAAACTTCTCTTTTTAAATGGTAAGTTGTCACCATTCTTTTCCTGCAATGTTTCTCTGCCATTTTATGGTAAAGTGCCAGCATTTTCTTATAGATTTCCCATGCCTGTGTAACAAACCGAAATTCAGCACAAGCTGCTTTCCAAATATTCCTTCCCCACACTGTGAAAAGCATTCTCTGTCCCTTGAAATTAGGTCTGTCATGCTGAGAGTCATGGATCTCTGCAAGAAAGCAACAACCATGCATCAGCCCTCTGTGAGAATAATCAGTGCCACCACATGACTAGCGCTGAGGTGCTTGCAGGGCTGGGGCCAGCCCTACTGTTAGACATTGTACGGCAACAGGCAGACACTTAAAGGAGGAGGAGCAGTGGGGGCAGTGGAGTGGTAGTGAGAGGTCAGAGTCAGGTGTGCCAGATGGTGGACTATCTTTCCAGCCCCAAAAGGAACATGTTGCTCTCAGCTTCACTGTAAGTGGATCCCCAGGGTCAAATCAGATATCAGCTGCTAGTCTTGTCAATTTTTGTACAGAACATGGAAAGGAGTACTTCAAGACATTTTCTCCTTCTAGTAGAAAAGACCCAGGCCAGCCTCACAAACAGCGACTATCACACAACACTGTGCCCCAAAAGTCAAACCAAGTCAAATCCAATTAAATCAGGTCATGTCAAATTCTGCTACTGGCTCGCTTCCGATTTTAAAAAGTAAAGCTTTGGTTTGATCAAAGAAAAGTTGTCTGTTTGTTTGTTTGCTAGCTAACTAGCTTGCTTGTTATTTTGATTTAATATGCTGCTCTCACTGGTGCCTCAGCACTACTCTGGACCATTCAATATATATATATATATATATTCTTTTCCTGCAATGTTTCTCTGCCATTTTATGGTAAAGTGCCAGCATTTTCTTATAGATTTCCCATGCCTGTGTAACAAACCTAAATACAGCACAAGCTGCTTTCCAAATATTCCTTCCCCACACTGTGAAAAGAATCCCCTTTCTATATATAGTTCGGTAATTAATATGATAAGGCCATAAACAATGCTTACCCATCACATACTAAACTGTCAAACAATAAAAGCAATACCTGTCTGGCATGCACTTCAGAAACTGAATAAATAAAATGACAGAAGTGGCACTTCTAAATTCTACGGATGTCTGATGCAGCCTCAAGACATCAGCAAGGTGCAATGGCTTCTCTCTTTTTTTAACCATCTACCTGAAATAACATTGAATCTCAAGAAGGAAGTTAGAATGGTCCTTCCCTGCTTAGCTTCCCACTAAAAAAGAGTGACACTCACCTACACAGGAATGCCGGTTGCCATGTAGGTGGAAACCAGGATGGCAGGAGCATCGATAGCTGCCAATACTGTTCTTGCAGTTATGCTGACAGGGTGTGGCGAGGCACTCATCAGTGTCTGGGGTTCAAAATGGATGCCAAAATCATCAACAGGATGAGTCCACCATCCTGCAAAAGCTGCTTTTACCAGCTTCCTAAAGATTTTTAATACTGTATTTCCAGTCTCCCCTTCCCTCCATTTCCATTCAGACTCACCTTGACAGGTGTGTCGGTCTGCAGAAAGGTGCATTCCTGGGCCACATTCACACACAAAACCACCTTCTGTGTTCACACACAGTCCCTCACAGGAGGCACTCAGGCATTCATCAATGTCTAGGGAAGAGATATTGTCTATGAGAGTAAGGGAAACAAATGGGTTGAACTTTATAGGAACACAAAGAGAAATTGCTGAAAGAGAGGGCCTCAGTGGTCATGGCTGAGGGAAGAAGAGGTTTGTTAAATCACAATCAGCTATATTTGTAAGAAATTTATCTCTTTCTACCAGTACATTACTATAAAAACCAAGCTAGTTACCTCACAGCTTCTTATCAAAACTTGACTTATCAAAATAGGCAATTTTTATCCTTCTTGAGGTCTGCAATGCCGCTAAGATACATTGGATAAAATGGCATATCATGTTGACATGAAAGTTTTTCTCTAAACTAATAAACATTGCTGGGAATATATGTCTGTCAACTTCCACTTTCTCAAAATCAGTTCCTAAACCATGTCCCAGAAGTGGTACCATATTCAACTGTGGATAGGAAGTATTCAGACAGGTACTCATGCCAGGGACTATGAGTGATTTCACATTAGACATTTATTTTGGAACTTCTTTCGGAAGTTCCACCAATATCATAGAATGCAACTGGACAGTTCAAGATAGTACTTTCTATGAGGTGATCTCATTTTAGCTCACAAAGCTTTGGAAAAAAATCAAGTCAGAACAGCACTTTCTGAAGGCCCAAATAGCTACAAAGTTCTTTGTAGACGCATAGAACTGGAAGGGATCTCAAGTGTCATCAAATGCAATTCTTTGGTGTAGCAGGAAATCCAAAGCTAAAACATCCTTGACAGACGGCTAGCTAAGCCCTCTTTTTTAAAAAAAACCCTGGTGAAGGGGAGTCTACCTGCTCCTGAAATAGTCCATTCCATTGCTCAGCAGCAATTACTGTCAGAAAGTTCTTTCTAATGTTTAGTAGAAATCTCCTTTCTTTTCGTTTGAATCCACTGTATGAGGTCCTACACTCTGGAGTCTCTATCTTGCTTAAGTGGCATGGGTTTTACATATAGAATGACATTCTGAATGGCTGAAGTCTACCGCCATGTGCCTTTCCATTGGTACATCTTCACTATCATTTTTCTGGGCTGCGAAATATGTGACATTTTAGCACTTAGCTGTTGTTTTTCAATTTTGCAAGTTTCCACTAAAACACAGTTGTGACCAACATTAACAAAAATACAGTCCCTGCATCAGAACTGCAATTAAGAGCTTTGAAAACCAAGTTACAAGAATAAAATAATAAACCAACAGGCTACTAACATTTTCAGGGAGGTATCTATTGCTAATCTGCGGCATCCAAGCTAACATTTCTTGTGGCGTATAAAAAATGAGCATGTTTATTTATAAGCTCTTACTGACTTCAGTTCCTTTCTTGAGATGCCTAGTTGTGAGTTTTATTTGACATAAGGCTTTGTGGGCATTTGTCCACTTTTTCAGAAGGCTTATGCCGAACACAATTTGGCCTCTATCACATGACCAATTAAATGTGCCTTTTGTTAACTGAATCCACATCTAAAGATTGTGCCCCCGTGGCCAGCCGCATCTTCTGAACTCCCCTCTTGACCATGCCCCCTGAAGCGCATCTCAGGCGCATCTTCCTGCACCACCGCTAGGGGGTTGATCAAATTACTTCGCTTGCTGATGTGCATTTTTGTGAACTCCAAAAAGCCACATCTTCTTCTGGTTTCACCCGTTTTGCAGCAAACAGCTTTTCAAAACAGCACTTTGATGTGCATCTGGCAAATGGGGACACAAAAAAGAGGATCAAAAATGCTACCGTGGGGATGGTAAATGCGCATCTAATGTCACGTGACCACACGTGGAGAGAGTGCGCATTTTATTATCTCCACATTTAGTGGCCGTGCCACAGGACTCTGGTATGTAGTGTGCTTGGGTGTGTTGTTCCTCTCCCACGCACACAGCTATGCTCACTAACATGGATAGCATGTCTGTCCTTCAGACATGCTACAATTGCTACAGTAAGCAGCAATTCCACATGTGGTGGGAAAGCAATGACCGCATATCGTTTAAACTCTGCCTGTTATGCATGGAAGTAGTGTTGAAGTTCAGGGCGAGGAAGATACCCAGTCTTTTTGGTTTACCTGAACAACGTACGCCATTGGCTGTCTCAGTCATAGAGAATCCCAGAGGGCACACCCGCGCCACTTCCTGGCAGCCCCCATGATTGCAGGCAAGATCGCAGCCATACTCTCCACAGGCACCAGGAGGATCTGGGAAAAGACAGGGAGGGCAGATTCCAAGGCAGTTTAGACAGGGAAATAGGACTTCACTAAAAGGATGAATAAGACTGTGCCCACAGACACACACACTTTAGGCAGGGGAAAGGTGGAGAGGAAGAGAGATCAGTCCATAATCAAATCCAAATACAATACATCACTGTATTTAGCCCATCTTGCTCTCTGTTTGATGTTTTGATCCCTATTGTTTTGTTGATGCTATTACGATTTTATTATACTGCATTGTTTATTTGCTGTACAGTTTTACTGATTATGGTTTGTATTTTGATATCTCTTCAATTTTGTAAAGCGCCCAGAGTGGCCGTGCAGCTTGATGGAGCTGTCTATACATTTAATAAATGAATAATAAATAAATAAAATAACCTTTCCTTTAAGGCAGGCTTTTAAGCAAGTAACTGGCTACTAAGGATGGGGCTCTAATGGGGAATATTTTAAAAATTCTTTTTGCACAATGCGTTTAAACTATTTTTACTTGGGAGTTTTAACTGTAATGTGTTTAATTGTTGCTGCTGTTTAATACTATAATTGATTGTGTTTTTAGCTGTTTTGATATCTATTTTCTATAAAGCTTGCTAACCTGCCTTGGGTCCTTTTGTTGAGAGGAAGGCATGGTTTTAAACCAACTAGCAAATGTATAGGTCTGACTTCATTTGTGCACTTAATTAAAGTCAGGTTCTGAGTTTAAAGGAGAGTCAATTGAGGGGGGGGGCTCCACAAATGGCAGTATGTTCTCTTTTTCCTGAATGACGTTTGCCCAAAGTCCTGCCGGAAAAAGATCCTGCCTGAGTTTTGTCCTCTGCTTGCCAATCAGATAAGCAATGGACAGCCTTAAAGGTTCAAGTGGGCCTTTTTCCTACATCAATGAGCCCCGCCTATCCAGTTTACTTGACAGTGAGTGGCAGCAGCAAATAGCTGGGTTCAGGGCGTGCCATTTTACTTGAGTCAGCATGATGCTGCCGCAGCAGCGTCATGGAAGATTTCAATCTTAGTATCAAATGGCTTGGGAAAGAGGGGGACCTGCTTGGCAAACATTTCAGCACAACATCTGGAGCCCTAGTAGCAGCTGAATGCTGGAACTGAGGCTAAATCGGAGAAGCAATGAGAGATGCTGCCTACTATCACTAAAGATGCAGCTGCAGTGAGGGAAAGGCAGATCCATTCACATTCAGTCACTGTCAAGTCACACCAGGAATTTAGGTTTTCCCAGGTCTCTCTGGATTAATTGGTCACCCGGGAAGAGGAAGCTTTTGTTAATGCCTTGTTTGCAGTAGCCAGGCAGGTGGCACTGTTCAAAGGGAACTGCCTAACAAGATGGAATCAAGGCTGCTTCAACTTATCAGCTTTACTGTAAGCTGCTAAAAAGAGGGGTTTTGTTCCAATCTGTTTAAAGAAGGAAAAAAAGAAAAAGAAAAATCTTCCCAATAGGCCTTGTTCTACTCACACTGTTCTTTGAGTGTGTGCTGGCTTCCTTCTCTCTGTCCACAGGGAGTTGAGAATATGATTTTTGTTAAAAAAAATGAATTGAGCAGAAAGTGTGTGCGGGGGGCATGTTCTCCCTTTTCTACATTAGTGTAGAAGACCCCATGTCTGAACTAAAGTGAAAGGATCCATTTAAAAAATGGAGTCCCAGTGGTACAGGAGAAAAACTAAAGTTTTTTGTGGGGGAGGGCTGTGTTTCACATTTTCCTTTGTATCATGGGGTCAACAGGGGAAAATGTGAATCATCCCATAACATTCTCCTTAGGTGGACAGATCAGCACTACCTCTACACCTGAGAGTAATGAGTAAACCTTTAGGATGTCACATGGCCTTTAGGATGCCATGCACCTACCCTGCTTCTGCCATAAATGATGTAACAAGTAGTACTACTCACACTCCATATTATGTCTTGCTCAGAATGGCACAACGAACCCGAACACCAGCACCTCATTGTCCTTCTCCCAGTCTCCTTCCCTTCTCTTGCCTTTTGGGTGTGCTGACATCACACAAGCAGCAGAAACACACAAACGTCACATCCAACATTTAATCAGTGAGCCCTGATGCCAGCAGAGACTGGGCAGAAATGAAGAGTCAAGCTTTAGAGCAGTGGTTCTCAACCTGTAGGTCCCCAGATGTTCCTGGACTGCAACTCTCAGAAATCCTGGCCAGCTCAGCTAGTGATGAAGACTTCTGGGAGATGCAGTCCAGGAACATCTGGGGACCCACAGGTTGAGAACCACTGCAGAGGAACCTCTCACACAAAAAACAATCATTATTATCTTCCAGTGGTGCCAGTCCAGCACTGCTTCCCATGAGATTTGTCTCCCTGCCAAGACATTTGAGAAGGCAGGGCAATGTCCTGAACCGTCAGGTGCCATTCTGAGACTTGGGAGGCTTCGCCAACCCTGTTGTGACATCAGTTGCTGAGGAACAACAGCAGACCGGGAAGGAAGGAATGAGGCCCCATGCTGAAGCACAAGGAAGTAAAGGCTTCTCAAAATGGTGGAAATGGGCAAGCCGTGTGAGCCTTTTGGTGTCTGATGCCATGCAAAGACAAGTGTGCTTGACTCAGATGTTGCAGCAATGTTATTGGTTTTGTTGAGAGGTGCTCTGGAGAGGCCCTGTCAGGATTCAGAATACGAGTTGAATAGAATCATAGTTCAGTGTGTTTTCAATGAAAAAGGTTTGATTATTGCACCACAACGCATTAACTAAATACAAGCTCAGAAGAAAGCTGCAAATTTCGCACCATTACAAAATTTCAGATTACATAAACTGAAATCCACCCAATGTCTTACAACATCTTTTCAGAACTCTTGCTCTCACCCTGGCATAGATGGTTTCACGTTAAATCACTAATAACACCAAGCTTTTTCTTCCTTATAAGGTATCCACATTCTTCTAATACTGATTGAAGGATGTCACTGATCTCTCCCAGTCAAACTCCCTAACCATTTTTTTGGGGTGGGAAGGGGTAAGCCAAGAGGTAGAGATTTCAGTAATCTTCCTTGAATACCAAAATGTTCCGGGTTGGTTTGGAAAGAGAGGCGTGTCTCCTTATTGCATAGTAACTGCCCTCTTGGATAGCGGCCCAAGTGATCAGCTATCACACAACAGATTGTGGCTGCTGTTCTTTAACCCTGTCCTTAGCAAAAGGACCAGCCAGTATGTGCAGTGCAGCCCCGCGGGAGAGGAAAATGAGTTGATGTTATCTCCAGCCAGTGAGGAGGATAGTAGTGGTGATGCTGATAACCTTTTTTAAACAACTTTCCTTCCAGCTGACAAGGATATTCAAAACACCATATCACTTTCCAGGGGGGATTTAGGCCCATCACTGTAATTCAGAAGGAAGAAACAGGTAGTACAGTGGATCCTCATATGACAAGCGGTTTGTTTAACTTGTATACATATAAAACCCTAAACGGCTTAGGACCTAGATACCTGAAGGACCGCCTCTTTCCATATGAACCTTTTTGGGGGCTGCCCCCAGGCTATGGAACACCCTCCCGTCTGAGATCTGCCTGGCGCCAATGCTGATGATGTTTCGGCACCAGGTAAAAACCTTTCTGGTTCAGAAGTTTTTAAACTGACGTAATATAGATTGTGCGTCCTGATGGTAATTTTAGTGTTTTGTATTTAAATGTTCTTATTGTTTTAATTGACATTTTAATGCTTTGTTTTAACTGTTCACTTCTACTGTAAGCCGCCCAGAGACCTTTGGGTAGTGGGCGGCATATAAATTGTATAAATAAATAAATAAATAAATAAATAAATAAATAAATAAATAAATAAATAAATAAATAAATAAAAATCCACTTAAAGATAAAAAATTCTGGAGATAGGGGAAATTCGCTTAACAGAATCGCCTATGGGGCAAATCCGTACAACAGAAAAACAGCCATGATTAGGGATTAATCAGTTTTCAATGCATTCCTATGGGGAATTCGTACAAAGGAAAATTTGCTTAACAGAATTTCATTTGGAACAAATTAATTCCTTTATACAAGGTGTGTGTGTTGTGTTGTTACAGTCGTGACCGACTCTTCGTGACCCCATGTCCATGGAGTTTTCTTGGCAGGAATACTGGAGTGGTTTGCCAGTTCCTACTCCAGGTGCCTACAGCACCTGGTATTCCCTGGTGGTCTCCCATCCAAGTACTAACCAGGGCCGACCCTGCTTAGCTTCCAAAATCAGGTGAGATTGGATGTGCTTAGGGCATCTAGGTGGCTTTTATACAAGGTACCACTGTATAACTATGCACTTACCTGTGTCCATTTAACAGTCCGATATTTCTTTAATTGCCATGGCTCCATCTTATACAATGCTGAGATTTGTGTTGAGTCTCTTGAGGGGCTTCAAATTTTCCACTACAGAGCTCTAATATATTCCTCATAAAGTACAACAGAGAATTCTAAGTATATCACAAAACTGCAAATCCCAACATTTCATAGGATGGAGCCCGGGCGGCTCAAGTGATTATCAAGGAATGGGGTTCCCTGCTTAAGTTCAGGAAAGTAAAGGCTTCCCAAAATGGTGGACGTGGAGAAGCAATGTGAGCCTCTTGGTGTCTGATGCCATAACCATAGAGGCACAGTATCTGCATATTGTATGTAGCCTATAGGTGGAAATAATGGGCAGCAGCAACCAGCTATCATATTATGGAACTTGTATTGTGCTGCTTTTAGGACAAGAATGGATAACCTGTGGAATCTAGATATTGTTGGACTACAACAGGTTCCATCATCCCTGCCAATAAGCCATGCTGATTTGCACCGGGCAGGTGGTGAAGTCCACCTAGAAGGGACTGGCTGGGGGAGGCTTCTGTGGACTGTACTGGAGAACAAGGGTAAGCAAATTCTCCTATGTGCATGTGTGCACACACTGAGCAGAATAGTAATACAGACTACAGTATTTCCCCCTAACTATGCCCCCATGACCTTCTTCCTAATGTTGATATTTGCTAAACAGCCAACAATTTTTTTGGAGGGGGGGGGGGAATCCCTAAGGAATGTCACACTGTTGGAAGAAGCAATATCAGAAGAAATTATTTCTAACTGTTAATAAAGGTTCAGTAGTCCTTGATGGTACAGTAGATTGCAAACCCACTAACATGTCACCTTGGCCTCCCAACCACCCATTGTTAATGCCTCCCCAAGCTCAGAAATAAACTGCTCCCAGTATGCGGCCCTTTGTCTGCCTTCTGCTTGAGTCCTGATGGCAAACCAAATCACTAGCAGTGTCCCACAGAAGTCTCCTTACCTTGACAGGTAATGCCCTGTCCTCCATCCCTACAGGAGCAGACATTGGGAGCAATGCAGAAACCACTGCCACAGCCAAATGAACAAAGCGCTGTGAAAGAAGACAAGACACGTATCAATCAGGCCAGGCAAGAACAATGAGCCACCCACCGCGGGAGAGAAAAGGATGCCTCCCACCCCCAGAACACAAGAGCCTTGGTAGGGAAGACACACTGGTCTGCAAAAACACAGCTACACTCACAGCAGCTACAGTTTCATTGCAAGTTTTCAGTTAGGCGTTAATGATGGTGTCTATGTATAAAACGACTTTGGTGTGTCCTGCAGCCAGTTTGTTGCCCCTGGAACCCTCCATGGTCTGCACAGACCAATGAAAATGGCCCAGATTTCCAAAATGAAACGTGAAGTAGCTAGAAGTCCAATGGTTATGTATTTTTTATATATGAATGTGTGTGTCTTAACAATACAGGATGCCCCTCCAATTTATTTAAAAGGTAAGCTATCGATCCTGGAGGCTTCTTGAGTGGCAATTCCTCTTTTTTTGCTAGCATCAGATGGGGTGAGAGGAGGATAATGGCAGCCTTGAGGGGATGCCTGTGGCTTCCATGTTGCAATTTGCCCACCTCTGAACTAGGTAAACAAACAATCCTATATAAGCTTAATTAAGATAATTAAGGCTGTGATTTCATTGACGAAAACTTTGGGAATTGGTTGGCCATGTTCTGGAAGTTTTTCTTGTGGACGTTTCGCCAGTCTCTGTGGCCGGCATCTTCACAGGGCAAGGAGCTCAGGAGAGCTAGGAGTTCCCAGAGCACAGAGAGAACTCTTAGCTCTCCTGAGTTCCTTGCCCTCTGTAGATGCCAGCCACAGAGACTGGGGAAACATCAGGAAGAAAAACTTCCAGAATACGACCAAAGAGCCCAAAAAACTCACAACAGCCATCTGATCTGTCTGTGAAAACCTTTTGAGAATACTTTGGAAAATGCCCACAATTTGCATGGGTGAATTTGAGGTAGTTTCCAAGGATCACATGATACAAAGGGCAATGCAAATCAGCCCATTCCTTTTTGCTTCTGAATTGGAGTTTTCCTCCCTGCTGCTGGCTTTTCTTCTTTTCAAAAGCCAGAATGATTCAAACAGTGCTTCCGCTGTGTGATTCTTTCATTCATTGTACAAAAGAAGGGGCCCATGACTCTGTGTTGTGTTAACTCAAGATGGTCGTGATATTTTGGGACAATGGGAACACCCTCCTGCACAATCTTTCCCCTTAGTCTCCTCAAAAGTTTTTTTTAAAATTTCTTTTAAACAAACTTTCAAGTTTAGCACAATATAGTGATATAGTATACAGTGTATCACTATATTGCTGCACTGACACATTACTTTAGCACTAGGTCACCACTGCACAGACAACAAGATAAAAAAGGAGAGCCATCAATTGCCAATTGGGTGGTATTAAAGGTGGGGGTGGGGCTCTGAGCTCTGGGCACATATATTATCAAATCCCATTGAACTGAGGTCCAGTGTGGACACTTGCAGCAAAATAATCTGTAGTCTCCATGTGATTGCCTAAACTGAATGCAACTGTAAAAGACATGGCACATCAAGCCCCACCAGTGCAAATGCAACCTAAAAACTAGGGAGTGCTATATTTAAAAGGCAATTCATTGTGGTTAGTATTTTTAAAATTAATTTGCTAATGTTACTTGTTATTTGAAGAATGGCATGGCTTCAAGTTATATCATCATTGAAAAAATATTAATGGATGAAAGCTTTCTTCAGCACTATTTTAGGAATAATAGGCAAGCATTACTTGGCACATCCCCAAAGTAATATTGCTATCAAGAGCTACGTTACTTTGTAAAAGTCACTAGGCTTGAAATTTAAGTCTATGGAGATTCTCAGTCATCCAGGCGAGGTTATCTGGGAGTTGAGTCATGGCAATTGGACTTCTTTTCTTATGGGAACGAAATGTTTCATTACTCATCACAGTGGGAAGCTATATGTTCTCCTTTATTTCTTTTCCTTTTCTTTTTTTATGATAGAACATTGGTGACAAACCTTCAGCCCTCCAGATGTTTTGGACCACAACTCCCACAGTCCTTTGTCACTGGTAATACAGGCTTGGAATTTTGGGAGTTGTGGTCCAAAACATCTGGAGTGCCGAAGGTTTGCCACCACTGTGATAGAATATATACAGTGTTTAATTGCTTGTTGATTCTATTGTAGTTGTGCATTTACTTATGAAAAATTTAAAAACTCTTTTAATAAAAAAGTAACAGCATCAAAACATTTCACTCCCTTAAACTTAACATTCTTACTTGCTTCCATGCTCTGTGAGGAATCCCACTGTGTCAAATGGTGTGTGTGTGTGTGTTGTGTCATTACAGTTGTGACCGACTCTTCGTGACTCCATGTCCATGGAGTTTTCTTGGCAGGAATACTGGAGTGGCTTGCCAGTTCCTACTCCAGGCGCCTACAGCACCTGGTATTCCCTGGTGGTCTCCCATCCAAGTACTAACCAGGGCCGACCCTGCTTAGCTTCCGAAATCAGGCGAGATCGGATGTGCTTAGGGCAGCTGTGTCAAATGGTACTTACTCCCAAGAAAGCAGCCTTAGGTACCCTATTTTATATACAAATACTCGCTTGTGTTTACTCCATGGGCATTGCCTAGTAACATGTATCATTATATATAAAGGCTTCCTCCAAGAAATTGTGCTGCTAGTCTAGTGAGCCTAATAAGAATTATTTCATAGAGTTCCCTTGTTCCTTTATAGGCCTACAACCGCCATTCCATGCAAAAATTGCATAGTCTGGATACCAGGACTCATTGCAAAATGAAAATCGCAGCTGCTTTTTCTTTTTCTTTTTTTTCTAAAAAGCAAGTCAGCGCCATCTGGAATGTCCTCGGAATATAAATGCATGCTTTTCAAAAGAACCAGTTCATTGACTCCTGTTCTGTCAGTGTTTCTCCCACAAATTTGTCTCCTGCTCCCATAATTTCTGCAGAGGCATTCGGGCATTTGCCTCACCGCATCAGGAGGCACAGTTCCAGGTCTGTCTGGACATACCACCTATAGCTGTCATCATCGGCAGCAAAAATGGTCGTTGCACTGACTTCAAAGGTCAGATGTTTGCAACGAACAAGAACAGATGGGTGTAGCCACTAAGGCACCAGCAGCTGGATCATGTATATCAATGGGCAGACAAATGAACAACTCAAGTGGGGAGCAGCAGAACTGAAAACAGATGCGGAAGAGCTTAATATTGGCACAGTATTGTGCTTCCGCAGCGTTACAGTGGGAAAATCCTGCTTTGACAGGTGTGATGGCATGGCATTATGCAGTATCTTTATGGCCATATGGTGGAGAAGTATGCAGTAATGGGTGTCGTCATCATAGGATTTTTAAAACATAAAATATTTGGAAGTGGTTTCCCATTGCCTTATCCCATGCAGTACCAACAAGAACAGACTGGAATGCTCCTGCTATCATTTATAAAAGACCCTCTGTCTGCCTCACCTTCCACTGCTGCTCTTTCCCCGTAACTGCCTTTTCAAGAATTTGTCTGCCCCTGTTGACATTGGAATTATCCATTCTCTTCTGATGCAGTTGATATTCCTAAAAAAGATGCGTGATGTGCATCTAAATCTGTGGCTGGTTTCCCAACTTTTACCATTCCATATTTAATGGCTCCATTAGGACTCTAGGTTTGTAATTAAATCTTTCCTCCAGGGATACCATTGGCATCCTTCAGTCTCGAAAGACTATGATATTGTGCCTGGAGAAGAGATCCTAAAACAACACTGTGAAGGAGAGATGATGAGTGAGCCGTCTGGTCTAACACATCAAGAGGAAGACAAGTTCGTGAAAGGAGATGTTAAGGCTTTGGTAGCGGATGTAGAGCGAACAGTAATAACAGAGTCCGTTAGCGAATCAAATAAGAAATCGGGAGCTGTGACAGGAGAGGGAGAACGTGCGGCATTATGGGTGTCAGAGGAGGACGAGGAGGTTTGGGTTGGCGGGAGGAGGTGGTGGCTGGATGGATAGAGCATGAGGAGAGAAGTGACCCTTGGAAGAAGTCGTTAAGGGAGAGAGGCACACAGACGGAGGAGAGGGAGAAGAGATACGACGGGGAGAGGTTTAAAATAAGAGAAACCGATTAATTTACTTGGTCAGTTCATGTAAGACCAACTAATGGGAGAGGTTTAGTTCAGGATGGAGCAGAGGCAAACCGGAGAATCCCATAGCTCAGTGGGCCAAACACCTCTGCTGCGGCACGCAGTGTATGGCACGAGGGATGAACCATCGCCCCTATTTCTGAATCTCCCTTCGAAAGAAGGTACTCCATTTCGGTTATAGTTGGAAGAACCTGTGTTTAATGAAGTTAATGTAACAAAGCCAAGAGATTTACCACAAGTGCCTGAACATAACTTATGTTCCAGTTCTGTTGATGTTAATTTAAATAAAAATCCTTTTGAAGTTTATTCGAGAATGGACTCTGGACTGTGTTATGGGTCGGAACCGATACTTGAGAGGATTTGAACCCTTACAAACACTTAGTGTGGCCAAATAGACCAGTCCGGAAATGGCTGTCTCTACCTCAGTGGGGGGCAGATATATTCTGTTTCTTGCCCAGTCCTCAGGTTTCATTATTTCCGTGCCTGCCTCTTTTCCTCTGCCTGTTGGACAAATGCCTCTTCGAATTTATGTAGTAGACCATGCTGTATCTTTTGCCTCCAGACAGTGTGATCGGAGGTCAGGGTTTCCCATCTGTTGAGGTCCATTCCCAAGGCCTTCAGGTCCCTCTTACAGACATCCTTATACCGCAGGATATACCTCCAGGGATATTGGTCTCAATTTACATGAAACACCCCAAGCCCCCCATGTTAAAGTATGCATCCAAGAGGGCCTAGTGCTGGAACATGAGATTCTCAGGTCAAATGGTGCTCAGTCATCTTTTGGGGAAAAGCAAAAGGTGAGCAGTACACAAATAACTCAATAATTGATTAAGCAACCAGGTAAAAGTTGAAATGCCTTACAGTTGCTTATTTCAACTAAAAGGACCTCTAGTTACTCCCATCATTGGAAAGAAATAGAACAACAAAAAAATATATATGAAATCAATAGATCTCTTCCATAAGACCGAAGAAATTAGAGGAAAATTTAAACCAAGATTTAAAATGCTGAGAAAAACAAGAGAATATCTTATTTGACTGGAATAAATTAAAGGGAAAATGGGCACGGCATGCTAAACTATAGAGAAGGGAAGCAAGCATGATACATTCCTTTAAAGGAGAATCTTTTGATGAAGAATCCTCAGTTTTAGAAAGCAAAGTGAAAAAAATCAACAGGAGTAGATGGGGATACCAAAAAGATTATTTAAAGCTACAATACACAGTGAGAGCTGGATTAGATTCTGTTGGAGACATGATAATTGGTAGAAGCAACAGCATTAATTTAATATATTTAGCCTCGGTTTAAGAAGTGGCTTCTGTGGAATGTGACAGAAATTGAAATTGGAACTTCACCTAATTTTAATTTAATATTTCAGTGCAGGATATTATACTTTTTGTACCTTTTTTGGCTATCTTTACCTATTTGTTGCTTGTTAATACGCTTAATTGTTGACTTTAATGTTGTTTTCTTAATGTGCTATCCTGGCTGTTTGTGCACCACTCAGAGTGTGTCTGGTTACTATGGGGTGGATGTGAAAATGTAATAAATAAACAAATAAATATTGCTGGCAGAAAACTGCAATTATTTGAAATGGATGCAACTGATGAAGGTTAAAGAGCAAAGTACGTACCATGATTGCAGCAGCTAATGACTTTTTTAAAAATCAAAAATAATGACTAGAGAAGAATTAGATAACTGCATAAAATTACTCACATCATTCCGGAAGTAATTCATCCATAAAATGAGAAAGTTTAATCAAATATTTTGAAGTAAGATCCAATATAAAACCGATTTAAATCAGTTCAATAAAGCTCTCACTCAGAGCAGACCTGACACCATCTAAGAGTCCAGTAATCCTGGTGATGAAAAAATCAGAATAGGTGATGATTTTCTATAACCTGGTTCTGAAACCTGGAAGCGTCACTGTGAAGGAACTTTAAAAGATCCTTAAGTGTGAGGATGCATCACTGGAAATAAATATCAGTATCATCCATACTCTGGTATTCTTCATTACAGGTGTGAGAGCTAAACAATTAAGAAACCTGACAGGAAAAAAAAATGGGGAGACAGTTTTGATATGTGTTACCGGATGGCCTTTTAGATCAAATGGACTACTAGGGGAAATGTGTTCAACATTGAATCTAGCATGAACAAGTTAAAATGAACAAAGTGAATGTATTATACCATAGGCCCCGGTCTCATGACGATTTTGCTGCTCTTTTTGCTGCAAAAGACTGCGCAGCAAAAGATCGTGCCTTCACTCCGAAGAGCAGTATTTTGGTACCCCGGCCCACCATGCCCCCGGAAGTGCACTTTAACCGCAGCATTTTGTATCACCCCTAGGGGTTGTGTTAAAATACTTCTGTTATTGATGCACACTTTTTAATGCCTCAAACGAGGTGCGACCCCAGAAACTTCGCACCAATTAGATTTGTATCCCTTTTTCTGCCATGTCCTGTAGTTCTGCCTTGGTAATTGTTTATGCTACTGAATTGGTGGCATACCGGCATGCTGGAACAATTTTTACTGGCTTTCCGACTGCAAAACTGCTACCTGGTTGCAACGCAGGTATTCGCCACAAGGGGAAAAGATGCGCAGTAAGCAAGTCGGGAGGGACGCAGAGAAGCAAAATACTCCCCTGTCGTCAGGGCACTAACTGCGCATCAAACATCACGCGGCCGCCTGAAAAAATAGTACGCATCATATTAAGATGCGCAGATAATGGTAGTGAGACCGGGGCCTTAGATGCAACACGAGAAGACACAACTCCCTGGAAAAGAAGGTACTGCTAGAAATAGTAGATGGCAGCAAGAAAAGAGGAACACCTAATGTGAGATAGATTGAATTAATAAAGGTTGACAAAGACTTGAGTTTAAAAGACCTGAACAGCACTATTAATTGTAGGAACATTCAGAATCCCTTCGTTCATAGGGTCGCTTTTTAGTTAAAACATGACAGCCCGTAACAATAGTACTGTGTATTAAAGGATGACGTATCTCTTATTTTTGCCCTTATCTCTTATTTTATGCCTTGTTGGGCAAAAGCCAGCATATGTGATTTGGGGAACAGCCACATGGTCTCAAGCAACCGAAGAAAAAGGAACTGGTGAACCTCTAAGTCTTCAATCCCTAGAAAAGCCTGCCGAGGGTTGTCATAAATAGAACTGATTTGGCAATAAACTAAATGTTTATTAAAATGTCTTAAGTATTCCTTTACCAAATAAAAGGTGTCCGTCTACTCTGGTACCAAGTTTGTGCAGTGGTAGGATAGATGCCGATTGACTTCAGCTAAGCATCTTGCTCATTTTTAAAACAAAATTGTTGGATGTTCTTCAAAGATTATTTTAACCCAGATCCAGGAGACCATGAACAAGACATGCTGTTTTCTACAAAACACTTACGCAGGAGGCACTGTCCGCTGCCCGGAGATGGTATCCACCCAGGACAGCAGCCACTTCCAAAACCAGATAGGCAAACATGTGGACCAAGGCGACGTCTGGGAATAAAAGAGAGGCAGGATAAGCATTAGGAAGACAAAAAGAGAACTCCCCAATTTTTGTGCTGCCTGAGGGTTCGTGCAGTTGACCATCCTCCACCTTTCAGGCCAGAACAAACACCGCCTAGGTACAAAGTTGTCTAAACGAGGTGGCTTAATGGCAGGCTTCTTATCCCAAGGCATGTCAGGCTAGGCATGCATCCAGTGGCATGATGATTGAGGAGTCCTCCTGACTGAGTTGTAACTAAATCCCAAACAAACACTACCCGGAGGTGGTAAGAAAAGCCACGAGGTAGCTTGAAGGACACTGCACGGGCAGCTCAATCCTTCCTAGCCTTTGGAGGCCACAGGCAGGCAGGCATAAAGACCAGAGACAATGGGAGTCACAGTCTAACAAGTGTCTGGAGAGTCACACACTGTTCACAAGTAATCCTCTGTACAGGGTTCTTGAGCTAGCTTGTTTGTAAAGGAAAAGGGCAGTCATAGGTTTGATGCAAGGGGATTTATTTACTCATGCGAGAGAGAGAATGCAGTGGCTGTCCTAGGCTTATTTCACGAGAAAGAGACAGAAATACTGACAAAGCGCTGACGGAACTGGCACATTGAAGCAAAAGGGAGAGTAAAAAAAACACCGCTGTGCCCAGAGGCATAAGTGCACCCAGAAAAGCAGGTGCAGAAAGCTCCATCACAACCATGGTAAACATCACACAGGGCTAAATGACACACAGTCACCCTGCCCATGGGCTGAGCGTTTGATTTCTCATCTTGTTTGGATTGAAAGAAGTTTGTGGAAATAGTTTGTCTACACTTTTTGCCACAGGCACAAGCTACAGTTCTGCACTCTATCTGAAGCCTTCCAGATGTGCAAAACTGGAAAGCAACCATCAGCAGTGCTGGGGAGAGTATAGCAGCCTGCATCAGAAACAACAACAACTGGGCTTTAGACACGGACAGACCATCACTTCATCCCAACAGCATCCTCAGAAATCATTTGGAAGTGGGGCACGGAGTCTGCTATTCTCTTCCTCATCTTAGCTGTCCCTACACTTCATTCTGTGTGTGTTTGCTTCATGCAGCAGCAGCAGCAGCAGCAGCAGCAGCAGCAGCAGCAGCAGCAGCAGCAGCAGCAGTAGTAGTAGTAGTAGTAGTAGTAATAATAATAATAATAATAATAATAATAATAATAATAATAATAATAATAATAATAATAATAATAATAATAATAATAATAATTCAAGCAAGAACTGGTGGGAACATCAGTCAGAAAAGGTTACTGAAAATGAAGTCATCAAGGTGCTCTGGGATTTCAGAATCCAATGCGACAGACACCTTATCCACAATACTCCAGACATCACAATAATATACAAGCAAGAAAACAAAGTTCAAATTGTCGATGTGGCAATACCAGGAGACAAAAGAGTCAGCGGCAAAGAGTTAGAAAAGGTAACCAAATATCAGGATTTAGAAATAGAAATAGAAAAGCTTTGGAATAAGAAAGCAAAAGCAATACCAATATTAATAGGTGCCTTGGGTGCAATCCCAAAAGACCTGGGTCAACAGCTGAAAACCCTCAGCACTGACAAGATCAACCTTGGTCAACTACAAATGGCGGCATTATTAGGAACAGCATATATTCTACAAAGATATCTCCAGTCATCCTAGGCCAGTGGTGGCAAACCTTTGGCACTCCAGATGTTTTGGACCACAACTCCCAGAATTCCAAGTCTGTATTGCTAATGATAAAGGACTGTGGGAGTTGTGGTCCAAAACATCTGGAGTGCCAAAGGTTCACCACCACTGTCCTAGGCTATTGGAAAGAGCTCAATCATCGGAGAAGGCCAACTCCAGATTAACACCTGGCAGCTGGGTTCTCCAGATGATGATGATGATGATGATGATGATGATGATGATGATGATGATGATGATGATGCCATCAAGTCATTCTGACTTATGTCAGTCCCTTCCAGGATTTTCTAGATGGTTAGTAGTCAGGTTTATTCTTCCCTTCCTGGGACTGTGCAGTGTGCTCAAGACCAGACCCCCTGATTTTGCTGCCATGCACAGTGGGGGATTGAACTCCCAGACTTTGACTGTTCAGCCAGATACAGTACCTCACTCACTGAGCTGTCAAGGCAGCTTTGTTTAATGTACCTGTGCACGTTTAAAGAAATAACAAATTTGGGGTTCCCAGCAGTGCGGAGAGGAGGAGTGCTTTCCCTTGACCACCCCAAACACCAACAGGACCCCCCATGATACCTCCCCCCCCCACACAAACAACTTTGTACCTCAGTTACATAGCCAACCCTTCCACCCTTTTCTGTGGCTGAGATAAAGTTGAGTCCCGCTTGTCACCCTTGTAATGTTACCGATCTGTGCCTTGGCGGTCGGCATGGTTTGTAGCAGGGTGGGGATGGAATTTGAAGAAATCAAGAAGGCGCTTTGACAGCAGGACAGTCTTAGAGTGACAAAGAAATGGCAACCAGTGATGGGCGATCGGCCCTGGAAGAAAAATGCTTCTGCAGCCTGGCGCGCCTTTCTTCCAGCTCATGCCTACACAACCAGATGCCAACACCACCACCAAAGGCCACCGGTTGCCCTGTCCTCACTTTACTCAGGTATATAACGAGAGGGGAGGGGGGGCAAGAGTTGAGTGCCGTCCAACGGGACAAGGTGCCCCTAGTCCAGCCAGGGGCTTGGATACACCGGGAGGAGAGGATGGTTCCGGCTGGTGGGTGGGATGGGGGGGGGGTACCTCTCCACGGCGAAGTTGGCCAGCTTCCTCCTTCCTGTGTAGACTCTCCCGGGGCCCCCTGGCAGGAGCACAGATGCACAAACAACCTGGAAGAGCAGCTCGGCAAACATGACAGGCGTCTCCCTGTCGGGCAGCGATGGATGCTTCCCCCCAGAGAGCGAGTCAGCGAGCCCGCCTGCCCGCCGCTTTCCTTTCTCCCTCCCACGCCCTCCCTCCCTCCCTCCCTCCTTCCCCGCACAGGGGCCTCGTCTACAGCATGGCTTGCAACTGTCTGGACTCTCCTTCCCACCAAGGATGAGGCTGGGGGCGCCTTCTGGGCAGAGAGAGGAGGGGAGCGAGGATCAATGATCTCAGGCTGGGGGCAGCACATTGGGAAGAGAAGGCTCCTCCTCCTCCTCCTCCTCCTTGCAGCAGCCAGGCTCAGATTGCGCCTCTCTGCTCCCCCAGCCCATGTGCTAGCAATGGGGGGGGGGAGCCCCCCCTCTCTGCCTTTATCTCTGCAAGTGTGTGCTTGCCTCTCCTCCCCCCCCCTTTCTCTCCCCGTGGGGCACAGAGAGGCACCAGGAGAGAGGAGATGCGGTGGGAGGCTCCCAGCATTCCAAACACGGCGGTTCTGTTGTTTTGAGGCTGGACTCCCTCGCTCGCCGGCCCCCCACCCACCCCCCGGCTCGCCCCTCCTCGCAAGAGTCTCCTTTTCCACATCTGGCAAGGCTCAAGACCCCCCTTCCCCTCCTCCTCCTCCCGTTCCCCCTTCTCTGGGCTGCTTTCCCGGCTGTACCAAAGAGGAGTTGAGGCAGATCAAGTGTTCCAAGCCAGACCCAGTGCGAGGCACGCGTCAAATGCGAATAACAGGGGTGCCACTCGTGATAAATCAGGTGCCCTTTTCTGGACAGGCGTTGCAGACCGAAAGACAGGCAGGCGAAAAAGCATGAACTTTCTTTAGCTGCCCCTTCGCGTTTTCCTTTGCATGTCTGGAAAAAAAAAACAGGTGTTTCCACATTGGACTGAGCCTAAGGTAACTGAGACAGACTACAGTGGTTTGCAAAAGTATTCGGCACCCTTGAACTTTTCCACATTTTGTCACATTGCAGCCACAAACATGAATCAATTTTATTGGAATTGCACGTGAAAGACCAATACAAAGTGGTGTACACGTGAGAAGTGGAACAAAAATCATACATGATTCCAAACATTTTTTACAAATAAATAACTGCATAGTGGGGTGTGTGTGTAATTATTCAGCCCCCTGAGTCAATACTTTGTAGAACCACCTTTTGCAGCAATTACAGCTGCCAGTCTTTTAGGGTATGTCTCTACCAGCTTTGCACATCTAGAGACTGAAATCCTTGCCCATTCTTCTTTTCAAAACAGCTCCAGCTCAGTCAGATTAGATGGACAGCATTTGTGAACAGCAGTTTTCAGATCTTGCCACAGATTCTCGATTGGATTTAGATCTGGACTTTGACTGGGCCATTCTAACACATTGATATGTTTTGTTTTAAACCATTCCATTGTTGCCCTGGCTTTATGTTTAGGGTTGTTGTCCTGCTGGAAGGTGAACCTCCGCCCCAGTCTCAAGTCTTTCCAAGAGGTTTTCTTCCAAGATTGCCCTGTATTTGGCTCCATCCATCTTCCCATCAACTCTGACCAGCTTCCCTGTCCCTGCTGAAGAGAAGCACCCCCATAGCATGATGCTGCCACCACCATATTTGACAGTAGGGATGGTGTGTTCAGAGTGATGTGCAGTATTAGTTTTCCGCCACACATAGCGTTTTGCATTTTGGCCAAAAAGTTCAATTTTGGTCTCATCTGACCAAAGCATCTTCTTCCACATGTTTGCTGTGTCCCCCACATGACGTGCCAAACTGCAAACGAGACTTCTTATGCTTGTCTGTTAACAAAGGCTTTCTTCTTGCCACTCTTCCATGAAGGCCAACTTTGTACAGTGCATGACTAATAGTTGTTCTATGGACAGATTCCCCCACCTGAGCTGCAGATCTCTGCAGCTCGTCCAGAGTCACCACGGGCCTCTTGGCTGCATTTCTGATCAGCGCTCTCCTTGTTCGGCCTGTGAGTTTAGGTGGACGACCTTGTCTGGGTAGGTTTGCAGTTGTGCCATACTCCTTCCATTTCTGAATGATTGCTTGAACAGTGCTCCGTGGGATGTTCAAGGCTTTGGAAATCTTTTTGTAGCCTAAGCCTGCTTTAAATTTCTCAATAACTTTATCCCTGACTTGTTTGGTGTGTTCTTTGCACTTCATGGTGTTGTTGCTCCCAATACAGTATTTTCTTAGACAACCTCTGAGGCTGTCACAGAGCAGTTGCATTTGTACTGAGATTAGATTACACACAGGTGTACTCTAGTCATTAGCACTCATCAGGCAATGACTATGGGCAACTAACTGCACTCAAACAAAGGAGGCTGAATAATTACGCACACCCCACTTTGCAGTTATTTATTTGTAAAAAATGTTTGGAATCATGTATGATTTTTGTTCCACTTCTCACGTGTACACCACTTTGTATTGGTCTTTCACGTGCAATTCCAATAAAATTGATTCATGTTTGTGGCTGCAATGTGACAAAATGTGGAAAAGTTCAAGGGTGCCGAATACTTTTGCAAACCACTGTATAAGCCCGTTACAGTATTACTCTCCCACACATCACCGTCTAATTGCAAAACCGTTGTTTAGAAACTCTGCAACAAGAATGGGGTCCCAGTCCAGGGCGGAGGTAACTGCAGCTACTAAGCTCCTGCAAATCCATCTTTGAAAGAATGACAGTGCCAGCAGGTTTTCCCTTGAAAAAGAAATGTCCCAAAAAGGAAGGCTCATATGTGCCAAGTGAGGAGTAGAGGGTTAAAAAATAATGTTGAGACCCCCACCCCACCCCAAGGGCCAATGTACTTTTCAAATACAGTGGAACCTTGACTTACATGCTGCTTGACTTGCATCATATTTGACTTGCAGCAAGAAGGGGCCTGTTTGACTTGAGTCGCAGGCTTTGACTTACATCTTGGAACCCAGCATCGTGGCTGCCGCCTCCAAACTGCTCCTGCCTTCTTCCCCTCCTCCGGCAGCGGCGGCTTCGGCGAGGCCAGCTCAGAGCACCTGGAGCTGGTCCTCGGCCTCACCAATGCCGCCGCTGCTGCCGGAGGAGAAGAAGGGCCGGGAGCTCGGGGCTGGACTCGCTGGTTAGACAGTCAGCTCAGTCTTGTAAAAAATCTGGCTGCAGAAGTCTGGTCCACAATAGAAGCATTTTAGTTGGGGAGCTGTAAAGTTGTGGGACTCTAATGGTAAGCATAGAGTTGTTCAGAACTTGGAACGTGAGGTTAAAAATCAGTAAAACTTAAATGTTAGATGTTTTTGCTATGAGCATCAAAAAGTGGAGGCATATAACTTGTGGACTATAATTCCACTGCCTCCTCCTCTCTTTGAAGAGACATTTCATTTACATCCCCAGAAGGAATCTCCTATCCCAGTCAAATGTGTGTTAAATTGCTGTTTTCGGGGGTCTTTTTCATCATCCGGAACTGATTAATCCGCTTTCCCATTACTTTCTATGGGAAACGTTCGTTTGACTTAAGTCATGTTTGACTTAAGTCTAGACCACTGGAACAGATTAATGACGTAAGTCAAGGTTCCACTGTATGAAAAAGCAGACAGCTGCTTCAGTGAGGCAGGTAACTTGCAACCACAGACAGCCACATGTAGTTACTGCTACACATTAATACCCAGCCTCACTCAGCGGATCAAACATCCTTTACAGAACATCAGGTCATGGACACAACAATAAATGCCCACTGCAGGTGAGCTACACAGGGAGTCAATGAAGGATAGTAGGTAACATGGAATCAGTAGACATGAGTTCCAATCTCTGCCCATAGAAACTCTCTGTTGGGTGACACCGGTAAAACCACCACTTAAATATCTTGCCCTCTTTATTGGGTTGCTATAAGCCAGAATTGACTTGATGGCACATCACACACAATTTTTTTTGCAGGTGGGAACACTCTCTGTGTAGGATTATGCCATTATTTGTTTGTGTGTGTGTTGTGTCATTACAGACGTGACCGCATGTTTTATTCTTTAAAAATCATAAAATCCCGTAGCTCAAACTCCCTAGCTTTAGCACAGATCACAAGCAGATGGTCTGCTACACCTGTATCTAATTTTCTGATCTATAGTAGTAGTAGTAGTAGTAGTAGTAGTAGTAGAACAAGAACCATCAGCTCTTTTGTATCTAGTGTAGTATTGATCCACACTGTTTTCCTATTTATTATCACATACAGTACTACTTTTTGGGGGGGGGGTGTCGTTACAGTCATACAGTTGTGACCGACTCTTCGTGACTCCAGGTCCATGGAGTTTTCTTGGCAGGAATACTGGAGTGGTTTGCCAGTTCCTACTGCTGGCGCCTACAGCACCTGGTATTCCTTGGTAGTCTCCCATCCAAGTACTAACCAGGGCCAACCCTGCTTAGCTTCCGAAATCAGGCAAGATTGGATGTGCTTAGGGCTTAGTGTCATCAAATTACATCCAATATGGGGCAACCTTAGTAGAATTTCCAAATCTTATGGAATATTCTTAAAATTTGGTGTTGTTAGTGGCACCCCCTGTGTGTTTTCATCTGCAAGCAGGAATTTGAACCAATATCATATGAGTCCCAGTTCACTATCCAATAGAGTACAGTAATTTTCCTCACTGAGATAATGTCATCCATGATTTTCAATGCTTTGGCACATAGCTGAACCAGTGCCATGGGAGGGCAGTGGCACCACAAGGAATGAGGAACCCAAATTCATTACAGTATAACCATGCAGTGGAAAAGTTCATTTACCTTGGCAGGATTGTTTTCTACTTATCTACAATAAAGTGACTTAATGAATCCCTAAAGCCAAGCTTTGGAAGGCTTTGATCCTCTCTGTTGAATCCATGTGGAATCAATCTTTCTGTTAAGCTGAAGGTGTATGTATGAGCTGAAGAGCTGTAGTTCTGCTAGAACATTATTCTGGAAACCTCACCTCTTTTCACCAATGTTTCCTATTCTGGAAGCATAATAGTTTGTCTGTCCTTTCCACTGGCTGTTTCTTCACTTTCTATTGACCCCACAGAATGGGGGATTTACCACTTCCTCTCTCTTAATTCTATCCATCAATTTGATGTGTTAGTATCTGCTTTACTGCCCTCTCCCCATGAAACCATGTGCTCTCGTACATGGTCAGCTATCTAGATTAGAAATCAGACTTTTTAATTTTTTTTTTCTTAATTAAATTCAACCACTATTTTTATTTTTCAGCTAACCCAGTGCCCAGTTTATTGCTCCAGTGGATGGATAAAGTGGCTTTAAATGCCTTCAAGAAACACTGCTTCATGCTACTCTGGGCGTTTATACACGACCCCTAAGCTCCGCCGCAAATGGCTGCAAGCTCCGGATCTTAAAAATGTTTACCCACCAGCTCCGGAGTTTGCAGACAATTAAATGCGACCCCGCCCACTTAGCGCGACCAAACTGCACTTTTCTTGTACCTGCTTTTTTATGGTGAAAAATATTTGATGCGGAGACTGCCTGAGCTCTCCTCGCTTCTTTCTGTTGTTTTTCTTTTGCCTCCGCCCCTTAAAGAGGAACCAGGAAGTAAACGGAGGTCGGAGCAACTTCCCCCAACACCGGGAGGTAAGCCTTTTATTCTTTTGTCTCTGTCTAAGACTTTTTTTCCTCCCCCCCCCTCACGCAGACAGAACAAAGAAGTGCGGAGCGGGTGGGGAGGGAGGAACAGCAACGAACCCTCAAGATCTCTGGTCCGAATTTAAGGGACCAGCGGATCTTAGGGGGCGTGTAAAAAGGCCCTCTGTCACTCAAATGGATCCCCCAACAGGACTCTCCCATGAATAATCAATAATCAACCCCCCCCAAATCACTCGTTATCCTTCCTGCTTCATGAAATAGAAACATTGACCACCTGTCAACACCATGCAAGAAAGTTGAATCACTTTCATCTTGTGTGTCTTTTAATAATTCTCAAGATCAAAAGGAAGGATGAAGTTCTCAAGACTGAAGTCTTCAAGTGAATAGGGATGACAAGCATTTTCATAATATCACTTTCATCCCTATTCCCTATATTTGAAAGTGATAATATGAAATATCACTTTCAAATATTAAAGTGATAAAACAACTTCAGATGGAAAGCTGTGTTATTTGGGGTATCAGGTGATTGTCTTTCAAAGCATATTTTTCAACCGTGAGCTTGTTGCTGATGCTTCATCTTTGCGTGTGACTTCACAGAGGATCCACTTGAATTTTTCCCATGGTTTCATTGCAACTTGAAAAAGTGAACATGAGTTTTCCTCCTGGCGACCAATTCCAAAAGAAAACCCTACTAAAGAGATAAGAAGGATGAGGAAAATCACAGGCTATGAATAAGCAGACCTCTTATAAAACAGATAGCACTGCTTATAAAGAGGTGCAAGGCGTATGGTCTGGTTTGACCTTTTCTTGTACTTGATACCTAGGGTGCTTTCTAGAAGAGGCTTTTACTATGAATTCACACTACCTCATTAAATAAAGTATGGGAGGTCCAGATGTAATCATCTTCACTAGGCAAATCAACTTATAGCTGTGGGTTTTTCAGGCTGTTTGGCCATGTTCTTGAAGTTTGTCTTCTAGTCGCTTCGCCAGACTCTGTGGCTGACATCTTCAGAGGGCAAGGAGCACAGGGAACTAGGAGTTCTCTCTGTGCTCTGGGGAGAGAACTCCTAGTTCCCTGAGCATCTTGCCCTCTAAAGATGCCAGCCACAGAGTCTGGCAAAACGTCAGGAAGAAAAACTTCAGAACACAGCCAAACAGCCTGAAAAATTCTCAACAGGTATCAGATCCTGGCCATGGAAGCCTTCAAGAATAAACCTACTTATATTTTCCCATTGTTTCTTCCCTCTTTACTCTCACCAGAGAAAACCAATTAGGGAGAAAGGATGAAGCACCCTCCTTTCAAGAGATAAACAGCAAGCTGTGTCCCTCTACTTGGACCACATGGGTCTTCATGCATTCTGCCAAGTCACGTTCCCCAGAGGGAAACAGGCAAACAAATGGACAAACTCTTCTTCAAAAAGCTGCAGGCAGCTGTTTTCTTCCAACCATGTTGCTTTCTGCATGAAGAGCAGCTCCAGTTGGAAGGCAGCTAAGGATTCAGTAGATAAGTAGATAAGTTGGTTACCATAACCAAAGCCACACAAGGCTATAGGCAGAAAGGACAGGGAGATTCCTTCTGATTTGGATCAAGAACATATCTAGTCCCACAGTCATTTCTGAGTTATGGCTGGCTGCTTCTGAGAAGTCTTCCAGCAACAATACTTCTCCATGATTTTGCACCTAGTCACATCTGGTGTTCCGAAGCATTCTGCTTCTGAATATGAAAGGTTGATTCATCTAGGGCAGTGGTTCTCAACGTGTGGGTCCCCAGATGTTCCTGGACTGCAACTCCCAGAAGTCTTCATCACTAGCTGAGTTGGCCAAGATTTCTGGGAGTTGCAGTCCAGGTGCATCTGGGGACCCACACGTTGAGAACCACTGATCTAGGGTTTATAGTATCTTTCAATAGATTTAGCCACCCAGGAATCGGCTAAATCCACCACCTCCAAATAACCCTATTCAAAACTGGAGTCATTGCAACACTACATGGCAGGAAATGCTCTATGCTTCAAGTACTTATATTTGGACTTGATCAGACCTAAAGGACCAGAACATTTGCAAAACTGAAAAGAAACCCAGTTGTTCAAATCTCACAACTTTTTCCTATTCAAGTGATCCATTCTGTGTCTATATTCTGTGACTTCACCACTAATATAAGGCTTATGGCTGATGGATGGAGCCCATCTAGACGTTTACAATACAGTATACCTCTCCCGTGCTAAAGAAAGTTAGGTTTGATTATCTTGAACTCTAAAATTCTGTGACTACAGAGGTAATGGAGAGCCCCGAACACACTACCTGCAGAAAACTAGATCCTGTCTAATATGCTAATTTTCAAGTAGGGATTTTGTGTGTGTGTGTTTGCAATCCCACAAATATTTCTTCAGACAATTGGATGTAGGATGGCAGGGTCTGTTCCACTGAGGCATTCACTTATGCACTACCTACTTACATTTTCAGCTGTCACAGACTCAAATGCACAATAATCTTGTCCATTTCTCTACACGGTAGCATGACCCTGAGCATGGTATCAATTATACTAGATGATTTTGATGTTTTAACCTGTTTGCAGTCATGACTAATCTTCGTTGATGCATGCAGAGTTCAAATAAATTGGTTATTTCCTCCCTCTTTTAAGCAAAGTTGTTTTCGCATGAAGCCCCCGGCAAAGAATGACATAAACACAAGCACATATGCAAAGAGAAAGGGCCAAATATTTCTCCAAGGATATATTAAGCAAAGCAAAGCAAAGTGTTCTGCTTATATACCACCCCATACCACTTTGAGTAGTCTCTGGGTGGTTTACAGTTTTTAATTACAGTATGAAAGCTACACATTGCTCCCACCAGCAAACTGGGTACTCATTTTACCGACTTCGGAAGGATGACAGGCTGAGTCAACCATGAGCTGTCTACCTGGGATTGAACCCCAGGTCATGAGCAGTTTTACCTGCGGTACAGGCATTTATTTTTTTAAAATATTTTAATTTTAATTTTATAAGACATTCAAACAAAATAACAACTAACAATTAACAATACAAGTGCACCCCCACCCCCGGGACCATCCTGTTCTTCCATTAGTTCTTCTTTATTACTCCGTCTTCTATTGTTCTAGTATTCTTCTTAAAGTCCTCTTCTCCAGAACTGTCTTGAAGTATTCGTTGGCTCTTTCCCCTTCCCTTCAACTAATACAAAGTCTATAAATTTTCCCCAAATGTCATAACAAACGTCTTTTTTCATTTCTCCTCGTTTAACTTTTAAGCTACAAGACAATTTATCGTTTATGGCTATATCCCAAAGTTCGTTATACCAATCTTCCATCTTAAAATCTAGTTTAGATTTCCAATTTCTTGCTATAATCTAGCTGCTGTCGTAAGGTTTGCTATTAGTTCCTTTGTTGTAGCATCATAATCTTTACTAGTTAACAATGATAATAGTGCTGTCTCTGGATTTCAATCAGTATCTAGTTTAATCATGTCAGCTCTAAAAAAACCCTTTTCCAGAACTTTTGAACTATTTCACATTCCCACCAGAGATGCATATATGTACCTATCTTTTTTTCACATTTCCAGCACATCTTAGAGTATTCAGCATTCATTCTATTCAACCTAACTGGTGTTAAGTACCAACTAGAAACCAGTTTAAAATAATTTTCTTTTATCCTAACCGATAATGATCTCAAGATTCTCATATTCCAAATTTTCGCCCAATCTTCTTTCTTTATCTCTACATTAAGATCTTGCTTCCAGACCTCTCTCAGAGACTCTAACTCTTTCACTTCCGATGAATCCCCTATTATTGTGTATATTTTACGTACTATTCCTTTCTCTATATTTTCCTGGTCAGATTCCAGCGATAGTAGAAACTGTTCAAACTTTGTACATTCTCTAATTTGACTGTTTCTTCTGACCCAGTCCTTTGTCCATTTTCCTAACTGGATATAGTTTATCCATATTAGATCACTAGATTGCAGAATATTTTTTATGTCGTGAGTTGTTCTAATTTTGACCATCCAATCTTTTAATCTAGCTATTTTATTGGCTTTAAATAACTCTAAATAGTGCTTCAGATTTGTAGGAAATTTTTCCAAGTCTGTTACTAAACATAGTGGGGAGCCCTTCGGTGACAAAATTTTTCTATATGTTCTCCATGTAGTCATTAAACCATTCAGGAGGGGATTCTCAATCTTTACTTTGTTTTTTAAATCAGTAAACAAGAATTTATTTATTTCCCCCTTTATATCCAATTATTCTTGCTCCCACCATATTAGCTTCTCCGGTTTGAATAAAATTTCCCCCAAACAACTGATTTGATTAGCTATATAGTAATTTCTTAGATTGGGTATACCCAATCCTCCTTCTTTTTGGGATCTATACCACAAACTTTTATTTATTCTTGATTTTTTCCCACCTTTGCAGTACCTATTTATCATGTCTTGGACAGTTTTAAGTTCCTTTTCTAGAAACTGAACGGGTAACATTCTAAAGATAAAATTAATTTTGGGGAGGTACAGGCATTTAAACACTGCACCACTGGGCTATGGCAAGCACTACTAAAGGTGGGGTGAGGGAAGGATAGACCATAATTGATTTTTTTTTTCAAGTCGGCTATGGAGGGCGTAACTCGAGTACAATACATTTGGAGTACAATACATCTGTGCACTGACGTGGAGGAGCTAAATGAAGCCACTAGCATTCCTGTGGGAAAGCTATCTTCAAAAATTACCATCTTTCAATCAACTGTTGATGCACTGGGCCCTTTTGGCTACCTTTGTCTTTGAACAGAATACACACCATCAGATTGGTATTAAGATTGCTGGAGCTATCAGTGATGTGCGTTTGTGCTTCTTCCACCTTTCAATCCCATTTCTTCTTATACGACATCGTCTAGACTGAAAGCCCGAGAGAAAGGGTTGTCTTCTATTTATCTTTGCCAGCCACCTCATCACCAGAAAGGCAACTGGAACCCTTCTTGGCTAAGGAAAAAAGCAGGCAGTGAGGTAAAAACATTTCAAGTCAAACACTGTATCATCACAGGTTTCCTGTACAGTATGATAGGCATATACAGTGGTACCTTGTATAAAGGTATTAATTTGTTCCAAATGAAATCTGTTAAGCAAATTTTCCTTTATATAAATTTCCCATAGGAATGCATTGAAAATGGAGTAATCCCTAATCGCAACCATTTTTATGTTGTATGAATTTGCCCCACAGGCGATTCTGTTAAGCAAATTTCCCCTATCTTTGGAATTTTTTACGTTGTACAGATTTTATGTTATACAAACTGTTTGTTATATGAGGGTCCGCTGAATTACAATAGTCTTTTTCCATCACAGAATTTCTATTGTAAGGAAAATGGCATTTATTGAATGTGTACTTAACTGCTAAAAGGCACAGGGACTGTGTTGATGCGTGGGTGGAGTAAATGTGTTCATGTCACTCATTTTCCTGACACACACATTCTAATTGTAGATTACTCCTTTTCTTATTTATAACATTTATATACAGCCCAACTCAGTGAAATCACCAGCATTTGATAAGGCAACACCACACTGACAGAGGGAGACAAAAGTTGTAGCCAAGACATCTAGGATACCAGTTTAGGAACAACTGTTCTACAGTGTCAGTCATGAGTGTTTGTTAGATTGCACTCTTACCTGTAATAAATATAAGCCTGACTGAAGGCTGACAAAGCTTGATGTGCTGCTGTAATTAGACCTCTGCATTTAGGAATGCAACTTATTAAGAAATCAGACCATTGGTCCATCTAGCTTGCATACTCTGGAGTGGCTCTTGTGGTTTTTCAGAGGGGTTTCTCATTCTCTTTCAAGGTGCTGGATGTAGGACCTTGCACCTTCTTTAATACCGAGCTACCACCCAATGGAAAACAATTCAACAATGACGCACTCACTGCATGTATCTCACGTTTCCATCGACAGCAAATTCTCATTTGCAAAAAGAGATGGTATATAAAATCGGGATCATATTTTGTGTTGATGCCACTCCATAGTTTTGTTGTGATAAAAATGTGTAAAAGTCTAAACAATTTTTGTATATATTTAATAAGATTCATGCCAACTGCACTTGCTGAGAATGATCAGCAAACATGCTTTGACTTGATGTCTCCCTACTCTTACCCCACTCCCCAAACGCAATGTTTTGGGCTACCAGCTTCGCAGTAGTAAACTAGCTCATTCCCAACCCTCTTGATTTTGACAAGAAAAATATATATGAAAAACTGGAAGCTCTTGGGAAATGTTCTGTGCAGCTCATGAAAGTACGGTGATAAACCTGTTCCCTTGCGTGTGTCCATGAACATAAGGCTCTCACAAGCACTACCTGTGCGAAGCAGCCATCCTAATAGAAACAATGAGACATTGTTCGATTACTTAAGAGCCAGAGGGAAGGAACTGCTGGGTCTTGGAAGTACTGATCTCCACATCCTTGAACTCTCAAAAACTCTTAATCATTCCATCTGGGAGCTTGGCCAGACTCTCTAAAGGCACTCATATTATAAAGGCACTTGGGCACGAGCTACATAGGAAGGTTTACAACCCTAAGTTAGATTACCCGGCTTGCATGTCTTATAAAACAAGCATTTCCAAGATACCCTGCTCCAAGAGAAAAGCCTTTTGAAGCACTGGGTTTTTACGGGAAGCTTGCTGCCTTTGGCACAAGCAGCCTTAACACCTCATCTTTGTAACTGCACTGTACAATGCAGCATAAATAATGAATCTAAATGGCCGCCAGCAATACTCTTGGCATCTTTTTAGAAGGGATGGGAAGCCAAAATCATCTGGTGTGTGAAAAGGATTTATAAATGACATGACTGTGTACTACAAATGCCACAGGTGCTGGGAGCTAAAAAGGATGGAATATTTTATGTAACAAGTGTCCTGCCCTCTACTGAACATTATTGAAAACTGTGCATTGTTTCCTCACCTGTACCATAAGACAGAATCACAGCTTAACCAAACATAGAAGACCTTCAAATGCAGGAGCCACTCTGCTGAAAGCTATTGGATAGCTGTGTGAGAACTAGGGTCTAGCTTCATTTATTGTGATTGTGGGTCAGTTCAAGGGCCAAGTCCTCATTTCGTGAGAGAAATGGCCATATGGCGAGTGGACTGGTTCCTGAAATCAAGGGGCCAAATGGCAGCTCTTGCATTATGCCCTGATCGTGAACAAGGGTTCAGGATCCTACAACAAAGGCTAAACGCATAGTGTTCTGCTTATATACCGCCCCATACCAGTTCAAGTAGTCTCTGGGCGGTTTACAGTTTCATTACATATGCAGGCTACACATTGCCCCCCCCCCGCAAGCTGGGTACTCATTTTACTGACCTCGGAAGGATGGAAGGCTGAGTGAACCTTGAGCCTGCTAGCAGGGATTGAACCCCAGGTAGCAGGCTAAGGTAAAGGGGTTTCGGTACCCCTTTCTCTCAGCACTTTCCACACATATGGGTAAGGGTGAGTGGGCAGACCATTTTCATGAGGTTGCCTAAAAATATTTCAAGCTGACCAAGGCACAGTCTAGGCCAGTGTTGGCGAACCTATGGCATGGGTGCCAACGGTGGCACTCGGAGCCTGTTCTGTGGGCACCCGACATTGCCCCTTCACAGCCACCTGTATTCAGGTTAAATGGCTGTATTGGCACTTTGTGAAAAATTAGTGTGTTTTGAATCGCAGTTTGGGCACTCGGTCTCTAAAAGGTTCACCATCACTGGCCTAGGAGATGGCTGTGACACCCACTCCTGTACATTTGCCTCTTAGATGAGGGTGAACAGGGCTTTCTCTTTTGTATAGCAGTATTGTTAATATATCTTGGAAATGGAAGAAAACGTCAAGCCTCTTCTAATCCTAACATGCTGAAACATGCTGGGAGCTTAATTAAACGCAGCATATGTTCAGCAGCTGACCAAATCTGCTGAAGCTCTCTTTCAAGAGTGATGGTACAGAACGGATGGTACTTCCAAGTTCAACTCAGAGCCACTCTCTTTTCTTAGAAGCCCGTATTGTGTTATGGACAATCAAGTGACCCCCAACAGGGCTTTCAAGGTAAGTGGGGCATTTAAAAGGCTGTTTTACCATTTCCAACCCCTCTCTCGGTTTTCACAGCTTAGTGGGGATTTGAAACCAGATCGCCCGAGTCCTAGTCCAGTGATGGCGAACCTTTTAGAGACCGAGTGCCCAAATTGTAATTCAAAACCCACGGATTTTTTGCAAAGTGCCAAAACAGCAATTTAACCTGAATACAGGTGGCTGTGAAGGAGCAATGTTGGGTGCCCACCTAAAGGGCTCCAAGTGCCACCTTTGGCACCCGTGCCATAGGTTCTCCAACACTGTCCTAGTCCATTAGCCTGTCCACTATACCGGTGGTCCCCAACCCCCGGTCCGCGGACCGGTGCCGGTCCGTGGACCGGTCGGCACCGGGCCGCCTGGGGAGGCCGGGGAGGCTCCTCCCCTTTTCCTCCGCCGCCCTCCTCCTCCTCCTCTTCTCTCCCGCGGGCGGCCGGTGGAGGAGGCAGGAGGAGCGCAGGAGGAGCCGCCGCCGCCGCCTTTTGCCTTTGCCTCCCTCTCCCCCTCCCGGCCCCGGCGCCCCCGCGCGCGGCACCCC
The DNA here is from genome assembly GCA_037367245.1 of Phrynocephalus guinanensis. Taxonomy (NCBI): domain Eukaryota; kingdom Metazoa; phylum Chordata; class Lepidosauria; order Squamata; family Agamidae; genus Phrynocephalus; species Phrynocephalus guinanensis. The sequence continues at coordinate 87,263,927 of CM074732.1, forward strand.
GCCCGGCCCGCGCCGGGAAGCGCCCTCGCGGCACCGACAAGCCTCCTCCTCCTCCTCCTCCTGCTCTGGTTCCTCCTCCTCCTCCTCCTCCCGCCGCCGCCGCCGAAGGAGCAGCAGCAGCAGCAGCGAGGGCAATTGCGGGGGGGGTGGCGGCGGCGGCGGCGGCGGGACAGGGGCGATTGCGGCGGCGGCGGGGGGGGGCAATGCGGCGGCGGCGGGGGGGGCGATTGCGGGGGGGGGTGGCGGCGGCGGCGGCAGGATGGGGGCGATTGCGGGGGGGGTGGCGGCGGCGGCACGGGGGCGATGGCGGCGGCGGCGGGGGGGCAATTGCGGCGGGGGCGGGGGGCAATTGCGGAGGGGTGGCGGCGGCGGCGGCGGGATGGGGGCGATTGCGGCGGCGGCGGATGGGGGGCGATTGCGGCGGGGCGGGGGGGCGATTGCGGGGGGTAGCGGCGGCGGCGGGGATGGGGGCGATTGCGGCGGCGGCGGGATGGGGGCGATTGCGGCGGGGGCGGGGGGGGGCGATTGCGGGGGGTAGCGGCGGCGGCGGCGGGATGGGGGCGATTGCGGCGGCGGCGGCGGGGGGCAATTGCGGGGGGGTGGCTGCTGCTGCACCTCCGGCGGCGGCGGGAGGACGAGGAGGAGGAGGAGGAGGAGGAGGAACCAGAGCAGGAGGAGGAGGCGGCGGCTCGTCGGTGCCGCGAGGGCGCTTCCCGGCGCGGCCGGGCGGGTGCCGCGCGCACGGCGCCGGGGCCAGGAGCCCCGGGTCTTTCTCGCTGCTGGCGCCCCGCTTGCTTTCCCCGGCGGAGGAGGAGGCCCACGGGCGGTGGCGGCAGCAGGAGCAAGCGGGGCGCCAGCAGCGAGACCCGCGCGCGGCTCCCGGCGCCGGAGGAGGAGGCGGGGCCCGCCTGCCCAGGAGCCCCGGGTTCCCCACCCCCACCCCGCCCGTGTGTGTGTGGGGGAGTGGCACGCCCGCCGCCCCAGGCCGGTGAGTGCCGCCGCCGCCGCCGCCCTCGTGCCTCCCCCTCCTCCTTCCCTCCCATCCTTTGCTTTCACCCCCCCTTTTGCCTCCCCGCCGGACCCCCCTTTCGCATTTCTCCCCCCCCTCCCCCCCCCACCACCCCCGGGCCACAGAAAAATTATCAAAAATTTCCCGGGCCGCGGGGACAAAAAGGTTGGGGAGCACTGCACTATACCACATTGGGTATCGCTGGAAGTCTGCCTCCTGTTTATTTAACAGGAAGAGAATATTATGGTGAAGGTGATGGTGTGGCGAGTGCTGTAATCCTGGGTAGTTGGATTATCATCGTTAGAGAGGCCTCTAGGCTCTTGCCTTCTGATGGCTAACTATGCGGGAGAGGTTCCACAGACTGATCTGGTACCAGTGCAATATCCAGGTTAGCATATGGAGGCCCAGGCAGTGGGGGGGGGGGGGAAGAGTCCATATGGTAAGCATGATCTGGTACCAGTGCAATATCCTCTGGGGAAATAGTTTACAGAATTCGAGATGGTAGCTGTGCCTCTGGAGGAGGAGGAGACGTGACGGTAGAAAGCTTAGGGGCCTTATGTTCCTCTTCTTTTTCATGGGCTCCTCCTGAGATGATGAGTGATGTTATGAGTTGGAAGAGTGTTGCTTGGAATGACTCTGTTTAACGGACAGGTCTGGCACCAAAGCGACTGATACTGAAGGACCCGGTACTGAAGGTTTCTTTTTTTCGCTCAAAACCATGAAACTGTTGAGAGACTTTACACTTCTGCCTGCTGTGCTGCTCCCAAAGACAAAAAGACACTCTGAGTGTCCCCTCTGCAAGAGGAACGCAGGTGCTCAGATGGAGCACTCTTTGAACATCAGAGCAGCTACCATAAACAGGGAAGAGAAAAGGGGGAGAGGGAACAGGTGGTGGGGAGACAAAGCAAAGCAAAGAGGGGGGACAGAAAGATTTATTAAAATATCTATTAGAAGGAGAGACTCCAGAACATAGCTTGTTTGTAAGGTGGATAAAAGGAACTGAAGATAGGGGAGGGAAACGCCCGCATATGTGCAGGATATATAAGAGAAAAAGCTCCCACCGAAATGTAATCCTTTCAGCTATGGAGTGCTCAATGGTTGAGTCATAGAGGCCGGGAGGAAACGAGGTTACAAAAGATCTTGCAGCCAAACATCAACAGGATAATTGGAACGCTGCAACTCAGAGGTGCTTCCCTCCTTCTACAAAGGAATACAACACAGCCTGGGGGAAATTATGAAAATAGCAAAGGAACCTCATCTCTTGGACTACTTTTATTTGGTAAAATCTCAAAATCAGTAAGAGAAAAAATGATTTCCACCCCCTCCTCCCTGAACAAGCAGCCTGATCTGGTGGTAGACAGATCTTCTACCCACAACTGTGGCCCCCCACCCAGACAGGCATCTTCATAAGCAAGAGGGGGCATAGTTTCCATTGGCCCAACACCGGACATGGCCATCTAGCCCCATCTCATCTGAACTAATGAAGAGGAAAAGAAAAGAGGGGAAAGAAGAAAAAGAAGAAAGAAGACTCTCACTTCAAACACAAGGAACAAAAAAAAATATTAGATCCCCAAAAGTACTAAAAGACAACAGTGAATGAGTTGTGGGAAGAGTCTAGGTGGGGGGCACACCTTTTGCCAACCACTAGATGCTATTCAATGGGAATGACTGGCTGGAACCAGTACTGGGTTGGCAGGCGAGAGAGCCGCAGGATTAGTTGAATCCAAGCAGAAGATGATATCATCAACAGCCAACATTGCACCTCCAAGTCCCTAGCAAGATGGCTTCAGTTCACAGATTTCCTCACTTTTCACCCAGGCGCACTGCTACTGCCTCTAGTGTTACAGTGCAGCTGGTTAGGGAGCCCAGTCAGCGAGGGGGGAAGACTCCATATGCTAAGCATGGAGGAAGGCGCCAGGAAATCTTTCCTCGTCCAGCTAGTGGATTCGGGTGAGTTCCTCCACAATCTTGATCAGGTCATCCACAGTGGCCTCCCTCTTCATTCCACTGCCATCATCAATCTGAAACAAGGAAAAGCATCAGAAGGAAACACAACTGTCCAGCTTGTACGACATGAAGAAGATATGCACCAGTGCAATCCCATGTTGACCCAGAAATGTGGATTTAATAGCACTTGCTGCCACATCTGTACACACAGAATTGCAGCTTCTCTCAGTGATGAGAAGAGCTACCTTAAGGCCCTCTTTTCACGTGGTCAGGTTGTTCAACTCACCTGTAAGTTAGCTACCACCTCCTGCATCTTGGGTCGGCTGATGTCTAGAAAGCTTTCAATTAAATCTCCGTCAATGAACCCAGTAGCTGGCTCTGTTTTGCGTTCTGTGTGGAATGATCTCCAGGTGAAATAAAGAATCAAGGAAAAAACCTCCAGTTATTCTGCATTAGATATTCCTAATAAACATAAAAATCTAACCCCAGTGCCGGTCTCCTTGTTTGGCATACAATGAAAGGGTACCATTATGTACAGGATTAGAATGCTGCACTATAATATCATGCACTGATCTGTCTAGTTTCCTGTGATCTCTGCGGTGCCCAACACACTTTCACTTTCCAGAAACATATCCACATTAATCTGTTGCAACAAAATGACATCTTGTGACCTTTTAAATATTAACCAATTTTGTTACAATAAAAAGACTGTATGCCACTGTAAATGTCGCCACACACAAGATATTCAGTGATCAAATTGGGATGCCATTCCTATGGAACTGAAAAAAATAATAATTTTTTAAATTATTTTTTTATTTTTATTTTTTATTATAAAACCAATCACCAACACCCCAGACAAAAACAGTGACCCCCAGGCATCCGATACATTGGATATACATTAATAATGAAAGAAATTCAAATTAACAATATGTACAATTCTATATAAATTAACAATTAACAATCTGCAAGGTTTACTTAGCTTTTAACGTTTTAATTACCCCAAATTGGTCAAACATACTCAAATAATTCAGTAGCTTCTCAAACCATTCCTCCTCTTTCTCATTGACCTTAAACCCTTTCATTCTGCATATCTTCATAGTTAGGTATTCTAAAATTATAATATTATTTAATTTTTTCCTCCATTGGTTCACCGCTCGCTCTTCTGCATTTTTCCAATTACTTGCTATGACCTGTCTGGCTGCAATTACCATCAGGTTTACCCATTTACATTCCTCTTTTGTTTTTAATTCTGTGCTACCCAGGCTAATGAGAACCATTAATTTAGATATCTCCACTTTCCTTCCCAGAATTTTCGATATTTCTCTACCAATCTGTATCCAAAAATTATTAACTAGAGGACAATCCCACCACATATGACTGTACGTTCCCATTACTCCACACTTCCTCCAGCAATTTTTGCTTCCTAACTTTGTAATATGATACAACCTTACTGGTGTGCAATACCATTTTTGTACCAGCTTCAACCCCTGCTCCTGGATTATCCTAGAGGTCGTAACAAAGGGTGGTTGCTGAAAGATTCTATCCCAATCTTCATCTAAAATTTGTTCCTTAATATCTAGCTCTCAATATTCTTTTAAGCTTTCCTTTAGTGATTTCCCCATATTTAATAAAACCTTGTACAATTTTGAAACTATTTTGGTCCTATCTATCCTGTATCCTTTCACTAATTCCTCGAAGGGGGTAATAATTCTTTTACCACAATTTTTAACTTCTTTCTCCTTCAACAAGGAGATTTGGGGGTTTTTTTGTAACCAATTAATCTTATTTCAAATTCCACTTTCCTCTTCCATCATATTTTTGTTTCCCAAATTTTATCCATATTCTGAATTGAAATCTCTTTAATTTATCCCCTACCTCTTTTGGGATGAGTTTCCTTAATGGGGCAAATTTATCATAATACCATATTTTTGTAAGTGGAGAGAGGTCAGGAAAAAGCTTTTTTCCCCACTTCTCCCATACCCAAAGAGGAAGAGACTGCACATAACACATAAACGTAGAGGAAACTGTGCTCAACTCTCTTTATAATGCTACTGAATCATCTATGTCAAATCTTTAGTAATGTCTTTGTTTGAATTCATTCTGCCCCTTGTTTATAATTCCTCTATCTAGGCCAGAGCATGGGTATATAATTCTGTCACCTAGAGCTCAACATTTCATACTTTTGAAGCTGGACTCTAGCCATGGAAGCCCTTGCTACCATATTTGTTAGCCTTTAAGGTATCACAGTGGCCTTTGTTGTAAACAATGGATGCACTTCGTTTCACAGAGGATATGAAACTGCCCTATTTGAAAACTGTCCTTGAATACCAAGAGGTCCTTCTCAGCAGGTTAAGGTGATAGTCTGCTGAAAATGCAAACGTAACATTCAACATAATTTCCAGTTCCAGGCGCAGTATGTAATGTAAAACAATCCCCTTCTGCCAGTGAAGGAAAGCTACTTCAACAGACACAACAGCTACCAATTCTTCAGTGCTATATACAGCCAGTTTCTACTGTTTCGTAGTTTGTGTAGCTTTCCTCACTGCAGAAGAAAATCAGCACCTACCTACTCAGGTGAATCAAGAAGTGGGGAGGGGCCTACAAGACCATCAAGTCCCACCCCCTGCTCAAGGCAAGAATACAAATCAATAGACGTCTGCTAGGTAGTTATTTGGATGGGAGACCATCAGGGAATACCAGGTGCTGTAGGCTCCTGGAGTAGGAACTGGCAAACCACTCCAGTATTCCTGCCAAGAAAACTCCATGGACATGGAGTCACGAAGAGTCGGTCACGACTGTAACAACACAACACAACACAACACACACACACACACACACACACACAGAGGTGGTTATTTGGATTTCTCTTGAATGCCTTGGCTTTGAAGCACTCACCACCTCTTGAAATGATCAGTTCCAGTGCTGTACTGCTCTAACAGGAAGTTTTTCCTGATCATTGACTGAAAGCTGGCTTCCTATAAGCGGACCCAGCCCATTGTTGGACATCCTGCATTCTGGGCCGATTTAAAACCAACCCTGTCCTTCCTCTTACTCAAGGCTAAACATGCCCAGTTATTTCAGTCTTTCCACCGAGGGCTTGATTTCCGCCCCCCTGGTCATCATAGTTCCCTTCCTCTGAACTTGTTCCAGTTTGTCTGCATCCTCCTCAAAATGCAGTGTCCACAACTGGCCACAGTAATGAAGATGAGGCCTAACCAATGCCAAAGAGAGGAAAACTAGTACATCATGAGATCTGGACACTATACTTTTATTAATGCAGCCTAAAATAGCAGTTGACTTTTTTGGAGCTGCATCACACTTCTGTCTCATATTTGGCATGTGATCAGTGACAAGATCCTTCTTGCTCACAGTACTGCTGAGCCAGGCATCCCTCCTCCTGTAACTGTGTGTTTGTTTTCCTTTTCCTTTGCATTTATCCCTACTGGATTTCATTCTGTTGTTTTTATCCCAATGCTCAAGCCCATCTAGATCCTTTTGAATTCTGTTTCTGTCTCCCAAGGTCTCTAACTATCCCACCCAATTTGGTATCATCCACAAATCGTATTAGTGTTACCTGTACCCCCCAATCTAGGTCATTAATAAAAATGTTGAAGAGCACTGGGCCCAGAACTGAGACCTGGGGTACCCGACTTGTTACCTCCTCCCGGTTTGAGAAGGAGCCATTAATCATCTCCCTCTAACTACAATTCTGTAGCCAGCTGCTTACCCACCTGACTGCTCTTCTATCCATCCCATACATGTTGACAGATACTGTATGGCAAGAACAGAAAATACAGAAAATACATCCGCAGGTTCTGAGTGAGTATGCCGCTCACTTTGGGGGGGGGGGCACTTTGGTCATATTACGATGCTGCGAGACTACAGAAACATTCAGCTTACAACTCTGGGTCTACCAAATGCACACCTAGACGTTAACAAACAGCAGCTTTAAAAGGTCTCTTCAAATTGCTCTATTCAAATAAGGCAACATGCACATATATCATAACTAGGTTATTTTACAGAGGATGCTTTTCAAAGCAACCACCTATAGAGTATTCTCTATAGCAGCACCATGACTGGAAAAATCCCGACCAAGGGAATTAGGGGTGGATCCACCCTTGTAGCTTCTGGTGGGCAGCCCAAGATACTGTATTTTTCACTCTATTAGACCAGATAGGAAGGCAACGAGGGTAGGCTGGGGGGATGGGGGGGATGAAGGAATTTTGTGCCTCCGCAAAATGTTGTGCCTGGTGCAACCGTCCCTATGGCACCCCCCCACACACACACACACTCATGCTGCACCACTTGTTACCATTAATGTGATCTCCCTTACGCGAGCATAGATCACCAGTAGGATTCCGGCTCATGTTTTGCAGCCTTTGTTTCTCATCACATGCCATTCCAATTCCCTGAACATCAGGAATGACTGGGAGTGGGCGACACAAGGCTGGGAAAGGCAGAGGCCAGAAAGCCTTGGGCCTTAGATATAGTTCCCCCGTTTGATTCCAACTCCTTTCCTCATCTGGGCTAGATTAATCTTTCAAGTCTCACTGAATCCATCTGTCTCCTTGATTTTTTTTCTTTGCTCTTGGTTGGAACTCGTTTCCGCCACCTTTCCCTATTGTGTCAGCCTCTGCCTTGGTTCTCTGAACGTCTTGTGCTTCTCACACATTCTTCTGTAACGTTCTCATTTTCATTCTGTGCCTTGTTATCTTATTCACTGTGCCCTGCTCATCTCCCAGTTAAACCGTTCTTTTTATTATTCTTCACAGCCTACGTTTGGAATGTCTTCCCTAATGACATTCACCCCCATTCTTTTTCACACAGTTTAAACAACTTTTAAATATCTGTCACTTAGAACTGTATTTTTCACTTTTTTCCTCCTTTCCAGTCATTATCCTGTTCAGGTCGGGCCAGACTCTGACTACATTTACACCTTCATCCCTTTCCTCCAAATTCCTTTATTTATTTTGGATTCTAAAGCTAAAGCTTAGAAACACACCTTGTAGAGCGGCTAACACTAACAGGGCAATGATGAGAGTTTTAAAAAGGATATAAGGAGTGTTCAATCTTCCCTACGCTTTTAATGACTTTGTTCAGCCTGTTCTGCACATCCAAGAGGAGGTTATACCAGCTTTCAGACAACGAAGTCACCAAGCCTGAGAAGGAAGGAAGGGCAATTGTTAGCAACAATATTTTCATTCCAACTGTTAACAGCTAAGTATTTATTTCAGCCTGAAAGATGCAGCCACTAGCTAAAACTGAAACAAGATTCAGGTTCTCTGTTACTCCAGTTTCTTTCAAGGCTTAACTCTAACACGGCAGCTCCTTATCTGGACCCACCAACCTTAACACTCCCCATATTCCAGCCTCTACCAACAGGGACGGGCTCTCTTCCTCACGCTATAAGGGGGGATACAGCAGAATCGTCCCCTTACCTATCATTCCATTGACTGTGCCAAAGAGCACCGAGCCCTGCGTTGGGGTGGACGTTTCACCCAGATTCTGCATGACTAGTGAACCATGACAGAAGACGTTGACAAACTCGCCCAGATGGAACAGGCCAAACTCCTGCAGATGCTGCCGCTCCTCATCCGTTGTGGCAGCACTGCAAAGCAGAGAATCTATCAGGAAAGACAACAGAGCAAGACCTCTCCCACACTCCCAGGTATGGATGCCACTGGCATGCTTCTTCCAGCCTTTTAGAGGGACAACTCACCTGTCTTTTTGGCACACAAACAGGTTAAAAGCATTCTCTGCCCCTAGGAAGTTATCATCATCCAAAATCTCCACAGCGCTCATCCAATTGGGATTAAAGTCACGAGCAATCTAAACGGAGAGATATATCCACTTACTTGCATGATTACATTTCTGTTAGCCAAAAAGGTCCTTTTGCGTAGCCCAGCACAAATCTAACCACAGCTTTGGGGCTTTTTGTAATCAATGGAAAAGCTCATCACAAAGGGGGGAAAGCAAGTCAAGACGATGAAAAAGGAGAATACAGTGGTACCCCGACTTAAGAGCAGCTCAATTTAAGAGCAATTCGACTTAAGAATGGAAAACTGTTGGTGTTTTAACTGCTGCCTTGCAAATTTTAGATATGGTCTGCTTGACTTACACATATTTTTTCATTATTTTGATTTTTTTACTTATTTTTTCAAATCTGTAGATAGGTATCCCGACTTAAGAGTAGTTCGACTTAAGAGCATGCATTCAGAACAGATTAAATTCGTAAGTTGAGGCACCACTGTATTAAAAAGAGTTTATCCACAAGAAAACATCTGCATGAGAATTCTAAACAACTACATGCTCCCTTAGAAATAAGAGTCACATCTTAGGAAATGCTTTGAATAATTTCTCTATAAAGTCATAAGCCATTATCTTAACTATAAAGACCCAATGAGCTTGGTGAATACCAGACTCCAAGCATTCTTGACTATAAAATCAATTACCGGTACTCTGTGGGCCAGACCAAAAGTCTATTAAGAAGTTAAGCGGCAACACTTCACTATGATTCTTGAAAAGGGTTCTGCATATGGATGATGTTTTCATGTGACAGCACATTTCGACCAACATCTGAAACCTTTTTATGATATTAAGATGGTTGAAGCCACAGTATATAACCATTGCAACTTAAAGAATAGATTATCACATGATAACACAATCCACCAGTATCTATATGGTTACTCCACCCTAGTCTAACTTTGTGGATTTTATGGTTTATTGCCACCTCCTCTTTTACACTCTTTGGTATTTCATGGCTTGTTATATTGTTTATTTTGATCACAATTCTCCCACGAATTTCATTTGTCTAGTCTCTTATTGTACCACTCATAAAATAGTTGCCAAGTTTGTGCGTAAACGTTTTCTTCTTTATTATGTATTGCATTTGTCAATTTATTCATCTCCACACAGTCTAAAATTTTGGAGATTATTTCTTCATCCTTGGGAGATGTTTTCAGTTTCCACTTTTGGGCCCAAGCTAACCTTGCTGCTGTTAATATATGTATTATTAAATAATTTATTTCTTTGGGATGTTCACCAGTATTCATTCCTAATAGAAAATATTGTGGCTTAAAGCTTATTGTTATTTTTGTTATTTCCTGTAGCCATTTATATATTTTGATCCAATATTTTTTTGCTTTTTTACAAGTCCACCAGAAGTGGAAGAAGGTTCCCTTCTTTTCTTTACATTTCCAGCACTTATCAGATATTTGTCGATTGATTTTGTGTAGCCGCTCAGGAGTTATGAACCATCTATGGAACATCTTCAATAGATTTTCTTTATAAGATGCAGCTATGGTTGCTTTGTAGTTAATCTTCCATAACCTTCCCCACTGCTCTAGATTTATTTCCTGACGGATGTTTCTCGCCCATTTAATCATAACATCTTTTACTTCCTCATCCTTTAACTCCCAATCTAACATAAATGTATATAGCTTGCTGATGACTTTAGCCTCCGTGCCCAGTAGTAACTTATCTAGTTCTAATTCATGATTTTCTATCCCAATTTCCTTTCCATCTAGTTTATATCTCGCATTAATTTGGTGATACGGCAACCATGATTTAATGGTTCCTGATGTGTGTAGTTGGTCATATGATTTTAACTGTCCTTTACCATCTAATAGGTATTTATATGTGGGTAGTGTTCCTCGTTCTATTAAGTTGGGATGCATAGTTGCCTCTAGTGGCGAAAACCATCTAGGTATTTTCCTATAATATTTCCTTTTAATCCCTTTCCAACTTTGTGCGAGGGAACTCCTAATAAAGTGACTATTGAAGATCTTATTTTCAGCTCCCCTATGCCATAAATAAAAATGCCAACCCCTCTGAAGGTTAAAACCCTCTAGAGTTAATAATCTATTGTCTCTCAGCAAGATCCAGGCCTTTAGCCAAGTCAATACACACGCTTGATGGTAAAGGTACCAGTTAGGTACTCCCCAGCCTCCTTTGTCCTTTGACTCCTGCATTAATTTGAGTTTGATCCTTGGTTTCTTCCCCGCCCAAATAAATTTATTTGTCACTTTGTTCAATTCTTCAAAGTATCAATACATTCTATCTTGGTTCCACAGAGTTAATATAGTGCTGAACTGTCCAGCAAATGGAAGATACTTGGCATCTGACATGGTAAATCCATACGGTGCCTTCCTCCAATGTATTTAAAAGATGGTCTGTCAGCCTTTAACAGCTGCAACACAAAATGAGTAATTTAAGGCCCCTATCCTGCTCTGTCTAGTCCTAACGACAAGCTTAGGAGGAGACTGAACAAGTCATGCTTCAAGTCTCACCCTTAGATTGTGATGAGAACATAATGGCCAAAGGTACAGAAAAACAGGCCTCTCCTCCCAATAGTTAATTTTCCTCTCTGAAACTCTTTACCAGGGCTTCCTCACCAAGACACCCATTAAAGCAAACGCAGAACCAGTACCTCTTCAAAGTTTCCTTCCATTGGCTTGTAGGCAAGCAAAAGGACGGAGCGCATGAGATCTCCAACTAAGATGAAGTCCCCTTTCGTCTTTACATAGAGTGCCATTATGTTGTTGTAATGGTTGCATTCTGTGCGAAGCTCTTTCTCTGCTGTCCACTCATACAGGCGCACCTAGTCCAAGAAGACATACCCAACTAAAATGAGGGGGGGGGGAAGGTCATCAGGGTCAGAAACACCCCCTCTTTCACGATCGGATCGATCCAGCTCTGGGGAACATGCAAGTGTTCCCGGGGATCTTACCGTGCTATTTATGCTGGCTAAGAGTTTTCCATTGAATTCCACCATTGAATAGACGGCTCCTTTGACTTCTTTCTCAGCCACCGTCTGCAATTTACCTGGGACAGACAACAATTCAACATGACTTGAAAAAACCCCAAGATCCCCTCCACCGCTCATGAAGTAGCTAGGAAGAAATACAGCTGAAAAAATCAGAACAACAGACTGGCTGTAGTGATGCTGCACCACGCAGGGGCCAAACATTTTACAGTGGGCACAAACCACCCAATCAAATGAATTTCGGTTCACATCACAAGGCACAGCTTTTCCGGTGTTTTATGCAAAGTCATTTCCATACTGCGCACGCTTTGCTATATGAGACTGATAAGAATATTAAAGTGGGAATATTTACATTCATATATTTTGGTGCTAACTGCTCCTTCTCTGGTGTTGTGACAACAACACATCGCACAATAACATGGTTTACTACACCTGTTGCCTCCCTGGAAAAATGTGCTGTTTCTACAACCCTGAAACAGCACATTACAGTTAAGGTGACCAAAAGTGCTTTTCTGGATGTTAGATAACATTCAATTCAAATTCAGATAATTCCATTGAATAGAATCCTATTTAATTCACATTGCACTGAAACCTTCCATTCTTAAGAACATAAGAACATAAGAAGAGCCATGCTGGATCAGGCCAAAGGCCCATCTAGTCCAGCTTCCTGTATCTCACAGCGGCCCCACCAGATGTGTTTGGGAGAGCATGAGACTAGATATCTGTCTCCTGATACCACTCTCCTGCATCTGGCCCTTGAAGTACCCTGGTTTAAACCCTGGAGGTTACACATCTCCATCATGGTTTGTAACCTGTGATGGACTTTTCCTCCAGGAAAAATGTTGCATATAAAACTGAAGGGTAAGTAATATTCTGGTTTTTTAATTAATCTATGGAGCATTCTATAAGCCTCTACAGCTGACGAGTGGTGGTGTAAACATTTAACACTGAAAAATGGGAAGGACTAGAACTAAAGAGATAAGTTTAATATTATACTAGGAGTGGGGATAAGCTCTGCTCCTCCCTCATGCATCTGGCTAGATCCTGAGATCAATCACAGATGTTATGGCTGTGGAATGCTCTGCCAAACAAGAATAATCTACTACCTACTTTATGATATTTTTATTCTAGTTAAACACGTTTGGTTTTGTTTAAACTTTTTCAATTTCAATGTTTAGATACAAAAATTCCCCACTTTATTAGTATTTTGTGACATTGCAATAATAATTTTATTATTTGCAACCAAATAATATTCAATTATATAGTAATACCACACCAATCAAATTGAAGCTAAATGAAGCCAATTTAACATTGTGTGTTACAGTAATAGCAGTATGGAATAGATAAACAGGACTCTTAAGTCCTCCAGAGGTCTAGTCTACCTACTAAGATAGTAGGTAGTCTAGACCTAAAATGTCTGCCCAAGCATGTAGCCTGTATGGAGACAATGTTGAAATGGGGCACATGAGGTTTTACCGTATCTTATGATTTGCTGTCAAAATTGCTAATGCTAATTTACTTAACTTGGTGACTGAACAACTTATAAACACTTACAACATTAAAAACAATTTGGAAAGATGTGATAAAAATGGGTTTTCTTTATATACTGCCCCACAGCTGAAGTAAATAAGCCAGGTGTTGAAACATTGACAAGGCTTCAAAAACAGATAAACCCAAAAGCTAATCTCCCACACAATAATGGCGTCATTTTTGGCAACATAATAATAACCACAAGACTTCAAGAAGAAGCAAGAACTCCATCAGACTGCAACAACTGAAAATGAGGCAGTTGATTCCAGTCTTCAGTTCTTACCATCAGAATAGTGGAACACCACAATACGGCCCTGCTTGGGTTCAGCCTCGTCAGGATACACCATGGCTGTGCCGACAATGAAGTACGTGTTGGGGTCTTTGCCCAGTTTGCAAGAGACCAAACTTAGTGCATATTCATTCTGCAGAAACTGGTGAGCATGAAGCACTGAAGAGAGACAGTGAGGACATAGGTTAGAGCTCAGTAAAAGAGATTCCATAATGTACTGGCTTACATTTTCTACAAGAGGGAAAGTTCCAAAAGATTCCCTATTCTCATCGTAAGTGTCTCTGTAGGACAGATAGAATTGAAACATTGGCACATGTATTCCTGCACTGCCCCTTATATGACGGAATTAGGGAAAAACTTATTGCTCCTTATTTAAAGCAATTCCCTGGACGGCCAGAGGCATTTTACACCCGCCTCCTGTTGTCAGGGCAAAATATATACACTGAAGAATGTCCTATAAGTATGCTGTCCAATGTAGCTAAATTCTGTGCGGCAGCAATTATAATTCGTGCTCAGAAGGTTTCAGCAATTGCTCAAGCACTCAGGATAGCTCAATCTATATGGTATTCCCCCTCCCTTGTTCTTCCTTGTTTTGCTGTAACTGGTACTCTCTCTCTCTCTCTCTCTCTCTCTCTTTCTCTCTCTCTCTCTCTCTCTCTCTCTATCTATACTACACACACACACACACACACACACACACACACACACACACACACACACACACACACACACACACACACACACTTACTTTGGATTTGGTCATTGACCGCAATAAAGTATTCATCCATTCATCCATTCATTCATTCATTCATTTTCTATGTGAACTATGTAACTATGTGAATCTGTAGGAACTAGGAGAATCCAAATTTATCTACTGGGAAATCATGGATCTCCGTGCTGCTGGGAATCCTGTCCTAAAGCAAAGTAAAGGAGCGGGTACATCCGTTGTAATCTGAGATGTATAGAGAGATGGCGTCTCAAGAGGTACAAAGGTCAAACATATTCTTTATTCGTGTAGTTAAAAAGCTCTAGCTCTGCACATTTCGGCAAAGCCTTTGAGATACAGTGTCAAATTGCAATACAGTGGTACCTTGTATAAAGGAATTAATTAGTTCCAAATGAAATTATGTAAAGCAAATTTTCCTTTATACAAATTTCTCATAGGAATGCATTGAAAACAGAGTGATCCCAAATTGTGACCATTTTTATGTTGGATGGATTCACCCTATAGACTAGGCATGTCCAAACTTCGGCCCTCCAGATGTTTTGGAACACAATTTCCACAGGCCTTTGCCAAGGGAAATACAGGCTTGGAATTCTGGGAGTTGTGGTCCAAAACATCAGGAGGGCTGAAGTTTGAACATGCCTGCCATAGACAATTCTTTTAAGCAAATTTCCCCTACCTCCGGAATTTTTTATGTTGTACAAATTTTATGCTATACAAACTGTTTGTTATACGAGGGTCCACTGTACCTTCAAATGTGTGTTGATCAATGATGAGCAGATTGTGCACCTCTACCTCCTCACCAAAGGAGGTCTCGTGTGGGGCTGTGCTGCTCGAGAACAACTTGCTGGAACTCACACTGCTGGAGAGAGCCTGGAAGGCAAGAGAGCAGAGTAACCCCCACAAAGCTAGGGACTACAGAAACAGGGAGGAGACAACAAACCAAATGTGCAGACAGAAGGAGAAAACCACCCCGTGCCAAATGAATGAGGCAACTCTATGGGCAAACTACAGCAAAGGAAAGAGATCAAGATGTGCCAAGTTTATAAGAACGGGTCCATATCGGGGCGGTGAGGGAAAGCATCAATAGAAAGATGTCGATGAAGATTCTCAGAAGAGATGGGCACGAAAGGAATTTTTTATTTGTTTGGTTATTCGTCGTTTGTTTCATTCCATAACAAAACGAGTAATGAACTGCCCTCTCAGAGAAAAATGAAACGAAACAGAAATTTCCATTTCGTTCTGTTTTGTTTTTTATTTTCCCATAGGTATGCATTGAAGCAATGGGGAAAGGCCCCCAGTTTCCCTCCAAAGCGCCAGGCAAAAACAGGGGATTTTTAAACTTTTTTTTTGCCGCCCCAAGAGCCGATCAGCTGTAGCTCAGGCTTGGGGCAGGCCTCCCCCTCCAAAAAAAAATGGGGGGAAAGGAGGAATTTTAAAACATTTTCCTTTATTTTTTTTACCACCCCAAGCACCGATCTGTTGTAGTTTGGGCTTGGGGCGGCAATAAATAAATAAATAAATAAATAAATAAATAAATAAATAAATAAATAAATAAAAACTTTTAAAAACCCCTCCTTTCCCCCCCACCCGATGGGGTGGGGGGGAGGAGGGATTTTTAAACATTGCTTTCTTTTTGCCACCCCAAGCGCTGATCAGTTGTAGCTCGGGCTTGGGGTGGAAAAAGAAAACGAGAAACGAAAAAACGAAAAAAGGAAAGGAAAGGAAAAAGGAAAAGGAAAAGAAAAACATGTTTTAAAATCCCTCCTTTCCCCCCACCCCATTGGGTGGGGGAATAGGAAGGTTTTTTAATTATTATTTTTGGCCGCCCTAACCCTAACACTCCACCTCTGTTGAGAGAGGGGTTTTCTATGCTCACATGAATGGTTCTATCAATATGTGCCTAAACCCCCTCTCTCAACAGAGGTGGAGGGCTCAGGCACAGTCTATCTGCCCCTTATCAGGCTGTGATTTCAACAATAACCAGACTAATCAAAGATACTTCATGCCTTCACCACCAAGGCCATAGCTAAAGACCCATACTTTTTATGGGTTTCAGCACCTCAAGCAATTGCTCACCTTAAGGCTACTGTCTACCTAACAAGCCTGTTCAGGCCATTGTTCATCTTATGAGCCTATTTCAGACCAGGGTGACAAGAAGTCAAAGCGGAATATAAAATGGAGGACTCCCAACTAGCCTTCCTCAGACTGACGAAGCTGTTTGGATGAGCAGCAAAATGTGTCAATCTCTCAAGAAAAAGAAGTCCAGTTGCCATGACTCAACTTCCAGTCAATAGAAAGGATCAGGAAAAGTGTTTATATAATGGAACCATCAAGAAAAAGCAAATTGGAACACTCAAATTTCCAATCTATTGAAGAGGTGTTTGGAAATTTCCACAGAAAAAAAAGGAAATGCCAAAGTGTTCTAAGGATCATCTCATAAAAACAGTGTTTGTGTGTGTGTGTGTGGGGGGGACTTCTTTATGTACTAAAGAAACAAAGAGAAAAAGGATTTAGATAATCCAAAACTTCAATTTATGGTAGTCATCCTTAAATGTTTTTCTCGTAGAAGAAAAGCAGCATTTAAGCCTCAACTATAAGAGCCCCGCATCCCTACAGGCAGGACAAGCAATCAACAGTCGGATTCCTGTTTGCGTCAAGAAAAAAGAGAGGTTTTCCTTTCACCTGGGTGCTTGCACTTGGCCTCAGCGCAGTGGTACCTCCGCTAGCATCCTGAACCTCTATGCGACTGGAAAGCACACCAAAACACTGAGATACTTCCTGATAGCAGATCTTCCTGCATGACCCCAAAGAAAAGAAAGTGATACACAGGAAGAAAGGAAATGCACACAGATGTACTGATGCAAGTTACCCAACCCACAACGGCTTTCTTTGTTTAACCTAATCAGAGTAGTGAGCAGGGAGGCAACTTGCTCATGGAAATCGAAAATGTTCTTATTAGGAGAACTCATGCCCTATCAACAGCATGCATCATTGTGTTGGTTTATCAAACCCCGCCCATGTGTTCAGTAGAAAGAATAAAGGAAGAGTGTGCTTACTTCAAACCAAGGAAGGTGCAATACATCATTCCCGCTAACCTCCGAAATGCAATAGTCCAATGAAACCCAATCAGTTGCTTTTCATTTCTGCCTACCTTGGTGACTCATAAAGTGGAACGGTGCGGATGTGCAGCTTCTGAATTTCATCAATGGTGCCAATTGTCAAAGTGCTGTTGTTGGCCAAAGCCAGGCTGCAAAATAAAGACAAATAAAAGCATTTCCCTTTCAGTAAGAATAACCGTCTTCTTACCCTTACAAACTCTCTTTTGATCACGGATATCCCCCACAAAGGTAAAGCAAAGAAAATGCCAAATTCAACTAAGGTACCATTATCATTTACCGATGCTTACAGCTAATTGAAAGTGCAAAGAATACTGGAGCAAAAGTAGAACTATGTGCCTAATAAGTATCATTTTCTGCAGTACCAGCTTCAGTTAGCTGCACGTGGATATTAAGGCACTGAGGAAGAAGACTATGTGAGTTATGGTGGAGGACAACGCAGGCAAAGAAAATATGCCATTACTAGCTTGCTACAGGGATACATCTTTCTGTGAAATGGCAAAATAACTATGAGGTGTGTCCTGTAGCAGTGTCATGTGTGTTCACAAAAGCATCAGTGTCAAGGAATAGTATTTTTATCTTCCCATTTTCTCAGTTCTTATAATCCATTCCTCTCTTCTTTCAGTTGAAAGAACTAGTCAGGGAGACTGCAAAGATCACAACGAGAAAGTGACCAGTCCATGGTTCCTCAGGGAGGATCTTGGCCAAATTCAACTCAGGATTCTTGACAGAGTCAGTTTCATACTGTGAATTACACCACGTTAGATAAGATTTGTAATTGGATTTAGAACAAAGAATGTTGCCTGTGAAGAAGTGGAATGAATGAACACTGTGCTTATTTTCTATAGATTTACTCTGATTTAGGAAGAAGGGAGACAACACAGCAAGATTTAGCCTCCCCTGCCCCCCCACTCAGTCACTTAAGTTAATAAACTGTTCGTGCGAGTGCTGTATGGCTTGAGCAGGGTCCTTAACGTATAAGCTTAACTCCTCAAAAGGAATGAATATAGTTTCTTTACACACCCATCCTAGAAGGGCCAAAACGTAGTTTCAGCATCCACCTCACAACTGAGGCCTGAACAAGAAGAACCAGCCGTGTTGAACCAGCCGTGTTCTGCAGAGATTTGGAGAGAAGTGACAGAACAAACGTACCTGTCAGGATACCCATCAGAGTTGAGAGGGCACATGTAGTTCACTTCTTTAAGGTTGACATTAGAAAAGACAAGCTTGTGGTTGCTGCTGTAAATCACCGTCGGGCGGTCAGAGCAGGCAAAGACATTGGTGGTGGAGAGGGAGCGAAATGTCCTTAAAACCGTGGGCTGAGTTCCCAAAGTTACTTTCTTCCGATCACTCAGCAAACCTGTCACAGGAGAGCATGGCATTAAATGCTACCCACTGAGACCAAGCAAGAAAGGAACTTAGCTACGGAGCTGTTGTTGGTCTACCTATCATATGAAGAACAATGAAACAGCCACTTATCTCTGCGCAAAGCAATGACCCCTACGGGTGCTCAGTTTCCATAGAAGTTTGTTCCAGCTATAGAGCAGAAAAAAACTAGTTAAGGGGTGGTGCTGAAGAAAGGAGCAGACTTCCGGTGGTACAGAAATCCTATAATATCTGCTTTTTTGAATGGCCAAACCAGAAAGATGGAAGATGTACCATTTTGAAGAGGTTTGCTTCAGATGAAGGCGGGAGAGAGAATTGGGCAGTATCATAGCATTTATTTTAAAAAGCGGAACAAACTATGCTCTTTATATACTGCCCCATAGTGCTTAAAGCACTATCTGGGCAGCTTACAATTATGCAGGTAACAAATTGCCTCTCTCCAAGTTAGATACTCATTTTACTGACCTCAGAAGAATGGAAGGTTGAGTGAACCTTAAGCCTGCTACCTGGGATTGGACCTGGAGTCGTAAGCACAGTTTGGCTGCAGTACAGCAGTTTTAACTACTGCGCTACACGGCTCTGTATTAACACTTCCTCTGTACAAATTTTCCTGGTTCTGTTCCTTCCCCATACTATTAGTATGGCATCATGTGACTCTGACAGCATTGTTGGCTCTGCAGCTTCCATCAGCAGTAGTCAGCAGTAGCAAAGACAAAGGAAGTTCACAATCCTGGTCCAATAACATGCCTACTATTCCAATTCATGCCTGCTCTTTCAATTCATACCTCCAGAAGGGGAGACACATAACTAGCGTGTGGAAATTGATTTGTTCGCCACCACAGAGCAAACCAACAGTTTCAAGATTTTGTGCAGACATGCTTTTGCAGCGGGAGAGCAGTGCAAGAGAAAGGGTTTAAGACTCCAGTTACCAAAGGTACAGATTAGCTTTAAAAAAAGAACCTAGAAAAAACACTTCCAGAAGATCTAATGCCAAATCTCTCGATGCGACGCGATACAAAGAAACAACGTGAAGATAGTGAACCAAGTCCTCACCTGTCTCAATGTTCAAGCCAAAGTAGAAAAGAGCCCCGTCCCCAAGGGCACAAAGCAGATAATGGCTACTCTCAAATGTGGTCATCAGAATGGAACGTGGGATAATCTCTGCGGAGAGAGGACAGGCACTGTCACCAGCATTCCCCTTTGGCACCCTTTAGTCCCTCCGGCACAAAAACATACCCGGCGACTCCTACCTCCTCCCAGCATCTCCTTGTGTAACAGCTCAAAGGAGGGCAGCTTCAGAATGCGGGCGGAGATGTCTGTCCAGAGGCCAATAGCACACAGAGGCGACATGCCACTACTGGCCTCTCCCAGAGGGGTGATGTCCAGGCAGGCCACTTCATGCTCCATTTCTGTGCAGCTGGCAAGGAAGCAACAAGTCAGCCTCGCAGCGGGACGAGACGGCAGCACAAAGTGTCCAAGGGAGAGGAACTCAAGACTGACCTTATCTGCTTGAGCTCCCTGGGATGGATCTCGAGATAGTATAGCACTCTCCCTACGGCCACCACAACTTGGCAGCTGTTGCAGGAAGCCACACTAATGTTCTTTCCATTGGGCTCTTTCCATTCACTTACAAGGGACTTGGGCTGAGTGACCAGTCGTACTGAGGCTGATGTTATCTATAAAAAGGGAAAAACTCCAATGGTCATATCCTTCCACTTCAGGCCTCTCCCCGTCAATGCCAGGCGTTTTCCGTCTTGACAAGATGTCATGCTTTCATACAGTTGGGCTGTTACCTGAATTAACTGTTGATGTGCAACGTTGCCACAGAAGAAAGTTTGCTGATCATCCACAAATCCTGTTAGATCTGTTTCCTCCACTTCTTCCCCATTCAACATCAATACCCTGCATGAGTTAAGAAACAATCAAACTCAGCTGAAGCAGAGAACATATACTAGTCACCGATGTTAGGCTCAACTCTACAAGGGATTGTCAATTTCCTACCTGGTTTGTCCCACGAAGGATAGCACTAAAGTATTATCAGTTTCATGGTGGGGATCTGATCTCAGAGGCCACAATCCTGCAGTGCAGAGACAAAGAGAATTTAAAGGAAATTAAATACCACTTGAAAACCAAGGGGTCCCATACTCAACTGATAAGTAAGTGCACCTCCCTCCTCACTCCCTTCAGAAACAACAGAAAGTGTTCGTGCTAACCTGATAAATTCTATGTTTGTATAATTTTTCCAACAATACGCATGCATTTGTTATGTATAATTTACCATTTTAAAGAACTACTTTTTCACATAACAGAAATGGGGGATAGAGGCAAACAAAAAGGATGCAGAAAAATGAGAAAGACATGAGACCAGGGAGATGTAAGTGGTGAAAAGACAGAAATGTGAAAGACTATAATCTTAGAATCCTATTTTCTAAAAAACATGCCTACCGAACGTTAAGCACGCAAGCACTGCCTGAATTTCTACTACATAACAATGTGGACTAGTCTTCTGTATATAAATAAAGGTTTTTAAAAGTTTATTTATGACATCTCATATGCAACAATCCTGCCAAGAGACCCAAAACGAAAGTTGTCTGCAATATGCCCCATCATGACGCAAGCTAGTGCCATAAATCATATTTTTTTCTAGGATGACACACCTTTAATTCCTGGCAGATCAATGCTGGCATGTTCATGAATCCCAATGCCGTTCCGAATGATCCTCAGAGAACCTTCCTTAAAGGCACCCGAGCATGTAACCAGCTGTGGAAATTGTATTTATTTATTAATTAGATTTCTTTACCACCCATCTAACCAGCAGGCTACTCTGGGTGGGAATAAAAAACTATATATATATATATATATATATATATATATATATATATAATATATATATATATATATATATATATATATATAATAACACTATATATATATATAATATTACAAATATACTAGATTAAATTACAAATATACAAAACATATACAAATATTTTAGCTAAACATAACATTAACCAAAACATAAAATGAGTAACAAAATCATAAACATTAAGTTTAATAAGAAAATAAAATAAAATAACAAAAGTTAATCAAATGGATTCAAACCAAAGATGAAGAGTAGATTTTTTTTCAGGCTTAACTGTTGTTTGTTAATTGACTAAAGGTTTGGGAAAGCTCATCTGTAAAGCCAAGTTTTTAATTGGCATTTCAAAGTTTGGAGTGATGGAGCTAGACGGATTTCTATGGGCAGTTTACTGGGAAAGTGCACACAGATGCTATGGGTATTAATAATGGGTGTTATTAATAACTGCTAGTGAACAAGAATCCTAATCATGTGCACTAATCATCTCTTTCAGTTACTAAGGACAGGAAAGCCAATTGTACAGAGAGGTAGGTATCTAAGCAAGTTCTACAGCCAACCTCAACTCTATGAGAAAATGTTTCCAGAGAGGGCCAACTAACTTAGCAGAAGAACGCAAGGGCCAAAATATATGTTATTTGAAAGACAGTTAAGAGCATAAGAGGGCTTTTGCCAAAGCAAGCCAAAGGTCTAATGGGCATACCATTCTTTTCACAGTGGTCAATGTGCTGCTACTTATGAGAAGCTTGCTAACAGGGGTGGTTACTTCACGTCCTTCCTCGAGCCAAGGTGAACTTGCCTCCGTGTTGAAATCGGTTTTCAACACGGATCGAGAAGTGGATTGAAAAGATTCCCGAGCTCCAGGATGGGAATCTCTCACCCCGCTTGGAGCGCAGTTCAGCGGGCGTGGTCGGGGTGAACTCGGATTGACCCCACAAGGACGTGAGGTTACGTTCCTTCGAACTGGTCTCCAGCGGGGCCGCGAACTGCAGCGAGAGGGACGTGAAGTATCAGCCAGGATGACTGGCTCCCCAGCAAATGATACTCAGATAAACATTGTTGCTGATACTGGAGGGGATCAACAGTCATTGTGGCTAACAGCCACTGACAGGCTGGCTTTGCTGAATTTCTCTAAGAATGTCATGGTGTCACGTCAGATATACTCAGGAGGGCCTTTCCATTCCCTTCTTCTGAAAGTGCTCTGGGACTGTGCAGTTTGCCCAAGGCCACACAGGCTGGCTGTTCTCCCGGGAGGCTCCGGGAGGAATCAAACACTATGCTCTGGTACCTCCAGCTACCCCTCAAGCTATGAACTTCTCTTAAACCCTCTAGTGCTGTCCAAATGCTCATTGCTAATAAATAGATCTGTTTCTCTGGCATGTCACACATACAGCCAGTGGGGTCACCATTTTTGCAACTCATCATCAGGTTAATTAGAACAAGCACGTGTAAAATGGGCATTGTACCTAATTTGGCATTGGCAGACCTGGGTTCAGAACTCTGCCCACATTGCTTACTGACTGACCATGGAGCATACACGTTTCTTAGCCTAACCTCTCACAGGACTGTTGTGAGGACAGCACGTGCATGCTTTGGAAGAGAAGAACCATATATACTGTCCAGAGGAGTGGTTCTCAACCTGTGGGTCCCCAGATGTTCCTGGACTGCAACTCCCAGAAACCCCTTCCAGCACAGTGAGTGGTGGAGGCTTCTGGGAGTTGCAGTCCAGGAATATCTTGGGACCCACAGGTTGAGAACTGTGGTCCACAACAACCTGGAAGCAAGTTATTATTACAACGCAGTATTACTTTATAAAACACACAAAGTCGTGAAATCAACCCCCCCCCATGCATCTGGAAGGACGAGTCTGATTTACCTGCCCTTGGCCTTGTCTCTCTAGATCGACCACACACATGTCCACAATGGGACCAAGGTTGGTGAAGGTTTCCATGGCGACAACATAGGAACCTTGCTCGTTACTGTCCACGTTGAGCTAGAATTGAAAAGAGAGTTTACTGTGCATCTCAAACAAAAGGAAAACAGGAGAATGACATGTGCTAGAATAGCAATGAACAAAGTATGACCTGCAAGGTATCATGCAAGCCCCAAAGCCAGACACTAGGGTTGGGGGGGGGGGAATAGGTGAGCCTTCTGCTCCCAGGAACCTCCAGTATAAAGAGGGGATCGGAATCCCAAACCACTCCTGCCCACATCCTCCAAATAAACCAAAACTGGAAGTAAAAATCCAGAAACTGGATGCTCCCCAGTTCCAGGGGCTGGTACAGAATGTCCTGGGTCATATGAACCCTGGAATCTCCAAAGCTGCCCATCCCTTTAATAAAAATTAAGAGTTCCAATGGATGGTGAAAATGCATTTTGAGTTCTCACACCTATGCCTTTTACACACACACACACACACACACACACAGTGGTACCTTGTATAAAGGAATTAATTCGTTCCAAATGAAATTAGATTAAGCACATTTTTCCTTTATACAAATCCCCACAGGAATGCATTGAAAACAGAGTGATCCCATTTTTATGTTGTACGGATTTTCCCCATAGGTGATTATGTTAAGCAAATTTCCCCGTATCGCCAGAATTTTTTATGTTGTACAAATTTTATGTTATACAAGCTGTTTGTTATACAAGGATCCACCGTGTGTGTGTGTGTGTGTGTGTGTGTGTGTGTGTGCGTGTGTGTATCTATATCCATATCTATATCCATATCTATATCTATCTATCTATCTATACCAGCTAAATAAATAAATAAATAAATAAATAAATAAATAAATAAATAAATAAATAAATAAATACCATAGACGACAAGGCAGTAGCAAGTGGTCCCTACTGGCTGCATCATTAACAGACCACCAAAAGCACCACTTTACCTTCACAAGTTGGGAGTCCCCAAGCCGTGAGCCAACAAACACAACCCCGTTGTCTAGGTAAGTCAGGCATTCTGCAATGGAGGTCTAGGCACGGGTCAGGTACACAGAGAGACAAGACAAACTTTTTATTAACACAATCCTTTGAAAAGCACATAATCTACAGGTATTTGCAATGCAGACCAGGCACCAAGGTAAAACAACAAACAGAACTGAAGGAGTCTGGAGCCAGAAACAGAGACTGCACCCTTCACAGCTATAAGACTCCTGGGAAGCTTTGGATTAGCCATGGTCTCTTTAAGCTTCTCTAAGCACCCCTGACAAATGGGCAGGACACACGTGTTAAAATCAAATAAGAAATCCAATAAGAAAACTAAGAATTATATATGTGAGAAAGTCTCAGGGAACCCAGAGACATAACTCTGAGGAAAATCCTCCATTCCCCAAGGCAGTTCTCTAGACAACCAAGATTTGTGATTTCTTAATGCAGCCCAAGTTCAAACAACTTCTAAATGAGTAATGATAACAGGAAAGGATATAACTTTTCTGGTCTCTGCTGGGAGCTTCCTTCCGCACCTTCTCTCTTTTCCCCCCAACTGCCTCTTTCCTGCTTGCCACCAACTGTCCCAGAAAGGAAACAGATCAAAGAAGAGTTACCTCTCCAAGCAGTTCCACACGCAAATCTTTCAGGCTGACACCACCATCCATCTGTTCCTCCTTCTCCAGCAGAAGCATGAAAAGGCGGCCCTCCATGTCACCCAGAAGGTAACGGGACCCATTGGGATCCACACGATTGTGACATACGATTGTACTTTGCTATTTCAGGAAAGAAATGATTTAGAACTCTTCTCAGAAACTCTACGGTGTTTACAATGAACTGAATTTTCCAGGTACTCCAAATTTTCTACTACAAACATGTCACAGGATTAAAATGCACCAGGACATTTTAAAGGTGTAAGTTAAAAACATGAATTAACAACAAAATATTCTGCATTTTCTCACAGCTATGTGTGAGAGCCATTTCTAGTAATGAGTACTTTTAACTACAGCAATGTTGATTTGGCATTAGTGACATACCATCACATTTATATCCTAAATATTACCACAGAATACTGGCTGAATTTACAAACCAATTGTATCATCTAAGCAATATTCTGAATATTACATCTTAATGGAATTCAGGCTATTTACAGCATGAGAACCAGTTTTTTTTCAGTGACTTCTTTTTCTGGGCACCAAAGTTCCCTCTAAACCAGTAGTGGCCAAATTTTGGCCCTCTAGATGTTTTGGACCACAACTCCCAGAATTCCAAGCCTGTATTGCCAATGACAAAGGACTGTGGGAGTTCTGGTCCAAAACTTATGGTGGGCCGAAGTTTGGCCACCCCTGCTCTCAATTATGAGTCACTTAATTGCCCAGAGCACACGGACAGGCAGAAGCCAGCTGCTTACTTCCCATTTCGAATGAAGCTCTGTCCGGACCCACACGTGCACGCAGAGAGGTTCCTGGGCAGTGAGACAGATAATTGGAGGGAGCTTTGCTGGGAACGTTTAAAAATGATTCCAAGTACTATTGACAAGACCATCATATGAGCAACAACTGTACCAGAAACTCTCTGGTGTCCTCAAACTGTCACTATGTAGCCTGCACACTGTAATTTAAAAAATTGTAAACTGCCCAGAGACTACTTGTAGTGGTACGGGGCAGTATATAAGCAGAAGCAGAACACAGAAGAAATTTCCATAAAGCTATCCAGAAGTTGATTCATGGCAACTGGACTTCTTTTCTTGTGAGATCAACATGTATCACTACTCATCTAAGTAGCTTCATCAGACATCTTCCACAGAGCTACCAAATTTAGCTTCTCCTATATAGAGCAATGTCTGACAGAAAATATTCTCAATTTCATCAGGAAAGACCAGCATAGCCAATGGTCAGAGATTACCGTATTTATCGGCGTATAACACACACAGGCGTATAACACGCACCCTCATTTTAAGAGGGAAATTTTAGGGAAAAAAATTTTTGGCGCCCACCTGCCCGGGTCCCTATCTAACCCTCCCCCTAATCCACCTCCCACCCACGGAGTCCCTGAGGCAACCTGGCAGCTCCGTCCGTGCAGCCGAGGATCGGGGCCTTGTCTGGTGAGGCGGGCAGCGGCGGCGGCGGCGGACTGCCCGCGCCGGGAACAAAGGCCGCCGCCGCCGCTGGTCTGCGGCGAGATTTTCGGCTGCTCCGGATGCGCAGTTTGTCCGCTCCAGCCGGCGCCCCCCCCACTCATCGGAGGCTCCTTTGCCTTACCGGGGGAGGGCTCCCGGCTCCGTCCGTGCAGCCGAGGATCGGGGCCTTGTCTGGCGAGGCGGGCGGCGGCCGCGGCGGCGGCGGCCTGCCTGTGACCGGCAGCGGCAGCGGCGGAGGCTTGCGGCCTCGCTGCGCTCTGGCCGGTCTTTTCTTTATTTGACAGGCCGCCGATCAGCTGGGCTCCCCGATCGGAGCCCTGATAAGGGCTCAGGCAGCGGGAGAGCTCGGCGGCTGCGCAACCAGGACGGGACTTCTTTGACGGCTCGTGTTCATCCGGGCCGTCTGGTCTGGCTAGGGATCTCGCGCCGGGGGGTAGATTTAGGGGGCGGGTTAGTTAGGGTCCCGGGGGGCAGGCTCCCTGCTCCTGGGGGGGAGATAGTTAGGCTTTAGGGAGGGGGGTTAGGGCGTGCGTGGGATCCTTGTTTCTCTGGCCTGCCCCGTCAGCTCGCAGTGTGCGAGCACTGGCTATGGGACGGCAGTCGTTTTTGCCAAGCACACTGGTCGCCTCATATTATATCGGCGTATAACACGCATACATAATTTGCCCCCTATTTTCAGGGAGGAAAAGTGCGTGTTACACGCCAATAAATACGGTATGTGAAGAGAACAGCTTGAAATACCTTCTGCCTATTCTAATCCAGAGGCGGATTAAAACCTTCTCAGGTTCACTTTTCAGATGGAAAACAAGAGAGGGAGCGGGAATATTGGCCTCAGGTCTTCACCTTTTTCAAATCCACATGCTGACATTCTATCTTACCATTGCTGATCTAACTTGCCTTTTCTCTTGCTTCTAATGACCTGAGGAATCACAGTGTTTGTGCCAGCATCACATATAATTTAGTCAACCACATTTAGCTACACAAAGATAGCATGGCAGACAGACAAAGCTAATTCAGAATGTATGTGCTGAGCTGGTCACAAAGGTGATCCCAGACAGTCGGGGGTGGGTGGGTTACAGAATACAAAGGGAAGAGAATGCAAATGTGTCTGAATAAGCACAATTTCGGGAAGCATCCCCCCCCGGAAAAAAAAATGGGTGAAGAAAATCTCTAACTGATGCTAACTTTAATTCAGTCCCCAAATGCTACCACTTTCAATCCTCTACATATGCATGAAAAATGGAGGGTCTTTCAGTGATAATCATATTTATTTATTTATATATATTTGCACTTATGGACTGCCCGATTTTCCCACAGGAAACTAACAAAACAACCTATCCAGAAAGAAAACAAACAATACAGTAGGACCCCCATATCCACTTATTCATTATCCACTGCTTCAGTTATCCATGGTTGGCAAAGGAAAAAATTAAATAATTCAGCAGCTGCAAAGCAAGTACTGTCACAAAACAGCGGTGGGGTTTTTTTTTTGGGGGGGGGTTCTCTTATCCACGGTTTTCATTATCCATTGGACGACCTGGAACCAATCCCCAGCGGATACCGGGGTCCGACTGTACTAAAAACCCAGTAAGGCAATAACAGAGATAACAATAAAGGAGACAACCGCATCCACACCACAAACATGTACTCACCTTAATTATTGGCGGGGCTATGGCTAGATATTTATCGCCATTGTGGTAGGTGATGGATTCTTGCCCAATAATGATAGCCCCTCCAAATGGCTCAGGCACTGTAAGGATGATATTAGGAGCATGAACACGGGGAACACAGAGAATCACAGACAAAGAAAAAGCATCAAGTACACATTAAATACTCCAGTCAAAACAGGTGAACAAGAATAATTTGCCCTCCCCGTTTTTTCATGGCCTGTGGGGAATTATCTCATCTCTGCTTTCTGTATACTTATTTATGTTCCTCTAATGGCTGTTTGATGCACACACACAAAGTTTCCTTTGGATAAGCCATTATTTCCCAGTATGTTTGGCTATATGTTAGAGATATCAACTTATCACTTATCAGAAGACATCAGAGCTCTGATTTCACATCCAGTTCCTCCTTTTGGAGCTGGATTTGCACAGGGGCAGCTATCATTTGGCCATATGAAAATAAAGGCTAGTAGGAAGCAAAATACATCAGTGAATTTCACAGATTTTCTATAAGGCAGGCCTCAAACAAAACTACCAGGCACTGTACTTTGATTTCTAACTCAGTTTTTTTGTTTCATTTTCAGTGACAAAGATATGGAATCCCATGGAAGGGAGCATCTTACACATGATCATTAAAGAATTATCAGCATTGCCATATTTAAACTAGACAAGGTACACACAGGGAAAATTGCTCTAGGTTGGTGTTGGTGAACCAATGGAACGGGTGCCAAAGATGGCACTCTGAGCCTTTTCTGTGGCCACCTGACACTGCCCCTTCACAGCCACCTGTACTCAGGTTAAATTAATGTATTGGCACTTTGCAAAAAAATTAGTGGGTTCTGAATTGCAGTTTGGGCACTTGATCTCTAAAAGGTTCGCCATCACTGCTCTAGGTGCTCAGCCAGACAAGTCAGCTTTTCACCAGTTTGCATCCATGGAGGAAAATCCACAAAGACTGTTGTTGGTATCTGGTGTATGTAATGTAACAAGAATCCTCATTACGTTTATAAGTTCAATACCTATAGTGTCCCTATAATTTTAATTCACCCAACTGTTTACTTTTCCCTTCTAAGTAGGGGATTAGAAATCCTGAGTCTTACATTCCAAGAAAAAAAAATTCCATGGGAAACTCAAAACGTATGATCCCCAAGTGTGCAGCATAAGATGTACAAATGTCACTTCATGTTTACAAATGGCAGCATGAACATTCCATTATCAGATAAACAAAATCAACAGTTCAGCTGTCAGGAATCTTCTTATCAATTTGTTGGTTGGCTAATTGTTCTGGGCACAAATGTTTTGCAATGACTATACTGAACTATTATTATTCAAGCCTCAATTTGCAAAAGCACTTTTGTTTTTTGTGATGATTCTTACTTACGCCACCGTTACTTTATTATTTTAATACTTTATGCACACCAAATTTCAAACCTTGACCGGTGCATTTATTAAGGTCTCACCAAAATCTTGTGTAAAGCAAGCACCTGCCTCAACATCTATCCTGCATTTAAAACAGCTATATATGTGTTTATTCTCCTCTTTTATCCTCATTAGTACAATAGAAGTCTTCTTTAGAACTGTAGTATGCAAGATAAGCAAACCCATCAGTGTCATGAAAGTGGGTTGACAGAGAAGCAGCAACATAGCCATCACCATCCTATGAAGCTCTGCCAACAACCTTGCTTGTCGAAATCCTCTGACTGTGCAGTCCAACAGATTGCTACAATTATATGATTCCATGCAGGCTGAAGTTGTTCCACAGGATCATTCAGCAAAACTGGAATTCTAGTGCACAGGATGATTTCCACTGCTTTGTGCTTCAATGAATGCCACTAGCAAAGTGAAGGCTGACAACACACAATGACTGCACAAAAAAGCACATTTGGGGTCTTAGAGTGGGGACCGCAGCTAGGTCATTAGAGAAGGGGGACAGTGCAGCTTATTGCACGCAGATAGTTTACAACTTAGAATTGCTGACAGAGATCTTTTCTAAACTTGAACCCACCTGCAATTACCATGGAGGCTTCAGCCTCCACATTTTCCTGTTTCCAGGGCCCCTTATTAAACTCCTTCTCTCGTAAAGACACTTCATATGTCTTCACATGACGGCCCTGCGGATCCTACAGAGAGGGAAACAACAGCTATTATAATTGCAAGCCATTGGACTTGTTTAAGAACAACAAAGATAACAAAGAAAAAAACCAGAGATGACACCTACCTGAAAAATTGGGGGTACTGGTGGTTTGTTTAAAGATAATTAACATTTGAATGATAAAATCTTACACCCTATATTAGCTGGCATTATGCTGCTTGGCCTAGTAAATCCCAGCTAGAGTGGGGCCTGTGAATCAATGGGGGTTGAGTGAACCATCCCCTCCTCCAGAAGTTCAATAGGGCTCCTCTAGTTGTGTCTTACAAAGCAACAGCGTTTGAACCATTGTTTTGCTACTTAGAATACAAAATATTTATCTTCTTCTTGGTAACACTGTCAAGAATGTGACCAAGATGCAGATAAATGAAATCTTTTTATTAGCTAAAAATGACTTGCCCATGTCTCTGCTGTCACCCACATGGTTTCAGGGTTTTACCTCCTATATTCAGTAATCCCCCACCTATCACGGGGGTTGGGGACCAGACCTGACCCGCAACAATGGAAAAGCCACGCTATGCAGATGCTGGGTCGGGTCGGGACTGGGGGGCCTAATGGGGTCTCCTATACTCACCTGAGGCTTGGCGCTGCCCTGAACGGGCCTCCAGTAGGCTTCCCAGGCCTGTTGGAGGCTTCAGAAGTGATTTCTTGTGATCTGGAAGTCACTTCCGGTTTGCTGGAAACCTATTCTGGGGCCTCAGACAGGCCCAGGAAGCCTGTTGGAGGTCCATTTGGGGCAGCCCGAGGCCTGGGGTAAGTGCAGAAGGCCTCAAACAGGCCTGACCAGCTTACCCCAGGGGGCCTTGCCTTTCATGTAATGTGGTCCCGTGATATAGCGGGACTGCAGTACATGAACTGCGAAATGATGGGGGACCACTGTATCTAGCACAGAACCTTAGAAAGCTGGTGGCAAATGTGTAGATTACTCTGCCCTTTTCCCCTACTGGCTGCCATGTTCCTACCCTAATTGAAGAGGGAACAAATCTGTATGAAGCAAGTCCAGTTTAGAAAGCTAGAAGCTGAAGTCTAGGCCACTACTGTCTCACTGCTGCCAGTTTGCTGTAATTCCTTGCTTGGGAGAACAGGAAGGGGCTCCATCTCTTGGCATTTAGTAGCAAAACCAAGTAGATTGGTGGCAGAGGAATGTCATGTATCCCATAAACTTATGTTTTATATGAGATGCACAGAAGGCTCGCAGGAAGGGGACTGTTGAGGAATGAATAGTCTTCAGAATAAGCCCTCTTGAGTTTTGTGTTGCATACGAAGGAGGGCACCTTAGCACTATGACAATGGGATGGGCTGACAATGTGTGGTGAAACACTACATTCTGGCTCAGTAAAACATCACTAGCACTTTTTGGTTTAAATGTATGGATATGGTGGGTGCCCAACATAGAGTCCCTTGGGTTTAGATTAGAGGCATGTACCTGGTAAACAAAACAGATGGTTGGGGCCTGGCACCCATACAGGAATTTGACATCAATGACTTGAAGCTCCTCCAGACGAATATTAAAGGCCTTTAACTCCTTATTTTCTCGTTCCAGAGGAATCACTTTGAAGAGACCGTCGTAGAGGCGCAGTCCAATCATTCTACACTCAGGGTCAATTATACCAATTATCCCGGTTTCTGAGGGACGCCCAATACGATCCTATAGGATAACGGGGGGGGGGGGGGGGGGGAAATCACAGAAAATTCCATCAAGGTTTAAAAGCTGAACATGAAACATGCGTAAATTAATACCCCCCCCCCCAAAAAAAAACCAGACTATTGGATTAAGACATTAAAGGCAATTTTAAAATAAGTCTATGTGTCTAACCCAGGGCTATAATTGCACTTAATAATGAACTCAAGGACCACCAGCAGTGAGCACTTGGACGGGATTACCTAGCCTGTTGTGTAGATGCTTGTGCTTTTTTTTTTGGTGGGGGGGGGGGGGGGGTGTGTGTGTGTGTGTGTGTGTGTGTGTGGTGTGTGTGTGTGTGTGTGTGTGTGTGTGTGTGTGTGTGTGGAATCTGGTCTCTGGGTGTCTGAATTTTGTTGTATGTTTATACTGTGTATATACACACAATGACAATAATTATTTATTATTATTATTATTATTATTATTATTATTATTATTATTATTATTATTATTATTATTATTATTATTATTATTATTATTATTAAGGGGTTGCAATCAACCCATGCAGCTCTTTGTGCTGAAGGCTGATTACATCATTATCCATGGCCATTAGCCTTTAATTAAGATTAACTTAATTAAAATTCCTCATTCCCCAACACCAGATTCCATTCAACTAGGGAAAGATTTGGGTGCCCTTGGGATGGGTGGTGGTGGTTTTTAGACATTAAAGACTTCTTCTCATTTTTAGGACCCCAAAAGTTCTCCAGGTAGAATGTCCCTAGGTAGCCTTGGAAGCTGGAATTTGGGTGGGGTGGGGGGCGTGAATGGTAGCAAACTTAAACATTCACATCCATTGTGGATTACATCATCAGCCTTATGCCCAGAGAGCTGCATAAACAGGATTCTGGCCACTTCCCCCTGAAATGTTCAATCTTAAACTAAGTTGCAACATATATATTTGACAAAATCACAGTTTCCAATCTTTACAGTATTTAACTCAGCAGTCTTCTGCAACTCATCAGCTAGTACAAAATGTTTATACACACACACACACATATTCTGGAAGCCTAGTGATGGTGAGGGGGTATTAAAAATCATAGCCAGATTGTTGTGGCCATGACTGTGATTGTCCCAAGCCTCCAGAAAGATCCCTCAGGAGAAAATGAGGCCTAAGGAGTCTTGGAACCTATATGTGGGTGAGTGCTGGTGGGAATAAAAAGTTTTAGATTAATTTTAATTTATTATTTCTGGCCCTCAAATCTGATTCATGCAGGCAAAACTATGTCATCACAATTTTGTCTAACTGCTTGTTAATATTCACATCTCCTCTCCTCTTATGCACACTTTCAAAGGGAAACAAAAGTAACAATGACATGTGCCTTCTCAGCCATATTCCTTACCTGCACGTTGCCATGGGCTCGGGTGATGATATCAATGCTCTCCCCATTCTGCTTATACTCAAGGATGCAAGCATTATATTTTGCTGTAAGAATGAAGAGCAAATCTTTGCTCTCCCCCTGAAGAAAGAGATGGAATAAAAATACAATTAACAAAAAATTAACAACCTTTTTAACTAGGAAAAACCTCTACTCAGACCTCTTCTTCTCTCAAGAGCAGCCATAAAACATGTCACTGATGCAAACCAATGTTTCAGAATTCTTCATATGTTCCTATTAGTTACTCGCTTACCATTGACTTTCGGTAATTGCTGACAGTTGCATTTGTTTTACTTCTTGAGCATCTCCAAAGACTGATAGCTTTAGACCGAGAATACTTTCAGAGAAATTGCAAAGACCATTAAAAGCTAGATTGTATTCTTGCAGTGGCTGGATGAAATGAATCTATCTACCATACTGTATTCTAAACAGCCAGTATCCGAAAGCATTGCTAATGTAGGATGTGGTTACAAGGGCTAGTTAATGTCATGGCAGCTGAAAGTTTTGTAGAGGCTGGCAGAGAAGCCTGTCACTCAAAACGGATTCAGTTTCCATCTATATACTTCTCAAAACAGCAACAAAAATGAACACCCTGAGAAGGTATCAGTGTTCTACTGTTTAATTATAGCCACGCTAAATATGAATATTCAGCTCATGCTAACTGACAACACATCACCTCCTGGCAAAGTATACATGCAGCTCACTACTATACACCAAAATCCACCTAATAACAAGTGACACATAAAAAGCCTTCTCATTACTAATGTACAGATCCCATGTCATTTTTCATCCAAACCCATTTTCTTAGTATGGTACTCGAATGCAAAAGCATTACACCTTCCCATCCCATACTTGGGCATGAAAACTCAGTGGGGGATGACAACAGCAATCAATTCCTTGTACCTCTCAAAACTCTATTAGGGTGATTGCTTGTTAGAAATGACAGTGCCCAACACCCAGTATATAAATAAAAAGAAACACCATTAATGTATGTATTAATAATATGAGAGACTCATGCTGCCCTTTCATCAATCCCCAGACAAACCAGAAGCACTTCACACCTCCATCAGCTGGGAAGGGTTGCATAGGTGTGACTTTCACGCACCCCAAGCCATTGTCCACCTAAGGAGCCTGTTCAACCCAGGGTGATGTGAAATCAAGGTGAACTGTACATTGGAGGCCTCCCCGCTAACTTTCCTTGGACTGATGAAGCTGCTTGGATGAGGAGCAAAAAGTTTCAATCTCTCAAGAACAGAAGTCCAGTTGGGGCTCTTTAGTCTGGAAAAAAAAGGCGCCTGAGGGGGGATATGATTGAGACGTACAAAATAATGCAGGGCATGAGTAAAGTGGATGGAGGGACACTCTTCTCCCTCTCACAGAATACCAGAGCTAGGGGACATCCACTCAAATTGAGGGTTGGGAGAGTGAGAACAGACAAAAGAAAATATTTTTTACCCAGAGTCTTGTTAGTCTGTGGAACTCCCTGCCACAGGATGTAATGATGGCATCTGGCCTGGATGCCTTCAAAAGGGGATTGGACAGATTTCTGGAGGAAAAGTCCATCACAGGTTACAAACCATGATGGCGATGTGTAATCACCAGGCTTAAAACTGGGGTACTTCAAGGGCCAGATGCAAGGGGAGTGGTATCAGGAGACATATCTAGCCTCATGCGCTCCCAAACGCATCTGGTGGGGCCGCTGTGAGATACAGGAGGCTGGACTGATCCAGCATGGCTCGTCTTATGTTCTTATGTAACTTCCAGCTAAACTCATCTGGATGACTGAGAATCTTCACAGACACGAGGGAGTAATATACCATATGAAAAACAGCCATGCAGCAAACGGCTGTTTACAACGCATCGCGCTCAACAAGCAGCTCATCCCTCCTACAAGGGATCCACTGCCAAGGCGGCGGGCCAAAAGCCACCAAATCGCCAGCCAAGGACCCCTTCTTGGCGGGTGGTGTTGGTGGTGTTGGGGGGCTGCTGCTGGAGAGAAAGAGGCGATGCTCTCACCTTGGGCCGGAAGAGCTCCATGACGGCGATTTTGCCATACATGCCCACTTCCTTGACGGGCCGCAGCCCTTCCGCGGTGACCACATAGATCTCCAGGCGGGTGTTCTTGGCGATCAGCAAGTTCAGGTCCTCGGCCGAGGTGAAGTGCCCTGAGGGGGAGGCAAAGAAACAACAACACCGCCCGGTCGGCTGGGGAGTCGCAGGGGGGTGGGAGGAAGGAAGGAAGGAAGGAAGGCGCGAGGGCCGCCCCCGGTCTCCCCCCCCCCCCCGTCTCTCACGCGGCCCCCTCGTGGACCCTGCCGCTCTTCTCCCCCCGTCATGGCCGTTTAACCGCCCTCCCCACCCCCACCCCCACCCCCCGCACTCCGCCGCGATCTCCGGAAAGCCCTTCTCTCTCTCTCACACACACACACACACCGTCCCCCCCCCACCACCCCGCCATTACCGGTGACGCAGCTGTTGACCGCCGTGGGCTTCTGCGCCGTCACCACGTAGTTGCACGACATGGCGGCCACGGGCAGCGGGGCCGACGAAGAAGGGCCACCGGAGGGGAGGCGCCGGTTGGGGATCGCAGCCTTCGATGGCCGCTAACCGCCTCCGGGAACAGAGAGAGAGAGAAACCGCCAGAGCGCCCGCCCCCGCCTCCGCCTCCCCTTCCACGCCGCGCGGGACACCACGGGATGCATGACGCGGGGCCGAAAATGCCTTAGCGCCCCCCCTAGTGTCCAGGAGGACCTTAAGGCTCTCAGGCGAGAAAGGGATGGGATTCCTGAGGCGCATGCGTCAACCAATACCCCCCCCCCGTCCCTTCCAGTTGCGCGCTGGCCGGGAGGGGGGGGGACAAAATAGAGAAGAATCACTTGTGCTCGAACGGCGCAAGCGCGCTTCGTGCGAAGCGAGTGATGAATCCCCCCCTTCTCTCCCCTTTCAGCGCGTGATTGGGGGCGTGGCCGCCGTGCCGCCAACCGCCGCCGCTCGAGCTTTTTTTTTTTCCGCCCTGCCAATCAGTTCCTTCCTCCCCGCCCCGTCAGGCCGCGGGGCGCGTGTTCCATTCTCCAGCCAGGCGGAATTTGGCTCCTGGGGCAAAGTCTCTCCCGGGAGGCTGAAGGGAGGAGGAGGAGGAGGAGGAGGAGGAGGAGGAGGAGGAAGGGGGGGGCCACCTGGGCGCGCCTTGGACTCCCAGCCGCTCTCTCTTTTCCCCACCTGAGAGGCACCCGAGCGAGGCAGCCCGCCGGACACACCGCGCCCCCCCCCCGACACGCCCCCCTCTCCGCCCCCGAACCAGGGTCCGACCCGGCTCCTCCGGACACCATGCAGGTGAGAGAGCCCGCCGGGGCAGGGAAGGGGGAACAGAGCAGGAGGGAAGCAAGGAGGGGAGGCCCTCCCCTCTTCTCTTCCCCCCCTCCCCCCCCGGGGGGTGGGTGGCATTGGGTTTTAGGTAAGGTTGAGGTTAGGGCAGGGGGTGTCCACACTTTCGCCCCTCCTGATGTTTTGGACCACAACTCCCAGAATTCCAAAGCCTGTATTTCCAAGGGCAAAGGACTGTGGGAACTGTGGTCCAAAACATCTGGAGGGCCGAAGTTTGGACACCACTGGGTTAGGGAATTGCGCCTCCCCCCCCCTTTTTCCCCTCCCCCTCTGAGAGCCATCCCAGCTCTGAACGGTGTGGTCAAAACGAGCGCCGGTGGGGCCGCTTCCTCTCACTTAGCGCCCCGGTCCCGTTGCATTCCGCCTTTCCTTCCAAGAGCTGGGACAAAGGGGAGAAATCCAGGGGTCGGTGTGAGAGTTAAGTAGCCATCCCCTGGAGTTATGACGAAAAGAAGAGGTTGAAACTCAGGTGTGTTCCCCCACCCCCACCCCCCAATCCCGTCTGCCCCTAGCGTTACCCGTTTGCAACATGGGACTTTGTCCACAGCGCTCCTGTCATGAAGGAGGTGTCCATTATCCCCAGCAGCAAAAGATTTAATGCCTAAAGCTGTTTGTTGTGGAGCCACTTTAAAAAAAGAAAGAAAGAGAGAAAATAATGGGGAAAATCAGTTTGGCATCCAGTTATCTGCAGAATGGGAAAATCAGGCGGTTAATAAGTATAAAAATAAATTAAGTAAATAAACTAGGAGATCATTCAGTAGCGGCTTTTGGATAAGGTAGACTGCAGAATCAGCAGGGGAGGGTGAGAAAATGTGCATTGCGTGGGGCTGTAACTGGACAAAGGATGGAGCTGTCCAAATTCTGCTCTTATTTTTGCTGTGGTATCTGTTGGTAATGTGGAGGAATGCTTTCTTTGGACTCATTACATAAATTCAGAAATAGAGAAATAATTTTCTGTATTGTGTGTTTTATGGGTTCTGTCTCTTCCTTTAAAACCACTGGGCATAAAGTGTTGTGCAATTATCTGTGAATTAACAAATGACAAATACCTGAAGTGATACCTCGACATACGTTTTTATTCCGTTCCGAAGGCGTCTTTGGAAGTTGAACAATTTGTAAGTCGAAGAGTGGTTTCCCATAAGAATGCATCAAAAACCACCCCCACCACCCCCAATCAAGGGCAGCCAAAGGCTGCTTTCTGCTTTCCCACCAGACAGCTGACTTTGACAGCTCTGACCTGTCAAAAGCAGCTGGGTGTGTGTGGAGAGCAGCCTTTGGTTGCCCTTGATTGAGGGAGAAGCCCTGGCTGTTTGGAAGGGAAGTGCTTACCTCCGAGTAACCACTTAGTCAGAGGTAAGCGCTTGCCTTGCAAGACTCCAGGGCAGCCTTCAGCTGCTTTCCACTTTCCTGCCACACATATGACTTTGACAGGTCAGACCTGTCACAGTCAGCTGTCATGCGGAGCACAGAGCAGTGTCCCCGAGGTACCACTGTATAACAATTGTCTGGCTTCTAAAGGATCTGTTAATCATTTTTCACAGTTGGAAACATGACTGAAACCAAAGTCCAAAAAGTGAAAAGTTTATAGCAGACAGTTGTGTTAGTGGCTTTTCTCCCACTCTGGAATTTAAGAGGTAACTGACATGAAGTGCATGGGCCCAGTTACTGGATACAATTTGCACACGACTGAAGGGTTTTCTTTCAGATATTACAAATGGAACAAGATTTTATATTATTTTATTATTTGTTTTTATTTTATTCTTTAAACCACCTAGAGTTCCCTTTGGGGAAGCAAGGCAGTATAGACATTTTGAAAAGAAGTAAATAATAAATAAATAAATTTGATTGCATATTTGCTTGTAAAAGTTTGCTGGATTGTCCAAACCTGGTCAGGTGGTGATGAATTTGGAAATAGTTCCAAGTAGAGGGATGTAAATATATGAATTTTCTTGTTTTTACCCATTTTAGGGATCAAAAAAATTAATGAATACCATTCTGGGTTGTGCAGATGATTCATTGGCTGGAATTGTGGCCTGTAATCCACATCTCCAGCTGTTACAAGGCCACAGAGTGGCACTGCGTTCTGATTTGGAGAATATACAGGGCAAAGTGGCACTTATTTCTGGAGGTGGCTCTGGACATGAGCCTGCACATGCAGGTTAGTAATTTTAAAGTTACAAGAGCTTGGGATACATGGGAGGGTAGTTCAGCCTTGTGTCTATCATCTCAACCAACTGTGTGGTACTATATTTTATCAATGTAAAGAGAGAGAGAGAATTCTTTAATCCCATTTTGACACAATATTCACAGTGGGATGCAATTGCTAGTGTGTCAGTCGTCCCCCACCAATTTATGGTTCATATACTGCGGTCCTGGTATATTGCGAGATGGCAGTATATGAAGGCAAGGGCCCCTGCACTTACCCCTGGCCTGGCGCTGCCCAGAGTGGGCCTTCAACGGGCTTCCCAGGCCTGTCGAAGGCCGCAGAGGTGTATACTAAAGAGCAATACTATTGTAGTGTAATCAAGATAATCCCATTGCAGATGGAATATAGCTCTCTCTGTCATCTTTCTTTAGGGTACATTGGAAAGGGAATGCTTACTGGAGTTGTGGCTGGCCCGGTGTTCACGTCTCCTGCAGTGGGTAGCATTTTAGCAGCAATTCGGGCTGTGAAAGAAGCTGGAGCAGGTATGATAGCCTTTCTGTTAGAACAACATGTCTTCTGAATGAGAAACCAAAGTGATCACAATTTCTCTGTCTTTTCTAGTTGGGACACTGTTAATAGTGAAGAACTACACTGGAGATCGCCTCAACTTTGGGCTAGCATTGGAACAGGCAAGGGCAGAGGGGATTGCTGTGGACATGGTGGTGGTTGGTGATGACTCTGCTTTTATCACACTGAAGAAAGCTGGACGGAGAGGGCTGTGTGGTACTGTGCTCATACATAAGGTAGGATTTAAGGGCCCAACTTTGTATTTCACTAGCACAAATACAGCTTTAAGACTCTGTTGATCCAATGTGAGATGCTTTTGATGATTGTTTTCTGTACATTGTGCCCTTTTTATATGCTGTGTGTTATAATAGTGTATATTGTATATTATATGTTGCATGTCATGCAGTATAGTATAGAAATGGGAGTGGAGAACAAATGTGCAAATTCAGGTATTGCCTTGTGGTCAAAATGGGGTGAAGTGAAATGGAAAGCATATAAGATTAAAACATCTACAGAAGCGTGAAAATATGAGGAGATATTGGTTTAGAGTAATTTATTTTTTCTGAGTACATCTCTTCTATCTTTTTGAATATTTGTCAAATGTTTGGGAATAATCATTTTTAGGGTCAAAATAAAATTTGAGTCTATGGGAATTTCTTTTATGTTCTCAAAAGCATTGAATACTTTTATTGAAAGTGCACTATACTTGAGCTGCAAATCTGCAAATCTTCCATTAATTTAGGGGATTTATTTTGAGTAATTATACCAGTGGTACCCCGACTTAAGAGTAGCTCGACTTGAGAGTAATTTGACTTAAGTGCGGAAAACTGTTGGCGTTTTAACTGCCACCCTACAAATTTTAGATATGGTCTACTCGACTTACAAATATATT
Source organism: Phrynocephalus guinanensis (assembly GCA_037367245.1). Lineage (NCBI taxonomy): Eukaryota > Metazoa > Chordata > Lepidosauria > Squamata > Agamidae > Phrynocephalus > Phrynocephalus guinanensis. The sequence goes on from CM074732.1 coordinate 87,304,482, forward strand.
TTTTAATTTCTTTGCTTTTTTAACTTATTTTTTTCAATTTTGTAGATAGGTCCCCCACTTAAGAGTAGTTTGATTTAAGGGCATGCATTTGGAACAGATTAAATTTGTAAGTTGAGGTTCCACTGTAATTATGATTGGGCTTTGCAGCTGCAGTCCTATCAATATATACTTCGAAGTAAGTCCCATTAAAACCAATTAATTTTAGATCGATTGTACATCTTAGATAGCTGTGTAAGCTATTGTGAGTCACATCCTAATTTCTTTTCCATACCTATTTTGCTTCTCCTTTATGAAGGAATGAATGCTAATCTGTTCCAATGATTATATTGAGAATTCAGGATACATTTCCCCCTTGTATATATTTATATTTAGGTGGCTGGGGCTCTTGCTGAGGCAGGTGTTGGCCTGAACGAAATTGTTCGAAAAGTTACTGCTGTCAAAAAAGAAATGGGTAAGTATTTAAACACCTCACTTTTCTGGAGAGAGCCCTCTGAGGCAAGGTTATGCTGTCCCACCTGGTCAATCAAGTAGACTATCAAGGGCATGTAGGTTAAGGTCCTTACCTGGAACTAATCAAGCTTTCTTACTCTGTTTTTGCTAAGCCATCAGTGCATGTTGGTTTAAAATGAGTGATCCCTGCATGTTCTATGACTGTACCCCTATGCTCTTTCTTATGACATCCAGTGTAGTTTAATAACTGAAGAGTGGATTGGAAATGGGGCACCCCAGCTCAAATCCCATCTCAGCCACAAAACACATTGGTTGCTTCTGAGCCAGTCAATGCTTCTTGGCTAATTCAAGAGTTGTTATGAAAATAGTCATGAAATGAGAATGCATCATGAGTTCCTTGGAGGAAAGGGTGATAACAAAAATATTTGTGTTGTCTTATTCTGAGGCTGAAATGTTTGATTAGTATAGGGGAAGTTATATTTTTACTGATTTTCTTTGCACAGGCACCCTTGGAGTGAGCCTGTCTCCCTGCAGTGTCCCTGGATCAAGACCCACATTTGAGCTTGCTGATGATGAGCTTGAATTAGGCTTGGGTGAGGATATATCTTTCAATTTTATCCATCTACTTCCTCACGAGTCCTCCCTCTTTGTGTTGGGGAACTGTCTGTACTTTCCTGTTTTCAGCAATGACAGGTTGTCCGTGATCTATAGGCATAGCAGTCTATCTCTGGTCCTATTGTGGATGGTGTATGTGTTCTGTCCTATATTGTGAATAGACCAAGCACCTGCAAAGTGAAATTGGGATGAGAATGCATTGGCTCTCTCTGTGTTTTACTCTAAAGATAATTTAGTGCCATTCAGTTTTGTGATTTCTCATTAGAAAGAAGCCAGCTATGTATGGCAGGTCCCTTTTCTAATATTTTGCTCTTGTAGGAATTCATGGTGAAGCTGGTGTACGCAGGATGAAGGTAAGTTGGCTACCGCTTGTGGCAAGGCCAGTAGAAACATGAGCATTCAGTCTATTACAAGCCTGTCTGGCTTATGCTTGGCTTTCCCCCCCACAGATTACATCAGCAGATCAGGTTGTGAAGATAATGTTGGATCAAATGACCAACCCTTCCAGTGCTTCACGTCTGCAAGTCAGGCCTGGCAAGTAAAAGTTTTGAGGTTGCTCTACATATTATTCCCATTGCTAAAGAGCTTTGGTAACTATTTTAAAGTGGCTGCTTTTGTAATTCTGAGGAGTAACATTAAACAATATAAATAACAAGGCCAATCACATGAAGCATTTCTACACAGGCATCAGCAGTTCCTGTAATGGGGGACTACAGTCTGGTTGGACAGTCACATAGATTTCTAATTCTATTTGTAACCCCAGATACAGAGAAGCAACCACGAGAAATCTGTTCTAAAAATGTTATTTTCTTTACATTCCAACTGAATTCCAAGATGGGTCTCCCAGCCAGATTGGCCACTGACCATGATGATTGTGAGTGGTTAGAATTTTTAGTGCAAAGCATAATTTTTCCAATATGTAATGTATTCCACATTCTGCATTACTAGTCTATCAAGCACATCGACTGAAATCCTGTTGGGTGGAGTATGTCTGTGCAACCTACAAGGTGAAATTGGGATAGTAGCACATTGATGCTGATTTACTTTTGTGTTTTAGGGGCATATGCAACTTTACTGCACTGTGTTTGAACCGTGTATCTCTTGAAGTCCTATGTTGCTACTGCTACTTCTGCTGCTGTCATTCTTTTTGTGCTGGCAGCTGCTACCCAACAGGATTTTGGTTACCATTACAGAGCTTGTGTTCTTCTCAATTTCTCTCTCTCTCTAGGAATATATTTCAAGTTTATCTTCTCTGTTTTGACTTTCAGGTGATTCTGTAGTCTTGGTAGTGAACAACTTGGGTGGATTATCCTACCTTGAGTTGGGAATAGTCGCTGGATCTGCTGTACGTTATCTTGGTAAGTTTTTATCTCAATAATGAAGTGAAGGGAAATTTTCAATTGGTGATAAATGAAATACTGATTTATCATCTACATGAATCAGTCACTATTCCTTAACTGAAGATGGTTAATGTGGCTCTGTTTCTCATTACTTCATCCTCATAATTCCTGTGTGAAATGTGTCAGACCAAGAATGAGTAAATTTCCACAAGTCACTCCGTAATTTTTATAACTCAGAGGAAACCAGAACCAGTATTTCCTAAGTCCCAGTCTGACAAGTAATCACTATACCACATTGGCTGTGATAGAATAATTGAGTTGGAAGGAGCCTATAAGGCTCATTGCAGGTAAGCACATGTGATATTACAATAGGACCCCAGTATCAGCTGGGGATTGGTTCCAAGCCTTCCCGTGGATAATGAAAACCGTGGCTAAGAGAGAATGCCAAAATGTAAACACAGAAAAATATGGTACTTGCCTTTCCATAAAAGTGACTCTACATTATTTTTAAAAATTAGTTATTTTCTAAATTGGCTATTCCAAATCTCCTTATTCTGTTTTTTTCCATACAGAATTGTTGCTTAATAGTTTTACTTTCAACATTGCAGAGAACAAGAGTATTCATATTGCTCGGGCTTACGTTGGGTCTTTTATGACTGCGCTGGAGATGGCAGGTGTCTCCCTTACTCTTCTGCTTGTGGATGATGAACTCTTGAGTCTCCTTGGTAAGTTCTTTAGCTGTCTGTCCCCCACCCCCACCCCTGCTTCCTGAATCAAAAATTAAATTATAGTTTAATGGCCTTGGTGTGTATATGTGTCTTGCACATTTTGAAAATACATATGTGTTGCTATTCACTTTCCTTCTGATAATAAATTGATTTCCTATATCCTGTGATAGCTGTAGATAACAGCTAATTCGGGTAAAATTCCTTTCCTAGGCCATTTTCATGTTGTGAGGCCCAGCTGGAGCATACCCATTGATTCAATATGATGTATATATGTGCTCATGTACTATATAACAGTTGATTCAGTAGAGCCACTGTTAGGACTAGCTGTAAGGTTCTGGCCCTGATGTTTTATGCAGATGTTTAAAACTGGATGGAACATCAACTAACATCGGTCCATCTCACTAATACAAGCCCATTCTGGGCTGTCATGGTGGGCTTGGTTATTTGTGTACCTTTTCTGTCATCATCATCATCATCTGCAACAGGGATACTCAGAACAGTTTGATAATGACCTCATGAAGTATATGAGCTAGTGTGCTGTTGTGAAATTGCACCTGATGGTGGCATCCCATCTCCTAGATTCAGAGACTACAGCTGTTGCCTGGTCGCAGCCTGCCAAAGTGCCAGTGTCAGGCCAGCGAAGAGAACGGAGGGCACCCAAGGAGCCGTCTGAGGAAGAGGAGTCCTCTTCACCACAAGGTACCAAATGAAGTGTCGGCAGCTATTTTGAATAATTTCGTGCTATTCTTTGGCCTAATTTCTTTTATCCACCAAGGCTGATTATGATTCTGGTTCCCAATGATAGCAGCATATCCTTCTCTTAAGAGGCGGCATAAAAGTACAAAGATCTGTGGGGGAAAGCAGCATCAGCTGTGAGTGATTATATCTTTCTTCAGAGGTTGGAGAAGAAGACAACTTGGACATGTATGGTTTTGAGCCAGGGGTGGCTTCTGTCTTCCAGTTTCAAATTCTTCTAGACATCTGCCTTCCCATACCCTGTGACACACTGGCCCTGTTTCCCTTCAGTTTTGTCACCTATAAGATACTGAGAATAAAATATTCTTGACTAGTAACATTTGCATCTGAATATCTAAGAAGCAGTCCAGTGTTTATTAATGAGATGCACTTTGCAGAAAAGACTGTTTTATTGTGTCCTTGCAGTCCTAATAACATGTTTGCTCATTATAATAATTCCAGTATAAATAATTGGCATGTACAGTCGTTCCCTGCTATATTGAGGTTCATATACTGCTGTCCTGGTATATCGCAGACCACAGTATATGAAGGCAAGGTCTCCTGGGACAAGCTGTGTGGGCCTGTTTAGGGCCTCCTGGACTTACCCCAGGCCTGACGCTGCCCTGGGTGGGCCTTCAATGGGCTTCCTGGGCCTGTAAGAAGCCCCAGAAATGGTTTCCAGTGAACCAGAATTGGCCTCCAAAAAATCGAAAGTCACTTCCAGTTCACCGGAAACCACTTTTGGAGCCTCTTAACAGGCCTGGGGAGCCCGTCAGAAGCCTGCTCAGGGCAGCACCAGGCCTGGGGTAAGTGCAGGAGGCCTCAAACACTCAAACACCCCCCCCCACCCTGAGTCCCAACCCGACCCAGCATCCACATAACACAGATTTCCCTTTATCACGGGTCTGGTCGGGTCCCTAACCCCCACAATAAATGGGGGATTCCTGTATGACAGTGCTGTCATAGAATCAAAACCACATAAAGCATGTTATATTATTTCGTTCACTTCAAATACAGGACATTTCAGCTGAATCATTCCAGACATCCAGCTGCTTCCCTGAATTTTGAGAAATGTGAAGTTAATTTGTAGAACGCTCTGAAGAAATGTTATGTTTAGTTACTTTCCTCCTTGTACATATACTTTCAAAGGGAACTGCATGGCAGCATCAGCAACTGCTAGATATAAGAACACAGGAGCTTCTTCGCTGTTGAGGTAAGACATCTGTTTGCCTCCAACTCTTTTAGGGCCCGCTTCCCAGCACATGAAGAAGATTCTCGAGAGTGTGTGTCACACACTGCTGGGCCTACAGGAGGAGCTTAATGGTCTGGATCGGGCTGCAGGTGATGGGGACTGTGGCAGCACACACGCTAGGGCTGCTAGAGGTTAGTTTTTTTCCCCTCCACTCCCTACGGTGGATTGGGTGCTGTTTTTAAGCCTTAGTAGAGGTCATACTATGTGCAGCAACAAGTGTAGCTGAGAGTCCCATTGCTTTTTCCGCTGTGTGTAGTTTCAGCCTATGCCATCTTCCCAAAGCCTAAGAATGAGTTTCCAAAATGTTTTCTCTTTGCTGCTTTTGTTGCTTCTATAGAAGACCCAGTAATCATATTTATTTTTAGTGGCATATTGTTTATATTAAGTTTAAGTAGAGCAGAGAGTATTCTGAAAGTCTTAAAGTGCATTCAAAGACGAATGAGACCCAAACGCATTTATTTACATTTATTCAGTTTCTCTATTACCCATTTGGGCAGTGTACACTAGGGGTAAAAGCACAATTGTAAAACAAATTCTGATATGAAAATTACACAAGCAGCTAAAAAGTATTAATTGGTGTGCATAAATATCCCTCCTCTGTCCTCCTCCATTTCAGTTAGTTGGGAGGAACCTTTCCAAAAGCTTCCCTAAGAAGCTCAGTTTTAGCTACTTTTTAAAGGGGCAGAGGTGTCGTTCTTATTGCAACACATTTTACATACTTGTGTGAAATGGCCATACTGTATGTGCTTTTATCTGCTTCCAGTTGCTAAATGGTTTCTTGATATTGAATTTGATATGGTATGTCGGCTGGAAAGCTGGACACATGAACTGAGAAAAGTTGTTCGATCTTTTTGTCTTCTGCTGCAAATTGCCTTAACAATTCAGAGATGCTACCACAACTGCTTCACCAAATAGGCTCAGTCCTTCTTATCACTTTGTTAGCTCTTTCTTGGATTTAAAGCTGAACAAATTAATATGTTACAAGCTTCTCTTTGAGTCCTAAACAGAAAGTTGCCATATTTAATATATGTGGATTGTTTTCTCAGCAATTCAAGAATGGTTGGATGCAAAGCCTATACCCGGGCACCCATCACAACTGTTCTCTGCCCTTGCAAAGTTGCTGCTGGAGAAGATGGGAGGTTCTTCTGGAGCAGTGAGTTTTGTACAGATGGTTTGGGGGCATCTTGTTGACTTGCCTCCCTGGGGATGATGCCCCACACTCATTTTGTTTCAGGCATAGATGAGTCCTTATTAGCTTGAAGTCATCCCATGTAGGACCAAATGAGCAAGGCTGTTTGCCCATAGACACATGAGTTTATATCCTTTGGGGCCATGAAGTTTAGTCAGTGCTGTTCTGTTAATCAATGTCAATCTCGTCTCCTGTGCAGGTAGAAGTAAGGCTCGTATTCATCATCTGTGAGGAATGCTGGGCTGTACCTTGAATAATTTCACTACAGTTGTTAGATTCAAGTGTCAGATGTATGTGGAGATGGGTTGATTATTCTGGCTGAGGAATGTTTTATTAAATAATTAAGAAACATTATCTTCAAATTTTAACTAGTCCTAGTATTATAGCTTGTTAAATCATTTTCTTTAATGATACATTAGGACCGCCGTATCCTCAGGGGATTGGTTCCAGGATCCCCTGCAGATGGCAAAATCCGTGGATAAGAGCAAACGCTCTTATCCAAAGATAATGGTGGTGACAGGGGTGCTGGGGCGAAAGCTTTTGCCCCTGACACCCCCCAAACACTGGGTAGTGCAGCAGCGGTGGCAACCGTAAATTTTCTTTTTTCTTTGTCCTTGTCACTGCCACCAGCAAACCACCCTCTTCGCTGCCGGGTTTGGAGGGAGGGGAAAACCTTACCAGTGCCATCAGGGAAGAGGGGAAAGAAAGAAAAAAATTACCTGTGACATGCCAGTCAACCACCCTTTGGAGGGGTGGGATGGGGGCTTTAAAGACCCTCCTTGCTAACCGGCCTTTGAACTTCCCACTTGGGTCCTGGGCGGCGTATCGGAAGTTTGAGTGGGAAGTTCACCTCTCCACTCACTGCCCAAGAACCACTTGATCACCAACTGTGGATAACTGAATTCGTGGTTGGGGAATCAGTATTGCCCCAGATTATCTCCATGATCCAAGTTGCTTTTTTCAATTAAATACTTTACAGTGTCTAAATTAATGAATTACGGGGCAGGGCAGAGATCAGTTCATTAGAGCTGAAGTCAACTTCATTTACTTCACTACTAAGACCAAAGGATGCTGTGCAAGTTCAACTTAACATCTGGAGTACAAAGTAGACACGAAGTTCTAACGGTACTTCTTAAAATCTGTGTTCACCAGCAACCCATTGCAAACAAAGGGTAAATGAAAGTATGCTTTATGTTCAAGAACCCAAAATAGGGATTGGCACAGACCAACCTTCCAGGAGCAACAGTCTCCAATACACAGGGAAGGTGCATCACCAGAGAGAGCAGCAATTTTGTGGAAGCAAAAAGGCAAAGAAGAAGTTAGAATATTCTCAGTTGAGGTGTTACTGCTCATGCAAAATGCATTTTGTTCTGCCTCAGGAAAAAGGAGATAAATGTAATAGCCAGGCACCTATTTCCTCCCTCTGGACATATTCATATATACATTCAAACACTCACATGGATAATTTGTTTTTGGAAAGGTTGCGATACATTCACAGGGGGAGAGGGGAAGAATAGCTGACTAGCTTTTATATGGTTCTTTTCCTTACCCCTCAAGTTGAAAACAATGACTTTGCAGGAGCATTAATTCAAGCATGACATGGTTCCTGTTCTCCTTCTTTCAATGTCTAGATTAGAATACCGTATCTGTCTCAGGCATAGGAGTGAGGGGGAAACTAGTGGTATGTTAAAGGGAGAGGGGTTGTGTGTGATATTTGTTATTACTCTTGGCTCAGTTAGAGATGGAATGAATTTGCTTACAGCTGTATGGACTATTCCTGATAGCAGCTGCTCAGCCTCTCCGAATTGACGATGACCTATCAGCCTGGTCTTTTGCCATGGATGCTGGTATTAATGCCATGATGCGGTGAGTATGACCTTGCATGAGAAGAGCCTCATCATTATAAGTGATGTGTTCTGCCATGCAGCATGGCAGACAATGGCTGCATTCACACAGAACAATAAACCAAGATCCTGTTTGCTGAAAATTAGCCACAGGCTTATATACACACAAGTGATTTTCTGTGTGGTTGGCATGAATGGCTAATCCAGAAATCAGTAGGTTGTCATGATATTTGGACTCGGAATCATGACTTTATAGCTCAACAAGCCAACAAATGTAAGGCAAGAACAAATTCTGGTTTACAATCCTGGCTTGTAAGGGCAAAGGGAACCAGGAGTTTGAGTTCAAACATGATAACCTGTCACTCTCTCGTTAGTTTTGTTGATGTGGGAGGAAACAGCCTGCGTGCATGAATGTGCAGCTCATTTATGATTATGAATTTATTAGTGGCCTGACTTTCTTTCTGAGTGAATGTAGTCAGCATCTTCCAGGTTGGAGCATGGCACATGTATAGCCTATTCTGCTAATTCTTTCCTCTGACAGGTATGGAGGTGCTGAACCTGGAGACAGAACCATGGTAAGTAATGTATCCTAGATTTTCCCTTCATTAAATCTCTTCTGCTATACTCACACTAGCTTGAGGCAACTGCAGTGTCATGTGTATTTTCCTCTGTTTGCCTGGAATTATCTCTTATAGACCAAAACATTGTTAGTTTAAGTGATTTCAGACACCTGCTTAGATCACGTGCTTGAAACTTGTGATTCAATGATTCATCAATTGCATTTGCTAAACATGTTTCATACACTAGCATGGAGTTCACTGTTGCAGAATGCCTTTGATTCATAAGTAGCTAGTCGTAATAACCTATGCTGGTTACTGTTATTTTACTAAAATTAAATCTTGAAGATTTGCAAAGGAACTGTGGCTGAGGTATTGTTTACCTCAATTAAGCTGCCTACATTAGAACAAAAGGTGTTACCATATTTTTTGCTCTCTTAAGACGCACCCCCTCCCCTAAAAAAGTAAGGGGCCATGTCTGTGCATCTTATAGAGCAAATACAGCTCTGCAGGTAGCTTCCGGACAGGCTGCTATGGAGACTTACGGACTCGGTGGTGGCCACTGTGCACCCACCCCCCACCCTGCTGCGACCTATAGCTCCTTTCTTTCCTTGAAGGGAGCTATGAGGCAGTGGGAGCTTTCGGAACAGCGGCCACTGGGTGCTTTTACAATGGCCACAGCCAGGTCCAGAGGTCTCTGCAGTGGTGGCTAGGGGTCCTTTTTTCCATGTCAAATCAACCAATGCATGGAACCTTGATGTTATGGAGTTGGTTCATTTTTGGTACATTTGTACCTTACCATGAGATGTTTAAAATTATTTTTTTCAGATGTTTTGGTCCACCTGTTCTGAGATATTGCATTTTCAAAATTGCAAAAAAATGGCAAAATACACTACCCACCATAATTTCAAATGTCATTTAATAGATACCTGTGATAGCTATAGACCTGGGACAGGTATCATTTTAAAGCTTATGAATATGTATACAATGACCCCCTGCCATTTCGCGGTTCAGGTATTGTGGTCCCACTACATCGCGGGACCGCAGTACCTGCACCATGGGGGGGGGTTGCTCCACGCCCCTCCCCCGCACCTCCGAGAAGTCTCCGGCGTGCGTGGGCGGGCGGCGACGGGCGATCCAGTCGCTCCGCACGGCCCTCCCACTCACCTCCGAGAAGCCTCGGGGCTGGGCGGGCGGGCGATCCGGTCGCTCCGTGCAGCCCTCCCACGCACCCCGGAGAAGCATCGGGTCCGCGGCAGCAGGAGATAAGATCCCCCTGCCGCCACCGGCGCGCCGTGCAATCGCCACCCCCGCCCCCACCCCACCCGCTTCCGCATATTGCGGATTTTCGTGCATCGCGGGTGGGGTGGGTCCCTAACCCCTGCAATCGGCGGGGGGTTACTGTATCATGTTGATATACATAATGATGCAATTGCACATTTTCAAAAAAATACACATTTAAATAAATATAAAAGTTTAATTTTTGGAAAAACAGATTTTTTAAAAAATTGTCAAAAAATTCATGCTTAAAGATACATATCCTGTAGCCAATCACTCCAAATTTCAGGAAGGTATCTCAATGGTATCATATAAGACTTAAATTTTCTTGTTGGCAGTGACAAGGAATTTTTTCAAAAAATTCCAAATGGATTTTTCATTGGTTGATTTGACATGGAATAACCTGCACGGACATTTCCACGGCTGGCAACTATGGAAGCTGGACCCTTCCTGCCGTCTGAGAAGTGGGGAGGGGCACCTTGTTCCCAGGCTGGCTGGTGCACCAGGGCTTGCAGGACGCCCAGGCCCCATCCCTTCAGAGGGAACCCCCGGCAGGCGCTTGGAAGCCTTGACACAAAGGGAGGGCGAGGCATGGTAGTGGACAGCACAGTGGTCCCTCTGCAAACAGATGGGGACTCCGGAGTGAGTGAGTGGGAAGGGGAGGCCCATGGGCAGTGAGGGTGGTGGTGGTGGTGGTGCCTTTAAGCCCAACAGCGCCGCTTGGCTCGCTCGCTATGTACAGTAATGCCCCGCCTGACCTGTGATAATGGAAAATCCGTGATATGCGGACGCTGGGTTGGGTCAGCTCTGGGGGCCTATCTGGAACCTCTTACACTTCCCTGAGGCCTGGTGCTGCCCAAAACAGGCCTCCGACGGGCTTCCCAGGCCTGTTGGAGGCCCCAGAAGTGGTTTCCAGTTATCTAGAAGTCACTTTGGGTTTTCCGGAAGTAACTTCCAGTTTGCCAGGAACCACTTCTGGGGCCTCCAACAGGCCCAGGAAGCCCATCGCAGGCCCATTTAGGGCAGCATTAGGCCTGGGGTAATTGCAGGAGGCCTCAAATGGGACCGCAGTATATGAAATGCGAAATGGCAGGGGATGACTGTATACCTGGAAAAGCGGACATTGGCCGTGGGCAAACTTCACACCTGGGCTTCATGGGGAGGCGGCAGGGGTGGAGGCACTCTGGCAAGGCACGCCTCCGAAAAGGACCCCCGGCGGCCACCACCACCAAAACCTCTGCACCTGGCAGCAGCTGCTGTGGAAGTGCCCGTTGGTTGCTGTCGCGGAAACCTCGCGACCCGATTATACGTATGTATTCACATACATACGTACCTCTAAAAACTAGGTGCCTCTTATGATCTGGTGTGTCTTATGGAGCAAAAAATACGGTACAGTGGCACCTTGTATAAAGGAATTAATTCGTTCCAAATGAAATTATGTTAAGCAAATTTTCCTTTATACAAATTCCCATAGTAATGCATTGAAAATGGAGTAATCCCATTTTTATGTTGTACAGATTCTCCCCATAGGCGATTATGTTAAGCAAATTTCTCCTATCTCTGGAATTTTTTATGTTGTACAGATTTTATGTTATACAAACTGTTTGTTATACAAGGGTCCACTGTATATTATTTGTGCCAGCAACAAGTCTTTTATAAATGGCATCACAAGATGCAAACAGCTTTTACTCTACTGTATATTAAAAACCTTTATTCCTGTTTCTGTCAGATCAGTTCAGTAATGATATCTCCATATATAGTCATCTGTGACTTTACAAACACCCACTCTTCTCTTTCTTCTGCAAATGAAACAATCCATTTGCTCCCTGTCTTATAGGCAGAAGTAATATCTCAGGTTGTTTGAATTCCCCCCATTATAGACAGTTGCATAAAGTCAGTTTTCCATTGTTGTCAATCACTGGGAAAGTGCAAGGGGTTCAAGATGCAGGCACCAGATGTCACCATGCTGATGAGGATCTTCTGTTACTAACCTTGCTAGAGCCTCTGTCTGCTTAATAACCCTTCTGTCTTGGCTAGCTGGATTCACTCTGTGCTGCTGCTGAAGAACTCAGGGCTCTGAAGAAGCCCAAGGGTAATCCTCTCGAGGTTCTAGCCAAAGCTGTAAAGGTGAGTTTATTAATGCAACTCCAAATTAATCATCTGTGTTTTGGGACAATGATCTGTTAAACAAGTTTTCTCAAGCTACATGCATACACTGACTTGGTATCCAGTGTCTACAATTGTGTCTGTTCTCTGAGTGGATCTCATAAGATTACAGCCACTACATATTTATAGGAGTGCTGAAGAGTTGCTTCAGGAATCCATGAACCCTTACAATCACTAGACAACATCCTGTAGTGACCTGTTTTCAGCAGTAGGGTTAAAGGGCAGAGTAGTAGAAAAGTCCAGAGTCCAAATTCTTCCTGATTATAAACCAAGAAGCATGCAGATGGCTTTTAGTGGCTCTTGCTCTTACATTTTTGTAGGGAGTGAGAGTGCTGTTATTTGTGCTGCATTCATTTTTGCTCTTTTCTACAGGCGGCAGAAGCTGCAGCTGAATCCACAAGGCACATGAAAGCTGCTGCTGGCAGAGCCAGCTACATTAGCTCAGCCCGTCTAGAGGAGCCAGACCCTGGTGCTGTAGCAGCTGCAGCTATTCTTCGTGCCGTGCTGGAAGGGCTACAGGCTAAACCAGTGTAAGGTAGTAGTGTCACTTTCCCGGATGTAGTATAAATTTCAGAGCTTGCTAAAATGTCATCAGTTTTTCTTTTATTGTGCACCATCTCTGTTTCCTACAAAATAAATCATAACATAGCCTTAGCATTAACTGCATGAGAGTCCCTTTGCAGTGAATGGCACTTGGTGTTTCTGCAGCCTCATGTATGTGCTTTATATCCTTGATTGTTTGATCAGTATTTTTCCACATGGTGTGTGAATTCTAGCTGTAAGAGTGCTCCTCTTTTTGGATGTGCTTGTATTTCTTCCTCTGCATCATGGCTTGCAAACTCCCTACTAATGGAACCAGTTGTTAAAGGTCTTCTACGCAGAGCTTGGACTTGCATACTTAACCCAGGGATGGCCTCAGCATCAAATGTTGTCCCTTTTCAGGTGCTTTTGTAGGCTGTACCAGTATACAGAAATGTGCCTTTTTAGGTGTGGCCAGAAGTTTAGAGAGAATGAAAACAAAATGCCTGGATGGACATTTTGAGGTTCCTTTTATGAACCCAAGTGGTTGCACAACTGCCTGTCTTCTGGCTTTAGTATACATCGTCTTTTCATATTGCTTTTATTTGAGCAATTTGCAGTGCCTAAACAGGTTTAAAAAAAACAACCTTAAGCCTTAAAATGGCTAGAAAATGAACAACAGGAGCAATGGTTGAAATACTTTAAAAGCACCAAAATATTGGCAATTCAAACAGGAAACCTTTCTTCGGTCATTGTGTGCTGGAAATGAACCAACATGAACCATCTGCGTGTGATAGAAATGAACAAAATCAGAGCAGTCTTACCTGTGCAAAAAAGTAAAAGACCCTTATTAGGGCCAGTAAAGTGTGGCTAGGGACTGCTTTGAGAATGGACTGGTTTGCTCTAGCAAAGACATCATCTGATTGCTACCTTTAGGAGTAAACCAGCCTGTTTCTGCAGTGGACCAAAGAGCAGGCTAAAAGCCCATGTAGTCACCCTTTTAGTATAAATCACAATACCTTGTTACATCTCAAATGACATACAGTGGTACCTTGGATAACAACTTTAATTCGTTCTCCGAGGTTAGTTGTTATCCGAAACACGTTGTTATCTGAAATGCGGTTTCCCATAGGAATGAATGGGAAACCATTTAATCCGTTCTGGAGCCTAGGAAAAAGGCACAGGCACCTGTTTTTTTTGCTCAAAATTCTTTATAAAGTGCACTTTAAAGGTACAGATGCAATGCCACCCGGGATAACTCCTTTTTACTGATGCATGCTGGAAATTCATTATCCGAGGCAGCCCATAGGGAAAATTCGTTATCCGAGGCAGCCTATAGGAAAATTCGTTATCTGAGGCAGCCCATAGAGAAAATTCGTTATTTGAGGCAGACCTATACGTAGAATTGCAATTCGTTATCCGAGGCAGCCCATAGGGAAAATTGGTTATCAGAGGCAGTCCTATACCCAGAAATTTGCAGTCGTTATCCGAAAAAATCATTATCCGGGGCAGTCGTTATCAGAGGTACCACTGTACAGTGGACCCTTGTATAACAAACAGCTTGTATAACATAAAATTTGTACAACATAAAAATTCAGGAGATAGGGGAAATTTGCTTAACATAATCGCCTATGGAGAAAATCTGTACAACATAAAAATGGGATTACTCAATTTTCAATGCATTCCTATGGGAATTAGTATAAAGGAAAATTTGCTTAACATAATTTCATTTGGAACGAATTAATTCCTTTATCCAAGGTACCACTGTACTATAATTTAACATAGATTTATTAGGTAGACCCTTAAGCTACAGGGTTAGTTGTTGAATCCCTGTTTCATTCAACTAAAATGTCATAGAATGTGATGCCTTTTATTTTTTGCCAAGACTGTTAGGGCAGCACTTCCCAACCAAAGTTTCCTAGATGTTGGACTACAACTTCCAGCACAGCTAGTGGGGAAGGCTTCTGGGGTTTTATAGTTCAGGAACATCTGAAGACCCAAGGTTGGGAACCATTGTGTTAGGAAATCCTATGCCAAAACACCCTTGTGTTCTCAATCAGGTGACATCAGTAAGTATTATTCAACCTCAAGTTTAACTTCATGCCAAGGGCTAGTCCTTGATTAAGGTCTGTTCACACTGTTTATTTCACTATGGAAATTTTAATGTGGTTAACCATGGAAAACAGTGCCAGTGTTTCATGAGTATCTTCTCAAACACTGCCATCAGTGTGATCATTTGAACTTTGAAGAATGGTGGCTGGGAGATTGAATCAGCAGCAGAAGAATACCAAAGCATGAAAAATGGGTCACCAGATGACATAAATGTACCGACAGCTGTAGATCACAAGGTTTGTACACATCTGCTTGAAATAGGACATCTGATCTTATGACCAGAGTTTAAAAGCATTATTTTTGGACTACAACACTCAGAATCCCTCAGTCACTATGGCAAATGGTGAAGCAGGCTTTGGTATTCATACTGGCTAGGAATGTTGTGAACTGTAGTCCTAAACACTAGCTTCCATGTTCTTGTCATTATCTATCATGCTATTAGATGTTTCTGTCACCGCTAATACCATTGCTTATTGAAAGTGAGCTACTCAATTGCCATGGTATAGATTGTTCAGAAGGTCTGAGATAAACGTCACCCTAAAATAACTCAAATATTTTCCTGTGTGCCAGTTATAAAACCACACACCCATATATCCCACATTGCATAGCATTCCTAATAAATGAGGAAATGTTTTCCCTATCTCTACATCTTCAGAGAGGAATTCTGTTGGTTTGGTGCGGAAAACATACTGCAGCTGCAGTCTTCTGAACACTTTTATGGAAATAGGTCCAACTGAGTGGAAAGAGTTGTTTCACACACACACACACACACACACACACACACAATTGTGCTGTGCTTCTTTGGAAAGAAAAACCCAGGCACACAAGTGAAGGACACTTTTAAGCATGCAAGGGCTATTTTGAGCACTCACAAAAATATGCCACCAAAAAGGAGAGGGCCTGACTTACAGACCCGAAGGTTGTTGCCAGAGCTATTTTACAGGCATTGGGGCAGATCCAACCTCTAAAGCAAAAAGTTAACCGGATGTGTATGTGAAAAAGGCAGGACCCCAGTTGACAATGACTTATGACCTGTTGATAATGATTTATGGAAGGTTGACCATGATTTATGACTCGGCCTCTGATGGGGGTGGGCACCCCCAGGAACATGCAGTGGGAGTGGAGGCATGGGATACCGATGGGTTGGACATCCTGTAACGGCTGGAAACATGAAAGGGATGGGGTGCTCATTTGATGCGTTGGATCTGACCCAATGGCCTAGCCAGAGTACTCTTTGCTGTATTAAATAAAGTTGTGGCCTGGTTATACCCCAAACTGTGATGGTTATGCCTCTTCGTTTTACACTCTTGCAGTTGTGAGAAGCTCAGCTTTAGGCAACAACTGGGTGTCCCTGAATGTCAACAACAAACTATGAAAACAGCTCAACCACGGAAAAACTTGCTTGCTTTGATGGTTTGTTTTTGCAGGATGCTGCTGCAAGAAGATCCACATTAAAACAAGTATTTCCTGTTTATTTTTACAACCCCCCCTCCCCAAATTTGCTGCCCATATCTGGTGGTGCAGTGGTAGAGATACAACTTACTTTGGGTCTGGTGGGCAAGTAATCCCCGATTCCTTCAAAAATGTTTCCACCTCTGTTTTCTAAATCACCAACTTCTAAATATTTTACAATTGAAGAAAGGAGGGGATTGTCACAAGTACAGCCAACTTTATGAAAACATACTAGAATCACAATATCTAGCATATGCAAATCTAACCTATTAAAAGTATTTCACTTCAGTGCTTCCAACTGATGACTTCCTTAAACATGTAGAAAATGTGCAAGAGCAATAGGCACTCTGCTAGCATCGGAAAGTCTAAATATATTGTCAGGTATTAAAAAACTTGGGAAATGTTAATTTTAAAATCATGACCTTTAATTTAAACAGACCAATAAGCAAACGGATAATCTCTATAGCATTTCCAGTGTTAACATGTTACATATGCAGCATAATTTTTAAGACTTCTTTCATTCCACTTAATGTGACTTGAGCGTTATTGCATTCAGTGCATCAATGCAACAACAATCTGAAATAATGAACTGAAAAAAATAGTCTTGCGTCGTATCTTGTCTCGTGCTTTCCCAGACACATTTGGTGGGGTCACTGTGAGATATAGAAAGCTGGCCTAGATGGGCCTTTGGTCTGATCCAGCATGGCTCTTCTTTTGATCCTATCTTCTTCTGCAGAAGGAGGCTGCTTCC
Organism: Phrynocephalus guinanensis; assembly: GCA_037367245.1. Taxonomy (NCBI): domain Eukaryota; kingdom Metazoa; phylum Chordata; class Lepidosauria; order Squamata; family Agamidae; genus Phrynocephalus; species Phrynocephalus guinanensis. The sequence continues at coordinate 87,321,470 of CM074732.1, forward strand.
AGATCAGTGTCTCCTCCTGCTACTAGTAATTGGGCCTCGTGGCGCAGTGGTTCAATGCCTGTACTGCAGCTAAAACTGTGCTCACGACCTGGGATTCAATCCCAGGTAGCAGCCTTCCATTATTCCAAGGTCGGTAAAATGAGTACCCAGCTTGCGGGGGAGGGGGGCAATGTGTAGCCTGCATACTGTAATTAAACTGTAAGCTGCCCAGAGACTACTTGAAGTGGTATGGGGCGGTACATAAGCAGAACACTTTGCTTTTTGCTTTGCTTTTTACTGATTCAGCTAAGTTTTATGAATACTGCTGTCTCAATACAATGGGTTTGTTTTTTCTTTTTGGTCCGCTGAGTAGAGAACAAGTGTTTCCCATTAAACAAAGACACTGTTAAAATATTTTCATTGCTTTGTGATGTAGGGGAGATTATGTCTCTCCCCACCCCACCCCAAATCACCACCTAACAAAGCCCCTGTGGTTTCCACTGGATGGTCATTCTTATAGATTCAGCTTTCCCACCCCTTACAAACCAGTGCCACCTGTTTCCACTGACATGTATAAGGAGGGGGAAAGCTGCACCTGTGAAAATGGCTAGTAGGAGATCAATGGGTCAAGGGCCACAATAGTATTGCTTTGCTATTAAGTTGTTTTAAAAAAATGCTAACACCATGTATAACTGCATTGTGTTACTTTCTCATTCATTTAAAAAAACTAAAACAAAACTTTTTCCGGTCTAAAGAAGGAGAAATGAAGTATGGGGAGCACAGGAGGAGAATTAATCAACCATCATATGGATATCCTGTAAATAGTGAGAGAGGAAATGCACAAACTCCACCACTAAATGCCACAGACCTTAACACCAAGGAAGTTGTAAGAAATCATTTATTTCAACTGATAATTTAGGTTTCTTCTGATCAATTAAAGAATATAAAATTTGGGAACCAACAAGCAAATAAGGCAATAGGCTGTACAGTAGAAAGACCAGGAGGCGTAGCTTCTCCTAGTGCACTGTTTTGTGACACAGACTTCTATACTGAAGACACCAGCAAGCAGGTCTACAGATCTCAGCATAAACTGGCCACCATGCCACCTCTTCCAGGTTCCACACAGCTGATCTGCAACATTTCATTTGGGCTCATGTAGCAATGGCTGTAGAGGAGGCAGATCAGGAGTCAGTGTCAAGAGATTTAAAACATTTTATGAACTTACGTTGCCACACGAATCCCCTTATTGGTGGAAAAGAAGGTACAGTATATATAAAAGAAGCAAATACAAAACATGGCATAGGATGGTTACCCTTATCACCTTGCAGAAAAAGTTCAGATCCAAGTGTTTAGAATAGTTATTGGAGAAATCCATGGCAGTCCAGATGTTGCTGGACTGCAGTCCAAATAACCTCTTATCCCTGAGCGGGGCAGAAGGAAATCCAGCAATGTAGGGAAAGCACAACACATCCCACCTCTACTCTAGAACTTAACTCCTCTTCAATCCACAAAATAAGATTGCAAGTGGATTCTATTCTTTTCGCCACGCTCACATTCATGACATGACTTCACCCCAATCTTCAGTTCTGTCCTAGTCAGATATTTATTCATAGGAATGAAAACTGCCTAAAATACGGAACGTGACTGGGAGCATTTCAGTCTTCCATTACGCACTGTGACTCTCTGGTTTCAGCTTCTTGAATGTGGTGTGACTCAGGCTTCTATCTGAATTGACTACAGCACTGAATTCTCAAAATGGCATGGCTAGGCAATTGGTAGCCTTGTAGCTACTTAAGTATTTCGTAAGAAGGGAGACCCATAATTCCTCTGCCCCCAGAGATTGTGGAAAATAGGCTTTTCTGGATCAGAACTCCCAGGATCACCCAAACAATATCACTAAAACTCACAGAATATCCTAGCTCACACGGTCATTGGCTATGCTGGCAAGAGGTTTTGAAAGCTATAATTAGGGAAAGTAACTTTTCCAAGTATTGCCCCATTCACTTCCTCTTTACCACTCAAAAATGGCAGCATACTTTAAAAATTAGCCCACGCCACTTGTCACTATATACTACTTTGGTAATTCCCATTTCGCTTCAGTCACTTTTAATGACCTTAATGCAGACTGACATTGAGCTCTGCCTTTCAGACTTGAAAGCACGGAATACCAATTTGGGTTGAAATCTGAGAAACGAGGAGGATGTCTCATTTAAGATTAGTAAGAGAGGTCAGCAGGCTTCACTGTTTCATTTTCACAACTGGCAAAAGCAAATGAAGCTAGCATAAAATCTAAATATATTAAGATTGTCTCAATTTTCATAACATAGCATTCAGTACTTCTCAGCCTTGGTTCCCCCTATGTTGTTGGATTCCAGTTCCCAGAAAGACTGGCCAGCTCAGGTAGGAGTGAATGCTTCTGGGAGTTTTTAGTCCATGAAGATCTTGGTGGTGGGTGGTGGGGATGGACACCCAAGGTTGGGAACCACTGACAAGTTGCAAAATACACATTTTGTTCAAAGAGCCTTGTGAGACTTCATACAAAATATATTCACATTATGCAGCATATAGGGAAAGTCTCCATTGGGACAGAAATTCCGTAGGACCAAATGAGCTCTGAAATCTTACTGTCATAAAAACCTGATACACGTCTATTTGGAACATCCTCAGCCTTCCTTTACCTCCAAAAGATTTTCCAGTGTTCCCTTTCTTGACTCTATTTATTGCTCATACCATTTAGAAGCACCCTGAGCTTGGACGTTACTTTCCCAACATACAGCACCTGGAATGCTCCAGCCAACATAGCCAGCAGCTTTTCCGACCTCTGGATGCATCAAGATTGTGTTACAATACAGAGACACTCAAAGATTGAACACTTTTACAATGAAGAAACTCTCTTTAACATACAAAACGTTCTGCTAAAAGGAAACTGCATTTCCATTCAAACTGTCCAGATGTGAACTCTAAGCCTTCAAGATTCCTTACCTCTCGGAAGTCTTCTGTATTCACCTCTGGATATTTCCATGCAGGTCTTGCAAGAGCCCACAACACCAAGAGCGAGAAGATTAGGATCAATATCCCAAGTACATTGGCAAACCAAGCTTCTGCAGGGAGCATTGAGTATGGGGTTGTCGCTGGGGTTCTAAGAGGACACACAAATAACAGGTTTGATGAGAAACGCATGGATAATACCAGAAAATCATATGAGATTTCAAATGCTAGCCTGTTAGCCATCTCAAATACTCTCTTTAGATTGTGGCTTGACACATGCGTTAATTATATTGTAACCCATTTTCTTTCCAGTGTCCTAATGGTAGGGTGCATAGCTCTCTTCCTCACCGTTTTATCCCAACGGTAATGATGAAGCAAATAGAGAGAAAGAGATCGGTAGTCACCTTGTGAGTTTTTCATGGCTCAATGAGGACTTGAACCTGAGTCAGTTCAATACTCTGATCACTACAGCGCAGTAGCCTTCAGTATGGTGAAAGCTACAACACATTATGGGCCTCTAAATTCCAGCTTCCTCATTCTCCTCTGCTCTAACTGAGGTGAAAAACTTCGAAGGACAGTATGCAGTTCTGGATCTTGCAGCTCTGCAAAATTCACTTGCCATGAAAAGGAGGTCATTCCCAAAGGCATTCCCATTAGTGCCTCTTTAGTTTTTCTACTGCCATGAGCTTATTTCCCTCCTGCATTTATAAGAGCCATTGCTGCTGTCCAAATCCATAACATCTGGTATCTATCCAGTCTGAGACATTTCTTTTTATTTCAGCTGCTCTTTCAGGGCTGCAACTGGTAGGCCACTTAAGTTTTTCCTCCACTGGTTCATTATGTCACCCATTCATACATCCAGAATCACAAGTTCCATTCAATATAAATGATCAGCAACCATTTTCTCTGTGGCCTCTTTAACACTGAATACTTGCTCCCCAGATCAGGCACACACACACACCCTGTAGGTTCTGCTACTCACAGTCGGAAGTAGAGCTTTTCATTGATGCCAGAGATGGAAGCTGCCAGAACTAAAACAAGGATGGCTGAGCCAAAGAAGACATGAATGGGCTTGTAGAGGACTCGGAACCAAACGGGGGCCCAAGGCAGCAAGAAAGACAAAAAACCCATTAGCCACTAAAGAGAGAAGAAATGGAGATCCTTTCAGAGCAGGGCAATTACACTGGGACTAATGCTTTCTTGATACACAGTCTGGAGAGCAGAGCACGTATTGTAACCAGATTTGTAGAAATATTTAAAAACTCATTTATAATTGGTGGTCTCGAAATCAAGACCTTTGAAACAGAACTAGCAATACGTGAATGCTTTAGAAACTTCTGTTGTACTATATGGACATTGATACAAGAAAGCATAAAATATTTCAAATAAATATAAATAAATTTGGAACAAATGTTAACATATGTGTGCATACGTGGCCATGAAGTGGAAGGGCAGCTGAGTTAAACCAGCCATTCTCAATCTTTTTCTTTTCTTTCTGTTTTTTTCTTTTTCTTTTTTTTCCCTTTTTTTTACCATGGCTTTTTTAGGAGCTCTTTTCACCTGGTCAAACAAGGATACAAGATGAACAGATGAATAATAGAACACTTTCTCGAGTCTTTGGCCCTCTTCAAATGTTCCACGGGCCCCCAGGGGACCGTGTGGCATGCACTGAGAATGGCTGAGTTAAACACAGGTTGGAAATATTACGTAGTGTAGTACACCTTCTACAATCCCATAGCCAGGATTTCTATAGCTGCAAGCACCAGTTGGCAGCCATAAGCCAACTATGTCTCCACTGATGTGGTATATGGATAATCTGAAATACTCTGTCCCCAAAGAAATCGCAATGATTTGCTGAAATAATTGGCTTGCATACACTGCAGAGGTATACAAGCATACACTGCTGGTAGCTATGTTCCTAGTAGGGGAAAAGTGATCTCTGTTCAGAAAAAGCATGAAAAACAGCATGTTTCCAGACATCAGATGCTAGAGACATGTAAGGTACATATATCATCACCATCCTGCTTTGCTTAGGAAAAGCTCAGAAGTGTCTGATTCATGGGTGCTAGAAACAAAACTGAACTCTCTAGATCACACCCTAGTAGACTGAACTTGCAAAAATAAAAATGGGGCTACAGTTCTCAAAACCTCCCTTTCAGCCCAGCCACCGATCATGAGGGTATTATCATCTGAAAAGTGCTGGAACCTTGATCTAATTGAGCAACTACTTTTCTGCATTTGTTTTAGGTTGTCCCCTTTTTTGGAAAATGAGTGAGACATAAGCTTTAAAAATAATGCAATACGTATTTTAAAATTCTCAGTTAAAATCATTTATTTAACAAATAAGTTGGGGTAAGTTTTTTTTTTAACTTACCTGGCAGGAGAAGAGCAGCACAGCAGAGAGTCCTACCCAGCTGTGTAGGGAGTACATATTGGGAATCCCCTGTTTGTTGTGATACTCAAAGGCAGCCACCAGTCCCAGGACAACTAAGATAAATGCTGTGAATGTCAGTGCTGCATGCAGCAGCTTCCATGGGAGCTTGGAGCCCTCCCTAGCCAGGGGTACACGATAAACTAGCGCCGCTGCGGGAAAGGAAAAAGTCATCAGCATCAAGAGATCTTATGCATCCCTGCCCCATCCCTATCCAGCCAGTCAGCTACTGGATGCTCTGCCCACTTACCGATGCCATAGAGGACCAGTAGGCCTGTCACCATGAGCACTGGGTGCCAGTTAAACATCAGAAACGATCCATCCCAGGCAAAGCCACCCAGCCAGTGATGGCTCCAGTACACGGTGAACCCTACGCATAAGATCCCCAGAACACCAAGCAGGATTGAAAACGGCAGGAACGAGACCGCTGGCATTTCGCTGCTACTAGGGAGCACTCCTGAGGAGACAGACAAGACACCAGGCAGCTGTAAAAAAATGACAAAAATCTAACTAGCCAGCTGCTAGATCATACCATTTATTCTCTGTTCTTCCTTGATTTCTGTCCTAGCACAGTTCTGCGTTCTTTTCACCAGACTGCTTGACTCTTCTGGAAGAAGCCCTGCTTCAATTTATATGGTTTTGTAACCAAGAAGGGGAGGAGCCTCAGAGGGTGGATCACAGGGGGTGATTTATCTAATGCACTACTAAGTTATGTTGAACACATAAACAACATCAGAGATTGAAAGAAAGCTCTCTAGAGTGCTTTAAACCAGATCACATTTTATGTGGGCATGGTACTCTCAAAAACAGACCATTGGACAAGTTAATTTTTGGATTCTGGCCCCCCAAAAATCATCCGACTGGCATAACACAACCACTGCAAGCTTGAGGATTCTGGAAACTGTAGTTCAGAAAAAAATGTTCCAAGCATTACAAACTACAAATAGCGTGTAATTTGTACTGAGTTCACATTTCTCTAAGCTGCACAAAAATAGCAAGTGTTCGCCAGTCATCTCTACTAAATACCCATGGTGCTGAAAAATATTTACCAGTACATGCATGAGCCCCACTGGATCAATCGAGAACCAGAACCTAGAATTAATTAAATAAGGCAAAATGCAACTTTTGTTGATCAGATCAGAGAAACAGAAACCCAAACTCAAGTACTGTATACTGTGCTATTCTGATTTCATGTTTCTTCCCTGAGCCGAGACGAGCATTTGAAGGAGTTAAGACTAGCTAGCTTTTACTGGATCCACCATGATCTTAAGAAACACAACTTGTGTTCCAATGAAAAATAAAAGGCACTGTTGCCAAACCAACCGAGCAAGAGAATGAAATCACTTAACAGTCTTCACACTTCTTCACTGGTTCCCACCCCATCCCCAGGCCGGAAGCTGGACCACAAACTTCCCACCAAACAATAGTCCTACACAGATGTTGCACCTGCAGCCATGGCTTCCTGGAGGGTGGCTGCAGTCATGAGATGGCTTCAACTTCTGCTTTCAAAGCAGAACTGAGTAGATCAAAAGAGTATGTGTATTAATAGTATGTGAAAGTGGCTGTATATATCAGTATATTTCCATGTTTAAGACTATATTTTTTTCTAAAATTGTTAAGACAAAACATTTAGGGTCATCTTATCCATGGCAATAAGCTGATGAGAGAACCGTGCAGTTGTGAAACTAATTTGGGGTTGGGAAAGGGGGAGTTGTCTTATACATGAAGAATATGGAATAATACTTCATTGTGTAGAAAAAGTTGATTTAGTGAATTTCAAACTTCGGACACAAATGTCTGTCAGGACAGCTCTCCCCCAAAATAACTACATCTCCCACCCACTCGTCATAGTCCTTGTTGTTGCTGATCATCGTCGTTGTTGTCATCATCCTAATAGATCTGCAGAGCTGATAGGGACTATAATATATGGATCATCCATTCCATCCCTTGTAATGAATGCACAGTGAAGAACCAAACTCCCATACGCGGGCTTCACAGTCCAATACCTAAACAACTGGGCTATCCAGCAGGTCCTAAGAACTGAGTTTTGTCAGTCATAGATCCTTCTGTCTGGAACAAGCTTCCTACAGACGTCGGCCAGGCACCATCCCTCCTCTGTTTTGAGGAAGCTAATTAAAACCGAATTATATAAAGCTGCCTTCTAACAGTTGTAAATATTACCCTGAGATGTTTAAATTGATTTTAATTTGTACAGTGTTTTAAAGTACTGTAGTTTTATGATAGCAACAAGGTTTATTGTTTTTAGCTAGCAACAGGATTGCCTCTTAAGGGTAAGGTCATGTGTAGTTTATTGTATTTTCTTGAATGTCTTATACAGTGTTTTTATGATTTTATTTTAAATGGTGAAGTACCCAGAGAATGGCAATACCATGGTGGTACAGAAGAGGAAATAAATAAATAAAAACTATTGTATTCCATAAAAAATAAAAAATGCATATTTCATATGCTCAGTGTTTGCTACTCTAAAGTCCTGTAATGTTCAAAGGGGCATTCCGATGTGACTCATCAAAATACCTGTAAACCAGTTGGTTGCCATATTTAGACATGTGAGTTGCAGCTATAAACACACCACAAAACTATTTCTAGGTCTCAATGCAATTGTTATATTTGGACAAAATTAAGGTACCAAGCTTAATTCCCAGCTTATCTGCCCAGAACTTTGAAAGGGAACTCAGGCAGCAAACTGAATAAGGACCTGATATAACCTCAACTTAACCATGTCTTACGTTCTTTCAAGTACTGTAGCTTCCAACATATGGTTTTTGACTAAAGACATTCAAGGAGTGATTTGCCCCATGAATGTCCATGCCAAATAGGGAATTAAACCCAGACTCCAGAATCCTTGTACAACATTCTATCCACTACATCACACTGGCCATCTCATAAATTTAAGAATAACCAGTATCTTAAGTCTATGTGATCAGAAGACTAGATTCAAGATACACAGTAATCCTCTGCAATCCAAAGAGTCACTTTGCACAATGTATTATTAATGTGTGATAAGCACAAATATCAGTGACAAATACTATAAACTACTACTGCGCAATCAGCTTTGGGCCGTCTCAGACCACATATACAGTACATATCCAGAGGAGTACCTTCTACAGTATCTGATGACACAGAGTGCTTTCCAACCAAAAGTTTTCTGTGTGCTCACAGCACTCTTAACCTGGTTTGCCACACCATGCCAATAAAAGCTAAAAGAGCCACACAGATAAAAGAAACACAGGGCTCTGTCTCCGACAAACTTTGGTTCCTCACCTTATAGATCTCTATTTCCACGTTGGTATTCCAGAGTAGACAGCATGACTCAAGATGTAATACAGCTAATGGGGTTCAGACTCCTAGCTCATTCCTTGATATTTGTGCAGTAATTATATTGGAATGTTTTGCAATGTTTGACACTGGCTGTGTGATTTGGAATGGCTGTAGGGTGTTCAGCATCAGTTCCTTCCCCTCTTGTTTTAACTAAAGTTGGAATGGGATGTGAATAATAATAATAATAATAATAATAATAATAATAATAATAATAATAATAATAATAATAATAATAATAATAATAATAATAATAATAATAAATCTACCAAAAACAACCCCTGAATATGAGGGGGTTGGTTTTGGGCAGCCCAAAGCTGCCTGTAGAATAGTCAGCACCAGTTCCTTGTTAGTTACTGAATCTGAGAGTGCTGACCAGAGATCTTTGCCAGAACTATATGCAATCCTCATTTATAATTGTGACCTGGGCTCATCACACAAAATGTGTCACATGCAACACTATTTTGATTTTATTTGAACTACTGTATATTTTAAAACACAATAGTCTCCTCGTTGTAGAAATATAAGATACAGAAGTCTCTCTGCTTACACTAAGAGGGAAGGGATTATTGACCGAACATATAAAAACTAAGAACTAGGAATCAATTTCAGGATTATCAAATATGGGACGTTAGTGGCAGGCAGAATTTGAATGGATAGAGGAGCCATTCACCCTTCAAGTAGACTTACAAGTTTTGGAACAAAGCTAGTTAAGTAGAGGGCTATGGACAAATTTCTGTTCCTCTCTCAGGATACTCAATGTCAGCAACAAATGAGCTATGAATCAACTTGAGCTCCCAGCGAAAAATCAGGAAATGCCAAGAGAACAAAGGTTCAGTTTTTAGCGATTAACAGAGTTATGGTGCCATCAGCCCTCAGGGTTGCAGATAATATAAACAGCATCGAAGAATCAGGAAACAGAGAACAAATCTCAAGTCTCCGGAGCCAGTAACAGATGGAAATCTCCATGGTTGCAAAAATAACTGTTAGATAGATAAGTAGTGTCTAACAAGCAACACACTGTCGAATGACTCAAAACAGCCGTGCTTACAGACAAGCATTGCCGGCAAATCATTCACCCGCACATGACGGAAGAAAATGACAAAAGCGAAGCTTTTCAGGCCAGCTGCATAATAAAAACCTTAAAATACCAGGTAAAGTTGCAGATACTATAATCTCTTTAGGGGAACTGCCCATTAAAGTCTAAACAGACATAGCAGCAAATGCCGCTGCAGAAAAGCAAGGATTCCCGGCGATTTCCTTTTGCAAATCAACAGCGAATACGCCCACGCGAGCACGACCCCAGAAGTGGGCAAAGACCAGCCCTCTCCCCCACCTCGCTTTCGCCTGAGACGCGGGGGACGCCGGGAACTGTAGTCCCAAAGCTCTTCCGCCCCTTCAACGCCGTCGTTTCCACTCATCGCCTTCATTCAGGACCCCCGTGAGCTGTGTCCTGCCCAACCCAATCCGGCCCGCTTTTCGTAGTTTCGGGGCGGCGTCATATGCTACTTCTTGAAAGGCTTGAAGAGGAGGGTGTCACCAATTTTCTCTCCCAAAGGCGATCTGAGAACATTTCCTTGTTTTGCTTCCGTCTGCAAAATACACGGGGTTCTCATGCACACGCCATTATTTACCTCCGTTGTATCAAAGACGTGCACTCCGTGTACTTGCACAATATCACAATCGGGTGAAGCTGCTAAAGGCACGACGATCGGAGGGGGCGGGGTTTGGCAAAGAAATAAGTGCATGAACAAGAAACTTCATATATTTGTTAATGTAAAAAACAAACAAACATTGTCTCAGCTTTCAGCCCAAAAAGGCTTCTGGACTGCCCATAGACAAAAGAACAGGAAAAGCAAGTACTGAATTGTACGTCCATTATTTCCAGCAGAGCGGAATGAACCTGCTTTTGGTCCTTTCCTGCCCTCTGCTGGAATGCGGAACATACTGAATCTTGATCTGGCTGTCACAAAGCAATACTGTAATAATAATAATAATAATAATAATAATAATAATAATAATAATAATAATAATAATAATAATAATAAATAATAATAGTGATTTGTAATACAAAATCCATTGTAGTTATCTTGTCTGCTGTGTGATAATTTGAGAAGAAGAACAACCTGCCAGGTATATGACCCATGTTTCTGTTTGAAGAATGGGGGTGTGACTTAAGAAACAGCCTTTTACAACTGCCTTCTTGCCTCCAACAAGAATCCTGCCTTGGTACTGGCTACATCACCTAGCCATCGATTTTAAAAACACTATCTAACTAAGGACTTTAAAAGTAACCTCCTGCTGAAGAACATCTTTCACCATGTCTGAACTTCTGGGACCTGCTTTGAAGAAGGGTGATTGACTGCACTCGAAAGCTTGCAATATTCTTTTTTAATTTTTAATAGTGGCCTATGAAAGTATCACCTGTAACCTATTTTTGCAATTGTGTTTTGTGACGGCCACGCGCTCCTTTTTGCCTATTTTAATAAGTCACCATCCTATTCCATAGTACCATAATCACCACCACCACCATCATCATTATCGTTGTTGTTGTTGCTATTCAAAAATAAAAAACACAGCCTTTGACTGGTATTTAACCCCAAATATTTATGTGTTAAATATGGACACAAATGCAGTAGGTGACACCATTAAAGAAATCACACACAATCTGATAACTGGGAGTTGAGTCATGGCTACTGGACTTCTTTTTTGAGAGATAGAAACGTTTCGCTGTCCAAACAGCTTCATCGGTCTATCTCTTGTCAGTAGCCATGCAGTTAAAGATCTTTCAGTTCACACACAAAAGTTTTCACTTGTCAGTGCGAAGATTTTGTTCCAGCTAGATTTTGCCAGCTGATTTATATAATATATATATATACATATATATAACATCTCATGTACAGCGTAGGTACTGAAAGAAACTCCCCAAGGTTAGTAAAATGGCGTCTCGTGGTTCCCTCGGCTCCTTCCAGTGACCAATCTATGGTCTCTACGAGGGCGGCGACACGTGCCGGGATTTCCGGTTAGACAGTTTCCCCCCCAACCCTCGTCGCCGTCTGAGGTGGTGCCGTCTCCATGGCGACGGAGGGTTGCGGTGTTGCTGCCCCTGCCGCCGCCGTCGTCCCCACTGCCAGGTAAGTTTGGCGGCTGGGTCACTTTCTCTTCGCCGTGTGTGTGTGTGTGTGTGTGTGTGTGTGGGGGGGACTCCCTGCGTACCACGTCCTGGGACTCCTGCTCGTGTAGCCTGACGTAGTGGCGGCGTGTGTGTGTGTGTGTGTGTGTGTGTGTGTGTGTGTGTGTGTGTGTGTGTGTGTGTGTGTGTGTGTGTGTGTGTGTGTGTGTGTGTGTGTGTGTCGGGTGGGGGGTTGCTGGGGAAGAAAAGGCGACACCCCTGGAAGCAGGAGGAGCGCTGGGCTTCGAGTTCCCCGATCTGGAGTCGGCTCCGCAGACCCGCGCCAAAATCTTTTTGACCTGCTCCCCATCCGACCCCCTAACCTGCCGCCTGCAGCAAAAAGTGGGTTATTTTCGATTTCTGGTGTGTTCTGGCCGAACGCCCTGTTGTTCAAATCGTTTGGCGGGTTATATCGATGACGATCCGGCTCCAGCTTTCAGGTTTTATAATCACCCTTCCCCTCCCCACCCACCCCCGCCCCGGTTTCCTTGTATCAGTGTAAAGTAAGAGTAGGAGGCAGATAAAGGGCTTAATGTTTCAGTGCAATCTTGCAAAGTTTCAAGGAGGAAAAAAACCCTCGATAGTAATTGCTACTAGTCGAAGATCCAATCTGGTTTCTATATGGAAGAAAGGAAACTTTCCCTGTTATTCTCACGACACAAATTATTAAATATCTCTTTAATGCTGTGTTTGTTTACACTATGTCTGTTTCACACTGTTTGGGGGCATGTGACATAGCCCCCAGGTGTGTCAAGCACATGGCAGTGGATAATCAGCCATGGCTTATATTGTTTTCAAAGGGTAATATTCATTGTTTTTCTTTTCTTTTTTATCTTCTACTACCTTCCCAGTACTGTACTTTTACAGATTTGAGATCTCTCAACGTGAAGCCGCTATGAGCGATCACACTGGAGGAAGAAACGGGAACCTCTTTGGAGTATGACTGTGAGCTGGAATTGCTCTTTGGGATGTGGACATTGAGGTTCCATAACTCCAGGCAAAGAAGATGCTCCAGACCAGCAATTATAGCCTGGTGCTCTCCATGCAGTTCTTACTGCTCTTCTATGATCTCTTTGTCAATTCCTTCTCGGAGCTGCTGCGCATGGCCCCTGTCATCCAGCTTGTCCTGTTCATGTGAGTAGAACAGTAATCATCATGTGCCAGCACGTCGGTTCTGATTAATGGCGACCCTTTTCAGGGAGATTTCTAGGTAGAAAATACTCAGAAGTAGCTTGCCATTCCCTCTTCTGGGAGGCACCCTGGGACTGTGCAGCTGGCCTAAAGCCACACAGGCTGAATATACTCACAGGAGGCCTAACTTCCAGTGGTTGATTTTGTAGCCAGATACTTAATCCATTGGGTTACCCAGTCATCCAGGTAAGAATAGCAGTTCGGCATATGCTTATTGTTCTCCACTTAATTATATCTAGAGCCTATTTGCTAATTATTGTCTTTTAGTAGGGACAAAGGGCCTCCCACTTTTAAAACAGTAGTAGGAATTAGTTAACTTCATGGGCACAACTCTCAATAGTGAATTAAAGGCTTCCTAAAACAGGTACACTCTGAAATTGCATGGGCTGATAGACCATGCTGAGTTAAATAATGTGCTGGACTTGATGTTACTTTTATTCTACCTTTTTGTCTGTAAATGTTACATTGCTAGTTATTATACAGTATAATGTTTTTTGCTTATGTGTCACTGAGAATAGAGTTATTGAGGAGTAGCAGGAAAGAAATCAGCTAGTTATATTAAGTAGCTTGTGATTATTAATATTTCATAGTCTAGTTTTAATAGCCAGAGATTTGGGATATCTATTATTTTGTGACTGGTGGAATAGCAACATACCAGAAAGGAGGATGGACAGAGGAGATTTGAACATTGCACGTGTTCTCTCCCTACCACTATGTAACTTGTATAGAGGCAACCTCTGCTTTATTGAGGAAGAGGACTCGCCTACAACAGCTCACATTAAAATATACCAATCAGGCTTTAAGGAACCACAATGTTTTTGTCTGCCTTATTTTTTTCATTTTTGTTTGGTTTGGCTTGAAATAATAGCACAGCCCAACTCTTCTAAAAGCATCTATCTGCTTTTGCTTTCTCTCTTCCTGCAGCATTCAGGATATCGCCATCCTCTTCAATGTCATCATCATCTTCCTCATGTTCTTCAATACTTTCGTCTTTCAAGCTGGTCTGGTTAACCTTTTGTTCCACAAATTTAAGGGGACCATCATCCTGTCAGGAACATATCTTGCTTTGAGTATATCCTTCCACATCTGGGTCATGGTAAGGCAGAAAAACATATTTTTAGCCCTAAAGAGAGCTGTAAATACCAGACATTATGGAAGTCCAGATGTAGAACATAATTATTAATATGGCGAACAGATAAAATGTACAGTATTTGAAATATTCTTCATTCGCATGCATTAATTCCATATCCCTCTCACTGCACTGAGTGCTGCTGTAGCTCTTTTGTTTGTTTTTTAATGTGGAGGGTGTGTTTTTAATTTCTTCTTCACTTAATCATGATGATGGAAAAGATTACTGTACTGAATAAGTATAGGAGTGAATAGGTGAGCCTAACTTTGTATCTGGTTGCTGAAGACAAGAATGGTAACGTTAATATAAATGCCAGTTGCTTTGAGAGTGTATTTTGCTGAAAATTGACAAGGTCAGTAAATTGAAAGCTATATAAAGAAGTGGCAATGCGCGACAGAAATGTTGTCTCTGCAAGAGATAATATCCCTTAAAGACTGCCTGCAATATTTTTAAGCCTATGACCACATATATGGTCTCTTTTAACAGATAGCAAAGCACCTTGTTTCTTTGCATTAGCCATTAACACTTGTGTGATAGCCCATGAGGCTGCAGCAGGGTAGCGACCTCCTGGGGAGCTGCTGGATTTGAAGAAGTTGTTGTGCAGATTAGCCCATCTATGTTCCCTCTTTGGACATCACTCGGTCACATCAGTCTGGCGCTGTCTCTAGTTTCAGAATGACATAGGTGATGCTGCAAGAGTCTTCTTTGTGAGAGTTTTGAGTGAGGACTGTGAGCAGATTCCGCTGCCTGAACGGCCCCTCTTGACTAAAGAATTAAATCAAATACTGGTTAAAAAAGAGGATGTTTTAGGGCTAATTGATAAATTGAAGATTAACAAGTCACCAGGCCCAGATGGCATCCACCCAAGGGTTATTAGGGAACTGAGAAATGAAATTGCAGATCTCTTAACAGTAATATGCAACTTGTCTCTTCAAACGGCCACAGTGCCGGAGGACTAGAGGATAGCAGATGTCACACCAGTTTTTAAAAAAGGAAGGAGGGGGGAACCGGGACACTACAGGCCAGTTAGCCTTACATCTGTCCCAGGGAAGATGGTGGAAAGCCTCATCCAAGAGAAAATCTTAAAACACATAGAAGAACAAACCTTGCTAAGAGAAAATCAGCATGGCTTCTGTAAGGGTAAGTCTTGTCTACAAATCTTTTAGAATTTTTTGAAAAGGTCAACAGGCATGTGGATTTGGGTGAACCGGTGGATATTGTCTATATTTATTTTCAGAAACTTTTTGACACACTCCCTCACCAAAGGCTGCTGAGAAAACTGCATAATCAGGGAATAAGAGGGCAGGTCCTCTTATGGATTGAGAACTGGTTGAGATCCAGGAAACAAAGAGTATGTATCAATGGGAAATTTTCACAGTGGAGAGAAGTGAAAAGCGGTGTGCCCCAGGGATCTGTCCTGGGACCGGTGCTTTTCAATCTGTTCATAAATGACCTGGAGACAGGGATAAACAGTGAGGTGGCGAAGTTTGCGTATGACACAAAACTTTTCGTGTGGTAAAAACCAGAGAAGATTGTGAAGAACTCCAGAAGGATCTCTCCAAACTGGGGGAATGGGCTGCGAAATGGCAAATGCGATTTAATACAGCCAAATGTAAAGTAATGCATATTGGGGCAAAAAAATCAAAACTTTATCTATCAACTCATGGGCTCTGAGTTATCTGTGACGGATCAGGAAAGAGATCTTGGTGTGTTGTTGGACAGCTCCATGAAGGTGTCTCCCCAATGTATGGCAGAGGTGAAGAAGGCCAATTCCATGCTAGGGATTATCAAAAAGGAGATTGAAAATAAAACAGCCAACATTATAATGCCATTATACAAAACAATAGTAAGGCCGCACCTGGAGTATTGTGTACAGTTCTGGTCACCGCATCTCAAGAAAGACATAGTGGAACTGGAAAAGGTGCAGAAGAGAGTGACTAAAATGATTACTGGGCTGGGGCACCTCCCCTGTGAGGAAAGGCTAAAACATTTGGGGTTCTTTAGTCTGGAAAAAAGGCGCCTGAGGGGGAATATGATTGAGACGTACAAAATTATGCAGGGCATGAGTAAAGTGGATAGAGGGAAGCTCTTCTCCCTCTCATCAAAATACCAGAACTAGGGGACATACACTCAAATTGAGGGCTGGGAGAGTAAGAACAGACAAAAGAAAATATTTTTTCACCCAGCGCGTTGTTAGTCTGTGGAACTCCCTGCCACAGGATGTGGTGATGGCATCTGGCCTGGATGCCTTCAAAGGGGGATTGGACAGATTCCTGGAGGAAAAGTCCATCACAGGTTACAAACCATGATGGAGATGTGTAATCTCCAGGCTTAAAACCGGGGTACTTCAAGGGCCAGATGCAGGGGAGTGGTATCAGAATACGGATACCTAGTCTTGTGCGCTCCCAGACGCATCTGGTGGGGCCACTGTGAGATACAGGAAGCTGGACTAGATGGGCCGTTGGCCTGATCCAGCATGGCTCTTCTTATGTTCTTATGAGGTGGTATGCACAGATTTCGCCCCAAGTGGAAACCCAAAGAATTATTTTAGCTCTCTCTGTGTGCGTGTGTGAAGTATGTCTCAAATGACTACAAGCTAAGCTGGAATGTTGCATAACAACTGCCATGTTTGTAATACAGCAGCCTTGTGGCTTGATGGCACTTAATTCTCCATTCTAAGATCCCAGTGCTAAATTAACCTGAATAGTATTTTCGCTATAAAGCTAGAATTACTTGTGAACAAGATTTACAATAGTTGGGTCAAAGAGGAATCTCTTTCCCTCCCATCATACCTGATAAAAGCTTCTCTCATGTTGGCTCTGTCCTACTTCTGATCGTTCAGTTTCTGCTAATTGTCCTTGTGCCTTCAACCAGACCTGTTTGAGATGCATTATGCATTCACCCTCCTATATTGTACATGTGTTGGTCATCTCTTTTTCATGGGTCTTTTCAAACAAGCCATCCTCTGTCTTGATCTCTTATGGAAAGACAGCTTAACAGTTTTCTCTCTTTCTTTGGATAATCTGTTTTGCTGACCTTTGCTGTTATTATTTTACTCTACAGTTGTTTTGTGTGTGTGTGTCTGAGATGCATGCAAAACGATTGGCCTTGCAATGGTTGCATAAGCTGTTATTTCAATGACCTGATTCGGCCTGATTAGGCTTCTTATGCAGGAAAATATTAAGCACTCAATTAAGGTGCTATCTTGCTTGTCACCCTCTACCTCTTGTGGTGTTTACAGTTGTGATCTTATAAGCCAGGTCTATCTGTTTGACTTTGCTTTGCTGGCTCTTGCCGTCTCCTGATCAGGAAATTTTCCCTTCTGAAAAGTAAAATTTAAGCCATCAGAGGCCTCAGAAGTGGTTTTCAGCTATCCGGAAGTCACACTTTTGGGGCCTCCGACAGGCCCAGGAAGCCCATCAGAGGCTCGTTCAGGGCAGCACCAGGCCTGGGGTAAGTACAGGAGGCCTGGAACAGGCCCATCCCGCTTACCCCAGGGGGCTTTGCCTTTCATATACTGTACTGCAGTCCCGCGATATGCCGGGAATGCAGTATATGAACCGCGAAAAGGAGGGGGGGAACACTGTAACTTTAAATGAGTTCAAATCTGGTGAACTGATCAAAAAGTATTGAAGGAACTGGCTGAAGAACTGCTAGAAGCACTTTTCTTTTACTGAAATCACAGAGGATGGGTGAAATGCCACATAGGGAAGGAATATCTTCAAAAAAGAGGAACTTGGAAATGGCGGACTGATCAGCCTAACATCAATCCTGGGGAAAATTCTGTCTTAGATTATAAAGCTTTCAGTCTGTAAGCACCTTGAAAACAGTACAATGATAACTAGAAAACAACATGGTTTCATCAAGAACAAATCCTGCCAGACCAATCTCGTCTTATTTTTTTGATTGGGTAACCTCCGTAGTAGACAGAGGAAATGATGTAGATGTAATTTACCTTGACTTCAACAAAGTTTTTTGCAAAACACTTAATAATGTTCAGATTAGCAAGATAACTATGTGTGGTCTGGGTGTAGAACAATTATCAGGTGGATACATAGTTAGTTATAGAACCATACTCAGAGAGTGTTTATCAATGACCCATTTTCAAACTGGGAGGAGGTAAAGTGAAGTACCATAAGGCTCAGGCTTGTGCCCAGTGCTCTTCAAAATTTTTATTAATGACTTGGTTGAGGGGGTGAAGAAAATGCTTATCAGATTTGTGGATGACACAAATGTGGGGGGAAATAGCTCATACTCTGGAAGACAGAAACAAATTCATTGGACTGAAAACAACAGAATAACATTTAACAGGGATAAGTTTAAAATTCTACATCTAGGGGCAAAACCAAAAAACAAACAAACCCAAAACCGAGACACAGGTAAAAGACATGGACACATGATTCAGTAATACTATGAGCAAGAAGGATCTTGAATTGTTATGAGACAGAAGTGTGATGCAGCTTCCAAAAAAAGGCAAATATGGTTTTAGCCTGCGTTGATAGAAGTATAGTCTCTAAATCCCATGAAGTACTAGTTTCCCTTTATTTGACACTGGTTAGGCCTCATCTTGAGTACTGTGACCATTTCTGGACTACATTTTGAGGAGGATGCAGAAAAACTGGAACAATTTCAGAGGACAGCAACAATAGTAGTTAGGGGACTGGAAGCCAAGTTATATTATGAAAGACTGAAATAACTAGACATTTCAAATACTTGAAAGGATGCCGTATAGAGGGAAAAGTGGGCTCTGTTCTCAATCATTCCAGAGTGCAGGACACATCATCATAGGCTCTAGCTGCAGAAAACCCAAGTTCAGTTGAAAAAACTTCCTATGAGAGCAACATTGGTACCAATTAACTCAGAAGGTAGTGTCTACTCCAACAAAGGAGACATTCAGGAGAAAGTTAGACAACCATATTTAACTTGGCTTCCTCCATTGAGCCGAGGGTTGGGTGGCTTTATAGGTCTCTTCCAAGTCCATGATTCTGTGACATAATTGGCAAATGGTTTATCAGAGGTCAGACTTCAGGAGACCCAATATTGTCCTATTCAGGTGTTGAGTACCACGCCTTTGATTCCTTCAGCTTCTTGATTCGATCTTGGAGTTGCGTTTGGGCCTTCCTTCACTGGGCCAGGCAGGAAGATTTAAGAGGATTTTCTGGAATCTGTTGTTGGGAGCTAGAATAGGTCTGTGTGTTCTTTATAAAGCTGCTGATCCGATTAACCTTTCTGTGCTCCCTGAGCTGCTCCCTGTGGCTCAGGCCCATCCCTTATGGTGTCTGGATGCTTATGTCTTGGAAGAAATTTGGAAGAGAGAAAAGCCTGTTCCGTCTGGGAATGAGTGGTAGGAATGTTCCGATAGAATTAGCTGCTTTTGAAAGAAAATGATAAGAAACTCATTTTTCTTCCACCTGGCTTTTTGGCTAAGGTACTTAACCGGTAAGTCGAGTTAACGAAGGGGAGCTCCAAAATGCCATAACCAATGTTAATATGACTCCTTTTGTCGTTTTTCATTTTATCCATCTGTATATGTAGAAATGTAGGTCATTCTAATTGCAAACGCCAAGGTTTAAATTTAACATGTTGAAACTAAAATAAAACTTGGCAGCGGCAGGGAGGGTGGAAACAGTTTCTTGAATGGCGCCTAGCCGCCATCGGGCTACTGCAGTTACTCTGTGTTGGCCAAGCTGAGTCAGTTGCTTTTGAAAACTTTTCAGGCTGGTGTTCCTGTAGGAATTCATGCCGCTATGGCAAAGATGGAGAATCAACAGATTTTTACAATTCGGAAGAGCAGGTAGCCTCCATGCAGGCCAGGAGAGGCAGTGAAGGGCTTCAGGACTGCTACAATGCTGAGGTTTGAGAACATGTGGTCTGGACTATCCCTTCTATTTCAGGCTCCACATTCCTTGTTCAGATGAGCCAGCTTCTGCATAATCAGCTGGCTTATGTCTTGTTCCCCATTATCCTGCTTTTTTGGTGGCTTTGCTCGTGTGAAGGATGGTATATGTCTAGGCAACTATGTGGACAATTGACACCAATACTCATTCCGATAGGCATTCATCGGTTTACTGTCTCCTCCACACATATAGACATACTGAGACTCTATCTCGTACACTTAAGGTACACATTTAAACATTTTCTTCATTATATGCATACATACATATTACACGAATACACAGCTCCCCTTTGTATCTCTTCCATTTACTGAGTGGCATGTTGGAAATGTTGTGCAGATGCTTGCATTTCTTCTTTCTATGATTTCTTTCTAACCCCCTCCCCATTAATTGCTTTTAACGTTTGTTCCAGAGGTCTCTTTCTTAATCTGTCTACATTGCCATCAAAAATGATAAAAAATCTCACATTTGCTTTTTTAGGGGGTGGAGTTGTTCTTACTTTATTTTATTTTATTTTTTTTTATTTTATTTTATTTTATTTATTTATTTATTTATTTATTTATTTATTTATTTATTTATTTATTTATTGCTTTCAGTCTTTACGTTCCCAACGGGTTTGACTTATTTTTTTTCTAATGTTTTCTGTTGCTTTTCAATTAATAAATCTTTGTTTCTTTCTTTTCACTTTAAAGTTCAAGCAAAAATAACCTGGTCTAATATAGTGTCAGTTCATGTATCTTTCTCCCTTAACATCTCCTTCATAAAATGGATGTGAGATTGATTAATTTGTTTATATTTAAAAGAAGCAGAGGGAGAGAGGGCCAAAGCATGCTGAGCAACGTCCAATTTGGAAAGGGAAGGTGGCAATGGGAATATCAAGTAAATAAACAAGTTATAAGAAAATAATTGTGGTAGTGTTGAAAAATGACATACTGTCCCAGTGCAAATGGCCTGTGTCTCCTCTATTTTTTGTTTCCATTGCATGGGGCTCTTTTGTGCATGCATGCACAGTAGGCATGTGTGCACAAGAAACAACACTCCCCCCCTCCGGTGGATTCCATCACAACAGGAAGAAAAACAGTCATGATGCACGTGCAGGGATGGAAAATCCTTGCACAGAGTCTACCAGAGATGTACGTGGCCGCACAGCTTAAGAGAGAACCTCAACTGCATCCAGTTTATTGCTCTGTGTTATTAAGTCACTTCTGACTCATGACAACCTTGTGAATGAGTGGTCTCCAAAATGGCCTGCCCTCAACAGCCTTGCTCAGCTCCTCCAGACTCAAGCCTGTGGCTTCCTCTAGGGAGTCAGTTCATCTCATGTTGGTCTTCCTCTTTTCCACATTTTCCAGCATTATTGTCTTTTCCAGAGAATCAATCCCGTGTTCTCACAGTGTGCCCAAACCAGAGCTGACTCAGGTTCACCTTTGCCTCCATAGACCATTCAGCTCTGATCTGATCCAGAACCAACTTGTTTGTCTTCTAGCCCCAATTGGACTAGTTCCATTGAATGCATCGTTGAATTTATTTATTTATTTTATTCATTTATTGGATTTTTATACCGCCCATCTGGCAACAAGGTCACTCTGGGTGGTTTACAACAATTAATACATTCAAATAATTTATACAATAAAAACCATAAATAGTAACACAATAAAACAAAAATAAAATAAAAATAATATTAAAGTAACATAAAAACAATAAAACAATATATTATTATTGGCAGGCTGATCAGTTAAAATCAAGATTTAATGGGTGAACACTGAGTTGGAATTATATTTGGGGGAATGTCTGCTTAAATAACCAAGTGAATTAAATTATAAAAATCCTATTGATTTGCCTATTGGTAGGATTAACAATTGGATTCAGGTAAAAAAAATTGGAGACAGTACAATCCTAAACATAGTTGTTGATGCAGTATCTTCAGGAACTTGCTGTCATTTCTGCTTCCTTTGAAGCTCAAAGATTTAGTCACCTCTAAGAGGCACTTAGCCATAGATATCATGATGGCAAGTGTGTGGCTTTCCAGATACTTCCGGACTGCCATTCTTGTCAGCTCTAGCAAGCATAACCTGTGTTGTGAGGACACACAACTCCCCTCAACATACAATAGCAATTTCCATTTCAGTAGTTGGGAATTAAGCATCCCTAACTTTGTAAATGATTGTTCCATTTGTCTGTTTTTCTAGAATAATTTAAGACTGTACACTGATTTCAGGAGGCATTATAGATGTAGCTGCTTCCCAGCCATAGGAATAAATTTTAAGAGCAGAGAACTGGAAGACTTGTATCTTGAAGAGTCTGGTAATGCTTAAAAAGGGTGGGATGCTTAAAAAGGTTCTGATTGAAACATGGTCACTACGGCTTACTATTGCAGGAGACGCTCATTATCTACTGTTTAATATTTCATGAATTCTTTTCCACAGAATCTCCGCTGGAGGTATTCCAATTATTTTGTGTGGACTGATGGGCTTCAGACCCTCTTTGTTTTCCAGAGGCTGGGTAAGTGTAAAACGCATCACCTTGTCTATCCTGCCACTTTTAGGCAGAGTTATAAAGGATATGCGTATGTTCTCCCCTGAAGTATTTGAGGGAAAAGGAGGAAAGGGAATATCCATAGTTGCCTTGCACTAAGCTATTGGATCACCCAGTGCAGTATTTTGCATGTTCACCAGCAGCAGTTCTTTTGAGTTTGGTATGTGAACCTTTCCTAACCCGACTTGGGGATTGGGACTTGAACTTTTGGCTTGTCTTGTTTCATTTGTGGAACACACTGGCACTTTCACTGCACCTGGTGGACATCTTCCACTTAGAACAATGATGTCACCAATTATTCTATGGTTTTCTCAAACAATGTAGAAATAATAAAGTAGATAGAGAAGCGAACTCTCCTGGTTCTTATTTGCTTCTTATCGGTTGCAGTGGCTGTACTTTACTACTATTTCTATAAGAGGACAGCGGTGCACTTGGGAGATCCCCGTTTCTACCAGGACTCTCTTTGGCTACGGAAAGAGTTTGCTCAAGTCCACAGTTGACGGTTGCTTCTAGATCATCTGGACCGGAGGCCAGCCTCTTGGGGATATCAAAGAAACCTGAAGGAATGCCCCGTTCTTTTCCTATACCTCTAGCCTGACTCAAAATCTTCTTTAGTCAGATGGCATCACTCCTTCCTTAAAGTCAACACATTTCAGACTGCTCCTCATCAGTGAAAATGCTCTGCATCTTGGTCTCCAAGCCCTGTACATCCCTCCTTTCAAATGTTAAATTGCACCCTCTATGGATTCGGCTGCAGCCTGAGTGAAGAACAATCTAAAATGCCAAATGGATTTGGCTGAGAATTCTTCAGGACTAGCAATGCTGCCAGTCTCCTCTCTTGGGAATATTCCTTTGTCCTGCATTCCATCCCTCAGGCAAAACTCATGCCTTCATTCGTACCATTGACAATGTGACTAGGTCTACAAGGGCTATGCTCTAGCTTTGTAATATTCAGTCTGGGCAAATGTATTTTTACTGACCTGTTAGATTTGTATTTTGTATTTTGTGTTTTTATAAATTGTGAGAGAATAAACCAGTTTTTTCCAGAAATCTTAGCATGACTTGTTGCATTATTCCTTTCCCTCTAATACAGGGCTGTCCAACTTTGAACAGGCCGAGGTCTACTTTTTCCGGCCTAAAATGGTTGAGGGCTACTAAACTAATACCTCTACTTATGAATTTTATCCATTCCGAGCACATGCTCATGGCCCTTGAACTGCCCGCTCAGCTAAGAATGGCAGACCCAGAACTTTGCTGGGGCAGCAGTGACTTGTGGAGAACTTATCCCCTCACATTTTTTTTTTATTGATGCTTGTCGGGCTACTTTTGAACCCTTCGCAGGCTACCGGTAGCCCACGGTCTACCTGTTGGACAGCCCTGCTCTAATATATGCTTGTACCAAGGTGTTCTTGTCAATCCAAAACTTGTTTCATTTTTATATTTCTATTCTCCTTTTCCATTGAGAGAATACAGTCATCCCCCACCACTTCTGTTTCTTATACTGTGGTCCCAGTATATCGTGGGACCACCTTATATGAAACAAAGGGCTCCTGGGGCAAGCTGAATGGGCCCGTTTGAGGCCTCCTGCCATTACCCCAGGCCTGGTGCTGCCCCGAGTGGGGCTCTGACAGGGGCTTGTTGGAGCCCCCAGAAGTGGTTTCCAACGAATTGGAAGTCACTCCCGGATCACCAGAAACTACTTCTGGGGCCTCTGACAGGCCCAGGAAGCCCGTTGGAGGCCCGTTCGGGACAGTGCCAGGCCTCAGGTAAGTATAGGAGACCCCAGATAACACCCCCGTCCCATCCCAACCCAACCCAACCCAGCATCTGAATATCACAGATTTTTCATTATCGCAGGTTGGGTCGAGTCCCTAGGCAGGGGATTACTGCAGTACTCAAAGTAGATAACATCACTAAAGAATTGCGCAAGAAAAATAGTAAAATATGTAAAAGCAAATTAGACAATAATCACTAGAAATCAGTCCATGCCACTCCATGACTGGCTGTATGTCTTTGTTGAGCTTAAACAGAATCACATGATATGTAACATTTGATTACAACCAGAATTAGAGAAAGATATGCTGTAGATTCTTTAATTGTTCGGACTGCACTGCAGGTCAGGATAATCAAGTTCCCACTTGATATTGGGATGAGGTGGTTATATAGAAGCTTATTTTTGAAACAACCATGAACAAAATTTGGGGCATAAATATTCTAAATGTTGACGTTGTTCAGTAGATGCCTTATCAGTGGCATATAATATGGAAAATGATATGTCTGAAGGAGCATTGAAAATGATTGTGGTGGTTATAATTAACTATTGAGCCAAAAAATTTCTGAGTAGTAGCTGGGCTTTTTTGTTTTCTATTGCTTTGGGGAATGGTGGAATTCAAATAACAACAGCTTCTGAGTGGGGAGGTTTTCATTGTTAGTGATAATTAGCAACGAAAAGATAGCATAGAAAATTATTTCAAGAACATCTTCACTATTTTGAGTTTTTTGTGTTAGACATCTGATTTTCTTCTAGCTTTGTTGTTGTGTCATTACAGTCATGACCGAATCTTTGTGACTCCATGTCCACAGAGTTTTCTTGGCAGGAATACCGGAGTGGCTTGCCAGTTCCTACTCCAGGCACCCACAGCACCTGGTGGTCGCCCATCCAAGTACTAGTCAGGCCCAAAACCCTGCTTAGCTTCTGAAATCAGGCAAGATCGGATGTGCTCAGGACATTTAGGCAACAGCAGTTGCCTAAGACTTTGCTGATAATTACTCAGCTCAGTTTTCAATAAAGGTGCAAGCCAGTTTTTAACCAAACAGGTAATCATTTCAAAACCATTCCTCAAGCTTTTAAAATACTTTAGACTGTTTCTTTAAAAAGATGCTAAGCAAAACTGTGGCCAGAAGGACCAGTAAGATCTATACTCATGCAGCGCCAGTAAGCCCAAATAGCCCAGTAAGTGCTTACCTGATTAATTTTATCTAATGAAGTGGGCTGCAATCCACACAAGCTGGTGCCAAATAAAACTCAGGGGAACAAAATTGCAGCTGATAAATAACTTAGTACCAAACGACTACTGATTACCCCTTTCCGCTCTTTCTGGATCTTTGAAGAAGAAATAGAACAGCAGTGGAGTCCTAGAGTCAAAAGCCCAGGCCTGATACTTCACTCGCTAAGGTGGGCCCTTTCCACACACGTGTACGCTGAGCACCAGAAAAAAAGCTGGTGGTAACCTGACAAAACCTGATTCAAAGCAAACGGATTTAAATCGCAATTTATTTGTTTTAACAACCGGGTTTTTAAACCATTTAAATTAAAATAATTTAAATTTAAATTAAATTAAAATAATTTAAATTCTTTTTCACATTTTAATTTTTTAATTACGATTTAATTTTTAAAATGATTTAAATCGATTAAAAAACGCAATTGATTTCCGTTGAAAGCCCTGACTTTGATTTTCTGAGTCAGTTCGTACCTGGCCTTGCAAATCTGAAAGGGGTGGGGCCAAAAAAATTTTTTACCACGAGGGGGCGCGCCTTCAGCCCTCGGGGAGGGGGGGGGCAGATACTTCCGGTTCGTTGGGAGCATTTCCTTTTCAGGTGTTGAGCATAGAGATGCCAGGGCTAGAGCGGCTCCACTCGGCTTCTCTTTCCACCAGCGCCGGCGGACAGAGGCGGGTGGTATGTGTGTGTGTTTTTTTAACCGCAGGGCACACCAGCTTTTCTAAGGCTCCCGCCGCCTCCCGTTGTCCATCCGCGCTGCCGGAAGTGGGTTTTCTGCTATAACGGTGTCCATGGAGACGGAAGATGGCACCTCGCCGTAAGTGGGCGCGGGCGGTGTTAACGGGAGGGGGGGGGCCCCCGGGGAGGCTCCGCGACGGCAGGGCAGCCGGGCCTCGGAGCGGGCGGAGGGCGGCGCCAGGGTGGGGGGTGGGTGGGGGTGAGGGGTGGGGGGTTGGCTGCCTGGACCCGGTCCCTCCTCCTCCTCCTCCTCCTCCTCCTTTCGTCCTCCTCCGTCGCCGCCCGGCTTGAGAGCGAGCCCAGGCGAGATCTTTCTCCCGGAGGGGGGGGGGGCCCCCGTTCCCAGTCCCTGGAGGCGACATCTGGACGCCTCATTGCAGCAGATTGGGCGGGAGGGGGGCGCCTCCCTGGGCGCGATCCGGTTATTCTTGGTGGCAGAAGTTGGATCCCTGCCACCTCTCCGTGGGTTTTTGTGGTGAGGGCGAAGGTGAAATTTTAATTAATTAATTTATTTTTTTCTCACCGTGGCCCCGAGAGTGGGACGTTGGAGCTGTTCGTGTGAAATCCAGAGGATGCCATTTCTGCCTGTGATGGATGAACAGCGAAACGTTTCTGTCTCTCAAAAAAGAAGTCCAGTAGCCATGACTCAACTTCCAGATAAACTCACCTGGATGACTGAGAATCTTCACAGACATAAAATAAAAGCTGTATGCTGCCCCCTGCCCGTGCGAAAAAGGAGGGTTGCCTTATGTATTATTATCCTGGTGTACAGGAAAGCAATCATATCCAAACTTCAGCCCTCCAGATGTTTTGGACCACAACTCCCATAGTCCTTTGCCATTGGAAATACAGGCTTGGGAATTCTGGGAGTTGTGGTCCAAAACATCAGGAGGGCCAAAGTTTGGACATGCCTGCCCGGATCTGCTTGGAAGAATGAGTGAGCCAGAAAGATTTGTATTCTCCACCCTTATCTACTCATACTGCTTTAGGAATCATCCAGAAGGCATTCTTTTTTAGCCTTGCCACTCTTACATCTCAGAGAGTCTTTGCTTCCACTTGAACACTTCAACTTAGCTAAGCTTTATGAGATTATGTTTTTGGGTTCACAAGTCAGGGGAGACTAGTTTCTAGCCATTAGTTTATCAATGTATCAAAATGTGACTTTTACTAATGTACCACCTCAGGGGAGGCTGTGCTTCTTCTCTCTGCCAGTAGAACTAGGCAACAAAAAAGACCCATCTACATTCATGTTGTGGTTGCAATCCCCTAGATCGCCAGCTCTCTTCTACTCCTCTGGAGATTCTGCTTTTCCTCAATGGCTGGTATTATGCCACATATTTCTTGCTCGAGATCTTCATATTTGTCTATAAAGGTGAGTCTTGGCTACACCTCTGGAGTCAGGTGGGAGAGTGTGTGAGGGCATGTCTGGGTTCCGTTTGTACAAGAGAAAAAGTATTGGTTTTCTAGGATTCCATCTTGTTAAAAAAATTAAAATTAGAACAGGGTGAATGGTATATTTTGTGATTTATTTTCTGACTTAGCTGCTGATTACTTGAGAGTTAAATGCCACTGAACCAGTGTTGTCCCATTGCTTAATGTAACTCTGCTGTATTAGATATTATTCGATCTTATGTACACGTTCATTTTTTCAGGACCACAGTAGTGGAGATGAATGAGACTAGATTTTTCTTATATAAACATAATCATTTCTTTATCTTCCCAGGACTCCTCTTGCCCTATCCCTCTGCCAATCTGGCTTTGGATCTGGTTATGCTTTTTCTTTACCTCGGTATTGAAGTTACAAGGATATTTTTTGGTGAGTGTAAAATGATTGAATCGTGTTATCAGTAGCGTATACATTTGTCTGTAAATAGGAGCATCTTTTATGGCTTTTAAACAGAAAATCAGACTCCAGTATTCTCTGCCGTTTGCCAAATAATGAAATGTTAGATTTCACCACCTGTTTGTAATGGGTCTCCGTTGTGCTGTTCAGCAGACAGTAAATATAGTTTGCTGCTAAAGGCATATTTTCCAGGCCTTCCTTGCATTCCTGCTGAGTTGGAATAGGGCAGTGGTAGCAAATCTTTGGCACTCCAGATGTTTTGGACCACATGTCCCACAGGCCTTTGTCATTGGCAATACAGGCTCAGAATTCTGGGAGTTGTGGTCTAAAACATCTGGGGTTCTGAAGGTTCACTACCACTGGAATGGGGCATTCAAAGGAAGAAGAAGAAAACCTTGCTCTTCATCTCTCCCTGAAATTCTGTGTTTACATTTTGCTAACAAGGCTAAGTAGCCTAAAATGGAACAGAAATATGAGATCTGGCTAATATAGCTATTCTTCCTGTCCTGGAACTAGGGTAGAACTAGACTATAGGAATATGTAGAGTGCTACATTCTGCTCCATGGTCATGACTGGAGTTATTTCTGACAAGTAAGCCACTTCATCTAGGGATAGTTGTCAGTGAGTTAAATGGTGCAGGCAGTAAGTTTTAGGTGTTATGAATGTGGACTATCAGTTGATGGGTTAGTTTACTATGTTTATTGTATACCACCCAGAGTGGCTTTTATGCCAGATGGCGCGGTATGTAAGTCAAATAAATAATGTTCTTAGAGCTTTCCTGCTAGGTATAGAAAGACGTGCTTTGAGGATTTTTCTATTTCATGTGGCAGAATAACTTCACTGGCTTTGGGTTTTGTATATATTGATAGGAGTGAGTGGAGCCATTTGTACCTTTGCCACAGAGACCAAAAGGTATTGAGTTGCCCTGACTTAATATCCTGAGTATTGTGGCTTTTATGCTGAATGAGCCTATATACTTCCCTTAACAATGCTGTGTCTATGGCAGGCTCTAAAGGAAACCTCTGTCAACGGAAAGTGCCACTGGCCATCAGCCTGGCGCTAACCTTTCCAGCAGCAGTGATGGCAGCCTACTATCTGCTACTGCAAACGTATGCTCTGCGCCTGGAAGCCATCCTAAATGCCATCCTGCTTCTGTTCTATGCGGTTGAGCTGTTGCTGGGTATTCTCACCCTGGCCTCCTTCTCCAGGTACTTCATTCTGGACCCTCTTGACATTTTAGGGAAAGTCTTACCTGTCAGAGTTTTGATTGTTTGTTTGTTCTAATAAAGACAGTAGGTAGCACCTGTTTCTAAGGTTTCTGAGAGGAACCTTAGTACTTCCATACTCAGGGGCTGAGAAGTGTTGTGCCCCCTTGGAAGGGAAAATAAGATGAAAATTTTGGAGAGCCAAGGCCTCTTGATGTATGGAGAACAGCTGAAAAGAATGGGTTTCCCATTTCACTGGGCTGAGACAACAAAACAGATAGGCAGAGAGAAAATTATCTTATACTAAGGCAGATCACTGGTCCATTTATCTTAGTACTAAATACAATGCCAATTAAACTCTTTCTAGAGTTTCAGTTTCCCCCCCATATCCCCCCTGCATATGCCAGGAAGAGAAACTGAGAAGTTGTAAATAATAAATAATATTTAAAGGGGGTGGGTAGAATTTGAGCACACAAAGGCTGTGTTATGTGCTACACAAACAGAAATCACTCACTTTGCATCACAGCTTTAAAAAAAATGCCGAGTGCCTGCCAGGTCACCTCAGTCAGTCACTGGAGTGTACAGGTGAGATCTTGGAAATCATTAGGGGATGTAGCTGTCAGTCTCTTCCTTTGGCACCAGCACAGTATCTTTCCTAGACTGTACTAGTACTTTGTGGAATAGGAACTGGCAAACCACACCAGTATTCCTGCCAAGAAAACTCCATGGACATGGAGTCACGAAGAGTCAGTCATGATTGTAACGACACAACACACACACACACACACACACTAGTACTTTGAACCCCCTTTTCCCACATTTAATCACATGGCGTCTTATTTGTTTTAACACGTTTAACCTGTGGCACAGTGGTCAAATGCCCGTACTGCAGGTAAAACTGTGCTCACAACCTGGGGTTCAATCCCAGGCAGCCGGCTCATGGTTGATTCAACGTTCCATCCTTCCGAGGTCGGTAAAATGAGTAACCAGCTTGCAGGGGGGGGAGGTGTAGCCTGCATACTGCAATTAAACTGTAAACCACCCAGAGACTCCTTGAAGTGATATGGGGCGGTATATAAACAGAACACTTTGCTTTGCATTGCTTTAATGAGGGATCTCTCGGGGTTGCTGCTCCATCCTGTGCGTGCCCTAAGAATTTTTTTTCTTACTCTCCTCTGCTATTGTATCAGGACAGTACAAATAGCCCTGCTTCTATGTTTATAAATTTGTCTGAAGACACTGCATCTCCCTAGTCTATATTACCTGTCAGATTGAATTACGTCTAAACAGCTCTGGGAATATTCTGGCTTTTTTGGGATAAGCATCTGATTTAGTTCCCTGATTTGAAATGGTAGCTAGCAGTATATCTTTCTGCCACCCAGATGAGTATACATTTGTTGTATCTGTTGGCCTGTTGATTCAAGCTTTAATAACAGAGCTTTCTAACTGTGCCTGCTAGTCTTTGCCAAGAAGGCAGTTAATATTTGGAGTTTTTCCTAATCATGCCCTTCTCCTTCTCATTTTCTGCAGTCTGGACTCATACTGAGAATCCATCTGGGCTGTATTGTGTGCACCTAGAAGAAAAAAGGCTGCATGAGCCCTCCAGTTCCATAGCTAGTCCAAAGATGATGTGTGCGATCTGGTTCTTTGGACCAGCTGGAAGAAGATGTGGCCATCCAGTTCGCTTAAAGCACATTCAAAGACAGGGCCTTCAGCATGTTTTCCAGTAAGAGGACCTGCCCAGACTTCCAGTACATCCCCACCACTACCCTTGCATTCCTTCTGACAGATGACATTATTTCCTTTCAGACTTTACACTCTGGACCACTGAGTTTTGCAAGTTGAAAAGATTGGACGACAGTAGAGTGTTTCACCTCATCCACAGTTTATGGCTGCAGCTGATGTGTCCGTTAAAATCCTCCATGTGGCACATTCTAACATGGGCTCAAAAAACCTACCATGTGTGCAGTGACTCTCATTAGAGCCCCTTTGGTCCATCCTTTCTAACTGTTACATCCTACATCCTGTACATAAAAAATGTGAAGAATGAAGACAAAGTTCCTTGGGTCCATTCCCTAACTCAGTATTGTTATTTTGTGTGTGTATTGACAATTTGTGATACTTGGTTTTCTACTGTACCTGTGGAATAAATATTTATTTTTCAAGTTCTGTGGAACGTCTAACTAACACACAAGGCATTTCTCCCTATATCCAACCCCTCCCCAAAAGATATTGATTCACTAAGAGGATGGTACCTTCGTCAATAATTGAGCTGCTTAAAGGGTACCAGGAAAACAAAAGTTTTTATTTCACCAGATTTTCATGAAAGCCTGGGTTCTTTGCATCTAGCAGTCTGGTTCATTTCACCACAAACTAGAGAAGCATTGCATCCAGATTGTTAAATTATACCAGGCCCATGGAGGGACAGGGAAAAGCCAACTCTTGCGCCCACTGCAGAAAGAGTTGAATTTCTAAGAGCTTAGGAAGGACCTAGTTCACAGACACAAGACGAAGAAAAGGCATTACTCTGAGCCTGTGCAGCAGACGTTTATTTGGTGGATGTGGCAAGATTAGAAGCCCTCAGTAGTGGAACAGCGTTGCACTAGAGGGGTCCGAAGCTACAGCCACTAATCGGCCTCCTTGTTCAGCCACCAGAAACTTGTTGTTGGATGCCCTGATAATAAGACAGCTGGCGGATGCAAACTGGATGGTGAAATTGGTGGGGTGGTCACTCGTTATTGAGATTTGCCCATCTTTTTCCAGAGCCCAGTATTTGCTACCTGCAGGTGAAGGGAAACAAGTTGATGAAAGAGGGAAAGCTGAGCTATGACATATCTTTCGCTCTTCAGTTATTCAGTTAATTAAAGGAATCACAAATAATTGGGATATATTAGTCAGGACACTTTTTCTATCCACTGTAATTTAAGGAAGAGTCCTTCAGGGCGTTGGTGATAGGATATATTTCAACTCTTACACGTCACTGCCCAGTATAGCAAATGATGAAAAAGTCTACTTTTAGTCACAAATATTTTGAATATTGGTTGGGGGAGGCTAATTCACAGACAGACCACTGAAGATATGTAAAAGAGGCAGAAGGAAAGCAAAATAACACCTGAACGTTATCAGAAACCAGGCCTAGGGGAATGGGTCCATGTACCGGGGAGTAGTTTTAATTGCTAGGAAAATAGTGGTGCTTCCATCCTTCCTGCTTGTCTTGGATTTGGGATGGAGATGAGAGTTGTGAGTTTTGTCCTTGACTCCATAGACTAGAGCAGTGATGGCGAACCTTTTAGAGACCGAGTGCCCAAACTGAAATTCAAAACCTGCTAAGTTTTTGCAAAGAGTCAATATAGCCATTTAACCTGAATACAGGTGGCTGTGAAGGGGCGATGTCGGGTGCCCACAGAAAGGGCTGTGCTTTAGGTTCGCCAACACTGGACTAGAGCCTTCATTTCTACTTATCCTCCAATTACAGAGATCACTGAGGTGAGTATGTCAACCACTTGGTTCCGGTATTTGTAAGTATGTTGTTAGTGAGGAGGGGAGCAATCCAGGCCTCACCTGCTGTGGGAAGAAAATGAGTCGTGAAGAGGAGAATCCCTTGGATATGTAGAAACCAGAATACAAGTGAGAGAACTCAGGGAAATTTGGGATTCCACCTCACATCAGTGGTGGCTCCTCTATTAGGGGAAATGGGCCACTGCTTCAGAGCAGGCTACCCCAGGCAGCCCGCTCAAAGTTGTGTTCTTATCGGAAGTGGAAGTTCGGGGCCTCCTTTATGTTTGCATCCTGCCGTAAGTATGTGCAAGTGTGGGGTTGGTTGCCTTTGGGGAGGGCCATGAACATATTTACGAACATCCCTTTTTTGCCCCTGGGTCTGTCGGCAATCCTTGCCTCCATCTACCACTGGCGGCAGTGCTCAGTGCCCTTCATACCACACTTGAGGGCACCACATGGCATTGGCTGATCCATTTCTGAATGAGGAGAGTGACTATGGAGTGAAGGGGGGGAGGTCAACCCATGCCCTTCCTCACATGCTGCAACAACACACTTAGGGATGTCTGAATAGGGCTACTGTCTCCCCCCCACACACACACACACACAGCAGATGCTCTGGTCATTCCAACAGAAAAGGCACCTGTTCTGTCTAGGACATACTGACCAATTTGGAAGTTATAGTAGCCTTCCTCAGTGAGTGACAGGCTGCTGGCCACGTAGCTGACGCAATTCCCTTCCAGTCGCCTCACATCAGCACCGACACCTACATAGCCGGCGTCACTGTGCAGGACCAGCAGGGGCCGGTTCACCAGCACCAAGAGGAAATCTTCACTTTTACCTGGAGAGGCAAGAGAAACCTTTGACCACTGTTTGCCCAAGTATACAAACCATTGTGCAGAGGGCAGAGCACACGTGACCCTGCGTTCGAGGGAAAAATCAGGTGTGTTTTAGCAACCCTCCTTTTGGTTCTTAAGAAACATTTATGTGTAATCTTCAGGCTTAAAACCAGGGTACTTCAAGGGCCAGATGCAGGGGAGTGCTATCAGGAGACAGAGATCTAGTCTCGTGCACTCCCAAATGCATCTGGTGGGACCACTGTGAGATACAGGAAGGTGGACTAGATGGGCCTTTGGCCTGATCCAGCAATGGCTCTTCTTATGTTCTATATCCAGGAAAACATAGGTTGGAGATCTGGAGCTTGGGAAAAATTGTTTTATATCCCAGTTTTCATCAACAGAATCAAAGCTCACAAGGTTAAATGAAGAAGGGGACAGACTATTACTCAGAATACACAAACAAAATGAACACTCGGATCACAGTGGTTCCGAACCCAGGGGCCCCAGATGTTCTTGGATTAAAACTCCCAGACGCCTTTGCCATTAGCAGTGCTGACAGCAATCCAAGATCACCTGGGGACCCAAGGTTGGAAAACCGCTGCCCTATCAGGACAAGTCAATGGAAGTTCCCCTCTTGCAGCAGGAGGGAATCCATGGCGTGGGTTGCATTTTCCAAAATATTGTCTGGGGCTGATCGGAGGTAGAGCTCAGAAACATCCTAGCTCAGGCATGTCCAAACTTCGGCCCTCCAGATGTTTTGGACCACAACTCCCACCGTCCTTTGGCCATTGGCAATCTAAACCTTAGAATTCTGGGAGTTGTGGTCCAAAACGTCTGGAGGGCCGAAGTTTGGACATGCCTGTCCTAGCTATTTCTGCACCCGCCTCTGAGCTTATCCTTCTCGTAGCGGGGGCAAAGGATATTTTTCACATGACAGCGGGGCCAACATTTCTCCTCCCTTTGCTACAATGGTTGAGTTCTCTGTCTTGGATTCCTCCCCTAAATCATTGAAAAGCAATGTCAGATCTTCTCAGTGTGCAAACTGGGTTGGGTGGAGGAGAGGCAGAATCTGTACCTCTTAATTTACCATGCCGACATCAGGTATGGGAGAAAGAGATACCGGGTATAGGCAAGATACTACCAGACAGCCATTTGTTCTTTAGCTTCAGGCAGCAGAAGAACCCTCTCCTTACATGTGGAGGAGGGACCCAGAGTTTGGCTTCCTTAGGCTGCCTTTGTTAAACCCAGGGGGCCAGCTTGATGTGTGTCCCTAATTTAGAGGTGAGGAAAGTGTGCTTTCATCACCTTGCTGCCAGCCAAGGTGAGGGATGTTGAGAGCAGCAACCCTGCAACCCCCGGAGAGCCAAACATTTGGCCTCCGTGCTGTACCTCTTTTACACACCATAGAGACAGGGGACTCTTAAGTTTCCTCTTAGCATATAATTAAGACCCACAAACCAGACACCCAACTCCCTGTAGTCAATTAACCACTGGCGTTTTGGTCTGTCTACCAACCCAGTCTTGTTTCTTGGCCCACATGGCTCCTCTCCTCCAATTTTAAAAACAAAAGCCTCTTGTACAGCCTCTGTACCTGCTGCTTTGGGAATGGCCAGGAGCTGCCCATTGGGCCGCATGGACACATATTTGTCTCCAATGCGAAGGGTCACTTTCTGGTCCTGATACTGGAGGTCAAACCAAACGTTCTTGTCTTGCTTGGTGCTGCTGACAATGCAATCGTTGGGACCCTGAAAAAGCGAGAACACACTCAGCACTTGCGTGGGGCACCTAAAGAGACCGACCAATTTGACAGGAGGTTTCATGGACTGCAGCCCATTCAGATTCATGGAGGGGGGGGGTGGTTCTGTTTTTATTTGAAACCTCCTACAGCCAAGTCCTGACATCCATTTTCCTCTTTCCGGGCTGGGTCCTGCATCAGATCTCAGAAGGATTCTCTGTGTTGGGTGCCACCAAACAGTACAGCAATGCATCAACTTCTCTCGAAAAAATGCAACATCCAGACACAGGATTTTTAGCGAACACTGTCGGACACTTGAGGAGGCAGTTAAAGGATTGCTGTCTGCCAAGAGGTGACTTCCGGCATCAGCAAGATGACTCCAATTCCCTTTATTTCCTGCCTTTCCACCAAAACGGGTGTTCAAGACAGCTAATGATAAAGAACAATAAAACAGGGGTTCTCCAGATATTGCTGAGACTGCAACTTCCAACAGCTGTAGACGACGCCGTATGCTGCAGATTGCAGTCCGAGAACATCCGAGGTGGTGGTGGAGGAGGTGGGGGTACGTTACCCATGCCAAGAGATGTGGTAAGAGCTGCCAGTCAGGACAGCTTCTACGGACGGAATGGAATACGTGGATGCCATTGTGACCTTCACTTTCAGCAAGAAAGCGCTTTGCACAGGCTTGGGGAAAAATGAAAAATTTTCCCCCCTACAGCAGACAGAAACCTCTTGGGAGAGGCCTTAACATGGGCATACAGTTCAGGAGTGAGAGGGATCCACTGCTCCTTCGTAGGCACCTTTCTTGTCCCATTAGCCTTTACTTTGTGCGCCACTCTGCATCTCAATACTCCATTTGCAGTGCTGAAAAGATATAATCAAAACCGGTTCTCTTTGGGGTCAACATCCTCTTACTTGGTGCCCCCGAGATGTTTTGAAGGTAATCTCTCAGCCAGAATGGAGAATAGCTCAGGACAATGCTGTGGACTAGAGCCCAACACATCTGGAAGGTGCCAGGTGGAGGAAAGCTCCAGCAGAGGCCTGCTGATTTTTGTTTTCAATCTGGCAAGATTGTTTATGAACTCATTCATACCTCATAGAGAAGGGCTCCAATGGATGTTCCTTGCCTCCTTGTGCCCAGTTAAATGGATGGCTAAGTAGCACTTCTCAGAGAAGTGTCGGAGCATTTGCCCAAATGGATAGAAGCAAACAACATCACCCAAGTGGCTCCTCTCCACTAAGCAAAAGCAACTGTGTAGAACTGGATGACTGGATTGCGTGAACACAGTCTTGGTTGCAGGGCAGATCAGGGGAGAGGGAAGCGAAGGACTTCAGAGATGTTGGCCCTTGCATCTTTATGGGCAAATGCCATGATTATGAGACACCACAGTCCTCTCTGCTCTGTGTGGTCTCTTGCAACACCTAGGTCAGACTTACCAAGGACATGTATGTACCACAGTGGCCCCGGAAGCAAACCTTCTTGGCAGTGTCATCAAACAGCAGCTGGAAGATCTCTGTGTTCCCCACAGCCATCGCATTGGCATAAAGGTCAGCACCTGCCAGGACAGCAAAGCACCAGAAGGTTGCAGCTGGAGATAGAAAAGCACTCAAGCCCTCACCCTCACCCTCACCCTAACCCTACCCTGCCCTGTATACCACCCCTCTCCTCAAAACTCCTGCATGCCTCTTTCATGGATCAAAGGTGGCTGCGAGATCTAAGAGGACCAACAGAGTCACAGTCCCCTAGTCAACCTCCTGTAACAGGACATCTAGCAGGGCAATCAGAACTGTCTCACTCTCGTGATGTGGCCTAAACCCCGATTGAAATGGGGGCAGACTATCCGTATCCTCCAACCAAGAAAACGGCAGCTGATGGGCCACCAACCTCTCAGTTTCCCCATGAACGGTATGTTAGCAACCAGGCAACAGTTGTTGAGATTGTCAGTTGGCAAGCTGACTTTTTTCAAAATGGGCAAGATCATCATCTCCTTCATAGCAGGAGGTAAATATCCCTCCTGTAAGGAGGAGGAATTAACAGTCTGAGTGGCCCATTCAACTGTCACTGCCCTGGCTGATTTTAAAAGCCAGGAGGGGCATGGGTCTGATCAGGAGGTGGTGGTCTTGCAGGCATGTCCAAACTTTGGCCCTCCAGATGTTTTGGACCACAACTCCCACAGTCCTTTGTCATTGGCAATACAGGCTTGGAATTCTGGGAGTTGTGGTCCAAAACATCAGGAGGGGCGAAGTTTGGACATGCCTGGTTTGCAATTGACTGAAATTGATCCCATATAACAGGACCAGATGATGAGCTGGACATCTCAATATGACTCCCTGTAGTAAGGGACTCAAGGTCCCTACAGATTTGAATATGAAAACCTTTATGTTACTTTATTACACGAAGCTGCCTTCTTAAAGGGATTCTGATCCAGAGCAATTACTCTGCCTCTCTTTGCATAGGGAACGGTGGCAGAATGATTCAGCTCAAACTGCCTTTCTCTAACTCTGCACTCATGCCTGGATGGAAGCTTCGTGTCTCATGTTTCCCATGTTTTACCCCATCCCTCCATCCTTTATCTAGGGTCTCTAGCACTTCCCTGTTAATGGTGCCACTCCCCAGCCCAATTCTAAGTGGTTTTTCTTCAGGTGCCTCCTATCTTATTCTTTTACTTTTAGTTCACTTGTTACCAGGTATGCTCTCAGAGCGCAGCCATGGCCTCATGCGTGTTCAGAGACCCCCACCCCCACCCCCATAAGGGAACTTTGAACTGTGGCAATGAGGCATCTAGACTAGTATAGCACACTCACAGAGAACTATTCAGAATGGGAAATTTATTGAACACGGGAAACTACAAACCCAAACAACCTAGCTGGAAAAACTGAAGAAACTCATAAAGGTTCTGGGCCAGAAACTAGGCATTTAGAAGAGAAACAGGCTAGCAGGATTCTCTGGCTGAATCCTGGATCGTGGGAGGATAAGACAGTGATTTCACCTAAGAAATGCAGTACAAAGGCAGAAAACTCAGGCAGAGTTAGCTACAGAAAGATTCACCTCAGCAAAAACATACATTGCTATTGTATGTGTTTCATATGGTTTCTCACCAAGCTGACTAGTGATATGGCCCCTTGTTGGTCCAGTGTTCTGGTCTTAGACTTGGCTGACTTGATTAATACTAGTTGATGGTCCAGAGACCATGCATAGAAAGAAGAATATTCACAGCTAAGTTTACAAAAATGCTTGGAATTCTAGAGTGTTTTCTCTCTTAGACCTTCAATCCCTTTCACCATAAAATAAGTTTTCTAATTATCTGGCTTCTCTATACGAGGGCTATCATGTGAAATGACTGTTTAGCCAGGGCATCCGTGACTTCTATGTAATCTGACAGGTCATTGAGAGTCATTATATTCCTGTCATTTCCACTTGGGGGCATGATTCACAAGTAGCGCTACCGTGCAGTACTTGTATTTCCTTTTCTGGGTAAAATAGTCCATGGCGTGTACTGAGTGGAACCTGTCCTGTTAAACTGCTGTATGGTCTTGGCCACCGTGCCGTGGCTCAGTTTCAGGGTCTTGGCAATCTGCTTATAACCTAGGCGAGTGCGAACCTTCAGCACTCTAGATGTTCTGGACCACAACTCCCACAGTCCTTTGACACTGGCAATATAAGCTTGGAATTCTGGGAGTTGTGGTCCAAAACATCAGGAGTGCCAAAGGTTCACCATCACTGGCCTAGGCCATCTTAATGTAGAGCAACCATTGGTTTTTTATATCCTCAGATACTTCATTACCATGAGGTGCCCTGTGAAACTTCAAGTGACTAGTATGAGAGAGTGAGAGCAATAACACCAAATGTGAGAGTGACAGCAATAGCATTTGCTGTCCCTTCACACCCGAGACCTTGTGACACTAACAGGAAAACGGCTACTTGGGCCCAATTTGGCCACTGTCACTTAGGAGTGTACTCACTTTTGTTGACAGTGGTTTAGATATTAATGGCTGTGTTGCATTATTCTGAGGGGACAACACATTTACACTGTTATACAAGTTGTATACTCACTGCTTTACATTGTAGCCAAGTGTTATCTCTTCAGTGTTATCACATGAAAAGATATACTAAAATATTTACAAAATGTGAGGGTGTGTACTCACTTCTATGATATACTGTACATTCAGGTCTTAGTAAATGTGAGACTCTGCACACATGCTGTACAAACCTGGCCTCTTTGGTAACACGTCCATGCAATTTTCACCCGGACTTCTTCACGTACACTTCCAGGGGATGCCTGCTTCTCATTCCATAGCCTCTTCCGCACCCTCCCTTCAGTGATCTTCCACTGAGCTCCACAAACCTTTAACTCTGACAGTCTCTTCCAGATCTGGCCTCACAGGTTAGGCTTGTTTCCATATGCCAGCCAAAGAGACCATTTATCCACTCTTCGTTGGACTTGGACTTTAAACAGTTGTTTCCAGAGTTGAAGAAAGGGCCACCAAGGGCCCATCCCATCCCATCAGTCCATTGAGATCCATATAAGGTTTCACTGTAACAGTACCAATAATGCTGCCTTCAGTCAACTCACCTGGTCTGCAGCAGATGAACTTGTTTGTAGAAAAGGAGCGCATGGAGACCTGGGCAGGGCTGGACTCCATGCTGAAGAGTTCATCCCGTCCAGGCTTGTCCATCTTTACAGTCTTCATGCCACCTTCTCGCCCGGTCAAGTACTTTCGCTCATCATCCCGCAAAGCAATCAAGCCACCATGAATCTCCAGGGAGTATAATGTATCGGGGGTGACCTCTGACACTAGTGAGCCATTGGAAGCCAAGAGCTTGCCAGCTCCATTCCTCAGCCCATACTTCTTCACTGGAGACACAAAGAGAGGAGAAATCCGATGAAAACCTATCAAGGTATGGGTGTTGCTGTTGGGAAACAGTCAACAATGAATGCCTACAGAGCAGCACCAGGCCTGGAGTTCATTTCACTGCAGTATTATCTGTGGAGGTTCATCTGCAGCTACAAGCAATTCCAGGTTTCTTAAT
Source organism: Phrynocephalus guinanensis (assembly GCA_037367245.1). NCBI lineage: Eukaryota > Metazoa > Chordata > Lepidosauria > Squamata > Agamidae > Phrynocephalus > Phrynocephalus guinanensis. Next base: position 87,362,012 of record CM074732.1, read on the forward strand.
CCTATCCACCCTTGATCTTTTGCCTTTTTTGTTTTGTATATATAGCCTGTTTCCTTTCCACATTAGTCTCTCTCTTCTCTTCTGGTGTCTGGTTTGAACGTCACAGGATTTTAAAATTTTATAATACTACCATTCTGCTATCCCTGCAACTATTCTCTTGTAAAACCTTTTTCCTTAATGGACATAATTAGTCAACTTGGCTTTGACTCAGGTACAGATGGACACATCTGGTCCCACACAAGCATCTAATTTGACGAAAAGTTCTGCACACCATAAAAACAGGACTTCTCATAGCAACCCAAGAACTGAGTTTGGAAAAGCTGACTCTCATGATCCCTGAGTCAGAATTAAACCTGGGGGATTCTGGGAGGTGCAGTTCCATCCCTACAGAAAAACAACTTTCCCTAAGTCTGCCCAAGCTATGATTGCTGATAGGTAAATCAAAGCTTGTGCCATCCACAATGACTTCCTGGGTAAAGAGAATTTGAATTCACCTGGTATATATGGGGAAAATTCCCTCCTGTCAGCATTGTGTGCAACGGAGTCCAGACCTATTGAGGAGATGCAAATGACTCAGGCTTAAGTTTTCCACATATTTAAAAACAAACACACCAAACAAACCCAGAGGACAAATTTAGAAGACATTTGGGATCTCTGAGTGTACTTCTGCCAGGCTTTGGAGTCTCCCAGGTCCTTCTCACCCTCTTAATTCCTCTAAACCAGGGGTCCTCAAAGTTTTCAAACAGCGGGAAGAATCATGTGCACCCAGACACCACTGGGGGGATCAAGTCCAAAAGCAGCTGCGGAATGGCTTGAAAACAGGGGTTAGGTGGGGGGGAACCCAATTGGAACCAGGTCCGGATTCAGGACCTTGGGGGCCGCATCCGGCCCCAGGGCCTTAGGTTGAGGACCCCTGCTCTTGACACATGTCTAACATGCAAGAAGAATCATGTGCACAAGGACCCACTGGAAAGTCAAAAAGCAATGCGAAAAAGTTAAGAACCCAAGAACCTGTCTGAGATGGCCTTGGGAGGCAACTGATTGACACAAGTTGGGTGGTCAACAGTAGCAGCCTGTGAGCGGCAACAGAGAAAACCCTCCCTCCTATCCACACACCAAGTGCATCTGTGAGGGCGGTGGGGCCAAGAGAATGGCCTCCCCTGATGATTCTAACACAGTGGTTCCCAACCTTGCATCCTCAGATGTTATTGGACTAAAACTCCCAGAAGCCTTCAGCACAAGCTATGCTGGCCAGGATTCCTGGGAGTTGTCATCGAAGACCATCTGGGGGGAATCAAAGCTGGGAACCACTATCTTAACACCTGCGCAAGTTCATAAAGAAACACAGTTCTTGAGATAAGGTTTTACAGATCAATCAATCAATCAATCGTTTATTTATTTGCATTAGCCATGGCCTTAGGGGAAAAAAAGGATAACATTTACATAGATATAAAACTGGCATACTAAAATCAAGATAATTAATACATATACATGCAATATTCCTATATCAGATTTGGACAAGTAATCCATAAATGATGATTATTTTAAAATCATAGTTGGCCTCATTTTAATTGCTGCTGCTAAAAATTTTTTGCTGTCTGTAGTGTCACCTGTCTGTCTCGGTCTCCGAGGAGTAAAGATATACAGAAATCCGATGAACGACCCGGCTTCTTTACTAACATGGGGAAAAATAATTCTTGCCGCACCCCTCTATAAAAGGAGCATAACAGTAGCACATGGGCACGTGTTTCAACACCTTCACCCCATGGGCATGTGTGATTTTGTAGGACATGGGGTCGCAAATCGAGCACTCTGAATTGTGCCTGGAAACGGGTCAGCAGCCAGTGGAACTGCTTACGTGGCTCCTGTCACGAGCCCAAGTTAATGAACTGGCTGCAGTGTTTTGCATCTGCTGAGATATCCAAGTCGGTTCCGAAAGCATTCCTAGGTAGAGTGCATTGCAGTGTGTAAGCAGGTTTACTGTAAATAAACTGAGTTGAAATGGGGGAAAAAGTGAGGCTATTGGAATAGTTAATACTTCTATCTACACAATGGAACCAATGAGAGAGAAAAAAGGAGCAAATACAAAATCCTTGTATTTGTGAGACCTGGAAAATATGGCGTAAGTATATGAAACTACAGTACTGTATTTGCTCCACCTATATCTCCTTCGCGCCCTATGTTGGATTATCCCAAATTTAAGTCAAGAGGGAAATATGCACAATTCAAAAGCTGGAAAAGAATTGGAATTTATAGAGTAAGAGACTTATTTGAGGCAGGAAAACCAGTAATAATTATACAACTAGAGGATAAAAACAAGGAAATAAAAACTAATTGGCTACAATTAACACAGGTAGAAATTTGGCAAATCAGTTATACCAAAGATACGGACCTATGAGACCACATACAGAACTAGAACAATACAGCATAGAAAAGGATCAAAATAAAAGGAAGAGAATAACTTCAGTAAAATATAAGCATTTGGTTGAAAAAGCATTTGTTAGGGCTATGGGATCTAAAATAGCTTGGGAAACAAATTTAAATATTAATATATCAGATAAAGAATGGATTGAAATATGGACTACATATCCTTATAAATCAGTATCAGTTAAAGCGACATAAATGGCTTTAAAAGTAGTCCATAGATGGTATTGGTATCCCATAAAATTACATAAAATTAATCAAGAAACCCCAGGTAATTGTTAGAGGAACTGTGGAAGCAAGGACACACTAGAACACGCGTGGCTCTCTTACCCCAAAGTGGAAGCATATTGGCAGGAAATAATTAAATGGATAGAAATCTTGCTAAAACAAAGAATAATTATAAATGAAGCTTTATTATTATTTTCAGTATTTAAGGATGAAAAAGAAAATTTACTTTAAAAAGATCTAATTGCAAAGCTAATTGGTGTAGCAAAAGATGAAATTGCAAAAAACTAGAGAAATGCTCAAGATCTCTCAGTACAAAAATTTCTGAACAGAATCTGGCAAATGGCTCTTATGGAAAAGCTGACCTATCAAATTAAAATATACAGAGGGGAAATAAAACATGATAAATTTATGAAAACCTGGAAACCTTTATTAACATATGGAATTAGCACAAGAAATGAAGAATGTGCTATGGGAAATAATTTTGACTACTGGAATGTAATATTCTAAAACAATTAATTTGTGTGTGTGCGTGTCATATTTAACTATGTTAGAAGATGAATAAGCGGGTGTATATAGAGAAATATAATGTACCGGTACTTATAGAATGTGTAAGTAAGGTGATGCTACTATACGATAATTTTAACTTGCCTTGTAAAATTTATAATAATGAATTTTTTTAAAGAAAAGGTAGCAAATATATGTAATGTAAATATATAGGCACTTTTGAATGCCTGATGTGGGGACTAGAGAAATGCACTTTCCAGCACAACTGTCAGATATTAGTTAGTGAAATACATGTATTAGACAGGGTGTTCTATATATATCTGATATGTATTTAATTGATTTAAAGACTGAGTCTGTAAAAGTGCAAAGTCACAGTGACTCAATGTATAGTTTTTTCTAATGGAGTACAGATGTTAAGAATGGACATAATGGATTTTGGCTGATGCAAGGGGTTGCAATAGCTATGAGGTAATGTCATTTATGATTGGACAGACACATGTATAAAACTGTTCTGTAAATCATTGTTCATTGGGCCTTCTGTGAGTAAGGCACACCTACTTTGTTTCTCTGCCATATATTTTGTCAATGTAATGCTGTTATGCTGTTGAACTTTGTATAAAGTTCTGAGATGCTGTGATATATTTTTGTACAGTTTGTAATATAGTTGTTTGGTTTTAAGAAAACTCTGTCTCTGGCTAACTATTTATTCAATAAGTATTGCTTCTGCTGGCTGATCAAATAGCACAAAACTCTGTCCCCTCAAATTTAATGTGCTTTGACTTAGGGTTCACAGTTGTATCCTGCTTCTTGGGAGGCTGACATGGCAACTAGATTTCAAGCACAAATTTTGAAACAACTTAGAATAGTTTCAAATGAAAAGAGCCTACACTGGAATGGAAAGACTGGGATCTATGGGTCAGTCCTGCTTACTTACTGTATCATTCCCAGATGTTCTGAGTCACCCATTTATTCAATGTTGCATTAAGGCTTTGAGGATATCAGCATGATCCTCCAACCTCTTTTCCTCTGCAAGGAAAAGGAAGTTCAGTTGGAAAATGCCTCCACCCACCTTTGAAATCATAATAGATAGTGATGACTGATTCAGCTCCCCAAGGCAAGTCCCGGTCACAGCGCAACACCCCTGCTTTCTCATCACAGCGCACGTAACGCTTCCTGTTGGGGCTGTACATGGCCACGTTGGGATGCACTGCGAGATGCAAGGTCCATTTCTCCGTTTCAGAGGCAGCCTGGGCAAAGCAGGTGACGTTCTCCTCTGCTCCACCAAGGTAGCGCTTGGATTGCTCATTCTGGAAAGAAACCTGCCAGGATGGAGGAGGAAGAGGAGAAAGGAGCCGTGTCAGCCTCATTGCCCATGATGAGAAGAAGACAGATCGTGCTTGTTGATAGTGACAAAGGCATCAGAACACTCTGAGTAGCATCACGAGAAGATGCTGCACACTTTTGGTTATGGAGTTGTTTTGCCCACAGGATGCCAATTACAGTAATCCCCCACCTATTGCGGGGGTTAGGCAACCGACCCACAATTGAAAATCCACAATATGCGGATGCTGGGCTGGGTTGGGACTGGGCGGCCCCTCTCTGGGGCCTCCTACACTTACTGAGGCCTGGCGCTGCTTCGAACAGGCCTCCAATGGGCTTCCCAGGCCTGTCAGACACCCCAGAAGTGGTTTCCGGTGATCCAGAAGTCACTTTTGGTTCACCGGAAACCACTTCTGGGGCCTTCAACAGGCCCGGGAAGCCTGTCGGAGGCCCGTTTGGGGCAGCGCAATGGCCTGGGGTAAGTGCAGGAGGCCTCAAACAGGCCCAAGCAGCTTGCCCCAGGGGGCCTTGCATTTTGTATACTGCGGTCCCGCGATATAATGGGACTGCAGTATATGAACCGCGAAATGGCGGGGGACAACTGTACGCCTAACTTACCCAGTTGTCTCAAGGACTTCTGACAGAAGAAAGTCTCGGGAATCCTGATTGAGGCACTTCTACCATAGGACTTGGACAAACACTTCCAACCTATCCTTTCCACCATCCACTTGAGGGGTAGTCACCCTTCTCATGTGTAACAGGGACAAATGGTGAGGGAGGGGTGTTGGTCCGCATGGCAAATTTTCCCCCAAAGGACACAGGTGTCTCATAAGAGAGACAAGTCCACAATGAACTCTTCCAGCTGTTAAGACCAACCCAAGACATTTTACAGCCTGAAATCATCAGGAAATTGAATCCCCTTCCCTCAATCTAAGTGCAAAGTACCCAAGGCCAACCAAGTTATTCTAGCATCTGGGACAAAATATTCCACAAACTCCCCTCCCTGGTAGAAAATATACAAGAAAAATCATTCACACCATTAATTACCCCCTACCCTTCCGTGATATCACAAATCCAGTGCAAGGCCACCACCATCCTCCATCTAACTGTAGGGCCAATCCCACCGGCTGCAGATGACAGTATTACAGGATACAAGAAACTGCCATTTTTGCTTGGTTTTCAACCCCCCAAACTAGCTCGCTAGCTAGGGACAACCTTTCTCCATACCCCCAAACTCCTAAGCAATTAGGAAAGATACACTTGCAGGCATAAACAAATGTTCAGAATTGGGAGAACACGGAATTGCTCTTTTAATCTCTGCCCTCCCCATCCCCATCCCCTCTGAGCAAAAGTCAGGCTCGAGAACACATGACGGTGTCAAGGTGGAGAGGAAGACCCTTGTGTGTGTGTGCGTGCAGAGCAAGGACTATACCTTGCCATCGGGATACTGATGCAGCAGGAAGAAAGTCTGAGGCCCCGGCTTATCTTGGTCGCAGGTGACTTTGCCATTTGGGTCAGAGGCCAAGAAGCGCTTCAGGGCACTGACCAGGTGAAGTTTCTGGCCAGCCCCTTCCCCTGGCCCAGCTGCCCCGGCTCCATGTGGACTCACAAACTGGAGCACCCACACCTGGCGAGGCTTCAGTTGCTTGCCCGTGGCTGCCACCTGGAAGCGGAAAGGTTCGGCAGTCAAGTAACGGTTGGCGGCATTGACCAGGCCAAATTCTAGTGAGACGGTCATTGCTGGCAACCACGGACACGCTTCAATGGGCACCAGTTGTTGAGGCCAGCAAGCTAGGCCCACTGGGGGGTAAAACCTCCCCATGAGATCACAATGGGCGCCTAGCAACCAAGGAAACCCATCAGGCTCCACCCACAGCAGTGACTCGTCCAAGCTCCATTTTGAAAGGGCTACCCATGAAACCACACAATTCACTAGATTTGTGAATTGCACATTATTTACTCCTCTTTAAAGAAGCAGGGAGCTTCGCTGAAGAGGCCTCTAGCCCCACATTCACCAGATAAATGTGGCTGGCAGTCCGATATGACAATATTCTTCAAAACATCTCAACAGCATTTGATTGCCTCAGAGCAACCTTGGGTCCCCAGATGTCCTGGACTAAAACTCCAAGAAAGCTTCATCACCAACTGCGGTGACCCGGATTCCTGGGAGTTGTAGTCCAAGAACATCTGAGGAGCCAAGATTAGAGAAAGGAATGCACAGAGAAAATAACCTAATAGAGAATAATTAAGATAGCTATTTGAAATATTTTTTCTCTTTGCAGGCTTTCCAACTTTTTTATTCTTGGGGCTGGGGCTACTAGTCTACCACTATGAAGTATTAGCCACCAAGGTATGGTACGATAAAAACATGCCATGAAAAGAATTACGTGGTGTAGGCAGATGCCTCAATCAGAACTTATACACTACGTCGCTTATTCGTTCTTTCAATTTACATTTGTTGCTGTCCTTTAGGGCTGTTGGAACAAGGTGAAAGCAGCTTGACAACACATAATACTGTACAATTGTCTTTTGTGACATCCTGCTCATTAAGAGATATTTAAATGCAAATTTCAGAGGTCTGAAAAGTTATATCAGTTTTCACTGTCACCTCTCATCATCATTTGCCAGTCCAATTATATCAAAATGGCCATTACTTTTCCTTCAGAGCTTTCCAGAGCAATGCATGGCACTAACTCCTATTACTGGACATTCAATCAGTACGGACTATACTTTATTTACACCGGGAGGCTTGAGTCTTCCCCAGGCTTGCAAATCATGGCCCTTTGCATTGGACATGGCAAACCACAACACCCCTTTCCCGTTTCAAGGATCAGTTCTGATCCCTGGCAAGCCCACCTGTGTTCCCTACCTGGCAAGAAGAAAAAATGAATGAAGTTGGCAGAGAAGAGCAAGTAAGAGTGCTTCAAAAGAATCTTACCTCTTGACGAAACAAGGGTCCACAGCTCTGGTTGACATAGAGAAGATAATGGAAATGCCTTAATGGACATCATGAAATATTACTAAGTTAAAGGCACCTCCTTATTTTCCAATTGTTTAGCTCTTAATATAATTCAGGATTGGACCCTACCCCAATCAAGTGAAACAGACACAAAGAGAACATGTTCCAATTCCTGTTCTTTTGGATCTATAAGAAATATACAGATTGTGGCACCTTGGTGTTGATTATAGCACACTTTTTGCACAATGGTCTCACATATGCAATTTATGACAGGGTTTAGACTGTCTGAAGTGTAATGTATTAAACATAATGATGAGATAGAAGTTTAAGCTTTTAAAAAACACAGTTTTAATTTATGTACATATTTTGAACTAGTTTTGCATCAATACACAAAGCCATGGTTGAACAAGGGCTACTATCTACCCCAAAACATGGCATCTGTCTTATTTATCCACTGTCATAATCAAGGTAACATTAGTTCACCTACCAAACAAGCTTATTTAGTGGAAATTCTCTAAAACAACTCACCTTGCTCCATTTAAAAGTTACAAAGGGAGAGGGGGGAAAAAGAAATCATACAATGCAGTATAAAAGATTTACAATATCATCAAGTTTATTACACAATTTTCAACCTATCAGAAAAAGACAAACAAATCAAATCACAAAGAACAAGGGTGGAAGAGTCAAGGGGAACCAAGGCTACGTTTCATTTGTCATTCCTTCCTTTCATTTCCCCCGTTATTTCAAAACAAACTAAAAAGTCCCATTTTGTAAAAAGCAACATTTCCAATCCATGTTTGGTATTTTACAGTGTAAGCCATCGCTCCTGTTTTTTACATATCTTTTTTTTCCCTCTTAAAAAACACTTTTGCACCAAAAGCCTCTTGGGTCAACAGCACAAGAGGCGGTACTGCATCCCATGGTGATCTCCTCAGAGATACCATCCCTTCCTCTTTAGGACACACCACTGTTCCGTGAGATGAGAGAGGATCCTTCTACAAGGGAAGCGTCACCATGCAAGCTGGGCAGACACATTAATTGTTCATGAGTGGAACGGGTGCTCAGCCTTAACGACCGATCCGGGTTTTGGAGGCTATGTGTTCCAGGATACAGTGTGCTGCCATGATTCTAAGTCACTGGTGCGCCTCAGGAATAGGTGGAGCCGTGACGGGTGAAAATGCACACCCCAAAAGGGGTTACATCACAAAGATGACAATCAAGCTACCCTGCAGCCACCTTATCTTGCCATGCTCCTCGTGGTGACTCTGATGACACTGGCCTGAAGGTGTTTGCTGGCTGGGTGGCTCCAGTAACCTAAGTGAGTTTTACAGAACACAGTTACATATGGTGATGTGGCTTTCCACTGTCTTCAAATGTGTCCCTAAGACTGGCATGCCAGAGATCACTGAAGTATTGTGCCATCCGAAGCAAACTCCATAGTGACTGCAATGTAAAAAATCATGTGGGCATGAAGAAAATGTTAGACCTTAAATCCTCACATACATTACACAGAATTTAAAACTGCTCACTCAGGGTGGACTGCAGTCAGGAATTTACATAAAGCCGCCCTTCCGCACTACGGCATCCATCAGGCCTCTGGTTTCACGTAACTTCCTCTACAACAAGGAAGGTAGTAGTACTGCGGGGCAGGCTGGCCCTAGAAACAAAGTGTGACGTAAGCATCTGTAACTGGAACACCTACTGCATGAAATGAAGCAAGGAACCCGATGGCCAATCATGTGTGGAGAGGATGCCTGCACTAACCAGAGCCAGAACTACTTTTTATTTTAAGGTGGGGGAATTCTGTGTTGTTACAAGTTCATCAAGACAGGCCCCTCCAGGAGCAGCCAGATATAACAAATACGATATTGTTCAAGAACTAAGTGGGAGGGGGAGGGGGGAAGGGGGGTGTCTGGAAGCAGCAGCCGGCCTATCCTCCCTCTTGGAGGAGCAGTACACAACAGTACTAGAGCGGCAAGAATAAAGCTGCTTTGGAAAGACAGCCCGACTTCAGAAGGACTGGATGCCTTGATGTCTGACAGTACAGTGTGGGCCGTAGAGGTGAGCTCTCTAGTCAAGACTATGGTCATGTAGCATGGTACTGTGCTGAAGCACCAGTTCTTCCAACGAGAGACAAGATGGATGAGTTCCTCCCCAGGTGCTCCTAGAAAAGCCATGGAACAAGGTCGCAAACCTCAGTGGAAAACACCAGTCTCTTTAGGTCCAAGAATCCATGGCCCCCTGGTCACAGTGGCTCAGAGAACCCCTCCCAAACTCCAAGTCATTCAGTGATTCTCCATCAAGAAGCAGGAGCAGCAGCAGCAGCAGCAGCCGCAGCCGCACACTGGCCGAGCGCAAGTCCTACTGCCACCGCGTGCCGGACGGCGTTCTGGAGGCAACACTTCCAAGGGGTTCCGAAAGAGCAGAGGGCAGTGGGAAGGAGGGAGTGGAGAAGCCTCCATCCTTTTAGTCTTCAGTAAGGAATGGAGATACAAGTCTCTAAAAACACTGAATGCTTTTCCCACTCCTGCAAAAGGGACAAAACCACACGGAAACGTTAGTCATTTCAACAGCATTGTTAAGGAGCTTTCTTGTAACAAGGGCATACGCACCACAGCACCACATAGAGCAGAGCACAGAGCTAAGAGGCTACCCTTGGATTAGAGGTGGGCAAAGTATAGCCTGTAGGCTGCATTTTTTCCTTTATATATTTAACTATATTTAATAATTTCTATAATTTAATTGATTTAGATTCTTTGTAACCCATATTCCCAATTGTTGTGAACCTATACATGGAAGAAGTGGAGAAAAAGGCACTCAAAGCCTTCCCAGGGACACCACCATCCCACTGGTTCAGGTATGTAGATGATACCTGGGTGAAAATCAAGACTCAGGAAGTACAGGCCTTTACAGGCCACATCAATGCAGTGAACCCGAATATTAAGTTCACTAAGGAAGACACCTGAGACAACAGGTTGGCTTTCCTGGATTGTGCAGTCATCACCAGACCTGACCATGGCCTGGGAGGAGAGGTTTACAGGAAATCCAGCCACACAGATCACTACTTAATGTTTGACTCCCACCAACCATTACAACACAAATTAGGAGTCATAAGGGCCCTAAAACACAGAGCAGAGAGCATCCCCACCTCCACAGAAGCCAAGAAGAAGGAAGACAGGCACCTGAAGACAGCACTTAAGGCCTGTGGATGTCCAAAGTGGGCCTTCAACAAGCAGTGTGCTGACCCAGAAGAAGGGATCAGCCTGAGACCCAGACCCGATGGAAGAACCTGGTCATTCCCTATATGGCTGGAGTGTCTGAGAAGCTTAACAGGATTTTGTCAAACAGTACATCCCTGTTTATTTCAAACACACATGCACACTAAGGCAGAGACTGGTTCACCCAAAGGACCCAATAACAAAACACAAAAGGAGCAATACAGTATATGAGGTCCAATGCAGTGAGAAATGTGCAGACCTCTACACTGGAGAAACAAAACAACCATTAAACAGAAGGATAGACAACATAGGACCAACAGCTCAGGGCCAGAATCAGCAATACACCACCAGTTGGAGGACAAAGGGCACTCATTCAAAGATGAGGATGTATACATATTAGACAGAGAAGATAGGTGGTTTGAGAGAGGGGTCAGGCAAGCTATTCATGTGAGCGTTGAAAACCCCTCTTTCAACAAAGGTGGGGGGCCCAGGCACAGTCTACTTGCCTCATATCAGGCTGTGATTTCAACAATACCTAGACAAATAAAAAATACTTCACTCCTTCACCACCAAGGCCAAAGCTAACGACTCATACTTTAGGGGTTTCAGCACTTTAGGCCATTGTTCACCATAAGGCTATCAAGACTATCAAGACTGTTGTCTACCTAACAAACCTATTCAGGCCATTGTTCATCTTATGAGGCTATTTCACACCAGGGTGACAAGAGGTCAAAGTGAAATATTAAAATGGAGGACTTGGAACTAGCTTTTTTCAGACTGATGAAGCTGTTTGGATGAACAGCAAAAGTTTCAGTCTCTCAAGAAAAAGAAGTCCAGTTGACATGACTCAACTTCTAGACATTTACCCTAGAAGACCAAATAGCTTGTCAACCTAGAATGTTCTTTTTAAAAATCTAGAAAGTGAGGATTTGCAGTATTTTTTTTTTGAACAGAAGAAAATTCAGCATCAGCCAATGGGTTGTGAGTTCTGATTCCCCAAACCTATTAAGTTTTAATACTAAACCTAATGAATTCTCTAACACCCCCCCCGAATAAGAATGGTCATTGAATCATGGGAGCAAAAGAAATGGAAGACCATGTTGCTCTATTTTCTAATTGTCCAGAGCACTGCATACTACTGGAACCTCTTAGCTTTAGAAAAGTGTGAAAGGTTGAGTGCCTCCACAAATGGACCACAGCTGCTCATGCCTCTTGCTCTCTAAGTAAGAACTGTCTGTTTATCCTTTGGTTCTAATCTCACATCAACTCCTATTGTCTAATTCTAACCCTCTGCACCAGGCAGAGTACAGTGGACAAGGAACATAATCACAGTGAAGTTGCACAGGGCTGCTCAACTGAGTTGCACAGTAACTCAGAGCTCCTCTGACAGATTACAGGCCACCCCAGCGATGGAATATTTATTTATTTTTGCATTTCCAGACCGCTCCAATTTCCCCCAAGGGAAAATATTTGAGGGAAAATAACTCCATGCCATTTGAAAACGCTTCACTAGTGGGACACATTGAAAAGAGAAGCCCAAAGTGGGTCACATTTGTCTGTGGTAGCTAAAGATACACACATATGACCATTTCACTCACTAAGGCAAGTGGAGGATTACCCATGGAAAAGCCTCTAAGAACATAAGAAAACCTGACTTTATTGAGCTCCCATGTGTACTCAACTTGAGGAAATGGTGGCATGTTTTGTTTGTTTGCTTTGAAAAGGGAAAGATACTGGGGAAAAGGGACAGCATGCTAGAAAAGTCTCTCACTTGGTTCAGTGATGCCGGTCTCTTTCTCTGTCCCTGTCTCTGTGCCTCTCATGCTCCCGACTCCTCTCCGGGAAATAATCCTCATGACGATCTTCGTTATGGACCACGTCTCGGTGCCGTCTACTGCTCTCACGGGATCGACTGGGCGATCTATCTCGAGACCGATGCCTTTTTCTGGAAAACAAAACCAGAAATGAAGTTTCCTGATGACGAATGGCAGAAGAGGAGTGCACTTGCTTCTTCCTTACCAAAGAACATACAGCGGTGCCTCGAGTTACGAGGTTAATCCATTCCGCATGACGCTTTGTATCTTGAAATGTTCATAACTTGAAACTGAATGGGAACTGAAGTCTTCCACAAATGTTTCATATCTCGAGGCGTGCCATAATTTTCATATTTTGAGTTTTTTGTGTGTGTACGACTTCCATTCCCAGGATGCATTGCGCCTTTGGACGGTTTTTCCTTTGTATCTTGAGTTTTTTTTCGCAACTAGGGGCATTTGTAACTCGAGGCACCAATGTTCTTCTATTCAGTTTTTTGCAGAACCAGAGCATGCTTGGGACTGAATTGTCAACTGAGCCAGGCTACCTATGAAACTACACCTGACAACTGTGCTTACTGAAATTTACCTGGAGGAACTGCTGCTGCTGCTGCTGCCGCTGCCGGTGGTGTTGCCCAAACTGTAAGACTTGGCTTCGATACCATGAAGGCAATCCTTGAGGGAGGAGACAAGGACTCGACATCTCTCATCGTTCGCTACTCGCGACTGCTTAATAACAGCAATGGCCGTCAGCAGGGTCTCAATGGCGTCGCTGTAATCCCCTGAGAGGCAAGGGCAAAGGCAACACAGACTGAGAGGGGAAGCCAAGAGTTACCAAAGAAAGAGAACAGCAGCAGCCAGCTATGGTTACCTGAACTGGCACCAGACACAGCTTTGGAAATGGCACTGCTGGAAATTGCTCGATTCCTGTTCATGATGTCTTCAAATTCAGCTTCACTGACAGGAGGTGCCAACTGGCCCAATTCCCGGCTGCAGTACACAAACATACACCCACAACTCAGTGGCAGAGAACAAACAAAGGGCTTCAAGCAGACCTCTGTTAAGGTTCCTCATCCACATGTATGGTAAGGACCTCCCAAAGGGGTTTCTATGTCATCAACAGCATATAAGCTCCGCAAAACAGACTCTCAGTGTTACGCAGAATTAATGCTCAAAATGAGTACATTTTACTTTCCATGATGGAACCAGATGAGCAAACAGAACCCTCTATGGCAGTGGCAGCAAACCTTTGGCACTCCAGATGTTTTGGACCACAACTCCCAGAATTCCAAGACTGTGTTGCCAATGACAAAGGACTGTGGGAGTTGTGGTCCAAAACATCTGGAGTGCCGAAGGTCCGCCACCACTGCTCTGTGGAATATTCTAGCATTATCACCAGTGGGATAGTTCTTTAATGCCAACTCAGAATACTATTTTTGTATGCAAATAGGGTGACAAAGACTTTTTATGAAACACATTCTGCACTTTCATTTAAGGAAGAGGCCTCGATCCCATTCTTTGCAAACACTGCCACGGTTCCAGTTCTTCTTCTCAGGGTCATGACAAGGGAGCACTTCTCACCTGCTGTGGTTGTACGGTGCAGAGGCTTTGCCATAGGTCTCAGGCGGAGGAGCCATCACCGCATTGGGAGGAGGAAAGAAGGCTGGGTTGAGGTGCAGCGCAGGTGGCACTGTTCCAGGAGGGGGCACGGTGAGATGGGGAGGAAGTCGAGGGGGAGGAGGCATGAGATGTTGGTAGTGGATGCCTGGTGGGGGAGGGGGAACCCCAAAACTGGAAGAAAGGGGCGGCGGAGGTGGGATAGGTGGAGGTGGTAGCCCCATGAGTGGAAGCGCAGAAGGAGGGCGGCTGAAGAAAGGCAAAACAGAAGGAGGCTTCTCAACGCGTGGCGGCTGCACAGCGTTCTCTGTTGGAGTCGCTCGGCCATCTAGTGAGTCTGAGGAATCTCTCGAGTGAGCCCTCGGAGGCACCCCTGCAAGGCATCACAGAAGAGGAAAAGCAATGAAAGCCGTGGCGCCGAATAGTTCGAGGAACTGAACGAATCTCTGGCATAACATACTGCTTTTCCAACAGGTGGGCCTGTCATCTACTCGGAAGTGAAATTCCGCCCTGCCCAAATAATCTCGCTCAGAATGAAAAATGAATGAGATCTACTTAGATGCAGAAGCGTGATATGACAGGATCAGACAGCCTGGTTTCTGACACTCCTGGAAATGGGCACTCCACATCTTTGGCAAGAGACAAGCAGATTTCACATAAACACTTTCCTTAGAAGAAGCCAGCGGTAACAAACTGATCACTCTGTTTCAACTAAAAGTTATATAAAAAAAAGAAACGTATGTCAGATCACGCTCCTCGGGTACTTACATTAGCTACAACAGACAACAGCATGCTCTGAGAATAAGACAACTATCACGTATGTAATAGTATGTAGCGTTCGCAAAAAAAAAAACCAAGTACTGTATATCTTACTTTTTTTTCAAATCAAGTCAACTATATCTTTATCAGGATGTTTTAATAACATTTAGCATTTACGTCTGCTTTAGACTGGTGGTTTCTAACCTCACGTCCCTAGAAATGGCTGGGCACCTGTTCCTAGAAGGTGGATGGAGAACGATAAGACATTCTACTTCTTGTTACCCCACATCTGAGGAATCACAAATGAGGAACTACTGTTTGAAGGCTTTTCACATTCATTCAGCAAAGACCTCCCCAGATTTTCATGTAGGAACAAGAAAAGAGTGGCTCGGTTAAAGCCGCCTAGTAACTAAGTTCATATTTTTATATAACTGTAGTACAACTAATATGACCAGTTGTTATTCTAAAAAATGAAATCTTCATCTAGTTGTAAATTAAGGTTACACCAGGAAAAATTACGTCTTTATATCGAAAACTATAATTTAAATCTAGTCTTACTAATCAAATTGATTTAAATAAAATCCACCCTGGTACTGACAATTGCACAGTACATTTGTTGTCATCGTAAAGCAACTAAATCCAATCCAATAAATAAATAAAAAAATTATTTTATTTTTGTTTTATTGTGTTACTATTTATGGTTTTATTGTATAAATTGTTCGAATGTATTAATTGTTGTAAACCGCCCAGAGTGACCTTGCTGCCAGATGGGCGGTATAAAAATCCAATAAATAAATAAATAAATAAATAAAATAAATAAAGTGAATCTCCAGCCAATACAGTGACATTAACTACTGGACCCTTCAATCTTTTGAGGGATGCATAAATTCTTGAAAAGGTCCAAAGAGGAACTATATGAAGTTCAACCACAACAGCAGCCTCAAGAGGCTAGGCCCTTTTGATTTCGAAGACAACCAACTACAGACTATGAAGGATCTTCATATTATGTAATGAGATAAATCATATTGTCCAGTGAGGTTCTTTTAGACTCAGCAACTTCAAATTTAAAAATAATAACCACAAATGCTAAATCAGCACATATCCAGATGTAATTTAGCTTGCACATGCTGGACGAACCTACCTGGAGTCTCAACAATCAAACCTCATCTGTTCTAGCTGCTCTCCTCCCTTCATAATTAGGATTTCCTCCATCCTAGAACTTACGCTTTCGAGCTTGTGCTTCAAACTGCGCAAGATTCTGCCGGGTAGCCAACTTCACTTCCATCTTATCTCCATTAAGAATTTTTCCTGGCAGCAGCTCCAAGAGTTTGTGAACAGAGTTTTCAGAGGCAACCACAACTTCTGCATACCTTTTCATGGAGACACAGAAAAGCTGATCAAACACTGATTGGATCCCCTGGCTTCATCTGGCAAAGCAGCACTGCTTCTACAGACACAGCCTCACCCACAGTACCATCAACTCCTACCTTCCAAACACAAAACACTCAAGAGAGCAGCAAATCACACTAGAGCAGAGATTTCTCTCTGAAAGGGGAAACAACCCATCTCCTTCCCAGATCACTTCAACAAGCAGCCATTTGCTGCACTGATGGTGGCATCCAGACTGGATTGCCATCAAGATTTCTTTCACCCTTTTAAAAATAGAAAGAAATCCTACCTAACTGGTACGCTACAGTAATACCCTGGTTTATGAGTACCTTGGTGTACAAGTATTTTGCAGAACAAGCAATTTTTCCACAACATTTTGCTCTGCTTAACAAGCAATGTCTTGCAAAACAAGCACCAGAGGTGCTCCGGACCTTGTCCTGGCTGTGGAGGCCATCCACCCTTGCCACGGCAGTGAGGGGGTGACAGCAGCGGCAAGATGGTAACAGCAGCAGCAAGAAGCCTCAGAACAAATCAGGTAAGTCTTCATTTGTTCCTATGGTGAAATTTGTTTTGATTTATGAGTATTTTGGCTTACGGGCATGCTCATAAACCAAGGCACGACTGTAATGTCAAATAAGCTTGTTGTTATACTATGTCTCCTACAACTACAGTAATTCCTTGGGTTACGAGCATAATCTGTTCTGGACACATGCTTGTAAACCAAAACACTCTGATATCAAAGAAAATTTCTCCATGAAATAATGGAGACTCAGATTATTCATCCTGGGGCCCCATAGACCACATACTGTGAACACAAAATGGTAAAACTCACAAAAGGAGTTGGCTAGACGTCCACGTCCACACCATGGTTTAGGTACCTGGCTGCAGAATCTGCTCTGCTTGGGACTAACAACTGGATTTTACTCTGTGTTTTTCACATGACAATAATAAAGTCCAATTTCTAGCCCATACACCATTAACTAACCATATAAACCCTTAACTAGCTGCCCAATGACTAGAAATGGTTTGAAACAAAAGAATGTTGAAGAAAAAATAATTTAAAATGTAAATACAAAGAAAAATAAAGCCCTAACCTACACTACCCTTTGAAAACATTCCTTGCTGACGCAAGGGAAACCTTAGTTCCTCTCTCTCCTCCAACTGCTTTTAAGGCTTGTCTGAGATGGAATGCTCCAGGCAATGCCCCACAATCCAGCAGGGAGGGAGGGAGGGGAGAGCTACAGATGGCTCACTTGTGATCACGTGACCCACATCAGTGCTCCTATTGCAGGACACTGCTCATTGATCAAGGCAAAATTGATCAGAAATGGTTGCTCATCTTGCATAACACTTGCAAACCAAGGTATTACTGTACTCTTCCTGAGGGCTCCTTGAAGACAAAATCTTGAGCTTACCCTTTGGACTGTCCATTGGCTCTGTTTTCCGCAAACTTGAGCTCTACCACATCGTAAACACCCACAGAGCGGATGATTCGTGTCAGCTGATGGTCAGTTGTCCACTGCATGCAAAGGGACAAAATGCTACAATATTGTAATAAGAACACCTGAGGGCAGTCTTTATATCATGAGCTTTAAAGAGACTTGTTCCACTAACAGGAAGTTTTATAAAGCACAACAAATGGTTTGATGCACCACTTCAGGCCTTTTCACTTATTGTTACACTTCAACTGGGAAGCCATCACACTATCCAAGTGCAAGCTGTTCTATTTCCCTGATTTTTTTAAAACAGAGACATGCTTCATTTTCATTTCAATTTTACATGCGTTCTGATCTTCTACCATAGCTAAAATGAAAAACAGTTCAGAACAGAATTATAACAGATTATTGCTCTTACTAGGACTGATAACTGCTGGCAGGACAGAAGGTTACAAGTTGCTCAACATGTCCTATAATGAAAATAATGTCTTTCTTCTGCTTTGATATTCAGACTTCTCCATGTCCTCTCGTGATAGTCAATGGTAGCACAGCTACATGGAGTGTACATCGTATAGAGCATTACATTACAGTAAAGTAAGGAACATTAAATTACTGAGAACAGTAATGTAATGTAGATCTGCAGGAAGCATCAACAAAACAAAAGGAAGCAAAAACAGAATCTCCCATATTATGCATAGAAATTCAGGAGGAGATAAACTTGTTTTGTCCTTTATGTCTTATTCTTACATAGAAGCATATGCATTTACCCAAGAGAAGCTGCCCACATAAACAGCAGCTCTTTTATTGCGTAGCCCACTGTATGTATACAGGATAGCAGGCGGTTTGCTGTTTGGCTTGGGAGACTGTTCCTGGCGGTTTTCCGGTGGTGGTTCAGTAGTGGTAGTGCAGCTTTCAGAAGGTTGTGAGCTGGCAGCTAACACGTCGTCATATAAATCCATCTGGTCAGCATTACTAAACTCAGAATCCTAGAAGAGAGGAAGACATCAGTTACCATATGGACAGCAAAAGTAGGCCAAAGAGGTGCCCTTGTTCTGTTTCCCTGTTGCTCTGCTAGCAGTACACATACATCCAGTCATCAGTCTTAGTGTCACATCAAAGCAAAGGGAGCTTCTCAAACAAGAACAAAGTGAAATCAAAGTGTGCTGCATATATAGCACCCCATGCAGCTTCAAGCACTCTCTGGGGGGAGGCCTACAAGTAATTATGCAAGCTACACTGGGCTCACCCCCCAGCAAGCTGGGTACTCATTTTACCAACCTCAGAAGGAAGGAAGGCTGAGTGAACCTTGAGCTTTCAACCTGGATCTGAACCCCAGGTCTCAAGCTCAGTGACAGCAGCAGTAAAGCAGTTCAACCACTATGCCACAAGGCTCTAAAAACGAAACAAAAAAAAGATAAAGAGCAAGAAAAAGAACTCTCTCAACCATTATTTTTCCCATTCATAACCCAAGAACATAAGAAGAGCCCTGCTGGATCAGGCCAAAAGCCCATCTAGTCCAGCTTCCTGTCTCTCACAGTGACCCCACTAGGTGCCTCTGGAAGCACATGAGACAACTAGATACCTATCTCCTGATATCACTACCTTGCTTCTGGCACTTTGTGGTACCCTCTGATTAAGCCTGGAGCTAACATGTATCCCCATCATCATGGATTGTAACCTGCAATGGGCTTTTTCTCCAGAGATCTATCCAATCCCCCTGTGAAGGCATCTAGGTCAGATGCCATCACCACATCCGGCAATGAGTTCCATAGACTAACAATACTTTGGGTAAAGAAATGTTATGTTGTTGCTTGTTTCTTCACTGTCAGTGCACCAACTTATCCCTACCCTACCCTCTGTCTGCACAGTCTGAAAGCATTCCCAAATAATGGAATGGCAAGCTACCTCTGAGTCTCTATATCTAGAAAATCCTGATAAGGGCTGTAACAAGTTGGAATTATTATTACTATCTCATAGAAGGCAGCAGAAAGAGAAAGCATAATTGATAACTTCCATATAATAGGACAGGACCCAGAACCTTCAAGACATGGTTGAGTTTTTTTAAAAATTTTAAAATATCGTATTTTTCACTCTATAAGACACATTTCCCCGCCCACAACAATAAGGAGAAATGTCTGTGTGTCTTATAGGGTTAAACATGTTGTAACCATATGGTCTGCATTCCCTCTCAGTGAAATCTACTATGTCAGAAAACACAAAACAAGATTTCTAATCAGAGTAATAGGAATCAGCAATTAAACAACAACATTGAAAATTCTCATCTTTTCATTCATCTTCTAGTCCAACTTATATGTAACAGCAGGCAGCACATAAAGTTTGAGTTATTTGGGTTAAATCCTACAGAAAGTTTCTATTCTAAAACATTTTTCAATTATCCAGTTTGAACAGTTCATTAGCCATTCTGCCAAACAATCAAGTGTTGTAGGTTTGCACTGAACCATGTATCTACGGCCAAAATCCTGTTGTGCAGCTCCCTAGTATGTGGTTATGCCAACATAATCAGCAACAGCATTTTGGCCATACTGAGGTGCACAGTATCCTATAGTATGCACCCTGCAATCACTTATAGACAGTGGTGATTTGCCACTGAAAATGATGTTGTTGTTGCTGCTGTTGTGTCGATGGGAGTTTTCTTGGCAGGAATACTAGAGTGGTTTGCCAGTTCCTCCTCCAGGCCCCTACAGCACCTGGTTGGTACATCCAAAGACTAGCTAGGCCCAACCCTGCTTAGCTTTCAAGATCAGGCGAGATCAGATATGCTCAAGGCATCTAGGCAGCTGGATAAAGATGTCATCACCACAAATAAGCTATTACACCAGTTTCAGAGTGAAGAATGAATGAATACCACAAAGGATATACATCACAATTGTTTAACTATTTCCCTAGAAATACTGTAGTAATATGCAAATATTTCAATTGCTTAAAATGAAATAATGTTACAGTAACCCCCAAACCTATTGATGGGGTTAGGGACCCAACGTGACCCACAATAATTGAAAATCCGTGGGTGGGCTCGGGACTGGGGGGGCCTTCTGGGGCCTCCTACACTTACCCGAGGCCGGGCGCTGCCCCGAACCGGTCTCCAATAGCCTTCCCAGGCCTGTCAGAAGCCCCAGAAGTGCTTTCCGGTGATCCAGAAGTCAGTTCTGGTTCGTTGGAAAGCACGCCTGGGGCCTCCGACAGCCCCAGGAAGGCCATTGGAGGCCTCATAGGTGGTTTTCAGCAATCCGGAAATCACTTCCGGTTCTCCAGAAGTCACCTCCAGCTCACTGGAACGCAATTTTGGAGCCTCCAACAGGCCCGGGAAAGCCATTGGAGGCCCATTCAGGGCAGCGCCAGGCCTGGGGTAAGTCCAGGAGGCCTGAAACAGGCCCATCCGGCTTATTCCAGGGGGCCTTTGTTTCATATACTGAGATCCTGCAATATACTGGGACCGCAGTATATGAACCGCAAAAGGGCGGGGGAACACCGTATCTGAATGTTAGCCCCTTTTAACTGTATGTAGAGCTCTTCTTTCAGACAACATTACACCCATTTAATATCTACAACACTGGTAATCCTATACATTCTGGATAAAAGTTATCTTGCCATAGCAAGTCTAAGCAAATAAAGTCACAAAGTAAGAAGCTAAATTTGTGATACCAACAATCCATACCACATTATTTTATTATTTTCCTATTACCTTGCTGATATCCTTTGCTAGAGCTCCTTACATTGCTAAGCTAACAGCATATCAGAGGCTCATTAATTTCTAATTCTGTGCACATTGAACAGTTTCATATGACTTCTCTTTGTGTTTTGCAGTTCACATTTTCTCAATTGTGATATTTTCAAAGAATATTTGAGGAAATCTGACACAAATTAAGCCTACTAGGTTCACCTGGTTAATGGCTATGACAGCATTCAATCTATTCCTCTATGTGCAGAATAAACTACTGAGGTAATGTTTGTTTCTTTAGTCTTCAAGACTTTTAAGTGAGCTAGGAACTACAGGCATTCACATAGCTTTGAAAACGTGACATAAGTAAAAGTACTCGTAAGTAGAGCTGCTCGCAAGTAGAGGCACCACTGTAGTTTGAATACTATAATATCACAACTAATTTACAGCTGTCAAAAAGAACAGGTTCAAATGAAAAGGCCTAAACATCAAGCTGTTGTGGATTAGACACATTATGATCACACCCAGAAAAAGTAGTAAGAGAAACAGCACCCAACTGGAAATCTGTAATGAATACAAGAATGAAGCACCAAAGTATCTACCAAGAACCAGAACAGGAGAAGCAGAGGTGAATGTTTCAAGAAGCAGCTCACCTTGCTATTTTTCAAACCAAAACCTAAAAATTCAACACTATCCGTAAAACAGGGAATCTAATAGTACAAACACTGCTGAAATCATAATACTACTGGTGTGACAAGAGTCAGAATGTTCTTCCATTTTCATAATGCCACCTGATTTTGGCAGCAACAAGGAAGAAGTACCATAGCTTCTTGAGACTGATGGATGCCTATACAGGACTGTACAACTTTGAACCGGCTGAGGTCCACTTTTTCCGGCCCAAAGTGCCTGAGGGCTACTACACTAATACCTCTTCTTAATTTAATCTGTTCTGAGCACATTCTCGTAAGTAGAAAAATGGGTACGTAGAGCAACGGTTTCCCATAGGATTGCACTGAAAATCAATCCAGAGGGAATGGATTTCAAAGCATTCCAATGGGAAAAATGACAATCGAGCCAGTGCGGTCAGGTACAAGGGAGGTGCATGCATGCTGGCGCAGATCACCCCTTTCAATGTGTGATCTGTGCAACCATGCACATGCCTCCCTTGCACCTGTTCAAGACAGTGCCGGTGGGTGCAAGGGAGGCGCCTGCATGGTTGCGTAGATCGACCCTTCCAAGGGGTGATCCGCGCGACCATGCACATGCCTCCCTTGCACCTGGCTCGAGCGGGTGCAAGGGAGGTGCGTGCATGGTCATGTGGATCACCAGCCAATCTAAATTCGGGAATGCCCTGGGACCTCGGAACACACGTGGAGCTCATCTGCCATAGGCAGATGTACTTACTGAAGTCCTCTTTGTCCGGAATATTTTTCACCTTGAGATGGGAGAGGGAGAGGAAAAGCCATCAGGACATGTAAAAGTTACTGGCCTGGGATCCTGGGTATTATGCATCAGGCAGGATTGGGGGTGGGGAGCAGGGAAGTACTAACTTTTATGACTCCTTGGTTAAAATGGCACAAGGTCTCTTGCTTCGCTTCCTCGCCTCCATCCTTAATAGGTCTGGGAGCATCGCAAGGGACCGATCTGGGCACTCTCCGCCTTAAGCACACTACCCGAGGGAGGAAACCGGGCGAGAGGAGGGAAGGTTTCCCAAGAGAAAGCAAAGGCACTCCAACCCTTCCGCCCGCTTCCTTTCACCCCTCTAGGCAGCCTCCCAGCCAAATGAGGTGCCCCACAGCTGAGTGCCAGCCCTGCGGGGCAGCCTAACATCTCCCCTCTTTCTCCCACCCACCCTTCTTCCCTCCTCCACCCCCTCCCACCCCCACAGCCGCCTCACAGAGATCGTGACCCGCCGCCACTCCTCCTGCTCCCCTTCCAAGCCATTCCCTCCTCCTTGCACCACCACGGTGATGGGATTGCCCTGCTGCTGGCTCAGCCCACCCCAGCTGCGTGGCAAACATGGCGGTGGGGTGTGAGAGCGGCAGCAGCGGCAAGGGGGCTGGAAGGGAGAAGGGGGAAAGAGGAGGAGGAGGAGGCCGGAGGGGGAGGAGAGTCGAGTCAGACCCCAGGCAGGTACAAGGACGGCACGTGGATGCTTGCTGGGCTGCTGGAAGACTTTTTAAAAGGCGCACTTCCCCCCCCCCCAAACCCACCCAGGGACCAACTCAACTCTCCTCCCCCCCTCCTGTTTTAAAAAGGCACACTTCACTGGTGCTCCTGAGCCCAGCGAGGGGGTGTGGCATGGCGGCAGCAGAAGGACCAAACATCCGGGCGGGCAAGGGGGGGGGAATCTCCCACAAACATGCTGCCACAGGCAGCGTGTCGGGAGGCTGGCAGGGACCACTCGCAGTTGACGTGTTGTGCAGACCTGCTATACTATACTATACTATCATTACAATGATGCAGCACAGCAGATGTTACCTTAAAGACCAAGGCAAAAGTCAGCAAACACTATTTATCTTACTCGTGTATCTAGAACTTATTTATACACTGGGATGATACCACATCTGAAAGAAACCTATGTGAGAACACAGAGAGATCAGGAGGCCTAACTTAATCCACACAAGACAGAGGTGATTATGGTCAGTGCTGGATAGGGTGACATGTCCTCTTAAAAAAAACAGGTACACAACTTGAGGGTGGTCCTGGATTCTAGTTTTTGGCAGTGGCCAGGAGTGTTTTTGCATAATTAAAGCTACTGCACCAGTTGCACCCATTCCTGGAAAGGTGTGCTGTCTGTTGTGACCCATGCCTTAGTTACATTCCAGCTGGATAACTGTAATGTGCTCTGCAAGGCACTGCCTTTCGGAACATGCACAGGGACTTTAGTGTTTTGGAAATGTGGCAGCCCAATTGCTATTTGTGGCTGGTCACAAGGAACACATAACCCTCCAACTACTGTCCTGGTTCTAATCTATGAAGCCAGAAGCAGCTTGGAACCAAGCTTTTAAAGAACCGTCTCCCCCTTTTATGAGCCGGCCTGGGTGTTAAGATCTTTAGAAGGCTTTCTCTTGGTCCCGGCACCTTCATGGGTGCCTCTGGTGGAGACAAAAGAGATGGCCTTCTTTATTGCTGGTCCAAGACTTGAACTCCCTCGCACAGGACACAAGCACAGTGGTACCTTGTATAAAGGAATTAATTTGTTCCAAATGAGATTAGGTTAAGCATAATTTTCCTTTATACAAATTCCCATAGGAATGCATTGAAAACGGAGTGATCCCATTTTTATGTTGTATGGATTCTCCCCATAGACGATTCTGTTAAGCAAAGTTCCCCTATCTCCAGAATTTTTTATGTTGTACAAATTTTATGTTATACAACCTGTTTGTTATACAAGGGTCCACTGTATGGCCCCATCTTTGTTAACCTACAAGCAAGTGAAGACCTTTCCTTTCAAGCAAGCTTTTCCTTAAGTATTAGCTGCCGGAGTGGGGCTCCTAAATAGATTCTGGAGCCTTCTCGCTTTGAATATTTTTTGATGTTGCTTCTGTTAATCGTATTTTACAGCAATATTTGGTCAATCCTTTTTAGTATTTGTATATTTCTAGTTTTTATCTTTAAATATTTTCTCTAAATGACATAAGGTGCCTTGGGTCTTTCTGAAGAAAAATAGCAGTTCAGAAATATTTTAAAGGATAAATAAAGAGATGAACAAACTTAATTATGAAGGGATGAAGGAACACAAGAAATATATGTATCTCATAACAACGTTGGATAATAGATGCTGAACAAGGCATCTGGAATGTGTAATAAATAGCCAAACAGGATAATCGGGTCCTCAATATATCCTGTATTTTCCCTATGGTACAATGCCAAATGACCATTTTAAAATAAGCATATACACCTGGTATCCAGAGATTTAACGGTGACAAACCACATAATAGAAAAAGAACCTGTGAAAATCATAAACTTGAATAGACAACATAATACAGTTGTGAACATTATTGCTTCATTGGCTGGGTAGAGAATGAAGGATTTCAAACCCAGATAAAACAAGAAAAAATGAACAAATATTATTTGTGATCATAAGAACATAAGAACAGCCTTGCTGGAACAGGCCATGGCCAATCTAGTCCAGCATTCTGTCTCATACAGTGGCTCAACATCTGCTTCAGGGTATTCCCAAGCAGCTGCTTATGATTTCCTGCAAATGGCATTGAGAAGTATCCTGCCTATCTCTCCAACCCGGAGGTTGACCATGTGGTGCAATAGTAGGTAAGGAGACTGCTATTAATATATCCTTGGTTTTTGCGTGTGCGCACACACATACACACACACACAAATCTATATTTCACCACTCCAAAGATGACACATGATCTTTCCATCACCAATGTAGCCAGCAAAACATTTATTACTTTTGCAGAAGAATTATGTAGCACAAGAGCCCCTATTTTTCCTCAAAAGATTTCAATAACTTGGACAAAATAATGCCACCTCCCAGAAAAAAAAAACATGCCAGGCCTATGGCACTAATGGGGGTGGAGAGGGGAGGCTCGCTGGTTCAATAGCTCACTAGTTTGACTATCTGGCTGCAAAACCAAAATGTTCAACAATAGTTTGATTCCCCACTGAGCCTCCTATGAGTAGAGACCTCCTGTGTGGCCTTGGACAAGCTTCAGCGTTCCAGGATGATTCAGAACAAAGGAATGGTAAACCGCTTCTAAGTATTGTCTACCTGGAAATCTATGAAAAGGTTTACCATAAGCTGGAACTGACTTAATTGTTAATGATGATGATACCACTAATGTTTTGGTGTTTAATACATCAAAATGCCACACACAAAAGGCACTAAAATGGGAAACACAATTCAGATATCCCACTGGTGCACTCTGACTTACTATTTCTAAACCATAAAACTTAAATGCTATAAGAGAAATAAAAATAGGGCTGCTGTTTCCAAAGCAAGGAAAATCTGTCACATTCTAGGAGAAAACAGGCCATGCACTATAACATGTGAAGTAAACACAGCTTCTAAAGAGTCTATCTGGCATTGTCCTTGTGGATATGGTTAAAGTGGTTTGAGTCCTGTATAACCAAATCCTGTTCTACTTTCTTACTTACGTCTCATCCCACTGGCAAAATATAATGAACATGAACTGGTTGGGATAGGCATAAACAGTGGCTCTTGTGTCAACTGACCTGCTGTGAATAAAGATTGCACATGTTTTTTTTAAAAAAAAATCAGCATTCTCGATTGCAAACCAAACCCATTACAATGAGAACTCCCTCTGTGGCTAACTTAAGGATGCCCAAGGCAATGTTATGTTTACAAATGGATGCACCACCCTAAGGCAAATTTTCTGCAAAGAAAATATAAAGCAGCCTACCTTTAAGAAAATATAAAGCATTGCACACAGTAACTTCCTTTTTTGACAGGGAACCCATCCAATAACATTAGCAGCAATTTACAAGTTTCACACCCAATGGTAAACTGACAAGTTTACAACAGTGATTTAACGCCGTTGGCTTTTCACTTTTCAACCACCCGTGCCCGCTGGCAGCACGAAAGGATCCTTCTTTGCAGAGCCATCCGCCGCTGACATGTGGGTGTGGGTGGCAAGGGAAGAGGCCAGCGTGCAGGATGTCCCGTCTCAGGGGGCGCTTCCTGGGGGGGGGGGTTCGCGCAACACTCAGGCCTCCAACACACACACACCCAAGTCCTCTCCCTGGCAGTGTGTGTGTGTGTGTGTGTGTGTGTGTGTGTGTGTGTGTGTGTGTGTGTGTGTGTGTTCCTTCCCTCCCACGGGGGGTGGGGGTCGGGTCTCTCACCTGGTTGAACTCTTCGTCGGCGTAGATGTCAATGAGGTCCACTCCTTCCGACATATTTCCCCGGAGCGGCGCGGAGGGAGGAACCGGCCGGAGCAACAGACGCACTGCACGAAGGCGGGGGGGGAGAGAGAAGAGGAGGAAGGAGGAGGAGGAAGGGGGGGAAAGAAGGCGCCCGGTTATTAGTGAGTTCCTCCCTCCCTCCCTCCCTCCTTCTTTCCCTTCTCGCGGGCCACGACCGAGCCGAGGGATCCCTGATTCCCCTCCCCTCCCCCCTTTTTCTCCGCGCCTGAAGGCGGGATCCCCGGAGTCGGGCGGGCGGCGGGGGGGGGGGGGGGGGGGGGGAACGAGGGGCGGAATCTCCACCTCCCCAGCCTCAGCCGCCGCCTCAGCCGCCGCCATAGCTACGCCCGGTCCCTCGCCCGCGCCAGTCCCGCCTCCTCCTCCTCCTCCTCCTCCTCCTCCGTCAGGCCCGCCGCGCCGCTCCCAACCCGCCGCCGGCCCACGCGGGAACGACGCCCCGGTCACCTCCCCCCCCCCCCCACCCCTCACTCCCCCTCGCTCCCGGGGTACCTCTCCGGCCCCGTTACGCCCCGCCAGGCCCCAAAGTCCCGGGCAGGCCCCGAGCGCGCGCCAACCTCGCTCTGTCGCTCGCGCTCGCTCTCTCCCGCTTTTCCCCGCCTTTCCCTTCCCCCCCCACCTCCCCGCTCAAAGCCAGCGAGAGAGAGGGAGAGAGCGCTTCCTCTCGTGGCCCCGCCCCTTCCGCTCTCTCGACAGGGCCCGGCGCTTCCGGCGCACCTCTCTCTCGCGCGCGCGCGCATCCCAGCGGTTGCTTTTTGGTAAAACCGCGCGAGCGCCTCCGAAAGGAGAGGGGGAGGGGCCCTCCTTCTGCGTCCTCCAAGCCACAGGGGACGCGTCCGCCAGGCCGGTCGCATCTCTATGGTTGGGAGCGAGGGGCCAGAGCGGCGGCGGCGGTGGAGGGAGAAGGGGCTCTTCCTCGGGTGAGTGCAAGAGGGGCCGGCCGGGAAGGAGGCCTGCGGTGTGGAGCCCAGGTGGGGGCCGTGGGCTGTGACCGGGGAGGGCTTCCCTCCTGCCCCGGGCCGCCCTTCTTCTCTTGGGCCGCCGAACTCGGAAGGGGCTTCGTCCCAGGTAAACTACCATAGGTGATAAAGGGGGAAAGTGGGCACATCGTTTAAATGTACAGTACTTGTGACATCTGTTCTCTTGCTCCTGGTGTATGCCCGTACGTCCGAAGAATTCTACATTTCCTCCATTTATAGTCAGAATCTGAACATATAGCTGTGTAAGGAACAGAAAGAAATGATTGTGGCTCCACCTGCGGGTAGGCACGGAGGCTCCCCGCTCTGCTTGACACTCCACCCAACCCCCAAAAGCCGCGTGTCTTCTCTTTGTGGATTCTAGTGCCAGTTGTCTTTATGGGATAATTGTGCTTGATATTTAATTTTCCTATTTTTATAATTTCATACGCCCAAGACATTTATATATCATCTTTTTGCAACTTTCTTTTACCTTACATTAGAGATGGGTGTTTCGTTTCAGGAGGGGACTGGTTCCGAAATGAAACTCGCCAGCACAGCTGGCACTCAGAACCCAGTCCCACCCCCGAGAACAGAATCAACCACTCTCTTACCTTGCTTTACCTCACACTGAGTGAAATTCCAATCACGAAGCAGCCTCCAGTGCATAATCGTTCCCTCTCCCTGGCACTGGCCAATCAGACAGGGAGGCGGGATGATGCATGTCCTTGCACAGCTGATTGGCCAGCATCTGGGAGAGGAAAAGATGACACATTGGAGGCTGCTTCCTGGTTGGAATTTCACCCTGCGCTAACTACAGCAAGGTAAGACAGTGGTTGATTTTGTTCCAGAGGGTGGAACACGCTGTGCTGACGTGTTTAGTTTCGTAACCAGTCCCCTTTCAAAACCTTACATCTACAGTGGTACCTTGGTTTACAAGCATAATCTGTTCTGGAAGCAGACTTGTAAACAAAATACTTGCGTATCAAAGCATATTTCCACATAGGAAATAATGGGAATTTGCCTGATCCATCCTGGGCTGCCAGATTCCATGATTTCCTATGGGGAAATTTGTTTTGGCTGGGAGCCGCAGCAGCCTCCAGAGCTCACCCTAGGCCCAGCACTACTCAGGGCATGGCCAGGCAGCTGTAGGTCTGGGGCATGCTGTGGTGGTCCAGACAGGCAGCACCAGGCCCAAGGTGAGCTCTGGAGGCCCAGCACAGGCCCACCACATGGCCCAGGAGTCACTTCCAGTCAGTGCTGGGCCTGGTCAAACACCCCAGAGGCCCATTCCAGGTATCGCTGGGCACACAGAGTAGCAGAGGCCACTTCCGGTTTGCCAGAAGTTACTTCCAGTCTATGCCAAGGCCCTGTGCGGCCCCATCGCATGGCCCACTGCATGGCGTGGATCAAGCTCCAGAAACCTCTTCCAGGCAGCACAGGGCCCACGCTGAGGTGAGCCTTGCTTGCGAACCGGAGCAAGGCTCAGAAACCTAGGCAAAAATTTTACTAACATTTTAGCTCAGTTTGCAAAATGCTTGCTATCCAAGGTACTCGTAAACTGAGGTACCACAAGCTCAATCTCAAAGAAAAGGTATTGGAAGTCAGTCTGAAATACCAAGCGTCTATTAACCAATCGGAATGGTGAATGCTGAGTTAACCGTTTCAGTGCCTTTATTATTTTGATTATTGAGGATATGTGGGAATGCAGGATTTGATCTTTAGGAGCTGCCTCCATAATGAGGTCTACTCCTTGATTGTTGAACTATTACTACAACCTTTTCCTATTTTGCTGTTTCCTGTTGATATGTGCTGCTATTCTCCATTTCTTTACCAAGAATAATCTGAACCAAATGAATAAGAAACAGCTACATGCTTATGATCACCTGATTAATGAACCAAGTAATGACTTGGGGTATCTACTACTTAGCAGCAGGTAATGCAAAATGCATTTTGGATTCTTTTGGCTTTTAATATTTCTTGCCTCTTGAAGCAAAGCAAAAGCAACCTGTGCTGCTTATATACTGCACAGAGCACTTACAGCACTCTCTAGGCAGTTTACAATTTAACATTGCACCCACCCCCCAAGCTGGGCACTCATTTTACTAACCTCAGAAGAATAGAAGGCTGAGGCAACCAGCGGCCGGCTACCTGGGATTGAACCCCCGATCGTGAGCAAGTTTTTGGGTGCAATGAGGCTCCTTATATTGAAGGATTACTTTGCAAATGCAGCAAGGGAGTACAGTGTTATAATCTTATTATTTTTTGTCAGCAATGTGCATAACCTCACATGTATGGATAGGTTATCACTGGCAATCCAAAATATTAGTTGAGCACATGGTTTGCTTTTAAATACCCTAATGTCTTCATGAAAACCTGATACTTATCGCTTGCTCCAGTTGTCCGGATGTTCAAGATCGTAAATGCAGTACATTGAATATGTTACAGTTAACTTTGCGTTGTAAAACTGACCTACTAAAATAAGTGGGCATTAATTTTCCCATTGATTTCAATAGATATACCTTTTGTCTAATCTTAGATATACTTGGAAGTAAATCTCTTTGAATTCAGTGGGATTGAAAGTGTGTGGAATGTGAGGACCCTTGGATTGAGGAATGGGCCATGTAGCGAGATTACAGGGCCCTAGCGGAAATACCACACAAATCGAGACCACCCCATAAGCCTTCCTTTTTCAGTAAGAGAGAGAAGAACGAGCTGCAAGAGCAGGGAGCAAGAAGAGGTTTGACTGAAAACTCTACCCTGGCCCAGTCATAAGGAGATGTCCTGTCCAACTCCCTGCCTCTGCAAGAACAGACAACTCGGGATGGCTCCCCCTTTTAAACAAGCAAGTATTAAACACTGCTGCAACAAGTCTTGCGTAGTGTATTTCAAACAGCCTTTTCAGGTAATGGAGGGACAAGGAACAGTTCAACAAAGAAAACGAGAGGAGGAATAAGTTAAGAGCCCTGTAAAGAGACTCTCTTTGGTTCCAATTTATAAGAAAGGATTTCTTTATCTGTCAGCAAAATTCCTGTTTTACAAGTCAGCTCGTTTAATGCATGCCATTATTAATAAGCATACTGCCTCCAGTGGTGGATTCAGATATGCGTGGCAGAGACTCAAGGTTGCCCCCCCCCCGCAGTAGTTCTTTCACAGAAGTGGAACTTCTTGCACCGCCACACTGCACAGCTGCAAAGTGCAATATATTGTTGTTGGGCATAACACATGGTACATTTACACCAGCATAATTTTACATTACACTAGCAAGAAAAGGATATTGGCCTGTTATCTTCAACACAGAAATATTCTCACAAGTGCTGTCATATTCCTGACATACAGTCATATGACAAAGTATGTACATCCTCTTTGAATTCTATGGTTTTACATATCTGCACATAATAAAATATCATTTGGTCCTTAGGAGGTCTGAAAATTAGGCAAATACAACCTCAGATGAACAACACATGACATATTACACTGTGTAATGATTTTACCAAAATAAAGCTCAAATTGATTAATATGTCATGTATTGTTCATCGGAGGTTAACATTTACTTGATTTTCATGTCTGCTAAGGAGGACCAATGGTTTTTTTATTGTCCTGATATGTAATACCATAGAAAATTGAACTTTTTGCCCCATGATGGTACATACCAATTCCTTTGTCATGTCAGCCTACATACTGGCTGATATCCACTAGTAATTTGCAACTAGAGTAGACCTATTCAATCAATGACACTTAAGGAATTGACTTGACAAATTCCTGCTGATTCAATGGACTTACGGTACCTGCAATTTTCTACTGGATTCTAGACATTATTTCATATGCAATTATTACTTTCCATGCTAGCAAACCCTACTTTTAGCACTCTTGTCATTAGTAGATCTGGAAGAGTCTTCACCTTTGGACTGCAAAGCACTTCTTATTCTGATCGACTTTCTTTTGGTTATGCCTGAAAGCACCTGGTGTACATTTTAATGGGCTGAATGATCAATGACTGGTTCGAGAACCCTTAAATGCTAAGAATTGCTGTTCTTAACAACATGAATTCATTTGCCTTTTAAAATACAATGTGAAAGCTTCTGGAAGTAATAGTGGTTTTAACCTATTGTTAAATGCGACTGTATACAAATTTGAAATATACAGTACTGTAGTTTGATTCCTCTAGTAGTGTCCCCCTTTAACTATGATGATGTGAAAGTCCTACTTAAACCGCACATTTATGTGTAGGCATTTCATCTTTCAGTGGCACTCCCTGGAAATGACCACACAGTGTCATAAGTATATAAATGCTGTTCATTCAGTATTAAAGGTGAGGGATTTAAACAAAGCCTTGAACAAACATTGATTGCTGTGGGCCTATTTCTGTTACACAATCTCAGGCCAGAATTGAGATTTCACAAACCTTATGTTAAGTAAAACCAAATTATAACACCTCAGTAACAGTATTGCATCTTAAGCACATTTCCATCTTTGGCAAGGCTAAGGCTCAAAGGGAAACACAGAAAACTATTATAGTAAGGCAAACCATTGGTCCCTTAATCTCAATAATGTCAACTCTAATGGCAATGGGTTCCCATTATTTAAAGCTAGATCAGCAGCATATGCCCAGCCCACCATTCCAACCACTATAGCCCATTGAGGTTTTGGATTCTACTATAGCTTAGCTGCATTGGTAGAAAACTAGTGTATTAGTAGTTAGTCAAACAAAGGGACATTACAAGCCTGCAGTCGCCCTCCTTTTGTTTGCCAGGTCAGGAAGGGTTTTGTCCACAAACTGTTTTCCGCTTTGGAGTTGATTACAAACTGAATTACCAGCCAGTGCTTCAACACAAAGCAAGCCTCAATAATTTAGACAATCCAGTTGTTGGACATGTATCTCTCATCTGAAGAAATTCACTGGGATGGTTCAAAGGGGAGGAACGGCCCTGTGTGCTGCATCACTGTAACTTTTACTGCAGCCTCATTTTTACTTCTGCAAAGCACACCTGCAGATTTTGTGACAAGTAACTGAAGAAGCAGTATATCTTGAGTAGGGAAGAGCATGAAACAGAAAAATAATGTTTTGTTTCATTTCATTTTCCCCCTCCACTTCATTTCATTACAAAACAAATTTTAAAGTAGTTTTGTTACAAAACGAAATTAAACACTATGCTCTTCTTTTCTTTGGAAAGAATTTTTCCTAGGAGCACCCTCTTTGGACCTTAATTACTCAGTCCCCTGACCCCCAAATCTTTCCAGATTTCAGGGGTTACTTAAAATCTCTTGAGGAAGGTACCCCTGCTACTTTGGAGGTCAGGGTAAGTAAATTTTGAGTGCTTTTTTTTCAAAATATGCACTCAATTTTTTAAAAAAAATAAAATTTACTTACCTTCGGCTCCAAAGTATCAGGGGTGGCACTCTCAAGCAATTTTAGGTAGCCCCTGAAATCTGGAAAGAGTGGGGGGGGGTCCGGGTACTTGATTGATAAAGTGCTGGGAGGCTGCCAGCAATTAAGGAGTTAATACTACAGTTGTCCCCCGCCCTTTTGCGGTTCATTTACTGCGGTCCCGATATATCGCGGGTCTGTAGTATATGAAAAAAAGGCCTCCTGGGGTAAGGAGGAAAGGCCTTCCCAGGCCCATTGGAGGCCCCAAAAGTGCTTCCTCGCAAACCGGATGTGACTTCTGGTAAACCATAAGTGACCTCCAGATCACTCGAAAGCACTTTTGGGGCTTCTGGGGGACTGGAAAGCCCCTTGCAGGCCCGTTTGGTGCAGCGCCAGGCCTGGAGTAAGTACAAGAGCCCCCAGAGAGCCAGACCTGACCCAGCACCCACATATTGTGGATTTTCAGTTATTGCGCGTCGGGTCAGGTCCCTAACCCCTGCAATAGGTGGGGGTTTACTGCATAGAGTAAGCTAAATTGCTGGAGTGGCTGGCAACCTTCAGGCACACTTTGTCAATTAAGTACCCGGACCCCCTGTTAGAGCTTCAAAACCCAGTCCTCTGACCCTTGAATCTTTCCAGATTTCAGGGGGTGACCTAAAATCGCTTGGGGAAGCTACGCCTGCCATTTTGGGGGAGATAAATGGCTGGGATCAGTATTGTCTATAGCAGGCATGTCCAAACTTCAGCCCTCCAGATGTTTTGGACCACAACTCCCAAAGTCCTTTGTCATTGGCAACCTAAGCTTAGAATTCTGGGAGTTGTGGTCCAAAATATCTGGAGGGCTGAAGATTGGACATGCCTGGTCTACAGCATAGAAAAAATATGCTGTAGAAAATACTGATCCCAGCCATGTATCTTCCCCCAAAGTGACAGGGCTAGCTTCTCCAAGTGATTTTAGGGGGCCCTTTGAAATTTGGACAAGTTAGGGTTTCTGGGGGCAGGTATATTAAACTCCAAAGGAGGTGGGGGTTACTTGATTGAATGAGTGTCTTCAGCCTGCTTTACAATAGAGAAGCTGTAAATTAACCCTATAATTGGTAAAACATGCCAAATACACATATTCAAATAAGTACCCACCACCTCCTTAGGAGTTCAATATCTCTGCCCCCAGAAACCCTAACTTTTCCAAATTTCAAAGGGTCCCCTAAAATCACTTGGGGAAGCTAAGCCTACCATTTGCATGCCTGGGGTCAATAATTTTCAACTGAATATTTGTTTTTAAAAATATAATAATCATCTTAAAAGTATTCAGTGGAAAATTACTGATCCCTGCATGCAAATGGCAGGCTGAGCTTCCCCAAGTGATTTTAGGGAAAGTTTTGGGTTTCAGGGAATGGAGTTTTGTGTGTATGTGTGTGTCGTGTTGTTACAGTCGTGACCAACTCTTTGTGACTCCATGTCCATGGGGTTTTCTTGGCAGGAATAATGGAGTGGTTTGCCAGTTTCTACTTCAGGTACCTACCGCACCTGGTATTCCCTTTTGGTCGCCCATCTAAATACTAACCAGGGCTGACCCTGTTTAGCTTCCGAAATCAGGCGAGATTGGATGTGCTTAGGGCATCTAGGCAACTCAGGGAATTGAGTTATTAAGCTCCAAAGAGGTGTGGGGGTGCTTAATGGAAGAAGTGTGTCCAGCACACTTTACCAAAAATAGGATTAATTTACATCTTTCCCTCAGTGTGCCGATCCACACTGCTTCGATTACATACCTACCCACCCCCCGCAGCCCCTTTGGAGCTTAATTACTCCATTCTCTGAAACCCAAAACTTTCCAAATTTCAAGGAGTTACGGGGAGAGCTTGAGGAAGCTCCCCTGCCATTTCCTCTAGAATGAGTTGTTTCATTTTAGAGAAAAATGATATTTCGTTTTGTTTCGTAACAAAATGCTGGCTGGCGTTTCATTTTGAAACATTTTGTAACCTTACCGCACGTAAGGTACCCATTCCTAGTCTTGAGTTTAGCAAATGTTTTGACAAAAGCCCCATAATACTTGGATTAGCAAGTTAACTTAGTGTCGGCTGAATAGAACAACCATCTGGTGGATGCACAAATTACACAACAGTAGTCAAAGCATGATTATCAATGGGTCCTTCTCCAACAAGGAAGAGATAACAAGTGGGGTATCACAAGATTCAGTCCTGGGTCTGGTGCTCTTCAACATTTTTTATTAATTACTTGGATGAGGGGCTGCAGGGAATGTTTATCAAATTTGCAGATGATGCAAAATTGGGGGGAATACCTAATACCCTGGAAGACAGAAACAAATTCAAAAATATTTTGATAAGCTTGAGCAGTGGGATGAAAACAACAGAATGAAATTTAACAGGGCTCTACACGTAGGAAAAGGAAACCAAATACAGTTACAAGATGGAGGAAACTTAGCTCAGTAATACCATATGCAAGAAGACTCTTAGAATTATTGTAGACCACAAGCTGAATATAAGCCAATAGTGTGCTGCAATTGCAAAAAAGGGCAAGTGATATTTTAGACTGCATTGGCAGTCTAGTCTCCAAATCCTCTGAAGTAGTAATTCCCCTCTATTCAGTACTGATTAGTCCTTATCCCAAGCACTGTGGGGTATTGCAATTTACGAAATTTGACAACAAACCTAAATACATTGAGGGAGGGGGCAGTTGTGATTGGAGGACTGAAAACCATAGCGATGGAACCAATTACCTAAAGAGGTGGTGAGTGCTCCAACACTGGAAGCAGGCAGCATTGTACCTGGCAGATATCCTTTGATCTTATTCCTGCATGGAGCAGGGGGTTGGACTTGATGGCCCACTCCAAATTCATTATTCTTTGTGCCTGGAAGCACTGAAGAAAAAATATATAACCATCTGTCTGGTCGCTGAACAGGACATTACACTCAATGGCCATGTAGACCTCTTCCTATTCCATTACTCTGTGATTCTCTGAAAGGCGTCTGCATCATCATTACAGCACTGAACAGAAGTCATGTGGATGTGCAATCTATAGCTACAACACATTTTGGTTTACTTTATAGTTTTTGAAGGTGGAAGCCACAGCTGATTTTAATTGTCTTATCCCAGGCTATTTCCAGATATAAGCCTTTTGCATTATGCTATTACCTCTCTTTATTTTGGGATGCTAGTAGAACTGCAATATACTGTCCTCTGTACGTACTCTGTGTAGATAAACCCATGACCTAAATGCTGTGCTCTGTGCCCGAGGAAGTAGACCATGAAAGCTCACACTGAAATAAATCGGTTAGCCTTTAAGGTTCCACAATACTTTTGTTTTTATTTTTTGCTTTGTTCTTGTTACAGGACTCTGAGATTCTTAATCATCAACTTGTGAGTTATGCCATTTTGAAACATGCCCAATACATTTTTGATCTTTTTATACACATTAAAGAGCTGTGAATCGTCTCTCGTTTTTCATTTCTGCATGTTGTTTAGATCAGCATTTTTCAACCTCCCTAATCTTGTTGTGAATGATTGTGTATACTTCTGCATATTGTAATTGTAATTTTTTTTCATGCTTTTCTTTTATCTATGAAGCTTATTTTCTCGCTATCTTAACTTACCGATCTTCCACTGATTTTCACTCTTCATGTTTTCATATATGCACTACATACAGATTGAAAAGAGAGATAAAATGTGGCCTTGTCTGATACCTCTGCCTATAGGAATCCATTCTGTCTCTTTGTATTCTGTCCTAAAAGCTTCTTGTCTGTAATACAAGAAATTAAAGCAGTGGTCTAATAGTTAGTGCACTCCCTGACATCTCTTTTTTGGGGGGGAATAGAATATATATTGAATGTTGCCAGTCTTTTTATCCTTGTGTCTCTTTGATTTCTACACTATATATTGATGTCCACACGCAGATGTCCCTTTAGTTGCTTGAATCATGCTTTTGCAATAAACAAATATCTGGCTTCACAGAACTCAAGTCCTTTTGCTTCATTTCTGACCTCAGATCCACATTTCCAAAAACAATTTATTCTTTGTTTCCTCCTTTAGTGTTCCAGTCACCTTGGCTTATAAGCATTCCTCCTGGATGCTTGCATAAAGGTTTTCAATTTCTGCAGCTAGAGACTTAAATGATAGTTACGCTGATGGGTTTCCCAGAAGTCTGACTAATATTATTCAGAGAGCCCTTGCATCATACCCTAACTTCCTGTGCTACATCTTGTGTCAATATTAAAGCCACCCCACGTTTTCTGAATTTGTCATTCTCATGATAAAACAGTCCGTAGCTCCTCTTTCATAGTTCCAGTCCAGTCCATTTTACTTGAATGACAGTGAGCACTGCAATGCTTTGGTATTCCTTTGCTTGCTTCCTAGCTTCCAGTTTACCTTGATTCATACCAGACAAATTTATGATTTTGTATAGATAAGTAATTTTATTTCATTAACCTGAGACAATGCTAATGGATACAAGAGTAACGATGCAGTCCAAGGGTTTTCCTACCAACCTATCTTAAAGAACGTATGTGAAATACTTGACAACTTTTGCATAGAAACAGTATCATTCATTAGTATAAAAGCACTGGGTTAGGCAATAAGCGCCTTCTCCAGGAACCCATAATTGGGTCTCTGTAGCTTATTTTATAAACCTTACATCTACAGTGACACCTTGGTTTACGAGCACAATCCATTCTGGAAAATATGGAAACTTACCTAATCTGTTCTGGGGTCCCAGTTTCCATTATTTCCTATACATAAATTTGCTTTGGCTAGAAGCAGCGGCAGCCTCTGGAGTTCGCCCTGGTCAAGTGCTGCCTGGGGTGCCCTGTGGAGGCTACAGGTGGGTGACACCAGGCCCATGGTGAGCTCTGGACGCCCAGCACAGGCCCATTGTGTGGCCTGGAAGTCACTCCCAGTCAATGCCAGGCCCGGTATGAGGCCGCCAGATGTCCTGGAGGCCCATTCCAGGCATCGCTGGACCCATGGAGAGCCCCAAAGGAAACTTCCGGTCCACTGGGCATAACTTCCAGTCTGTGCCAAGGCGCAGGCCCACCACACTGCCTGGGAGGTCCTTTCTGGGCAGCGCCAGGCCTAGGTAGGGCAAGCTCCAGAGACCTCCTGCAGGGGCCACTGTGCGGCATGGAACGAGCTCCGGAGGCCTAGGCAGCAAATGGCCCGCCCTGGGGTGAGCCTCGCTTGCAAATTTAGGCAATATTTTTCCAAAAAAATTGCTGTTTGTGAAATACTCTCAATCCAAAGTACTCGTAAACCAAGGTACCACTATACGCTTAATGAATGGCCAACTGAACACATGAGCTCTACATTTATATAATAATACAGTGGTACCTTGCAAGACAAAATCCCCGTAAGATGAAAAACTCGCAAGACAAATGAAATTTTCGTGAATAGGCATGCTTCACTAGACAAAAATTCCTAATAGGATGCCTTGCAAGACGAAACAAGTTACCCAGGATGCATTGTGCCCCATAGTTAGTGGAGGGGTGAGAGGAGTTTTTCATCAAGTATTGGAGCCAATCTGGACATAGTTTTGCACCAGTTTTTGGACCTTTGGAACTTGGAAAGATAGGCAGCTGAGGTTTCTTTGCTTTCTTTTGTGTTTTTGCATTGGTTTTCATTGCACTTTTGGCGGGAACAACCTAGGGTTTGTCTTGGAGCTTGCTTTTGATCATCTTTGCATTGGTTTTCATTGCTCTTGGTGGAAAAGACCTGGGGTTTGTCTTGCTGCTTGCTTTTGATCATCTTCACATTGTTTTTCATTGCACTTTTGGCGGAAACTACCTGGGTCTTGTCTTGGTGCTTTTCTTTTGCATTGCACTGCTGGGGGGGGGTGTGTTCCAGCTCTGCATGCCTTTAAAGTACACTTTATAAAGAAGTCTGAACAAAAAAAAAGATTTTTTGCCTTTTTTTAAAACCTATGAAATGGATTCACTGGTTTCCTATTTCTTCCTATGTGTAACCATGTTTTGTAGGATGAAATTTTTGTAAAACAAATTGACCGATGAGAACAAATTAAATTTGTCTTGCAAGGTACCAGTGTAATGTGCCATCAGATTAATTCTGACTTATGGAGACCCTTTCTAATTAGACAACACTCAGAAGCGGTTTGCCGTTCCTTTCTTCTGAGGGTGTCCTGGGACTGTGCAGCTTTCCCTTTGGCGAACAAGCTGGCTCTACTCCCAGAAGCACGGTGGGGGAATCAAATTCCCCACCTCTGGCTCTGCAGCCAGCAACCTAACCAATGAAATTCAGGTGTACAGAACCATAATATTGGAAGATGTGCTTAGTATTCCTTTCCTATTGCTTTCTTGGCCTCCACTTGATGAAAAGTATTATTTACAAGTTTGGAAAAAAGGAAGTGAAGCTGAAGGTCTTTAATTAATAAAAATCTCCCTCACTGATGGCATCATCTGTTTTCTGCAAGCATTAACTACACCAGCCGGTTTAGCATAATTCTGGACAAAGAGTTGTTGCAAACAGAGCTGACAAATAGTTTAGAAGGCATGTACACACAATCCCAACGAAGCATAATAGTTTTGGCTGCAGAAATCTATTCTACACACCACCTTCACAACAGAACTGGTGACAGCAAGATTGGGTCATTCTGGCTGAAATCCTATTGCACTTTATGTTTTGTGAAGTTACACCTGGAGAACTTTGTGGAGGATTGCATTCAGGCAGGCTGCATGTCTCATGCAATTAGCTCTTTCATCTGTAGAACTGCTTGCTGGATATGACTTCTGGCCGAGTACAACAGCCGTATTGTTATCAAGTCACTGTAGTCACTGAGCTGAAATGACTTATCTTTCTTTTGTAAAAAGAAGGAAAGTAAAATGGAGGCAATAGGAATTGTTATGCACATATTTTTATCATCAGATTGCTTTTCTTGCTTTATTCTA
Organism: Phrynocephalus guinanensis; assembly: GCA_037367245.1. Lineage (NCBI taxonomy): Eukaryota > Metazoa > Chordata > Lepidosauria > Squamata > Agamidae > Phrynocephalus > Phrynocephalus guinanensis. The sequence goes on from CM074732.1 coordinate 87,402,498, forward strand.
AATTTCCCTGATGGGAGGGGAGAGCAGAGTTTAAACAACAACTACTAATAAAGCCCAAGCAGTTTAGTTTTTCAAACCCTTTTGGCAAATAAGGTAGTAGAAATTGTTTTCAAAGACCTTGTGGGAAAGGTTGACATGCCAATATTATTGTCAGATACTGCCATCCACTAATACAATCTTATAGTCTGTTTACTTTAGTCATGTTTAAGTCTACTTAATACATGTAAATGTTATTTTTAATTTGTTTTAACTTTTTTGTACACCGCTTGGCATTGTTCTTTGACTTAAGCTTGGCAGTATATAAATCCAAAAATAAATAAATAAACCTTCTAAATGAAGATAAATCCCTTCAAGGAACTGATCACAGGGGCTACCTGCACCTGTCTCACATCATGAATCAACAACAGATGTTATTTGTGCCATCAAGACATCAACTGATACCATGATATATCCCACTGAGGTAAGTGGATGAAAGAGGAACATTACCTCCAGTACTGAAACTCAGCCACCTTCTAGGGCAGTGATGGCGAACCTTTTAGAGACCGAGTGCCCAAACTGCAATTCAAAACCCACTAATTTGTTTGCAAAGTGCCAATACAGCAATTTAACCTGTATACAGGTGGCTATGAAGGGGTGATGTCAGGTGCCCACAGAAAGGGCTCCGAGTGCCACCTTTGGCACCCGTGCCATAGGTTCGCCATCACTGTTCTAGGGTAAATCGCAGAGACTGTTAAAGCTAAACAATGCCATACCACTGTTGATGCTTTGCTAGTGATAGTTGGCCAGATCCGACTATTGAAAGATTATATAAAAGACAGAAAAAATTAAATCAAGCCAGGAAAGACTTACAATTTGTGTGTCATCAAGTCCCTTCCAATTTATGGCAACCCTAGAAATGAATGATGTGCTACAATTAACAAACCTATTCAGTTCTGGCAAACTCGAGCGTTTTGTTTCCTTTATTGAGTCAGGGGAAACAATACTTGATAAATATAATGACTGTGGGATCTTCAACAGCCAACCAGAATCTTGTTGTACATTTCAGAAATGGAGCCTTCAGAAGTGTATACCTTAGCAATGAACTGACTATTGTACAATACATCCATCATCACTAAGGCAAGTATCCCACTGATGTGCTAGCATCCAGCACAGCATCCTTTCAGGGATGCAAAAATTATGGGTAGGGTCTGAAGAAGAACTAATATACAGTATATGATGGATATAATCCACTACAGCAGCCTCAGGAAATTACACCCATGAGGTTTCAAACACAATGAACAAGAGACTATGAAGGATTTTCACATTACATAATATGAAAGTTTATACTATCCATTCATGCTTTTATTAGACCCAACAACACCATAAAATAGAATGCATAGATATTATATTAACACCTACCCAACTGTAACTTAATTTGCTTTTGGTAGATGGATATACCTGGAGTCTCAACAGTTAAACCCCATCCTCTCTCTCCCTGCTCTCCTCCCTTCATAATTAAAATTTTCTCCATCTTAAAGCTTACTTTTTCGAGCTTGTGCTTCAAACTGCGCAAGATTCTTCCGGGTAGCCAACTTCACTTCCATCTTATTTCCATTAACAAATTTTCCTGGCAGCAGCTCCAACAGTTTGTGAAGAGAGTTTTCAGAGGCAACCACAACTTCTGCATACCTTTCCATGGAGACACAGAAAAGCTAATTGAACATTGGTTAGATCTCACAGAATCATAAAAATTGGAAGAGACATCAAGGGCCATGCAGTCCAACCCCCTGCCATGCAGGGAACCCCACCAAAGTACTCCCGACAGATGGCCATCCAGCCTCTGCTAAAAATCCTCCAAAGAAGGAGAGTCCACCACCCTATGTGAAAGCATATTCCACTGCTGGACAGCTCTAACTGATTCTGATTAAATTTCATGCCCATTCATTGAAACATAGTTGGGGGGGGATTTAGTCCCACTCCTTTCTTTACATTTCCCTACTCTTCAATTTTATTTTATTTTATTGAGAATGAGGTTTTTATTTTATTTTATTTAATACTGTGGAGAAGAAATATAAATTGTTAATTCTGGATTTTGAAACATTGTTTTGTAGAGGTTTTTTGTTCTACATAAACTAGTAAAAAGTTCAGGAGATTTTTACTCCATTTCTTACTTGAAATTAAAAATAAATAATATTTAAAAAGTTTGTTTGTTTTCTTTACCAAATTCTGTTTGTAATTGTTTGGATACACAACATTTTAATATGGTAGTTGTGATAATTTTATGCCATGTCAAATTGTCCTTAGCCATATTTTATGTTCCTAAAGTAACAGAATGACTTCCAAGCTGTAAAAAAGGGGGAGTGTTAATGTAGCATTATTTTCAATTTTTACCACCAAAAAATGGTATTTTCCCCCAAATTTCAAAAATTTCCGGAAATGTTGCATCTCTAGGAAAGCAGCACTGCTCCTACAGACAAGGACTCCTATCAACATTACTACCTTCCAAACACAAAACTAACACTTAGGAAAGCAGCAAATCGTACAGAGCAGAGATTTTTCTCTGAAAGCGGAAACATCTCATTCCCCGATCACTTGAACAGCCATTTGCTGCACTGATGGTGGCATCCAGACTGGATTGCCATCAAGATTTCTTACACCCTTAAAAAATTAGAAAAAAATGCTATCTAACAGGCAGACTATTATCAAATAGCCTGGAGTTGTTCTCAGAATTAAACTTGGTGGTATGTAAATCGAAAAATAATTAACTCATTAATTAATAATTCAATAATTAATTAAACATGCTTGTTACATTGTGTGTCCTACAACAAATACTCTTCCTTGGGGCTCCTTGAAGAAAAAACTTGGGCTTACCCTTTGGACTGTCCATTGGCTCTGTTTTCCGCAAACTTGATCTCTACCACATCGTAAACACCCACAGAGTGGATGATTCGTGCCAGTTGCTGGTCAGTTGTCCACTGCATGCAAAGGGACAAAACGCTACAATATTGTAATAATAACACTTGGGCGCAGACTTTATACCACAAGCTCTAAAGAGATTTTTTCCACTAGCAGGAAAGTTTTATAAAACACAACAAATGCTTCAATGCACCACTTCAGACCTTTTCACTTATTGTTACACTTCATCTGGGAGGCCATCACACTATCCAAGCGCAAGCTGTCACTTTTATTTTCATTTCACTTTTTAGTTATATTCTGGTCTTCTACCATAACTAAGACAAAAACAGTTCAAAACAGATTTAAAACAGATTATTGCTCTTACTCGGATTGATTCCTGTTGGCAGGACAGAAGGCTGTAAGTAAATAAAAATTCACTATAATGAAAATAACACCTTTCTTCTGCTTCAATATTCAGACTTCTCCATTCATTTCCTCACATGATAGCCAATAGTAGTACAGCTCCATCCCGTGTGCATCATTTACATTAACGAGAACAGTAATGTAAGTTATAATGTATTCTTGAAGGCTTTCACAGCCAGGATCTGATAGTTGTTGTGAGTTTTTGGGGCTGTTTAGCTGTGTTCTGGAAGTTTTTCTTCCTGATGTTTCGACAGACTCTGGCTGGCATCTTCAGAGGGCAAGGAGCTCAGGGAACAAGGAGCACCGAGAGAAACTCCTAGTTCCCTGAGCAACTTGCCCTCTGAAGATGCCAGCCACAGAGTCTGGAGAAATCTCGGGAAGAAAAACTTCTAGAACACAGCCAGACAGCCCAAAGAACTCACAACAACTATAAGTTATATTACATTACTGAGAACAGAAATGTAAGGTATATCTGCGGAAAACATCAACAAAAAATAAAAGCAAAAACAGAATCTCCCATATTATCCATAGAGATTCAGGAGGAGATGTTCTGTCCTTTAAGTCTTATTCTTACATAGAAGCATATGCATTTACCCAGGCGAAGCTGCCCACATAAACAGCAGATTTTTTACTGTGTAGCCCATTGTATGTATACAGGATAGCAGGCGATTTGCTGTTTGGCTTGGGAGACTGTTTTTGGCGGTTTTCCGGTGGTGGTTCAGTAGTGGTAGTGCAGCTTTCAGAAGGTTGTGAGCTGGCAGCTAACACGTCGTCATATAAATCCATCTGGTCAGCATTACTAAACTCAGAATCCTAGAAGAGAGGAAGACATTAGTTGCTATATGGACAGCAAAAGTAGGCCAAAGAGGTTACCCTTGCTCTGTTTGTGTTGCTCTGCTAGCAGTACAAATGCATTCATCCATCAGTCTTAGTGTCACATTAAAGCAAAGGAAGCTTAAAAAAAACAGAGCAAAAAGACCCCCCCAAAGAAAAAAGAAAAAACTTCTGTCAACCATTATGTTCCACATTTATAGAACAGAACAAATGCTATCAGATAACTCACAATTTCACAGACTCGTACATCTTTGCACTATCTTGTTGGCATGCAGAGTGTCTGTTTCATTACTGTCAATGCACAGACTTTTGCTTATCCCTTCTGTAAAACTGGGTTGAGGCAATACACTTCCACCTATATTCTGCAGTCTGCGTTTACCACTGTGGGCCCAACACCACATTACATTTCCCTACAGGGACATGGATAATTTCTTGATGGCAAGTTGCTACATATTTGCTTAATGTATGGTTTGTGTGGGTATGGCTGGCTGGATAGCTCTGGGAGTTATGTACCGTGGTACCCCGACTTACGAGCAGCTTGGCTTAAGAGCAATTCAACGTAAGAGCAGAAAACTGTTGGCGTTTTAACTGCCGCCTTACAAATTTTAGATATGGTCTGCTCAACTTGCAATTTTTTTCTCATTTTTTATCTTATATTTTCAATTTTTTAGATAGGTACCCTGACTTAAGAGTAGTTCGACTCAAGAGCATGCATTCAGAACGGATTAAATTTGTAAGTTGAGGTACCACTGTACCTGACTGTGGAGCTAGAGGCTGGGTGTCTACTTATGTACAGTGCTTCCCGTGAGAAGGTTCATCTGCTGTAGCCTTGGGAAGCTTCACAGTCCCAAAGCGTTCCCGAACGAAGGGAATAGTAAACCACCTCTGAGTTCTGAGCCGCCCCTCTTGACTAAAGAATTAAATCAAATACAGGTTAAAAGAGAGGAGGTTTTAGGACTAATTGATAAATTGAGGATTAACAAGTCACTGGGCCCAGATGGCATCCACCCAAGGGTTATTAGGGAACTGAGAAACGAAATTGCAGATCTCTTAACGGTTATATGCAACTTGTCTCTTAAAACGGCCACAGTGCCGGAGGACTGGAGGATAGCAGATGTCACACCAATTTTTTAAAAAGGAAGGAGGGGGGACCCGGGAAACTACAGGCCAGTTAGCCTTACATCTGTCCCAGGGAAGATGGTGGAAAGCCTCATCCAAGAGAAAATCTTAAAACACATAAAAGAACAAACCTTGCTGAGAGAAAATCAGCATGGCTTCTGTAAGGGTAAGTCTTGTCTGACAAATCTTGTAGAATTTTTTGAAAAGGTCAACAGGCACATGGATTTGGGTGAACCGGTGGATATAGTCTATCTGGATTTTCAAAAGGCTTTTGACACAGTCCCTCACCAAAGGCTGCTGAGAAAATTGCACAGTCAGGGGATAAGAGGGCAGGTCCTCCTATGGATTGAGAACTGGTTGAGATCCCGGAAACAAAGAGTAGGTGTCAATGGGAAATTTTCACAATGGAGAGAGGTGAAAAGCGGTGTGCCCCAGGGCTCTGTCCTGGGACCGGTGCTTTTCAATCTGTTCATAAATGACCTGGAGACAGGGATAAACAGTGAGGTGGCCAAGTTTGCCGATGACACAAAACTTTTCCGTGTGGTAAAAACCAGAGAAGATTGTGAAGAGCTCCAGAAGGATCTCTCCAAACTGGGGGAATGGGCTGAGAAATGGCAAATGCGTTTTAATGTAACTAAATGTAAAGTAATGCATATTGGGGCAAAAAATCCAAACTTCATCTATCAACTCATGGGCTCTGAGTTATCCGTGACGGATCAGGAAAGAGATCTTGGTGTGTTGATGGACAGCTCCATGAAGGTGTCTCCCCAATGTGTGGCAGCGGTGAAGAAGGCCAATTCCATGCTAGGGATTATCAAAAAGGGGATTGAAAATAAAACAGCGAACATTATAATGCCTTTATACAAAACAATAGTAAGGCCCCACCTGGAGTATTGTGTACAATTCTGGTCACCGCATCTCAAGAAAGACATAGTGGAACTGGAAAAGGTGCAGAAGAGAGCGACTGAAATGATTACTGGGCTGGGGCACCTCCCTTATGAAGAAAGGCTAAAACATTTGGGCCTCTTTAGTCTGGAAAAAAAGGCGCCTGAGGGGGGATATGATTGAGACATACAAAATAATGCAGGGTATGAGTAAAGTGGATAGAGGGAAGCTCTTCTCTCTCTCCCAAAATGCCAGAACTAGGGGACATACACTCAAATTGAGGGCTGGGAGAGTAAGAACTGACAAAAGAAAATATTTTTTCACCCAGCGCGTTGTAAGTCTATGGAACTCCCTGCCACAAGATGTGGTGATGGCATCTGGCCTGGATGCCTTCAAAAGGGGATTGGACAGATTCCTGGAGGAAAAGTCCATCACAGGTTACAAACCATGATGGAGATGTGTAATCTCCAGGCTTTAAACCAGGGTACTTCAAGGGCCAGATGCAGGGGAGTGGTATCAGGAGACAGATATCTAGTCTCATGTGCTCCCAAACGCATCTGGTGGAGCCACTGTGAGATACAGGAAGCTGGACTAGATGGGCCTTTGGCCTGATCCAGCATGGCTCTTCTTATGTTCTCTGTACCTAGAAAACCCTGAAAAGGATTGTGGCAAATCAGTAATTTTATTGCTATTTAATATAAGCAAAGAAATCACATAATTGATTTTTTTTAAAAGCATGCTGCTTCTATACCACCCCATAGCACTTAAACACTCTCTGGATGGTAATTATGCAGGCTACACATTGCCCCCATACCATGAGCTGGGTACTCATTTTACTGAACTCGGAAGGATGGAAGGCTGAGTGAACCTTGAGCAGAGTTAGTTGAGTACAGCAGTTTAAGCCCTGCACCACAAGGCTCTTCCCACCATTCCTCTGTGACAACAGGGTAGGGACCAGAACCTTGAAGGCACACCTCAAGTTTCCACTCCTGTGTCTATAGATTTCTGAGAGTTCAAAAAGCCAGCTGCAATTGTGTTTTGGGCAATAGGACAAAGATGGAATGGGTTATGGGCACAGTGGAGAACGGACACAAGACTCGATTCATTGAAGTCAGTGCCCAGAATCCAATTGGCTGATTTACTTTGGCATTAGTGTAAAGATGTAAATCACAGGAAACCCTCTTCATTTTATCCACAGACTTTTCAGGCACTTTTGTCTGTGCATATTAATATTTTCAAGAAATTGGCACACCATGATTTCTACATAGAATCGTAATGCTGGAAGAGACCTCAAGGGCCATCTAGTCCAATCCCCTGCCATGCAAGAACCCCCATCACAGGACTCCCGACAGATGGCCATCCAGCCTTTGCTTAAAAACCTCCAAAGAAGGAGACTCAACCACCCTCCATGGCAGCATATTCCATTGCCGAACAGCTCTAACTGCCATGAAATTCTCCCTAATGTTTAAATTGAATCTCTTTTCCTGCAGTTTGAAACCATTTCCCCGTGTCCTAGTCTCTGAAGCCATAGAAAATAAACCAGTCCCTTCTTCAATGTGACATCCTTTCAAATATTTAAACATAGCTATCATATTCCATCTCAGTCTTCTTTTTGTAAGGCTAAACATTCCCAGCTCCCTAAGCCGCTCCTTGTAAGACATTTCCTCCAGACCCTCAATCATCCTGGACACCCTCCTCTGGACCTGTTCAAGATTGTCACCATCCTTTTTAAATTGAGGTGCACAGAACTGGACACAGTACTCCAGATGAGGTCTGACCAGAGCAGAATAAAGTTCTCTAGTCTCAATAATTTTCCTATGATACCTAGGATTTTATTTCTACCAACCAATGTTTGGAGCTTTCTCCAGACTTCGATGTAAATCAATTTAATCTTTTGCTGCAGATGGTATTTAACACGGGTGAAATCAAATCCTCAAAAATGCTGAAGGGGTGAGTGGAAGGAATGTGGGGCCCAAACCTCGTGGGAGGATGGGACAACGTTAGGAGGAGAAGGGGAAGGAGACCTCCAGAGAAGCATAAGCCATCGTCTTGCTGAAGAGACTCTTTATGGGATGAAACACTCCCTGAGTTAAGTGTATGTTCTAACCCCATGTTATGTACCCCCTCTTATGAAAATAAGAACTCCTTTGTTACACCTGTTGCTGAAAACAATATAGAAACGGTTAAAGTTATACCTCTATCTTTCTGGAAGAACAAAATGAAACAGATATTTTGGAGAATTCAAAGATGTCTTTATTGAACTACAGGCGGGAGGATGTCAGGCGAAAGGAAAAACCCTCACAGTAACAATATAAAAAACAAAATGTTAGTGAATATGTTGACTGCAGGCCGACTGTTGATAGCGAAAATTGGAAGTAGGATTGGAACTTTCAGCTACAAGAGTGGTATAACAAAATATGAAATATAGCTGCTAAAGTTAAATTGACTTCAGAAATTAAATTTAAAAAGAGAAATAGAGATTAATGTTTATTGAAATATGGGAAGAATTTATAAAAGCAGTGTTACTTAAAGGAAAGGGGGGAAATATGCAAACGTATGTATTTTTCGAAGGAGTTCGGGAATGGATAAAGGGGGGGGGATGGAATAAAGAAAATGTAATAACCTTTGCTGGTGTTCTTAACATTTCTAAGCTATTGTGTGTTTTGTGTTGCTAAGTCAGAACGGACTGATAGTGACTAGAGATGGGCCAAAAAATATATATGACACGCTCTTTTGTCGTATCGTAAGGTTACAAAACATTTCAGAACATAACAAAATAGCAGACAACATTTCCTTATGAAATGAAACACCATTTTTTACTGATGAAATGAAACAATCCGTTCTCCCTAGCCACTCCCACCTCCCAGGTGGGTTTTTTTTTGACAGGTTGGGCTATGGGGAGAGTGGCCTCCCCCCCTCCCCACAGTCCAACCTATCAAAAAAAAACCACCTGTGTGGCAGTGAGGAGAACTGAATGTAAATCAAGCAGTGCTAAATTCAAAACCCTACCCCGCTGTCCAGTTCTTGCCCCTACCACTACCACCCAGCTGGTGTTTTTTTGACAGGATGGGCTGTGGGGAGGGAGGGCAGCCCCTCACCACAGCCTAACCTGTCCCCCCCCAAAAAAAACAGCTGGGTGGCAGCAGTTTCCGTATCATTTCATTGCTCAATTTGTTTCGTTACAAAAATTCTATTAAAGATTTGTTAGTAACTAAATGAAATGAAATGCAATGAATAACAAAATGAAATGAAACATTATGTTTACATTTCAAGCCCATCTCTAGTAGTGACCCTAACAGGGCTTTTAAGGTAAGTGAAGTATTTAAGGAATGGGTTTTACCATTTCCACTCCCTCAGAGAGTTTCCATGGCCAAGGAAGGATTCAAATCCTGTTTTCCAGATTCCTAATCTGTCACTCTATCCATTAGACCACACTAGGAATCTCACATTTACCATTTTCAATAATTTCTAATTCTGCCAATACTGAATATATAATTTCATATAACTTCTGTTTTACAGTTCTCCTTTTCTGACCTAAATAGGATATTGTACAAGAATATTTAAAGAAAGCTGAAGCCACAAATGTCTGCACACACATCTTAGAAAACAATACTATTCTGGCTTTATTAATAGTTTTTATTTATACTATCCCCTCTACTACTCTAAGGTAACTTAGCATAAAACAAGTAAAAGCTAGCTAATAAATAGAGATGGGCACAACCAGGAAAAATTACGTTTCGAGTTGTCGTGTGTCGGAGCCAGCCCGTTTCGGCTCGTTTCCGTTTTTCGTGAAATTTTCCAAAAATTTGTTGTTTCGTTTGTCGGTTTTTCGTGTCGTTAGTACTGGGTTTTTTGGGGGGGGCTCCTGGAGGCACCTCTGGGTGGGTGCCTCCTCTGGCCCGCCATGAAGGGAAAGCGGGCTCCTGGAGGCACCTCGTGGGTGCCTCCTCTCCTCACCTGCTACAAAATGGCATGCATAGCCAATTGGATATGCATACCATTAAGTTGCAGCAGTAGCAGGCAGAGGCACCTCTTTCGGGTGCCTCACTGCCTGCTGGAGAGCGAAGTGACAGAGGACTGTGAGTCACTGGATCCCTAAGGGCGCCCGCTGTGACTCACTAAGAAGGGAAGTGTACTTGCTGTAGTGCAATGCGAGTACACAGATCTGGCTTGGGGTTAGGGGTTAGCACAAGGGATAGGATTAGGGTTACTGGTAAGGTTAGGGTGAGTTACTGGGGTGCACCTCTGGGTGCCTCTCTGACCCACTAAGAAGGACAGTGTACTGGCGTATGGGTTAGGGTTAGGGTTCGGGCTAGGGTTAGTGGCTTTTTATGCCCGACTGGCACATCCCAGAAGTCTCGGTCAAAACCTGGCCAAGTGGCCATACAATTGGTGGATATGGCTCCAAAAATTTGCATGGTCCACTCCCATGGACAGCCCATCATTAATGCACAGGTGTAAAAAAATAAAAATAAAATAAAATAAAATCAATGGAGACGTTTTGTTGCAAGAAAAACCCACTGCTGCTACTGTAAAAATTCAGGCAGTTTTAAAATAGCTATTTTCGCATGTTTCTGTGGTGCTTTGGTGTGTTTTTGGACCACGATTTCAAAATAAATATTGCGGTCGCCCCATTTTGGATCCCCCGCCCGCACCGCATGGCATGGCGAGCGAGTTGGCGAGACGACGAGGATGCGCAGCCCAGAAGAGGAGAGGGGGGGAGGCCGGGGACCCCCCCTCCAGAAACCACCCTTCTGGTAGGTGCCCTCACTCAGACAGGCATATTTTCGCCTGCTTTTTTGGCCGGGAATCGGTTTTTTTATTTTTAAAACTTTTTTCCTGTGCCGCTTGGCATCGCGCGATCGCTGCGATGCCAGGAACGACAACACGACAAATCAGACCAAATTTTTCTTTAGTCGGTTCGAGTTCAAGTTCTGGCAGAGTAATTGTCATTACCGTTTCCGTTCCGTAACGGAAACGAGAAACGGAAACGATAATTTCGCCAAGTCGTGCCCATGTCTACTAATAAATATATACATATTACTGTTAATACAGTAGTCCCCCTCTATGTTGTGGTCCATATATCACAGGACTGTGGCATATGGACCCCATCCCTGCAGCCTTTGCCAATCCTTCCACTGACCCCCATCACCAGCTCTCCACAGAGAATTCATCTGTGGAAATGAGGAACTTGGAACAGATAGCAACATATACCTAAGTGGTTCAGGTATCTAACTGTGGAGCCAGAGGTTGAGAGTGCAACTCCCCACTGCGCTTCCTAGACAGGGGCTGAACTGAATGATCTACAGAGTCATAAAACAGATAAAATGAGCAAAACAGTTTGCACAAATATTTTGGGACCATGTAGTCCAATACTAAACAAAGAGAGCTTGCTGTATACTCTCTCTTCTTACAACCTCTGTTTCATTGTTCCAAAGACGAGACAGGGTCACTACCTACACCCATCTAGTCAGAAAAAATATTTATTACTTTTGCAGCATATTTACATAGCACAAGGTCACCTGTCACTTGCCTTTTTAAAAAAATAATTTCAATAATTTTAGGATGACCTACAAATTAATGGGACATCTTCTGGGACTATAACATTAATGCAGGGGCCCGGCTTGATACCTTGGTGGTATAGATATCTGGCTAATAAGACAGATTTTTCAGCAGCATTTTTATCATAAAAACATAAGAACAGCCTTGCTGGAACAGGCTACAGCCCATCCAGTCCAGCATTCTGTCTCACACAGTGGCTCACCATTTGCTTCAGGGTATTCCCAAGCAGATGTCTTCAACCTGCTTATGATTCCCCGCAAATGGTATTGAGAGATATCCTGCCTATCTCTCCAACCCAGAGGTTGTCCTTAGGCATCCATAACGATAGCCATTGATACCCCTGTTTGCCATGAACTTGTCTAATCTTTTCTAATCCTTTCTTAAAGCTGTCAAGGCTGACAGCTGTCACCACTTCTTCTGTCTTAGACTAACTGTGCCTCCAAAGAGGAGGCAGGATCACTCCGAAGAGCCTGGCAAACAGAAGAAACATCTACTGTATTATATTTCTAGCAGACTCACATAGTACAAGGCTATGCACCACACTAACAAGTCGTCAGTATTCTTCTCATCGTCAGATTCCTGCCGTGTTTACATGTTACCAAACTGAATCTGACCACACCACCTCTGCGATTAGGGAGGAATCCGACTCAGTCTGAATGTTGCGCATGTGTAGTACTACTGAAAATTCAAAATCACCCAAGTTTGGGGTTTGGCTCCCACTCTGTAAACAATGCATACAGAATCAGAAACCAACTCCTCCAAAGTGCAGGTGGCCCCAGTCCTCTCCCTGGTGTGTGTGTCGGGGGGGCCCTCCTTCCCTCCCTCCCACCGGGCGCCTCCAATTCCTCCATCCTCTCCTCCTTCCCTTCCTTCCCTCCCACGGGGGGGGGGCTGGGGGGGTCTCTCACCTGGTTGAACTCTTCGTCGGCGTAGATGTCAATGAGGTCCACTCCTTCCGACATATTTCCCCGGAGCGGCGCGGAGGGAGGAACCGGCCGGAGCAACAGACGCACTGCACGAAGGGGGGGGGGGGGAGAAGAGGAGGAAGGAGGAGGAAGGCGGCCGCCCGCCCCAGCCAAGAAGAAAAGGAAGAAGAAGGCGCCCGATTAGTGAGTTCCTGCCTTCTTCCCTTCTCCCGGGCCACGGCCATCCCTGATCCCCCCCCTTTCCCCGCGCCTGAAGGCGGGATCCCTGGAGTCGGGGGGGGGGGGGAGGAGAACGAGGAGCAGAAGCGTCAGCCGCCATAGCTACGCTCGGTCCCTCCTCCGCCCCGTGCCCCGTCCCCCGTCCCCCCCCCTTCCTCCTCCTCCTCCTCCTCCGTCAGGCCCGCCGCTCGCCGCCCCATTACCTCCTGCCCCCCCCCGGGGGTACCTCTCCGGCCCCGTTACGCCCCGCCAGGCCCCAAAGCCCCGGGCAAGCCCCGAGCGCGCGCCAACCTCGCTCTGTTGCTCGCGCTCGCTCTCTCCCGCTTTCCCCCGCCTTCCCCCCCCCTTCCTGCCCAAAGCCAGCGAGAGCGAGAGAGCTTCCTCCCGTGGCCCCGCCCCTTCCGCTCTCTCGACAGGGACCGACGCTTCCGGCGCACCTCTCTCTCTCGCGCGCGCAGCCCAGCGGTTGCTGTTTGGATAAGCCGCGCGAGCGCCTCCGAAAGGAGAGGGGGGGGGGACTACACCTGCGAATACCAGCGCCTCTTCCAAGCCACGGGGCGGCTCCCACACGCAGGCGCGGAGGAGGAGCGAAGAGGCCGGCGGCTTCCGGCACAGGGGACTCCTCCACGTCTCTATGGTAGGGAGCGAGGGGGCAGAGCGGCGGCGGCGGGATCCGACATGGCGGCGCTGGCGATGCGAGTGAGTCGACCGGCCGGCGGGCGGGCCGGGCCTGGCTGGCGGGCGGGCCGGGCCTGGCTGGCGGGGGAGCGGGGTCGGTGGCCGGGGTGGGGGAGCCTGGCCCTTTCTTCTTCTTCTTCTTCTTCTCCTCCCCTTGCCTTGCAGCGCCTCTTTCTCCTGCCCGGCCGGGCTCTTCCTCTTCTCGGCCCGGCGAGACGCGGCTACCGCGGCGACGCCCCGTCCGACTCCCGGCGGGACCTGCTGGAGTTCCCGCTGCCCCCCTGGCAGGCCCGGCCGCAGGAGCCCCTGGAGACCAAGCGGGCGCGGCTGCTCTACGAGAGCCGCAAGAGGGGCATGCTCGAGAACGGGCTCCTCCTCGGGTGAGAGAGCGCCAAGAGGAGGGGGACGCCCCTGGGCCGGGAAGGAGGGAGAGGAGGAGGCCCTCCCTGTGGAGCCCCGGTGGCCAGAGGCCGGAGAGGGCTTCCCTCCTGCCCGGGGCCGCCCTTGCGGGGGGGGGGGGAGAGACGTCCGCCCCGAGGGGGGAGCTGCTTCGGCGGGTGGCTCCCCGGGGGAAGCCTTCTTCGCTTGGGCCGCCGAACTCGGAAGGGGTTTCGTCCCAGGCTGCCCTCCTTCTACATTCTGGCCTTACCACCGAAGCAAAAGCCGAAAACCATCGGGTTACCGGGTCTCCCGAAGTTACAAAAACCTAGCACGTGATAGCTGCCTTTGCGTTTGGCTTTCAAGATTCTAGTGTCAATTGTCTATTTCTTGAAACTCTTCTTTAAATTCATTTTTTTAGTACTGTTCATACTGTAATCTCAAAAAAATGGAAGAACTTTTTTGAATATTAGATTTGCACCACGGCTGTTGGGATGTTATTAGCCCCCTTTCCTATTTTGCTTTTCCCTATTACTTACATGTTGCTGTTCTTCTCAGTTTTTTTGCGAAAGAAAATCTGAATCAAATGAGTGAGAAACAGCTGGATCTCTACGACCGCCTAATTAATGAGCCAAGTAATGATTGGGATATCTACTACTGGGCAACAGGTAATGCAGAATGATGTGGTTTGGGTTCTTTTGGCTGTTGTGATAGTTCTTGCCTCTTGATCGATTGCTTTACACATGAAGTCGGGAATTACATCTAATCTTTAGGTTTTTCTTTCCTATGTATTTTGTTAGTTATTTTTAAATTTATATACTGCACCAATTTTCCCAAAGGGAACTCTGCATGGTTTACAAATAAAGCAACATAGCCTATTAAATACACCACAATTCAAATCAAGTAGTAAACAACACAAGAAAAAGAGAAAGAGAAGAAACCGGCAAGAGACACAGAGCAGATACTAACAATAAATAACAAATCACAAAGAGCGCAAGACAAACATTAGCAATCGCCATAAGCTTCCCTGAACAGCCAGGTTTTCAGAACTTTCTTGAAGGCTGTAAGGGATGGAGCCAGGCAGATCTCGTTGGACAGTTTGTTTTATATAGTTGGGCCTGCCACCAAGAAGGCCCAACTACATGTCACAACCTTGCGGGCCTCCCTTGGGGGGGCTCTGGTGGGTCTGGTCAGCTCTGACTTAGTCATTGTTACACATGTTAAACGAAACCAAAAATCCCATGTATGTTTGTCTAGAAGGCTGTCACTGGCAATCTGACATTGTTTGACCAGAGGTCAATATAGAGTACTAAAATCAGAGAGATTTAAAGGTAGCCATTAATAGTTTTTCCCATTGATTTCATTAGATACAGTATACTGTAAGCATTATGGAAGTCTTCATCTAATCTTACATAGAAGCAGTAAGCCTCTTTGAAATCAGTGAGATTTATCTCAATAGCATAAATAGAATTGATTTTCATAAGTACTGTATCTGTTGGTATGATTATAACAATAATTTACGGTATCATAATGCCTTTTTTAATTTAGTTATAAAACTACAATACAAAACATAAAACAACATTTTTGCAAAATGAGGATAAAACATTAATCAAAACTCAAACAAACATAACAGGACCAGCCCCATGCAACCCACCTCCCCCTCGTGACTTAACCATATTTGCAACTTTTAAGATATTGACCAACCCATTTCCCTCCAGAAATACTGTACATTGAATCTTCTCCGCTGTATACCCTTTACCTTTTTGAAGTACATATACCAACAGTTTATCTCGTACTCCATTAAAATCATTAGACTTTCTCAAGCCTTTCCTAATTTTAATTTCACAAGTCAATGTATCATTAATGGCCATATTCCATAACTCCCTATACCAATATTATTTGGTTGTTAGATTTCCAATGCTTTCCAAAAATCAGCCTTGCCATCATTATCATTATAGATACCAACTGTACCTCCTCTTTCTTCAATTGTTTATTCACAACCATATTTATTTCTTGTATTTCATTAAAAATCAATGTTCATTCCATTTTTCTTATCTCACACAGCCACCACATATGCAAATATGTTCCTTTTTATTTTTTACACCTCCAGGATCTTGGAGATATGTCTTTATTTATTATATTTAACTTCACGGGTGTTAATATATATAATCTCCAATATGCTTTATAACAGTTTTCTTTTACTCTCACTGACATATTTTCACTATTCTTTTATTCCACATTTTCCCCGATTGTGCCTCTTTTCTTTCTTTATTAATATCTTCTCGCCATATCTGTTTTAACATTCCTCCTGTATTAATAATTTATATATCTCACTTGCTATGCCTTTTCTGTGTTCTTTATTCTCTCTTACTTCTATGATTTTTTTTCAAACCTAGTCCATTTTCCACAATCTCCTACTTGGCATCCTAATGTCTGAAGACCATCCGTAGAACATGAAAGTATTTTAATGCATCCATTCATTCCTGTGTGAAGTAACACTTGAGAAAATAAACACTATCCAGATGTTAATAATATATAGGGCTGAGAAAGGGTGGTGGAATGGAAGAGTTACACGCAAGCCAATTCCCCACTTGGAGGCCATGGAAGCTATTGCATCTTCACTGTATAAAGCCCTTACCAGTACAGTGGAACCTTGACTTACGTCATTAATCCGTTCCAGTGGTCTAGACTTAAGTCAAACATGACTTAAGTCAAACGAACATTTCCCGTAGAAAGTTATGGGAAAGTGGAATAATCCGTTCCAGATGATGAAAAAGACCCCCGAAAACAGCAATTTAACACAAATTTGACTGGGATAGGAGATTCCTTCTGGGGATGTAAATGAAATGTCTCTTCAAAGAGAGGAGGCGGCAGTGGAATTATAGTCCACAAGTTATATGCCTCCACTTTTTAATGTTCATAGCAACAATGTCTAACATTTAAGTTTTACTGATTTTTAACCTGACGTTCCAAGTTCTGAACAACTCTATGGTTACCATTAGAGTCCCACAACTGTACAGCTCCCCAACTAAAATGCTTCCATTGTGGACCAGACTTCTGCAGCCAGATTTTTTACAAGACTGAGCCAACTGTCTAACCAGCGAAGCCCCGAGCTCCCGGGCCTTCTTCTCCTCCGGCAGCAGCGGCAGCTTCGATGAGGCCGAGGACCAGCTCCAGGTGCTCTGAGCTGGCCTCGCCGAAGCCGCCGCTGCCGGAGGAGGGGAAGAAGGCAGGAGCAGTTTGGAGGCAGTAGCCGCAATGCTGGGTTGTGGCTGCCGCCCAATAACGGTGCCTTGTGCCGAGGCTCCGAGATGTAAGTCAAAGCCTGCGACTCAAGTCAAACAGGCCCCTTCTTGATGCAAGTCAAATATGATGTAAGTCAAACAGTATGTAAGTCAAGGTTCCACTGTACTACTGAACATGGGAATTCAGTAAAGCATCTATGCAGACCTCTCTACTAAACACACAGATGCCTGCATGGCTTTGGGTGGGACTGGTGCTGGGTGGGTATACCCTTATCACCGGCAGCTTTTAGTCCTACATCGACAGGCTTTCAAGCGTTACACCCAAGCATGGCTATAATTGAGTGTTCACTGGCAAAATGGATTTGGAAGAGCCAATTAGGTCTGCAGACAATGTTCAGGAAGTGGTAGTGAGGTGTTTTCTATTTTAATTTCTTTCTCTCCAAAGAAGCAAAGCCTGCTCCAGAAATCTTTGAGAATGAAGTGATGGAGATGCTTAGAGAGTTTACCAAAAACAAGAAGAAAGAGAAGAGGCTGCGGCAACCAGATCTTGAGTATCTCGAACCTTCACATTGATCCTGTTTGGCTGTCTCCAGAAGCTGTGGACATGCATTGATGACTCATATCCCGTGTGGCATTTGGCAATGTTTCTTATTTTAACTTCTGTGAATTCTTTTAGGGGTCATCATCATTGTCCATGTTTCATTTTTCTGTAATAAAATGTCATGAGAATCGCCAAGGAAAGAAATAGTAGGACTTGTATATAATCAGATGGAGACTACTACAGAATAAGTGTTTTCTATGTTCAGTTTCGATGGCAAATATTTGTGTTTGGTTGTATCACATCCAATGCCAGGATTCCTGGGCAGATCTCAGTATTGTACAATATCAGGAAGGTTCCTTTCAAAAGTGCCCAAACATGAACATTGTAATATTAACACATAATCTATTGAGGAAACTGTTGGGAACCTGGGCACATGCAACTTGAAGTTGTGCCTCGAGGAGTTGCTCTAGTACTGAGGCAGAAGTGCTATCCGCAAAACACTTGCAGTTCCTTGTTTTTTGATGGAATAGCAGACACATTTTCACCGTCATAACTTTGCATTGCACAAGCAAGCCTTTTATCTTCAACAGATAAGTATTTTCACAAGTTCCTGTTCCTGTCGGGTGAATCTCCATATTTGCAAAGCACTTCTTACTCTAGGATTGAATTTCTTTTGGTTCTGTTGCATCTGATGTATGTTAGAATGGGCCAAATATGTTTAGGCCCTCCAACCCTTCAGTGATTGATTAGAGAATCCTTTAATATAACACTAACAACTGTTGTACACCGCCCAGAGTTCCTTTGGGAAGACAACCGGTATAGAAATAAATAAATAAATAAATAAATAAAGAACTACTGTACTATTATTATAAAGCAGAGGTATGTGCTTTTAAAATACTTTGTGAAGCCTTCTGGGAGTTTTAGAAGTTTCAGTTGTGAAACACTGTATGAAAATGTGAAATACGTATACGGTAATTTGATTGCCCCAATAGTGGATGTTCACTCCCAACCAACCACCCTTAACTGTCATGGAGCTGTTAAACTCATATCTAAACTACATTTCTTTGGAGCAATTTAGTCTTTCACTGACACTACCTCGAAACAACCACATGGTGTCATAGGTGTATAAATGCTGTTCATTCAGTATTGAAGATGATGAAAGATTTACACAATGCTTTGAATAAACATTGATTGCAGTGGCCCATTTCTGTTATACTATGCTCCGGCACTGAACGTTCCATGCCAGAGTTTAGATTTCTCAAATGCTATGCTAAGAAAAGATGAATTCTATAACCTCAGTAATAGTATTGCATCTTGAATAAACACATCTTCAACTTTGGCAAATATAAAAGAGCCACACCCAACTGTCCAAAATCTTGTGGAATAAGTTAGTGTTTAAAGAATTTCTGCTATAGTCCTTGAGATTGTCTGGCTCACCCAAAATGAAAGTGATTCTGGGTGACTTGGGAAGCCCTGGAATCAAAGTAGGAGCTCTTGAATTAATGGCAATCGGCTGGTGGTGGTAGCATTACCAGCCTTATGCTGGTGGAATTTACTCCACAGAATTTTTATCATTGTAATCCCATGCCTTCGAACTACCCATTTACAGTTCAACCTCACAAAAGTGCCTGACACTTCACAGGCATGTTTCGAAATGTTTTCTGCGCATACATAAGCTACAACATTCTTAGTCTGTGCCAGATCCTGAAATCGGCTCTTCCGACTTGATGTGTGGGAGGCACTCAACTTTGCAAATGTTCCTTTCTGCCACCTCGGTGCATTTCTGTTTTACAAAAAAGGCAAAACGTAGGTCTCAAAATTAGTAGTTCAGCTCCGCACTCTGCTGTCTCTATCTAAAACAAAATAAACCAGAACCCTTTTAGTTTGAGTGGCAGGAATGGATCGTTGGTAGGGAAGTGCAGATGCCTTTTATGCAGAATGTGGAAACCCAGACAAGCAGCATCTGGTTAAAAGCTACGGAATCCATTTGGCAGCAGCTTAGGTACTAGAGAACACAAACCTGAATGTGTTGTGTTGCCTTAGCTGGTTGCTAGGATACAGGCTGTTAGATTTCAGCTCTGTGTTCCTCCATTGAGTTCCAAACCTGGGCTTGTTTCTCTGGGCATACACACAATTCTGCTTGTTACAGTAAGCTCAGCTGGGACAGGTAAGAAATCCTCTCATTGTGAGAGAGAAAAGGGCTATAGGTGGCCGTGGTCTCCAGGGAATTTAGGTTTGGGTGTGGGAGAAGCCTGCTGCCTGACAGACATATTGGCATAGCTCCTTGGCCCTGCCCTTGTACAAGCTGAGGGGTACCAATTCAAGCAGGTGGCAGCTGTTCAACAGCTTTCCCCAGTTTTGCTTCATAAGGCTTTTTTGGAAGGAAGTGCCAGGAATGAAACCCACAACTTTACCTGTGTAAAACTGCAACTGATGTGTATCCCTCCATTCCTAACTAAAAATATTTGCATGCTCTAGCTGTTGGAAGTTTTATTGCTGAAAAAAATAGGGGCATCTGGATGTATCGTAAAGAACCCAAACGGGTATGGATACATGGTACTATATATGGTTTATACAGTTATCCCCCCATAATAACATCTATGCATGTGCATTTAAAGTGCTGTTCCTACATGTTACCCACCCAAGTCGGTTGCCCACTTGTTCTTATACTGGAAAACCCAACCTTGCTATAATGTTGGTGCAAGATAGGGATTGCTCTGTGTATTTGCAGGCCAAGCAGAATGCAAAGATTAGATCTGGTCTAATGACAATTTTAAAAACACAACTAAAATAGTATTCCACGAATGTGAGTTAATTACCTGCCATCTAGTCTCACTTCAGCCACATTATATCAGTGGAGTCTACTAACAGCTTAACCCTGCTTTATCCATATAGTAGTCAAATTAGATACGGTATTATGGAGAATAAATATCACATCACTTGAAGGAGCACACGAGTGACTCAGAGGCTATGTGCTCCCCTAGGCTAGGGATCCAGATGGGTTCCCTATTATGTCCAAACCGTCAAAATAATTTACTCAAGCTTTATTTTGGATTTTAAAATATTCTTGTATACTATCAGACATATACAGGAGAATTCTGATATGTTTTAATGAGCTCCAAAAAACAGATGTTGCCAGGTCTTGGGGTCTGAGTCCTAGTCCTGGTACCAAGTCCCTATTAAAAGCATCCCTCCCCCCCTCAAAAAAAGGAGGATGGGTAGGTTCTGAGTTAAGTGCAAGTTATTGGGGGGGGAATATGAGTTGAGTCAGTCGAATCACCAGTATGACTGAAGGCTGGCTTGACAGCAAGTCCTCTCCCTGTCAAGAACCCCTGTGGACCGCATGGAACACCTGCTTATTTATTTTTTTAAATGACCACTGGGAAGAGCAAGAGGGCTTTGTGCAAAAAATAAGCAAAGCTATCCAATAAATGTGTGAAAATCTGTGGGATTTTAGGATGAGCCCTTCATATTTCAGAAATGGGTGTGTATGTGTGTGGCCCCCCAGAGTTTTGGAGGATATTCACCTCTGTTCTAAATAGATGCTAGGTATATTGTCCAGTTTGAGCCTAAAATGGTAAATTAGTTTGTGTATTTATCTGCCTTCCATTTTAATCCCAAACATTCTATGACATCATAGTGCTGGGTATGTGACCTCAGCCTGTTTCTAGGGCAAGATGTACATGGTAGATTTAACAGCCAGACTGGTTTTTCTTCTGATGCTCAGTAGTGTCTGCCCGGCGCAGAATGATTAGTGGTCAGTCATCTACTATCTCTGTTTGTCCAGGCAAGTCTTACATTAGACCAACTGCCTCTGTAGCCTCAGAGAAGATGGGCCGTCTCCCTCTAGGAGTTGTTTCTCCTTATGTAAAAACCAGCTCTGGAGGAAGTATGGATCCTATGAAATTTTATTGCACCAGCTATGGCACAGCTTATGGTAAGGACTTTCAACGATATGAAAAGAGGGTCACCCTTCCTAAATAAATAATAAAAAATGAGGCTTATTTGTTGATATTGTCATAAAGAGAATAGAGACAGATGTCAGTTTTTTTAAAAAGTGAATGTCTTATGGACATTAAAAAAGTGAATGTCCAATGTACATCTTCAGATTCATTTGATAGCCTGTTTGACAGGAACCTGTCAAACAGGTAGTAGCTCTGCCACTAATTGGGAGGAATAAAAATATAAGCAAACACACCTTTAGATACAGTGGGTAAACTGCAGTACTGCAGCAAAAGGTCTGCTCATGACCTGGGCTCAGCCAGCTTGAGGTTGGCTTAATCTTCCACTCTTCCGAGTTTGACAAATTGAGTAGTGAGCTTGCTGAGGGGCAAAGTGTAGCCTGCATAATTAAATTGCAAGCCATACAGAGAATATTTTAAGCACTATGGGCTGGTTTATAACACAAAGTGATTCTGAAGAAATGTTCTGATTTTAAATTCATGCCCATCGCTAATGGTAAGATGACATCAGTATGATTTTTTTCTTTGGTGCGTCGCTGGTTGGAGCCTTCTCTATTACTACCTCTGCCCCTCAAAGCTTCCTTTGAAATGCCCAGCCTGAAATACATTTGTTTCTTCCCAACACAAAAGTGAAGAAAATCTGTTCCTTGTCTGAAGGTGTTTATTCCAGGATGACTTGATAAAAGAGACAATTGTTGTACTGTACTCCTATTTGGGCTCCCACTTTGACTGAGATGAAAAAGTGACGTGACAATAAAATTACAGTACTATTGAAACTAAAAAGAATGGTGTGAGTCAAACCCATGTGTATTTCCATGTCAACACTGTACCAAATCATGACAGAAGTGTAGGCAAGTGTGTGCTGGAGACAAATGTAGTGTAGAGATTTTTCAGACCCAAGCAACAAATGCCACAGTGACCTATCTGGAGAAGCTTCACACCCAATCATTTCAGCCAGCTATATGTCAACTTCATGAGGTGCTAATTCCTCTTGAAAATTCTACTTTCCTTCTCCAGCCATATCCTATAGCAGTTATCCTGCCTTGCTCCATCCGGGTCAGTGAAGCGTCCTTTATTAACTTAGCTGTCTTCATATCCAGGCTTGTACCCATTGATCTCTTTACAGGGAAGGGTGGGACAAAGGATCTCCTTCCACCTGTCTCACTAAGGCAGGGGTGCCCCAACTTTTTGTAAGGAGGGCCAGATTTGGTGGCTGAGAATGTGTCAGGGGCCGGTTGCTCCCCAACCTTGCCACCCCACTGCAAGCCCCACCCACTGACCCATAAGCCCCACCCACTGACCCCTTGCAACCCCACCCGCAGGAAGGAAGGCGGGGACCAAGGAAGGGAGGGAGGGAGGTGGGGAGCCGTGGCCACAGGTCACACCTTGGAAGAGGTTATCCGTGTGACCTTGCACCCCCCAAGCTCCCCAGCGGTGGCAAAGGCTCACCCGCCAGCCCACCCCAAAGCTCCTTGGCGGTGGCAGAGGCCCGCTGGCCTGCCCACCCCCACACTTTCCCCTGCGGTGCCCGTTCGCCCAGCCGCCCAAGCGTACCAGCGGTGTCAGTGTTGGCAGAACATTTAAAAAAAAACATGGGGCGAAGGAGGGGGAGGGAGGGGCAGGCCAGCCAGTTGCGGGCCACTCAGAATGGCCTGACAGGCCAGATTTGGCCCCCGGGCCGGACTTTGGGCAGGCCTGCACTAAAGGCTCAATCCCACTGATTGTAAAATCCACTTTCTGCTAGGGAAATCAGCCAGCATAAATTGAAGTGTACACTCAAGACACAGGCACACAGAGAGACTACTGTGCCAGGGGAGCCTGTTTTTACTATTGTTTAGAGGCAGATTCCAATGAATTGATTCTGCATATGCGAGCATCCCTTAAAAAAACGTCCATTTAGCTCTTTCCTCTCAGAAGTGCCTGGATCACCTGCATATCCCCCAGCCCCCAGCCCACCAATCTAACCACTGTACCACATTAATGGTTATGATTATACAGTGGCTGCCTTAGCAACAGTGGAAGAAAGAAGGTGTATGAGTAAATAAAATAAAGAAATAGACAGTAGAATTCTACAGTGGCCTTCCTTTTGTTTGCCAGGTCGGGAAGGGTTTCGTCCACGGTCTGTTTTCCACTCTGGAGCTGGTTACAAATCGAATTACCGGCCAGTGGTTCAATACAAACCAAGCCTCGATAAATTAGACAATCCAGCTGTGGGGTATGTATTTCTCAACTGAAGGAACTTGTTGGGATGGTTTATGCAGCCGTAAAAAGGGCAAATGATCTTTTAAGCTGCAGTAACAAGGAGATAGTTTCCAAGTCCATTGAAGTTCTGGTTCCCCTCTAGTTAGCACTGGTTAAGCCTCATCTTGAGTACTGTGTCCAGTACAGAATATTGCAATTTAAGAAGGTTGACAATGAAGTAAACCAAATCAGAGGAGGGGACACATGTGATCAGGGGACTGAAAACCAAGCTCTAGGAATGGGCTCCAAATGAAAAATGAAACACCGATTTGTTGGTACATTACATAACGAAACAAAATAAAGAATCAGCATTTCAGTACAAATGAAACAGAATGATGGGTTTTTCCCCCCCATTTAAAGCGAACTGTTTCATTCCACTTGTAAGAGTCCCAGAGCCGAAGGGGGACATCAGCGCTCCCCTCTCAGTCCCCCGCTGGGGGATTCCCCACCGCCTCCCAGCTGGGCGGCAGCAACAGGCAGAGAAGAGTATCCCAGGAGGACTCACCGCCTCGTGGAGGCAGGCAAAGGAGCTGTGAGCTTGGAGGTGAGTTCTCCTCTGACACTCGTCTCCACCGCCACTGCCATTTTAAACAGGCACCAGCCTAGCTGTCAGAGGCTGGAGCCCATTTAAAATGGCGGCAGCAGCGGAGAAGAGTGTCAGAAAGGACTCGCCTCCTAGCTCACAGCTCCTTTGCCTGCCTCCACGAGGCTCCGCAGCAGCAGCAGCAGCAGCAGGTACGGCGGTGTTGAGTCCTCCTGAGACACTCTTCTCTGCCACCGGCACCACCTCCCAGCTGGGAGGCAGTGGGGAATCCCCCAGCAGGGGTCTGAGAGGGGAGTGGGAGATTCCCTTACCTCATTTGTTTCATTTCGTATTGTAAGTAACAAATTCTTTTGAAAAATTTTGTTACGATACGAAACAAAACACGGGGGGGGACGAAATGGAACGAAAACGAAACTCAATTTTTCTGTTTCATGCCCATCCCTTTGGCCTCGAGAGAAGATATGATAGCTGTCTTTAACATTACAAGAAGAAAGGAGCCTGTTACCCAGGAAGCAGGGGTTAACTAGACAATCATCTTTCACATACACATTGATTTGGATTCCTGCATTGAGCAGGCGATGGATTCAATGGCTGTATAGGCCTCTTCCAATTCCATTATTCTGTGAAAGGGCTCCACACCATGGCTGCGGAAGCAGACCATGAAAGTTCACACTGAAATAAATCTGTTAGTCTTGAAGGCACTGGCGTAACTAGGGAAGGAAGGAAGAGTGCATTTGCCTCAGGGCACACAGCAAATGGGAGGGGGGGTGCCTGGAGGGGTAGCAGGACGAGGAAGTCATGCACCATCCCTCCAGCAGTCCTCCTTTTGCCCCGCTAAGGCTTGGCGATCCTTAGCCTGGGGAAAGGAGGAGAGGGAAGCAGGTGATGGGATGTCCCCCCCCGAGCAGCACTTCCTTCGATTGCTCACCCTTCCTCCTTACGCCCCTCTAAGGTTTGGCGATTGTTAGCCCGGGGAAAGGAGGACAGGGAAGCATGTGACAGAGGTGCTGCTTGGGGGGGGGAACCCATTGCCTGCTTCCCTCTCCTCCTTTCCCTGGGCTAACGATTGCCAAGTCTTAGCCAGGGGAAAGGAGGAGGGGGAAGCGTGGTACGGAGGTGCTACTTGAAAAGACAAACATTGCCTGCTTGGCGCTATCTGCGTTACACGTTTACAAAAGGAAAATATTTTTTAAATCTAAGGCATAAGAATTCAGAGAGGAATTTCAGTGCCCTTTCCCAAGTTCTTAGTGTAACATCAATATTCTTTTGTTTGATAACAAAGAAGATGCTGTTCCTGGCAGAACCTTTAATAACAAGATTCTTGAGTTCTGGTAAAACCGATCAATTTGTACCAGAGTTGCCCTTAGAAGATGTCTCCCCAGAGAGCAATAGTCCAGACATTATCTGCTAGAGAAGTCTGGCAGCTGTGTTATGTCAGACATTCGCTTTTTTGGAGTTATGCTGTCTTGTGGGTGGACTCCTCAAGATACAGTAGCAAAGCAATGTCATCTAGGGCTAGGCTATTGAAAGTGACCAGTAATAGACTATTTTGGCAGGTAAGATGGCGTACCTCTTTACGAGCCAAAGAAAATATTGTTTTTATTCTGAATGGGAAAGATGAAGAGGTAGAGATTTTGAAATGGCAAATGTACAATATATTATGCATGGCCTATATACCCTTTTGTTTGAAGGACTGGGGTGTGAATCCCAATCCTCTGCCTCAGATGCACTTTTACAACAACTGCCAACAACTCTGCTACTCCCTGCCTTGTCTAAGACAGACTTGCCCAAAACTTTGCAATTATTTTTCTTTTTTTATTAGTGGCCTATAAAGGTATCACCTACAGCAGGCATGTCCAAACTTCGGCCCTCCAGATGTTTTGGACCACAACTCTCACAGTCCTTTGTCACTGGCAATCTAGGCTTAGAATTCTGGGAGTTGTGGTCCAAAACATCAGGAGGGCCAAAGTTTGGACATGCCTGACCTACAGCCTAGTCTTGCATTACAAGACACGTATTGGAATTCCACCTCTCACAATTCCAGAGTGTAACTGTCAGGAGGTACACAAAGCACCTTATGCCTATGCCGAGAACAACTGGTGTGTTCTCAGTGGAGCTGAGCACCAAATAACATTAGTATGTCTCTTACACATACAGTATATGTACATTTTAAGGGACAAAACCAATCCACATTAAAAGTTCTGTCTAGACAGATGCTACCACAATTCTAAGATGTAAAAAACAACACCGTTTAAATCCCACTACCACAATGATTTTTGTCAAAGAACTGACCAAGGTTATTTTTAATCTTGGCTAATGCTAATTTGGTGCATGTGACAATGTTAAACTGTCTCAGACCGTGTTTGTTTTTGTGTTCCATGCCAGCTGCCTCCTGGCTTCAGAGACATGAGGCAAAAGTGGTTAGAAAACAAAAAAGGGGTCATATGGCCAAGTGATTCACACTGGTGCTTTATCAGAAGCTAGGACAGTGGCGGCGAACCTTCAGCACTGCAGATGTTTTGGACCACAACTCCCACACTCCTTTGTCACGGGCAGTCTAGGCTTGGAATTCTTGGAGTTGTGGTCCAAAATATCTGGAGTGCAAAGTGTTCGCTGCCACTGAGCTAGGCAGTCTCAGTCTGCAAAGAAACAAATTCCTTCCTCCTAATAATGCATTCCTGCTCACTCAACTCTGCAGAAAGGTTATGAGGAAGAACTAGAGATAGTTCCATGGGACCATGGGTCTACTATTTATGCAAAAATACCCATATGTATGATTTCACAGAGGCCATGAAGAAGGACAGGTTGCTTGCCTGTAATAGTAGTTCTTTGAGTGGTCATCTGAGAATTCACACAACCTCTGTCACACAACTTTTTTTAGGTTATCAGTGGACTAGGGCAGTGCTCCCCAACCTTTTTGTTCCCACGGACCGGTAAATGTTTGATGATTTATCCGTGGCCCGGGGCTGGGGGTGGGGAGGGGGGCGGAGATGGGGGTTGTGGGGGGGTCAGGTGGGGGGGCAGGGGAGGGGGTGGGGGTGGGGGATGGGGGGAGGGAGGAGGGAGAGCGGGGGGCTTGGCGTGTGTGCCTTGCGGGGGGGCACAGGAGTGGCGGCGGCGGCAGCGGCGCTCACCCGCTGGGGGCATCGGGCGTGCCGCTCCCCCCGCGCGCGCATGGGCGGGGGGGGAGCCCAGGGCTCCTGGGCGGGCGGGCCCCCGCCTCCTCCTCCTGTCGGCGGCCGCGGTGGCCACGGCAGCCACCCGGGTTCGGCCGCGGCCGCGGCTGCCACCCGCCTTGGTGGGGCGCCTCTGCGCCGCCGCCAGCAGCGGCTCGGCGGTCCCGGTGTCGCCCACGGGCCGGAGACGCCGCCGCGTCGCCTTGCCTCCAGCTGCGGCCTTCGGGCAGGTGAGCGGGAGGGGGGAGGGGAGGGAGGCCGGTGGGGGGTGGCGTCTCTGCGCTGGCGCACGCACACTCCAGTTGGGGGGGCTCGGGGGCCCCGGCCTCTCTCTCTCTCTCTCTCTCTCTCTCTCTCTGTGGGGGGCAACAGCCCCGTGGCCCCCCGGTGCATCCTCCTCCTCCGCCGCCCTCCTCCTCCTCACCCTCCACCACCACCACCAGCAGTAGCAGCCACGGCGGTGGCGGCACATCCTCCTCCTCCTCCGCTGCTGGTGGTGGTGGTGGTGGAGGGCGAGGAGGAGGAGGGCGGAGGAGGAGGAGGATGCGCCGCCGGCGGCGGCAGCGACAGGCAGAGGAGGGAGGCAAAGGCAAAGGCAAAGGTGGCGGCTCCTCCTGCGCTCCTCCAGCCTTCCTCCTCTACCAGCTGCCCGCGGGAGAGAAGAGGAGGAGGAGGAGGGCGGCGGAGGAAAAGGGGAGGAGCCTCCCTGGCCTCCCCAGGCGGCCCGGTGCCGACCGGTCCACGGACCGGCACCGGTCCGCGGCCCGGGGGTTGGGGACCACTGGACTAGGGGAACTGAGGAATGTTGTCAGAGCAGAGTAGAGGGGGAGTGTCCTAACACCTTTTTAAAGGCTCTACAAGGTTCTACAGATGTTCATAAATTCATATGTGTGAATTCAGATGATCATTTGAAGCATTATAGTAACACACAAGTATTGTGTTCTTTCCTCAGAAAGGAGATAAATAATTTAATAAGAATAACACAAATCAGGATTCACCTGAAACCAGTTTTGGCTGGCTGAGTATCCAATATAGAATTTCACATATCTTATTGATTAGTAGCCTTTTTTAGTTTCTAGCAAAGTTCAGAAGGAGTCTCTAGGACTCATGCTTCAAGAGTATTGCTGCATTACGGGTGCTGGGTGTGTATGAATTGGGAGGGAATTACTGTATTAAGAAATAATAACGGCATATCTAAGAATGGGAGAAGAATGATAAGCACTTTAGAATTCCCTTTGGCTGCTTAAAGTATGCTGAAAGTGGCTAGAAATCAGAGAGGAGAAAAGAGATAGTGTTCTTTGCCCTGTTTCCATGGATGGCTGATAGTTGGAGAACTGGTGTAATGCAGTGATGCTCTGCCTGTCCCAAGCTACCATAAAGGCATTTGGGCATAGCGGCCAGGCACGAACAGAGGACACACGAGAGACAGACAAGCTGCAGCTGACTTGTTTGCAAGCCAAGTGCTGGATTGTCTAACAAGCCATGGTTAAACCAACTTGTGGCTTATTCTTACAGTAAAACACAGCCAGTATCTCTGTTGGGTTCAGAAGCCTTCCATAACCCTCATGCCTTATCTTCCTCAAGGAAACTTCTTCAAGACAACTACGAATCCACTGCCGCTAAACACTTCCAGCCTCATGAACTCCCAAATGGGAAATATCCTCTGCCCCACAATGTGTACCAGCCAGGGAGTGGATATGTTCGAGAAAAACCCCTTTCTATTCCTCCCACAAAAGCAGTAAGTATCCAGAATCAAGGATCAGGCTGTTATATAGACTGCTGTGTTGATGTGAGGAGACTACTGCACATTTGATATTACCCAGTGTCTAACAACGGAGACTGAAGGACCTCTACCTTATGAGTTTGGCCCAAATGTTGAAAAAAGTCAATAAAATTTAGAAAGGTGTTATGTATGAAGGCAGAGGGAGATTTTGCAGTGCTTAATTTTGACCCCCCCCTCTCCAAGTATTTAAGAGGCATTGAAGACGACTCTATAGATTAGAAAACAGAAAAGCTGAAGGCAGCGTGAAAAAAAGAGAGGCTTAATATGAAAACCTGAGCAGGCCTGTTAGGAAGGTCATTAACTCATAAGGCTGGCATAAATTGGACGTAATGTTACAGTGCACTTAATAACAACAGCTGTGACCACGTTGGAGAACTTTTGGAAGAAACTGGCGGCTGAAAACATTTGTAAGATTAACAAATGTTTCATATATTTGGCAAGTTAAAAACCTGTTTGTCCCACTTTCACCCCACTCTTTTTTGTTCGCCCTCCAATTATTTTGCATATTTTTTCTTCCCCCACCCCCACCCCTGGAACTTATTCAGCTTGCACCAAGTGTGGAAAACCACTGGACCTCCCCCGCCTCCTCCGAGTTCTACATCTCTTCTTCCCCTCACTGCATTTTCTCCCATCCTTGTATCTTCTTTCTCTTTCCACCCCAATGTTCAGCCTAGTGCTGACAAGATAGAAAAGTAACTTCTTTGGACTTCTACTTCATCACCCAGCACGGCCAGTTGGGGTATAATATATTGAGTTATTTCAGTGGAGATATCAGTAGTATCTGTTCAAAAAATTTTGCTTCTGTCTCAGACTGTTTTGTTACGAGGACTTCAATTCGCAAAATCTCTTACAGTCATCTTGAATTCCGATTCTGTCTTCTGATGTATTAGCTACTACTTCTCCTAGTTTGGTGTTATCTGTAGATTTAATGAGCACCTCCTCCATGTCCTCCTCCAACTGACTGATACAGATGTTGAACAATACAAGGATACAACCCTGCACCCTGCCACCTGTCAATTCTTTCCTGGATCAGAATGAGCCGTCTTTGGTCTCAGTCTGTCAACCAGCTACAAATCCAACTAATAGTGGCACTGTCTAGCCTGCCTTTTACCGGCTTTGTCACAAGCATACAATTGAACTTCTTAGCAAGGAACACATTTTTTTCTAAGTGCTCATGGACTGACTATTTAATAATGTGTAATGTGTCCTGTGGCGCAGTGGTTAAATGCCTGTCCTGCAGCTAAAACTGTGCTCACGACCTGGGGTTCAATCCCAGGTAGCAGGCTCATTGTTGACTCAGCCTTCCATCCTTCCAAGGTTGCTATAATGAGTACCCAGGTTGCTTGGGGGGGGGCAATGTGTAGCCTGCATTACTGTAATTAAAACTATAAACCGCCCAGAGACTACTTGAAGTGGTATGGGGTGGTATATCAGCAGAACACTTTGCTTTTGCTTTTGCTTTGCTTTTTTGCCTGCTACTAATATGCAAGGTCTTCTTTCCCCCTTATTTTAAAGACAAACTTGGACAACTTCAAATCTTTATGGAACTCACTTGTTTTATAAGAATTCTAAAAGACTGTAGACATAGGATCAATTAGTCCAGGCCCAGAGGCATGGACTCATTTAGATGGCCCTAGATTAGACAAGGTCTTGAGCGATCTTGGGCTACAGCCCCCTTGCTCTGTCCTTTGTTGCACTTGATCTAGACAGCATACCATTTAGAAGATAAGAGCAGGGCAATTCCAGCCTCTCTCTGCCAGCCATTAGTATTTCTTTCTCCTTTACACACAGCATATTTCCACATCGTTGACTTTCCTTCTTGCTTTAGGCATAACCTCTCTTGCAAGTCCACGTGGATCATGAGCTTTTGACATTCTCCCTACATATAATGGTGGCTGGAAAGCTAGTTACTCAAAGATTAATTACTCAGCCCTTCTTAGGTTTCTTATACTGCCCCTTCTAAATCTCAGCTCATTTGAAAGCTTCTTATTCATACCCTGGTCTTTTGTCAGATTTGGTAAAACCTTTTGCCTTTTACTAAACATCTAGATGCAGCTGAGATGCCCTAAGCACATCCGATCTCACCTGATTTTGGAAGCTAAGCAGGATTGGCCCTGGTTAGTACTTGGATGGGTGATCACCAGGGAATACCAGGTGCTGTAGGAACCTGGAGTAGAAACTGGCAAACCACTCCAGTATTCCTGCCAAGAAAACTCCATGGACACGGAGTCACGAAGAGTTGGTCATGACTGTAATGACACAACACACACACACACACACATATATAGATATCATGTTAACAACCGCTATGTGAGGTGACATCATATGCACATTGAGGAAGGCCCCTGAGACTGAGTCCTAATATTTGCCAGTCTCAGTGCCTCCATAATTAGAGAATTGAGTTGTAATCATATTAAAGCCAAGTGTGGTTTGCCTTCTCTATTGTTGACTTTCAGAAAAACACTATAATCATGTCTTTTTTCTGAGTGCTCCCTGCAATACCGAAGGTTTAAAACCTGTGTTCTATTTAAAATGCATATGCTGAAATATATATTAATTCTGCTTTAGTGTGCGGAGGGAAAAAAAGAAACCACGAAGACATGGGTGTATGAAACCTTGTGATTCCACTGATTAGCCTCCCTGGCCAGCTGGTGTTTTAGTCAGAATTTAATGGGATGAAGGGCTCAGCCACAGAGGAAATTCTCCCCACCACCCCTAAGAAAAGGGGTGGATATGAAATGTTCTCTTGGCATTTCTCCCTTGTTTTCATTGCCCTTTCTGTCTTTCTCCACTATAACACAGACCAGCACCCTTCCTTCCCCCCCCTCCCCGTACTTTGACTAGTCACCCTTATCCCTGCAGTCAAAGCTTGCATTTAATTTAACAGGTCAAGCAAGTCCATTTTGACACGGCGAACCAGGGAGCGCAGGCTGTGACTGGATTGGAGCCCAAACACACCCCTGATCTCCATAAACCACTTGGAAAAAGCTCTGTCGATGTGGAAAATGCCAGACACGTGAGTCTACTCAATGGACCTTTGGCCAAAGTCAGCCCTACCTGTAGACAACACGAGGGTGGGAGGCCTCAGATGGCAAAGTGACTTGGCCCACCGTGGGTACCAGTCCCTTTGACTGGACCGACGGTGGTTGTGGGTGTTCATCAGAAGCACCATTTATTGTGCTCCCTCGTAGAGCAAAATGTCTCAAATCAGTCCTGGTCCTTTTGCCATAGCTGAAGTGGGCCATGAAAAAAAAGGGTGGGTGGGCTTCTCTTGATGCTAAAAATAGAAGAGGATTTACATGGCCTGAGGAGGATAAATGCTACTTATCGTAGAGGTTACAATAAGGGAAACAGGTACAAATGATGTTATGGTGGGACTCAAGGTTATTCGCTCAAGGTTTTCAACTCTAGCCTTCAAAAAAGTGTGCTGTTGATATACCACCCTATAGTGCTTAAAGCACTCTCTTGGCAGTTTACTACTTTAATTATGGAGGCTACACATTGCTAACCATTTAATATGGCTGATAAGGAATGCCCCTATTCCCCATTTCTGTTATACATGAATCTAAAGTGCTGTTCAAAATAGGAAATACTGCATTCTGGCCAGATTCTTGAACCTCAGATTCCCAACTCCTTGCTTGTAATCTAAGGACTGATTCACATGTATGCCTCATCCTTTGATGACTTACAAGGGAAGGTGTGGAGTGCCTCAATTGAACACTTTGCTTCTGAGACATAAGAGCTCTGTCTGCAATATCTGCTCTTTGATGTCTGTTTCACACATATAAGTCATCATTCAATATTACAATGATCACATTGAGCATAATCACATTCTAAAAGGACATGTATGGGAAAGGATAGAACAACAATGTGACAAAATTAGACCTGCTTTTGATGAATTACTTGCTATGTCCATGTACACTGCACTTCATAAAGGATAAAAAGACAAGTCCCTTCCATAAAGGGCTTATAATTCAGAAACTAGCAAGAAGAAGAAGAAGAAGAAGAAGAAGAAGAAGAAGAAGAAGAAGAAGAAGAAGATGTGAAGCATGCTATTTAGGTATCTTCAGGTTTACACTTTAATTACAATGGGTTATATGGGCTCGAAGGCTGTACCAAAGGAATGTGAACTTTGAGGAGAAATTGACAGGAAATAAGACATAAGGTATTACAGAGGAACCTGGAGATGTTTTTTGAGGTATAAAAGGCACGAAGAGAAGAAGAAAAAGTCATCTGTATTCTGCACTAGCTGAAATCTCCACATTAACCTCAAGGGCAGCCCCATGTAGAGAGCACTACAGTAGTCTACTCTCAAGATTAGAAGCGCATGAATCAACACAGTTAACGCCCTGACTCCAAGGAGGGCCCGCAGCTGGGCAATCCTCCGCAGTTGGTAATGAGTGGAACGGACCACTGACGCCACCTGCATTTCCATGGTAAGCACCAGGTCCACCTGGACACCCAAACTGTGGACTCCATTCTTCACAGTCCCATTTCTGTGAAAGTCCCACATGACCCAGAGAGTAGGAAAACATTGGACAGGTGAGCATGATAACTCCAGGAGTAAATCTTTCAAACATAAACAGAACAACAGATTGCATGTTGAGCAGAGAAATCCTACTGGGAGGAAAAGCAACATCTGCTTTTGAACCCATGGACATATCACCTTGTGCTCTACTTGTAGGGTCCTCGCTACATGTCTACAGAGTATGGCTCAAAGTTCCGCTTCAACATCCCAGGACAACCAGGTATAGTTCTCCTTTTTCCTCTGTGATGTTCTCTTCCTTTCCTCCTCTTTGTTATTTTCGGGAAAAGCATCGGTTTTTCCTTAGTGCCTGACATCCCAGATCCATCTGGGATTTGGGATTTTGTAAACGCAAAAGACCTCTTAGTAATTGTTAAATTTGAAATTTCCAAAGAAAAGGCAACTGTTGGCAAAAATATTGCCTTGTTTGTTCTCACATCAGCAGTCTGATCACAGAGGGAGATCTTAGGCATTCAGACATCACATTGCAAAGTCAGTAGTGTTCAGATAAGAAGCAAAACTTCTAGTCTTTCTTGCATTATGTTTTCTAGGCAAGTGCTGATAATTCTGGTGAATCACACATGGACTTAAAGGCAAATATGTCTGAATAAACAGTTTGCATCCAACTGGCCGCCTTATGGTACTAGTCATCTCTGAAGTCACTAAGGCAGGGGTGTAGGTTGTGTTTATGCTACTGCACATCTAGCAACAGGAGTAATGTGTGTCCATCTGACACATCTGGAATGGGACCAAGAACCCATCACCATTGGACATCGCTTAACCTTGCACTAAGTTGACTTGCAATCCACAGTCATGTTAGAGTACAGTACATTGTGTCTATTGGGCATATCTTACCATTGCACTAGGATGACCTGCAATCCATGACCATGTTAGAGAAAGTTGTATTTACTGGCTGCTACTCAAATGAGAC
Organism: Phrynocephalus guinanensis; assembly: GCA_037367245.1. NCBI lineage: Eukaryota > Metazoa > Chordata > Lepidosauria > Squamata > Agamidae > Phrynocephalus > Phrynocephalus guinanensis. The sequence goes on from CM074732.1 coordinate 87,437,344, forward strand.
TTTTGATTTTCCATCAAGGCACAGTAAGACTTCCAGGAGTTGGACAGTGCCTAAACATGCTGTTCACAATCCAATAAAGAATTAAGTTAGCCTAGGTCTGCATTGCGTTGCTGTATGCTGGAAATAAAGATGCACACAGTAGCACTATCATTAAAGAGCTTCTAATTTAGGATATATTTTTTTCTTGCATTCTTTTTGTCATTCTGCAATATGCCATTCTTCCTCCACTCCATCCCACCTCCTCCTTCTTTGAATTTTAAATTCTCCTAAATCCATATTTAGGTAGTTAAGCAATCGATTGGCCTAAATCCAGATCACAAGTGCCTTGCAGTTGATTTTTTTTTAAAAAAAAGTTTTACATATCATTATTGCCACCTACAAGTATTCAGAAATAGTCATAGTCCTTAGAAAGAAATTTGAGTTGAAAATGTAAGCTGAAGGGGTCTTTTTTTTTTCGTTTGAGGAATACAGTATTTTTTATTCTTAGGCCTGGGGGGGGGAATTGTGACATTTAAAACTTCCTCTCCATTGTAAATTCCACATCTTGGGAAGCTAGAAATATATTTTATAACAAAAACAGAGTTTCTTTTATAGCTAGGAACTGGGATTAGGGAACATTGAACAGTGCAATTTTTCAAAAATAGCATTGTATGAGTTGTTAAATACTGGAGTGCTTAGATTTCTTTGGACAGCTTGTCATGTTACATAGAATAGGTATGGGTGCACAAGCTACCTTTATCTCTGAAAATAAGTTCACAGCAAAGGTGGCCACGAGAAACCCATGCAGCTCTCGCGGAGAACCTCTTGGCTTTCTGGGTTTCTGCTTCAGAATCCTGCATTTTCACAGCAAGCTCTATGGGGTACAGTGACCCCACACACACACCTATCGCGGGGGTTAGGGACCCAACCCGATCTGCGATAATTGAAAATCTGTGATATGCGGATGCAGGTTGGGTCAGGCCTGGGGGGGCCTAACTGGGAGCTCTTGTACTTACCCTCAGCCTGGCACTGCCTCAAATGGGCCTGCAAGGGCCTTCCCAGGCCTTCTGGAGGCCCCAAAAGAGCCTCCCTGTGAACAGGAAGTGACTTGCCTGTTTGGGGCAGCCCCAGTCCTGGGGTAAGTATAGGAGGCCTGAAGCAGGCCTTTGCCCCTTACCTCAGGCGGCCTTTTTTGATATACCGCGGTCCCGTGATGTAGCGGGACCGCAGTATATGAACCGCAAAAGGGCGGGGGACCACTGTATCACTTCCAAAGCAGAAGAAACAGAGGCTAACTTGCAAATGCACTATGTTTCCAGAAGCACATCAGGATTTGAGAACTTTTAACCTAGAGATTAAATTAAATCCTTGGAGGTTTCCCCTATGACCCTTCCAAAGCTTAAATGGTGGCAGCAGAAGATATAAGCTGCTTTTCCTCCTCTGCCACCATGGAAAGGTCATGATTGTAATGATGGTGTAATAATGTTGTACAGATCATGGCCATCACAGCAGCCTTGGCTACTGGTAATAAAAGCTATACAACCTCCAGAACAGTATTTCCCAACCGGTTTGGAGTTACCACCCCCACTTTATAATACAATAATGCTTTGGTTTATGTGCATAATTTGTTACGGAAACATGATTGTAAACCAAAACACTCTTATATCAAAGCAACTTTTCCCATAAGAAATAATGGAAGCTCAGATTATTCGTTCTCAGACCACATACTGTACACACAAAATGCCCAAACTCACAAAATAAGTTGGCTAAAAGTCCACGTCCACACCATGGTTTAGGTACCTGGAATCTGCTCTGCCTGGGACTAACCTGGATTTTACTCTGTATTTTTAATGTGATAATAATAAAGTACAATTGTAGTCATATACACACTGGACTAGCTGCCCCATGACTAGAAAATGTTTGAAAAATAAGAAAGGATGTTGAAAAAATAAATTAAGTAAAAATAAAAATAAAACCAAACCTGCACTCCCCTTTGGAAACATTCCTGGCTGGTGCAAGGGAGAACTCCATTCCTCTCTCCTCTCTCTGCTTTGGAGCTTGCCTGAGACAGAACATCCGGACAATCACCCACAATCCAGCAGAGAGAGAGAGAGAGAGAGAGAGAGAGAGAGAGAGAGAGAGAGAGAGAGAGAAGAGAAGAGAAGAGAAGAGGAAGAGAAGAGAAGCATTGACTCACTTGCAGTCATGTGACCCGCTCCAGTGCTTGTGTTGCAAGACATTGCTTGTTAATCAAAGCAAAATTTAGAAGAAATGTTAGCTTGTCTTGCCAAACGCTTTAAACCAAGGTACTGTACTCTTAAAGCAAGGTATTACTGTGGTCAATTAACCAGGGACCCCCTTCCATATTTGCATTAAAATTCATGTTTAATGGGGTAAAGAAAACATATTAAAACAGTTTTTCTCCCAGAATATAATTCTAACCTAATATATTAATTGTATTATAATACTTAATTATGAAGTGAAACTGTAGATCTGTTTACTTGAGATAAAATTTGAGAAGGGAAAAATGACGATCTTGTGTACTTGAAGTTTAATTTACATTTGGAGAGGGGTGTCAAAACCACCCTCCCTTCATCTTTCCTTCGCCATCAGCCCTTTCAGTGAAAAGCACCTTCCCTTCAAGCCTAAATAAAACATGTAGACCATACACATTGTAGACCCTACAACATTTACAACTAAGAAGAATAGTGGCAACCCCCCTCCAGTAAGCACATTATGACTCCCCAGGAGGTCACGAGCCCCATATTAGGAATTGGTGCTCCAGAATGAAAGGCAGCACCAGTTTCTGACAACATGAGCAGGAGGAGGGTGCTACTGTGTTCAAGCCCTGCTCACAGGTTTCGTACAGACCCCTGGTGGGCCGTTGCAGGAAATTGGGCTCTGTATTAGACATACCTTTGGCCGGATCAAGCAGACTTGTTCTTATGCTCTGGCATTGTGACTCAGCCATCGTATGTGCTATTTATTTTGCACAATGCACAGGAGGATCACGAGAAAAAACAGGCCAGATATTCCACTCTGTAGGTGTCTGCTACTCTACGACTTGCACAGGCATAACGCAGGCACGGATGACCTCATATTCACCTGACAGCGAAGCAGAATACACAGACAAAAACATCAGAAACAAAATGGCATTCATAAGACTGAAAGCCATTCAGAGTAATTCCGCTAAAGTCACCAAATAATGTCATTCATTTAAAAACAACAGCAACTCCACAACACCTCTATAGCAACCAGTGGAGAGAGGCATCGCAAACCGTGCATATAAGCATGTTCCCAAGGGAGTCCTGTGAATGTCCTTCAGTGTAGGACTCGGACTGCTTTGGGGCCAAGCTAGCGGGATTGAAATTCCAAATGCTGCCTGCAAACCACCTTTTCATGTCCAGAGCGCACTGGAAAAGGAGTGCTTTCCCAGTTACAATACAGAGTTACCGCCACTAACTACGTACACTTGAGAAAAACTTGAGTTTTGTGGTGGTACCAAAGGTTTCGCTCAGATAATGTTGGAAACATGTTTGTATTGGTCTCTAAAGGAGGCAGCTAAGCTTGTTGTAAGAGAAGAGGGTGGTAGTCACACCGGCAAGCACAGATTCGTAAGAGGGGGTCCAAAGGATGACCTGACTGGTAGCTCAGCTACAAAACAACAGCAGAGTGCGAGAGGAAGGGGAGATGTAAGTGGAATCACCGCTCCTGGAATCAATTTTTTGGATGTGCTTCTGTTGGTTAAAATTTGTTGTCTTTAGAATTATTGATGCTTGAAGCTAGGATATTGTTGGTAAAGGCAACCCCTTAAATACCTTATCTCTCCAGTGCCTCTTGCCTTCCTTAGAAAGAACTGAGGGAATTATAACCATTGCCAATCAACAAATTATTTTCTGGTTTGTGGATGATATAGAATTTATTTTTTGTAAACAGCCCTGCTGGAAGACTGCCTGCCTCCCTTGGCCTGTCTTCCTCTTCCTATCTTCCTCCTGTGTCATGACTGTTAATACTGTTAGGCCTGTAATCATGGGCTGTTTTATTTCTATTGATTGTATGTAAGATCTAGCAGAACATAAGAACATAACATAAGAACATAAGTAGTTTTGGCTGAGCAGTGGAATAAAATACTTTACATACACAAATAAATAAATAAATACAGTAATCTCCCAATTCAGATTTCTTACAGAAGAAAACCATTGGAGCCAAAGAAGAGACAGGATTCACGGAAGGCTGCCTTGCTAACCCCATTGTGGACAAACCAATCTCTCAGGTTCTCTGAGTTCCTTCTTTATCTGCTGTTTCCTCTGCACCATCACCCCCTCTCCTGGACCAGATTTCCCATATCCATGCTTGAGATGCCAGTATGAGCTTTTCTTCCATAGCAAATGGCAAATATTATGGTGTATTAGCTGTTGTGAGTTTTTAGGGCTGTTTGGCCGTGTTCTGGAAGTTTTTCTTCCTAATGTTTCACCAGCTGTGAAAGCCTACGAGAATATATATGGTGTGTGTTTGGGTCATTCCGATCAGGATCAGGATGAGGGAATGGAGGGTTAAAGCCCTTCCTATAAACATGATTTGCTTAGTTACATTTGACCATTTATTTTGCACCTTGCTCATCTGGTCTAGAGCTGTTTATAACGGCAGATTTGTTTTACATTGGTCCCTCATCTGAGACTGGTATCAGTAGGTATGCAGGATGATACCTGCTGATGTTTCCAAGGATTGCAGAAGTGCCCCTTCCCCTCAAATATCTTTGGGGGATGAATCCCTAAAGTGAAAAAAAATAATGAGCCCAGAGATGCCCGGTGGACATGGGAACTGATTGGCTGACTGTTATGAAAATTGGGGCAGTGAGGACCAAAAAAAGGGAAGTTAGCATCCTGGCAAAAGATGCATATAACTGATTGGTTGAAATGTACACCAGAGAATTTTATATTTCAACCATAAATTATAGGTTTTTCTTCTGTCCTCCTGTAAGTACTGTTCTTGCAGTCTCTTTGGTTTCACCTGAGGAACCAAAATCATGCCCCCAGTTCTGGTTTCTTAACCCATGGGTGACTGGCATTTTAGCAATAGTAGAAATAGGATTCTATGCAATAATGTTCCCTAGTCAGGCCAATGAAAATAAGCTTCCTTCCCCATACAAGCCTTACATTTTGTTTCCTTTCAAAGACTGCTTCATCAATGTATCTTAATCCAATACATGTGTCCCATAAGGTGTACCCACCTTTCTCTCTCTCCCACCCACCACCTGCCGGTAGTTTTAGTACTTGCCTTCTATTTCGCAGGGCAATGTTCCAGCAGTCAGCATTATGAAGACAGATTATCTGCCATCTTCCTTTCCACATGTAAGGAATCTATTTATGATAGTGGACTAAGAAAACAGAAGAAGGATATATGCTTTGTCTTGGCATTCTAGGCCTTTTGTATTCTACTTCTGACTGTTTATCTGTAATGTACCCACTAGTACTGCATTCTTCTTGACAGGGTGATGAATTTCTACCAGTCCTTTCCAAAGGCTCAGAAAGGGGCTCTGGATTTAGTCGGCAGAAGGAACTTGGCCTTGGTTCTTCAGTAAGTGACACTCCCTTATCAGCAGCACACCTCCAATCCATTTTCATTAATATATTGTCTCTCCTCACTTTTCTTTTGTCTGCTTACCCATGTGTCTGAGCTTCTTTTTGCCTCCATCTTGCTTCCTTTCATCTGTGATTTGCTCACCTTTATTTGCTGTGACTTATTTCTTTAAGTGCTTTCCCTTCTGCTCCTTCTGTCCATCCCACTCTCTCCAGCTTTGCCGATCATGTATTTATAATTTTGAAAGTACCGCATGCATGATCATCTGTAGAGGATGAGCCCAAAAATGCAAGCAGCTGTATCAGCTCATGTCAACCAATAACTATAGTGAAGTTAATGGTCCTAATTGCCCCTTGAAGACCAAATGGTTCATTAGACATTTTTAAAGCATTTGATACACTAGAATGGGGTACTTTAAAGATATTGATCAACCACTTAGGATTTAGTGAACAATTTAGTAATATAATTAAACAGCTCTATTCACAAAACAAGGCAAAAATTTTAGTGAATGATGGGTTAACAGAAAATATTACCTTAGACCAGTGTTGGAGAATCTATGGCACAGGTGCCAATGGTGGCACATGGAGACCTTTCTGTGGGCACGCAACATTGCCCTCACAGTCATGGCACTTCCCCCCTCTGCTCAGAGCACACCACTGTGCTTTGTGCAGAGAGCCGGGTGAAGGGGAGGCAGTAGTTTGTGTGCTTGTTTGTAGCCCCAGTTTACTGTCCAGCCATGCTGCTTTTGGGATGCCCACAGCAGCTTGGCTGGAGAGTAAACTGGGGCTACGAAGGAACCCTTAAACCACCACCACTCCCCCTTAGCTTTCCCAATGGTGTAGCACCCCGTCTGCCTCTCTGCCCTGGTCAGAGAGGTGGATGGGGTGCTACTCTTTGGGAAAGTGAGAATCAAAGAGCAGGTTTTTGAATTTTCCATGGCCACACAGAGGGCGCTGTGGCAGCGTGAAATTCACAAGCCTGCGGTTTGATCCTCACTTTCCGAAGTGAAGCACCCCATGCTACCCTTTAGGAAAGTGAGGATTGAAGGGCAGGCTTTTGAGTTTTCAATTTTAGAAAATTCAAAAGCCTGCTCTTTGATCCCCACTTTCTTGAAGGGTAGCACCCCTGCTCTTCTATCCTCACTTTCCCAAAGGGTAGCACCTGAAGCATTTGTAACCTAGGGTACCACCGTATTCAGGTTAAATTGCTGTATTGGCACTTTGCGAAAAATAAATGGGTTTTGAATTGCAGTTTGGGCACTCGGTCTCTAAAAGGTTCACCATCACTGCCCTAGGCCAAGGAATAATATAAGGTTGCCCATTGTCTCTGGTTTTGTTGATAATAATAGAAGTGTTGGCAAATGTAATGAGAGGATAAGAAAATAGAAAATGTGGGAGAGGAGAAAGTAAATTAAATGAACGTATTTGTAGATGATATACTATTAATAATTTAAAATCCAGTAACGTGTATATAGAATACAAGAACATCTAACGGTATTTGAAGAAACAGGATTAACGGTGAATTGGAATAAGTCTGAATGTATGTTATTAAATTATGAGAAAGAAGAAATAAAGGTGTTTAAGTAAATATTTGAAGGTAAGTTAAGAAATAATATCAGTTACTTGGGGATAAGGCTAACATGGAATTTACAGGAGATGCTCAAAATAAATATGAAAAAATAATAAGGAAAAAAGAGATAAGAGAATATAAAAAATTAAAAATATCTTGGTTTGGAAGAATTGCACTAGGCAAAATGAAGATTATTCCCAAACTAAATTTCTAATTTTGGATGTTATCATTTAAATGGGATGAAAAAGATTTAAAAGGAATGCAATGGAGGATAAATATGTTTTGCAACGGTAATTAAAAAAACTAGGATTAATAAGAGTTTATGGTATGTACCTCAAAAAGAGGGAGGTTTAGGTTTATCTAATATAAAGTCATATTACATAGCTAATCAGTTAAGACATATTCCAAATATAATAGAAAAAAATGATAATTTATCTTGGAGAGGCTTAGATGCTCCACAGAAGGAAAGGAAGGAAATTAAGGGGGAAATTAAGAAGGTAAAAATTAATGAAGGTAAAAATTAATGAAGGTAAATAATAAAGAAGAGTTGAGAAATATAGATAATCCATTCTGGAAAAACTTGATGGAATGTTTATCTGGAAGTTGAGTCATGGCTACTCAACTTCCAGATAAACTCACCTGGATGACGGAGAATCTTCACATATTGATGGAATGTTGGAAGAATTTATAGGGGGAAATCCACCAGTGTCACTTTTGACTCAAATAACAGAAATAACTTTGTCCAGAAAATTTTAAAAAGCACATTAAATGGGGTATTGCAAGATAAAGAAATTACATACCTATGGGATTGGCTGAAAAAATGCAGAATATGGAAAATATAAAAGAAAATTTAGGAGAATAGATTTCACGGTTAAATATTATACAACTGGAAAAATGGACTAAATTCAAGAAATAATAGGGGAAAGTCTTCAAATATCCCCGGAAGCAGTATTGTTAAGTGTGGTAGTGACCACAATTGAAGAAAGAGGAAGTGGAGTTGGTAATAGTAATAGTAATAGTGGCAAGGTTAATTTTCACTAAGAACTAGAAATCAAATAATTAAATAATATTGGATCAATGGTACAGAGAGTTGTGGAATATGGTTATTAAGAAATTAAAATTAAGAAGGGACTGAATTTTTTAAATGATTTTAAAGTAATATGAGATAAATTGTTGGCACATGTATTTCAAAAAGGCAAAGGGTACACACCAGGAGAAAACTCAATGCATTTCTGGACAGAAGTGGGAAGGTTGACAATGACATCTTAAGGATTTTAAGCATGGATTAAGTCCCAAGCGGGAGGTGGGTTGCATGGGGCTTGTTAGGTATTTTGCTTTGTTTTGTTGTGGTAAATTTCTTTTCTTATGTAAAAATATCACCTGTTTCTGTATTTTTATATTTTTATTGTAAGGTTTTTTTAATTAATGTGAACACCACATGGTTATGATGAAATAATTTGTACAATATTACCATCAAGATAGCTTGCAGAAATATACTGTTCCTTGAAACTGTAGCTAAACACAGAGGGGACACAGGTGATTAATAGTTACAATCCCTACTATTCTGTTCCAGGATTTTAACCTGCGAACTCAGGCTCTACTACACCATTGTTCTATGGCTAGTGTGTGCAAAAACTCCTCCGTGTTGCGTTTGTATCTTTCATTCGTACTTATAGACTCGTCGTTCTCTCTGGTCTCTTAACAATGCATGCTATGCCTTCCATCACCTTCTCCATGTTGGATTTCGGTCTCCCTTGTTGCTCCTCTTTATGTCACTACCAAGTCCCACAAGGACCCTTTCTCTTACATCTTCACCCTTCACAGCTAGACCAACCAAGTGGAGAAGTTCCTGGACCCTTGAGCCATTCTCAGTTCCAAGGTCTTCAACAGCCACCTCGGACACAGAACAGGCTTCTAGGAAGGGAATATGTGGGTAACAAGGTATGGGTGAATCATGAGCTCATAACCTTACAGCTTCCTTACCATTTCAAAAGCCATGGGGCTTTTTGCTCTAATCACATGATAGCAAATCCTTAGTTCTGTTATCACTGTCATTTTTATATAGGAAGCATCAGGATTCAGCCTCAATAACCACAGTTATGTCACACCTGCCTATGATCCAGACCTGCCCAACAGATTCCTAACTAGCTATAACTCCAAGTGAGTTTCCTACTAGCTGATGACTTGTATCACAACAGTATATATATATTTAATGCCTCTGTTCTCTCATAGAGCCATGGTTTCCTTATTTGTCAGGGCCTCTGTTTGTTTCCTGCAGGGACTTTGGAAGGTTGGGGTTGGAATGCTGCTGAGGCAGCAAAGATCTGTGTGACTGCCTGCCTGCTGTTTGATGGGTGGATGTGTGTGTTATGCCGTTACAGTTGTGACCAACTCTTCGTGACTCCATATCCATGGAGTTTTCTTGGCAGGAATACTGGAGTGGTTTGCCAGTTCCTACTCCAGGCACCTACAGCACCTGGTGGTGTTCCCTGGTGGTCTCCCATCCAAGTACTAACCAGGGTCGACCCTGCTTAGCTTCCGAAATCAGGCGAGATCGGATGTGCTTAGGGCATCTAGGCAGACTTGATGGGTGGATGGCGCACACTAAAATGGGTACAGTATTTGCACTTTACAGTAAATCTACAATGTGTACAAGGCAATAGCCATCTATTGCATACGCCCCAACTTTGCATGAGAACAAGAGGCAATGGGTGGATTCATGCACTAATTCGTCTTTCTGCTCTGTTAGGTTTTATGAAAACATTCCGAAGGGCGTAGATAGGGAAGGCTGGACACGAGGAGGGATTCAGCCTCAGCAGGCAGGTGGCTTTGCCACCAACAACCATGCTACTGATTTAGGCTCTGATCCCAATGCAACCGAGACCTTGAGGACTGTGCATCCTCACGTGGGCAGGTAGCACACCTCGATTTGTTCAAGCTGTTTCTCTGTGTCCCCCCCCCCCTTTCCCTGCTCTGTGATGCCACAATTAATCCCTATCTCCTTTCTCGTTTCCCCAGCTGATTTCTGCTGCCCTTTTTGTAATGAATTCCCCTCTGCTGTTACAGGACCATCACAACCGTTGATCCATTTTATCGAGATTCTCCCCATGACCGCCGCTTCACGGCTCTCCATCAGACAACTGTACCCAATTAAGTAAGTGGCACGGTCCATTGTTTCTTAGGGAAACAAGACAGCAGTGATGGCATTTCTGTTTTAAACACATTAAAATGCATGAAAGCATTGTGTATGTTATCCTTTGTGCAGTTTGGCCACTGCCATAGAACTGCAACCAGGCTTTTCTGTTTTTACAACCCAGGAAAAATCCTGGGAACTTGTCATAGGTCAACATTCCTGAAAAACTGCAGACCAGTGAGAGAAACAGGCAGTCTCCGTGTACATACCATCCTCTCTGCTTCTCAGCACTTACCTTCTTCCTTTAAGATCGATTGCTGATTTAATCTTCCTTCTTTGTCTCTTTGCAGCTTCTCTTCTGAAATAGACAGCACTGCCTTCAATCAATGTCCTATAAAGGTGCACCAGTAAGAATTTTCCGTATCACATCAACACATCATATTTTATGTCAAAGATTGTACTGTTTTAAAGAAATTAAAGTGTGCCTTGCTAACATATCCAGAGGCATCCATACAGTGTTGAAATTGAAGTGTAAAGCTCTCTAGAAGCAAGGGTAGGTATTGTTTTCACATGGTATCTGGGGAATAGCAGAGTCAGAAGCACACCATATTGATAGTACCATCCCTAGAAAGACATAATAAAACTCAATGTAGTAAAGCTCTTGGGTGTGATACATAAATTCAAAAATCCACATAGAAGTTTGGGTAATGATGCTTTCATGTACTGTGCTATATCTATATATCTATACAGTATATCTATACAGTGGAACCTTGACTTACGTCATTAATCCGTTCCAGTGGTCTAGACTTAAGTCAAACATGACTTAAGTCAAACGAATGTTTCCCATAGAAAGTAATGGGAAAGCGGATTAATCTGTTCCAGATGATGAAAAAGACCCCCCGAAAACAGCAATTTAACACAAATTTGATTAGGATAGGAGATTCCTTTTGGGGATGTAAATGAAATGTCTCTTCAAAGAGAGGAGGAGGCAGTGGAATTATAGTCCACAAATTATACACCTCCACTTTTTAATGTTCATAGCAGCAATGTCTAACATTTAAGTTTTACTGATTTTTAACCTGACGTTCCAAGTTCTGAACAACCCTATGCTTACCATTAGAGTCCCACAACTTTACAGCTCCCCAACTAAAATGCTTCCATTGTGGACCAGACTTCTGCAGCCAGATTTTTTACAAGACTGAGCCGACTGTCTAACCAGCGAGGCCAGCCCCGAGTTCCCGGCCCTTCTTCTCCTCCGGCAGCAGCGGCGGCTTCGGTGAGGCTGAGGACCAGCTCCAGGTGCTCTGAGCTGGCCTCGCCGAAGCCGCCGCTGCCGGAGGAGAGGAAGAAGGCAGGAGCAGTTTGGAGGTGGCAACAGCGATGCTGGGTTGTGGCTGCTGCCCAATTCCGGTGCCTTGCGCCGGGGCGCCGAGATGTAAGTCAAAGCCTGCGACTCAAGTCAAACAGGCCCCTTCTTGCTGCAAGTCAAATATGATGCAAGTCAAGCAGTATGTAAGTCAAGGTTCCACTGTATATCTATATCTATATCTATCTATCTATATACAGGGAGTTGGATGAACACTGGGGTATGTGGTAGTAGTAGCAGGTGCTTTCACTACAGTACCAGAATTCCCAATATCCATTCATTACATCATCCATATGAAAAGCATATAAGTGTTGTGGGCCTGAAGAGACCATTCACACACGTGCGTGTGTGTGTGTGTGTGTGTGTGTGTGTGTGTGTGTGTGTGTGTGTGTGTGTGTGTGTGTGTGTGTGTGTGTGTGTGTGTGTGTGTGTGCATATACACCCCCACCCCTTAACCCCACAATCAAATGCACAGGCACAAGGCCTCAGGCTCCCTTACCCTTTTCATTTGGGAACTGACACCTTGGTGCATACCATTTCATCTCTTCTCAGTTTTCTGTCCAACAATAATAGATGCTGCAGTGTGCTCTCTTCTTCTTTTCCATTTCTCACATTTCCTCCCTGTGGATGAGTTTTCAGTCCCAGTTAATGTTTCATGAGCTAGTGGCACAGGCTCCTCTGACACTAAGAAAAGACTCAGTGCCACACACAGCAGATTCTTGCTCAGTGTAATGTGATCTGGCAACCAATCAGTTTTCCACCCTGCCATGGAACACGATAACATACCTGATGTATTCAAACTGAAAGGTTCTAGCATTTTATTCTACAAATCAAGAACTTTCTTAAGTTAGCCACCACACAGAAAGCATTTGGTGTTTAGCTACCAAAAGAGTTTGCTGACAACTCAGGAATTATGCAAAGCAAGGGCTCTATTTTGCATCTGTGTATACATACAGTCAAACAGCTAAGTTGGATATAGGTTTTAAAGAAAAAAAGAAAGCTGTAAGAAAGCAGTGTTAAAATGATACTTTTTTTTTCCATCAAGAGTAATGCCTGGCAAATTCACAGTGTTATTTTAATACTGCTAGCAAATACTTCCATTATATTGATGCTTTGAGTTACCATTTTAAAAAAATGCTGCTTTATTCCCATTCTTTCATCCATCCTCAGAATTTTTAAAAATATCTCAATTGTCACTATCTGACACCATCTCTTCCCTTTTGTAATGAAATTATAATTGGCTGGCTCCTTTATGATCTATCCACGTCTTTCTTCCTGACTATTGGTGGGAGGAAAGGGGTGGTCTCACCATTCTAACTGTCATTCTGCCTGTGATGACTGGATCAAAAAAGGATTCTTAGCAGAGCCATGTAAACAAAGTACTGTACCATTTTTCCATCCTCCAACTCCTGGCGTTTCCTTCAGCATTTCCTGCAGAATTCCACACACTGCCATGCTGTTCTTTTACATATTTAATTCACTGTTTCGAGCTTCTTTTTCTTTTCTTTCTCTCTCCCACTAAATATGTGTGTTTGTACTCCCCCAGATGAACGAGCAGCGTTTTTAAAAAAGAAAAGCAATCCGTGATGTTATTGAGTGAGTAGGGGGTTCTTGGTCCATGCTGTGTTTTTGTTTCATATACATATGAAGGTGTGTCTTTCATGTTTATTCAAGGCTGCTTAAGTCTTGCCTTTGCGTAATGAACCTGGTGGGCTACCTGAAAACGAGGCCACTATTTCATGCTTACCCTTACTAGAGGCAATGCTGGAACTTAAATGGCATATATGGGCCTAGATTGGAATGCATCATCAGCTGATAACTGGTGACAAAGAGCATTTATACACGACCCCTAAGCTCCGCTGCAAATGGCTGCAAGCTCCGGACCTTAAAAATGTTTCCCCACCAGCTCTGGAGTTTGCAGACAATTAAGTGCGACCCCGCCCACCTAAGCGCGACCCAGCACACTTTTCTTGTACCTGCTCGAGGAGGGTGAAAATCGCCAGGTCCGGATTTAATCTGGTCAGTGCGGGGCTCTCCTGGCTTCTGTTTTTTTTTCCTCCTGCCCCTTTAAGAGAAGGGGCGGGAGGGAAAAAAAGCAAACCAAAAGAGAAGGAATCAGCACAACGGAGCTCCATCAGCTTCTCCGAGGTGAGTCTGCATCCCCCCCCCTTTTTCCTCCCTCCCCTCACGCAGACAGGAGCTAGGAAGTGCGGAGTGGTGGGGAGGAAGGAACAGCGACAAACTCCTAAGATCTCTGGTCCGAATTTAAGTGGCCAGTGGATCTTAGGGGTTGTGTGAAAAGGCCCAAAGAAGCCTGGATATATGATAGATCTGGAAAAAAGAATCCCCATGATCTTTACAACCATCTGGAGTGAAACTAATTCTGAGAGTGTGTCACTTGTGACCGTGGATATATATAAGACCAAGGGGGAGCTGGTGTCAAAATAACTTACATCACTGGGGATACGCTGTGATTGTTTCTAGGATCAGGGTAGACATGAAATGACTGCCAAGTAATTTATCTCTGCATGCAAAGATTCTTAAAGCCTGCTCTACCTGCCAATTAAGTCAGGGACAAACAACTGATCATTTTTGTGGAAGCTGGACCAGGATGATGATTCAGCATTGTTTCTTTTATTTCATTTATTTATTGTAAATATTTTTACCCCACCTTTCCCCTTGGAAAAGGACCCAATCATGAAGGACAATATACAGTCCAGAACATTTAAGACATATTCAAGTCAATAACAGGGAGTTTGAAGAGGCATCTTAAAACATGAAAAGGTAACATTAAAGCTACAAAGAGCACGGCATACAAAAAAAATCATTATGAGGGGTGGAAAGCAAAATGGAAAACACTAGCGTTCTTATGAAGTCGGTAAATGCAATCATATATGGTAATCCATCTGAAAAGTCACATAACAGGTAGTCCCTCCTTCAGGAAAAGCTTGCCTGAAGAGAAAGGTCTTTGCCTGATTCCAGAAAGACAACAGAGATGGGGCAGTCCTGGCCTCCAGCGGGAAGGAGTTCCAAAGTCTGGGAGCAGCAACAGGGAAGGCCCTTTCATGTGTTCTTTTGAGGCACACCTGTGAAGATGTTGGGATGGAAAGGCCTCTCCTGATGACCCAGCACCCGAGCTGGTTCATACTGCGATATTTGATTTTTGAGGTAGCGTGGACGCAAGCTGTTTTGTGCTTTGTAGATGAAGGTGAGCACCTTGAATTGTACCCTATAGCCGACTGGCAGCCAGTGGAGCTGCTTGAGTAGAGGTGTAATGTGATATCTGTAACCGACCCATCAGCAATCTGGCCGCTGCGTACTGAACTGCGTTCTGTGTGTGTGTGTACCATTATGTGTATGTTACCCATTTGTTTGTGGATGAAAGGTTATTTTTCATATTCACAGGAGTCTCTAGCCAGTAAACCTCTATAGCACATTAACTGTTCATTTGCTTTTTATAGACAGACACTGAAAAAACCCCACCATGATTTGGGACATTTTCTTCTTGGATTTATTGCATTATCATAGTCCCATGCCTCTAGCACCGTCCAGCTTTTACAGAATACAATAATGGTTGTGGAAATGGCTTCCCTATGTTTTGTGCTTTCGCATTCTCTTTTGTGAGTAAACGTCTGTTTTCTAAGAATTCACACAATTGGGCATTCATTGCCATATAAGACACTGGTTAATTTTCCACAACCAAAGGCCAACAACATACATTTCTTGATGCAGTTTTTTTACAGCTCAGACCTCACATGCATTTTCTGCTGAAAGAAAACTTTTGTAGGCAGCAAGGAATGGGAAACTGGTGACCCTCCACCCCCCACCCCCAAGCTGATGAGACTTTAAAGTTCTGAAGAGTTATAATTGAAAAACAAATTTTATAAATAATTGGAGTGGTTCCGAGACCCATCGGAACAGCCCAAATACACCCCACACTGTCACAAGCACGACACTCTTTTCCCCGTCCAAAAATTCCAAACCGTTCCCGAGATATCGGGAGAAATACAAACCGCCGCTTTTTGCCGGCTGAGAGGCCTTGCGAGCAGGGGCTCGGCAAGCGGAAACCTCCAATTTACACCTAATTTGTCAGTTTACATAGTATCTAGTCTCCTGCGGCAGTCTATTTCCGCGGAGACTCCATAAAAACAGCAGGAGGGCGAAGATAAGCCCGTCTGCGCGTATTAACCAATCAGCGCCCCCGCCATCAATCAATGTCTTATTAATTACGGCTGGACGGGGGCGCACAGCGGGGAACCCTATTCCATTGAATTGGCTGAGTAGACCGCCCCCACCTAAAAGAACCATAGCGCTTCCCCGGGAAAATTCGAAAACTCTTGCTGCCTCGGGTTCCAGAAAGGCGGCCAACCTTCCGGCAGTGCCAGCGGTATGAATCCACCCTTCCTACCCGACTCTCGGTTGCACAGACTCAGGGAAGGCAGCCGAGGGGAGCGACTCCTCTCACTATCCTCTACCCGAGTCACAGTTCCATGAAATTCATGCCTCTTCCCGGCCATACATCTCTATGGAGATAGACCGGTCCTCTTTCCTTTTTTTCCCTCGCGCCTATGTTTCTCTATGGCGGTAGACTACTCCCCGCTCCCGAATTGACCAGACAGGATTTCCCCTCTTGCGGAAACCCCCGGAAAGCTGATTTTTCTCAGT
The DNA here is from genome assembly GCA_037367245.1 of Phrynocephalus guinanensis. NCBI lineage: Eukaryota > Metazoa > Chordata > Lepidosauria > Squamata > Agamidae > Phrynocephalus > Phrynocephalus guinanensis. Next base: position 87,453,636 of record CM074732.1, read on the forward strand.
TCCAGGGGTTCCCGCCAAGGAATAAGGAATGTCCCTTACTGGTGTATTGGTTAACCCTTTCCTGCCCCTTCTCCCTTATTCTCCCAACCCTGAAATCTCAGCCAGAGACGCAGTTCAGGCGGAATTCTTCCTGAACTGAATTATTCCCTCCATGCTCTGGCTTGCAAGGGAATGATTCTAAGCAATCATTCTCAAGAATCAGGGACTCCCTTACCCTCTGAGACCTGGTTCCCCTGCCTCTGCCTAAAGCAGACCCCAGACCCCTGGCCCAAAGGGCGTCCCCCCTTCTCTCTTTTCTCCCTTTCTTTTTTTCTCTCTCTCTCTCTTCCTTTCTCCTTTTCTCTCTCTCCTTCTTTCTCCTCCCACTCCTTCTTCCCTGGGTGTGCTTATGTTCCTACTCTATCCTATGGCTTCTGTACCTGTAATCTGGGGCAAAGGGGGTTATGGCACAAGGAGACAGACATCATGGCGGTCCCACAGAGCAAGTAACATCTTCTGGAAGGAATCCATCTTAAAGTTCCTGGCACGCACACCACAGATGTTTACTGGATTATATCACAGCCTGGGGGTTCTTCATTATCACATCCCTGCATCCACAAAAGGACTGTCCAGCCACCTCCGGATGATCTCATCAGTTTTCCGGCTCCCCATTGACTTCTGTATTGACCTTCCCCAACCTTCTATTGACTTTCCAGTTTCCCCAGTTTCCCCAGACCCAAGAACAATACCCTGTTTCCCCTTTTTCATTGTTATATCCTGATGGCCTAATTAAAGGACACTCTGGGCTCATTAGCACCTGGGCGGGCATCTGATCCCAGCTTGCCAGAGACCGCCCGGGAACGCCTCTGGCCAGCCCATGGACTACACTGATTGGACTATCTGAAGAACCGTCCCCTTGCCCACCCCTGGGCTGCACCACTCAGGGGGAGGGAAGAGGTGAACTAATAAAAATTGGGGTTCTCTTTGTGTCCGGGGTCGGACATCTTTGCCCAGTCTTTGGCTTGTGTCCACCTGCTGTCTTTATTACAGTGTTTTTCAACCAGTGTTCCGTGGCACAGTACTGTGCCGTGAGATGTTGGCTGGTGTGCCGCGGCACCAGCGAGCTGGAGGAAGGCGGGGCGTCCAGAAAGAAGCCGGCTGCCGCACACACACACACACACACACTGACTTTTTTTTTTGCTAATCTGCGTCTATTCCCCCCCCCCCATCGGCGTCTTGGCCCGAAGAGAGCGGCACAGAGGCGGATCCACATGTGCTTACGCCCCACACCCCAGGCACACGTGCACACGCATGCACAGGGCCACCGAAGAAGAGGGATCCGATCGCCGCTGCCGCCGCCTCCCAGGCCGCTCCCGCCGCCACCGCCGAAGCCGCTCCCCCTGCCGGAGCCCTTATCAGGGCTCCGATCAGAGAGCCCAGCTGGTAGGCAGCCTGTCAAAGAGAGACAGGCCAGAGCCCGGCAAGGCCGCAAGCCTTGTCGCTGCTGCTGCCGGTCACGGGCGGTCCGCCGCCGCCGCGGCCGCCGCTCACCTCGCTGGGCAAGGCCCCGATCCTCGGCTGCAAAGGAGCCTCAAAAGGGGTGGGGGGGCGGCGGCTGGAGCGGACAAACCGCACGTCCGGAGCAGCTAAAAATCTTGCCGCCGACCACCCAGAGACTACTTGAAGTGGTATGGGGCGGTATATAAGCAGAACACACACACACACGCGCGCGGGTGAAGTGAAGGGGACCCAGGCGGTGGGAAATGACGGATTGGGGGTGGGGAGGGGGGGAGAAGATGCTTGGACAGCCGGATGTGCCATTAATGGTTGGAGGAGGGGCGGGCGACTGGGGTGGGGGTGGGGTGGGGGAAGGTGCGCCAGCATTCCGAACGACGGAATGAATGAATGAATAGGAAGCCCACGGAGGAGGAGGAGGAGGAGGAGGAGGAGGAGGAGGAAGGGCGGGAAGGCGCGCCAGAAGGAGGAACAACCCACCCCCCCACGGAGGAAGCGAATTACTGTTTATATATAGTCAATATAGGCACAGAGTTAAATTTTTAAACATTTTCTAATGGTGGTGTGCCTCGTGATTTTTTTCATGAAACAAGTGTGCTTTGGCCCAAAAAAGGTTGAAAAACACTGCTTTATTAGGCCTAATAAACACAGTATTTTCTTCAGGATTTGTCTCTTGTTGGACTCTTCATTGGGCATTTGGGGTCCAGCGGAACTCAGCAGGGCTAGCCTGGCTGAAACACAATTTTAATCTTACTTTTAAATTCAACAGTTCCAGGAGGAATACTGAGTGTGGGGTTACTGGGAAGTGGACAGAGTGAGAGAATAGGGCTCTTGAGAACAGGGTTCGAATTTCCATTGGCAATGGGAACTCACTGGGAGAGCAGAAATGCAAATCATTAACAATCTCACCTTGAAAGCCCTATTGGGGTCGGTGTAAGTTGATTCCTCCAATTGACAGAGGAGAACATGGCAGTAAATGACCCCGTTGGACTTTTTAATCTACAAGTGGACCCTTGTATAACAGTTTGTATAACATAAAATCTGTATAACATAAAAAATTCCGGAGATAGGGGAAATTTGCTTAACAAAATCGTCTATGGGGCGAATGGTACAACATAAAAATGGTCGCAATTAGGGATTACTGTGTTTCCAATGCATTCCTATGGGAAATTTGTATAAAGGAAAATTTGCTTAAAATAATTTTATTTGGAAGGAATTCCTTTATACAAGGTACCACTGTAGTTTGCATGAGGTGTGGGGGGGAGGGGGGAGCATTCAGCCCTGGTTTTATCGCTGCTCCCGTTTATCCCTCGCTGCTGATCTCCTCCTCCCAAATCACTTTAATTACAGTAACCCTGGGTTGGCACAGAGGCAAGAAACACGCGCCCTTATTAAGAATACTGCAGGCCAGGGTAGGCAAACAAAAGAGAAAGCCAAATCTTACACCTGTTGAACTGTTGCCTGCAAACGAAGTTTTTTTCACTCGTGGGACTCGATCCAAACAAAACAAAATAAAAGACAAAAAAAGCATGCGGCACCTTAGACTATTATATTTTAATATAAGCTTTCGTGGACCCGTGCACTTGTTCAGACATACGTGGGACTCGGAGGCCCTTTTGCCTCGTTGGCGTGGAGAAAGGAGCGTATGAGCCGGGAAGGGGCGGTGAACGGGCGGCGGCGGGGTGCGGGGGGTTGGGGATTCAGTCCCTCCGCCACGGGGGCTGGACGACGACGACAGACGGGACTCCCGCCGCCGAAACCGCCCTCCCCGCAGCCTCTCCATCTGCGGAGGCACGAGGGTCGCGAGGAGGGGGCGTGGCCGCCGGCCGGGCTTCAAATTCGTCTACGCTCGGAAAGGGGGCGTGCCGGAGGCGCGCGGGGCGGAGAAGGCAGGGGTGGGGAGGGGGCGGAAGGAGCCACGAGAGGAGGAAGGGACGGCACGCGCGCGCGGTCGTCGGGCGGCGGCGGCGGGGGGGAGTGGGGTGGGGTGGGGTGGGGTGGGGGGCGCGCGCGCGGACGCACGCCTAGTCCCGCCTTGTCCGACCCGCTCTGCTCTGCCATAGGCGGGCGATGCCGCGTGGGGGGTTTCCATGACGACGAGTCGCTAGGCGCTGGGCTCGTGTGTGGGAGCCAAGCTCAGACCTAGCAGGGAGCCCCTGAGAGAGAGAGAGAAGCCCGGTGGCCCGAGGGCAGCAGCCACCGCCCGCCCGCAGCCCGCCCGCCTTGAACACCACCTTCGCCGGAGACCTTAAGGAGGAGGAGGAGGAGGAGGAGGAGGAGGAGGAGGAGGAGGCGGCACCGGGGATACCCGAGCGTGGCCCTTTTGTGGACCAGCAGAAAAGCGAGGCGCAGGTCTTCGCCCTTGAGGGCGACGTGAGGTTGGCGGGCGGGCCGGCCGGCTGGCTTTGAACCCGGAGGACGCTAAGAAGCTCCTGCTTCCCCCCTCGGGTGCCCTTCTTTGGTCAGGGCTGACCTGAAGACACCGGGCTCCTAGTTCAGGGAAGCTTTTCGGGAAAGGAGAGTCCCAGAGACCAGGCTGTGAAGATCATCATCATCCCCACCCCCATCACCCCCATCATCATCATCCTGATAGCCCTGGTCCTAATCCTTGGAGTTGCCATGCCTCTTTGGAGCCCACCAAGTGGGGGTGGTGGCCTTCCTCCTGCCAACAGCCTCCCTTGGCTATGAGGATGGGCAGTGGAGGATCCTCAGGCCGGGAAGATCGGCTGTCATCCGCGGCCGAAAAGCAGCTGAGTGGTGGGGACCAGATGCTAGAGCTCTCTGGACGCTACTTGAAGAAGCTGCCGACCCCAGTGTGTGCCCTGAGCACCCTGCAGAAGCTTTACATCAGTGGCACAGGGATCACAGGACTGCCCGAGGAGATAGAAGGGCTGCAGGAGCTGCGTATACTGGCACTGGACTTCAATAAATTGGAGGAAGTCCCTGAGGCCTTGTGCCGTTTGCCTCACCTAACCCGCCTCTATCTGGGCAGCAACCGCCTCTTTGGGCTTCCAGCAGAATTCTGCCAGCTCAAGACACTTCGTTGCTTGTGGATTGAAAATAACTACTTGTACCACTTTCCCCAGGTCTTGCTTCAGATGCCTGGGCTCCAGTCCCTACAGATGGGGGACAACCGTCTCAAGACGTTGCCTAACGGTCTGCCTCGCATGAGGGGACTACGAGGATTGTGGCTCTATGGAAATCGCTTTGAAGACTTTCCAAAAGCTTTGCTCCGTATGACCCAGCTTCACATCCTTGACCTTGATCGCAACAAACTGGCAGAGTTTCCTGACTTGAGCCACCTGCGGAAGCTCCGGCTCTTCTCTTATGACCACAATCCAGTGGCAGGCCCACCAAACGTGGCCGATACTGTCACTGTGGTGGGTGAGGGAGCCCAGGAGTTCATGGAAGCCAGGGAAGAACGGATCCAGGCTATTCGGGAGGAGGAAGAGGAGGAAGAGCAAGAAGAGAATGAATCTGAAGGTGTGCAGGCTAACATGAAGAATGACTCCTCCATGTTGGATGATGGAGAGGGCAGCTTTTCTCCCCTAGAATGCACTCCAGAGGAGACATGAAACAGCAATGACCACCAGAGGGTTGCTTACTTGGAAACATCTGGTGGATGGCAACAGGCTTTTGAATCTTCGTCTTCTGTACATGGGATGAGAAGCTGGCCCTCACTTTCACTGTCCTCAGGAATCACTGCCTCAGAGGCAGGATCTTGGGCAACTTTAACTATGGTCGTTGGCAATGCCTTGTAAAGGACAGCTGCTGATCAGAAAGTCTTTGTCCCCTTCTCTCCCCAGGAACTGTGAATAATGCTAACTCATATGTTCACACTGAACTATGAGTATCTTTATACCTTGTCAATCCCCTTCCGAATCCCGGGGTGCAAGGAGGAAATTGGAAGCAAGGGCGAATTCTTAGCGCACTGGATAATTTCCTTGGACCAAACCTTGAAATGATAGGTTTTTGTCCCTGATTCAAGGCATGGATAAAGATCACTTCATGGTGAAGCTGAGTCTAAATCTGGCATTCATGCCAATGACAAGTTGGTATTGGTGAATGCTACCTACTCCGTTTGCCAGGCATGCTATAATGAGTCTCAACAAGAAGACAGGATAAAGCCATTTGTTTATTTATTTTGCCCAACTACCTTGAATTCTGAGTCCTGGGGGTGCTGCAGAGTCACGAGTATGAATGTAAGATTTTCTTTCATGTCAGAATTGTTATCCTATTACTGGAATTAGACTTGGAAATAATCTCCCCAAATCTTCATCCCCCTGCCCCCTTCTTCTAGCTGTCAGTATTCAGGAGAAGTTCATGTGAAACCCTTGTTTGTACACTGAGCGATCCGTCCTGGAAAGAGCTTTGCCTCCGCTCTTTGTATGGTGGGAAAGGAGCCTTGTGCATTGCCTGGCTGCTTTGCTGGACTTTCTATTCCCTTAAAAGGGCACAGAAACAAAACTGATATGACCAGGGCCATTGCAGACTTGCATAGATCTCAGAAAGAAGGGTGGCAGGCTCAGAACTTCCATCTGTATTGGAGGGCGACAGGCTCATCCCAACAGTGGGGATCTCAGTCTAGATTTATATTAAATCTCAGCAATAAAAACATGTCAAAAGGAGCTTGAAAGAGCCAGTCGGGGAGGAGGGCACATGCATTCTCAGGGAGATTGCTCCAAAAAGCAGGAGACCAAAGCTGTTGGGTGGGCTGGGGCTGTTTTTAAAGACTGTTGTAAATTAAATTGTAAGTTATTTTTTGTTATTTATTTAAAAAAAGTATTTCTCCCTCCCCATCTGTTTCTGACCTGAACTCCATGCTCTTTTGCTCCTTTCTCTCTTCTGCTTTCCTGTTTCTGAAATCCCTTTGCATTCCCCTTTTGTTCTCTTCTCCTACTTTGTGAACCACTGCTTCCCTTCTTTCCACACCTCTTCATCACCTGTATTTGTTTGCCCCCAGGACTGATTCCACTGTGCTCACTTCCAGTATCTATATTGGCATGATATGCTACTCAAGCACTGCCAGAGTTAGCATTTTGGTCTTGATGATTGTCTAAGAAATAATGAGCATTTAATATATGTCTTTTCATGTTATTACAGTTTATTTCTGACTTGTTAACTTGCAGTGACATGATATATTACATTCATTGCTTATTCTCTTTCTTCCCTCACCCTCTGTGATCAGTTGTGCTGTTTCTAACAGGATGGGAAAAGATATGTTGCATTGTATTTATTTATTTGTTTGTTTGTTATAATTACACCCCACCTTTCTTTAATTGGCTCATGGTTGCCCTTCTTCTTTCCTATTCTCCTTATACCTGGCTCTCCCCGTTTCTCCTTGATCCTCAGAACAGTCCTGGATAGTAGGTCAGACTGAGATAGTGCCTGGCCTAAGGTCACCCAGTGAGTTTCATGGCTAAATCGGGTCTAAGACTTGGACCTAGTCAGATATTCTGTCTGTGGAAACACAGTGCCTTTTTGACTGGTATGCAGAGAGCATCAGACTGAAGCTTTTCTTATGAACTGCTTACAGATATGTGATTAAGCCAAAACATTTTAATACTCTTATCTGTCTAGCACCATGATCACTTTTTTTTGCAGAGCCCCTTACTGTAGATATGTGGTCACATATCTGGGTACAGTACTTAATATACAGTTGCTACCCAGAAGCTACAGGCTGCTGTTTACAGTTGAATTAGCAGAAACTGATTATTAGAAGCTACATCCATTTTAATCTTCATAGAATTTACTGCAGTCATTGATGCCAATAGTGTGAAAAAGTTATGTTTGAATTCTCAGTTTTCATTTTGTTGTCAGTGATTCCCAACTTAAGAAGAGCCAGGTTGTGGTGTCTAGACTTCATCATAACTAGGTCAGTGTTTCTCAGACTTTGTATTTTCTCATTAATCAGTGCAGCAATTTGAATGCTATTGTTACAGGGTATTCACCTTTAGGTTCCAGCTTCTGACTTGGAAATTAACGCCTGTTAACAGCCATCAGCTATGCAGTGCTACATTGATCCCATCATGAGAGTTGGAAGCCTGTCCAAATATTCCACAATGCTAGTTTCTCTAGTATTTAAGAGCTACGTCTCGATTGTGAATGAAAAGCTCTATTACCTTGGTATTTTCCTCTGCTTTTTAGTACGTTTCATTTTTATGACGTTATGCCGTATTCTAGCTGAATAATGGTGGTCTACCTCATATGTTTCTTTTGATGTTGGTGACAGCCCATCTTTGATAATGTTTCCCTTGCATTTTAAGCACTGAAAACGTGAATACTGGGAAATGCAAGTGAAAAGGTGTAGCAGTTTAAATTTTAGTAACTATTCTAGCCTGGCTCTTACAACAGAGGTCAACTGTGTGTGTTGATTGTAAAACACCGCTGAAAGAGATGAGTGAAATCCAGACAACATTTTTGAAATCAGCACAAGTTTTTACTGTTCTTCACCAAAAAAATCATGGGTTGAATTTTTATATTTGTCTGAGTTATATGTTGCTTCCATATCAGGGCCCTGTAACAGCACTGAGGCACTGATTTTTTTTCCAATGAATTGGAAGCAACATTAAGCAGTAGCTCTTTATGGCATTTAAACAATATTATTCAGCAATAACATCGCTGTGGTGGGAGGCTTTTGTAATGTTTGAGCAGGAGCTTTCTATTCTGTACCTTTAGACTAGATACTTTCTTCCTTAGGTTTCAGCCTCTGTTTACTTTTTGTTCATTATGACTGATGATGAACTAATAACTAATCATTACTCATTACTGATTAGCTATCCCTTAATTGATCTTCCCTTTTCTCCACTGGCACCTGGTGGCAGCTTTAAATGCTTGTTTCCTCTTATTAATTATCTTAAATACTGTGGAATTGTAGTATTTTTCAATTTTTTAAAAAAAGGGAAATTTGATAAGTACAAGAGTAGACTGGCCTTTGACCACACTGAGTAGAAAACAGCTAGCGGTACAAGCCACAAGGAAAAACTTCTAATCAAGCCCATCTTAACCCAAGGGCTCTTGTAACAGTATTTATTTAGTCTCACCCAGAGAAAGAGCCAACCATGGGTACTTGCTTACCCTCTATTACTTATTCAATAACATTTCAAAACTTAGATCTGAAAGCAAACAGGAAGACACTGTAAAGAATACTAGAACTGAGGGGATTGGCAGTGTTATATCAAAGCGATGGTAACCTGCTCTTCTAGCATGTAATAGTAAAACAATCAAACCCATTTTATATTTTAAAACAAACCTCACCCTGTATTATTCTTGGCCAACAAAAACCAAGTAAGACAGAAATGATTTTGATTGCTGTAAGAGAATTCTTACACAGAGGTTGGTAAAACTTGAAGGGAAGGATGTTCCCCAGTCAAGGTGCATTTGCTAAGAACACCTCTTTGTGCATGCAGTTCCACTTTTAGGCACAGACAGTAAATGGAAGAGGATGCTTCTAGAAGATATGACAAAAGAGAGAGGTGGAGGTTGTGTTTTAGCAATGTGGGCCATAGCCAGTTCAGGGCGTTGTAACTTTCACTGACGTGTTCTCCAAAATAAGTTCCACTGAGTTTGGTGGGACTGCTTTCCACAAAAGAATTACAACCTAAATACATACTCTGAAAAGAAATGGAGATCCAGTGTAAATGCTAGATGGTTGTGTTCTTTTACTCACTATCCTCCCTCAGAAGGTGGGCCAGTGAGGTATAATAGCTGGTGTTTTCATCTTGCTGTCAGGGCTGGCCCGCTTATGGGCCAATATAGCAACCTCATCTGGAAATTGTGAAGCCTAAATTATGATCTGAGCCTTAAACAAACAAAAACAAAACAAAAAGTGGTGATGGGGGGCGGGAGGCTATGGTGAAACTTCTGGAAACCTGCAACCTGTCTGACTTGGAGAAATTAATCCAGGAGCACCCCATGACTGAGCACCCAGAGGGTCTCCCCCTCTAAATATTACCAGTGATTGGTGTTCTAATTCAGTTGCATCACCAAGAGTTATGTGCTTCATCACTTCTATCACACATGTGTTCAGTTTCAGCTACTTGGACCCCTCAACAAGCTTCTCCGCATTTGCTAGTAAATGTATTTTGTTCACTTAGCTATGTTTTAAGAACATACCACATTTCCAAGAAGTACTCAGTGGGCTGAACTGGTCTCAAATTTGAAACAGATTTAGTCTTAGCAGCTCTTTTTCTCCTTGTTGCAGATTTAAGGAGTAATGTGTTTTAGAGTTTTGTACATAAAGAGATGACACATTATTAATAGAGAGAGCTAAAGTTAGGAATTGGGTAGTGCCATATTTCTGCCTTGCCGAATGATCCCTTAACCATAGGCAAGCAATTCAGTTGTTGAAATTTGGTTGCATAGTTAAGCAAACAGTGTAATTTTAAATGTCTACATCTCTATAGATAATATCAGTTGCATTTGGAGTTGCATAATGGAGATTTCTCAATAGCAATCCAGGTCTAAAAATTACCCCATTCATGTTACTGCATGTTTCGGCCATCTCCTCCCTAGCTCCAAAAACTATTAAAATGACGCCAATAATATTCTTTTGCCTTGAGGGATTGTTGTAAGGATTACCCAGTTATTATGGCAATATTTTGTTTATCTCCTGGTCTATGTTTCCTTTCCTTTCCTTTTAGTTAATAAAAATCATGAGGAAGTTTACATATATTATAAAAGCAATTACTGTAGTTAGATCTAGGATGAGATTTAGATGAATTTAAATTCCTTTGAAATCAGTGGTATGCTGAAGGTCCAGTTTAACCGCAAAAGACTAGTTCTAATTTTTTTCTTCTGCTCGTTTATTTTTATTTTGGGATGAGGGATGATTTGTTTTTTACGCTCTACCAGCGACAGTTCCTCAAGAAAACACACTGTGTCTAAAGTAGCATTTGAGCAAAGCACAAATACTGTACTGTCAAATGCATGGCTGACATTGACAGCACAATTTTCGTGTTTCTCCATGCATCCATGGAACTGGGGCTATCTAAATACCTTAATTTCGTTCTTATCTCTTGTTTTCACATGGAAGCAGTTGCACTGTTTTCCTCACAAGCTCATTAATTTTTGGAATCCCCTGTATTAGATTTAACATGACTAAGTAGCTCATGTAGCAGGCCTGTAAGAATCCATGTTACAGTCTCAGTTCTTTGTTCCAAACATGTCTCATTTTTTGCTCTCACTGCTTTCTTTCCCTCTTTGAGCAATGTTCTTTTGAGTGAGATCTCACTTTTATACTAACTGTTACCTCATGTAAAGTAAGATTCCTTTCGTTACCAGATTCTGTGAGGATATTGTGGACTCTGATCTCAAAGCTACCCATGCTCGATGTTAATAACCACGTATGCTGAGATGAGTGGGAAAAGAGACAAGAGTTCCTGATCTTGACTGAGTTTATTAATTCCCTTGCATAAAATGTTGCAAGGGGCTCCAAAGATCATTGCACCCAATCCTCCTTTTGCAGATTATGCCAACGCTTTGAGCTTTCTCTTAAAAAAAGATTGGCTATCTTTAAGCATTTACAGTAATACCTTGGTTTAAGAGCATTTTGCAATACAGTACAAACAAAAATTTCTTCTAAATGTGGCTCTCTCTCTACCCCCCCCCCCGCTTGATTGTGGGTGATTGGAAAGTTATTCTCAGGCAGTCTCCAAAGCAGAGGGAGGAGAATAGAGCTCTCCCTTGTACCAGCCAGGAAGGTTTTCAAAGGGAAGTGCTTGTTAAGGATTTATTTTTCTTTATATATATTTTAGTTTGTTTTCAACATTCTTTCTTATTTTTCAAAACATTTCTACTCAAGGGTCTGCTAGTCAAGTGTGTATATGGCTACAAAGTGCACTTTATTATTGTCATGTTAAAACCACAGAGTAAAATCCATTTATTAGTCCCAAGCCGAGCAGATTCCACACCCAGGTACCTAAACCATGCTGTCGACATGGCCTTCTAGCCAACTTCTTTTGTGAGTTTTGCCATTTTGTGTAGTGTACAGTACGTGATCTATGGGGGTGCAGGACTAATCATCTGAGATTCCATTATTTCCAATTGGAACATTTGCTTTGATATACAGTATGAGTGTTTTGGTTTACAAGCACGTTTCTGGAATAAATGATGCTTTTAAACCAAGGTATTACTGTATTTCCAGACTAATTTGTCAAGCACAGGTCCCAAGTGAACCCTTCAGGTCATAAACAGCTTCTGCTGTCCGCCTGAATGGTCCAAAGGTTGCAGATTTTAACAAACTGGTTATGGAGCTGAGCATCAGGAGCTGTCCACGGCCTTGGATTTTTTGTGGAGTGAAGCTGAAAAGGGAAGCATCCTTTGTACACCGACACTGACACTATTATTGAGTTAGCATCAGTGTATCTATCTGGAAGTTGAGTCATGGCAACTGGATTTCTTTTTCTTGAGAAACAGAAACATTTTGCTGCTCATCCAAACAGCTTCATCAGTCTGAGGAAGCTGTTTGAATGAGCAGCGAAATGTTTCTATCTCTCAAGAAAAAGAAGTCCAGTTGCCATGACTCAACTTCCAGATAAACTCACCTGGATGACTGAGACTCTTCACACACATATCAGTGTACTGTATCTATTTCTGGCCTTTCCGATTGCACACTGAAATCTGCCTAATAGAAGAGAAATTTCCCCTCAAGAAAAGCATGGAGAGACTCTGGACTTAAAAAGAAAGCTACCAAAGTGGTGGAAAGAGGGGAGAGTATTGTATAATTTTTATCTCCCTTTCAAGAAAACCGTGAAATATATACCCCCCTCCCTTTGTGTGTGGGGGTGGGGTAATGACTGTAAAGATTGGATAGAGATGGGCAACATGAAAAATGCTGAGCAACAGAGGTTCTCTTGCTAGCTGGCTATGTTAAAATGTTACATATTGGCACAAAATCACCATGGAAGCTCTTTGCAAGGAAAGAATACAAACAAGAGGCTTCTTCAGATGGCTGAGCAGTGTTGAAATCAGCAGACCATCTGTACCCGACGATCAGCAAAAAGAACACAAGTCCCTTAAAATTCTCCGTTCTTTCAAAGGCAAGATTTGCTTGTCTGGTGTGGAGATGTTCCTCTTGGCTGACCTTGCGGTGGTGCTTCTACAGTATGTTGCTTGCCGTAATGATTTGTCGTACACGTTATTCTGTAAGTCGTATTCAGTGTCGGCAAGAACACGGTGGCTGAAGATTGGCAATACCCACTGACATTGATTTCGCAGAGAATTTCCCATGCCTGGTTTCTCTCCCACTCCCCCCTCAGTTGCCACACCTTTCTGGTCAAACATGAGCTCGTTTATGAAAAAATCAGGTTCCTCAAGAGAAAAGTCATAGTGTACCTCTCTCAAAGATGAAAAGCCGACCTCTGGCTCACAGTTGAGGATGAGACTCATCAAAACTACAACTGAATAGATTTGTACGTCCTGGAAGCCAGAGAAACAACCAGCAAATTGCTAAATTGTAATTAAATTTCTCCACTGTCCAGTTTAATTCTCTCATAGCAAGAAGGGTAATTGAAGTCAGTCTTGTTGTCTTTCTCTTGGGCCAGGACAATATATTTTATTTTTATCCAGGAAATCTAGGTCTTGTCATTCATAAAGCTTGACTAGGAAAATTGTCGAGGAAATCATTGTGTAGCCTTAATAAATCTATATATAGGAAGCTTAGTGATATAATTTGAAGTATGCCAGTACTGAGAGAGCTTTGAGATGTCATAGCATTTATAGGCAAGAAAGGGAAGAGGTGTGTCACACAAATAGGAATCTTCCAGATGCAGCACTTGTTCTGCTTTGTTTTCTGTCCTTCTTTGTTGTTTGGTGATGGGAGACCACACTGTTTATTGGGACTCGTGTCTAAAACGGTTTGCTGTCTAATAATGCTTCACTACTCTTATTTCCAGTCTTTTAAACTACAGTATAAGAAGCCCTGGTGGCTCAGTGGGGTAGAGCACTGAAATGTCGGCTGCACATTTGGCAGCTTGGCGGTTCGAATCCTGGGTGCCACGCAGCAGAGAGAGCTCCTGCTGTTAACCCCAGCTCCTGCCAACCTAGCTGTTCAAAAGTATTTAAATGCAAGTAGATAAAAAGGTACCACCATAAAAAAGCAGTGATGAGAATGGATGGTTCTTTAAAAATTGCCACACAGAGAGTTAGTTATATAGCAAGGGTTTTATTTAGACAGTCACAGGAATACAGAAATATAGAAAGTATATAGTAAATGAAGCAATTAAGTAGTACACAGAATCAGGTATGGTTAGTAGGAATTCTTAAGCTGTTTAGCTTAAGGCAGGGGTGCCCAAACTTTTTGTAAGGAGAGCCAGATTTGGTGGCTGAGAATGTGTCAGGGGCCGGTCGCTCCCTGACCCTGCCACCCCACTGCAAGCCCCACCCACTGACCCATAAGCCCCACCCACAGGAAGGAAGGCGGCGGCCAAGGGAGGGAGGGAGGAAGGTGGAAACCAAGAGAGGAAGGAAGGAAGGTGGGGAACAAGGAAGGGAGGGAGGGAGGGAGGGAGGTGGGGACCAAAAGAAGCACAGGGAGCCATGGCCACAGGTCGCCCCTTGGAAGAGGTGATCTGTGTGACCTTGCACCCCCCCAAGCTCCCCAGCGGTGGCGACGGCTCGCCCGCCAGCCCACCCCAAAGCTCCTTGGCAGTGGCAGAGGCCCGCTGGCCTGCCCACCCCCACACATTCCCCTGCGGTGCCGGTGGAGGCAGACCGCCCAGCCACCCAAGCTTCCCAGTGATGCCGGTGGTGGCGGCCTGCCCACGCGCCACACCCGCACACACGCCCAGCCCCACAAGCTTCCCGGTGGTGCTGCTGGTGGTGGCCTGCCCCCTTGCCCGCCCACCCAGCCCCACAAGCTTTTGTTCACTGGCCGGTTGGTGGAAGATTTTTTTTAAAAAAATGGGGCAAAGGAGGGGGAGGGAGGGGCGGGCCACTCAGAATGGCCTGACGGGTGGGATTTGGCCCCCGGGCCAGACTTTGGGCAGGCCTGGCTTAAGGGTTCAGAGCTGCCTGGGTTGATCCATGCAGAGATCAAGCCTTGCTGGTCTGGACAGAGCTCAAATGGCTTCTCATCATTTATATACCCTTCTAAATGACCTCAGACTTACGTATCCTGCACGCCCCTACATGTGCCTGTTCTTTGCACGTGTTCTTAGCTCATACCTAGTTGGCCATCAAAAGCCATTTTACCTAAGAATGACCCGACCTTTTACCCAGTTTGTTCAAGTTGGTTCATCATTCCTGGCTATCTGCCAAATGTTGCTCTCAGCAAACTCACACCCTCTAACTCATCTTCCTGGTCATGTCCACCCTTAGCTACAGAGAAGATGGCTCAATGAGATTTTCTGTTTTCTCAGAGAAGTGCATCCAGTAGTCACAGTTGGGATCTGTTAATATTTTAATAACATAATGCTTATAATAATTTTGACTTTTCTCATCCTTATAAATTCTTATCAGCGGGAAGGTAAATGGTGTTCTGTCCACATAAATGCGTTCAGCCATGCCGGCCACATAGCCACAGACTTGCATAACACTGCTCTTTGGCTTAAAAATGGAGACAAGCACCGCCTCTAGAGTCGGACATGACTAGCATGCAAGTGCGGGGGGGGAACCTTTACCTTAAACTACAGTTGACATGTGCTTCTGTGTGCTTTCCTGGGTGTTGCTTTCTGGTGTTTGTGATGCATTAGCACCAAAATGCTTGATAATGCCATAGCCATAGAACTAAATTCCACTCCTGGTAGAAGGGCCTAAACTGACCTGTTGGTAACATTAAACCTGCAAAATGCTGCTGAGCGGTGTCTTGGAGTATAGGGCGTTTATACACGACCCCTAAACTCTGGGGCAAATGGCTCCCAGCTCCGGAGCTTAAAAATGTTTCCCCACCAGCTCCGGAGTTTACAGGAAATTAGGTGCGACCACGCCCACTTTAGCGCATCCCAGCGCACCTTTCAAGTACCTGCTCTTTGGAGGTGAAAATTCCTTGATGCGGTGTAACGATAGTGAGTGCGGGGCTCTCCTCACTTCTGTTTGTTGTTGTTTTGGCTCCCGCCCCTTTAAGAGCTACTTTACAGACACTGGAATGTTGCTGGCAAGAGCGAGAGGCAGAACGGAGGTGAGCGGCATGCTTTTCTTTCGCTTTTTCTCCCTCCCCTCACGCAGCCAGCAGCCAGGAAGTGCGGAGGGGTGGGGACACAGGAAGAGCGACGAACCCCTAAGATCTCTGGTCCGAATTTAAGTGGCCAGCGGATCTTAGGGGTCGTGTGAAAAGGCCCTATACTCAGGTTTGTTGGATCTACTTTGATACCTATTTTTAAAAATCTGCAAACCTTTAGGACTTCAGCACTTAAAAACAACTAAAACTACTAATGTGAGATGTCTGTACTGAATATCAACAGTTAGTTCTTATAAATCATAAGTTGTTGCCATCGGATACTGCTTCCTTTCACTCAGGATGTAGTAGTGACCAATCTGGCCAATTTTTTTCTTGGGGGTCTTCCAGACACAGCATTTGCTCCACCAGATTGTGCACTGATATTACTGGAAATCTTCCAACATCCAGATGATCGGCCTTTTAGACGACTTTGTACCATTTTATTTTTCATGAACTCTTGAAGAATCAGTTAACCTAGCATAATCTTTAGTCAACCAGATTGCGAGTTTGATAGATACTTGCAAGTACAAGTCCAGTGCTGAAACAGTGAAGAGGTTAAATGCTAGCAGGACCGGAGTCCTAACAAATGGTGCAATGTTCATCACCAAGCAGCAAAAAGGAGACAAGTCAAGACAACTGGATCAAGATCCCTGGATCAAGGCTGTGCAGAACAAATATAACCTTTCCATATGTTTGCTATTCCTGTTCCGGGGATGCCATGATGGGTAAGTGCCTCCCTGACAAGGTTTTTTTTTATAAAAAAATTTGAACTATAAATCTCTATAAATACTGTTTCCTCTTTCTTTCTCTTTCTTTCTCCTTTCTAAAAAGCCTGCCAACTTATACTGTATTTCACAAGCCTGGAAATTTACTGAAAGGTACTCTCAGATTCTGCAGTCAATAAATCCAAATCCAATTTTGGGCTAAATTATATTTAATTGCAGTATGATATTAAACTCAGTCCTTCATACAGTCTTTATCCTTTAAGCAATACTTTTCCTACTCCCATTAATATGGGAGTATATCCATATTGCTCACTCCCAGACACTTAATAAGCTACCCTGTCCTAATGTCATCATTTCCAAAAGCTCCACGTATCCCCTCTCTGCTCTCCCGGCTTGGCTGCTGGACATTTGGGAGCTCCCTTGAGATTTCCAGTGAAGAGCAAGCTGCTTTTCTTTTGCAGATAAAATTATTTCATTTACCTGTGCTTTGCCCAGCAGAAGTCTCTCTTGGTATTTTACCTGTTCTCATAGAAGTTGTCAGAGCAGATTAATTTGGGCTTAATGTGTGTGCTTCACAGATGTCATAATAAGCCATCATTATCTTGTCATCAGGTATGCTGGTTTCCATCTTCTTAACATATTGTTCTATATCGATACGTTCCATCTGGGCTCCACAAAGTGTGCCCATTGGAAATCCACCATCACTTCCCAAGGAAACCAGGTGCTCTTGACACCAAGGTGTGGAGTTGTGTCTGATATTAATGGCACCATTAAGGGGCAACATTTCTGGAAACTGCCTGCTATTTCTATCTGCTTTGCTTGCCGCAAAACACATGGACCGTGTCCCTACTCCGTCAGTGAGAGCTTCAATCGGAAAAAGCCCAGTGACAAGGCTTTGATGACCTGAACTTTTAAAGTTCTTGTTCACTTTGCTAATACACTGTGTGAATGATGGGTTGTGGTACTTACTACAAGCATAGGGAAAAAAGCTATTATTTTCATAAGGAAAGAAAGATGAGGCACTTTGGATTATAGATTCTTTCAGTTTCTCTTCCTACAGCTGTAATTTTCTGAATCCTGAAAGACAGTTCCTATGCTTTCATAGGAACATGTTTCTTATGACAGCTATGCACTTGAGGAGAAGGTTATTGTGACCATCACTTGTTGGTAGACCAATAATCAAGCTGTTAGGTTTTTGTTTAGGACAATCACCATAAGTGGGTAACATATCTGTAAATTAGTTTATGTGGAGAGTTATGGCAGCATGAAAATGTGGGTTCCAGAAAAATGCATGCGCACACCCTCAAGCCCAGACATCTCAAAGTCTGAAGGAACTCCAGGCAAAAGCCTCCAAAGATCATCCTTACCCACCAAGGCATTTCACCAAGGGGTTTAAATTGATTGTTGTTAACTGCCCAGAGTGGCCATGCTGCCAGATGGATGGTATTAAAATCCAATGAACGAATGAATGAATGCAGTAGGTTTCCATGCATATCTGGAAATTCAGTGATCATCCAAAATATTCCATGTTGCGGAATGCCAGTTCTCTGATCCTATATGAAGGGCGCTTTTACATGACCCCTAAAATCCGAAGCAAAGGGCTCCCAGATCCGGAGCTTAAAATTGTTTTCCCACCAGCTCCGGATTTTAAAAAAAATTAAGTACGACCACACCCACCTAAGCGCGTCCCAGCGCATTTTCCAAGTACCTGGTCTCCGAAGGTGAAAAATTTCTGATGCGGATGTAAAGCAGTGAGTGCCGGGCTCTCCTCGCCTTGTGTGTGGTTTTTCTTTTGCCCCCTGCCCCTTTAAGAGACTGGAAGAGATTGGAATGCTTCAGCAGCAGAGCGGAGGTGAGCCTGCATTCCCTCCCCCTTTTTTTTCTCCCTCCCCTCATGCAGACAGGAGCAAGGGAGTGCCGAGGGGTGGAAACACAGGAAGAGCGACAAACCCCAAGATCTCTGGTCCGAATTTAAATTGCCAGCGGATCTTAGGGGGTCGTGTAAAAGCGCCCCAAGTAAAATGAAATAAAGTCCCATCCCATGGCTGACTTGCTTCATTTTGCCATCTGAGACAGATCAGCAAACAGTACTTCAGCCTCTCCCAAGGTGCACCATACCCAAGGTCAGTCAAGTTATTCTGGCAACTACAGTAGAAAAATCTTACAATTGCATTTCCCCATTCCTGGCACTAAATGTAAGCTTTCAAAATAAGTAAGAAGTTGCTTCCCCTTCTGTTGAGTGGTAGGGCAGGTGTTCTGCTTGTCAGTGTAGATCATTTCCACAGAAGAGGCAAAGTCCACAGAGTTGAACATTACTGCCATGTCCCTTGCAAGGAAGTTCAAAAAATAACAAATTAAAAATAAAAGGCGGAAGTGCTAAATTCCTATTTTAGCTCAGTCTTTTCCCAAAGAGAGACCATGATGACCCTCCACACAAATCTGAAGTGCAAGCAGAGGGAGCAGGATTGAAGCTGTAGATTGATAAACAAATAGCCAAGGGATACCTTATGATTTTGAATGAGTTCATTCAGATCTCCTGGACCAGATGAACTGCATCCAAGAGCATTGAAGGAACTGGCTGAAGAATTCTCAGAACCATTGTCCATTATTTTCTTGAAATTGTGGGGAATGAGTGAGGTACCAGATGAGGAGCAAAAAGGAAGAACCTGGGAACTACAGACCACTTAGCCTGGCAACAATCCCAGGGATAAATTTTGGAACAGATTATAAAGTAATCACTACGCAAGTATCTAGAAAACAATCCAGTAATGACTAGAAGCCAACATGGATTTGTGAACAACAATTCCTACCAGGCTAATCTGATCACATTTTTTGATTGGGTAACCTCTCTGATAGATAGAGGGGATGCTGTAGATATCTTGACTTCAGCAAAGCTTTTGACAAAGTTCCCCATTATATTCTGATTAGCAAGATGGTGTGGGCTGGATGAAACAGCCCTTAGGTGGATACACAGCTCTCTACATATTTTAGGCGATGATTAATAGCTACTTCTCAAACTGGGGGGAGGTAAAAGTGGGGTAACCCAGGGCTCCTTTCTGGCCCCAGTGCTCTTCAACATTTTTATTAACAACCTGGATCAGAGGATGCTGGAAATGCTAATCAAATTTGCGGATGACACCAAATTGGGTGGAAGAGTTAACGCTCTGGAAGACAGAACCAAAATTCAAAAGGATCTAGATGGCCTTGAGCACTGGCTGAAAACAGAATGAAATTAAACAGGGACAAATGCAAAGTACTGCATGTAGGAAAAAGAAACCAAACACACAGTTATAAGGGATACCTGGCTCAGCAGTACTACCAGCAAGAAGGATCTTGGAATCATTATTGATCCTTCCAACTGCATGACTCAATGATTCTATGAAAATTATAGAAAATGTGAGAGTGTACTCACTTGATTGGGAATCTCGTTAGGGTTTATTCTGAAGAAAGGTTTTCTTCTGATGAAGAGCTTAATGCTTTGGATTTCAGGCCACCACAGCCAAGTGACAAGTGGATAAAAGGGAATCTGAGTTCTCTCTGTAAGAACCAGGAGTGGGTGATGTGTGGTGCGTCAGATGTTGTTGGTTTGTCACTTCCATCAGCCTTAGCCTGCATAGCTGATAAGCAGTAGGAGCTGCTGCCCACAAGCAAATGGAGGACCATGTATGTCCCACCCATGGTGTGCACCAAGAAGGCAAACACACTGTACAGCACTGGTCTCTGCACATGCTTTGATGCTCTAAAGCATGAGGTTCCTAGAGAATGGTCCCCATTGGTGGTACAGCAAGATTGGGCATATAGTACTCCCAGAAGAGATTTGTAAATACAATGGAGGGTCACAATGTTGTGGTTATATGAACTGCAGATTTCCAATCCTTATTGAGATTATCCATTGGCTCATTTGACCCTGCAGCAGCACCGTCTTTAGTGTACCAGTATTTTTGAAATTGCTAGAAAGGCTGATTCTTTTCCCTTTTTATGTCTGTAATAGAAACAGAAAACCAAGTTTTGTGTTGTTTTACATTTTTATTAGTTTAGGGTAGGGTGGGGATGCTTTTACAAAACAAGGGGCCTGGTTTTTCAAGAAAAAATATAGTTCTGTAAAAGAAAATGAAGAACACACAAAAAATGCTACTACCTAGAGATAGACATGAACCAGTTTGTCCCAGTTTATAAAGGCAGGAGCACAGGTGTTGCTGCTGCTCTGCCTCCTCTGGCTCAATCAGTCACTCACACCAGGCCGTGTGTGTTCTCTTCCTTGCCCTTCTCAGCTGATTTTGCAGTTCTGTTTACAGCTGAGGCTTCTCTTGGCTAATCCCCAACTCAAACAAAAGGGCAGGACAGAGAAGACTGTGCTCTTGCTCATGGCTGGCAGATTAGCCAAGGAGGTGGAAAATAAACAAGCAAGCTGGGCCTGGTGAGTGGCTGATCGGCTGAGGTTGCTGGTATTAGGAGCAGCAGAATCTGTGTTACCCACTTTATGAACTGGCACCTCTACTATCATGACAGCATCAGTTAGGATGAAATCACACTGGTTTAGTAGTAACAGTAGCAATAATACTTCGCCCACCCTTACTCTGCTTGTGTTATCAGGTTTTTATTACAAAATATGTCTGCACAATTAGTTTTAACATCTCCAAATGCTATACAAAGGTGGTGGCAGAGGTATCTAGCTGGCCTGCCACTTTTGCTGTTAGTAAGGAAGTTGGCTACTGTGTAGTTTCTACTCTCCCCTTTCTCCCATTTGTGTACACTTAAATATCAGGCAATTATCACCACATGAAGAGCTTCCTGCACAAGGTACAGCTAAGGACTCTCAAGTTGGAAATGGACACACAGCTCTCAAAAGTCAAGTCACGCCAAACAAATCTATTCCAAATCAGGAAAATGGCAATGGTGGCGGATAGTGGAGGGCTAGAGATACCTAGAGACTGGCTGGTTGGAACCACTGGTTGGTTTGCAGTGTTGACAGTAATTTTCCACATGCCTTTATAGCGTCACCACTCAAAGGTTACAGGCCTGGCAGGAAATACTGTGGTAACGTTGAACCTGCCACTCCATTGAGCTCCAGTGTGAGGGACTCAGAGGGTTTTCCTGGTCAATGAGGTTTATATAATATATTCAAGCCTGGGATTATGAAACTCTCACAAATCTCTCTCGCAAGCTAAGGAAGCAGCATTAACTTGTTGCACAAGTGAGTAAACTGAGGCAATGAGAAGTTCAAGAATTTGCTCAGAGGAGCTCCTTTGTGGCCAATACAGAAAGAGAACCCAGACATCTTGGTGTCCTGGCTAATCTCTAGTAACTACTGGTAATTTACCTACTCCACATGACTATCTATGGTAGATGTATGCACACAGATGTTGCCCTCCATTCATGTTTATAGCTCCCCGGTTATCTACCAGGACAAACACTAAACAACCTTGTTGTCAAGATTATTGAGATTATTGACAAGATTGTCAAATACTTCCACTAGTCACCTCTTCTCATTTTCCATACCCCTATTGCCTTCTTAGTTTGCTGAGTACAGAGTCTAACCCTCTGAAAAACTGGCAAACATTCATGCAACCCACCCCATGCAACCTCTCACTGGAAAATTATATGGCATGTAGGACACAACAGTGTGTTAGAGTCTTCTCCTCTTTCCTCCCATTGTGATGTTTTCCTTTATATGTATCTGCTCCAAGCAGCTAATAATATTAGTGGGTGAAGAAATCTATCTTACGGCATTATAAGGCGGAACATATGACCCTAAATGTTATAGGGATGTAGGGAAAACAGAGGTATCTCCTTCATACACGTCACTGGTTTTGCTTTGCAGTTGTACCACAGGAATGAATGGATGCCATGGCTTCAAAGGAACTAACAGTTTCTTAAGACAAAACATAATATTGCTTCAGAGGTGGACAGAAAGGGCTACAGGAAGCAGAAGGTGAACAGGAAGTAGGCTAGATTGGGTGAAATACCATTAAGCTACAGCAGTACCCCAGTATAAGTAAATAATGCCTTCTCCAGGACGCTTTGTATCCTGAAAAATTTGTAAACTGAAGTGCGGTTTACCATAGAAATGCATTGAAATCCAATTAATCCATTCTGGAGGTCAGAAAAATGGAAAATAAGTCAACCCTCCTCCCTCAATGTAGAATACACAGAACAGGCAGGGAAGCAACAAAGGATCAGCTCCCTACCTTTCCACTGCTTGAGAAATGCACCTAAATAGTTTGAAAAGTCCAAAACCTGCTGCAAAAAATGTCCAGAGTGGCTCCAAAACTTGATGAAAAAACAACTCCAACTCCTCCCACGCCTCCACAAACTACGGGGGTGCAATGCATCCTGGGTACACTTTTTTTTGCAATGCCTGATGGAAAACATGTAATCCGGGGCATTCCGCTGAAAATTTTCTTAACCCGAGGTATCCCCATTTCCAATAAATTCTTTTTGTAACCCGAGTTTTTTGTAACTTGAAGTGTTTTTAACCCGGGGTACCAATGTATTGATCTAACCAGCCGTCCATAAATGAACCTAGAAGCACACAGTTAAAAGAGACCCTACGGCTCCCTGAGTCCAGCCCCTGTCAAGGAGACACAGTGGAAAATCAAACTCCCAACCGTTGGCTTCATAACCAGACATCTAAGCAAAATAGTGTCACTAGAGGTCAAGTCAAGGCGTGATCCTTGCATCCATATGGCAAGGAACTCTATGTGGTCTAGCTCAGTGGTTCTCAACCTGTGGGTCCCCAGATGTTCTTGGACTGCAACTCCCAGAAGCCTCCACCACTCGCTGTGCTGGAAGGGGTTTCTGGGAGTTGCAGTCCAGGAACATCTGGGGACCTACAGGTTGAGAACCACTGGTCTAGCTCCTTCTTCTGTCAATTTGCCATATTTTATTTATTTATTTATTTATTTATTTATTTATTTATTTATTTATTTATTTTTACAGCTTATATGCCGCCCACTACCCAAAGGTCTTCATATCACTTATGAAAAGAGCCAGCTCAGGATACTGGCAAATTAAACACTTCTCCTCTATGTCAATTTTTAATGATTCTATTAGGGCAGTGCAAATGTCAAGAGTTGTAGCCCAAAAAGTAACTTTTCTGTTCTCTGGTTTGCAAGGACCTTATTCATCGGAATAAGAAAAAGTTAACTGTGGTTGCTAGCAGTCAAGAAAACAAAACAGCCATTTTGCAATACCAGCTGCTGAAGAACCATGGTGGGAGACGGCTGGTGCCCCCATGTCCTGCTTTTTCTGATTTTCATAACCATTCTGTGGGAACAGGATCCAGGACTGGGAAGGCTTTTGGTCCAATGCAGCAAGGGCTCTCCTTGGGTGCTTCTGCAAAATCTGGACTGCATCTTCCCCACAGGATTTACAGATAACCCACACTGAGCAACTCTTCCCTGTATCCAAAGAAGCCACAGGCATACCATTAGCCAATGGGATAGCAGATCATTAATCCATAACCTGGTTGTCAACCGGTGATGGCCAAAAATGAAAAAGAAAGGATAAAGAAAGTTACGGTAGGTCCCCCCCCCCCGAGACCCGACAAGTCAACCAATGCACAAATGCATTCAGCTTTGCAGGTTGCAGGTTGTGCAGACAATTTATCTAGCACATTACATAAGTACAAGTCACAAGTTGCTTGTGAGGACTTACAGACTAACTACCGTGGTAGATCAGATGTAGATAAGCTTTACTGACATGGGAAGCCAGATAGTGACTCCTTTATTTTGCTTCCATTTGTGGCCACTATAGTGTTCCCTTCCATTCATAAAGTGCTGCCCACCCTTCTCCGCCTCCTCCTTAGTGTTCTGTTTTTGTGGCTTCATATACTTTCCAGGGCTAATCTCAGCCCTGAATCTGTAATGCCACAGAGGATCTACTACAGTGTCAGGATGAACTTGATTAATGATGCTTGGAAGCTTATGGTGATGCTGCGGAAGAGCCAGATTCTGTTTGTTTGGGGTTATACAGCCCTGCAATCTGTGAGTAGCTGGCGGCAAGCCACGTTTACATGACACCACCAGCAACTCCCCCCGAGAGGACATTTCGTTTTGCAAACACACACTGGAATCTAAGAAAGATTTCGTTCCAAATAAAAGCTTGTGTGTGCGTGGGGGAGGGGGAGGCTTCAGACCGCTTGCACAATTATAACAAATATAACAATAACAATAAATAAATTATACACCCTTTCCTATAAATTGAAAAACAACAGCACAGCACAGACAACTGGGGCATTTTGGAGGATCATTTGGGAACCCTAATACAAAACATGAAGTTATTATAAATGCTATCGGAATCTAACAGAGCATGGCTGAGTAGCCACAGAAGCTATTAATAAAGAATGGACGTGATTCACAATTGTTTGATGGACAAAATAATCATTTATCTATAAATGTAGGAAGCAGCTGAGGAAATCACATCTTCAAATGCAGAAAGAATAAAAAACACTGTAACAGAACTTGCGTGTTTCCAGTTTTGTTTTGCATGATAACCCCCTGCCTTCCTTTAATATCCAGCCTTTTCTTTCTTTCTTTCTTTCTTTCTTTTTCTTTCTTTCTTTCTTTCTTTCTTTCTTTCTTTCTTTCTTCCGCACCTGTTTGGCTGAGAGCTGTGCATGTGGGGCACAAAAATAAAAAGCAGGCCCCTTCCATTTCGATACAGTTTGGTTTTATTTCTCCAGTAAGACATTAAACAACGAAACAAATGTCAATTACTAAATCGTGTCTCACTGTCTTTTTCTCCTGCTCTTCCCCACTGAAACAATTGAATAACAAAGAAAACGTATAAAAAACATCATTGGGACTTTGATTTTTCTTTCTTTCTTTTTTTAAAAGCCTGCTCAGCTAAGAGGATGCAAAGAAATGCCACGGAAGGAGGGGAGCCACAATCCTATTCAAGCTTTCCTACAGGATCTTTGGCTTTTGCCAATGCCCCCCCCCACTTTTGGACCTTTCTCCTATTTCTTTAAAATGGCTGTTTCTTAGCATTCCTTTATTACATGTATAAAAATGGCCTGCCAGAAATCTTTTAGGCATCTGTACATCATATAGAAAATAAATAGTAGTAATATCATAACACACTGACCAGATCACCCAAATAAAATTCCCTCCCCCAGCCCTGCCACACAAACCCCTAATGTATACATGACAAGACAAGATAGTTGGCCTGCTCAAGGATGGCTTGAGCAAATGGGCCAAGAAGTTAACGGCCTAGAAGGCAGAACTCTATGCTCTATTTCTGAGTGCTGGAAGGATCGGCTCACACTCCATGGAATTAATACGACTACGTTGGAAGGAAGGTGTCGAATGCCCTGGTTTTGAGCTGCACAGTGATTTCCTCTGTTCATCCATCTTGTGGGATCCATACAAAGCTTTGGAGGAGGAAAGGTCTTCCGTAATCCATTTGCTTAAATTAGAGAAGAAACATGCAGAGACTTGGGAACTTGGCCGACGGCAGAAAAAGGAGATGGGGAAGGTATGTGCAAGAGAGAAGAGTGGGAAGCAGAGGGATGAACTTATGCACCAAGATCGCAGAAGCAATGGGGTTTTAGTATCACTGGTGGGGTTTGCTGAGGTGGATTGGTCTGGAAAGCATTCATAGGCTCTCTGTTGTCCTACCTGCCGCATTTTCATGAACTCTTAGTGAGCTATCCAGTCATGCCATGGCTTTTTGCAAAAACAAACAAACAAACAAACAAAAACACTGACACTCCCTGCAACACAAATGACCATATCTGGTGTGTTCCACCGCTGCTATTATACAGTATGGAAGCTCAAGAGTATGGCTATAATTTCCCTTCGGCCCTCTCCACAAGGCTTGGCTGTAGGAAATAGCTTATATTTCTATTCCATAACCTTTCCATTAGGAGTGTACCCCGGCCCCAGTTCAATGTCAGCAATAAATCAGTTTGCTTCAGGGACGCCTGATTTGGGCATCTTGATTCACCAATCTCATCCTACAGGATCTGAGTGGACTCCACTGGGCATCAGCAATGGGTATAACATCTGTTCTGTTTGATGAAACTTGTAGCTCAGTTTCATAGGACCAAGCTTTGCAAATTTCAAAGGTACAGGTATAGAATTATTTGTGCAAGGCAACATCAGATAATGCCCTTTTAAAGGAATTAGTGATAAATACAAAATGCCTTTTGATTTCTTGCCAGGACAGGATGAAATTTCCTGCCATAACTGACCTTTCAGAGAGGAAAAAGCAAGCTGCATTCCAGCTGAATAATTGCTAATTGCAGCAATTTTCTGTCAGAGAAGCCTTGACATCATTTCTTTTAAAAATAAAATAAAATAAAGGGATGTTCTTACCATCCCTACATTTTTATAGGGAATTATTAGGAAAATGATATAGATTAGAGGTGGTGTTAGATAAACCATCTGAAAACATTGAGAGCAACTCAACATTTCTGGTGGCTGAAAATCCTAAGATCTGAAGAGAGCAACTTGATTCTGTTTCCTCATATAGGTTGCTTATTTATTAAGTTATTAATTAATTAATTTATTGCAACAGTTTGTACGTATACAGTATCAGTGACAAAAACCTTCTTAGGCAAGAAACCTACTGAAGAGCATATACAACAGTCAGGGATTTTATAATTAACAGGGGAAAATTGTAATGTTTTTAGTTTTAAAATTCTGCTTTCTGTGTTTGTATCACAGAACGTGCAGCAGGACACAGATTAGTGATGCCTATAAAATGCAGAGTGGCAAAGGTAGAAAGAAGCTGATTCAACAGCATGAGTGGTGAGGTACTGAGTGGTCTATCTTCTCAAATCCCACAGACTCCAGCAACACTCTTTAATTTTCCTGCTGCCGGCAAAGAGAAGCAGCAAAGAGCACAGAACACCAGGGTAATCCCGTGTGATCTATTTCATCAACATCCTTATCCAAAAAGCTGTAGTAAAACTATTCACTAAGGATTAGTAACTGGAGCTGTCGGTCACAAAACCTCATCACCTCCCTCATTCCACCCTATCATTTTCCTTATATGGAAAGCCTGGGGGATGTGTTAGGTTTTTGTGAAGCACCAGGATTCTATGTCCCCACAGATTTTGTATAGATTTAGCTTCACTTGGGGCCTTTTCACATGACCCCTAAGATCCGCTGGACCAGAAATCTTAGGGGTTTGTCGCTGTTCCTGCATTCCCACCCCCTCCGCACTCCTGGCTGCTGGCTGCGTGAGGAGGGAGAAAAAAAGGAAGAAAAGAATGCCGCTCACCTCCGTTCTGCCGTCCCGGCACTGCATTCAGATCTCTTAAAGGGGCGGGAGGCAAAAAAAGAACAAACAAGCAAGGAGAGCTGGGCAGTCACTACGTTATATCCGCATCAGGATTTTTCACCTCCAGAGAGCAGGTAACTGAAAAGTGCGCTGGGATGCGCTTAGGTGGGCGTGGTCGCACTTAATTTTCTGTAAACTCCGGAGCTGGTGGGGAAACAATTTTAAGCTCCGGAGCTGGGAGCCATTTACGGCGGAGTTTAGGGGTTGTGTGAAAAGGGCCTTGGGCACATTTCTGAGGACTCCCATTTCACTTTGGACAGTTCTCAAAATTTTCTTAATCTTCCAGCTGTAGAACTAGATGTCAGCTTTTATTTATTTCTTTATTTACGGCCAATGACCAAACTAGACAGATACAGTACTATGCTGTCTTGAGAATACTTAAATAATATAGCCACTGCACTGCTCCTAAGAATTGCTGGGGGCTTACTGTTGCTTGTAAATGTCTACTACGCTCCATACCAACGAACCCATGAGCAAGTAGACGCCTTATGGATACAGTTGGAACAATTCATTAAGCTACTTTTAAAGCTACACTCTGGAGCTTCTGTCCTAATGGCTGGGGATTTTAATGCAAGAATTGGTAATAATAATGCTACTCTTCTAAAACACTATAAATCAATAATTCCTGAAACTTTACCCCCCTAAATTTTATTCAAGATGTCAGCTTGTCCATTGTGGTGCACTTCCCCAATGCCTCTACCAACCAATCCTTCCTGTCAGCTCGAAAGTGGCTGTTTTGACCCCAGTGTGGTGTCACTGGCAAAAGAGTTTGGGCACACACTCATCATCCTTCATTATCTGGGGTGGGGGTGGGGGTCCATGTGCACATACACACATGGAGCACATGCAAGAACCTTGTCCTATTAATTTGGCCATTCATCATGGGCGGTATAAAAATCCAATAAATAAATAAATAAAAATAAATAATTTCTAAACCTTTTCAGGCAAAAATCAAGGAAAACAAAACAAAACAAAAAGAAAAAAACATGTGGCACCTTCAAGACTAACTTTCATATTTTAATGTAACATTTCGTGGACATGTCCACTTCAGAAGTATAGCAGCAGAATGAGGGTTGCAATATATTATGTATGGAATATACGTTTCATACCAAATATTAATTGGCTCTTGTGTGTAGGTATATTTGCATGTAAGCTCTGTTGTAAAAATTACTAAAGAGACAGAAACCAAATCTGAGTGGGAAGGGGAGAAGAGGAAGAGGTGGAGGGGGGAGGTCATTTGAGGTTAAGGGAATGGGAAAGTAGCATTGATATGGTTGGTGTAGTTTTAGGGCCCTATAATAAAAACTTTCCCATTCTCTCAACTTTCCCCCTCTCCTCCACCCCCCTCACCCTGATCTGGTGTCTGTTTTTTGCTTCTGAGGAATTTTTACTACAGGGACCTAAAACTACACCAACCACAATGCTACTTTCCCACTCCTGTAACTTCAAATGAACACACACACACCTCCATGTCTTCCTATTCCCCCTCCCCTTCCCACCCAGATCTGGTTTCTGTCTCTTTAGGAACTTTTACAACAGAGCTTACATGCAAATACACCTACACACAAAAGCCAATGAATATTTGGTATTAAACGTGTATTCCATTATGTATTCTATTGTACATCTCATTCTGCTGCTGTATGTCTGGAGAAGTGGACGTGCCCACAAAACGTTACATTAAAAGGTGAAAGTTAGTCTTTAAGGTGCCACATGTTTTAAATCTTTTGTTTTGTTTTATTTTCCTTGTCTTTGCCTGGGATTCTTGCACAGACACACTGCTACCTTCTCCAACATTTCTAAAGCTGCATCAGTGATTCTAGGCCCAATTTTGCTTTGCAGAGGTGCCATCACTAAATGGATCACTAGGGACACCTACTGGGAATATCATACATTTGCATCTTCCTAGACAGCAGAAGGCCTTAAACTTAGCTGCTTTTGGTGACACTGCCTCTCCTACATCAGTTCAAGGCTTGGCAATCGACACTCAGTGAGGAATTACGTGGCTCAGAAACAACAGCCACCACAGAACTACCTGGGACCAGGCTGACTGAATATTTGCTAGATTTTTGATTTAAAAGGCGCAAATGATAAATCTCTTTTACAGGCAGACTGAACGGGAGATGGGTGGGTGGTACGTGGACCCCAAGTCTGTTCCTACCTAGCTTTTAAAAGCTCTTCAACATGCAGTGGCAAAACTGTTTGGGTCAAATGCAGAAAAAAAAGATATTACTATTCTTTCTTGCCTTTAGGGATAGCCGCTCCTAAGGGTAGTGGGGTAGTTGATTTTGCTTATCATTTTTATTGTGCTATTTGTTGGAACATTTGTAATATTTATGTACTTGTTGTGTTGTGTTGTTACAGTCGTGACCGACTCTTTGTGACTCCATGTCCATGGAGTTTTCTTGTCTGGAGTACTGGAGTGGCTTGCCAGTTCTTTCTCCAGGCGCTTACAGCACCTGGTATTAATCCCTGGTGGTCTCCCATCCAAGTACTAACCAGGGCCGACCTTGCTTAGCTTCCAAAATCAAGCGAGATCGGATGTGCTTAGGGAATCTAGGCAGCTATTTATGTACTTAGTGTTTTTAATTATATAAAGTGCCTTGGGTCTTTTTTTTTTTTAAGAAGAAAGGTATGGTAAAATACTATAAATTAAAAGAAATAAATGAATAAATGTGATATCTTAAGAAATCTTAAGAAATTTGGCACCAAAGACTGGGGTTTATGCACCATAGTAGTTTAAAACAAAACAAAACACTGTCAGACTGTGAGGTTTGGGGAGGAAATGAGGTTGCAGCAGTGGCCTAGAAAAGCACAGGCTACCTCAGCCTCACTTCCCACCTTCCCACAGCTGGGAAAGACATTTTACAGAAGGGACAAGGAGGTGCTCTCTTCGACCTCAAAAGCCACCTGCCCATGAACCAGCAGGAGCTGGCTCTTTTGCTCTCACAGGGGATGGAAAGGGCAATGCAATGAATGCACGCGAGGGCACCTGGCCTGCTTAAGAGGAGGCTACACCACAAAAGCACCACCTTGTTCTGATCTCCAGCTGGTTTCTGCTGCTCCCTGACATCTGAGGCAGCAGCCTCCTCATGGTGCCAATAATCGGGGTGGCATAAAATCTTTTTGAAAGGGCTAGCCTGCTCAGCTCTAGCGGAGGGGGGGAGCGTTAGTAACAACATGGGGAAAGTTTGGGTCAGTTGGAGAAGATATGGTTAACAGCCCACAGGGTACTTGACTTTGGATGTCCGAAAAAATTATGTAGACTACAGAATTAAGGGGGAATTAAAGAGAGAGGGATCTTTCCTTAGGGATGCTGCAGCACATTTCCTCCATAAGCAACAGGTGGCACTGGGTACACTTTGAGATCCCCTTCAGGTCTATAGGTATTTTCAGATGGGTATCTAATGCTGTCAATCAAAAAGCACAGGATGGATATTACCTCTTCATGCCAGATGCTCTGTGGTAAGAAAAGAACTGGAAGAAATTGTAGGGAGGGCGGAACAAGTGGGCTATAAATGGAATATGCTCCCGTCTCACTCCTCCAGTAAATTGGGTGAATGGGGAGGGTGATTGCATAATAAAAACTTTCTCTGGAAGAACCCCATGATTCAATCTGTGCAGTATTGATTGCAAATGCCACCCGAGGACTGAGTCACTCAACCAAGTATGACATGCTGAAGCCAAAATAATCTGCCTTTTAAGTGAATTTAGCTCTACTAAATGGTTGATACAAAATGCTTCAGCATGGAGATGCCACCTCCTATCTTAAAGCTGTTCTGGATATCTAACTAGACATCATTTCCTGATTTTGAACATGGAAAATGTTTTCTATGAATCGTTTTCTTGAGAAGTTAGAACTTTGTTTTTTCCAAAGGCAGTCCCTGAGTTGCTTTTTCTTGGTCGTTATTATTGTCTTTGCTCCTTCTGCAAAAAGTAGCTTATTGCATGGTAAGTTCTTTGTAAAATTGCTGTCAGCAGCTCACCAGAATGCACGTACATGGTCTATGTTTCTCTCTTGTGGTCAGTTTTGATCCTGTACCTTGAATATATATAGGGAAATGCAAAATAAATAACAAAACAATATATCCAGTGTTCTGAGCACCTGTGATGGTCCCCTCATCAATGGGGAAAAACATGTAGACTTGGATATGTTAAAAATTGTGTATATTAATCCTTGTTTCCCCACTTGTTTTTCAAAGATAGTAAGATGGGGTCAGATGAGCCCTGAAAAAAAAGGCAATTAAGTCACATTTGTGCCAGTACAGACTGGAATGGATATGGTGCTTGTGACTGGTAGAATGGGAGGGATACTTGATAGAACTGTTAAAGCATATGTGGAGTTAGGTTACATTCAGGGCTGCCTCTGATGATAATTGGGAAAATACAGGCAGGATACTGTGCAGTAGCCTTGCCAAACACGGGGAACAGAAGATCTCAGTTTAGTTTGGATACACTGAGTTCTGGTTTTGGTACCAAGCTGAAAATGCTGGTTTAAGCATTTAAGCTGTGAATTTATTACATATCATAAAGCGTAAGATCCCAAAACATGATTGTATGCCTTTCTCACCATGAACCTGTGCAGATACTGAAACCAACAGCTAAGGCCTTCCTCTCAATATCCCCTCCAAAAGAGGCTTGGAGGGTAGGAGGGGGCATTTGAACTTTTTCCCCATGGAAAAACTCCCAAGTGAAGCTCATATGGTGCAGATGTTACCCTCTTTATGGCTTCCGGTCCAGACATTTATTCCTGGGCATTTGATGGCATGTGATTGTTTAAATCCGACACCAGTTCTATGTCCATTGATTATCCCTGTTATTGGTTTGTTGAGGGAGTATTGCTGTATTAGATCTAATTATTTTTAAAAATTAACATTTGTATATTTTAATTGTAAGATACCAATTTTTTTGCTTTTTAAGAAGACAGTATCCATGAAATGTAACAATGAAATAATAATAAACATGTAAGTTAGGCCCTTCTCTGACAAGACTGTACAAAGAGCGGTCACTGTACATTACGATGCCCTAGAAAAGTGCAGGGTGTCCAGCAGGTCTTTCGTCTTCTGCCACACTAATGGTTATGCTTCTTGCGGCTGTCCCTACTCCCTATTTATAAGGACCCATGTGACACAAAGCACACAAACAGAAGTGGCCTTTGTGGCCTCTCCTTGCTCTCTTTCCCCTCTGATCCAAAATCTTGGCTCCTCCTCTTTATCCCACATGGAGTAATCTCTCCATCCATTCCTGCTGGGCTATCAGTCAAAGCCGCCGCGCCCCCCCTCCACCGACGATAAAGTTTCTCTAGGGCTCAAAGAAAACATAAATGACACAACAATGCCCTGTGCCCAAAGTTACATCACACACACGCACACGCATACACAACACACCCAGGGAACCTGGAGACTACCACAGCTCCTCTCTCCTTTGCGGAGAGGCCTGGCTAGAACAGAGGTCTAGCCAGCAGGATTATTTATATTATTACTCTTATCAAGTTTTATTGAATTATATAACGAAAACAACCTCCTGGAAACAAAGCAAGTGATCTACTTGCCATTCCCCCTCCGGCTTGTGTACAGCGACCAGTGCAGGCTAGGATTCTTGCACAGAGTCATGGGTGCCGTCCCAGTGGGCCTTTGGCTGGAAGAACTCATAAAAAAAAGTCTTGTATGGCGGTTGCAGACCCCCCTCATCTTCCCATCATCATGCCAGTGCCAGCTCTACACTGTGAACCCAAACAAATATGTGCCAATGAGGTCACTTTCAGCTGGAGGGCCAGTCTGCTCTGGTCTCTCTCTCTCCCTCTCTCTCTCTCTCTCATTCTTTCTACACAAGAAGTCTTAAGGAAAGGCTCAAGTTGGAGGTTAGGTGGTAACAATGCTCGTGATGGTGCTGAACCAGCACACTGAACACCACCACTTTTCCAGAGTTTTGAGGAGATGTTTGAGGTTCACGCCCCACTTTTTAGCCCGTGGTGATTCCAAAGCCTTTCTTTCCCCCCAGGAGGAAACCTGGGCACCGCTGTTGTGCATAAAGGAGTGAGAGTGTGGCCAATAAATGTTGACTTGGTGTACTGAAACCCAGAGCAAGTCCTCAGTGTCTGCCTCTCAAGCCTTCAGCTGGTGCCACTGTGCCACGGCCTGCCGGGGGTGTGAAATCATATCCTTCCAGTGCTTCACTTCGCCTGGGCCACTCTTCCACGACAGGTAGATCTAGCAGGCAGAGGGAAACAAATCATGCAGGTCAGAATGCAGGCAAGTTAAAACCTTCTTTATATATATTTCTTGTCCTCCTTCCCACTGAATGCAAGGCAACCACAACCTGTTTCAGGTCTTTCCTTCACTGTTGCATGCTGATTCCCTTCAATTCTCTTAGGGTGTTTATACACGACCCCTAAGCTCCGCTGCAAATGGCTCCCAGCTCCGGAGCTTAAAAATGTTTCCCCACGAGCTCCGGAGCTAACAGAAAATTAGGTGCGACCACGCCCACCTAAGCGCGTCCCAGCGCACCTTTCAAGTACCTGCTCTGGGAGAGTGAAAAATTTTGATGCGGAGAGTGCCGGGCTCTCCTCGCTTCTTTTTGTTGTTGTTGTTTTGCCTCCCGCCACTTTAAGAGGAACCAGGAAGTGACGGGGGGTCAGAGCAACTTCCACTGGCACTCTGGAGGTAAGAGTGCATTCTTTTCTCCCTTTTTTTCTCCCTCCCCTCACACAGACAAAACAAGGAAGTGCGGAGGGGGTGGGAACGCAGGGAGAGCGACAAACCCTCAAGATCTCTGGTCCGAATTTAAGGGACCAGCGGATCTTAGGGGTCGTGTAAAAAGGCCCTTATATACTTGGGAAAATACTTGGCTATTTTCCATGTATAAGACTATATTTTTGTCTAAAATTGTTAGACTAAAAATTGAGGGGTCTCTTATACACTGGGGTAAGCTGAGGAGAGAACTGCACAGTAGTGAAACTGCAATTTTGGGTTGGAAAAATGGGAGGCCGTCTTATACATGGGGACATCTTATAGATGGAAAAATACAGTATAATGTTACAAAGTGTAATGGTATGACTACACAGTGAAGGAAATACACATTCACTGTGGAATTAAACAGGGGAATTACGATTTCCCTGGGTCTCTGTGCATTGACTGGCCACACGGGCAGAAAAGCCAGCCTTGTTTACAGCTTGTTTGTAGGCCTGTTGGTGGCACCACTACAAAGAAACAACCCAATAAATTGTAAACAAGGTGTTCCTTCCTCATTTCTTCGTCTTTTTTTTAAAAAAAGAACATTCTTGCAAACAGTTATGTTCTCTGTTCTTAAGCTTCAACAAGAGGTGAGTCTTGCCCAGAGAAGAAGCTATTAAAAAAGAGGCATCTTGTTGACAGACAGAAGAGGAACTTAAGTGTGTGCTGGCATGTGGGGGTAGCTTTTTTTTGCATTGTTTCAAGTGATCACAGAATTATACAAATGCAGATGAACCTGTTTTTTAAAAGTAGCAGCCCCAGTGGTGAAGGCAAAAACTTTAATTGGAAAGAGGAACTCTAAGGTCGTTACTTCACGTCCTATCTTTTACCTGGATGAAGTTCGTACTGTGTTGATATCGGTATCTGTCACGTGGTCTGCTTCTGGTTCTGTCCCTCGTTTTGTGTACTCATGGGAGCTGTCACTGATACCGAAATGAACTGTCTATTCGGAACGGTAAGTGGGGTGAAAAGATTCCAGAGGCCTGGGAGGGGAATCTCTCACCCTGGTTACAGCTCAGTTCGGGGGGGGGGGCGTGGTCGGGACAAAATCACGTCATCCCACAAAGGACGTGAGGAAACATTTCTTCATACTGGTTCCCAGCGGGACCACCAACAGCGATGAAAGGTACGTGAAGTAACCGTAAGCTGATTTACATGGCCTTTTGTATTGCATGGTCAAAAGAAAAGAAAAAAAAGGGGGTGGAAGGGGTGGAACCATCCCATCCCAATCAATTTCCTGTGTTTTTAAATCTCTGTGGTTACCCAGAACTCTAACTTTTCTAGTTCCCTCTGTATCTGTCTACACCTTCCTAATCCCCCTCTTGCTCAACCTGTTCTTCTCTCCTTGCTGTTTCAATTTCAAAAATCACATCCTTGGATTACCACGACACCCAGAAACAGCAATGGCTATCTTGGCAGGAGATGCTGGAAGTAGTCCAAACGAATTATGAGTAACTCTGCACTGCTGTCTCACAACTTCCATATTCCTGAAAGGCATCAGGTTGATATGTACATATTGTACTTAGAATCATGTGCAGACTGGGACATTTATAGATACTCTTCTTTCTTTGAATTTTTTTTCTCATTTTTCCATTTTAGCTATACAGATGTGCACTTAAAAACCAGATATAAAAGGTTTTAAAATCAAGTAAGTGTCCATAATTGACTTCCTAAATAATAAAATGTAACATTTCTTTTTTTCCTTCATTATCTGTCTCCTGAATGATTTAACCTTCTGTTAGAAGAAATATGCCTGGTCCATGGAAAGGTACCCTGTTTCCCCGAAAATAAGACATCCCCTGAAAATAAGACCTACTTACAGTTTTGCTCCACACTGAAATATAAGGCATCTCCCGAAAATAAGGCCTCCTCATACTAATATAACAATAAATGTGTACCGTATTTTTCTTCATAGAAAAATAAGACATCCCCTGAAAACAAGACCTAGCACATCTTTGGAAACAAAAATTAATATAAGACACTGTCTTATTTTCGAGGAAACACGGCACTTTGGCAGTGGTGATTTCTGCTCCTATGAATGACATGCCCCATCTGACATTAAAACAAGTGCTTCCTGACTTATAGAGCAGAAATGTGACTGACAAAATCTGTGTGCAGACTAATGCCCTTTCAGTGATTCATTATAGGATACTAGGAAAGCTCCAGCATCTTCCCTTGAGCATAGATAACCATATCATCTTCTACCTACCCTAGGCTTCCCTGTTGTCCATGAGTTGCATTTGCTACACCAGTTGGGGAGGGAGTAGTAATAGATTTCCCCAGCAACAATATACTGTAGTGTTAATATAGATTTCATTTTATATTTGCAGTGTTGTTTTACTGTTTGATTATATTGTGAACTACCCAGAGTGGCCTTAGGCTAGATGGTCAAATCACATCAATCAGCCAATCATGTTACAGTATGAATGATCTCAGCATCTGTTGGGGTGGCTTGATGCTGAATGACTGAATAAGACTCAATAGCTTTACAAAAGACACATATAATACATATCTCTGTACTGTGAGATTGAGCAATGCAGCTGTCTACTTTTTAAAAATGCCCTTGGAGGTAAGGCTCTAGGGAAGTGGTGGCAAACCTTCGGCACTCCAGATGTTTTGGACCACAGCTTCTAGAATACCAAGCCTGTATTGTCAATGGCAAAGGACTGTGGGAGTTGTGGTCCAAAACATCTGGAGTACTGAAGGTTCGCCACCACTGCTCTAGGGTGTGTTACAATAAGCATCCACACTTTCAAATATGCCACTGGTAAAATGGAGCTATGTTGTTGTTGTCCATCCAAGATAGAAAGTAAATGACTTTTTTTGTTTCCATCCCTGGAGAGAAGATATCAGAACCTTCAGTTCCTTGAGAAGATCAGACTGTCAGAAGAGAGAACAAAGGAAGACAAGATACAGGGAAGTGGCTGATCAGGGTTGCCTTGGGGTTGGGCAGAGTGGAAGACCAGCCTAGAGAATGGGCACGAAACAGAGAAACTCCCACCCGTGAGGTCAGATAGATGTTTCTGAACACTGCAGGGTCTGACATTTTGTGGAAAAAACATCCCCCAATTATACTAATTGCTGGTGACACATTTGAAAGGGCAGCCTAATCCATCTGACTGGGAAAATGCAGACACATAAACTTGTTTTGTTGTTGTTCCATTGTGGTTTTTGTATTAGTTTTTTTCCTTTAGATTATTTATTTATTTATTTATTTATTTATTTATTTATTTATTTATTTATTTATTTATTTATTTATTTTGATACTTATATACCGCCCGTCTTCTGGAGGAACTCCGGGCGGTTTATAACAAAAGATACAAACAAACAATAAAAACAGTAACAATAATAATAAACTAAGGAATACATCATAAAAGCATCAATATAAGACTCTGAAAAAGGGAATAATTGGCATGATGGTGGGGCAAGGGGGAAAAAAGGTTATTATGTTGGGGTTGTTTGAGAAATTATTGTTGTTAACCACCCAGAGTTCCCATTTAAGGAAAACTGGATTGCAGTATATGAATATAAAAAAAACAAACAAACAAACAATAGCTACCAAGTAGAAAAGCCCCTTTGTACTCCAGCCTGGGCACAAGACTTCTTGCAGACCGAGATTAACTCTCACTCAACCGCCTTGAGCTTCACATCTGTCAGCATGAACCTCACACAGTGATGAGGCCCTGTTTGATGGAGCTTTTCACCCACACCAGCTGCCACCCTTCATTCCTCTTCTGCTGAACAAATGTGTTGGAGGTGTCAAAATTAGTTATATGGCAATGCAAACAAGTGCTAATCCCTCTGGTAGCTGTGGATATTTTTATCCACTGGCTTTCTACTGTATATTGCTGCATGGAGGATGCATGTGTCAGCTTCTCCCACGCAGTGACAGCCAAGACTTGTCTTCCAGATTCTCTGATGGAGCCTCATGACTCTCTCACTCAAGGATATGGGACTTCATAATTTGATTGGAGGCTGAACACTAATGGCACTTATCCAGTCACTCATTATTATCACATTGTTGCAGCAGAGGCTGGGGCTGAACCTTTTGACTGCAGTTGCCTGAAACGTCTTGGCAGACTCTCTGTTCTTGGTTCTTGATCGGCTCACTGCTCTGTTCCATTTAGGGACCAATGGGCTGCATTAGAATGAAGGACATGTGTGTCCAGATGTTGCTGGACTGGTACTGACAACACCTGGATGTTTGGAATGCTTCTGATTCCTGAACCAAATAACTGCTTGAACTTCTGCTGTGACCCTCTACTTGTACAACCCTATGCAGACTCAACAGGGAATACACGGGGTGTCCTAATGAGATCTACTTCAAACAGGTTTGCCTAGATTTGCACCACAAAGCACTGACAGTATGTTATGCAACCCCCTTGAGGGCCCATGGCAGAGGTAATCAATAAATAGAAGGGCTCTGAATTCCCAGGAGATGGGCCACGTTCCCCTTTGCTAAACCAATTTCCTGTGCTTAAGTTCTTCTTAATGCTGTACTCGTATTCTGCTTATTTTAATTTGATATACATGTTGCTTGTTTAAATACAACACTGCATTAGGGAATAACTGTCTCTCTGCAGCACGTAGATATAATAACAAGATTATAGCATCATTTATCATAATTACATTAAGACAAGTGGAATTATATATAGTTAATGTAAATCAGATTTGGAGCAGATTAATTTCTTCTTAAGTGATCAGTATAATCCTGTGTTTCTGAGCAGGAGGCCATTTCCCCAGCTAACAGTACAAACTTGCTCTCTGTGTGCCTTAAAGTTACTGTATTGAGCTACAGTAAACTGAAACATACCAGCAAAAGCCAAACCAGAGAGAAATGACCTTGCTCAGTGAGTCAGTACTGAATGACATCTGGTAAGGGAGGAGGAGGAGGTCATGGAGCTTTGTATTGGCCTCATCCGGCATCCTGCTTGCCACTCCACCCATGTTTATTGTGCCATGTTGGAAATCTCCAAGAAGTGTTACAGCACATGTGGGGTAACCTGGGTATGTGGTAGAGATTGACTGCATGCCAAACCCTCTACATGGATTTGATCAAGCTATAATGTCAACAAATCACTTTAAAGCCAAAGACACAAGTGGGGGGTATTTGGGGACACCACTGTTGATGGTTCTGAAGCAGAAGGCTGACCTGAAACTTATCAGAACCTTTCAGACCATCTGTCAATGGGCTGTGTGAGGTCTTGGCTTAGACATGGACCTTATTCTGTCCTGGCATCCAGCAGAATTCAGTAGTAACCCCCAACTAAACACCATCTAGAAACTCATGGGAGGGAAGATGGCTTGCAGGAGAAGATACATTTCCCATCGTTGGACTTTGGGGGCTGCATGTGTTTTGTTTTTCAGGTTGTCCAGACTCCCATTTTGCTAGAGAAAAATCATTTTCTCTAGTAATAAGTTAGATGCATTTATAAACGACCATGGAAAACTGCCAGGTGGAGTTTTCCAAAAGGTCATGCTGTACATACACATGCAAGGTATAACGTCAAGGAATGTTCAAAACCCGAACTAGAAAGGCTGCTTCTAGCTTCATTTCTTTTTCCTTCTCTCTCTCCCCCCTTCCCCATTTTTCTTACGGATACCCAGGACAGAAAACTGGCCCCTAGACCTGCCAAAATTGCCTGTCCTTGGTGCACATACTTCGAGGTTCTCTCCTCGCATCTCCAACTGAAAGAGAAGCAGAGAATATTTTTGTCTGGAGGCCCCATTGATGGCTAGGGAGCCTCTGGAGGGGGGGATGAGCTGTACCTAGAGCAGGGAAACTGGGTCTTTGAACCAGAGTGCCAAAGCTAAACCAGCAGGAGATAAGGGTATGGTGGATTTAATATTTCCCCTTTCTGCATTATTGTTTTTTTACTTTGTCCTAGCGCCAATAAGAATGAGCGCATAGGTAGGGTAATCCTAGGATCTCTTCAGAAGAGAGTCTGGATCCAACAGATTTGAAGTACCAGAGCTTCCACAAGGCACGAATGAGATCTCTAGGGTGAATTAGCTACCCTACCCTATCCTAGTCCCTATCAGATACAGGTATCTGACTGAAGGAGCTAGAATTGCACTGTATGCTAAATTAGAACAGACCCTAGAGCACATTAATTTTGGGAAGGTCTTAATTTTGATTTTGAAATGGTAGTGTGCTTGCCTGTTTAGCACTGTACTTTTAGAACACAAATGTTCCAGAAGAAAGAATGCTATCATTAGAAAGACTTCCATGTTAGACACAAAATGGCAGCAAAGGCACAATGTCAGTTCCAAATATTCCTAATCTGTGGCCATCAGGTATCTTCTGTCCACCTGGATCTAAGTAAGTATGAAGTAGAGCAGTGGCAGCAAATACTCTAGTCCAGAACTGACCCATGTGGATTATGTTGGCTCATTAGGGAATTTGCTTGTGGCTTTTAGACAAGTCAGGCAACATGCACTGGAAGCTATCTGGTGACACAGGAACTCTGTGTCATATCTAGAGAAATACTGTCAGCTCTGATGGGGCAGTGAAAAGGCAGACTTTTAACCCTACCTGGAGATGGTATTCCTTGGTGATCTCCCATACAAATACTAAGCAGGACCAACCCTGATGGCCTCCTGAAATCAGCTGAAATTGAATGTACTCAAGGTGGTTGGATGGTTTATAGGAAACCTTCAACAAATTTTCAATTTCAGAATCTGGAATCTGATTTGTGCATGATCAGAATTTGCACCTTGGGCAAGGAATCTAGGACCAGATCTAGAGCCTTAACGCAAGGAATGGGAGGGCAAACAAGAGAACAGTTTCACTTTTCCCAAAATAAGTTTCTCTCCTTTGTGGTATGTATAAAATCTCTAAGAGATGTAAAAGCCATACAATTTAAACAATGAAGAAAACCCTCATTAAAAAAATTATGCAGAGGCTGATCCATGTGTATGTGCATAAGCCCCCTCCAGTTCAACTAATGAGCTGACTTGTATTTTAAAAAGTGCCTGACCCTTGAGTGCTTGTGAAGGACTGGAGCAAGGTACTTGAAGTTTTTTGGCTCCTGAATATGGCTCCGAGTTTAAAACTTTCAATCCAGCCAAAATTGTGGTAATGATATATATACAACCATATGCTCAGGTATATTTTGCCCAGAGCTTCATCAAAAGGAACATGGTGTTCTATGGCTAGAAAATTGAAATCCTTGACAGAAGGGGGGGGGGGAAGAGCTGCAATGAAATTCTTGTCCATGTAAACTCAAATCACCTCAGCTAAATCAGGCTAGTAGAACAGAATTTCAGCTTCAGCTTTTCACATCCAGGTTTCTAAAACCAAAAGGGAGTCTTAAAACAAACATCTGCAAGGCAAAATTTAAATAAAATCGGCCTTCCTTGGGGTAAATGGCATGTTACACACCAGAGCATATAACTAAAATATGTGCATGTAACTTACAACATGTCAAGTCAATTCAGACATCTGGTGGTGACCCTTTTCAAGGTTTTCTAGTAGTGCGTCCTCAGGAGTAGTTTACCATTTACTTCTTCTGGGGGCACCCTGGGGCTGTGCAGCTTCCCAAACCACTCAGGCTGGCTGTACTTGAAGGAGGCCCAGTGGGGAATTGAACTTGCAACCTCTGGCTCTGCAGCCAGAAACCTAAACCACTGAGCTATCAAGGCAGCATATAACTAAAACCCCTATTTTATTTTATTTTGTAAGAAAGCAGTCTTGGGAGATGGCAGTTTTGAGTGCAGAAATGAGGATGGCATGCATGAAGGCACAGTATCATCTTCCCGCTGTCATTTTACATATACCGTATACTGTTTGGCTACAAGCGCCTGCTTGGTAATTTCCCTCAGTCAGTTCTAGTTCCTCTGTTGACAGAGTTCACTTCTTTACTCTCCCCTGAAATGGGACAGCACAGTCCCTCCTGAAAAGACTTTGGAGAGAACTTCAGGAGATTCTTGGCTGGAATGAGAACTCACCTTTCCAATGACATCATTCCTGCTGAGTTTGTCCTTATCCATGACAGTGATGACAATGGTGGTTTCCCTCAGCTTCTCTGTGGGAATGTCAAAGATGAAGGACTCATTGAAGACAGGGTTCAGGCACCTCTTCATCACAACTGTCTTCTTCTTTTCCACCCGCTTATCTTTGTACATCAGCCACACCTTCACATAGGGGTCTAGTGGAGGAAAAAGGAGACATGATCACTGGGTTGCTGTTAACTCAATAGATAAGTGAGGTTTGGGTGCTGTTGTTGTATTTTATCCTTTTTTGTGGCTTTTTTTGGGGGGGGTCTAGTTGTTTTGTTTTATAATTTGTTGTACACCGCCCAGAGTTCCTGAGGGAAGTTGGGTGGTTAATAAGTACAAATATAAATAAATAAATAATAAGAATCAATATCTAATATTCAAACTCCAGGCTTTATCAGACCTGCAGAAAAATGGATCATTTATTTTTCTTTTAACTGAGGAAGCTATGCAGTCAGTTTTGAAAATAGAAGTTTTTTTTTTGCTTTTTCAAGTGTTTATTGTGATTATATTTACACAATGAGCATGCATCAATAAAAATCAAGGCAGGGGAAAAGATATTGGTACATTGTTATGATTAGAGTCAATGTCTTCACATTTGAAAGTTTTCAGAGGAAAAAGGAAACTATATTTCAGTTCAAAAGTCAACCAGTATCTATATGGTTACTCCACCCTAGTCTAACTTTGTGGATTTTTATGATTTATTGCCACCTCCTCTTTTACACTGTCTTTAGTATCTCATGGCTTGTTATATTGTTTATTTTGATCACAATTCTCCCACGAATTTCACTTGTCTAGTCTCTTATTGTACCACTCATAAAATAGTTGCCAAGTTTGTGCGTAAACGTTTTCTTCTTTGTTATGTATTGCATTTGTCAATTTATTCATCTCCGCACAGTCTAAAATTTTGGAGATTATTTCTTCATATTTGGGAGATGTTTTCAGTTTCCACTTTTGGGCCCGAGCTAACCTTGCTGCTGTTAATATATGTATTATTAGATAATTTATTTCTTTGGGATGTTCACCAGTAGTCAGTCCTAATAGAAAATATTGTGGCTTAAAGCTTATTGTTCTTTTTGTTATTTCCTGTAGCCATTTATATATTTTGATC
This sequence comes from Phrynocephalus guinanensis, assembly GCA_037367245.1. Classification (NCBI taxonomy): domain Eukaryota; kingdom Metazoa; phylum Chordata; class Lepidosauria; order Squamata; family Agamidae; genus Phrynocephalus; species Phrynocephalus guinanensis. The sequence continues at coordinate 87,497,136 of CM074732.1, forward strand.
CAATATTTTTTTGCTTTTTTACAAGTCCACCAGCAGTGGAAGAAGGTTCCCTTCTTTTCTTTACATTTCCAGCACTTATCAGATATTTGTCGATTGATTTTGTGTAGCCGCTCAGGAGTTATGAACCATCTATGGAACATCTTCAATAGATTTTCTTTATAAGATGCAGCTATGGTTGCTTTGTAGTTAATCTTCCATAACCTTCCCCACTGCTCTAGATTTATTTCCTGACGGATGTTTCTCGCCCATTTAATCATAACATCTTTTACTTCCTCATCCTTTAACTCCCAATCTAACATAAATGTATATAACTTGCTGATGACTTTAGCCTCCGTGCCCAATAGTAACTTATCCAGTTCTGATTCATGATTTTCTATCCCAATTTCCTTTCCATCTAGTTTATATAAATAAATAATAAGAATCAATATCTAATATTCAAACTCCAGGCTTTATCAGACCTGCAGAAAAATGGATCATTTATTTTTCTTTTAACTGAGGAAGCTATGCAGTCAGTTTTGAAAATTGAAGTTTGTATTTACACAGAAATCTTCAGGTGTTAACTTATTTTCTACATGAAAAATTAAGAAAAATTCCATATAAATTAAATCTGTTCTATATCCTACCGTCTGAGGAAATGGACTTGTCCATGAAAGCTCACATTAAAATTTAGCATTTACTCTTTAAGGTGCCACATTTTTGGCTTCTTTCTTTTTGGTTTTTTTAGTTTTTTTCATTTTTTTACCTGATATTCTATTCTACATAGACCTGGAATTGGAGTCATGGCAACTGGACTTCATTTCTTGAGAGACTGAAACATTTTGCAACTCATCCAAACAGCTTTGTCACCTAGACAGTCTCTTGCATCAAGCTTCTTTTCATTTACACAACAGTTCACCATTTTTTTGCTCTTTTTTCTTCTGTTAGTACTCAGATAACTATTTCCTGATAATGATACTTGAAGAAATTACTTTGACTTTAAATGCTAAATATGTTAAGCACTTTGACTTTAAATGCTAAATATGTTAAGCAAAACTTGCTGTTGTATTTATTTGTTTTTTTGGCAGAGCTTGGAAGTAAGGCGTGAAAAGTAACCATGGTAGTCATTTTCTTCCTTTTACACCTATCATTATTTTTTAGGGCTGTAAATGACTGTGACATTAACATTTTGAGTGACAAAGATGCACTGAAGGAGAACATTACTTTAACACATCATTTGGGAAGTTTTAGATACCTTTTCTGATTAACTTACAAGTAAGATAATTAAGATTAACTTACAAGTAACATGCTGCAGATATATTAACAAGAAAAAGAATGAATTGTTTCAATGGTGGGAGTAAAATAAAAAAATTACCTTTTCGCAAGATAACACTAATGGGTACATGACAGCCGCAAAAATAACATTTCCAGGCCCTGCCCCTCCCCCATCATTTTCCTAACCAAAGTTTCCACTTCTTTTTCAATTGTCCCATTTCACAAGCTCTCCTCATTTTTCCTCGTAAGTGAACAAGCAACTAGTCTGATATTTTCTAATGCAAAGGTAAGAGTAAACAAGTGAAACGTACGCGTCTCTCTCTCTCTTTTGCCCCAAGTTATGTAAAGGACTTTGAGAGCATTTGCCCCTTTGGTGTAGACATAATAGCAGAAATTTCCCTTCCACACTAAGGCAGAAGAACCTTGATGGAACTTCTAGTGGTTTGACAGCTTTGTTGTCATGAAGAAAGCATTCTGCTTCCTTGCTCATGGCAGCCATTTTGTTTTTATACCTTCGAGATTTCTCCATATCCTCAGTGTATGTTCATTATAAGGAAGAAGCCTGAAAAGTTTCCAGGTGAAAAATAAATTTCTTGGATTTAGAAAAGCCAAATGAACAAGGGAACCATATTTTTACTACAGCCTTTTGAAGTGCTGTTTATGTTGTATCTGTATCCCATTTTTTCTTTCTCTGTGGAACTCAAGGGGGCCCGTGAGGGGTTTCCAGAAAGGCCGCCAACCATATACAAGTCAAAGCAAGCCTGCTTAAAGTCGGCAGAGGAATTACATCCTGTGCCCTCACATCACACCGTGGGACTCCGAAGAGGCACATTATTTTTCAGTTTAATATTTAAACATTAAACTGATTTGCTAGCGCTGCATGTAGCAGGGGCACAGAGCAAACGTACTGATGCCTAGCCCTTTCCACTTTATTTTTAGAACAATGCGGGAGACCACTTTGGACACAGAGTGTTAGTGTGTCCCATGGATAGCCTGAAAGTCTAGCACACTAGGATATACTGCTCTAGATCTGTTAAGGCATCAGTCAGGAGAAAGTCTAGGAGGATCTTTTGTGTGCAAAAAGAGAACACACTATCTTGGTCATGGATCAGACAAACTCTGTTAGTACTCCTTCCCAGCAATACACAGATTTAAGGCAAAGTCTGTATGAATGTACACATTTCTGGAGATGATGCACATAAATAATGCCAGTCTCCTCCGTTACAACGGAAGTCACCTAAATCACAAACAGAAGAAGAGGATTGGCGCTCTGGAGCTTCTGTCAAGTCAGAGATCCAAGCCAGGTTTACTGGAAACTTGTTAAGGGATTACATCTTGAAGAAAAAGGGCTAATACGGATTCTCTCGAGACCCGAGTATCTCCCACAATAGGTAGAAGGCCTGCTCTGGAACTTAATACCTGAGGTGCCCCCGATGTCCATGGCTTTAAGATTCCGAGCTTTGATAATATTCACAACAATGGAGTTAGCAGAAGGGTTGTAGCAAAGGGAAAGCAGCAGCTCTCCTCGGCTTCCCTGCAGGAAAGAAAAGGTTAGCAGCGACTAAGGAATGTTTTGTCAAACAATGTACAGTACTGTATATCATTGACACCTGCTGTAATCCCTGTCCATGCTTGGGACTCTAATCCTCCCAGCAGAGTTCTGAATTTAGCGACTCCACTCAAAACACCTCTAACTTCCGCCACTGGGTAGCTGCTAAAGGTGGAAAACAATTTCCTGGTCTTTGAAAAAAAAAAAACAGGCTTGTATTCATTTTGGTCAAGGTGAAAAGATTACAACTGGGCAGATAAGAACTGTTCTGAAACAAAATCGAGATTTGATTGTGTCCAGAGGTATCATTTTGGGTAGTATTGAGCTACAAAGAAAATATTAGTAGAAAAAGGTTAACAGTTTAATTAACTGTTAGTGAACTGAGTATCTCAATAGCTGTCTCAATAAAAGCTCACTGCTTCTGCACTGGTAACCATTTTCTACTATATTTTAGAAAGCCAGACACCAATTCTTTAGGAGGGAAATTGAAAGATTCATAGTCCTGACCTTGAATATACCTGTACAGTATACTGTACTCACAAATTAATTGGAATATTTAATTGAAAATCAAACCGCATTTTTAAAAAAATGCATTGTATTATCTACACAGCTGATTCCTGTTTTGGAGGTAAAGAGATTTGTGTCTCTGGTAGGTACCTTGACCCATTCAATTGATTTGAGTACTTATTACTATTTGTGTGCAACTGGTGAACTGTCTATATGTGCTACATTTCTCCTGACTAATAACCACAGGGTCAGGAACAGGAAGCCTGTGTTATTCTGCCCCCCTGACCCCACCCGCAAAGGGCAGCCACAGCTGTGCCTGACAATATACCCTTTTATTCTCCTAACAACAAAGGGTTATTGGGAGAAACAGGCAACCAAGTATCAGGGACATAGTGGTCCATGCTGGAACTCAGAAAAGTTACTTTTCAGACAAGAACGTCTAGAAGCCCTGCACTACCATGGAGTTATCATCCAAAAGTTTCCCAAGCCCTGGGCTGTGACTGTGCAAAAATGAGGACTCCTTTAGCCACACCAGAAAGAGGCTCTTATAGTCACATAGTGGCTAGGCTGCAAATCACAGGCACCAAATCCTACTTTGATCCGTTCTCTAGTTAAAAAGACAACAAATATCTTACACTCCCATCGCTGCAGGGCTTTAGGTCTTTCCAGAATGTTTGCATCTGGGTCAGGTCCACCTTGTTGAGGGGAATAGACACTTCCCCAATGGGATCGTTACGGCTGAACCTATCGTAATCCAGAACCTGGAGGTACAGCACCCGCTGAACCACCTTCTCATAGGGGAAACCTGCCAAGAGCAAAGGAACAGATGAAAAAGCATTCCACACTCAGAGTTGCACAAGGAGTTGCATATCAAGAGACTAAAGGTGACAAAGACCCAGAAGAATTTTTTTCTGACAGGATGATCTCTTGCTGCCACTCACTCCTTGCATTTCCTCTTGTGTCGGAACCATACAAGTAAGACCTGCTCAAAAATTCTGCCCCCTTTCAGGCTTATTTTGTTCTAGTATTGTTGTCATTCACCACCTGCTTTATTTTATGTACCCAAGGAGCAATTTTAACTCAAGGTTATTGTCTGCTGGTGGGGAGGGGGTTGCATGTTCATTGGAAGGAGAGCAGTGAGGGATATCAGGAAGCAGCTATTATACATGTTTGCAGGAATGATGGATGGGGGCAACAGCTATGGAATTGTGCAAGAAGAGAGGGCACCACAGTGTTGGTTGTCCCTAAGCTGTCTCCAACCTCAAATAGCCTGAAAAGCCTTGTTGGTGGTCTCTTTGACTTAAAAGTGAAAGGAGAAACAACATGCATGTAGGATTTGATAGTGCATGAGCAAGGTGACTGGTCTGTATCACTGTCTGGAAGAAGCTGAAGTAGCTAAGTAGCTAATCTCTTCCACCAGGGTTTTCTTTGCAGCAGCAGACCAGATCTGAGGGCCTAGGACAGTGATGGCAAATCTATGGCAGGGGTGCCAAAGGTGGCATGCAGAACTCTTTCTGTGGGCACGCAACATTGCTCCCTCACAGCCACGACACTTCCTCCTCCGCTCAGAGCACACCATTGAGCTCTGTGTAGACAACCGGGCAAAGTGGAGGCAGCAGCTTGTGGGCTTGTTTGTAGCCCCAATTTACTCTCCAGCCACGCTGCTCTGGGCAGCGCAAAAGTAGCGTGGCCGGAGAGTAAATTGGGGCTATGAATGAGTCCACGAACTGCTGCCCCCCTTGCCCGGTTCTCTGCACGGAGCTGTTTCGAGACCACTGAAATGGCTCTGTGCAGAGAGCCGAGTGAAGGGCAGGTCGTGGTTTGTGGGCTACTTCATAGCCCCCGTTTACTCTCCAGCCATACTGCTCTGGGATCCCAAAAGCTGCCACCACTCCCCCATGGCTTTCAGGGTGCTACCCTTCGGGAAAGTGAGGACTGAAGAGCAGGTTTTTGCATTTCCCACGGCCACAGCAAAGAAAATTCAAAAGCCTGGTCTTTGATCCTCTCAAGAAGAAAATGCAGATTGTTTGCTAGCCCTCTTTGAAGAATTTCCATGACATTTTGCAGTCAAAATCCCCCAGGCGTGCTTTTACTTGGATGCTGTTCTATAGTGGCTCCATTTTTTCATGGAGGGGAGAACCCAGAAGGTGGTTCTCGAGGACTCCTGCTTAACACCTTGGTTGTTGGTGTTACCATACTATTTCGCACATACACAACGCTACAAGGCAAGTTTGGAAGATACCAAACTTTTTTTACAATTACATTTCAAGGAGCTGTTTCAGTTCAAAATCAGTGTCTGGTGTTAGCAGTGGATTGGAAGAGAGCAAATAAATTGGAACTTAATCTAAAGTAAGACAGAGGTGTTCCTGGTCAGTGAAAAGGCAGATCAATGAGTAGGGATTCAGAGTGTCTGGATGGGGTTACACTCATTCTAAAAACACAGTTTCTCAGTTTGGATGTGCTCCTGGATATGTCTCCAAGCTTGGATGCCTGATAGTCACAAGGGCACTTGTATAATTAAAACTAGTGTGCCAGCTATGCCCATTCCTTGAAGTGTCTGATCTGGCAGCAGTGATACCTCTAATAGGTACATCCCATTTTGATTACTTTAATGCACTCTACATGGGGCTGCCATTGGAAGGCATTTAGAAACTTCAGCCAGTCCATAATGCTGTAGTGCAGGGGTGTCCAAACTTTTTGCAAGAAGGGCCAGATTTTGTGAGGTGGAAATGTGTGTGGGCTGACCATTCGGCTTCATTTGGCCCCTGGGCCGGACTTTGGACAAGCCTCTAGGACATGCAAGGAAGCGGGGAGGACGCTGCAGCAACAGAGCCGGGGGCAGGTAGGCTGGACAAGTGGCTGGGGGGATGGACAGAGGCAGGGAGGGCAGGCAAACCCTAAAACTACAAGCTGACGTCTCCATCCAGTATGGGGAGGGGCCAGCTGGTGGAGATGCATGACAGGCTGAGCCAGTGGGGAGAAGTGGCTGCAGCCACTTGAAATTTGAAAACGGGCCACATTTGGCCCCTGGGCCTGAGTTTGGACATGCCTGCTGTAGTGGGTTACAGGGAGCACATACCATAACTCTCCTTTTACAATTCTATTGACTGCCAGTCCATTTCTGAGCCCAATTCAAAGGACAGATCAAAACCTAAAAAGCCCTACACAATTTGGGCCCAAGCTATCTGAAAGACCACATCACCATATATGAGCCTGTCTGGATATTAAGATGATCAAGAAGGACTTTTTGTTCAGCCTACCATCGCCATAAGTAGGGCTGGTGAGGACATAAGAGAAGCCCTTCTCCACGGCTGCTCTAAAGCTGTGGAACTAACACCCCCCCACACACACACACAAGGGAGGCCAAGCTGGGCCCCTCTTTGTCCTTCCACAAGCAGGCAAAGACCTCTCTCTCTGTAGGCAGACCTCTTCTGAGTAACTGGCTAAATATGAGAGGTTTTTTTAAAGGCATTTGTACATCTTTTAAAATATGCTTTCAAAATTATTTTTATTATGATACAGCTTAACTATGTTAAGAATTGCATAATTTATTGCATTTTTACCTTTTACATGGTCTGTTTTAATATCGTAAACTAGCTTGAGTCCCCCTCAAGAGAAAAGTGAGGTATAAATGATGAAATGAAATGTTGATAAACTACTGGTAAGCAAGGCAAGGCAAGGCAAGGCAAAGCAGTTCAGATATTAGCCTAGACACAGGTAAGCAGGTACTTGGTTCTGCACGCTTTCCCCCCACATGCATTAATGTATATTTAGAGTGCCAATGGAGAAGGAGGTGATGATTAGATCAGCTCAAACATGGATGAAAGCGTACATGCTTTTGGGCAATATTGCAGCCTTGAATAGCATTTGTAGGTATTTCAGATGAACGGGTAGTGATCCAACTTCATCAATCAGATGCAATGCTTCGGGGAACTGGTTGGTCACTGCAAGGGCCAGGAAAGTATCTCAGCCCTATCCATCATTGTAGTTAGATCACTAGTGAAGGCTTTTGGCCTCTCTATGATAATGCAACCCACTGCTCATTCCCCCGAGGATAGGTACTAAACGTGATGGACTAGGGGCGTGATCGGACTTGGCAGGAGGAAAGACAGCAGATAAAGCAAAGGAAAGAAATAGTATGTTGCATGAGCAGGCCAAAGGGAATAGACAGGCTATGGCATGATATGATGTTGAACTTGATAGATGGATGGTTTCGGATATGTCTGCATTCTCTCATTTTAGGGCGAACCATTTCTGATAACAGTGCAAGGAGCTGTTACAGTGTGAAACTTGTCATTTGTCATAAGGGATTGTTTGCTTGAAATCCTCGCGCTTCTGGTATTTTCCTTCGAAAGAGGGTACCCATTGAAAAGATATACCGGTAATTAGTTTGGACAAATGTCTTGCAGTGCCTCCCATCTCAGACTCAACACTTTTGCTCCTTCATGCTCAGTGTCTTTTTCATTAAACATTTTAAAAAACTGAATCCACACAGATACCTCTTTCCCTTCCCTAACTCGCCAGGAATTAGTGCTATTTTGCTTTTTTGTGTGTTGGGGGAAATGTTTGTGAGTATTTAGCAATGCTGTAAAGATCTTTCTTATCTGCTCCTTTTATGCACCATATCAAGATGACAGGTGCGTTGCTAAAACAGGGATGCAGGCAATCCCCAAATGTAGAAATAGGCAAGTGTGGGAAATGCATCAGTATACAAGAAACAGGCAAGTTGGAGAGGGAAAGAAATGTGACTAGAGCCATTAATGTCATCAGATACGCACTGGGTGAGGCAGTTCTACAGTCTAAGGTAGTGGTAGGCAATGTTGGTGTATGTCTGAAATTTTCACTACCAGCTCTTTCTGTGGGCTGCACAAGCACCAGAAATGGTACAAAATTGGTAGTAGTGGTGATGAAAGCAAAGCAGACTCCAGAAGCAGAAAGCATTGGAGGGAGGCTTTCCCTTGGGACCCTCATAAAAGCCTTCAGAGTATGCTCTGAGAAACTCACTGGCCCAAATCCAGGATCTTTTCCTCGTCTCTCGTTTTCTGTGAATTCTATTCAGGTAATAAACAATGCAAACTGTCATTGAACCAGGTGGGACATATGTAAAGGTACCATAGGACACAGAAGGAGACTGAGCAATATTCTCATTTTGCACAGCCTCTCCACCCTTCTCTATCTATATAACTTATCCTCTCCTGCTTCCTGTCACTTAATGGGATTACCTCAGTTAAGTTGTCAACAGCCCCCAGTACCTGCCAGGTTTAGAGAGATCTTCTAGAGCAATCATGGTCGGAAGGCATACTTCCTTGCTGGATTTAAGTGTAAGATTCTTCTGTTACAGAACTTACACTGTGGGAAATCTTTTTGCGAATATAAAAATAAAGATATTACCAAAAAAGGTATTGTCCCATAAAGGCATTACTGAAATCACAACTTTGCTTTTATATTTGCTAATGAGTTTGCTTGATGAGTATTTGAAGAATCTCCCACATTCTCCGGCCCATCTGTGTCTCATTCATAAATAGTTACAGATCATTCTCTTCCATTTTTATGTGTGAAGGGCATTTACTTTTAAAAGCCTTTCTGCGAACAAACAGCAACATAGGAAAGCAGGCCTAAATTGATGGTGTATGACACCTCTATGTCCACTCTTCATGTCTTCAAACTTTAAACACTCCTTGACTAATTGGGCTCTTTTGGAGCTGTCTAGATTTGGCTAAATAAGGTTGCCAGAGATCGACTTCAGTCCTATACACTAGGCCATTTGGTGTGATCCCTGCATCCAAATGGAATATACACCTTATGCACCCTTTTTGGCCCAGCTCATTCTGCTGTCCATTGGCCATATTGTGAAGTGGGTTTCTAAGGCTGCGGTCCTGCCAGCGTTTTCTGCGTAGTTTCCTGGTGGCGAACTGCGTAGCAAAGATCGCGAGCTAACCGGGAAGAGAAGTAAATTCTGGTCCCGGCTTACCACTCCCCTGGAACAGCAGTTTCAGCAAAGTTTCCTAAACCACTGCCAGGGGCTGGATTTAGAACCTTCGCTCAAAAATGCTTACTTATTTGCTTCTGTAACCACGACAGGAGCCTGAACATATGCAGTAAAATCAGTTGTTCCCCTTTAACACCACAGAGGCTTGGGAAACCCCCCCCCCCACACACAGAGTAACTATAAATATAATTTAGATTCTTTTAGGACAGCATAGATATTGCTGCAGTACTTATAAGGAACCTGAAATCCTTGAAAGCTCCCTCTGAGAAGTGGAAGGAGACAGGAGGAGGGGGGGAGATGAAGGGTGTTTTGTTAATCTGAGAGACTTGTTAAACAAATACCTGAAGCGAAGGTCTCCCTAACCAGCACCTTAAAACTAGACCTTTTTACTTACCTTCAAAGAGAAAAGTCTCATTCCAGTGTGGGTTTAAGTTCTTCCTTTTCACTTTTGTCTCCAATTTATGTTTTTTATCTGGTAGGAGGTAAATTTTGACAAAAGGATCACTTGTGCCACTGAAATCCTTAGCAGGCAGCTCCTGAGCTTTCAATATTTTGACAGTCAAGGTGGATTCCTGGAAATTGTAGCCAACACTAAACTGGATTCGGCCTAGATTCTCTCGGCTGGAGCTGTCGTGGGCATCATCATCCTCAGACCCAGGGGAGAGCTATGGAGCCAGTAAAAAACAGAGAGGGAGAGAATGGGAGAATGAGATGTGCGACATTCTAATTGAAGCAAAACTTTTGTATGTGATATTCTACTTTCTGCTGTAAACTGTTTTTAAGTATAAAAGCCCCAAGGCGTTTGCTAGCCTGGATCTAGATTAAAATTAGGTATTCAGTAGCAACCCATTTTCAAGTCTATGGTCTACAAATACCATATTTTTTTGCTCCATAAAACACACCTAATTTTAGAGGTATGTATGTGTGAAAAAAATATTCACACATACATATTGTGGTCCTGGTACATCTCCAGCCCCAGTTTATTCTCCACCAGCCATGCTCCTCTTGGGAGGCCTGGAGCAGCATGGCTGGAGAGTAAAATGCAAAGACATGCCGCCGCCCCCTGCCTGGGTCTCCATGCTGGGAAGCCTCTGGCCCTTGCAGAGGCCTCCAGACACGGTGCAGGTCCCAGGCACAGTGGAGGCTTCCTGACCCAGCTGTTTAAAAAAATTCCCTTGCATGATTGATTTGTTCCATAGAATAAAAGATGGAGACTAAGCAGCCCTACCGAAGACCACAGATATGAGAAATGGGGTAGAGAGTAACCACCCACCATGATGACTATAGAGATGCTCTTCAAGACAGCCCGAATGGGCGAGCCCCTTCCCCTGGATTTATATTCAGCTTGTCTTGAAAAGTGGCTCTATGGTCATCATGGTGGGTGGTTACTCTCTAGTCCATTTCTCCTCTCTATGGTCTCTGGTCAGGCTGTTTACTCTCCATCCTCTATTCTATGGAACAAATCAATCATGCAAGATTTTTTTTTTAAACAGCCGGGGTGGGAAGCCTCCGCTGGGGCTGCAAGCTGGGGCTGGGACATGCACTGGTCCAGAGGCGTCCGCAGCAGCTGCTCTGGAGGCTCCTGGCAGGAGTGTATTCAGCCTGAAACATGCACAGACATTTCTCTTTACTGTTGAGGGTGGAAAAGTGCATCTTATAGAGCGAAAAATATGGTACTTTACATTCGTTTGCCGTAAAAGAATATTTTCCATTATTTGCCTCATGTCATCTTCATTCTAGTATAGAGATGTAAAATTTCCAGAAATTTTGAAGCTCAGAACCCCCGCCCATTTTTTTGGGGGGTGGGACAGAATATTTTGGGGAAATGGAAAAAGATGCTACATTAGTACTCCCATCCCCCCCTTTACAGCTTGAAAATCTTTCTGTTATTTTAGGAACATAAAATATGAAAAAATAGTGTATCCAAACAGTTATTACAAACAGAATTTACTTTTAAAATAATATTTATTTGCAATTGTAAGTAACAAATGAAGTAACAATCTCCTGCACTATTTACTAGTTTATGTGGAACAAAAAACCCTCTACAAAACAATGTTTAAAAATCCAGAATGAACGATTCACATTTCCTCTCCACAGTATTAAATAAAAATCAAATAAAACCCTCATTCTTGTAAAAAGAATTGAAGAGGGTGGAAATGTATAGAAAGAAGTTAGACAAAGTTTCAAAGAATGGGCATGAAATTTAATCAGAATCATTTTGTTGCTGTGTATTTTCTTCCAGTGCTTTCAGTGAAGAGGACAGAACAGAATGAAATATACCCACCCACATGCAAAAACAAAAGTGAAACCTTTTTATTTTTCTTGTGACAATAGCAGCACCTCCTAAACTAAAGGAAGAAATGCATCTTGTTCTTGAATTGAAGATTTCAGTTTGTAACCTAGGACTTGCTTGTCCTCAGTGCACAAAAATTAGAATAAGCTAAAACTATGGATATTTTTTAGAAATGATTTGGAAAATAATAGAACACCATGTCTTAAAATATTTTATTCATCATGTTCAAATAAAGCATTCCATAATCATTTTTTCTTTTTTCAAATTTTCCAATGTTTTGGGGGGGAAAACCAAAAGGCTTCAGGAAAAAATGAAGAAAAAACAATTTCCCCCCTTATTTTTTTCTTCCTCCCCTACGCCTTCACATCTCTATTCTAGTAGCTTGTGGCTCCATTGTAGGGACATACCTGCTCCATTTCCAAAACAGAGGACAGGCATCAACAACAAAAAAGAGAACATGGAGGAGAACAAATACCAACAAGGAGGATATTCTCTGCACATTAAAAAGGACATTTAGCATGAAATTTATATGTGCAAATTTAAACTTATAGGCAGATATAATCACATGCATTATTAACCATATTTTAAGTGTAAATGCATTACTGCTCATTATATTGCACATGATTGTTACTACATAATTTCTATGGAGCATAGCACTGAGAGAAAAATGGGATAGAAATCAACCAAGCAAACCAGCAAACAAGGCATATTATTAAACAACTCTCTTCAGGGCCCAGTGCCTTGTATTTTCTGCAGTTTATTGACAATGAATATATAAAGAAAGAAAATAAACAGAGGTCACTGTACTTGAAACATCTAGCTAGGTAAAAGTTTCAGAGAAGGTAGCCGTGTTAGTCTTTTCAAGAATTTTAGGCAAAAATCAAAGAAAAACAAAACAAAACAAAACAAAAGACACAAACATGTGGCACCTTAAAGACTAACTTTCATATTTTAATGTGACGTTTCGTGCACATGTGCACTTCTTCAAGACATAGCAGCAGTAACAACCAGTTATCTGAGAGGAAATAATCTGAACTCTTGAGATTGATCACATCTCTCAAGTTTATAGAGAACCGACATACCATACCATAGTCTTGCATCAATAGTAATATCAGTGTATGTGGTTTGCATCTTTTCTTATAAAACGATACTTTCTCAAACCATTTTATTTTAAAAATAGAAAGTCTGATTAGCTACATTTACTATTCACAGTCTACACAAAAAGACCATGAATTCATTAGTCCTAATAGCCTTGCCTTAACATCAGAGCAGCACTTTTTGTGAGTTTTTCCCCCTCTCCATCCTGCCTGTGACCCCTGTTCTGCAAAGCCCAGACCAATAACAACTTCTGCAGGACTCAGAAGGTTGCCTGTTTTCTGAGATTTTTATTGGTCTACCAGAGGTAGTTTGGTGTAGTCTCAGGCATGTCCAAACTTCGGACTTCCTGATGTTTTAGACCACAACTCCCAGAATTCTAAGCTTAGGTTGCCAATGGCAAAGGACTGTGGGAGGTGTGGTCCAAAACATCTGGAGGGCCGAAGTTTGTCAGACACAGAATCCATGTAAACTTGGGTTCAAATTCCTGCTTGGTCACAGGAAGCTCACAGGGATAAAAGGGAAGTGATTAAGAGCCTTTTCATACGACCCCTAAGATCCGCTGGCCACTTAAATTCGGACCAGAGATCTTGGGGGGTTTGTCGCTGTTCCTGTGTTCCCACCCCCTCCGCACTCCTGGCTGCTGTCTGCATGAGGGGACGGAGAAAAAAAGGAAGAAAAGAATGCGGTTCACCTCCGTTCTGCCATCTCGCTCTACTCCCGGCAGCATTAGTATCTCTTAAAGGGGCAGGGGGCAAAAAAAACCCAAACAGAAGCCAGGAGAGCCCGGCACTCTCTACGTTACATCTGCATCAGGAATTTTTTACCCCGGGAGAGCAGGTACTTGAAAAGTGCACTGGGACGCGCTTAGGCGGGCGTGGTTGTACTTAATATGTTGTAAACTCCGGAGCTGGTGGGGAAACAATGTTAAGCTCCGGATCTGGGAGCCATTTGCCACGGATTTTAGGGGTCATGTGAAAAGGCCCTAAGACACCACCTCAAAAAGAGAACATGCATCACCAAAAGAGGACATATGGCCACCTTTCTCTAATGGGGAAAGCCTCTTGACTTCCTAAAGCATAACCCCTTTCTGAACACACTGCTATCTGTAGGTGAGAACCAGCACTTGAAAAAACCTTTTATCCAATATAAACTAGTGTTGGACAGGAAACTGCTTGGAAAAATCACTGCATGTCAGGTATATTGCCAGCAGGTGGTCTATTTAATTACAGGCCTAACTGAGAGTGACCCCAGGGGCCTTAAAATGTGTTCTACTGAGATGAGCATGATTTCTTCCTTATTAGTGTAGTGGAAAGCCACTCATCTTAAAAACAATTACCTAAATGTTATCTGTCACTGCTCCAGCCTTCTTGTTATACATGTCACCTTGAAGCTTTGGCACAGTTCATGACTTCACTATACGGTTCCAAATTACAGGTCAGGGGAAGCCTTACTCCCAGCACTTTCCTGTCTCTTATGACAGGCTCCGAGCACATAGCCTCCCCCACTGCAATGCTCCACTGTGGCTGAAAAATGATGCCTCCCTCAGGGTGTGTGTCATTCACTGTCTTTTATAAGACATAAGCCACTTGTTGTGTTGCAAGTAGAGTTTCTTGCTGTTACTTATATAGGATGCTTTCTCTTTTCTTACACTACTCTTCAGAGGCCCAGAGATCGCCTCTCTTACCACTCAATGTAAATTTCTAATTCTTCTTCATTCCCCCTCTGTATTATGCTAATATTAATTAAGCCTTTATTAAAATTTAATGTCTTCATTACCTTCAGCCCCCAAGGTCTGTGTCTACATTCACGAATTGCTCCCTCTTTGCATTTGCACAGGGATGTGTAATACCTCCTCTAAATCTCTCTTTCTCTGGTCAAAAATAACTATCTGCTAAACAGACATTCCATATAATATAATGTATGTAGTCCAAAGTGCATCAGAAGTCAATGGAAACCTTCAAAAGAGCCAGAAGAAAGGTAAAATTGAAAATAGGACAATGAACCAAAGAGCCACAGCTCATTCAGTCCACATAAACATGTGTTGGGACCAAGTTTTACCTCAGGTAAGGAGAGAGTTAGACAGAGAGCCTTTGTACACGACCCCTAAACGCTGCAGCAAATGGCTGCAAGCTCCGGAGCTTACAATGGTTTCCCCACCAGCTCTGGAGTTTGCAGGAAATTAAGTGCGACCATGCCCACCTAAGCGCATCTCAGCGCACTTTTCTTATACCTGCTCGAGGAGGGTGAAAATCGCCAGGTCCGGATTTAATCTGGTCAGTGCGGGGCTCTCCTGGCTTCTGTTTGTTTGTTTGTTTTGCCTCCCGCCTCTTTAAGAGAAGGGGCGGGAGGAAAAAAAAGCAAACAAAAGAGAAGGAATCAGCACGACTCCGAGGTGAGTCTGCATTTCATCCCCACTTTCTTCCTCCCTCCCCTCAACAGACAGGTGCAGAGTGGTGGGGAGGAAGGAAGAGCAACGAACCCCTAAGATCTCTGGTCCGAATTTAAGTGGCCAGCGGATTTTAGGAGTCGTGTGAAAAGGCCCTGTGTGGTGCTATTATATAATAACAGAATTATCCCTGAAATCCTGGAAAGGGAAGTTGAAAGACAAAACAAGCCTTACTCCCTAATTTGAAAGAGTTCACATGGCTCCACTTAACAGATGCCCTGGTGTGGGATGGACCAACAGAAATGTTGCAAGTTTAACAGCTGGGTTGGGTTTACGTTCAGCTCTGTTTTTAAGGAAATGACCTAAGATTTATAATCTTTGAAGCAATTTGTCCTGGAACAGCAGCCAACAATTACCATTGTTATTAGAGATAAACCGAGAGGTTTCACTCTGGTTAGGTCTTAGGGCTCAGTCACAATGATGATTTATATCAGCCTCAGCTCCAATGTATTCTAAATCCACGTACAATCATATGGTTTTAAATTGTTGTGAGTTTACTCCAATATAAAGTAGGAGCTTAAAACTGCTTCAGGAAAACTACACATAATATGTTAAGTCATTTCATTAATCAGTATGTTTGCAGACAATGTATTCAATGCTGCATACTTGCGTAGTATTTCCTTGGTTTCTAGGCATCATTTGGAATACTTGCATCTCTCTCTCTCTCTCTCTCTCTCTCTCTCTCTCTCTCTCTCTCTCATAAATAATTTTAAGTAGCATATCACTACAGTGATGCAGTGCAAAAGCTAAAAAAATACTTTGAAGGGATGACATTTTACCTGCTATTTGAAACCCATGACCTCCAACAAATATGGCATTTAATACAACAAGGGGATTAATAAAGAATCAATTTAAAAAGTATGTTAAATTAAAAAGCCCTGCTAGCCTCTTCATAAAAAATCAGTTTGCAGTCAAAAAGAAAAGGGCTGGGATTTTTAAAATAGATTTTAATTACATAAAACCCGATGCAACAAGGTAAATGCACCCCCAGTTAAGATGGATTACTTAAAACAAGCAAATCTTGCAACAAGGGCTAAAGCAAAAGATTTCTGAATACCAGTACAGTATTAGCATTTGTTGTTAATACAAAAATGGGTTTTTGATGCAAGGCATCACAGTTTTCATTACCTCCACCTTTACAACCATTCAAGACAGGCAACTGTATTTGCTGGATATGAGCAAAAAGCAAATTTATGGGAGAAAACAGACACTGAACTCAAATCTCATCCCAGGCCACATCTACTGAAAGACTGCATCTCTCGATCTTCGTTTTCTGAGAGCTTTGTATGAGCCTGCTCTCAGTCCTGATGCTATCACAGGTAGATTTGGAGAGGACTCAAGAGAGGACATTTTTGTGGCTGCTCCCAGCCTGTAGAATTCCCACCCACATTAGGCTAGAATGGCCCTTCCCATATTGTCCTTCCACCTGCAACTAAAAACTTTCCTGTTTAAACTGCTATTTGATTTGTAAATGCCCTGGAAGGATCAGAGTTTTAAGGGATGTATATAGCACATTCTATTTTTTATCATATGTTTTAGATTTCCTTTATTTGGTTTCAAACTGGTGATATTTTAAATATTATCACAAGTTTAATCATTTTAAAAATATTCATATTCCAACTTATTGTGATTTAAACATAAGTATCTTTTTTTAAAAAAATTGGCATTTTTAAGGGGTGTGGTGGCTCAGTGGACTAGGATCTTTGGCTTGGAAATGGAGATGAGCACCACCTCTAGAGTCAGACATGACTAGCATGCATGTGCGGGGGGAACCTTTACCTTTACTGTATCCTTTTTTAAGCTGTAGCATGCTGTCTTGTATTCCTTAATTGGGAGAAAGGCGGGATATTAAAACAAACACATTCTAGCCCCATATTCTATGAATGAGGAGCCCAGACTCATGAAGGATATGGAATGTGGGGTCCTCTAGGTCTTAATGAGCTGCCGCTCCCATCATCTCTTATCCTGGAACAGCAGCCAACTGCTGTTATGGTGGTGGGAGTTGTAGTCCAACTAGAGGTCCATACATTCTCCATCTGGGCCTATCACTTATTAAGCAGTTCCATCCTCCTTTATTCATATAGGACATGACCAATTAACAGAATGCCAGAAGCATTAATCTATTCTAGCTTGCATTTTAGAAATGGATATGAGTCCCTTTGAGAGTCAATATTTATTGAAAAACAGGATTAGAATAAAGTTCATAGAGGCTTAGATTTCCCTTTGAGCTAAGGCTCAGCGATACTCCAGTAGAGGAGAATCCGAAGGTCTGCGATAAGAAACTGGAACAGGAAGAGGCTATGATTCGCTGACGCTTGGGGTGTGCTTAGTTTTAACTAAGGGCACGCTGCAACTTACAGCATCTGAGGGAGATGTACACAAGGAAACTAAATGTCTATGTTGACTCCCACAGTAAGGTCAACAGTTTCCAATTTTGAATCTCATCCCCCTTTGGCAGCTTGCCCTGAAATCTTTTCATGCCTCTGCACGACTTTAAGAAACCCATTTACTGCTTTTTTTTAAAAACAGGCTCCTGAATTGGTGCTACCCAGAGGCAAGTGGAAACATGGAAGTAAGACACAAGGGGAACAAGCAGGCAGCAGATTCGCAAGGGTTGGGGGGAAGATGAGAGGTAAAACCCTGCTGTGTTGTGGCTTGTGATGCAGTCACTGAGTGGGGGAGTAAGAGCAGATGCTTCTCCATCTGGAAGTGCCAGAGAGACCGTAGCTGGCCAGTCTTTATGGTGCCAGGACTGATATCCTTTTCCTCACAGTATCAGGAGGACATTGGAAATGTGTTGTTGTGTACAATGAAATGTCTTTAAGCAGAGAAGTGCACACAGTTAGAAATTACTAATGCTCTTCCGCCCCTTCTAACAGAAGAAAACAAGAGCTCAAGTGTTTTAGCTTACACCAGACTCCCAGATTCTGTAGCACTTTGTTACTCTACCCTTTCAGTTTTTTCCCCACAGAGCCGGAGGAATTGGTGTCGATTCCTATGACATGGTGTTGAATGACCATTGAATTTTAGGGGTGAAGGAAGGGGGTTTGGTGAAACCAGTGAATGCTCAAGGGCATTCAGATTGTGCCCAGGCTTGGGTTGAGTAGTCAAGGCATGAAACATCATAAGGTTGGCACCTGTCAGAGAGGGCTGATGACAGCGACCAAAATTCAGTTCTGAAATATCCATGTATGGTAACTTTATCCCATCAAAAAGCAGGCATTGGCCCACATACAGTAAAAGACATGAGAAGTCACTGAAGTACTGGTACTGTGGTGACAGATGTGTAGGGAATGATAAGATAGAGGAGGCATAGGTGAGAAACAGATATTAACGATAGCTCAAATTAGAGCTGAGGATGTGCTAATGCTGCAGAGAGATGACAGGACAGTCTTTCTGTGTTTGTGCAAACAGATTTCAAAGGACTCTCTTGTTTAGGTCCTGAAGACCAGTCACCACAGCAAGCTAATTTGTACCTAAGAGGTGATAGAAGTTTGTGCCATGGCATTCAGTGGCTCACATTAGGGCAATTTCTAATGTCTTTCTGGGCCTCAGTAAATGACCTCTGTACTTTGCTGCCTGCGCTATCTCCGCAGCTGAATGGATGCTTCATTCACTCACAGCTGAGCTCATTTCCAGGCCTTGGTAGTTTCAGAACTGGAAACATTACTGGGAGTTTCTTGGCATGATGCTCCAAAGACAATGAGCTGCTTTCAATTTAGAATAGCTTTAGATAGAAACCAGTTCGGGCTACTGATTGCCAACATTCTACGAGGACATGGCATTTGAAGAAGATGCTCCAAAGAAGTAACTTTGCTAAAGTTTAGTTCATGGTTACATGTCTGCCCATGTATCTCTCTCTCTCTCTCTCTCTCTCTCTCTCTCTCTCTCTCTCCCTCCCTCTCTCTCTGAATATCTACATAGTGCATTCCCCTTAAAAATACACATTAGTGCTTGCATTTCTTTCATATACGCCTTTTTGTGAGTGTTTTTGAAATGAGCACTATAAAATTCTGAGATGTATACAGTCTCAAAGAAAATTATATTCTGATGCATATAACATTTAGGGATTTGTGAAATATGATTGTCCGTTTAAAAACTGAATTATAGGCAGTTTTAAAATGTTCAACCGTAGCCCTTAGGAATTAAGCCATGGCCTTCTGAGCATATATAAGCAAGTCCTTTCCCACACTGTAGAAAGAAGACTCAAAAGTTTGTGCCAGTATACCTAACAACAGCAACAATAGGAAACCCTCCTGACCCGGTAAAAATGTAAAAATGAATAGATTCGTTTTTTAGCATGAGCTTTTGTGGATTACACTCCACTTCTTTGGGTGCATTTCAAATGCTGGGAGTTGTCATTCAAAGAGTATTAGGACTAAGCTCTGCCCTGCCACCACAGCTTTCCACAGAACAAAAGGCATGGACAGGAAGAAAGGATAAGGAAAAGCTTCACTGAGGTGAAGAATGATTCCTCCACCCTTGGCAAATTTTAAGGCAATTCACCTGGCCTGAAGCTTGTTTTCACAGAAGTAGCCTAGCTAGTCTGTTTCAGCGTTTATAGCAAAAACAAATTATAATAGTACCTTGAAGACTAATGGGTTTACGTCTGTTAACCTGAAAGATGACACAGTATTTTTGACACTGGTTTTGTTTCTGTTGTCTACAGGCTGCAGAGACAACCTTACGGGACGTTTTTACTTCTTTGCTAAGACTTAATTTTATTTAATTATTCAATTTTATACTCCTCATTTAGCAAACTGCTATTCTGGGCAGCGTACACTCCAAGTAAAAGCTCAATTCAGACTGGACAACTGTAACAGGATAAACATACACACCAGGAAATAAACAATTTAGGTGGCAGAAATGTATTGATTGACATACCGTGCCCCTCCTTCCTCCTCTTCTATTTCGACCAATTTGGGAAAATCAACCCAAAAGCTTTTTTAAAAGCTCTGTCTTGGGCTGCTTTCTAAAGCCATAGAGGGAAGGTTCCACAGGTGAGAAGGCCTGATTTCTGGTTGATGTTTTCTGGGCCTTTCAATGTGTCAATATTTGCAATCACGAGGTCAGTGAAGACCTGGTCAGGTGAGCAACTGAAGTTGGCAGAAGATGTTCAGACAAGTAATGAGGTTCCAAACTATTTAGGGTGTTGTATGTTAAAACCAAAATCTTGAACCACGCATGGAAGCAAACTGGTAGCCAGTGCAGGGAAATAAGAATTGGACTGATATGGGCAAATTTATTCACCCCAGCAATCAGTCTGGCTGCTGCTTTGTGCACCTCTTGAAGCCTCCACATTAGCCTCACAGGAGGCCCCTTGTGGAGTGCGTTGCGATAGTGATTTTTGAGACAACTGGTGTGTGGAGCAGTCAGGGACCTAATTTCCAGATAGGGATGCAATTGGGCAGTTTGATGAAGTTGGACTAAAACAGGACGTGTCACAGGAGACCTGTTTTGATGGTCAGTGCTGGAACTGTGGACCTGTTCATTGAACAGAATGGTAAATCCATTAGGTCTGGGGAAAACACCCCCATACAAGTAGACAGCCCTCCCCTACATCAATATTGCCTCAGCCAGTTCTTCCTGGTCCTTTCTAGGCATTGGATGGCAGCTGCTGCAATGATTTAAAGCAGAGATGATTTTAAAAACAGAGATAGCGCTCCATGTCATCCATATACTGATGACACAAAGTCCCAGGTCTCCTGATGACTTCTCCCAGCAGCCTTACATAGATGTTAAACAGCAATGGGAAGTTGATTGACCCCTGTGGGACCCCACAGTTGAGGACCATGGGGTCTGAAAAGTCTCGCCAAGCTGCACTCTTTGGCATTGGCCATTGAGGAAGGATTGGTCAATGTCAAATCCTTTTAGCACAAGGCCACCAATCCCCAACCTGGATAGTCTATCCAGAAGGATACTGTGCTTGACAGTATCAAAGACAGCTGAGAGATCAAGGAGGACCAGTAAATTCAGATTACCCTGGTGGGTCTCCCTAAAAAGGTCATATTGCAATGTGACCAGTGCCGTCTCCATTGTCACTTCTGAGTTTCCATGGCTGAGCAAGAATTTCAACTCAAGCTCTTTTGGTTAGGGGGAAATGGTATAATCATTGGAGATCTCATTGCCTAAGCCACCGTGCATTCCCCTGCCTTGCTTTTTTTTTTTTGAAAAGTGCTTTCCTTCTTCCAATACACTATATATAATCTTGTTTCTGGGCTCATCACGTGATTCCTTTTCCTCTGTCTAAAGAAAAGCCCTTGGTGGGATGGTAAGAAGCTGAATTGTTTTACACATTTCCCTAAATTTAGACAGAGTGAATAATATCCTCTGAATGTGTTGTCCACAGCTTTGGTGCTATCCAGGGAGTTGTCAGAAAAGATCAGCCTTCCCTTCCATCACTGGGATCTCCTCATATGGCTCCTGGCTCAGACCCATGTGCTGGATTCAGCAGGGTTGGGATGGCCAATTAGATAAATCCTTCCGGACAGCCTGCCTGTCCCATTGCCAGAGCCACCACCTCGAGAGCCAACAGGGCAGCACTGGTTGCCTCTCATCCAATGTAAGAGATCTTACCATGCTTGGAACCCCTTGGCTGGAGGAGTGAACTGAGGGGCATCTGGCTTCAGATTAAAGCAGAACATGGATAGTTTTCAGATTTCTCATGGCCTTAGGAAAGTGGCTCAGAACTGAGGTGGTGCAGGCTGTTAATCTGAAGTGTTCACCTTAGGCCACAAAGAGGAAAACCTCTGGCTAAGCTTCCATTTTTGGGTGTGGGCCCACTGGCAATAAGGGCCACAGTTAAAACCATGTAAGGATTTTTAAAATTGATCAAGTCTTATTTACATGATGCATGAGTGAAATCATGTTATTTTGGCTGCAAAGTGCATTATTTTCAACTGGCCAGCAGGTTTTTTTAAAAAATACTTCACTTCTAAATCAATTTAATTCAGTTTGATTTGGTGGCTGTGGACAGTGCTGCCAGTTTTCTTTGTGCTCCCGATGAATTTCAGTGGCATTGACACTGTGGTTTTTCCTCTGTTTTTTTTTTAAATCTTATAGAAATGTTTAGTGATGCATCACCATGAACATATTTTGCCAGAGGAATACAGCCATTGATTTATCACTGTATCACTTTATGGATTCAAATTACCAGTGGAACCATGCCCTCAGACATACACTCTCTGTCTGAAGGGACTTTCAAAAGCCTAAATTCATGCAGCAGGATGGGCATAGAAATCCGTAATCCCCAGGGCACCTAGCAAAAGTATTTTCAGACCTATCCTCCCTAAGCATTGAACAATTTGTTAAAAATCCACTGAAGGAGGAGGAATTCAAAATCCTGTCCTTTAGGTCTCCATCCTGGTAGAGCTATTTTTAAAGTGGGGGTGTTAAGCAAACAAACAAAACAATGGTGGCCACTCCTGTGCCATTTGTCAAGGTTAGATACGGAGACAAGCCACCCAGATGATTATTTTTGATGAGCATGTGTGCCTGCTAAGGGCTATCTATTCAACTATCCACCCAACAATGAAAAGCAGATGGTACAAACAGTTCATAGGACATGTATAAAAGATACACAAATCCTTAGAAGGAAGCTTGTCTTATGCAAATTATGTACCACTTATAAAATGAGCTCCTTAAAATGTTTACAATTTGAATACAGCTGGGGGGGATGCTTTTCCTTTGCTGGATGCTAAACGATACCCAACACAATCCAGTTTTTCTCCCTAGCTGGTCACGCAAAAGATTCCCCGCCCTGACCTTAATACGTTATGCAGCTCAACAACACATCTGAAGTAGCCAAGAGCAACAGAAAACCAACAAAACACTGATTCTCTTGTTTTGAGGCTTTGTTTTCCTTTAGGTTCCAAGGACTTGAGAAGCCATGCACTGGATTGTTCTCTACCAATCTCAAATGCTGCCTCCACCACCTAAGTGCTTCTTGATGCAGCAGGTGCCGGAGTTCAACACTCCAAACTCTCTTTTGGCAATTGCAGCACATTGTACTGACTCCCCTGCTGTAAGCACATTTATGCCAGGATGTTCATGTCTGTGGGGAAGGAGAATTCTTTTACACATTTCCCTTCTTCCTTTCATCTGATGGCTTCACTGAGAAACCTGTAGGCTCCCAGAGGTGTTTTATGTGTACCTCCCATCTTTCTTAGATTATTAGTCTTAGATTCAGTATAAGCACAGACATGCTCCCATGGACTCTCTTCCAATTTCCAAGGGCCACAGCTGGACCATGATGTGATTCCACCACTACCATCCCCCTTTCTAACATGACACACCAGGGAAGACGCTGCTCACTGTGCCTCAGCGTTCCCCAACCTGGTGCCCTTCTGTATATCTTTCTACAGGGACAGAAGTGCTTAACTTGCAGTAACAGAGGTGTTTAGATCAGCACAGCAGATTGAACAAATCAGAGGTTCTAACACAGTGGGGGTGAACCTTCGGCACTCCAGATGCTTTGGACCACAATTCCCAGAATCCCAAGCCTCAATTAACGAGAAAGGACTGTGGGAGTTGTGGCCCAAAACATATGAAGTTTCGCCACCCCTGTTCTAAAATAAATGGCCCTCTGGTGGAAAAGGATTTTACCTTGCTTTCCAACCAGAAAACATGCTTCCCTGGGGAAATTATCTGTGTTTCTGTTTACACCGTGGTGACACCTTGTACCATCATTTAAAAGAAAAGCATAACATGATGCAAGAGCGTTTCTTTTTCTCAGTCAATTCACACCTATAGAAAACATTTTCCTTATCACTACACTGGCTGGTACTTTACAACTTCCTTTTGTCCCAGAATAGAGAAAGGAGTCCCAGATTCTTTACTTTGGGCCATTTCTCTAAGCTTCCTTTCCCAACCTCTTTGAATCTGTCTTCCTTGAACCTTAAAACAGATTAATATGCCTTTTAAAACTTCTACCCCTGAAAAAACTACTGCACAGACTAGAATGCTGAATGCAATGGGCTAATAGAGGATAGTCCTATATTTGAAAAGTTCTTCCACTCAAGCCTAGTTGAAACTGTAAGAATGAACCCCATCGGCACAAAAGCTATGCATTAACTAATCCTGGACCACAGACTAAGCAATTGTACAGGTTATCTAGTCACTGTCTCCCCCATTATAATAAAAGACACTATACTGTATTTCTGTTTAAATTATAGCTAACGTTTAGAGTCACCATGTTTAAGGAGGCTGGCTAAAATCTCAGGAAACAGCTATGATTCTTTAGGAGGGGAGACCTCTCAGTGGGAAACATTCATTTTTGTGTATCTGGTTGATTTAAAACCTAGGAAGCCAATTCTACCTTTTCCTCATAAGGATTAGGATTAGCAGCAGGGCTGTCTGGCCCACTGTACAGTCCCACCATTTCCAGATGTTTACCAGGGCTTACTGCCTCAGTAACACTTCCTAGATGCTAAAAAGCCAGGACCATGAGGAGAGCACTGAGGAGAGGGCAGGTGAATGCATGCACCAGGGCCCATTGTGCCATCTGGAGCAAGGAAATAGCAGCAGATCACTTCTTGACTTGTGAGACTTCTTGTTAGCTAGGCCCAGGCATCAGTCGTACAGGGCCTGGGGCAGGTGGGAGGAAAACACCTTCTGGAATGGTGGTAACCCTTTCAAAAGTCCAGCAGCAGTCGAGGGGATGGAAAAATTCCCCATTTGTCGTGTGCAATGCAGGTAAGGTGAGCCCTAACAGGAATAGCTACAACTGGTGCAGCTGCCGGTCTTGTTTTATTGCCTGCCAAACCTCCAGAATTTTGGCTCTTCTCCACCTCTGTGTTGCCATATTACCTGGCTAGCCAGGTTTTACCCACATTCTCGGTCCATTTTCCTGAACTACCCTGATGCTTGGTGGTATAATCAAATGATTAAAAAATCATACATGGTGTGGAAAAAGTAGATAAATAAATAAATAAATAAGGAAAAATTGTTTTCCCTATTGCACAACACTAGGGGGCACTCCATAAAACTTTTGGGTGCTAGATCTTAAACAAATAAGAGAAAGTACCCGTATTTATCGGCGTATAACACGCACTCTCCCCCCCCGAAAATAGGGGGCAAATGATGTATGCGTGTTATACGCCGATATAATGTTAAGAAGCAAAAAATCCGCCCCTCCCTCTCCCCCCGTCACCTCCACCCACCACCTGCGGCCGCCCAGGAAGAGGACAGGGGGCGGTCGGGGAAAGAGGGGAGGGGAGGGGAAGGGAGGGGTGGTAGGCACGGAGGGGGGCGAGCCGGGGAGGGGTGCCCTTACCTGGCACCTGCGCAGGGGTCCTCCGCTTGCTGCCTCCGCCGCGGAGGCTGGTGTTCCTCCCAGCGGGGCGGGCCGCCGGTGCACCCTCCTGCCTGCCGGGCGCCTCCGGGGCTCCGGCAAGAGGTGAGGGGGTGGAATTCCTGGCGCGGTCCTGCGCCCAAGCCCCCTGCCCCAGGCCAAGCGGCGCACCTCTTAAAACGAAGGTGCGTGTTATACGCCGATAAATACGGTACTTTTTCACCCAGAGGATCACTGGTCTGTGGAACTCCCCGCCAAAAAGAGGGGTGACAGCTGTCAGCCTTGCCAGCTTTAAGAAAGGATTAGACAAGTTCATGGAGAACAAGGGTATCAATGGTTATCATTATGGATGCCTATGGACAACCTCAGGGTAGGAGAGATAGGCAGAATAAATGCCATTTTGCAGTGAATCGTAAGCCATTGAAGACATCTGCTTGGGAATACCTTGAAGCAAATGGTGAGCCACTGTGCGAGACAGGATGCTGGACTGGATGGAATGTAGGCTGTTCTTATGTCCCAAAGGAATTGTATTCCTTTCCCCAAGCCATGTGTGCCCTTCATTCCAAGATCCTAACCCTTCACCTCAAATTTTGGCCCTGCAATTTTAGGAAATGCGATGCTGTTAACTTGGCTACCATAACAGTAATTATTTTACAAATGTAAAGTTGATAGAATTCTTGTCTTCTTGTCTTCATTTTTCATGACAGGTCATCATAACCTTAAAACTTGTTCAATTATTTTCACCCAGCACCGCAAATTTCCTTCCTCTTAAAAAATCCCATAAAATGTGGTATGCAAAAATTCTACAACTTGTGCAGTCATGCTGAGAAGCATGGCTGCTGGAATGATTTCTGAAGTCTTGAAACTTTCAAACAGGGAAAGGCTGGCAGGGAGGCTAGATTTCATTGGGAAACGGGAATATACAAGATTGGTTGTTCTGCGTAGTAGATCCTAAAGGCTTTTTAAGGGCACACAGTCTAACTTACATGATGACTTGCTGCCAAATGAGCCAACAAATGCCTAGCCAGGTGTTCTGAGGAAGCCAGTACTCGTTTCGCTTGAAGCTACAATGCAACAATATGTCTTCCAAATTGCTCATAATGTGATGATTAGGCACTGCCAATTTCCATTAGGAAATGCGTATGCATACAATGCTACTCTTTTGTCCAACAATAGAAAATAAGCTTTAAGGAAAGGAGCATACATATTCCTTGCTCGTTAATAAAAAGGTTCCTTCCTTTGGACTACATCTCCCAGAATTTCCCAGCTCGCTGAAGGATTCAGAGAACTGTCATCCAAAGAAAGCCACATTCCTTGCCTCTGGATGAAAACTCAATTTTGTAATTGTTCCACAAAAGAATAAAAGGCAGTGCTGGCTTGACTCTGCAGCTCAAATGATTCTGTTGGCCTGTTTTCTTTGCCTTTCTATCCTTGTGCTATAGAAAAAATCCCCAAGGACACGAGTTTTACCCCAGAGTTGCAGACATGAAGAGCCGAGTGTGCAGAGACACCCTTCAGCCACTGAAATGACTGGTACCTCTGCCGCATGTTGGCTTTCGATCTCAGAGCACTCAAAGCTAAAAGCCTCTAGGCTTGTGGGGCTGGTAGACAGAACATGAGAGAAGTAGTATTCTGCGCTTGCCATATAGCTTCACTTAGGGCCTTTTCACACAACCTCTAAAATACGCGGCAAATGGCTCCCAGATCCGGAGCTTAAAATTGTTTCCCCACCAGCTCCGGAGTTTACAAAAAATTAAGTTCGACCACGCCCACCTAAGCGCATCCCAGCGCACTTTTCAAGTACCTGCTCTCCGGGGGTGAAAAATTCCTGATGCGGATGTAACGTAGTGAGTGCCAGGCTCTCCTCGCTTCTGTTTGTTGTTGTTTTGCCCCCCCGCCCCTTTAAGAGATACTAAGAGACTGAAATGCTGCTGGGAGCAGAGCGAGATGGCAGAACGGAGGTGAGACGGCATTCTTTTCTTCCTTTTTTTCTCCCTCCCCTCATGCAGACAGCAGCCAGGAGTGCGGAGGGGGTGGGAACACAGTAACAGCGACAACCCCCCAAGATCTCTGGTCCGAATTTAAGTGGCCAGCGGATCTTAGGGGTCGTGTGAAAAGGCTCTACACCCATCCATTCAAAACCGCTGAAGGAAACCAGGCCATAGTAAACAGATCTGCTGGGATCAACCAATCAATTCCAATATCTATCTCATATTTGGTCTCCTTGTTTTCCTGGTGCTCTTAACTTTTCCCCAAATTGTTTTTTTCCAATTAAACTTGCCTTCTCATGAAGTGCTCCAGGTAAGATAACCTATTCCTGGTTATGTTTCTTCAGAAATAATGTGGTTTTTCTATCCCCTGCTTATAATTCACATCATGAGTACAGTCTTTTGTTCAGTTGCTTGAAGCATGTTGATGTGATGGCTTTGCAGAAATCCTGCTTCATTTTAGACCCTTAGAACAAATTTCTAACAACGTTTGGTTCTGTTTTGTTTCCTACTTTTGCGTTCCAGTAATTTATGATTACAGTATTTTCCCGTGTATAAGACTATATTTTGTCTAAAACTGTTAGACTAAAAATTGAGCGTTGTAAGTAAAAGTTAGAGTAAAAATGGAGGGACGTAGGCCAAGGAAAGAACCATGAAGTTGCTAAACTGTAATTTTGGGTTGGAAAAATAGGGGTCATCTTATATATGGGGGTGTCTTATAGATGGAAAAATACTAGTTTTAGTGAGGTTGCCCACTAAAACCACATTTATGATTGCATTAAGTTATAGCCACTGAGTGATCCTTTAAAATCATGGATCCTTTGGTGCTTTGTGCCACCTTGTATCAAAATATGGATACTCAACCTAGGTTCTTAATGGATTCCGGTAATTTTTATACAGAACCCTCCCTAACTGCTGTCAAATCACGTGGGGGAAGTCTTATCGATGGAAAATTTGGATATATGCATGTCTTTTTATGGTGTGTTACCAATTTCCTCTGGGATGCTTGTTTAAAAGCTTTCTATTTCATTTTTTTTCAGTATCTGTAGCAGGGGCATAGACTTGAATGATGGTTATATTGATAGTTTTTTTGTGAAGTCTCATGGCTATTATTTCATCAGACATTGCATTATAGCCCCAATTGCCTAAATTATATATCACCTCAGTCTGAGAGCCACTACATTTCTTTTGATTTTGTCATTTCCAGAATAAAACACTTTGTAGTTTTCTGACTGAGAACATCCCATTCCAGACCATTTTAGTTCACCAATACCAAGTACTGCAATTGTTAAATGTTCCATTTCTTGCTTTATGGTTTCCAGTTTACCTTGATTCCTACTTCTTATACCCATGTTCCAATTGTGTGTGTTTTGCAGCATCAGATTTTTCACATCTGTGCACATCAACCACTAGACATCCTACCAACTTTAATATAGTTACATTGTTAGCAACAGCCCTCTTTGAACATGCCCTCTTCCATAGTAGTGATTGAGTACTTTTGACTTGGGAGTCCGAACTTTCAGCACTATCTCTTATTTCATTTTGGACTGTCTCATTGTATGGATTTCAAGGTAAGAAAGGTTCAGCAGTGGGTTACCACTGTTTTCTTCCAGGTAGTACTAACAAAAGTTAGCTTGAGGGTCACTGCTATTATCTCTGAAATATCTCTATCAGCGCCACCTTCACCTATGGCTGCTGCCCAGTAGCTGCCCTCCAGACATTTCTTTGATACCATTACTATTGGAACTATTCATTGTCTTCTGGTGGTGTGGCTATTATTCCTGAAAGAGGAGGATACATCTTGGTCTGGTGCCTTTGCAGTGAACATTTTTTCATGGGTGACTCTACCAATACTCCAGGCCCATAATGGAATCTAGCCTCCTGATGCCATTGCTCAACTCCCTCTCATCAAATTAAGGTGTGCATCCAAGAAGGGAGACCACATTCTAGCTTGAAGCAATTTTATTTTGTGCCCCTGACCCACCCTGCATGATATTCCCATCCATAAGTATTTGGAAATCATGATGCTTAAGGGTGGGATGGGGAAGCAGGCAGAAGGCAAGGTGAGAATCATTAACAGGAACAGTGTTCTGCAGATTTCAGGATGCCACTCCCACACACACACACACACAGAGAGAGAGAGAGAGAGAGAGAGAGAGAGAGAGAGAGAGAGAGAGAGAGAGAGAGAGCAGACATATCATTCAGGCTGTCTAAAACAAGGGTCAAAGATCTTGGAAACAGGCTATCTGCAGCAGGGGAAATGCATTAGGGTGCTGGTTGAACTCTGGGAGGGAATATCACACAGTACTGTTGTGCAAAAACAGCCTGTCAACATTCTCCTTCTTGGGCAGAAAAGTGGGTTTTAAGCATCTTCAATGCATTTCTCAGGGGAAAAGAAATATTGCCCAAGAATATCTCAGTAGTAACTATTAGTTGTGAATGTAAGCACATCATTGTTCTTTTGCCAGCAAAGGATTTTATGTTTATTTTGCGCTAAGAGTACAATAATAGTAATAGCAGCCCAGTCCTAGCACTCTAATGCCATTCTAAAACTTCCTGGTTGTGGAAGCAAAGAGGCAACTGCAAAACGAAGCATCCAACTCGCGTAACGCTTTTCCTTCTGTGAAACTCTGGGGGAGACTCCCTTCTGGCCTTCATAAAACAGGCGGAGGCATTTTTATGTTCTCAGGCCTCTGAGCAGTAAATCTTTGCCCTTTTAAGCTGCTATGCTTATTCAGTTTGATTGAATGAGCAGTGAGATGATAGCTGTGCAATAAAAGTCGGAACAGAGATGGCCCAGAGCAGCTTCCTTAAAATAAATAATGCAAATATGCAAGGAAAACGTAAAATTGCCTCTGAAGATGTACACCATACACAGCTTGGTATACTTGATTCTGCTGTTGGTACAGGCGACTACTAGAGAAAAGAATAGAAGAGTATGAAATCTGGATCTGTTGTAGGACATTAACAATTTCCTGGACTGAGAGGGTGAATAATGAAGTACTAAAGCAAATGAATAAGGGTCAAGAAATCATAAAATACAGGAAACAAACATTTCAGTCCCATCAAGAGAAGGTAGAAATATAAATTGTTACAGTTGATCATTCAGATACAAATAGAGGGGGCAGGGGGAGTGCCAGAGGGTAAAGAAGTCAATAGATAATTGAATTTGGAGCTACGATTTCCATGCAAAAAGATTCATGATGACAGCCACCTTCTGCTTGGACATGAACAACATGAAGAAATTATATGTTTGTGCTTCACAAATATTGGATTTCATTAAAGTTTTATTTTATGATGTTAATGCTACTGGGTTATATTAAGAGTACCCGAGTTCTATGACTGAAAACCACGTTGCGAGTCCACCAAGAGTAGAAATGAACTTTTGTGTTGCATCTTAAATATGTCTCAGAAAGGAAATGCTGAGGACTGAATTTGGAGCTCTCTGCATACAATGCTCTGTCATGGCGTGATAACCTTTATCTAAGCCTGTGGCTCCTCTTGGCAAAACAGCTGTGCCCCTCTCGTCCATATGGGCATTTCAAAGTTGTGGTTTCCTCAAGAAACTAGCTCATTTAGTTCAGTGTTGGATGATCTTGAAATAGGCATGACTATCTGTCTGTGCTCTGGTACAAATAGATCAGATCTCCAGTGCCTGAACTAACGTGAGTATTGATCAGAACTTAGCTGCCCATTGGTTTCTGCACTTTCTAAATCTACTTTGAAATATGCATTGAAACATGTTTTAAAATATGTATTCTAAAATAGTTTTAAAATATGCATTAAATTGCAACTGGGCCAAAATATTCCCCTTTCCCGGTTCTGTGCCTCATGAAATTATACAAAGGCATTTTTAGAAACATTTGGGGAGAGGGGAGGGAGTTAAATTTCTAAATATGAAGTAACCAAGTATGGGGTTTGAAGACTTCTGTCCTTTAAAAGCTATCCAGCCTTACTACTTCAAGTAGTAATTTGGCGGGCTGTCACTATCTGATGCGTTCAGGGACAGGATGCTTCTAAAAAAAATCTTACTATGCTATGTGGCTCAATGTTCACAGAAAAATGCTTCCAAAAGAAAAGGGGGCAGTCATATTCTGTGGGGCATACTATCCCCCCACATGCCACCCCAAGTAGTGGCAAGGCATTTTTAGAAGGAAAATAGAAGAAAAAGGACCTTCATTTCTTTGACAAGTTAAATCCAACCTTTAAATACTTTGGACTTGAATTTCTGCTCCAAGACTGATTCAAACTATGGCTGAACATTTTTGCTTACCTAATGATATCTTGCATATACGTTGGACACAAGTTTTTTTTTGTAAATTCATAAAATGAAGCCTGTTGTCTACAAGACCTGAGTTAATGACAGAACCGTCTGAAGATTGTTAATTCATAGGGTTATCATGAGCTGGAAGTCACCTGACAGCACGTAACGGTAACAACTGGTTCCAATAGACTTGGGTCGTGAAAGTAACCAAGATCAGGGAACAGGATGATTTGTCCATCCTTATCTTAACAGAAAGTGGATCCTCACATCTTAGGGCGTTTATACACGACCCCTAAGCTCCGCCGCAAATGGCTGCAAGGTCCGGACCTTAAAAATGTTTACCCACCAGCTCCGGACTTTGCAGACAATTAAGTGCGACCCCGCCCACTTTAGCAAGACCAAACAGCAGTTTTCTTGTACCTGGTCTTTGATGGTGACAAATATTTGATCCGGTGTAAGGATAGTGAGTGCGGGGCTCTCCTGGCTTCCGTTTTTTTTTTTTTTGCGCCCCGCCCCTTTAAGAGATCTCAATGCTGCCCGGAACAAAACGAGGTAAACCGGCAGTCTTTTCTTTCTTTTTTCTCCCTCCCTCAGGCAGCCAGCAACCAGGAAGTGCGGAGGGGGTGGGGACAGAGGAAGACAGAGGAAGAGCGACTAACCCCTAAGATCTCTGGTCTGAATTTAAGTGGCCAGCGGATCTTAGGGGTCGTGTAAAAAGGCCCTTACATAGTCTAGAACAGTGGTTTTCAACCTGTGGGTTCCCAGATGTTCCTGGACTGCATCTCCCAGAAACCCCTTCCAGCACAGCAAGTGGTGGAGGCTTATGGGTGTTGCAGTCCAGGAACATCTGGGGACCCACAGGTTGAGAACCACTGGTCTAGAATGATCTCTAACATTGTGAGCTTTCCCTCCTGTAGTACTCCACAAATCTTACTGTAGTGGGGGTGGGGAAGGGGAACATTAACCTTTTTGCCCTTGGGAAGCAAGTGGTGGTCAATCCTCTGCCATACCATGAAGGTACTACCAGTTCTTCTCCATCTGTTATTTCATTGTGCTTGGAGCACATTTATGGCTGATGCACATACTGCAATGTTTCTGTATAAACCCTGGTGTAGACAAGAGGCAGGCTTATTGGTGGTGGTCCCTAACAGGTGTATATCCTGGCACTTCAACATCTAGGTAGTCCTTGGAAACCTTCCTCCTCATTGCTGCTTTTGCCTGATAGAGATCCAAGCAGATGTGCAAAGTAATAGGCAGATTTCTGCTCATTTGTGGTCTGATGGGATCATGTTTCCATTTCACCTTGTCTGTTTGTATATCACTTTGGAAGCAGTTTTTAAAAACATTTGCAATAAATAAATAAGTTTTAAAAAATATTTGCAATAAATAAATAAATCCCCTGGACTGTAAGGAGATCAAACCTATCTATCCTGAAAGAAATCAACCCCAAATATTCACTGGAAGGACAGATTTTGAAGCTGAGGCTCCAGTACTTTGGCCACCTCACGAGGAGAGAGGACTCCTTGGAAAAGTCCCTGATGCTGGGAAAGATGGAAGGCAAACAGCAAAGGCGATGGCAGAGAATGAGATGGTTGGATGGTGTCATCGATGGAACCAAGATGGATTGGACCAAACTCCGGGAGGCAGTGGAAGATAGAGAGGCCTGGCAAGTTCTGGTCCATGGGGTCACGAAGAGTCAGACACGACTGAATGACTGAACACCAACAAAATAAGCTTCACCTCAAGTCACAGTTCTGTACGGCATATGTTTTGAGGATGTACATAGGTAGAAGTCATACCAGAAGGGGTATACACAGCCAGGAACTGCCAGCCCCCCTTTCTGCTCCTCCCCCTTCACATCAAGTGTACTTTGCATTTTGTGCTGCTCCCTCCCAGTTCTACCACAAGAGGGAAGCAGATGGCACTATATTTCCTGAGTCTGATGTCAGTGATCAGCCCGATTTAAAGCTGTTTGAATCTCAAGGGAATAATATTTATAGCTCTATAATGCACTCACAGACCAGTCCTCAACAAACAAGAGATGCAAACACACAAGGATAGCAGCATTTTAGGACTTGACACAGCCCGTATGACTTTGTACCACAGACCCCGTGCCACTGAGAACTCTTGTGAATTTGCCTAATTCTCAAAACAGTTTGTGGACACATGCATTTGCATCACCTGATTACAAAACACATGCTAATTTACAGCTGACACTACTAAAAAAAACTGCACAGGAGGGGATGTTAATGTGCCATCCCCGATGTTTGCTCTGTGGAGGATCATCCGCAGATGGAAGTTATCATCCGATTTAAGTGATGAACATACAAATCATGCCTATTTTGCCTATGTCAGAAATGGGAGATTTCAGGCAATGACCACATATCCTGGTTGGGTCCTTTTGGCTGCTGAACAACAGGCTGAGCTGTTCTATCACTGTGTTTTTTGGAGCATGCACTATTGCCAACCACTATTGACTATCTCTCTGGGACTGGCATGCCAGTCCACCCATAAATGGTCCCGTTTTTACTTCAAAATGAACTGGATTGAGAATTTTACTACAGGAATATTGCCATACCAAAGACAATACGGATCAGTCATGGGTGTTGGATTTTGTTGCCTGATTGGAGCATAAATGGGAGAAATATGTAAGAAAATAAGATCTGTGCTGGAGCAGAACCAAGTATCATCTGACTATCCCTTTCCTACAACCAGATGCCTCTAGGAAACCCAAAAGCAAAGCATAAAAACAAAAGACTTCTCTTGCAGCCTCTTATAACTGGAGCAGAGCGGCAAGAATTGAGGTCCTCTAGGTAAAAAGAGTTCTCTTGTCTGAGAAATAGGTCTGTCTGTCTGTCGGGGGGGGGGGGTTCATTCCCTTTGAAGGAGTTGAAAAGAGAGAAGACTATCTTGGTTTGTCACCTGAGATTCACAAGTTAGGAATAGCTGTTACTAGCTCCAGGCTTATCTTGTAGGTATAGCCTAGAATACATAGTTTGGCTACAATGGTCCAAACTGGCTGGGGGGATTTGTCATTTTAAAAAGGGGAACTTTTCAAAGTTCCTGCCCAATCTTTCCCACCACAGTCAACTGGATATTAGAATCCATTTTATTTTTCTCTTTCGTTTATAGATGACTACATATGTGTTGCTCGCTCCCAGTGACTTAATAATACAGTATGTGAAATTATATCTTTCTGATAATGGCCACAAAGCCCAAGTTCAGAGGGTTCCACTTCCTCCAAAGTCAATACAACCCTCCAAATGAATCTCTAGATCAACTCTACCATGTTGCATTGTGGATCTATCCTTTGATCACTGAGGTCAAAGATAGAAAGAGGTATAGAGAAGTCAGGGCACGGTAATTGTAGCTATCACTTGGCAACATGAATGTGTAAATATGTGATTATGGACCAGTACATCATGGATCATTACCTTTTATGTTGGGCAAGCATGTATACATGGAAAAATATGCAGAAAGATAACAAACATAATTCACTATGGATCTGCTCTGCAGTTAGCAGGGATCAATTTTGCACTCAGATTGCAACTCTACTCCACCACTTTCATCCCATGTGCAAATATAGATTCTTAGGCATTGTATAGCCCTATCTATGTTTCCTTCTCCACATCTTGATTCCCAGTTAAGTTGAGCAAGACATGGGGAAAATGTCAACGAAAACAAGTGTTTCAGTCCAATTGTGACACTCTTTTTTATCTGAGCTGGGCACATATCAAGATCTGGGTCGTATCTCTATGTGTGTCAGTTTCTGTTCGTGCAAAGCAGAACCCAAGGCCTAAAAAACCTAAAGGGTCAGGGTTCACAGCTCTGGATCAAAATGGAATAACTCATGCTGGTAACGATTCTGTGAAAAAGCTGGGAGATCCATCTCACAGATATGTCTGATTTTCATTCATGTCCCTCCATGTGAAGCTAGTAGCAGCTTCAGAAGAGGTTATTTTTCTGTAGAAAATGATGTGTGAGGAAAGGACACCCTCTCCCTCTCAGTGATGCCTTAATACTTTTTTGAAAAATTGGAAAGAGATTAAACTAGAGTGATCCTACCCATACCAAAGAGAGAGAGAGAGAGAGAGAGAGACAATCAGACAGACAGAGAGGGGGGGAGAGAGAGAGCATAAACCCCTGATAGAGACCAGAAAGGTACAGGTGAGAACACTGTGGAGATTATTTTGTTTGCTCCAGCAATTATGTTGTGTGGTTGCTGACTGTCACAAAGTGTGAACTAACCTATTCACACAGTGGTCCAAACAGCAGGCTAAATACCTATAAATTCCAGAGCAGAGGTCAGCAAAATTGCTTTTGTAAGTTACAGTTCCCACACATTGTCCATACTGGTTGGGGCTTCTGGGAGTTCTGGGGCTCTGTCGCCGACTAGTCTGGATATCTCAGGATGAAAACTAAAACTGGATTCAAGATCTGGCTTCTTTTGGGATTGCAGCTTGAATTCATTTAGAACTGAAGCAGGTGATACGTGGCCCTCCTGATATTGTTCCACTGCAGTTCCTATCAGCGCTAGCCAAGATTGCTAGTAGTAAAGCCATTGCCCACCCTGATATAAAACAACAACAGTGACAGAATTTCTTTTTGATATCGTCTACACCCACCCATGTGCTCAAAATGGAAGATCTTTCCTTCTTTTAGTAAAATAATACATTTTACTAGAGAGATGAGGGGACCACCTACTAAGGGATGACATACAGCACTCACCATCAGCATCTCACTGGTCAGAGAGTTTACGAGATCCGAGACAGACGAGCGAGGTTCTGTTTTGTGGTCAGGCTCCTCGTGTTGTGTCTGGCCTGGCACAGCTGCTGTATTCCCCGCTTTGCCACCAGATGGTAACCTGGTTGGGGGGGGGAGTGGGGATGGGGAAAGAAGAAAGAACATGTGCGCATGCTTCTAATGTAACAAATATTAAGCTCAAATCCTGTTGCATCGTATAGTAAGTTGCACTAGAATAGGCCCATGAATGGAACGTACGGAGGAACTGACTCATCGTTCCCTCCCCCAATGGCTCAGTGGGCCTACTCTCGTGCAGCTTGCTATACTAAGCAAAAGGATTTCAGCCATTCAGTATTTGAGGTGGAGGAGAGAACGCATTGTGGCTGGCTGGTCAGAGAACAAAGAGCTAAAGCCCTAGGCGTGCAGAGGAATTGAAACAACAACACCAGCAGCAACAGCAACAACAACAGACACCTGCTACGATAGCCCATCATATGTCTGATCCCCACCCCCAACGTCACCCTCAATGTATATATATACCTGTGGAGGGCTTTTCTCATTCTTGCTTTGGATTCTTTTGTGTTTCCTGTTTTGGCTCAGGTGCAATCTTGTCTCCCAAGCATTCTCATCTCTCTCTGCACTTTACTTGAAATATACATTGTTAAACCCCCAGCACCAGTGCCAGAACCACACCACCACCAGTACTTGATTTGTATTCTGTAGCTCCCCAATTCAAGATTACCATGTCAGCTTCCAGCTGGATGTTCCCCTCAAACCAAACAGGCTTCTGTGCATTCTTCTGCCTTTTTTCTACATATATCTGGATATTACTTAGATAACATGACCGTTTCTTCTTAGCTTTAGCTGAAAAGGTAGATGGGACTGAACTCAACCAGGAAGGCGGAAGCTTCAATGGGCTACAGGCTGGGTCTGTTGTTGATGCTTCCTGCAAACTCCCTTCCTGCCTCTCCAGGCCATTAACCTTCTCCAAATATAAACATTCCCTCTCACAAAGAGGCAACCACCTTTGTTTGCTTTTCTTGACAGGCAATTTCTGAGATGACATATGGCCAGATGGTTTTTCTGCTAGCTTCAGTGTATGCAGCAGAGCACCTGGGGAGCCTGAACGCTGGGTGGTAAAAGGAGGCCTTACACAGTCTCAGGACAAGTTATCAAGCCACAGGGGCAAGGGAGCAGATCTGTATCAGGACAGATGGTCTGTAGTCCTGCTACATATATAGTGACTCGTTTTTACCAGATAGTTCTGGATAATGCTAAATTGATGTCATTCATTGATTCACCAATACCGCTTCATCTCAGTGAGAATGTCGTGTGAAGCAGATGCTTTTCAGAGGGGAATTGTGAAGTTATAATACAGTAGGACCCCGGTATCCACTGGGGATTGGTTCCAGGCCTTCCCATGGATAACGAAAACCATGGATAAGAGAGAACACAACCCCCCCCCCCAAACTGCTCTTTTGTGACAGTAGCTTGCTTTACAATTGCTGTTTTGCGACAGTAGCTTTCTTTACTGCTGCTGTTTGTGACAGTAGCTTGCTTTGTGGGTGCTGTTTTACAACAGCAGCTTGCTTTATATCTGCTGTTTGTGACAGTAGCTTGCTTTGCGACTGCTGAATTATTTATATATATTTTTCCTTTGCCAACCATAGATAACTGAATCAGTGGTTAATAAATCAGTGGATACGGGGGGGGGGGTCCTACTGTACCTCTGGAATTCCTTGCCTTCAACTGGCCTCTTTTGTGTCTTCACAACAGTATAGCCGTGGATTATCTATCTAAGCAACAAGCTATTGCATATGGACACATAGTTTTATTCCAATAGCTAATCACCAAAATTTTCCATTTGTACCCTCTTGGGAACTGTATGTAAAAAGGGGCTGATTTTAACAAGCTGTCTGTAATAATAATAATAATAATAATAATAATAATAATAATAATAATAATAATAATAATAATAATAATAAATCTTTATTTGTATGCCACCTTTCTTCCCAAAGGGACCCAATATATGAAGCATCCTAATCTGACTTGCCCCTTTTCCGACTAGGGCTTTTTATCTACTCTAAATGCATTTCAAGTACTATGATATGGACTATTTCAGACATGCATTATGCCACTGGTCTGCTAGAGATCAATGTGAGACAGTGCTGGAACACTGGCTAGGGCAGGCTAATTGCTAAATCAAGAGATGAGAAATAGTTGTTTTCTGAACAGGGTAAAGTATCGTGGGAATTGCAGTTCCCTTTCTTCAAACTTCCCTTTCTCTGGCTATACGTAGCTGGCAAAGGGAAGTGAAAAAAACCCTTTGGAAACCAGGGGGTAGACTCGGGCCAAGAGGAAGGAAAGTGCAGTTGGCAGGAAGCATGAAGCTAGAAAGGGCACATCTGAGAAGATATGACAACTTGCTCATTGTCCATAGGGAAAAATAGGCAGCAGAAACAGAAGGAGAGAGGTGGTCAGAGTTACAGATAGATAGCTGCACAAGAAAGGCACAGAAGGACTCAAATATAGATATATACAAGTGTAGAAGACAGAGGAACATAGAACAGTTGTCAGGATAGGTTTACGAAAAATGCAGGATTTAATGCCCAGACAGACAAACCAGACTCAGTTTCATGTCGCATGAAGTATGGGTGTAGGCAAGATAACCTGGGATGAGATTCATTCAAGGATTGGTGCTAGACCAGTGTTTCCCAACAATGCCCCCCAAGATGTTCTTATCCCCCAAAATCCTGGCGAGCAAAGCTAGTAGTGAGGCTTTCTGGGGGAGTTTTAATCCATGAGCCTCTGGGGTCCCAAGGTTGGGAAACACAGTGCTAGACCAAGCATTATCTCATCTACTATACTAGATGTGGCAATGGAAGATTTAGGAATCGCTTGAAGTGCAATGGGGACCATGTATGCAGCAGATACATACAGGAGGCCTTGATGCACTTACACAGGACTTGTGGAAGAAAGTGACAGGAGGACATAGGGAGCTGGGAATGTTTAGCCTTACAAAAAGAAGGCTGAGAGGAGATATGATAGCTACTGTATGTTTAAATATTTCAAAGGATGTCACATTGACGAAGGGATTGGTTTGTTTTCCATGGCTTCAGAGACTAGGACATGGGGCAATTGTCTCTACAGGAAAAGAGATTCCATTTGAACATTAGGAAGAACTTCATGATGGTTAGAGCTGTTTGGCAGAGGGTGGTGGAGTCTCCTCCTTTGGAGGTTTTTAAGCAGAGGCTGGATGGCCATCTGTCTGAAATACTGTGATGGGGGTTCCCGCATGGCCCTTGGGGTCTCTTCCAGCTCTATGATTCTATGATTCTATGATTGGATGTGCATTCTGCCTTCCTACAAGGTTCTGCCATCATTGTCTCCGAAGTACATCCATGTAATATAGATAACTAATGGTTTACCAGACCTAGCAACAACAAAACAAAACAACCCAAGCCCTCAACATTTCCAGTACATTACTGCTCTATACAATGAGCAGTTGTGAGTAAAACAGTGGGATGGTGCTAGCAGGCTTCACCTCTCATTGGCATGGAAAACCAGAAGGTGCCTTACACCAGGCCAGACTATTTGCTCATCAAGCCCCATATCACCTGTTCTGAGCAAAATTGATTCTCCAGGGACTTCATTTAAAGTCTACGTCTTTCCTGATTCTTGATTTTTTTAAACATGGAAATTTCAGAGGTTGAACCTGGGTCTACCAACATGTAAAGTATGCACCTGCTGCAATGGTCCCTTTATATGTTTCATGCAAAAAGGGCTTTTCCTAGATGCTCCAGTTTTGTTGACACAGAGAGGCCACCAGGCCACTACTGAAGCAAGTACAGGGCAGTCTGAGACGCTGAAATCTTGGTCTTCTGAAGTCTCTGCAGAATGTGTGATAAAAAGCCGAAGAGGTGAAAATACACACACAGAGAGAGACTCTTGTTCAGAGCTAGACAAATGTTGTCTGAGAGTGGTGGAGAGGAACAAAGATGCTGATCAGATACAAATAACTCTTGATCTATCACAACACGTCAGATGCTATTATGATCAAGATAGACCAGCATGTGACAATGAACTGATGCAAAGGCTCATCAACATGCAGATTTTCAGGCACACTGACATGCAGATACACACCAGAGAGAGAAAGAGAAAGGGTCTGAGAAAGGTAGAGAAAGATAGATCCAGACATACTGATACCTTTCAAAGAACAGAGAAATACATACGGTACATACAAAACAGAGACACATATATAGGCAGCTTCACACCCAAGAAACATATGCACAAAACAGATGAAGTCACTTGGACATATATTGTTCTTGAACCATAAGGACACATGCAAAATTTCAGGCATGCTGGGATACTTGGACATATTTTCTGGCAAGTGGCACACACATGCACAGATAAAGGAAACTGGAACAGCTAAAAATAACCCCCACAAGAACCTCAAACACCCAGGTTAAAAATATGATGTGGTGGTGTGGTGTGGTGTGGTGTGTGTGTGCATGTGTGTGTGCACATGTGTGTGTGTGTGTGTGTGTGTGTGTGTGTGTGTGTGTGTGTGAGAGAGAGAGAGAGAGAGAGAGAGAGAGAGAGATTGACTGGCAGGTCTGATAAAACTAGAGTCATTTTGCAGTACCATAATACTGGATTAACTGCAAAAGCTGTAATAGATGCTAGTGAGTGTAGGAGAAGTCACGGGACAGGCAGAGACTTGAGAAATTGAGAGAGAAAGAATGACCCAAGAGGAAGAGTGTCTTCTATTGCAGGTTCAGCTGCGTCCCTCCTGACAGAACAGAAAATCAAGTGGTAGAAGAGATACATACATACATACATACATACATACATACATACATACATACATACATACATACATACATACATACATACATTACATTACATTACATAAGGAAAAGGCAGGTACCCCCCCCCCACACACACACAGGACAAGGCACTAAACTGGCGTTGCCAAGGCTGGCACTGGGGAAGGTTCACGATGCAGCAGTAACAGCAAGGCTAGAAGGAAGAAGAGAAAGTGCAAGGAGGAGGAGGAGGAGGAGGAGGAGGAGGAGGAGGAAGGCAGGAAGGAAGGAGATATTACACAGGATTTTTGAGACAGGAGCAGGCTATGGTATCACTGCAAACAAGATTTCTGGGGAACGGAGGAGAGATGGGGGGGGAATAAAAGGGTTTTGAATGCAACAAAAAACAGGCTCTCCCAGCAAGCACCCGGAAAACTTCCCCACAATCTCCTTTGCCACCAACGGCATGACCATCAGCATTCCACAGGCAGAGGGGAAAGAGGGAGAGTGCAAAGGAAGAAGGAGAGAACATTGCTGAAGAGGCAGGATGGTGCATGAGGTATGGATAGGGGAAGCAAGGAAGAAGGTGAACACAGGTAGGATTCCAGGAACAATGAAAGTCATGCGTACACTAAGAAGAAGAATAGACTTTTATATATATATACTGTGCGAGTATATACTGTATAATTTCAACCTGGCATCCAATCTAAATGATACATTTGCCTACACCGTACAAAAGTTGGGGCAGCATAAGTACCATAGTCAGTTGTGATCACAGGGGCTGCCTTGATCCCATCACCCCCCCCCCACACACACACACCATTAACCTGTATAGAACCGGCGGGGGTGAGGGGGACAAGGGAAAACATGAGATGGTCTGCACCACAGCCAGAGGTGATCAGAACTCAATAAATGATCAAGATGTGTGCGACCAAACCAGAATGTGAAAGATATCTGGAAGTTGAGTCATGGCAACTGGACTTCTTTTTCTTGAGAGATTGAAATGTTTCGCTGCTCATCCAAACAGTTTTGAAGCTGTTTGGATGAGCAGCGAAGCGTTTCCATCTCTCAAGAAAAAGAAATCTAGTTGCCATGACTCAACTTCCAGATAAACTCACCTGGATGGCTGAGAATCTTCACAGACAATGTGAAGGATAGTTTCCCTCAATACCTTAGCAAAATATGACAGGATCTCACAAGGAAAATAGAAAAGAAAAAGCCAGGTGGTTAGGAATATCAGGAACTTCCCTTACACTGAGTCAGATGACTGGTCTATTTAGCACAGTGTTGTCTATTTTTGCGGCCAACCAGTGGCTCTCACGGTTTCAGGTAGGATTCCTCTTTCCAGGCCTTTTCTGAAAATGTCAAGGATTCCACATGGGCCTTTTTTCTGCCTGTGTGCTCTACCACTGCATATGCTATATGACACTTACAGAGTCTACCCAGTACAGCACCTGTGACTTTCCCTGGTTGTCTCCCATTCAGATACTAACCAGGCCTGGCTCTGCGTAGCAGCTGAAATGAGATGAGACCAGGCATGTTTAGGATGGCAAGTGGGTAATCATATTTTTCTGACTGGGATGGCGCATTGCATCAAATACAAGGAATACAGTAAAGCCCAGAGACCCTGAATAAGGCTTTGTTCCCAAAACACTGAGAAATGAACAGATCATATATTTTAACCTTCTTTTGCAAAAAAAGACCATATGATATCTATGCATCTTTTTGGATTATAATAAATGTGCCCTATTTATACTTGATTCTCTTATGAGTATGTTGTTTGCTTTTATGATTATTGGCATGTCTATGTTTTTAACTCAGCATTAGAACATATTCCAGACCAGGCTGGAAGCACTTCTACCCTTAAAGATTACACTAGAACACTTTTTGCTTAGCTAGTTACTGCCTATGCAACTAAAGGTCTGTTCCCATAATGGACCAAGCACATTGATAATGTGCAGATCTGGCCACACAACACAGCTAGTGTAACTGCTTAATTATATGACTCAACCACAACTATAACATGGCAGAATTCGCATTTTTAGGATTTTTTTAGTACAAGGCAGAGAGTGTGTATGTTCTCTCTTTCTGTGTATGCAAGTGCATGCACACCTCCATGCACACTCACTATACAGTATATTTCCCAGCGTAGCTGCTCTATATCAGGAGTACAGTATGAGTGGAGATGATCACAACTGTTCTATTAGTGGCAAGGCAGGAAGTGGGCAAATTTCACAGTGCTGTCTTAAGTCAAGGTACTGCTGTTGGCTAAGATTCAGAACATCCCCTCCTGCTGATGCAAGTGGTTTCTACCAGTAGAAATGCTTTCCTGCTGGCAGAATCCTCTTTTGCTAGTTGACCTCAGCTCTACCTGCTGACAAAGGGCTACAGAAGAGCTGAAAAGGAGTGAAGAAGGGACAGAGCGATGAAGAAGGCAAGATACTCCAGATCCAAACCTCCTCAGATATGGGTTCCAGCATCCCTATATTGGGTGAGATTTGGACTCAGTGTCACTTTAATTGCTCTAGCTTCAGTTCAGCTGGTCGACCCTCTTGGCTGG
This sequence comes from Phrynocephalus guinanensis, assembly GCA_037367245.1. Classification (NCBI taxonomy): domain Eukaryota; kingdom Metazoa; phylum Chordata; class Lepidosauria; order Squamata; family Agamidae; genus Phrynocephalus; species Phrynocephalus guinanensis. The sequence goes on from CM074732.1 coordinate 87,540,923, forward strand.
CTAGGATTGGCCTCTATGTGGTCCCTTTAACCATATGGTGAGTGCACCCATTCCAAATGACTACAATGGGTATAAACAATGGGTTTATAGTTATATAAGCCTTTTATTTCAAAGTATCCTGAGGAAGGAATCTGTATTCTGAAGTGCACTGGACTAATTAAAATAAATAAGTAAATCATGAGACTGGGGATGGATCTCTATTCTGTTTCTTCCTTTGACATTTTTGCATCCCCTCTTGGTGCTGTTACAAGCCATAACCTCCCCATATGGATGTAGGTACCTTGCAGGAAACATTTTGATAGCTATTGCATTGCTCATTATTTCCTGAATACACCTGGATAGAAGGAAAAAAATGCAAATCAAAGCATTTTTGCCTAATGTTAGCAAGCCACTAAACCATATCAATTTTTATGCCTCTGTTGCTGCGGTTATGAAAGATGCTAAAGTCATTAAAGGTTGCTCAAGTCATTAACAATCCCCGTTTATGCAGCCTAGGTATAGTTCTCAGATTAGGCTTTATGCAGAAATTAATTTTTCTCTGTTTATGTTGGTCTCTGATTTTTATCGACCTGACTGAAATTGTTTCACACTTCTCTTTTCATTAAATGTTTTAAAGATTGATCATAAATATTTCATTAACTGTAAGTTGCCTTGGAAAAAAAAGACACCTTACATTTAGACTAGTGGCAAAAGAGCTCTGAAATAAAGTGGAATCATAGCTGGAGAAAGACACAGTTATCATCATATACTGTAAATCAGAAATATGGTGTCATGCCCACAATACACTCTTTCCAAAAGTATTTGTGTATCCCAGCTAAACAAAACAAAACAAAACAAAACAAAAAACACAACAAGAACCAAACCAAATAATATAGTTTAATAATGTGCCCTGCACAACTACCGTAGTCTTTCATTTCTTTCTCATTTCAGCTATATGGTAGCTACAAGATGCTTGGCAGTCAGGGAAAGCAATCTTCATTGCCACCTGATACTTCTACACTCACGCACAGCAAGGGGCAGAGGCCACAAGAAAGGTGAGAAGAAGCTAGGCCAACTACTTCAGGGAAGACTAAAAGCCATCAATCTCCACTCTTATTCTCATTTCTTGCAAAAACACCTATCTTTCCCAGTGGGTCAGCCTGCTTATATGGTGAAATGAGAAATGATCTTCATATCTACACCTTGAAAAGGGTCTTTTACTACTTACACAGTGTCCCTTAGACCAGCTCTTTCTGCCTTGGAACTGAGGTGGGTGTGGGTGGGTCATCAATTGATGGAAGCCGTGAACATATGCAAGCATTCCTGACTCACATAGTGTGTAACAACAGAGAGAGAAGTTGCACAAAGCTGTGACTGGCTTGACCTGATGGTGTAGGTCCTACACCATAGGAGCAGACAAGCTGGGGGTGCAGGTAACAGACATGTGCTAGTGAACTGGCCTCCTTCGCCTACTGGCCTGAAGGAACAAGAGACCTTCCAGTTACTACTTAAAACTGCAAGTTGAAAATGCAATTGAAAACTGTACAACTGGACAATCAAATGAAAGTGATAATATATGTAGTGTAACATAGCCACCAAAGCGAGTTAAAAATAGCAAGTAGGTGAGAACACTGCCATTTAATTAATGCACCGATCATGTGAAATCTGGATCTTCACACCTTCTTTCTTCAAGAGATGGAATTTAAAACACACACAAGGGACAGTTGAGGGATCTGCCTCCAGCTAGGCAGTTACCATTCTAGCATCTATTCTGTGAGTCACATAAGAGGCCCCTGTTTGATTCTGTCCTCCAAGTGAATTTCCCTAGACTGCAGGAGAAAAATATGGGGTGCTATTCTTAATCTGAAGGGATCAAGAATGTCTGGCACCCCCTAGATTTGTTTGCCTGCAACTCCTGTCATACATGTCTCAGCAAAAAGAGACCATGTTAATTGGGAATCAAGTTTTTTTAAATTTTTGCTATTGCTCTTTAAAGCAAATTTCAGAATTCACTGTTTTCACATATGGAGCTCATTTGAGCATATTTACCCTCCCTATATTTGTACAGCACAGCTGCTAACTATGTGCTAAACACACGACATAAGAATACCTCTTGGCTGTTTCAATATCATAGGTTGTACTGCGAGAGAGAGAAACTACTTTACTTACTCTCAGCATTATATCCTACAGTGGGGTACAGATGTACATGAAACTGAAGCTTCAAGCTGCAATCTTAAGCACATGTCCTAATACGAAGCCCCATCAAACTCAGTGTGACTTGCTTCTGAACAAATACCAAGAGGACTGCACTTATCAGCAAGATGGAAACAGGGCCAGAGAGCCCATTTATAAGTCAGGAGGGCACCATGTCATCTCCTGCCTATCCAGGGCAAATTCTTGAAACAGGGTGCACATACTCACCATGTATGTACGCTCATGGCTGGAAAAGGACAAGAAAAGGAAACATAAGGAGTTAAAGAGAGGTACCCAGGGCTGGGCTTATTATAGGAGGACATATTTCCACCAGAATACGAACTGGGGAAAGACACGTCGGTGAGAGTCCAGCAATTTTCTTTAAGAAAAACTGGGCAATCCAAGCAGAAATCAAGGATCCCAACTCAGGTGAGAAGCACCAGGTAGACTGGCTTAGATGAGTCACTAACCCCAGCACTGGGTCTTCTTGATCTTTTGGACCAGACGTCTACTCTTCCAAGCCCTGATGGTAGCCTCGTCACAAGGCCTTTCTTTCATCCTGCTATTTGCTGCTGTGTGTGAGAAGAACCCCCTGCCTCCTCCTACTCATACCTCTTGTCCCCCTGAGAGTTCTGTTGGTTCTGCTGGTTCCCAGTGGTTTGCAGATCGGGTATATTGGCAAAGTCGTCCTGTTCTGAGAGCCCCAAAACAAGGGATAGCACCACCATACGGCCTTCCCTTTCCAGGGGTGATCCAGCCAGGGGAGTGTGGAGGACCCAAGTTCAGTGAGCAGGATGCAGATAAAAGGAGACAGACATAATAGGAAAGAGAAAAGAAGGAGAAAGCATAAGAAATTAAACTGGCAGGAAAACAAATACTGTACTATAACCACAATGAAAAGAGGTTATATATCAGTGGCACAAAATAAGCACTAAAATTCTGGACAGGTCTGTGAAAATAGGGAGCAGGTAACCGCAAGGATACCTTGCAGGACAGCCCTCTAAGACCGTGTTCTTAGCATGTCTGGATTGGTAAATGACTTGAATAGAAAACAAAATGGCCACAGTGGCTTCTTTCTGTCTAGGACAACAATATGATCTGGCTCTAGAGACTTCAATTTAGCCTCACTTCACACAAACATGAAGCTTATCACTTTTACAAAAACAGTTTGTGGATGTCCAATACAAAAAGATAGCCATGTGGGCAACTTCTCCTCCTCACTGTGTTACCATAGATCAGTGTTGGCAAACCTATGGCAGGGGTGCCAAGGGTGGCACTTGGAGCCCTTTCTGTAGGCACCCAACATCTTCCCTTCACAGCCACCTGTATTCAGGTTAAATGGTTATATTGGCACTTTGCAAAATATTAGCGGGTTTTGAATTCCAGTTTGGGCACTCAGTCTCTAAAAGGTTCGCCATCACTGCCATAGATCCTACAGAGTCACTAGTCATGAATGCTGCTGCTTGCAAATGACGCTGAGGAGCAGACGTGGAAGACAAAGAACACTGATGCAGAAGGCAAGAGAGACTGGAAACATCATTACCATGACTAGCACAGCCTGTGGACCTTGCATGAATTGTAGTAAGGACTTAACAATGGTGACAATGTTAGGGACAACCAGGTATGGACACTGATGACCAATTTGCTGGTGATTGTTAATGATGATCATGCCTGAAAACCAAAGTCGAGTGCAGGAGAAATAGCTGCTAAAATGGTCGGCTTGAAATGGCTGTGTGTTGTTGCATCAACGATACAGTTCATTAGTGTACAGTGGGAGTGGTAGCCTGCTAGGTAGTTGTTACTCACAGCCCATAGAGGGAGTGAGCTTCTCACAGTTCCAAGTAGGGCAGCTTTGCAGCAGAAGATGACTGATTTACTATTACTACTGAAAGTGAAAGCTGTTGGAATCGCATGGTAATTGACAACAATGAATGTGTTTGTGGATACATTTCCGAGATAGTGTGCATGCAGGCATCCAGATGTATAGAGCATGGTGCTTAAATTCTGTTTTGTTAGCAGCAGGCTTAGCAGGTTGGGGGAATTTACCTAATGCCAGGATTAAGAGAGGACTAATACTGAACAATAAGCATCCCTTGGGGAATTAATTTATATATCATGTTGGCAATGACGGTTACCATTTTTAGTTAAGCATTTTCTCAACAGAACTCCATGTTTTCTCATCCATCTCTGGTTGCAGAGATGTCATGGGGAGAAAACATATTCATGTTTTGGGAGTGAAATTAATGTCAACAGCCAAACCATGTCGGGAAATGTCATGCCTGTGTGAAATCCCAAGTGTAGGGTATAGGTGGTCACCTAGAAGTCTGGGCTTTGCAAAACGGGGCCATTTCTGATCCGAAAGTTCCCCTCTATGGAATGCTGAGACATTTCCAGTTCTGAGGAAGAGAAGCTTTTGGCCGTTGTTGGCAGGCAGGTGTGCTACGTGCCCCCCGGCTGTTCAGTGTGGTGCAAACAACAAACAGTGCCATGACCCCAGTTCAAGTGCCATGCCTCTCTCCACAAAGTGCGATGTAGCCTCTCTCTGACATGCATGCACTGTTAATCATCACGCCTTGTGAACCCTTTCACATCTCTGAATTCAGAATGGGTCAGTGAGTGCCCTTATCTGACTGGAAAGGGTGGAGAGGAAAGTTCTGGTCAGGGACTCTGCGGGATTAAACTTGAAGCAGTTGAGCTGCATGTCTAAAGGACCCGATAAGCAGGTGGTTTAGAAAATAAGAAAGGGACGGTAATTGTTACAACATGTGCTGACCAAATATATCAGAGCAGGTGCATCATCTTCATCCTCATCATCTGGTCCCTTTGATAGTAATTAGTGAGAGAGCAAAGCTTTGTTATTAAATAAAACACCAACAGGTGTTGGCTGTGTTTTGGCTCAAATAGTGCTATACATTGCGACCATAAGCAAAAACTGAGACTATCTCTGCCTCACTTGTTTGCTGGATTGGTAAACATGTGGAAGCTTCAATATTGGAAGAAGTTGGAAAGCAGAAGCAGAGGTATATTATGCACACTCCTGTCTCTTCCTGTACACTTTTCTACATTGTGATATTGTTGTCCACATCTGGGTAGGCCACATTTACCAATCCTGGCCACATGCATCCAGAATTGCTCCTGAAGATTTCACTCCCAACTCAGATTTTAATGTTATTAGTTTACCACTCCCACCAGACTGGGAGTAAAATACTTCCACCAATTTCATCCACTGTCTCCTTTCTTCTTCGTTCTCACTTCTCTTCTCTCCTTGTTTTATCCAGTCCACTGCTCTGAAATATCCGCATTTTTGCTAAAACTATTTTTAGTTTTATTTTATTTTTTATTTTCACTGTTGTGCTATGGTGCAAAAGTGATAACACTTAAAAATAAACAACCACCCAGCAATGGTGCAAAAGAGAGAGAGAGAGAGAGAGAGAGAGAGAGAGAGAGAGAGAGAGAGAGAGAGAGAGAGAGAGAGAGAGAGAGAGAGAGAGATGGAAAGCAAGGTGTTTTTAAAAATCCATTTTGATTTGGTTGACACTAGTTTGGGCTCTGGTGTCAAGTGTGTAAAGGTTCAATTGATGGGATAATCATATGGGCATATATCCCTACTGTAGTATTTGGTCAGTTGTCCTGACAGGCTGATTCACTCCTTCTCCAGCAATCTCATGATGTAATTACTGATTAGAACCAAACCATGACATTTTTACCAACACCTTTCTGGGTATCTGTCAGGAGCTCCTATCTTTTTGGTTGCAGGTAGGGTTGCTCAGTTCTGGTTCATTTCCATCATGTGTGAACACTGGAAACAAACCAAAGCAAGCTTGTAGCTGTTACTTTCCCAGCATCAAGAAGTGGCATAAGAAGAGAACTTAGCCACTTCAAGATATTAACAAATTAAGGACTTCCTCTGCTTTCTGGAGTATCAGAAGAAGTGATTTAAAAAAAATCTATACTAGGTCAGTGCTGAGTTATAGCATCAATTGAAAGAAAAGAAAATCTGAATAGTTTCTTTCAGAAGTGGAGAAGACAGAAGAGGGCAAGGAAGGTGATTTATGACACAGCAAAATAACAATTATATAGGCAAATTTAAATTTAATTCTTTCCTCTTGCTCCTGGATTAGTGGGAGGAAGCAAGAAACACTTTTTTAAATCAATCAGTCAAGTATTAATGCACTGCATCACTCATAATTTTTAAAAAATCTTTTCCTCGAAGTGGGAAGAGACAAAAGGGGGCATGGAGAGGCATTTCTTGTTGTTCTGCAATTGCAATCTCTCCATTTTGAACCAGATAACTGGGAGTCCCGACTTCTAGCAAATCGTAGTGTCTGAACTGATCCAAATGCACTTGCTTGAAAAGAAAAAGAAAAGATAAATAAAAATTAAATAAAGGCCCCAATAGTGGAAGAAAAAAACCTACAGATTAGAGAGGGAAATCTTCTGGCTGATTTGCACTGACTGACTTGTGCATTGAGCAGCCAATGGAAAATAATACAAATTTTACAGGAAACCCACCCACACAGATCAATACTTACTGTTTGACTCCCACCATCCATTATAGCACAAACTAGGAGTCATCAGGACCCTAAGCCACAGAGCAGAGAGCATCCCCACCTCCACAGAAGCCAAGAAGAAGGAAGACAGGCACCTGAAGACAGCACATAAGGCCTGTGGATATCCAACGTGGGCCTTCAACAAAGCAGTGGGCCATCCCAGAAGAACAAGGGATCAGTCTGAGATCCAGACCCGACGGAAGAACCTGGTCATTCCTTACATGGCTGGAGTGTCAGAGAAGCTTAAAAGGATTTTTGGCAAACACCACATCCCTGTTTATTTCAAACCCACAAACACACTAAGGCAGAGACTTGTCCACCCAAAGGATCCGATACCAAACCATAAAAGGAGCAATATAGTATATGCAGTCCAATGCAGTGAGGAGTGTTCAGACCTCTACATTGGAGAAACTAAACAGCCATTAAACAGAAGGATGGCCCAACATAGGAGGGGTAACAGCTCAGGACCAGAATCAGCAGTACACCTCCATTTGAAGGACAAAGGGCACTCTTTCAAAGATGAGGATGTACACATATTAGACAAAGAAGAGAGGTGGTTTGAGAGAGGAGTAAGGGAAGTGATTCATGTGAGCATTGAAAACCCCTCCCTCAACAGAGGTGGTGGGCTCCGGCATAGTCTATCTGCTACTTATCAGGCTGTGCTTTCCAAAGTACCCAGACAAATCAAAAAGCCTTCACCACCAAGGCCATAGCTAACGACCCATTCTTGATAGGTTTCAGCTCCTTAGGCCATTGTTCACCTTAAGGCTATGGATACTATTGTCTCCCTAACGAGCCTATTCAGGCTATTGTTCATCTTATGAGCCTAAGTCAGACCAGGGTGACAAGAGGTCAAAGCTGACTATAAGATGGAGTACTTGCACTAGCTGTATTCAGACCTATGAAGCTGTTTGGATGAACAACGAAACGTTTCTATCTCTCAAAAAAGAAGTCCAGTAGCCATGACTCAACTTCCAGATAAACTCACCTGGATGACTGAGAATCTTCACAGACATTTCTCTACTGAAAGAATAAAGACAATGCATGCAATGACTCACGTAACTGCAAAATGAACATGTTAAGTGACCGTGAAGAAGCATGCTTTTCATGTGCTTCACTATATGACACGCAACGCACAATTAGGAGCGGCAATACTTCCATAGTGTTGTGTTCTGCTGTTACGCAGCGCCCATGGGTAACCTAGCCTCTCACTGATAAGGGATTAATATTTACTTTATGTAAATAAGTAAATAGTAAATAAATTTGCATATTAATACAGAGGAGTCGGAGTCGGGGAGTCGGAGTCGGAGTTGGAAGTAAAAAAAATCTTAGGAGTCGGAGTCGGAACATTTATCTACCGACTCCACAGCCCTGGTTATGACGCTCCAAAGGGGGTGCCCCCAGGAAACAAAACCTTCTAATTGGAATTGGAAGCTGATTGGGCAAGCGATAGCGCTGCTGCCGCTTCCTAATAATTCCAGTTAGAAAGGTTCCCCCCCCCAGGGGCACCCCCTTTGGAGCTTCATAACTCAACCGTTTCTGTTTTCAAGTGTTTACCTAAAATTGCTTGCTCCCCTAAAGGACCCAGGTGAGCATAACGTTTTATTTCATTTTGTTTCATTTCGTAACAAAACTAATGAAACAATGAAACAAAACAAAACAACTCTAGAAACGAAACACTATTTTCCTGTTTTGTGCCCATCCCTAGTTGCCATTCAATGTTCCTCAATTCCCAGTTCTTAAACTTGAATATATCTTAAATGTATTGGGTTGTATCTTGTCCCTCACTACTGTAAGCTGCCTTGAGTCCTTTTCCAAGGACTCTCTCTCTCTCTCTCTCTCTCTCTCTCTCTCTCTCTCTCTCTCACACACACACACACACACACACACACACACACACACACACACACACACACACACACACAGGGGAAGTCCAATAACATAGCAGACATGTTTGGACCCTCTCCTTTGAAAAGTACACCCACCTAGCTTTATGAAATGCAAATGAATTGCGCCAACACTACTGATAAGATGAACGCTCATCTCTTATCTTTACTTTCTATACATTTTGGTATGAATGGAACCAAGTAATATCAAGAGTTACACAAATTTCCTCAGTAGTGTGGATGGAAAAGATCATCTGTTTCTGTATTTAAAAATACAGACTTCCCCATGTCAGCTCATGTTAACAGCCACTCCTGGGATTATGTCCTTGTAGAGTCATGGCCAAAGGTACCTAAATTGTCTGCACTGGTTGAACAACAAATGGATACAATATTGGAAGTAATCTCATTCAACACTGTTCAAATGTTCAGATGGATGCTACTGTACACAACCTACTTGTAGAACTATGATACAGTGGTCCCCCGCCCTTTTGCGGTTCATATACTGTGGTCCCGCTATATCGCGGGACTGTAATTTATGAAAAAAAGGCCCCCTAGGGTAAGGGGGGAAAGTCCTGTTTCAAGCCTCCCATACCTACCCCAGGACTGGAGCTGCCCCGAACAGGCCTGTGAGGGCCTTCCTGGGCCTTCTGAAGGCCCCAAAAGGGCCTCCCTGCGAACTGGAAGTGACTTCTGGATCGCTGAAAATCATTTCTGAGGCCCCCGAGAACCTTTCTAGGCCTGTCGGAGGCCCCAGAAATGATTTCTGGTTACTTCCGGTTCACAGGCCCTTTTGGGGCCTCTAGAAGGCCTGAGAAGGCTCTCACAGGCCCGTGCGGGTTAGGGCCAGGCTGGTGGTAAGTACAAGAGCCCCCAGCTAGGTCCCCCCAGGCCTGACTTGACCTGCATCCGCATATCGCGGATTTTCAATTATTGCGGGTCAGGTCGGGTCCCTAATCCCCGTGATAGGCAGGGGACCACTGTATTACCATCACTGGTTCCCTGGAACTGTAAGGGTTGGGACCTTCTATCTGCTTAGTACTTCAGGGTTGAACCCACATTGGATGTGAACATTTTCACATTAATCACAGCTGATGGCATGGACTGAGATTCTTTTTGTTGTTGTTGGCAAATACTGTGCATGGGAAGGAAACTGGATGCCTAATGCTGTTTCCAAACCAACGTAAGCCTAGCACAGAACCTGGACCTGATCCAAACACTTATCTCGCACTCATAATGAGCAAAGGAGCAGCAACAGGCCAGCTTCACCAGTAAATGGTCTGTGTCCATCTCTATTCACTCCATATTTCTCAGAAACTAGAAATGTTACTTTTTTATTTATACAATCCCCAGAACTCCCCAGCCAGCTATGTTTCTAGCCTAGATACCTGTGGGGGGAGGAGGCAACTGGACAGCTTTCTGGAGGAAATGTCCATCACAGGCTCATGGTTGACTCAGCCTTCCATCCTTCTGAGGTCAGTAAAATGAGTACCCAGCTTGCTCGGGGGCGGGCAATGTGTAGCCTGCATACTGTAATTAAACTGTAAACCAGCCAGAGACTACTTGAAGTGGTATGGGGCAGTATATAAGCAGAAGCAGATTACAAGTCAAGATGGGGATATGTGTTCTCTCCAGGCTTAAAAGGAGGGTATCTCAAAATGGCAGATGCAGGGGAGTCGTATCAGGAGACAACAGGTATCTAGTTGTCTCATGGGCTCCTAAAGGCATCTGGTGGGGAAGACTATGAGATACAGGAATCTGGCCTGATCCTGCATAACTCTTCTTATGTTTTCAAGCTCTGGAACTGATGTTCCTACAAGAGTGTTTTGAATTGTTGTTTGCTTGTGGATGTGGTTGGTTGTCGTAGTGATTTTGTGTGCCTGTCGTACTCTGTGGCGAACCACTTTCCAATATAATGAATGTGGGAAAGTGGTGTATTTAAAAAGTTTCTATGAATCTAAGACCTTTCCTGGTGTGTCCCATATTTAGAGCTGATGCAGATGGCAACTGGTGAAAGGTCTTTTTCCTTGTCACCCTGTTTATGAAATGCACTCCCCAGGAAATTTTCATTAATTTATTAAATTTTCATGAAATTTAAGGCATTAGGTTAAAACTTTTTAAAATGGTACCTTGCCATTAGAATAGCTGCTTATTGATCAGTATTATAGTGGGTTTAGTGGGTTTATTCCACAGCTTCATTGTATAGTTTTCATTTTGACTCTAGATTGTATGTGTTTAAACTAAATTGATTGTAATAATAAAATAATAAAATAATTTAATAAATTTAATAATGTAATACAATTATGAAATTATATATATATATAAAAGGAGGCACCATGGGGAATCAAAACCCCAATCTTTGGTACACCAGCCAGAGACCTAAAGCAGTCAGCTATCCATCAATTTGGATAGTGTTGTCTGTGATTTTATTTTGAAGAATTTATATATTTTTTAAAAAATTATAGTAACCCCTCAAGACTATGGTAATCTTCTCTGGGAGTTTGTATTTCAAACTGGAAAAAAATAGTCCATAAATACCTAATTAAACAAGTAAACTCATTCCTAGTCAGATTCTATGAATACTCCACTGGTGGATATTATCTGAGAGCCTCCAGAAGGAAGAAAATGCTTTGACTAGTGATTCAGTTTCTCATTGGCAGAGAGGAACAACTGAACTACCCTTCTGTCAACGGCAAAAGAGATGCCTTTTCAAGGGTAGTATGAGACAAAAACTCAGCTTTCTCCTTGGAAACCTCATTTATGAAAGTAGAAAGAATCATGAATACACTGTCGGGAGACTGATGGGAAATTCAATGACACGTGATGAGAATGTGTGTGTGTGTATATTCAAGCTTCATTATTTTGCTGCCTTGCCCACTTACTATATTTTCTCAGTTAATCATATTTTAAATTCCACCCCGATGAAGACATTTTTGTCTGAAAAGTTATGCTTTCAAAAATGCTGTGTGGCATCACCCTCCTATGTGGCATTATAAGGTGTAGATCCCATGAATACAAAATGGAGGGTCACATTTTCAGTGCTCTACCTTGTGAAAAACGTGTTCCAAAAACTATGAGGGAGGCATGTAGAGCTTTCATTCTTGCCTCTTTCATGCAAAAGCTCTGTGGAATATGAGATCTCCTTCCTATGCTATGTGAATATGGAGAACAGAGAACACAGCTAAGGCCCTTTGTACACGACCCCTAAACTCCGCCGCAAATGGCTCCCAGCTCCGGAGCTTAAAATTGTTTCCCCACCAGCTCCGGAGTTTGCAGGAAATTAAGTGCGACCACGCCTACCTAAGCGTGTCCCAGCGCACTTTTCATGTACCTGCTCTTGGAGGGTGAAAATCACCAAATCCGGATGTAATCTGGTGAGTGCGGGCTCTCCTCGCTTCTTTGTTGTTTTTTTGCCTCCCGCCCCTTTAAGAGAAGGAATGCGGCTTGGGGCGGCTTGGACCGGCAAACGGAGGTGAGCCTGCATTCTTTTGTCCCCTTTTTTCTCCCTCCCCTTGCGCAGACAGGAGCAAGGAAGTGCGGAGGGGTGGGGATGCAGGAAGAGCAACGAACCCCCAAGATCTCTGGTCCGAATTTAAGTGGCCAGCGAATCTTAGGGGTCGTGTGAAAAGGCCCTAAGAATGATTCCATGTCTGTAGTATTCTGATAGAAGCTTTCTTTTGCAAACACCTCACTGTATAGCATATCTAACTTTCTGGACCTCAAATGTATCCTACTAATTGTTTACAGATCACTCCAATGACTTCAGCAAAAGCTGTGGAGTCCAGGGAACTATTAAATATAAATAACTTTAAATACTATTTTGTAAGCCACCTTTGCCCCCAGTCACCATGTGGCCAGTCATTTCCACCTTTGGCTCAACAAGAATGAACATGACCTTCACACAATATCCTTTGGTCATGTGTCAAACAGGTAGATGAGTGTGATCTATATTCCAAGCAGTGCTTCCCAAAGTTGAAGCATTTTATGAGGGCAATGTCTTTCCTCATCTACGGTGAATCAGCTGGATAGTTTGGAAAATACAAGTTAGGAAAGATGTGACCTACTCATGCAGGGAACAGGAAGCTGAGTGAAGAATGCAAGACTCCCGTGTTTTATTATTGATACTGCCCTTTGCGTACATGCACGAGAACATACAAAGGCAAGGAAAGAGAATCTCTAGAGAACTTGCCCTTCTGTGTCCTGGGGAGAAGCAGTCTGGTGTTGTCAAATCATAAGAAGATAAGGAGAGCCATGCTGGTTCCAACCAAAGGCATTCGGTCCAGCATTCTGTTCCCACCAGATGCCTTGTGAGAAGTCAAAAGCAGGACATGAGCACAGCGATTTCTCGCCTGCTTTTGTTACTCCACACCAGACATCCAGAGAAACACTGTCTATGATATGAAGTCAAGTACCTGTGTCTATTCTGAATTTATTTAAGGAAAAACCCTGTACAGATCTACTCAGAATTAAGGTATATTGAGGTCAGTAGACTTTACTTCTATGTTAGAAAATATACGACTGCAGTCTTAGAGATCATTGCCTCTAAACAGCACAAAGAGTTACTGAGTACCAGCAGAAGAATGGATACAGCTTCAATATTGCTCCACAGCTAGATGGCACCAGTCCTTCAAACTGCATCACATTTCTGGATAGGTGTTCTGGGCAGTTGTCTGATAGGTGTTGTTACATAGCTGTGCCTGACACATCAGTACCTGTGTCCATATCTGGTCACCTTGTGATAAAATGCATTCTTTAACAATGTTGCCTCTGATCTGTTCTATCACAGGGGATCAGGTAGCAACAGGGCCCCAGAAAATGTTTAATAAACTATTGTAGAGATTATGGTTTACAGAATTATGTTGTTTCTTCAAGGAAACTAGTACAGTAATTCTCTTGCTCAGCTTAGTGGAGGTGGCCATTGCTATCATATCTGTAGCAGTAATGGGGCGACCTGTAGCTCCCTAGAATTTCCTAGATTTCAAGTGTCATGAGCCCCAAATTCCTGGAAGTATACAGTTCCCCTGTCTCTGTTTTATGGAAAATCCAAAGGAATATCAATAACTGGCCAATATTCAGGACATGGTTTTTATAGAAGAACAGACACAGAGAATGTCTGTGAAGATTCTCAGTCATCCAGGTGAGTTTATCTGGAAGCTGCGTCTTAGCAACTGGATTTCTTTTTCTTGAGAGATAGAAACGTTTTACTGCTCTTCCAAACAGCTTCATCAGTCTGAAGAAAACTAGTGTGAGTCCTCCATCTTATAGTCCGCTTTGACATCCTGTCACCCTGGTCCGAAATAGTCTCATAAGATGAACGATGGCCTGAATAGGCTTGTTAGGTAGACAACAGTATCCATAGCCTTAAGGTGAACAACGGCCAAGATGCTGAAACCCATAAAGTATGGGTCGTTAGCTATGGCCTTGGTGGTGAAGGCTTTTTGATTTGTCTGATAAGTAGCAGATAGACTGTGCCTGAAGCCCCCTCCTCTGTTCAGAGAGAGGGGTTTTTCAATGCTCACATGGATGGCTTCCCTGACCCCTCTCTCAAACCACCTCTCTGTCTAATATGTGTACATCCTCTTTGAATGAGTGCCCTTTGTCCTTCAACTTGAGGTGTACTGCTGATTCTGGTCCTGACCTGTTACCCCTCCTATGTTGGGCCATCCTTCTGTTTAATGGCTGTTTAGTTTCTCCAATGTAGAGGTCTGAACACTCCTCACAGCATTGGACTGCTTATACTATATTGCTCCTTTTATGGTTTGGTATCGGATCCTTTGGGTGGACAAGTCTCTGCCTTAGTGTGTTTGTGGGTTTGAAATAAGCAGGGATGTGGTGGGCAGTCAGAAGAATGTTGAAGTACTTGACTCTGATTGCTGTTTTTTTTGTAGATTCTGGAAGGTACTTGGGAGCCATTTAGTTTCTGTACATTTCTATTCAAGATATGTCCAGTAAAACATTACTGACTTTGTAACCGGTACACCTACTCTCACAGTAGAAGATGCACTGTCGATTTTAAAGTTGCTCAATTGGTTTTGTTCTATAAATCCACTTTTGGGGCAGGGTTAATTTTATGCTACCTTAGATTTCTAAACAAAAAGTGAGTGGTTGCAGGGAGAAAGCTGTGAACATGGCTTCAGACAGTGAACATTTTTGCCCAAGGAATCCTCCACTGTATTTTTGAGAGGATGACACAGCCTTCTTATTGCTCGTCCCACAAGCCCTGGGAGGTTAATAAAAGCCTTTGCATGAAAACAAAGAGTGATGTATAAACAAGGTTGTTGTTTTTTTAAAAAAGCCAAAGCTAATGGGTTTTCTGTGGTTGTGTGGGGGAAGTGGAGATATTAAAGGCAGTGGCTTCTTCAGATAAAGCAACAATCATGCTGATCAGCTTGTTCTCATTCAGTGGGTAGTTTCTTTTCAACCAATTAAGGCTGGAATAAGCAAACGATGCTGTGCAAACAGAGAGGTCCACAATCCTCTGGAGATCAAATGAGATTCATCTGTAAATTACAGTACAAAGCATGCAAATGGAAAAGGAGACAATGAAACTAAATTCAAACAGAATTCCATTTTAAGCCAAGAGTCCCAGGGCCTCCTCTATGGTGCTGGTACAACTAGGCAGGAAGGCCTGTAAAACTGGTGAAATATGTTGCACTCAGCATCCAAGTGCAATGAAGTAAAAAAATAATAATCATGTGGTCTTACCTCTTACGCAAAAGGCAGGGTCATTTCCTTCTAAATAAGCAGACTCGACACTAATCAATCATTCTAATCCAAACTATTGTGTATCATAGTCAGGCAACAGATGTGCTACGTAACAGTGCAAACAGGTTCAGAAAATTCATTTGGCAGAGAGAAATTGCAGCCTTGGGCAGTTGATCTGGGGTGTCCTGAAAGGGCAGGATATTGTTGGTAATTTGATTCATTATTATTGCTTTTTTCCTCCCTTAGCTGTCAAGGAGGGCTGAGATATTTATGAGATTTTCAAAATAACCTAGTTGGTTTTAAGTTCTGTACACCTTGACTTCATATGGGGAAAGGGGATGGGTGGGAGGATTCGCTATTCCACCTCTGGTATCATTCATGTTTTGGTCTGGCTCTGAGATGCCCAAACAAGTGAGCTTATCCAAGGTCTCATGTTTACGGAACAAGATTAAATAAATTACAGAAAAGGTCTTTTCAGCAGCGGGACTTCTGTTTTGATATACCCTCACCAGGGAAGCTTATCTGGCACTAATGTGAACATCCTTTCAGCACCACACCAAGACCTTGTATTGTTCCAAGCCTTGTTACAAGCCACTGTATACCTATGACTCCTCATTCCAGCTGTGCTGTTTTTCCTGTTTGATTTCTCTATTTCTGATCTAACCTGTTATTCTTTCAAAACTGTGTTTTACTGCAGTACATTTCGGTATAAGAACAATATGTTGTCCCCCAAAAATGTTTTTCTTACAGAATAGTTTAGAAACAATGTAAACAGACATGGTTTTGAAGGCAGTACAGGGAGGTTTTTAGGAAATATGCAATGGTGGGAGATCTTTTCTTATCTACAAATATGATTATTTGTTTTTAAAAATCAAGATCCAACCGAGGGAATTTTTATTGGGTATTAAGACTAAATACAGTCACAAAATAAACCAAGTCCCTTATCAGATAGTGATCATCATTGCAAGCAGAGTGTGCACTTTTTAGCTGATGATTTTAAAAGTACAACTACAGATAAATTAACAACTGGCACTTTGGAGATCTTTTCCCAAAGAATGTCAGTTGATTTCCCTTGATGCACAACTAAGTTCAACCCCAAACATAGGCTGTCGGTTTCTAATTTCAGGAGTCCAGCAGATCAGAACCTTTCTGATACTACCGTTTCCTTCCTGGTGTTGAGAAGAATCTCACCTAGGAAGGAATGAGAGAGGGAGATAACTCTGCTTCCAGGAAAATCCCAGAGCCAGTTTACTTCACTGGCAAGCCGGTTCTAGGGATTCTAGTAGTCCAAAATGTAACTTTCTCAAGCTCTGGTTACTAAACATCTCCATCTTGGAGACTGAAAAAAGACACTATCATGCGGGAGATATAACTCTTGTGCTTCTTGAATAAGAGGTTCTTTCACCTACTTATTTGTTCTTGGTTGCTTTCTGGTGCATTTAGAGCTATGCTGAATCTCTACTTCATGCTCTGACTGAGTCTCCTTGATCCTACTAATGCAGTGGTTCCCAACCTGGGGGTCGGGAGTCAGGACCCCTTTGGGGGGTCAAATGACCATTTCACAGGGGTCGCCATGAGCCAGTGAAGAAAAAGGCACAAATGGCTTGGGTCTGGAGGAGGGGGGGGAAGGAAGAGGGGAAAGAGTGAGTTACAGCTTGATAGGTTGGAGGGGATGTCAGTCAGTGGCACCAGAGGCTGCAATTGGCTGAGGATGCCAGTAGAGGGAAGTTCTCTATGGCACCTGCGGCAGTGGCCTGCCAAAGGGGGCTTGTGGCCTCTTCCAAGCAGGGCAAGGGGGTCACCAGAACATGAGGAACTGTATTAAAGGGTCGCGGCATCAGGAAGGTTGAGATCCACTGCTTTATGGTCCTATTTGAACACAAGAACTGGTCCCACACCATAATTTATCAGCAACAATTTATCTGTTCCAGTGCTAGGTGTGGAACTGGGAATGTCCTGCAAAACATCTACTGGACTATGCAGCTTTCCTCTCTCCCCACTCCAGTTTTTTTATAAGGTGTCAGTAGCAGTCGTTAATATACAGGCATTGTATATTTTTCTTCTCCTTTCATTCCTGTAGTTCAGTGGTTTCCAACCTGGGGGTCAGGACCCCTTTGGGGTGTCGAACAACCATTTCACAGGGGTCGCCATGAGCCAGTGAAGAAAAAGGCACAAACGGCTTGGTCTGGAGGAGGGGGGAGGAAGGAGGGGAAGAGCGAGTTACAGCTTTATAGGTTGGAGGGGATGTCAGTCAATGGGACCGGAGGCTGCGATTGGGTGAGGGTGCCTGAGGAGGGAAGTTCTCTATGGCCCCTGTGGCAGTGGCCTGCCAAAGGGGGCTTATGGCCTCTTCCAAGCAGGGCAAGGGGGTCACCACAACATGAGGAACTGTATTAAAGGGTTGCAGCATTAGGAAGGTTGGGAAACACTGTACTGATGGATTGCTAAATCAAAGAAAACTACTGTAATGTCTTAACTTCAAAACATGGCTTCATTTTCCACATTCTCAATATACCAGCATTGTAATCCCCTCCCCCCCAGTGTGCATAGTTCTTCTTCTTTTTGGTCAAGTTTATTTTTATAGTTTCACTGGTGCGTTAACTGTAATCTATTTAATATGCATTAATAAGTATAAAGTATTCTTCCTGTAAAACATGCCAGTCTTTCAGGTGTGTAAAACTCTCCTCTTTTCAATGCTCACTTGTCTTAACTTTTCAAGTGCCATTCAACCTTACTTCTCACCCCATCCCCACTTAATTGCAATTTGGTAAACTAATACTTTCAAAAAAAGCATGGCTTGCGTCCTGAAACCTCCTTGAGCTTAGAGCTTGGAAAAATTATATTTGAACTATAATTCCAAGAAAGGATTGGACAAGTTCATGGAGAATAAGGGTATCATTGGCTATCATTATGGATGCCTGAGGACAACCTCCGGGTTGGAGAGATAGGCAGGATATCTCTTAATGTCATTTTCCGGGAATCGTAAGAAGGTGAAGACATCTGCTTGGAAATACCCTGAAGCAAATGGTGAGCCACTGTGTGAGACAGAATGTTGGGCTGGATGGGCTGTGCCCTGTTCCAGCAAGGTTGTTCTTACGTTCTTACGTTCTAATAACCCCCTAGCCTGCATGACCTGTGCCATGGAGGGGATGCAAAAGCTCCTCCAAGATTATGCTATGTCCTGCAGTCACATCGGATGGGGATATAGAAGATGGCCTTCTCTGCTGCTGCTCCCAGGCTTTGGAACTTCCTCCCACAAGAGGTTAGACATGCGCCAACTTTGCGGTCCTTCTGCAAGTAGCCAAAGATCTTTCTTTTCAGAGAAGTCTTCCCTCAGTAACTAGTTACCCATTGTGTGAATTTTAGATGGATTGTTATGCTTTACTGCTTGTACTGAATTTGTAGTACTACTGTACTTGTCTTTTCCATGTGTTGTGTTTTCCATTTCATATAGTGGCATTTTTCTATATTTGTTTACTTATTGTTCGTAGCTTTACTATTGCATTTTATTTATTTATTTATTTATTTATTTATTTATTTATACATTTCTATACCGCCTGTAAGATGCCTCTTCACACACGTTGCTCTTAGCTTTAGATATTGTTTCTAATGTTGTTAACAACAGTCATGTTTGTTTTGATTGTGAGCTGCCCAGAGACCTTTGGGTAGTGGGTGGCATACAAGCTAAATAAATAAATAAATAAATAAATAAACAAATGCACTCATTTTCTCCAACTATATATTATCTTTCAATGTTGTAAGCCACCTTGGGTCCTTTCCAAGGAGAAAAGCAAGGTAAAAATATTGTAAATAAAATAAATGATTAGCAAACTTGTTAATAAATACTGTAACAAAATATCGTCTAAGGAAGTTGCAGACAGACGTTTGGTAAATGACTAGCTGCCAAAGAAATGGCTTTATTGGGTGATGTTTTATTTTATTAACAGCTCCTAAATATTTTGAGATGTTTTTAGTTCAGTTATTTTTAAAATATGAGAATATTTTAAAATATGAGAATAGGCTAATCGATTTCAGCTGTTAGCTTTTTATATAGTTTGTTAGCTGCCTCCTAGAATCTTCTTATTGAGAGAAAGGTAGGATATAAAATGAATGAATGAATGAATGAATGAATGAATGAATGAATGAATGAATGAATGAATGAATATAAGGCTCCACAACAGAATTTGCAGCTGAGCTGGGGAATCTTTGCATCTTCTGAGCCTTCCCTTGTTTGTGCCTGCTTCATTGCATTTATTCTTCCACAATCTTGCTCCTGGACTCCTAACTGTGGAAAACATCTACCAAACGAGGAATATAATACACTTTCTAAAGCAGCAATAATAACTACAACCTCCTCCTTACCTTCCATTCCTATTGATGACCAATTGCAAAACTTACCAAGGCCAAGGTTTAAGAATGGCTAATACTAAGGCAAAAGAAAACACAACAATCTTCCCAATCTTCTAAAGAAAAAGAGTGACAATGTCTTATTCTAAGGAAAGGTGACATAATGCCTTATTCATATTCTAAGAAAAGGTTGGGTCTTGGAATGTAGAAGCTGCCACAAAGCAGGAAAATTTTTAAGGCTGATTAAAAACCACACATTTCAAACCACCCTGACGAGCTATCTGTACAGATCACAACAAGTGGGATCTGAAGGGCCGATGGGCAGAGATTTCGTGAATATGAAGTCCAAATCCCCTGTCTTTGAAGAGTAAATTGAAAACCCACCAATTTCTAGGAGAGCTTGTCAGCTTTGAAATGCTGTCATGAAAACCTCAGTGCAAAGGGAGGGGAAGGGGTATCTCTTGATGTATCTTAGGCTGCTCCCCTCGTCCCGTCCCATCCCCTTAATAGTCAATGTACTAGGTAGGGTAACCAGTAGGGCAAGGTTGGTTCAAATCCTTGCTCAGTTATGAAGTTCACAGAATGTCCAAGAATCCACCCCTTACAACTTCCAATAGCAAATCTGGAGATAAGATGTGGTTGCTGCCCAATGCACACCTCACTGTTGCTCAACAGAGGTGGAAATGTACATTCTCTAGATACAAGAATCTACCAACAAAACTCTGGACTATTCTAAACAGGGATTTGAGTATCTCTAAGATGGGATCCTGTGCATTCCAAACAACAGAGCTCAGAAAAGTTACTTATTTGGTCTACAACTTCCAGTACCCCCAGTCCATGACTTCAGTGGCTTGGCATAGTGGGAGGTACAGTTTAGATAAGTAATTTTTCTGAGCTGTGCTAAAGCCTTCAAGTTTCCTCTTTCTAACTGCCCTGCACTTAAAAGTACTTCTGAGGACATGGATCCAGCCTGGGTCACGGAAAAGGTGGTGGTCTGACCATACACACGTTTTTTGAATTCAGCAAGGATTGTTTTCAACAACCATGGACCTGCATATGAAGAAGAAAGAGCTAATGGCCCTGTAGCTGGAGAGGCTACTGACCGTTTATTAGAAAGCTGAGGGGAGGGAAGAAGAAACCAATGACTTGAGTCATTCTAACAAGAGTAGAATGGAAAGAGAATATGACTTGTGGAGAAATAGGGAGAAGTCTTCTTAGGAAGTCCCCTCTACTCATCTTCCAATATTAGAGTCTGTTACTGAAGCAGGGGGATTTATACAGTCTGAAGGAGAAAGACTCTCTCCCTCTTAGGAAGGACACCAGGTGTCATAAACTCATAACCCTGTTGACCTTTGATAAGGCCCTGGCTGGACTATGGCAGAAACTTTTACTACATTGGTTGCATAGCTGCTTTCAAAGCTCCAGGCTGCCTCTCTCTGCATTGGACAGTCACCGAACAGAGCAACAAACACATGCACGACACACAGAAATAAGGAGGAAAAAAGAACAAGGAAACTTACAGGAAAGACTTCATATCCAAGCCTCGGTTCCGAATCTGCCCCACCATATGGTCCCAGCTCCCAGGGTTGGATCGGCTACGGCCACCGGCTGTCCTTTGCTTGGAGCCAGCAGAGGTCCCTTGCCGTGACTGTCCACCCCGACAGCCCCGGGGGTTGCTGCCGGTGGTGGCGGTGGTGGAACTGGTGTGGGACTGCAGGTGGCCCAGGCTCTGGCTGGTGGTGGGCTGGCTGTGGTTGGGTTTCTGGTGCTGGCTGAGTGGCTGTTGGAGACTCTGCTGGCGCAAAAGGGTGCGCGGGCGCTGGCATTTCGGGTCTCCTGCTGAGGTGGGGATATATTCGAGGGTAGTGGCTGTGGACATGGTGGAATCCTCAAAACTTAGGGAGGTGAAGGGCGAAAGGAAAGGAAGGAAGGAGAAGGAGGTAAAGGGGCAAAATTGGAGGAAGGAAAAGTAGAGCATTAGAGAGAAGATGCCACAACATAGCACTCTCTCTGCCTGGCACCTTCGGAAGCCGCAAACTGTCCTATGAGGTCGCCCTTCCACCTCTGCTTCTCTAGCAGCACCACCATGTCCCTGTCCGGTAGCCATTGGGGTTTCTTTTTTTTTCGGGGGTGGGGTGGGGACTGCTTTCTTGACCAACCGATGCTTTCCAGTCTTGGTCTCAGCGTGAAATCACTCGCAGAGCAACTTCTCCTTCTTGGTCCGTAGCTTGTAAGCAAACTCAGGCACCAGTACTCTTTCCTGTACTAATCAGGCGGTGTTGCGAAGGCATATTCCCCTGGTGCCTGTGCTGCTTGCTGCCTATGACATGTGGCAGACTCAAGAACCACTTTCCCCATTGGCGGCATCTCAATTAGCACATCTCATCAAAGTGGCAGTGGGAATAGGAACTCTCGCATGTCCTGGGAACAGTGTCACAGAAACTGATGGCCAAGCTGTAGGAATGTTCTAGGGTTACATCCCCCCCTCTACCCAAACGAATATATTACTATTTTGATTTAAGATAGTAACCTTCAAAGCACAGAACCGTGCTATATAAAATCATATTTGCAATTTCTTACAGAACGGTTTCTGTACTGTTAGAAACTAAGAATACTGTTATAGGAGCCTCATGGTGCAATCGTTCAATTGCAGTACTGCAGTCAAGACTCTGTTCACAACCTGAGTTCAGTCCCAATGGGCAACCACCTTGACATCGACTCAGCTTTGCATCCTTCTCAGGTTGGTAAATGGAGTACCTGGCTTGCTGGGGTGGGGCTGTGGGGTGGGGATATCTAGCCCGCATCACTGAATTGTGAACTACCCAGAGTGCTTTAAGTGGGATGCGGCAGTATATAAGCAGCACACTTTTTTCTTTTTAACATGATAACTAGGAATACAGCTGCACATTTCTAGTTATCATGTAGATGATAACTAGATGATTTCTAGTTTATTTATTTATTTAATTTACTCATTTACAAGATTTTTTAGCCGCCCCACTACCAGGTGGCAAGGAAATGTTCAGTTATTTGGTTTTTTGGAGTGAAAGGCACAGACATTTGTCTGTAAAAAAGAGGGCAGCCCTAGAATGTACACTGGTGTACAAGTTACAGTAGCACTACTGGCCCTGGAGTTTGCTGAGTTAGTCATAGACAGTCTTTTTACGTCTATGTCCCTAAAAGCTGCCCTTGCCTTCCTTTGCAAGATATAAATTTTCCTACTGGCTGTATTTAACTCCAATTTCACACCACTGTTAGGAAAAACAGTACAGAGTCCAGTATGTGTGAGTGTCTGAAAGGCAGAGAAATGATGCTATGTACTGCCCCTAGAGCAGCTGTTTCCAGGACCTGGCTTTTTTCTTCACTGTCTTAGGTGACCTCTACTTGAAGATGCAGCTATTACTCCTTGTTCTGCCCTCAGAAACAACATAGAAGCACATCATGTTCAGGAGTGGCCTAGAGTCTAGACTTAAAACTCTGTTCTATCCTTCTGAAGGTGATATCTTCAGATACATATTTTTAACATAAAGAATGTCACTGTTTGCAGGTGCAGCTATGTCTGACTGCATGGCATCCTGAATTGTTGACACTATAAATTCAGACTACGACTTCTATAACTGCATTGGTCTTTTGTTTCTCAGGCCTGTTTCAAAAATTCACCAGAATAATCTCAGTTTCATCAGCAAGCACAGTCAGTGGGTATCTAAAGCCAAGCACTTTGTCTCAGTGAGGGCATCTGTATGATAGGCATCCCTGTAAATATTGCAGGGGTATACTGATAAAAAAAATCTAAAGCTTGGCGTGGCTACGAGGTATTTAACTACATGTGACCCACAGTTACTGTACTGTATACGTGTAGACCCCAAGTATTTAATGTATTGTTTAGAATACCACTTTGGAAGGAGAAACTGAGAATGCGGGACCATCAAGGAAATAGGATACTTGTCTTTGACATCCATGTGATCCAGAAAGGCTCATGAGAAAACAAACTGGAGTGAGGAAATGGCAAGCAGAAGAAGACTTAACTGTCCCGTTCATTTTGCCCTTGATATACTACTAATATTTTTTCTGAAGTAGCTTTTTTAGGAATATAAAACACACTTGAGTTTCTGATTTGTGCATGTGTGCTTAATGGTCTTTTGACTCCCTGCAATAGTGGCTACACTTTTTTTGGTACATGTGAGAGATCCCTTGTAGGCATGATCTGTATCCTGTGGACACTGATGCACCGGACAGAACATTTGGCTCATATGACAATCCTTGAAGTGCAGACAGCTGTCCAAAGACATGACGGAGGCCTATGGCAAACTATGCGCAAAGCGGGTGGTTGAGCACATATTCAGAAACACAACGTAGCAGACAATAGCTAACCATTCAGCCCAAGTCAGAGAAGAACAGATATGACCGGTCAAACTGTCAGACAAAACGAGAGGAGGAAGCACGCAGGAATTAACAAGAAGAACCTCTTGGCCAGGGCTGTTCAATTTTTGTAAAATTCTATGGGAATCTGATATTCTGGGCAGGATTTTGACAACAGAAAATATTGTAGGAACATGGGAGAGTACCGTACTTCACATCAACTCACCTACCAAGTTCAGCACTGTTTGTTCCTGTGGGCTTAAGAGAGTTTCAGTTGGAAGGCCTTTTTTTTCCCCTGGGAAAATTTTGCTCTGCTGCTAAGCTGCAGCCTTCTGCCTTTTAAAATTTGTCACGGGGTACAATAATTTCTATTTGTAGAAATAACATTGAAAGTTTACTGGTCTTACTGGGAGTATAGCTTCTATAGCTTACAGAATTTAATAGTTCTTCATGATGACCTCCCATCACCCATTTAGTTGTGGTATTTCTCAATCAACTGATGTGACAGCTGTCTTTACCCCTAATTCTGTATTGCAAAAAGGTATGCGCACAGTTCAACAAAGGTACAGATTTGCTTATCTTGTACTGTTCTACATAGTTTCTTTGGAAGACAGAGTCTGTTTCCCCACTGCAGAATATTTTTCCTTTTCCTTTTTTTCCTTTTTCCTTTAGACTATTTATGAACAGCCCCGTTGACAATTAAAGCAAAGCTAGACACAGAGATGCAAATGAGTGTGCACACAGGAAAGGATATGGAAGCCACACGACAAAGCATATGCAAGAAGATATGGCAGAATAACTAAAGAATCGGACGTAAGCGTTATACCCTGAGGGACTGATTTCACTGAACCTCTGAAGGCCTTGGCTGGCCACAGTCCTCACACAAAGACGGCCAATCACTGAAGCAGATGGATGAACATGGGACAGGAGAGAAGCGCACAGCTGGCTGAATGCCCTATCAGTCTTACACATTCACTGCTGGTGTGCTTCTGCCCAAGGGCTGAGCGTATGAGAGCACACCGAAGAGCAGTCAGGTGGGCCTGGTAGCTGCAAAATCTTCATAGGGGCAAAAAGGGAAACCAGCCTGAAGCTTAACCCGGGAAGCATGGGAACCAGCGCCTCACAGCAGAAAGGTTCTAGCATTCCTGACTTTCTGCCAGCATGACCTGGAAACCACTTTTACAAGAAGCAACCGGAAAATTAAAATCAAATTAAAAATGCTGATGCCAATGTGGGGACGGCAAAGGGACTGTATCTTTCTATATAGTGAAGAGAGAGAGAGAGAGAGAAAAAGAAAGAGTGAGAGAGAGAGAAAGCAGAGGAAGGGAGATGGAGGAAGGGAGGAAGAGGTTAAATATCGTAGGGGGAGGGGAACCCTATATTAGCAAAGACCCCTGCTTTCCTTTCCATCTCATTCTGGGGAAGTTATTCAGGGAGCTCTTCATATATTACCTACCAAGGATTTGAGGAGCCCACCTGCATCAGGGACTGAGACCTTAAGCTTAGCCCACCTGCGGTCAAAATAAAAGACAGAAAAAAGCAGGCCTTTCCTAGCTATTGCATTCTTCATATGCAGCGACCTCATTTTAGTTTTCTATCAAATCCAAAACTAGTCCAATTTTCAACCTCTCAGTCACAAGGAGCTAAAATTGGCTCCTTGAGGCCCAGAGACTGTAGAATATTAATTTCTATCAAGGTTAATTGCAGTATGGGAAGCAGTCTGAACGCTGTGGGGCTTTACCAGCGGCACACCTGGCACTCTGGCATACCTGAGGGTCCTGTACCCCATTTCCTATCCCCAGCACTAGGCCACTGTGCAAGTAGATGGAAGGGAACTTTGGACTAGACAGACAAGGCCAAGTAGCAGTCCATCACAAAACACACACATGCCAGCTTATAGAGGGACAAGCCGATCACAAGACTCTTTGTTACGAGGCACAACACATGACAGATCAGTTTATACCATCAAAAACATTTAATCAAGAAATGTATCAAACCCTACAACTAATCTACATGTCAGAAAAAAAAATATGAAGCTGCTGCTGCTATAGTTTCATTAACTGCTGGAACAAATTTACCAGTTATGATTGTTAGCATTCTCTCCACGCAACAACAGCAACGGGTAGGGAACATATGGAAGGGGGCTCCGTTTTGAAATATGCGTAACAGATATTTCTGCAAGCTCTCTTTGAAGGGCAAGTTTTGGGAAGGAGCAGGCCTTACGATACTAAATTCAGCTGGACACACTGCACAACAGCAGGGACAATTAGGAAGGTAAGATTGCCTGGAATGTGTATGGCTGATGGGATGATGTGTCTTGCCTTGGGCAACAATGCCCCCCTCCAGAATGAGGGAATGGTAAACTAATGTATGTCTGAGTATGTCATACCTTTCCCCCCCCTTGCCGCCCGCATTAGCTCTTCTGAGGATATTGTCCCTCCCCATTTTAATTGTAATCTGCTTTTGTTTTCTCGTTTCTTTTGTAGCTTTGTTTTATTGTCAGCCGCCCAGAGTTCCGTTTCGGAAGATGGGCGGGATATAAGTGTAACAAATAAATAAATAATAAATAATAAAACCCAATGAAGGCTGCAAGAAGGCAGGAATAATAAGAAGAACCATTCGTTATTACCAAAACTAGACTATGGGTGATACCTTCATAGAAACATGAAAACGAGTTGCTGAGCTTTCGAGAGCAAGCCCTCTTTTTCAAAGCAGGTATACAAGTCCAAATATGGCAAGGGATGTAATTTGCCAGGAGAGAGTTCTTAAAAGTTCACTTGGCAAGATGGACGCCAGGCTTCTTCTTGGAAGGCACAGAGCAGCATGGCCCGATGGGGCTGGACTTTACAGGCCCCATTCATTATTATGTACACATTAGTATTCATTATTATGTATACTCTGGAAGGATAAAACTTTCAAACAGCAATTAATGATGTATCTCAGAGTGATTGATTTCTGGGGTAGGGCAGGTGAAATCTTAGGAGAAGTCATTGATCAGTTCTTCTTATATTAATAACGATAATGATCTTGGAACTTTAGAGCCGGAAGGGCCCCTGTGGATCACTGAATCCATCCCCTGTCAAGGAGACACAATGGTGTAGGAAGAGGATATATTGTACCATATGAGTGCAGTAGAAGTATTATTCTATCTGAAATGTCCGTTCATTGTAATTAAAGAAAAATCCCTCTCCCTTAATCCTGGCAACTCTAGTTCTTTCCAGATGCTATGGGCTTGTTCGTAATCCCACTGGGAGAGAGGTGAGGAGCAGCAGCATGGGCACAGATGCAAAGAGCAGCGGCCCTGCCGACAGTGGGATTTTGGCGAGTCCCCCATTTCTGGGCTCCTTCTCCAAACTATATGCAGTCATTAGAATGCATAAAAACAGCCAACAGAATACACAGGGGAACTTTTTTTTTTAAAAAAGGCATCGGTCCGAGGAAAGATGGTTTCAGATATGTTACCCCACCCCACCCCCCTTATCCTTAGCATAGTGCAGTAGCGCATGGCACAGCCATCGTATTGGAACTAAAATGGGTCAACAAGTCTAAACTCGGGTCAACAAGTCTATGGAAAAAATAGGTGGGAACTAAGGTTCCTGCTAAGGCGGATGCACAGGTGCACACTCTTCTACCCTCCCTCCCTGGCCCCGCCATGCAGGACCTTTCTTTCCCCACTCACCCACCACGACTGTTTTTTGTTTCAGTAACAATGGAATCTGTGCAAGGGGGGGCAGAGTCACACACACACACACACACACACACACACACACACACACACACACACACACACACACACACGTTTACATCTGGGGCCAAAAATTGTTGAGAATGCACTGTAAAATCATTTGAGTTCAGTGATGGAGAAAATGTGGCAGATAAAGGTAAAATGTTGACTTTTTTTCCTTAAGAAAGGAATGAAAAAGATGACAAAAGCTCAAAAGAATGTACTTTTCTGGAAGTGGAAGAATGCAGCTTGAGGAACTTTGTTTTGACACTTATATTTATAAATAGACTTGTCACTGGTTTTGTTTTTCAAAAACCAATGCTTGGTTGCTGATTGTGCCCTTAGCAAGACATAAACTGGTGTGCCCATCGCCCAGAAAGACTGGAATCTGGTGGATCTAGGAGGAGAGAGTATCACTAGGAGGAGAGAGTAGCCTGCCAAGTTATAATTTTAAGTGTGTGTGTGTGTGTGTGTGTGTGTGTGTGTGTGTGTCTGTCTGTCTGTCTGTCTGTCTGTCTGTCTGTCTGTCCGTCCGTGTAGGAGCTGGTCATAGTTGGAGTTTTACATCCTTCAGTGCTGCTTCTTGGACATATATGGCTTTACTCACTGGACCAGTAAAACAAATAATGGTTGGCAACCTGAAGTGTCAGAAAAAGAGTTCTAATAAACACATTTATCATGTTATCCTAGGCTTCTTCAGTCTTTCCCCCTCCAGAGATGGTAAAAGACAGGTCCTGTCATCTCTATCCAATGAGATAATGGCAGGTGTAGTCTAAGACATCTGGAGAGAATCACTTTTTAGCCCCCATTATTCATATCATATGGCCTCGCTGCCAGATGGGCGGTATAAAAATC
This sequence comes from Phrynocephalus guinanensis, assembly GCA_037367245.1. Classification (NCBI taxonomy): domain Eukaryota; kingdom Metazoa; phylum Chordata; class Lepidosauria; order Squamata; family Agamidae; genus Phrynocephalus; species Phrynocephalus guinanensis. The sequence continues at coordinate 87,569,515 of CM074732.1, forward strand.
CAATAAATAAATAAATAAATAATACAGTAACCCCCCCATTTTTATTTCTTTTGAAATCCTTGCAAGCTGTCTTGATTGCTATCATTTTGTGAAAGTGAGGGATGGATGGATGGATGGATGGATGGATGGATGGATGGATGGATGGATGAAGTTTACGGTTTGCTTGCTGTTTTCACTAGATACCAGCCGCCCGACAGACAAACTGCTTTTGCAACTGACTGAGTTGCAGCTTGTCTCTGGGAGATTGAAGCTAATGCGACAGAAACAGCAGGCAAAATCCTTACTCCATACAGTTTCCTCCCAACACACTTGTTTGCAGTAATGACGTCCTTGTTTTCATTGGCTCATTCCCTCATTCATGAAGCCCCATCATTCATTGGCTCATTCATTTCATAACTTCCTTTCTGTTGTCCTCTCTCTCTCTCTCTCAAGGCCCAATCCATACCACCATAAAAAGGGGGGAAGTGACTGCTGATCCTCCCACTCCTCTTTGCCCTTGCCACTGCTTGCACCTTTGCAGCGGGCAGGCAACCAAGCACAGACAGTGGGTATAAGTGAGATCCATATTACAGGTCATCTGTCTTTTGACCTACAGCTAACAACAGAACATGAGAGACTGCAGCAAGGTGGGCCCTTGCATGTCAAGAACAAGGCACTGAACTGAATCAAGAGGTTATCAGCCATTTTTGTAGTCCACAGTTTTGAGAAGCTACAGTGGAATCTTCATTCAGCAGAGGTCAAACGTGAGCTCTAGATTAAAATTAATAGTAAACCTAATGGAAAATGAAAGCCAATGTGGCATAGTGTATACATTGGTGAATTGGGACTCAGGAGATCTGCGTTCAAATCCCCCCAGAGTCATGGAAATTCACTGGGGAGGGGTGAGGGGGCAGCACTGCTAAAACCACTCCTTAAATATCCCACACATTATGAAAACCATGTTAGGGTTGCTTGCTATACATCAGATGTGACTTCATGGCACCTAACATCAACAAATGGAGCATAAGTCTCTGCTGGTTATATTATTTCTGCTTAACATTCTGAAAACATATTTGGCTGCAAAAAGGGGCTGGAATGAATCATGCCTTGGAATTACAAATCTAGTGCACGCTGTTTAGAATTGTTCTGTAGCTTGCACTCTATTTATCTTCAAGCATCTTGGTCACTGGTCCAAGATGTCATGGTCAGCTGGTCAGACCTTTAGCCTGACCCGATATGGTGACATACTCTGACATATTTATGAACAATTGAGACAGAGGCTGCTAGAAGGCCTCTCGTCTGTGCTTTAATCACAGATTCCGCCCCCCCCCCCCGCTTTCTTCTCTTTCCTATTGGTTCCTTGTCGCCTTTCCTTATACTGTATGTTCTCAGGCAAGATTTGCTGTAAATAAAATTGTTTCCCACATTGTGAACTCCTACACACTTTTATTGCTTTGTATGCATTCTGATTTATTCTGTAGAAAACAGTGTGTTTGTATTCGCCCCTGCATCTCAGCTCTTCAAGTCGTCTACTTGGAAAACTGCCCAGAATGGCAGGAATGGTTTTCGACTACAGCACCCATGCTGCCCAACGATTCTGGGAGCTGTAGTCCAAAATGTAGCTTTCTCGGGCCCTGTTCCCCACCATACAATTCACCATGTCACGGGGCGCCTCGCTTTCCTGTGTTCTGCCTGACTCCAACATGAAGATCACAGCAAGGTTTGGGTTCCCAGCCAGCCCCGCAGCCAGCCAGCCAGCCATGCTCTTTCAGCTCTCATGCCTTCTGGGCCACGTGGCCACCAGGAGGTCAAGCCATTAAGGTGCTCTCACTCACTTGGATAAGCTGAGCTTCCCTGCTGCTAGGTGGCTCTGCACCGTTTGCCATCGACCTCTCCCCGCCTTCCCAATGCTGGGCTCGCTGTGGGCAGACACGCTGCTCTTCATGCCGTCCTCTCGGAGCTGTGGCCTCTCCCCATGGCGTCCTTCTCGTTCCCCTACCAACCCCGATGTGGCCGAAGCAGCCAATTTTGCACCTGAGAGCAATGAGCCGCTGGGACACATCAGGAAAAAAGAAGAAGAAGAAGGGGCAAGTGGACACGAGAAGGAGGTCAAGCAAAGAGGAAGAGGGGGGAGAGAGAGAGAGAGAGAGAAAGTGGAAAAAAAAAGAGAGAGAGAGAGACAGACAAAAGGACAGACAGACAGACAGAGAGAAAGAGAGACATCAGCACTGCAAAAGAAAGAGCCAAGAAGAGCCTTTGTCCCAGGCAAAGACAGCAGGCAGCCCTGGCTTGGCTGTGAGGTGGTGATTGCAGCCCACGTTATTTCATTCCATAGACAAGAAAGGGTTGAACAATGGAGAAGACCATTAGGAGAGGCACTAGGCAGGCAAAGGGAGAAAGAAAGCCACGTTAGTGAGAGAGCTTACCACTACCCATCACCACCACCACCACACAGTGCAGATGCAGAGAACACGCTGAGAGGGTGACCAAAACAGGCAACCCCATCCTGTGCTGCAGAGAAGGGGGGAGGGACAGGAAGGAGAGGGATAGGGGAGCCAAAGGAACTGGGGGGGTGTAAGTTGGAAAAGGTGGTGCCTTCTTTTGGAGGGCTGCCTAAGGCAGTGGTTCTCAATCAGCTGAAAGCACTCGGCAAACCTACCAGGCGGAAGACTATGCCAAGGCTTTCTCAAGACCAAAGGCCTGCCATGGTTTCTGAGCATGCTTGGCCAGGGCCCGCCACTATTTGCTTGCCCTTTGGCTTGCTGAAGTCTTTATGGACACAAGCCAGAGGCCCAAATTTGATAATGGAACCTAGTCACGTGGGCAATGAAACTTTCCCCAAAGGCTAGCAGTCACTTGGATCCAGATGCCAGTCGTGCAGAGATGCGTCAACATAGCTCTCTTTTTCATTGGGACCAGCATCTGAGCCATCCTTGAGTACACGGAGCCCAGGATATCAGGCACTCAAGTCTGATTTGCCAAGGACCACTGCACACATGCCAGTAGTTGGGAGCCACTAGATGGAAGGAAAGAGGAAGTGAAGGCAGGAGGGGTTGCTCGTCTCCATGGGCGTATGTCCATGGGGACGGGATGGAGAGTGTGTGGGGAGAGAGAGCAGGAGGGTGGAGGAGGCGGGAGGTGAATGGGAAAGCAGGAAAGGGAAGGTGTAAGAAAGGTTTTCATATACTCACTATATATGATCAAATCAGTTAAAGAGAAACTCACTTGAGGGAAAGTCGTGGATCACCATATGGGGCGTAAGGTGATATGTTTAGTATAAACTCCTTTGGAGGATAGGAGCTCCATTTCTGCTGCACTGTGTTGTCATTGTTATTCCAAAAGTCTCTGTCTAGATCACTAGATCAGCCGGTGATGAGGAAAGAAGAAAAAAAGGGAAATACAAGAGAGAGAATCTAAATTCCTGCAAGGGGAGGAAGGAATTAAAAAAAAAAAACCAAATGAGAGACAGTGAAGTTAGACCTCTCCTCTTGTGGAAGGTAAGCTTTCTGCCTCGCACCCATGACCTAGAAACATACATAAATGCGGACACACATACATACATACATGCATGCGCACCCACAGACATGCTCACACAGAGGGGGCAGGTGGGAGCTGGAAGTGGAGAAAAGACAGGAGCAGGCAGCTCCCGTTTCTGGTGAAGAGAGAGAAAGAAAGAGAGAGACAGAGAGAGACAGAGAGAGAGAGAGTGCAGCTTAAAGAAACATCAGTCTGGTGGTCCTATGACTCTCCTCCTCATACCTTCATCCTTCTTGGAAAGGTTAATGGCAGTTCCACATGTCATAGTGTTTTCAACGAGAGGAAAATACCTTTGGCCTCTCCTATCCTGTTCATCTGCTACGGTTCTTGAAGGAAGATAAGTATATAGCGACAGAATCACAATGTCAGCACCAGCACTGTTTTTACGGTAATTTCTGTCCGGCTCCTAAGCACTAATGAGATCTACTTCTGCTGTGGGGGAAATCCAATCTCTTCTAGTTCCCTGTGCAGAATTTGTGCACCAGACAAGAGGCAAATGGAAAATCGGGACACACAATGAAAGTGGGGGTCAGATACAGATGAAGCCAGGCAAACGTAGTTTTTGTTTTAAGTCAATAGCTTCCAGACGTTCTTCAGCCACCAGCTAGGTGGCTACAGGGGTTCTGGAGATGCCATTTTAAAAAGTCATTGGTGCCAAAATCCAGGTATGGAATAGATTTGCTGAAGTCCAGGAATTGATTGCCACACAGACACTCTCCATCAAGTGAAAAACACTGCTGGGGATGACAAAAAGTGGATAATGTCCCAGCCTTTGCATTCTGATTGCATTGAATCTCAACTTAGGGAGATCAACGCAGGAGATTCATTCATTGCCGCAATGGCTGGGCCTCTGAACCTTCTTCCACTGCCTGTGAGGCAACGTGCCCTGGAACAGGGGAGGTCATCATAAAGAAAGCTCTGGGTGTTCATCCTCCAGAAGTGGCTCCACCTAGCCAAAGGGATTCCACGCCTCTTCTTCGCATGGATCTTCTGCTTAGTTGGGCAGAAAGAGAGCCAGGGAGGGGTCAGCTGCCTCAGGTTGGAGGGCTGTGCGTCGACAATGCTCTCTAAATAGGTCATGCCAGCACTCTGTGATCTGCCAGCGTTTGACCAAGCCATCTCCTTTTCGATTTTAGAAAGGTTCCAGTGGTTACTCTCAGCAGCACTTGATCCCTGGCAGCATGTGAGATCTGACAATGGCCTTTGAAGTCAAGTGCCTTTCTGGCAAATTTATTAGAGACATCAAAGTTCCCCTTCTAGGCTGCACGGCTGCACACAGCCCTTTGCCGCTCATTAGCTATCGCTGCCCTTTCCAGGCTTGGGGATGAAAAAGCCTTCCTACGGGCCTCTGGAGAGGGATACTGAGGGGAGATGAAAAGGCTGGGATAAAGGGCAGCTGTGTTTCTCCAAGGAACTCAAGACTCACCCACAGAGGACGGTGAGTGTGAACAAAAGGAAGAGTCTAGCAAGGAAGTGGAGAAGCCAGACTCTACCTCAGGTAGCCTGTCCCTCTCCACCTATCCCCCTTGCCTTGGGGGTCAAAGGCACCACAGAAGGCCTTTGTAGTACAGTTACTGGCATGAGACCACAGAAGAGAACAGTCCATTCCAGGCAGAGAAGGCATGGAGAAGGCCAGAGGCTTTGCACATCCTTATCTACAGATGCTTCCATCTCTCCTGTAGCCTCTCTTAGTGTGGCTGCTCAGTGGTGGTCTTGGCCCTCCATCAGACGTAACCTGGGCTCCAGCGAGAGCAGAATGTACACAGCTGCCAGGTCCAGACGATACCAGGGAGGCCACCGTCACTGTCCCATGTTTATGATCAAAGGGCATGGCCTTGGAGGTCTGTATCCAATACTGCTTGGTCAGTTAAGGGTGTCGCTAATGGAAGCCTGTTTTGCCCAAGTAGTAGTGGAAGGACCTGTGGATTCTTGGACTCAACATACACCTATAACTACACACACATGCACACACACACACACACAGTTTCACATATATACATACACACACATAGAGGAACACATAAGCATCATTTACATAATACCTACAGACATATATGCACAGTCACATATAAATACATGCACAGACACAAATGGACACAGAGATACACAGACGTCACCAATCCACTTCTTTGATCATCCCCAGTAAAGTGGGCCAACTTCTTTGTACCCACACAGTGTTGCAAGGAGGCTATGCTGGATGTCCAAACTTTTGAGAGAGCATTCTTTTTAAACAAACCACTACTGTTCCATGGGATGTAGCCGAGGTTCTTTAGCCCAGCTCCACCACAGATCTCCATGGAACAAGCTCCACGAGATGCCTTAATGTAGAAAAAAATTGACTTGGCAACCACGTAGGCAGATGGCAGAGAGGAACTGAGAGTGAGCTTGTATGATCATACTGGAAGGCAAAACACCAGCCATGTTATGAAACTGATACTTAATCATGCTCTCAAGGAGTGTGCGTTTTTAATCATTCCTGGAGATGAGATTAAATATCAGTTGCACCATATGGGAGCGCCTCAATGAGAAACTGTAATCACGGGAGCACGGTGGAGAAATTTAACCTCGTTGTGATGCATTTGTATGTGAAGTAATCACATCAGTTCAACACGCTCAAGTGATTCTTGCAGCACGAAAAAAAGGGAATGGTTGAACTCACCTTAAAATATGGGCACAGCTGTACTGATGTGTGACAAGGATATACCCTAGTTACCTTTGAGCTTTGTGCCACCCTCTGCTTGGTGTGTATTATTGCCATTTTCCACACCTCATGGACATCACCAGTCATACTGAGCTAGATATCTCAGAATTCAGCTCCTGGAAGCTGCAGCAAGTATAGCAAGTGTAATATCTCTGCATATGAGCCATCCTCACCCTTAAGATCTTTAGAGGAGGCCTTTCTCTTGGTCCTATTGATATTACAGATGTGTTTAATGGGCACAGGAGCAACCTGGTGGCTCCCAGGATATGGAAGGCTTTCCATAGGGAGTTGCGGACCACACCCCCCTTTAATCCTTCTAATAACCATTGAAAACGCACCTTGGGGGGGGGGGGTTAAACAACTGTAACTGATTCCCTGAACGCTGGCTTTTTAGGTTTTTTGCAAGCTTATTTTAACATTTTAGATACTTTTAAATTAATCCCTGAATTTTTAAATATTACTGCATGTGTGATCATTTTTTTACCTGTAATATGTTGTGCTTTTAGTGTGACTTGCTTTAACATTGTGAGCTGCCTTGGGTCTCCTCTCCAAGAGGAAGGCAGCCTAAAAATGATAGAAATAAAATAAAATAAATATATATAAGCAATAATCCCTATAATTTTTGAACCTGTGCAGGAGCCTCCCCCATGTGAGTATGGGGGGGGGGGTATCTGAAACCCGGAAGTAGGGCAACAACACCAGCTGCCACTGTGCAGCATTGATGGACCTCTGTGTGCATGTGTGCATTTTTAGAGGAAACATTGCATATAAGGGGAATTTATGTCATTGGACAACTGAAACTGCAATAAAATTGCCCCAGCAGACTTATTGCATTGGGCACAGTGGGAGTTATTTCCAAACAAACCTGCATAGGTTTGCACAGCTAGGTTCTAATGTTGTGTCATGTTCTTAGAAAGCTGGTCCACTGAAATCAAGATAATGAGAGCTAAATAGCACTCCAGTTCAGGATCCATTTGAGGGATGCTGTTAATCCCTAAAATATAAAAACACATATAAGTGACTAAAAACTGAAGTATTTCAGCAAAATGTTTCAGCTTCCAACTTCTTCAGTTGTTTTGGTGGTTATATATGTGGTGTAATGTCTCTCTATTTCAGCTACCCAGTTGCTCTAGTACAGTGGTGATGAACTTTCAGCACTCCAGATGTTTTGGACCACAACTCCCAGAATCCTGAGCCTAGATTGTCAATGGCAAAGGACTGTGGGAGTTGTGGTCCAAAATATCCGGAGTGCCGAAGGTTCGCCACCACTGCTCTAGTATATAGCGTATATATGCACATCATAGCTCCAAACCAATTTTGTTCAGAAGAAAAAGAAAGGAAACTTCTGCTTGGAATGGACCCAAGGGCTTAAATTTCAAGTGCAGATTGGATAAATATCTCCAAAACAATCGGTAACAGTGCATTATTTAAAAAAATATAAATATTCTAAGCCTTTCTTCTGGTGCCGTGTAAACATCCAGAGAGATATTTATGCTTTATTTACAACAGCTTTTCTCCTAAAATACTACAGCAACTGTAATTAACAATGGGAGACATTAAGATGAATAAAAGAGGTGGTCCTATGAGGTACAGGGATAGGGGGGACAATGCAGAAGCTGTTATTCTCTCTATAAAGAAATAATGTTTGAAAAAGAGAGTCACAGGTGTTTGTACAGAAAGGCACGTTCTATAATAATTGAAGTTGGCAAGGATAAAGTGAAGTTGGTAAGGATAAAGTTAGATGTTCACTGCTTCCAAGATCAAGGAAGTGAAGAACTACATATCATGTTGTGAATATGAAAAGCAAGCTTTGCCCCTCAGCTTTTTGCCTAGAGAGGATTTCCAGGCAAACGAAAGAGCCAGATGGGTTCAAACAGAGCTTGGAAAAAAACTATATCTCCGAGATACCTTCAGCCAGCATCACCAGAAGCCATGACAGCTAGGGGATTCGATGAGTTGCAAATCTGCAATCAATAAAATGACTTTTACAAGTTCCCCCAGTATCTCTAGGTTATTCCTTGTGCCTTCATCACTGCACAGTGCACAGCTCATTACTAAGCCATGTTTTTGTGTGAACATGCACAGCCACCAAGGAACCTGGAACAGGTGTGACTTGGAAATGTTTCAGACCAAATGCTCATAGAATAGCTGAATTGCAGATTGTATAGCTGGCAAACTTGTAAAATTTTCCTGAAGCAGAGCAGAATGAGTGACAAAGTCAGAAAATCGGAAGGCCTGGCTTCAAGGCTCAAGAATCTGAAGATTTAAAGTAGGCTCAGGAGGGGGTTTAATTTATAGTCTTATAAACCCTATGTTCAGTCTATAAGGGACCAGAAGCCATTTATTGTCTTTGGCAAGCTATGTCCAAAAGGAAGAAGCCAGTTGAATTCATTGCTTGGTGTTCCATGCAGAGGACTCATCACTTGCTTTGAGAGCAGGAAATGATTTGATCTTCTTCTGCTGGTGTATATAGAAGGTGTGGGTGATTGAAATGAGCCAACATGGCATTGATGACCTGGGCAATCTGTACTTGTTGATCTCACACATACAGAGAAGGGAAGAAAATCTGAAATAGAAGGAATATGTCCAGAAGAAATAGTGTGGCCACCTTACCACTTGCCAGAACAGAGCAGATCCATTCGCTGCTCCCTCCCCCAAAAACGGAGGAGAAAAGGTGGCAGAGATTTGCAGGAAGTTTGCAGTGCTAATTGATAGGTATCAATGCACATGTAGCAACAATCCACATATAGTTTATCTAGGAACATATTATAGCTCAATATAGCAAAGAAGACTGCCTAGGTGAGCAGTCTGTTGTTCAAAGGGACCCTTCAAGGCCCCTGGTCTCCCTTTTCAGGGCTAAATATATATAAACTGGACTTGTACTACACAATGCTTAAAACAGAAGACTCTTTTCTCTAAGGCAGGGCAAGGGGTGACTTTAAGAGAAAAAATGCATCACTCAGGTACTGTGTACCATGCAGTTCTGCTGGGCAGAGTGGCATAACTGGAACGTAAATATGGGCATTTTGCTGTTGTTTTAAAGGTAAGCTTTGGAATTCTGAAACTTTTCTCCCGAATGCCGAACAACTCTAGAGGGACTCCCCCTAAAATTTCAGGGGACAGTGCCTTCTAGCTCCAGTGTTGTGTATCTGTAATCTAGAGGTCTCAGATACAGCATAATGTGAGGAGAAGGGAAGGCAATAAAAATAGTCTTCTTCAGCCAGGAAAAAGTTTTGGGCCAACAAAGGAGGCAGTAGTAGTGAAACATTTGATGGTGGTGGATAGAAATGACAAAATTTTGCAGCAATTCATGCAGAAGAACTAGGTGTTTATAAAATGACCAGAAAGATTATACTGTACACATGATAGCAGTATTAGGAGTTGGTGCATACAATGGTAAAGGAGGGAGTCTATTTGTGAGAGCGGTATGAGTGCAGAAGAGGAGGCCTTTTTACCGCTCCTGAGAGTGAATGCAAATGCCTGGATTTGCAGGCACAAGATTTCCTGGTGGCAAAACTTCCAACAGAACCCCAAAGGAGAGTCTTCACCCAGTGACTGCAGTGCAGGTACCTTCAATCCATTCACGCCAGGAACCCCTCCCGGAACTTACTTAATGGCCTTCTTTTCGCTGCGGCGGCCTCGGCTGGAATCTGGCGTCCCCACTGTCTCCAAGGAGTTTTTGTACCGTTTGCCCTGAAATGGGAAATGGGATGGAAACGAGAAAGTGAAGACAAGAGCTACCTGTGAGGAGCAAAGGGTTAATAACAGGGATACTCAGAACCCATTTTGTCCTTTTCCCATTTCACTCTTTCAGAGGAATTGCAATTACAGTGATCTCCTGCCTTTCGCTGGGGTTAGGGACCCAACCCAACCCGCAATAATTGAAAATCCGCAATATGCAGATGCAGGTCAGGTCAGGACTGGGGGGCCTAGCTGGGGGCCCTTGTACTTAACCCCAGCCTGGCGCTGCCCCAAACAGGCCTGTGAGGGCCTTCCCGGGCCTTCTGGGCCTAGAAAGGCCCTTGGAGGAGGACTCAGAAATGACTATCCGTGAACCGGAATTGACTTCCGGTTCACAGGGAAGCCATTTGGGGGCCTCCAGAAGGACGTGGAAGGCCCTCACAAGCCCGTTCGGGGCAGTGCCAGGCTTGGGGTAAGTATGGGAGCCTTGAAACAGGCCGTTCCCCCTTACCCAAGGGGGCCTTTTTCATATACTGCAGTCCCTCAATATAGTGATACCATAGTATATGAACCGCGAACGGGCGAGGGACCACTGTATTAAGGTCAGCTTTCTCCAGTAGCCCGTGCACAAGCCAAACATTTGCACAATGGGCTATAAAGGTTATAAAGGTAATTAGGGGTTGATTTCTACAGAAGTGTTTGGTTGGGAAAACAACAACAGCAAATATCTGCCACCCTGCCTGTGGTGCCAAAGAGTAGAGTCATATCTCGGCTACAGCTAATCTGAAAATATTATACTTTATAAAGATGGGTTTTTCTTAGTGCTCTAATTCCCTATGCATTTTCTCTTTGTAGATAAATCCTACTAAACAACTAGGAAAGTATTTACTGTCAAAGCCGAAGCAACAAAACAATAAAACTCACAAACATAAATATCTAATGAGAACAGCGAACACAATAATGGCTACCATAAAGTGGGGAAAGTGTAATGGGCTATTTTAAGTTTGAAATTTGAAAGCAGCCTGGAAAGCTGTGTGACAATCCCCGAGTTATACTTGTGCACATCCCAGGAGCACTGAAGGCTGACCATGCCTGCTTTCTAGAAGCAGAATCTATGAAGAACGGATGTATCAGCACAAGGGAAAAGCACAAATGGGTGACTGGGGAGGGCAATTTGGAGGGAGGAAATCCCGCCAGTCAAATCCCTGTGTCCCACTTGATCCTCAACCTTTTCAGCATTTCCTGAAGTCACACCTAGAAGCCAAAAAATTAGGTCTTGAAAGCCGAAATCCAAAATTCTGAACAAGTCTTGGGACTGCCCACTGTAAAAAGTGTCTCTTATGCCACAGGCAACAAGTGAGGCTGAACATTCAAACTGCTGAGATCTCATCAGAGTTAATATGAATGACCCTTTAAAATATAATCCTACCTTCCTTTTTTCACTCAATTTTCTCAAAAACCCCCCCCCATTTTTATCACACTGAAGCAGAAATGATCATATTGAATTAAGGAATGGGATGAGGTTTGTTGGCTCTCAAGCAATGGCTATGCTTCTTTGGGTCTTCAAACAGGAAGATAAGTCTCGGGGCAAGGAGGAGAAACTTGGTTTGCATGTGTGTAAAGTGCCTCTCATTTGAGTAGACTGTGTGAATTGGATCTCAATAGTATGTTTGTAGATTCTAAATTCATTATTGTGTCTGGTATTGTTGTATTTTTAATCCTTTATTTTTATTCTTATTGTATTGTTGTAAACCACCCGCAGTTCTGGTTGGAAGATGGGTGGCATATAAATGTATAAATGCATAAATAAATAAATAAATAAATAAATAAATAAATAAATAAATAAATAAACATACTTTAAATGACTGTTATAGTATTATCAGCTTTAAACTCTCCCTCAACTCTTTCACAATTCCCTTCACCTTCTCACCACAATCAGATCTCCTGAAACATCCTACTTCTCTCCCTATCACAAAAGCCAAACTCTCTCAAACATCCTTTTTTGGACTCAGCCCATATTCAAGGACTGAATTGAACTGCCAGTCTCAGTACTCTTTAATCCCATCTTTGTAAGATTCCCTAGGCTGTGACTGGCAGAGACAAAGGGCCAGAGAGAAGGGTAGGTACTACACAACTGACTGTCACAGATATGGTGTCATTTCATTTTGGTGCCAAATTAAAACATGATTGTGGACCTAGAGCATGGAGATTTAAGGATCCTGTTCTCTGTAATATTCTGATTGGTTTTAAATCAGCCCCCTACTCTTGCAAATTTTGATCCGAAATTTCAGGGAACTGGATACTGTTGACCTAGGAACATTAAAAAGAACAGGAGTCATGTGGGCCAGGATGTTGAGCTGTGTAATTACCACACACACACACACCCGCCGCCGCCAATTTCCTGCCCTTCCTCCAGGAAGTGCTTATTTGGATCATTTTGGTTCATGCAAAATAATGAAATTTGAGAAGTTATCAGAAAGATATATGCATAGAGTACTCTCCAATTGTGGTAATTGTATTTGGTATGCTTTATGTATTCATGATCAGTTAATCTATTTTATATACTGTGTCTTGTGCAATACCACGGGCGGGGGATAGGGTTGCCAGGTTGCAGCGAATAGACAAAGTTTTGGAGAATTGCTGTGGTTTTCCACCTGTCGTGACGAGGAGGCAAATCTCAGTGGGAGAGATGCCACAGGAGAAGTTTGATATTTGCTGTATATGGGAAATTTATATGGGAAATGAGTAGGCACTAGGCACTGATCTACATCTAGAACCAGGGCTCACTGGCTTGCTATGAAGGTGGCTGTGTATATCTACCAAGTGCACAACACTGTCGTATTACAAAGTAAGGGGATGAGACTGAGGAGAGAGCTGGATGAGCACATTCATTTAAACATAGTATGCTATGTATGCTATTGGGAGCAAGACAAAAAAAATGGAATGGCAGCATTGTGACTTGTGAGCCTTCTTTTTGTATAAGGCCAGTAATAGCAGTGAAGGAATTGGGGGGGGGGGAGCGACACTCCACTTAGTGGCAGTACAGTTGCAAGAAAAACTACTTTCTCATACAGTATGTTATAAGTAAGTTTTCCTGGGATGGGAATGACCAGTGCAGTTGCCTGTTCCATTTTCTGCCTTTCTCTGGTTCTGGTTTGCAATCTTAAATGGTTACTCATGTTTAAACTGGATTCCAGGCCCTTTCAGCAGTATTTCCCTTATGCCTCTGTCCACATGAGCTGGGACAGAAACAGTTCTAGCCCCGTGTGGAGACAGGGATGGACAGGAAGCCCATCCGACAGGAGTGCCGCCTTCACAAAACAGGGAAGACTGGGCAAAATGGAAGGAAAGGCAGAGGAAAAAGGAAGAGGCCAGGAACAAGCATTTGAGGGAAGTGTGGGAAAGAGAAGAGACACAGAGGAAATTCGAAGAGACACTCCGGATTGGAGGGGCGGAGAAGGCGGGGGGAAAGGAACCGCCCAAAGTAGTGGAGGTGGGGTACGGAGGTATAAAGGGGAAGGCACGCTTCCTACCACCCGACTGGGAGTGGGTATGGATGCAGAATCCAGACATGTCAGAATGGGAAAAAATGATGATGCCTCATGCTGAGGCAGAGAGCTATAGAAGAAGGGCCCACAAGGTCCTACTGGGGGTAACGGGAGGTGCGGGAGTACTGCAAAAAGCTGAAATAAATCAGGAAGGACATAGCCCTCGATAAGTGGGCCACGCAGAAGGTTGAGGAAGAGAGAAGGATGGGTAGATATTGCCTGGGAAGGGGTTCCGTCCTCTTCAAGCAATAGCCACCCAGAGGCAGATGAAGGCAAGAATGTGGAACCCAGTGGAGGATGGGGTGCGACTCCCAGCAATGTCCAAGGATTCGGCCCTTGCGAAGGGGTCTGGTGGGCAGGGAACCTCTCCGGACTAGAGGGAGGGTTGGACTCTTCTATGGTTACTCCCTCTCTGGAGTCAAGAAATAATCTGTTTGTTGAAATGGTTAATTCTGTTCCTGGTGTTGATGTTCAAGAAAGTACCTCCAGAGACATGGAAGATGTTAATAAAAGAGACTCTTTGGTAGGTAAAAATGCTTCTGTATTGAATGACGGGGGAATGGGCGTTTGGCAAATGGAGGAACCCTCACACCCCTTCATGGCCTTTGCCTTTTGCACTTATATGACTTCACTAACACATCTCCCTTGGCTATCACATGGCCTACTATTGTGATATCAGAAGTGTCCCTCTACTTGGCAAGTCGGGATTTCGGCTCTGAAACCTCCGGGAACAGGTTGCTGCTTATCTTTCAATCCTAGTAGGGAGTGATCAGAAGCTTCTATGTCAATTCACCCATCCAGATTTGTGATATTTTATGTTCTGTGGGGAATGCCAGATATGATGATTCTTAACTCCATTCCATTCTATTCGAAACAATGGTCCCCGCACTCTATATTATACTGCCAGGGCTACAACAGTAACAATTGAGCCTCTGTGTTTAGTTCATGTAAAGCCATGCTGTGGAATTAAATTTAGAAGTAGGCTGTCTTTCTTTGGAAATGACTAATCATGGCTCATAATGAAGTCAGTGGGAATTGTTAAGGGGTTTGGACTTCTGACAGCCAGGGGAGTTCAATTTAATTATCTGCCCCCCTAGAAAGAACATGTTCTCTGTAGTTTTTATTATCATCATTTCCTCCAAACCCTGTGGGATAATTGTCACCACATGCTTTTCTTCAATATAAGGTTCCTGTAAAGCAATATTTATTAGCTAAGGGATGCAATTAAAGTTAAAGGCTCCAAGCTCATCAAAATGTTCTTTTTTGAGCTTTCTATGTGCAAAATAATATAAAATAATTATATATTTTAAATGACAGTAAAATGCAAAAAAGGTTTTTATTCATTGATTCTTCTGGCATCAATGTATAACATTATTTATAGATATCTCTGTACAGCTACTGGAAGGTTATGAAAGCAATATATACTTTTTAGAATACCAAGAATTGCTATTTTTTCTTTTAAAAATGCTAATGATGGCATGGGAAATGTCTTTAATCATATGTTCAGATTCACAAAGGGAACCCACAGCATGCTGAAACTTCAGAGGCCTTTGTCTCAAACCTTAGCTTTGTACAGCTTTAACTGCCACACAATTTCTCACTTACCTATTTACCAGTTTAAGCAATTACTGTAGTTCCAAAAATGAATGTTTCCCTTCTCAGTAAATACACTATACTCTGTGTGTGTGTGTGTGTGTGTGTGTGTGTGTGTATCTATCTATCTATCTATCTATCTATCTATCTATCTATCTATCTATCTATCTATCTATCTATCTATCTATCTATCTATATCAAAATGTTACCCATGTAGTCATCCATGACTTTTCAGTGATGGCAGCTACTACAGGATAGCATGGTTAGAAAAATAAACTCATCAACCAAGGCAGTGTTCAGATTGTTGTTGTTGTTGTCTTTAAATAAAAAATTCAGTTCAATTAGTAGCAAAGTCTAATCTTATGCAGACATAATTTGATGTTATGCCCGTGGTAGCTCCAGTTGTATCGAGGTGTGTTTTTGTAAATAAAGTGCTATCCATTAAGTACTTCCACTGATGCATTGCACAGTTGGTCAAAGAAGAGCCATGAAATCAGCTACATCACCACCTTGAGCAGTTCTTGTTGCCATGGTGGAATGTATGGCTTGCTTATGATGGCCTAACTTTTTTCAGTGCACCTTGATGAACTGTATTCTGGTTAGAATTGTGCACTTGCATGATCAAGTTTCAAGAGAGGTGACTATTTTCATGTATTTCAGCAACAACACATCCAAAGAGTGAAATTTTGTGGATTACAATCTGATTTTTCAGACACACTTTGCCTGAAGAAGTATCTGAAAAAGCACAGTATTAGTTCATCTATAAATGCACCTGAAATAAATGTTAGCCTTAAGAGTGCCACAATAACTTGATACATGTTTTTTTTAATTGCTGCATGTTCCAACCAGTGTCAGAACTGAGAGAGGAAGAGCTGGGGTGCTTTGTCCATCTATCTTGTCTGAGGTTTTCATCTCTCCCTACAGAGAAGGCACAGTAGAAAGAATAAAATACTGAGTGAAATAGAAAGGAAAAGTCATTGCTTCCTTTTCCTAATCTATTGTCGTGGAGGCAATCTAAATGCTGCGATCTATCTGTTACAATCTGGTGAGTCTATGTTTGGCAGTTTGCACAAAATGAATAATAATCATATGCTGTCAAGTTAATTCTGATTTATGGTGACTCTTTTGAGATTTTTCCAGTTACAAAATAGTCAGAAGACTATGGGAGCATCCTGGGACCATGTAGCTTGTCCAAGACCATAGAGCAGGCATGTCCAAAGTCCGGCCTGGGGGCCAAATGTGGCCCGATTTAAAATTTTCAGTGGCCCTCAGCCTCTTCTCCCTGCCTCCGTCCATCCCCTCAGCAACCCGCCCTGCCTACCTGCTCCTGGCTCCATTGCTGCAGCGTCTTCCCCGCCTCCTTGCGAGGCAGGGCAGCATATGCAAGCAATGGTGCAACTTGGGCGCACGTGGGCCGATTCCTGGGCCGTGCAACAGCTGCTGGGCCCTTGGGCACCTTGAAACCTGAGCATCTGCGGCTGTTGCAGATGCGCATGGACCACACCCTTTCTCCTCCCTTCAGGCTGATTGCTCGCCCCCCACACATTTTCACCTTAGCAAATCTGGCCCTCCTTGCAAAAAGTTTGGACACCCCTGCCATAGAGGCTGGGTCTTCTCCAACAAGGCACTAGAGGATTTGAACTCCCATCTCCTGTCGCCACAAAAAGCTGCACTAAATGGAAATAAATGCATTTTCAAATATACTTATGCTCCTTATACCAGAATCCTCTGTTTCCCTCCCATCTACTTACCCACAGTGTAGGAAACCTTAGGAACCAGGTAGAGCAAACACCCAACATAACTACTGAAATACATCCAGGGTGTACTAGGCTGTAGAAGGAAAATCTGGGAGTTCAGTTTTTGGGTGGGGCTCCCAGCTTTCAAGGCCTCTGAGGCCTACTTTTTCTCTTCATTATCACATCAATAATGGGAAGGGGGGGAGGTCATTCTCAAATTAACTGAACTCTAATTAATTAAATTCACAGTAACATAAACGTCACAAGATAATGAAGTGTGGATATTTTTTTCTTAATTGGATCTCAATTATAAGGCCACTTGGCTGTGATTTCCAATGGCAGGTTCACCATATTTCATGGTTTTTAGGGCAGATAAGTGACAATTCATGCTAATTAGTGAACAATTAGCAAATGAAGGCACAGGTGCAGACTGCAGAGGCAATGCAGGTTTCTGCTACTCCTGGTGCAAGCCTGCTGGTGCCAAGTGAGCATCCTAACTGAACCTAAAGGACCTCTTTGTTTTACTAACATACCCATCTTTCCTTGGACTGAAGATTAGACACACAAAGGGGCAACAATTATAACCTCAAAAGACAACAGTAGGACTGCAGGTCAATGTATGTGTAACAAAATCAAATTATGAAATGGTCAAGGAATGGGCCACAGGTGGCAGCAGGTGATAACCCTTCAAGAAAGAGATAGTTTTTAGTAGTATAAGGCGGGTTAAGATACATGATGAGCCTCAGACAGTATTCCATTCACATTCGGACATACTGAAGATGGTAGAATTTAGCATTACATTTCACATTATACTAACTGAATGTAGAGGAAATCTGCATTAACCATACATCCGTGACCAAAATCCAAATTTCCTATTAAGGGATATATACATTTTATATTTTTGATGGTCTGGGTTGTGGAGTTCACATGATCAAGCTGTTCCCTGGTATATGCCCTGCAGTATGTATCTCTCCTATCCACTTTCTTTCCTTTTCCTTTTCTTTTGGTTATAGGTACAGGAGGGGGTGCAATCCCCTCACTAAAGATAGCACATAAGGTGAAGGTGTCTTATCTTGTCTCTCCCCAGCCCTGATTAGAATAGAAATGGCCTACCTGGCTGTTGGAAGAATTTATTTCCACTTCCCTCCCCCCCCCACAAGTTAGCTGTACATGACAGATAATTTCTATTCCGATTTGGGTCTGGGGAGAAAAGTTACCTCCCTGCTGTGACTTACATTTAAGGTAGTAATTTTGGATACATATAAACACACACACATTTTTGGACACACACACACACACACACACACACACACACACACACACACACAAATTTAATGCACAACAACAAAACTATATTTGCACTCTACGTGACAGGTATAACATTGGGCAGTCAATTATTAAGCATAAGAAGCACAAAAGTTCCCAGGCTGGCAATGGAATCCAAAAGGACCAGGAAGTCTAACTCAGTAATTTCACTAAAAACAACACTTATCAATGACTTCCTCATGGAAACCTCAGAACTTGAAACTGGAACCCACCCTACTGGGATACAATGGACATTTTGCTTAGGTCTCAAAATCTTCAAGTGTGAAAGGGAAGGCAAATACGTAACTTGTTCCAACCATAATTCATCCCCTATATCAGTGATGGCAAACCTTTTAGAGACCGAGAGCCCAAACTGCAATTCAAAACCCACTTTTTTTTTGCAAAGTGCCAATATAGTACTTTAACCTGTATACAGGTGGCTATGAAGGGGCAATGTCAGGTGCCCACAGAAAGGGCTCAGAGTGCCACCTTTGGCACCCGTGCCATAGGTTCGCCACCACTGCCCTATATGATGCCACCGTGTGAAGCCCCTGGAGTGGCAGCCCAAGTATCAAGAGCTTCATGTTCTGTATGAGCCTGGTCAGCAGCAGCACTTGCATGCTTACGTGCAATCTTGGGCAACTGACTCAGGGATTCCACTGAGATGTGGAATACTCTCTTAGTCTAGTTTCAGGAAGAACACTCCCCAGCCTAAGGCTAGACCCATAAAAACACCAATTTTAGCCCTTGATATGGAAATCAGGCCTGCCCAGTGCTCACTGTTGGCAGTGACAGTGGCTTGGCAGTCTATCTACCACAAGGCTCCTCCTGAGACCCAACTATGTATCCTGAGCCCAGGATTTACTGCCACTGTAAATATTATATCACACTGTCTTCCTTGCCCTCTGGGCTCTTTTGCTGTGGTTGTGAACATACAGTACTTCCTACTTTGTGGTAAGTCTCAGTGGACACAGTGAGATTACAGTAGTTTTTAAATACACACATGTAGGCTTGTTCTCTTTTCATTTCCTTGTGATACGCTTCAGCACACAGTACAAGCTTGACTTAATATTATTTTTGCATTGGTTATACGGTATTTATACCCAATCTTTCCTTCAATGATCCAGGTAACTCAGGTGGCTTTCTTCCTCCCCATTTAATCCTCCAAACAGACTGATCATAGAATCATAGAGTTCAAGAAACCTCAAGGGCCATCCAGTCCAACCCCCTGCCATGCAGAAACCGCCATCACAGGACTCCCGACAGATGGACATCCATCCTCTGCTTAAAAACCTCCAAATAAAGAGACTTCACCACCCTCCGTGGCAGTATATCCCACTGCTGGACAGCTCTAACCATCATGAAGTTCTTCCTAACGTTTAAATTGAATCTCCTTTCCTGTAGTTTGAAACCACTGCCCCATGTCCTAGTCTCTGAAGCCAAGGAAAACAAACTAGTCCCCCTACTGATAAAGTAGGCCGCTCTGAGAGGAGGTGACTGGCTCAGCAAGCCTTGTGGCTCACCAGGAATCAAAATCGAGAAGTCCCAAGTGCCTGCCATAGTACTATGGTACCTCTACTTACAAGTTTAATCTGTTCCAAATGCATGCTCATAAATTGAACTCGTAAGTAGAGCAGCCAGATCTCAAAAATCAATAAAATAAAATAAAATAAAATAAAATAAAATAAAATAAAATAAATTGTAAGTAGAGCAGGCCACATCTAAAATTGGTAAGATAGCAGTTAAAACGCCAGCGGTTTTCTGCTCTTAAGTCGAATTGCTCGTAAGGAGAGGTACCATTGTATATATGCTAACAATAAAAAAGAAAATATGTTTAACTAGAGGAAGTGCTACTTGTGATAATGGTGGTAGAAGGGGGGAAAGTGGAAGAAAAACACTTTTAAAACTGATGCACTATGTCTTCTGAAAAATCAGGTTTCTTCTCCTTCTACTCCTCTTGTTTTTTCGGAGGGCACCATACCAAGACTGAAGTAAGTGTTTAGAAATAGAAACTCTTTTTATTGATCTCTGAAGAATTATTTTGAACATTATTGCCCAGAAATGACTGAGCCAGCTGGGCCTGAAATGACACATACCTCCAACAATGAACCTGAGTATGGTGGGTGTGTAATTGAGGCTTTTCATTCAATTACCCTCAGCAATAGGATTACTGTATATTGGAGGCCAATACTGTTATCATTAGATCAGTGCTTCCTAAATTCAGTCCCTGGATGTTCTTGGACCTCAACGTCCAGAAATCCTCCCCAGCGCAGCGAGTGGTGAAAGCGTCTGAAAGTATTAGTCCAAGAATGTCTGGACTGGGGAATCTAGGATTGGAAACCTCTGCATTAAATCCATAATATGGGTGGGAAACTGAAGATGAGAAGATAGCAACTTACAGAAGACTTCCAAGGGAGTATATGGCTGAGATGAGATTTGAACCAGTGTCTTGTTGTCATCTTATTGACACATTCTCAATCCAACTGAGGATAAATGAAGGGTTACTTCTACACTGACTGGAAAGATAGATACCACATGTTGGATCGACTTCTAGATAAATAGCAGAACTAAAATACATGGTATGTACTTAAATGTATCAGTTTGCAGCATAAGAAATGGTACTAAAGCTAGTTTTCTGTTTTGCATGTCTTTAGTACCAGTGGAGGATAGTCACATTTATTTAGCTGCAAGTCCCTTCTGGCAGAAGGAATGTCTGTTTTCTTTGGTGCATTCAGATGCCCAGGGAAGTCAGCTTTCTCAAATCTGCCATATTTGGAAGCTGAAGAGACCACTCTACATTTTACCCCTTCAAGAATGCCCAGAGTTCTAAATCTCACACTGAGTCCTCACACTCCACGTGGTTATAGGAATCTGCAGTATGACAGAACTGAGTAGAGAATTAGTGCGTTAGGCAGTGACTTTAAAGCTTTCGGAAAGCTAGAAATCCTGACAACCTACTCAAAGGGCTTAGCACTATAAATATATATATATATATGCTGTTCTTGCACATTTTGGGCATGCAAAGGATTTGTGCTCGCAGCAGCTAGCAACACTCCTGTGTCTGCACATTCACTAGGACATCTGCATGCACCTGTGTGCATGCACACTCTACATACAAAATATTGTACACAGAGACGGCCCCTTACCTCTCTCTTGTCTTCTCTACCAGCAGAAGTATACTGTACAGTGCTGTACTTATATTCAGTTCTTTATATAGGTTTTTATCACATTAGGTAGCATTAAGAGTAACCGTCCTATGGCCTTCAAAACAGAGTCAGCCATGATTAAGCACTGTGATGCACTGAGTGCATGCAAGCACACACAGACACATACTGCAGTCATTAAGTCCAAGTGCACAAAAGGTCACCTTGGACTGAATTGCAGCAGGATAATATTTTTTAATTAAAAATTATGAAACAGAATTTGGAAAGTTACATTTAAAAGGAAATACATGCTGGTGCAGACCAAGGCTCAAAACAGTCAATTTGCATTATAATTACAACTTTAGGAGTAACTTTTATGTGACCAGTTCTTGAAATTAAATAAAACTAACATAAAAATGCATACATATCTAAATACTATATACTGCTGACCTGTGCTGCAAATAATATTTACACCACCCCCATTGTTGTCTAAACACCCACAACACTGTAAAGTGGCAGAACAAAAGCACAGTATGAACAATTTCTTAACCTCTGTCACTATCACATTCCACCATTTACTAAGGCCATATGCTTGTAATTATCAAAGCAACCAAGAGATTCCAGTTACATTACAACATAAGTGTGATCACAATCTATTGTATTCATGAATTTATTATTGGGAAAAGGGATTGCTTATAAGAAGCAAATTAATTGTAACTTGTAATTGCTCATCCCACCCTTTGGAAAACAGACAGACCAGAGTTGTAACATGGGAAAAAATAGCAGAAGAGTTAGACTGTTACTTCACGTCCCTCTCATCGCGGTTTGCTGTCCCGCTTGGGACCGGTACAAAAAAAGGTTACTTCACGTCCATTGCATGACAGCGGGAGTTCGTCCCGACTACACCCCCTGCACCAGGAACACAGCGTGATGAGACATACCTCTCCCTGCCCTCGTAAATTGTCTTGTCTCGGTTCTTGATTGGAGACAAGTGCCCGTGAAGTAACGCTTGTCACGCAACGCACACATTCTCCATCTAGTGGCAGGAGTGTGAAGTTGCATTCTCCAGTAGAATCCCAATGGCGTAAACAATGCATCGCAAAGAGGGAAGAAGACATGAAACCAGGAGTTTTGCCATTTAACGCATGAAAGGCAAAGTTGGGGAGATTCGAAATATCGAAAAATGGAAGCCCAGGAAAAAATAAAAGGGTAAACGAACCCAGGAAAATTCATTAATTGTCACAAAACAAGGATGTGAAGCAGAAGTTGTCATGATACTATCAATCACGCCCGTGGGTAAACGGAAACAGGGACAGAACCGGGACAAGACCACGTGACCGTGAACAACGTTATCACAAAACGAACGTAATCTTGGAACGAGGAAGGACGTGAAGTAACCGTCTTAGATAGATCAGACAGAAGGATGGAGCCTAGGAGTTAAAGAACCTGTTTTAATTACATCAGCTTAAAGGCAGTTGTAATAGCTTTTGGAGAAAGTGTATGTTAAGAAGAAATGGGGGATAGGAAGGTGGAAATATACAGAACTCTATAAAGATAGTGACCTGAAGAACATCTGAAGTAATTAAAAGAAAAAGAAGAAATGAATAATCAGATAGGCAGGGAATTAGGGGAGTATGGAAGACCAAGTGGAAGGTTGCAGGAAGGTCATGAAAAGTAAAGTCAATGAACTGCTTGTTAGATTTCTTCGGAAACTGAACACTGGGAACCTCTCTAAGAGAGATTTTAATGCATGGCAATAAATAAAAGTGCAGTCTAAGAGTTAATTTAAGATAGATATCCTCTAATAAAAGAGTGATCCCTCAGGAATGAATGGAAGTTGCAAAATAGCAGGCATTGTAAGGTGGGAACCTCTAGTTGTGTTGGAGCATTATTCCCTTTGTGGCGAATCCCCACAGTCAGTGGCTGTGGCATTGATGGGAGTTGCAGACCAGCCCACGTTACAGAAAAGCTTATCTATTTGGCAAGAGAGGTGACAGAACTGGAAGAAGGGAGACCGACAGAGCTATCTCTGTACTCACATGCAATGTGTACTCAGGTGCTCCACTACCACAGATGTTACCAGTTGCCTAGAATCAAAGGGGAGACTGCATGAGACCTAGATACTGATATTATACATAAAACACAAATATCCAGTTTCCTTTGAAAATACAAACAGCAGCTTAAGACAGGCAATTGCTGCCAAGCATATTCAATTAAACCAGGCATGTCCAAACTTCGGCCCTCCTGATGTTTTGAACCACAACTCCCAGAATGCTAAGCTTAGATTGCCAATGGCAAAGGACTGTGGGTTGCAATCCAAAACATCTGGAGGGCCGAAGTTTGGACATGCCTGAATTAAACTTTTCCTAGTCCTTTATCCCTCATGGTTTCAAGACACCTAAGTTTTCTCAACAGCTGCAGTTTACTTGATGAAAGATGTGCAGCCAACTTCCTGTCTTATTTGCCGTGAGATCCGATGTCAGACGTTTGGCACCAGAACCTGACAACAGGTTTCTAAGGTGCAGAATGACCCTGTTGCAGAGCAGAGTGCTATGAGGCAGCAAGGTGGGGTGTCCTCTTCCTTTTCTAAAGAGCCAGGAAGAGAGGTGGGAGGAAGAATCTGTGATTTCAGAGGCCTGGAGAACAGTGATGTCTGCTGCCACCAATTCTACAACAATAGGGCTAGAAACAGGGGCAATTATGTGAGACACATACTGCAGCTCATGGGCCAGGAATCATCCGCTTTTGCTTTTAAATGATGATTGTTGTTCTCACTACTAATGAAAATGAGAACTTAAATAGCAATAACTCCACTATAAGAGGGCAGAAATGCCAGGTTACTCACACAAGGCTTTTTGGCCCTGCAGGGAAGTGAAGGATGGTTATCAGAACAATAGGCTTCCATTGTGCTTGTGTCACATTCAGTATAGTAATATCATTTCAGTGCTGTGCTGTTCTCTTTCAGCTGTGCACACATATTATTGGTAATATTCCCCAATCTGATGATTAATTCCCACAGCTGTTATACACCCACCATCCCAGCTGGGGAAGAAGGGAGAATAAAAAAGATACCCAGTTAATTAATTTAAGAAAGACATGCCTCTTAACCTGATCTACCTTGCAAGGAGGACGTGAAAGCATGATCTCCTTTATTACAAGAGGCAATCCCAGTGAAAGATAGACACAGAATGAATGCCCAGTATATTATGCTAGCTCAAGAAGTGCAGCAGGCACAGAGGAAATGAAGCTCGTAGCATGGAGGCAATGTACTCACCTCTAGCATGGAGGCATCAGCCAGAAAAACATGCCAACAGGAGGTGGTCCACACATTGTTCAGAACACCCTAGATTGGTTCTTTAGCAGGGGGACTGAGGGAATCAGCATAACCCACCCAGAGAGATCTTAACAGTATTTTGGCAATAGACGTGCTGGCTGGAATCGTTTGGAGATCAGAGCCCAAGAAAGAAAATGCAGTGTATTCCTCTTTGGTTGTGGCAAAACTGTGCATGTTACATTTGAGGAAAATAACTTCAGAGGATGCTCTGTGGTATACTGTGTGAAGTCAGAAAGAAGAGAAGTCACTCCGTCTTTAGAAGCGTACCTGGTCATCTCATTGTTAGGACATACAGTATAACCAAATGATCTCCTAATAAGGATTTCTTCCCTTGCATTTGGCATTTCTGTCAAACGCTATTGATATAGTCAAAATGGTATTTTCAAAGGATATGCTTGCAGGTGGTGCTAACCCACTTACATGGCTCAGAGTGAATGAACGGTCAGAGGGCGGAAGATTCTGAATTAATTACCTGAACTAAGACAGGAGGGCCAGGAAGAAAAATTGGCCTGAGGCAACAGAGAAGCTTATTTCAAAGGATGAGCCAAACCTACTGTATTTGATTACGTTTTTTGCGATATCAAAAAAGGCAGTCTCCTACAGCCTTTGATGAGTTTGTTGGTTAATTTCGCTGAAACTGCATATGTCCACTCAAGATACAGTGGTACCTCGGATAACAACTGCCCCGGATAACGAATAATTTGGATAACAACTGCAAATTTCTGGGTATAGGACTGCCTCTGATAATGAATTTTCCCTATGGGCTGCCTCGGATAACGAATTTCCAGCATGCATCAGTAAAAAAGAGTTCTCCTGGATGGCATTGCATATGTACCTTTAAAGTTCACTTTATAAAGAGTTTTGAGCAAAAAAACAGGTGTCTGTGTCTTTTTCCTAGGCTCCAGAACGGATTAAATGGTTTCCCATTCATTCCTATGGGAAACCGCGTTTCGGATAACAACATGTTTCGGATAACGACTAAACTCGGAGAATGAATTACCGTTGTTATCCGAGGTACCACTGTATATTGTTCTTGCTGTGAATAAAGTATAACATTTATTTGCCCTGGGTGACAGTTTTGTAATCAAGTTCACTATGTGATTCCTGGTTGGCCATGTGAGTAATAGAGGGAAGAAAATAGGGAACGTGGCACCAAAGCAGCAGAAGATATAGGAAACAATGACACTAAATAGGCCATTGCAAGAGGTGAATAATCACATAATTAAAGTCCTTTTGGAGCACAGTTTCTATTTGCTACATTTTTGAAAGAGTCATTTTTTAGGGGAAACAACAGCTCATTTCTGAAGTCACTTAGCAGTGGAATGAGTGTCTGCTGGAAAAGGCTCCGACTGGAAGCTTAAATGTTAGTCTAATCTACTTTAAAAAAATCCAGCACAAAATACCATCTAAAAAACATTTGTTCAGGCTTTTAAGAAATATGTTTGAAGCACCTCCTTAAAAGATGTGTGTGTGTGTGTGTGTGTGTGTGTGTGTGTGTGTGTGTGTGTGTGTGTGTTGTGCTGTTACAGTCGTGACCGACTCTTCGTGACTCCAGGTCCATGGAGTTTTCTTGGCAGGAATACTGGAGTGGTTTGCCAGTTCCTACTCCAGGCGCCTATAACACCTGGTATTCCCTGGTGATCTCCCATCCAAGTACTAACCAGGGCCGACCCTGCTTAGCTTCCAAAATCAGGCGAGAATGGATGTGCTTAGGGCATACCAGTTGCTTAAAAAGAAGGTAATTGTACTTTTTGAAATAAGTGCAGACAGAGGCCTCAGTAAGGTCCACCGCTTGGTCAGCCCCAGGTGGCTCCAGCTGACTCAAAAGGGGATGGATGAATCATAAGGTTCAGAACATGGGTCCTCTTCTCATAATAATTGCATGGTGTAACACCTCTCTTTGTCACCACAGAACTCTTTGACAGCTTGGAACCATATGGCAGAATCAACAACACTAATTGTTTTGAAGGAGACATTCAGTGCCCTTTCTCCAAAATGGGTGTGATGGCCAGATGGGAAGAAATAACACCATTGACCCTTGTCCTCAAATGGGAAGAAAACACAGTTAAATCACAAGGAAGGGCCTGTAGCAAACTCTGCAATAAGCAGTGAAGGAATCTCAGAAAAAGGCTACCTTCTAACTATTTCACTGTCATCAGATCACCAATTATTTTAAGAATACTCATGTGGAATAATGTTTCAAGATCAGGACACAATTAAGGAACGATATTCACAAGCTGTAATGTGCCCAGAGGAAGGTAAACAAATTTATATTTATTTATTTATTTGTTTGATTTTTATACTGACTATCTGACCAATGGTCACTCTGGGTGGTTTACAAAAGTTAAGACATGGACAATAGAATGATTAATAAAATTAAACAATATACAAGGTATAGACGAAAATAAAAATAACGAATCAAACATGATTAAATCTGATAACAAAGCAAAAATAATAAATCAAATGGATACAAAATGGGAAAGAATCTGGAAACCTAGCCCCACGAGGAATGGCTGAGGAAGCCAAGCATAATTATCCCGAAGAAAATCAAGAGGTGATAGGATAGCCATATTTTAGTAGCTTGAATGTTTGTCACGTGGAAGACAGAGCAAACTTGCATTTTGTGGTTCCAAATCGTGAGGCCAAATTAACAGATGCTAATTACATTTCAACTAATTTCAACTAATTTCAACTAATTTCAAGTAATTTCAACTGCATATTTGAAAGAACTTCCAGACAGTAAGTATATTTGGGAATGAACTTTTAAAATTGAAATTAGATGGCCATCTGTCATGGATGCTTTAGCTATGGATTTCCTGCTTTGACAAGAGGTTAATATGGCACTTGGGGGATTCCTTCCAATTCTGCAATACAGTGGTACCTCTACTTACAAGCAGCTCTACTTATGAGCAATTTGACTTAAGAGTGGGAAACCGTTGCCATTTTAACTGCTGCCTTACAAATTTTAGATGCAGTCTGCTCTACTTACAATTTTTTCAGTTGTTTTATGTTTTATTTTTTAGATACGGCTGCTCTACTTACAAATTGTTGGACTTATGAGCAAGCATTCAGAATGGATTAGATTCGTATCTAGAGGAACCACTGTCCTATGATTCTATGACAATAAATCATGTATCCACTACACTGTTTTGCCTTGAATTAAGCTGGTAAAGTGCTATACTCTTGGATGTGGCAGTGTTACCAAACAGGCAACCACCAACTATACTAGATATTGTCGTTTGGCATCCTCCTTGTATAACTTTGTAGCTGTCTGAAAAAGGAGACCAAAGCTTCAGGCTCATGGTGAACTGATTTTCTAATAAAGGATACAGGGACTTCTAGAAGTAGTATTCTAAACCTCTTTCTATGATGGCCATTTACACATTACCATAAAGGGGTGAATGGATTGAGGAGGAAAAAAGGAGCATCTATTTGCATGTATTTGCATATTCTAACTTAAATAAAGAAATGCAAAGTTATAAATGATTTTTTAAAATATAATTTAAAACAAATTATAATGGATCTCATCTGACTGGGGAGCATACTGCCAAGAGGATAATTGTCGGTGGGCACCTCTCAGATCCCCGTTTCCCTCCATCTGGTTTTTCAAAATCGTTGTATCTGGCTTGGGCAGTGTAGCCCGTTAAATGAAGTATGATCCTTTATAAAAAAGGACATGTGGCAATCTAATATTTATTTTTACATTTGTATATTCAACTAACATAAATACACAAGCCATGCGATATATAACTTCCATCCAATCCCCATAAGTTCCCCATGGGCCCATTTTTGCTAATGATCCCATTTCTTACAGAGAGAAATGCCACTTATTTTAATGGAATGATCACACCAGCATCTGGGCTTAATAATAGCAGAAATAAATTCATTAATTTGAATACCAGGAAGGAAAACATCATCCTAAATCCATTTGCTAAAGTAGACCCATTGAATTAATAGGATTTACACAACCTTTATGGGTATCTGTCTGTGTCTGCAATGCTACTGCCAAGTTAATTCCAACTTATGGTGATACCTAATAAGATTTATGAGATTTTCAAGGAGTGTTTTACCATTGCTACCCCCAACCTCAATGAGCTTCCATAGCAAACAGGGATACAGGTATTCTGAACCCAAATTGTCTGAGTCCTAGTCTGACCCCTCTATCCACTATGCCCCTCTGGATCTCTACACAGGACATTTGATTCAGGGGCCTGTTTGAGCTGGAACAGCTATTGGAATCGGCCCGTTGTTAGTTTCAAATACAAGAAGTTTGGGGCTTAATAAACCAAGGAGACAAATTAATCTGATCAAGCTGTGTAGTAATATGGGAAACGAACAGATGCAAAATAAATTACCGTTAAGCCTCTTTTATGAGTGATTTATGTACTAAAATGAAACAAAACATAAAAATAACACGTGAAGAGGTTAAAAATAGTAGTGGTGGGGTCTGTGGCGGGAGAGAAAACACAACCCTGCCTTCCATTCACAAAAGAGCATAATGTGAGTACTTGCATTATGTCTGTCTTCATGTCACATGATGCAGCTGGGATAAATTGCTAGAAACAATCACATTTCCCCACATTTAATATTTAGCACACTTTGGACTGAGTAAAAGGCAACACTGCTCCAGTGGAGGTGCACCCTCAAGAGGAGATGTCCAGGCAGCATGTATAATAGTAGCACATTTTGTTATGTTCAGAAAGACTGCTTAAGTTGGCTATATATGCATGCATGGGTAGTGAAAGCAGGCGACACGTGGGGCCAGACACAAGAGGTAGCATAAGAAAGGTGAGCAAAGGACGCGTTTCAGAAGAAGTTTGGGTGACAGGCTTCAAAAGTGACATATGTTTATCTGCTGCAGCAACAGCTGCATGTCTTGTCCAATCTAGTCAGCTCCATAAGAAACCTGGAGGGATCGGGGTGGGGGGAATGGGGTGGGGGAGGGCAAGAGAAGGGAAGGGAAGGGAGAAACCCTTGGATCTTCCAGGCTGACTCAAGTCTTTTTTTAAACACACTCAAAATGCTATCAGGCCAGCATGGCTCAGAAAGCAAAAAGGTACCACAGCTACCATAGGCTAAACAGAACAGATCCTGGAGAAGAAAAGACCTCCCGTGTTAGTCACTGGTAGATAATGCAGAATCAGCTGGGAACTTCCCTATCCAATCACGGAGGGAAATGCATTTTCTGCAGTGTGCAAAAAAGCGTGTGTCAGCTCTCCCTTCCGTCCCTTAATCCGCCCACCCCACACCCCAAGTCACCTCAATATGGCAATGAAACTGGGAAGGCGAACATAATGCATACGTGCAAATGTTTGCTTTTCCTACTAATTGCTTCATATGGGGACAACACTAAGAAAAAGGAGATGGTATATACCAGGGGTGTCCAAACTTTTTGCAAGGAGGGCCAGATTTGGTGAGGTGAAAATGTGTGGGTGCTGACCATTCAGCCACATTTGGCCCCCAGGCCAAATAGTTAACATATCAGTTAACTAGTAATAATTTAACTACTTCTTGCCACCTTCTTTTAGTAGTCTCTTCATAATCTCCTTTCAGATATCCAGAAAGTCTGTCGATTTCAATACATTCTTTTATCTTTTCGCAAAGGCTTCTCTCCATGGGTACTTCAGATGGCTTCCAGAATTGTGCATACAGAATCCTTGCTGCAACAATTACATGATGCAATACATACTTTTGGTCATATGAAATGTTCATGTCAGTTATATTCAATAAAAAGAGTTCTGGTTTAAACTCTAATTTAATCTTCAATGATCTCTCTATAAAAAGTTTTACCATTTTCCAGTATAAATTGGCTTCTTTACAACTCCACCACATATGATAGAAAGTACCACTATCATGTTTGCATTTCCAGCATCTTGAGGAACAGTTATACATTTTGGATAATCGGTGTGGAGAAAGATATCATCTATAAAACGTCTTGTAACAATTTTCTTTATATGCTATAGACTTAAACAGCTTTACAGTGTTCCATAAGGAATTCCACTTATCCAAATGCCCTTCTTATCATGCAATCTTTTATCAATATTTCATTCGATTTCTCATTTAGCAATAGGTTATAAGATTTACTAAGAACCTTTTTTATCACCAGAGTGTAACATTTTATCAAATACAGTATCATTTGTCATAAAGCCACCTTCTTTGGTTACATTTTTAAAATGTGAATATATCTGTTGATAGTTCCACCAATTTATTTTAAAGCCATCAGATAGTAGTTGTTTAAACGGTTTCAAAGAGAAATCAGCATTCAAAAGTTGTTTATAAGTTTAAAATGTTGATGATACATTTGCAAAAGGTCCTAGTATCGCTTCCAGAGGGGATCGCTAATCCTGGAGCTTTAGTACAGAACAGAGTTTTTATTTTAATTTGATTTTGATTGTGACTATACTGTATTTCATATACGTCCATAATTTAAAATTATGCAATGCTCTGATATGAATTCCAGTCTGCCAAGAACGCCTGTGATGCTGAAGACAAAATATGAGCAAGATGAAATCTGACTGGGGTCAGGATGCTTATGATTCATCCACATTTTGGCAGAAGGCAAGAGGGTTTCACCTTCTTCATTTTTGCTTCATTTTGCTTCTAAATATAGCTGGGTGGAAGAATATAATCATCTATTAAAATTCCATGCTGCCAGCACTCCATCTTGGTTGCATACCAATGGGCTGCCGTGTCTGCAACCTATCTGCTGCGTCTGCTGCTCCTCTTGACCCCACTGGGAAGCTCCAAGCAGGTGACATATGGTCTCTCTCTCTCTCTCTCTCTCTCTCTCTCTCTCTCTCTCTCTCTCTCTCTCTCTCTCTCAGCTTGGAAGAAACTCTTTGATGCTTCAGGAGAGACATGATCCTGAATGTATTAAGGTAGGGGGTAGGGATTGGCAAGATGAGGAAGGGGCAATGCTTGGAGCTTGAAAAATCACTTAAAAATTAATTAGATTGGAAAAAAGAGTTGAGTTGTGTGACACCCCTCCCCCCCAAACAAAAATCCCAGGTGATCCATTTATAGGTCACTAATAAAATAAAATAAAATAATGCAAGAAGAGCTTTCGAATCGATAGCAGGCTATCTTTATCAAAGCATTGTACACAATACATTCTTGGTAGAAGATGTAGTCTACCAGGCGCTGAGATCCCTTGTGGCAAAATGGTATTCACCAGATGATGAGAGCCAAATTGAGGGAAGGAGGGGGTGGGTGGGCATGGACTATGCTGCTTTGTTTCGAGAGATGGGTGTGAAACCTTATCCGGGACTTCTGATGCAGTTTTAAAACCAGCCCTGCCTCCTGCAACATCTGAACATCATCTGGCGAATACCATCTTGCCACAAAGGATCTCAGCGCCTGACAGACTACATCTTCCACCAAGAATGTATTTTGGTACAATGCTTTGATAAAGATAGCCTGCTGTCGAAAGCTCAGCTTGCATTATTTTATTTTATTTTATTTTATTTGTGACCTATAAAGGTATCACCTAGCCTAGCCTTGTACAAGATTGAAAAAGAGTCGTTAAGTAAGGTTATAGTTGCCATTCCTTTTTGAAAAAGTGGCTCTACTTTCTCATTTTTCAAAAGTAACTAAAATATATTCAAAAGTACGAATGATTTTCGTACAGAAGCTGAAGCCAAAGCAGTACCTTTTCTGAAAATGACTAATTTTTTTTCTTCAATGGAAAAAAAGAATAAATATCTGAATATCAATCCTATTAAAAGAGGAAAGAAATTTGTTTCCATGTGGATGTAATATTCACAGGGAAGGGAAGACAAGTCACTGCTCTAAGCCTCAGTCCCTGCAACCATTTGTAAAACAGCAATATGCTACCTTAAAGGCAATTTTAACCACATGGCTAAGAGTATGCATTGGAAGTGCTCCAAATGAGCCAAATGGCAGAGAGCATTGAAACAATCTGGTGCATGGCACCTTGTACCAGAAACACAATCTGTGCATTCCAGCTTTGTTACTGGGGTCTCTAATATAACAGCTTTGTCATCCTTTCACATCACTTGTACAGCTACCAGCCTACCAAGGGGGGAGGGGGAATCACACAGACACGTGTGTTGAAATGGTAGCACCAATGAAGAAATAAGAGGTACTGTACAATATGTATGCCTTTCCTGTTGTGTTTTTGCCCCCAATCCTTTCTATGATGCTTAAGTGAGACTCTCCTTCTCTCTTCCCCATCCTCTTCTTCCCTTACATAGCCAATATGTGGATGAAAGAGGCAGCAAAGGGACCTGTTGGGCACGGTCTAGACAGGTAGGCAGAGGGAGGACGCATTCAGCAAGAACAAATTGTCAGCGAGTCTGTGATTGAGAATAGCAAGGAGCTACACTCTCATATAGGGCCCTTGAATTCTCACACACGCAGGGGCATTTTTGCACCTCTGGCAACAACACTGCCTCGTGATGTGTCTGCATGGGAACAATACGGACAATCTGGGGGAATCCCACAGAGTTGCTAACACAGCACAATACAGCTCAGCTACAATGCAGAAAAATAGCCTGCAGATCCCCTGACACCTATGAAGGTGAGTGACCCTGGGGCCAGCCACTATCTCTCAGCTTCACCCACCTCACAGATATCCTGTGAGGATAAAAAGGCTGGGACCAATTAGCATCTATATCCCCCTCCTCCCCATCCACTTAGCTCTATCTCCTCCATCTTGGGGAAGCAAACGAGTGTGTAGTCTTCTCTGACATTACGGAGGCTTGTGGGGTGGGGTTTGGGTGCCATTCACTGGAATGAGACTGAACTCGACGAGACTCTTGCACAGCTATCTCTGATCAGTGAGATCTTCTATTCATCTCGCTCACTCCGTGGCCACCACTTTTATTAATTTGGTTCCCAGATGAGAGCCTTTACTTATTAATGCAGAGATATCGCCGCTTAACTCGTAAATGTATTCCAAAGACAAGCAGGCAGCATTCTTGTCTAAAAGTCACCGTCAGGGTGAAGCCAGGAGAGAAACACGGTTTTGGTTTCCTGTGAACCGTGAGGTAGTTGCAGGATATAACCTGGCTGTATCCTGCCCTGATCTAGACTAGAGGGGAGCCTAGGTAGGAAGCCACTGGCCCTTGCTTTGCAGGGAAAGGCTCCAAACGTGTTCAGCCTTGCTTGACAAGGGAGATGACAATATCAACTTATACGCTGGCTTTATTTGGTCATTATTATGATTAGCATTACAGTATTACTAATGCTGGTTCAATGACTCTCATTTCTCTGCTCAGGGAGATGAAGCCTTTTGAAAACAAGGAGCTTTATTTTTATCCCTGTGTTTTCCATGTTGATAAAAACCAGAGGAGGGGGAGCACTTGACCCAGTTTTGAATCCCTAGACAAACCAAGTGAGATTTCTTTTTGAGAGAGAGAAAGAGGGATGGTGGTGGAAACCGGCATGATGCTAAGCATCAAGCAATTGCACTAGACTAGACTAGAGGACCGAGCAGGGTATCTGGATCAGCTCAGAGTCAGGGCCTTTCCCTTTGATTTTGAAAGAAAGGGAAATTGATTATTAGCTCTAGAATAGTTCTGCTAGTCCTGATGCAGTACCTGCAGCATGACATTTGATCTGGTAGGGTTCAGCCTTATTGCAAGAATGAGTGGGTAGTATTGCCACAGGGAACAACAACAACAACAACAACAACAACAACAACAACAACAACAACAAGAAAAAGAAGATAATAGTATGCTGGAAAGAGTAAGCACACAGATGTCACAGAAATGAAGCAATGCTTTAAAAAGCAGAAGAGATTGATGAAATGGTGTAACATTGCAACAGGAAGAGCTTTGACAGACAGGTGTGGAGAATTTTCTCCACAATTCCATAGGATCTTAGCATGTCACCATACCTGATCCCTTCAGATGTGTCTGTGTATGCATTATATAGAGATTGTGCATGCTAAAAACTATAGATTTCCACTCACTAAAATGTGTCCACAGCCATTTTGAGTGTGAGTAAAATTTATTTACGGCCCATGGCCAACATTTGAGTGTGGCTGCTGACAAAGACGGTGGACGTTAATGGCATATTGTGTGCAGTTTATTTAAATGTGTGTGTGTGTGTGTGTGTGTGTGTGTGTGTGTGTGTTTACATCACTCTTCCTAGAAAATTCTGAAAAGGGTTGCCATAAGACATAATTGACTTTCTGGAACACCATTATTGACAACAGTTATTTTTCCTAGACCAAACCTATAGGAGCCTGACTGGAACATAAACACTCTCATAAGAAATTAATGAAGTGAAATGTTAGCTGCCACACAGCAACAACCAAGCTGTTTTATTACTGTCTGTTGGGCAACATGTGGTGAGAAACTCAGTTACTGTCTAAGTCAGGGGTCCTCAACGTTTTCAAACAGCGGGCCGGTCCACCACACCCCAGACACCGCTGGGGGCCAGACCACAGTCCAAAAAACCCCCAAAAAGGCCGACATGGAAAAGGGGAGGAGGGGCAAGTGGGCGGAACCCCCCACGATTGGCCCATGATCATTGTGTCTCCAGGGCCCCAGCAATGTCTCCTGCTCCAGATCACCACCCTGAGGTGACACTGCTGGGATCCCTCTGCTGCGCCTCTTCCTCCTCCTCCTCCTCCTCCTCCCCTTCCTTCCTTCCTTCCTTCCTTCCTTCCTTCCTTCATTGCATCGGGAAGGAGGTGGCAGCCCAGGCAAACTCAGGCCCCTCATCACCTTCTGGGCGGCCACTCAGGATGAGGAGCAGCAGCCACACAGCAAGGCTGATGCCACTGCACACAGATCCAGCCGTGTCCCCTGGCCATCACGTCCTCACTGTCCCTGGAGGGAAATCTGCCTCCTCTCTTGGCCTGACCCAACTTGGTGCGCTACAAGTGAGGGAGGGAGGGGAGGGAGCAAGGGTTGGGAAGGAGGGAGGGGAGGCAGAAAGGCATGCCCAAAGCCACCTGCAGCCCGCTCACTGGCCGAGTCCAGCCAGGCTGCGGTGCTCTCTTGACTCGCCAGCCCGCCCATCACCAACTGCGAACAAATGCAGCCCCACCAGCCTCCCAGGAACCAGGCCTGGGCCACCGTTTGACCTTCTCTTCCCTTCTCTTCTTTATCCACCACCTCCTCTTCGCTGGTCTCTAACCCGGTGATGGTGGTGGCAGCTTCAGCCTCTGGCCATGGCTGTGCTCCCTCCTCCCCTCCCTCGCTCAATGGAGCAAGGCAGCAGCTCGGAGGGGGCTGGGTGGGTGGGAAGTAGCTCCGTTTCCCCCCCTTGGTCCCCTGCCATCCGTCCGTCCAGTGGTCCACTGCCATGGCTGCTCTGGCTCGGAAGGCTGGCTGGCGCTGCCTCTGCCTGCCCCCTTCATTCCTCACCACTACAATAACACAGGCAGCAGCCACACAAGGAAGGCAGGTGGGCAGGGTGGAGGAGGAGCAGGGGTGGGGCCTCAGGGCCATGGTGGGAGTGGGAGACTTTGCCACAGCCCTCCTGTTTTAAATTGCCCCGGTCGGCAGCACCCGGCACCCCAACCATCTGGGCGGTGAGTGGGGGGACTGGGGGATCCTGCCGTAGCCCTCCCAGTTTGAATGCCCCACTAGCCAGTATGCTGATCATCTGGGTGGTAGTTGGGGGGAGTGGGAGAAGTGACATAGCCCACTGCTTTGAACTGCCTCAGCAATAGAAGCAGCTGCGGAGGGTGGCTTGCTTTCAAAGCAGGGGGTAGGTGGGGGGTTGGAATTGGTCCCGGGGGCTGGATTCAGGACCTTCGGGGGCTGCATTCGGCCCCGGGGCCTTAGGTTGAGGACCCCTGGTCTAAGTAGATGGTGCAAGGAGATGCCTCAAGAAAGGTTTTGAGAGAAGATTTACATGGGTGGGAAAGTGAGGCACGTCCAGGGTACAGCTGGGAAACAGGTGCTCCTCAACCTGGTCCATGTTGAGGGGCAGTGGGACTCAGGTCATCCACACAGGTTCCCCAGCCCTGCACTTGGGAGATTCAACAGGCTGTAGCAAGCCAGGAAAGATATCAACATGTTACAGTACGCTATTTCCAAATATTTAATTGGTGCCATTTTCAAAGAGAATACCTTGCATATGAATGGAATGTGGATCCTGGGAGAGCATAGGTAAAGTAGGGCAGCAGGCTCTGGGGTATGCTGCAAAAAATAATTGATTCTGATTATCTTGGGCCATGTGGCTTAAAAAACAAATACCAGTGGGGAAATTGGATGATGCTTAGGATATGCAAAGGTTCTTGCCTTGGGAACATGTCTCGGGTAGGGAAGGAGTAAATATATTATTACATCAAAATTTATATTTTGTAAATATAAAATCAGGAATGTAAAAAATGGAAAGCAATATCCAAGATCGAAAAAGCTTTATACTTTTAGAGTTAAAAATAGGACATCGTGGCAAAATGAAAGCAAAAACAAAAAACAAAACACCCAACAATTAAAGAAGCCAGAGTGAAATAGTCAAACAATGATTATTCTCTATCACACTTTCAGTAGATCTTCACTCGTGTCTAGATTATTTTGAAAGCCTCTCTTCATGCTGAACAAACAGTTCTACCAAAACATTCAATTATCACATCATCTAACAAGATAAATAATAAAAACATCATCATCCGTGACGGCATCTCACTCAGCAAGAGCCCTTCGCTGGCTGTAACATCTTCATTCATAAACAGGACTCTCCCATTAGCCAAGAGTTAGCTAATTCTGACTCTGCTGGAAAGCAAAGATTATTTGCTCCATCTCAATCCCTGACGCTTGCACAGGAGAGACATGTCCTTTACTTCCTTGCACGAAACCCACCCATCCCTTAGTGATTCTACATATGAAGCCTGGCCAGTGCAATCTATTATTAAATTGTATTTTTAATCCACCCTATTTTTAATAAACCCTTCCTAACCTACAGTGCTATTCATAGATTTGGCTTATTTTCCTTATCAATGCTGAATGAGGGTGCAGCAATACATAGATATTGTGCAACACAGCAAATCAGCATTCTATGAAGCAATTATAAAAATGGGGGGGGGGAGTATAACTTTGAAACTGAGTTTCGTTCACACTTGTTGAAAAACAGCCCTGACAATAGCTTTGTGTTTGGATGGCAAATAGTTAACTGGTGAATAATGGAATCAGCTTCTGTGATTTTCCTTAGAGTGGCATCACTTTGTGAATGGTAGTAAGTACAAGAGGTTATGCTATGTAGGCCATCTTTACTGCTGCCACTGGTGTTGTCAGCATTCAGGCTGCCCATTGGTATGTAAAGGATGGCACTTTTTTTCCTGCTGGCAATGCAGGCATGATATTGTACAGCCAATATCGGGTCATTTCCTGGCTTTTTGAATCATAGGTACAGAATTGCAATATCCCACATTCATAAACTAGAGGTACAGCACTGTACTATAAAGAACCAAATAAAGAACAGAGCTAAGAACGTAGTTGCAACCAGGGCCAGCCCTAGGTCTTATGGTATCCAAAGAGAACCTGCTTCAGCTATGGAGTGGTAGCTGCTGATTGAGCAGAGAGTCCATGCCAGCAAGGTATCGAAATCCAGCTATGTCCTGCACTGCCTGCTCCTGAATCTGCTCCATCTGAATGTGTCAAAAGTCTTACCATTTATATGGCTTTTAAGGACACAAGAACCCTTGGTGCTGCTGAATATGGAACAATCCTACCTAATAGTTACCACCTTCCACTTTGCTCACAGTGACAAAAAATGCAGGTTTTGTTAAAATATTTCAATTGCACAGTGGCACCCAGTCCTATTGATTTCTTTAACAAGGAGCAATAATACCATTTTTTCACAGCGTTATTCCAATTGTTGCAATTTCTTGCTTTACAACATTTATTCTTTTTTCACCCAAACTTCACACCAGCCAAATTTTGTGGCTCAAAGTTATATCAATGCACTTCTGCAAAAGGTTTTAGCATTATTGTTACTGTTTAGCATCTAAAGAGTAAGAGCCGTGTCAACAGAGCAAGCTCATGATGAGTTTTTGATTCCTATTCCTCACTAGCTCATTAACAATGTTCCAAATAAGCCTATCCTTCACTTTCGTGATTAGGAAAAAAACCACACCCTAATATTTAGTGAGCAGAACTGGCAGTTCATGAACTAAACAGAAAGAGCCCCCCCCCCCCCGTCCCCCGTTTCTGAGGGATTCACTCCCCTTTCTTACTTGGTCACAAGCTGCCAAGGATATGGAGCTTGGGAAAGTTACTTGTTTTGGAGCATAACACCAAGGATCCTCTATCCAATCCGGCTACTAAGCAGGCATTAGGCTAGCTGGGGATTTGAAGAGATGTAATTTTAATAAAGCAAATACAAAACTATACTAGGCAATACCTAGGCTACTCAACGCTAGGGATTATTAGGAAGGGTATAGAAAATACGAGTCAGGAAGTGTCATTTTGCCTCTATGGTGAGGCTCCATCTGGAGTATTGTGTACAGTTCTGGTCACCATACCTCCAGAAGAATATTATGGAAATGGAAAAAGTGTAGAGGAGGGCAACCAGAATGATTAGGGGATTGGGACACCTTCCTTACCATCTGAGGTTGCATTGGCTGGGCCTCTTCACTCTTGAACGATGACAACTAAGAGGTGAACTGACTCAAGTCTATATATAATCATACATGGTGTGGACAAAGTAGATAAGGAAAAACTGCTTTCCCTATGCACAACACTAGAACTAGGGGGCATTCCATGAAACTTTTGGTGCTGGATCTCAAACATATAAGAGAAAGTCCTTTTCAGCCAGAGGATCCCTGGTATCTGGAACTCCCTGCCAGAAGAATTGGTGACAGCTGTCAGCCTTGAGAGCTTTAAGAAAAGATTAGACAAGTTCATGGAGAACAGGGGTATAAATAGCTATCAATATGGATGCCTAAGAACTTTAAGGATTTGCTTATACATTTCATAAAAACCTTATACAGGGTAGGTGACTGACTAGTCTAATTCTATTATACTCTCTTTTGACTGGCTGGATCTCCGGAGTCTGAGGAAAAGGATTTTTCACCTTAAATTTCTACCTCATCCTTTTTAACTGGAGGAGCTGAACTTACAAAGTACATGCTGTGCCACTGAGATACAACCCCTGCCTGTCATCTCAAGAGGACATAACCTGATGTGCTAGTAATAGACCCAAGTTTTTTTAAGCCTGCGTCTGCTCCAGCCTTTTCAAAATGTAAGTGTGGAGGAGTCTGTGTTTGTACAGCAAAAACAGTAAAAGTTAGTGGGATATGAAGTTTCCCCCTTCCATATAAAAACACAAAACAAAAAGACTGGCTGGGTGTGATCAGTTGGGGCATTTGCCATGCCATGTGTTCCACTTTGGGAGTGGGCTAGTTCACTCCTTTTCTTGGCAATCATAGAACCTAGGGACAATCATGAATCAGCCCATTCCTTGTCATTGCCTACCTGCACATTTGGGGGCTTCTTTGGGTGGGGGCTACTGGTTTGGGTGGGTGGGTGGGTTGGTGGCTGGGTGGGTAGGTTAAAATCACTTCATTTTGGTTTGGCTCCAGGTCTTGTGATCATGGGGATCAAACTCAAGTGGACTGTTTATGTTACCTCACTGAGAAGAGCAGGAAGCAAGAACTCCTTGAACCCTACACTGCAAGATTAAACTGCTTATTAGTAGATCAAAAGCTTCTCCCTCCTTGCCCAACACCTGGGGGGGAGTTTTAAATCCAGTGCTGAAGTGACTGTTCAGCAGCAAGTCAATCTAGCACTATGTCACTTAATTTTTTTATTGAAAGCTTCTTCTCCCTGCCCAAATAGGAAGAGACAGAAGGGTAAAGGCTGAGAATCTTATTATTATTATTTGATTCCCTCCCCCTTTCTCTTTTTTCATCTTTTCTTTCCCTTTAAAGGGAGGAACAGACTCAATAGGGTTGTTTGAGGTATGGTATGGTTTCCTCAGAGGCATAGCTAGGGTTTGGAGCGCCCAGGGACAAAGTCAGTTTTTGCACCCCCTCCTGTCCACCAACTGCATCTCACCCACCGAGCAAGGGGTGCTTGATCCTGGGGGAACAGTGGGGGAGGGGAAGAAGGGTCCCTCTTTCTAACACCCTTTTTGGGGGTCTCCTGAATAAGGCTCTCCTGTGCAAACCACACAGCGCGTGCATAGCACCAATCAAGCAATGTTTTTTTTCCAAGCATCACCTCCATAGCATGCTTCCCCCTCCTCCTTTCCACAGCTGAGGCTTGGTGATCATTAACCCAGGGAAAGGAGGAGAGGGAAGCAGATGATGGGATTTCCCCCCCCAAGCAGCACCTCCGTCGCACGCGCCCCTCTCCTCCTTTCTCCGTGCTAACAATCGCCAAGCTTTAGCGAGGGTGGGAGAAGGAGGAAGGGGAGGGGGAGCAATTGACAGAGATGCTGCTTGGAAAAAAAATTGCCTGCTTCCCTCTCCACCTTTCCCCCTACTAAGGATCGCCCAGCCTTAGCGCGACAAAAGGAGGACTGCTAGCAGGATGGCACATAGTTTCCTCCTCCTCCTCCCCCTGCAGGCACCCCCAGATTGCTGCGCACCCCAGGGCAAGTGCACTCTTCCACCCCTCCCTATTTACACCAGTGGGTTTCCTGCCCTGAAACTACCTGATCTTTATATGTGAATGCTCCAAATGACATACCTCACCTATATGCAACCTTAAGCGACCCTATTTAGCCCAACACATCTCAGTCTAATTTGACTTGTCTATTTGCACCCACTGTTAGAGAGGTAATGTGAAATAAGGGTTTCACATTCCTCATTCACAGACTTTGGTTTTGTTTTGTGTTTTGCTTTCCAGAATATACACCCATCCACTGCTGCCATTTTCTGTATGACTGGAAACACCTGAATTTAATTAAAGGGTCAGATCTTCAACTCAGATCAGTCTAGTTTCTCCCAGAATCTCCACATTAATGATATGGCTATATATGGAAAATCAACATTCCACGGAGAAGAATGTAGACAGACAAGATCAGCAGGTGAATGGTCTATGATGGTTGTGGGTTTATAGGAGTTGTGTTCCATAAAGTAATGCTTTTGAGCTCTGATGGGTTAACATACACGAAACCTTCATGGTGCTCCTGTAAAATAGCATGAAGAGGAACAACAACATAGAGCCTTATTCTTAAGCATTAATTTTTCAGAAAATGAAATGAGGACTGCAGGGGGGGGGGAAACCATTTAGAGAAGAGGTAGGAATGGGAATCATGTGGCCCATGGGATGTTTTGTGCTGTCCCAGAGAAGAAACAATGACAATAACAACCAGCACCAGCACCAACGAACCAACCTCTAATGACAACAAAATATGGGGAAATTATGCCTCTGCTAACACAAGATATACCCCAATATGTTGTTTTAGCATGTTACTCCTTAAAAAAAAGAAAAACACCCAGAGTGATTATTTCCCCACTGAAAAAGGAATTAACTATCATATCCTTTTCAAATTCCTTTGGAGAGGCTGGTGCATCCCCCCCCCCTAGATAAACAGGGTTAGAAAAAGTGAATGCCCCTCTACACCCCAAGCCTATTCACCTCTGATGTCAAGACACAGTAATAGGCAGCACCACAACACAGACCCTAAGTAACAGCTGGATTCTCTACCGAGTGGCCTTCGTTGCTAGATGGGCAGTATTTTTTTTAAAAAACCAAATAAATAAATAAATAAATAAATAAATAAATAAATAAATAAATAAATAAATAAATAAAAACAACTGAAAACTCTGCCACCTGCTTTACCTGTAAGGAGAGTGGGGAAGCCATGTGTTTTCCTTGAAGCATTATTCTACCGAATATCATACAGGCTGCTGGCTCAGAAATCGGCAAGTAGGGACATGAGCTGAAGCAGAGCGTTAAAATGACCAGATGCTTTGGTGGAAGCTTCAGATGAAGAGCCCCTGAGAACAAGCTGGCTGTCTATAAAACTGGCCTTGCAAGAACTTCTTTTGATGAGCTCTAAAACTGTTCTATAGTTTGAATGAAGGAGAGAAAGAGAGAAGAGTGGGGCAGAAACATATGGATCCTTTCCATGTATGACCAATGCCAGGAATGTTTCATGATCATCTGCACTTCTCTGAATGATCAGTCCTGTAATGATTTTTCATTAACTTTTATGGCAGCAGCCTGTAGTTTTTGTCATTTATTTCTTAAACTCATTTAATAGAACTTCCCCCATCCTTGTCTGTATTTGTTTGTGTGTATCAGAGATAAGAATC
Source organism: Phrynocephalus guinanensis (assembly GCA_037367245.1). Taxonomy (NCBI): domain Eukaryota; kingdom Metazoa; phylum Chordata; class Lepidosauria; order Squamata; family Agamidae; genus Phrynocephalus; species Phrynocephalus guinanensis. The sequence goes on from CM074732.1 coordinate 87,612,256, forward strand.
CAAAACTAGGTTTTACTGGCCATGCTGACTGGGATATTCAGGATGCCCTAGTCCGAAAAGTAACTCTTCCTATCTTTGGTTTATGTGTGTGTAAATATCTGTACATATATGCATGTTTATACACACACACCCACATGTGCACACACACATATGCCTATAAGTATAGATTAACATTCCATTTATCCAGTGAAATGAACTCTTAAACTATCATAGTCAATGTGTTTAACGTGCCACAAGACACTTTGATAACATGACTTCCTCTCCAATACATGCTACATTTTATTCTCACTATAAGTATAGAAATTAGCCAAGGGTTTTCAAGATGCAGAAAGATCCAGCTCCCAGTTATGGTGGCATGGACCAGGCTTTGACATTCCATGATGCTGCTTATCTACCCTTTCTGAATAGCAGTGGAAACAATCAATGACTTCATAAGGGGACTGGGCAGATTCCTGGAGAAAAAGTCCATCACAGGTTACAAACCGTGATGGAGATGTGTAATCGCCAGGCTTAAAACCAGGGTACTTCAAGGGCCAGATGCAGGGGAGTGATATCAGGAGACAGATATCTAGTCTCATGCACTCCCAGACACATTTGTTGGGGCCACTGTGAGATACAGGAAGCTGGACTAGATGGGCCTTTGGCCTAATCCAGCATGGCTCTTCTTATGTTCATATGTTCAATCCCTCTAAACATCCAGGGGTCTTGCAAAGAGTTATTTGCAGCTATGAATCTCAGAAAATGCATGTATCTACTTTATTGATCATCTTGACTGCTGCTGCTTTCATTTCTTCACAAGCACTGAAGTGGCTTTTATGCTGGGCCCTAAGAGATGCTGAGCTGCTAAATATAGATTTGTTTAGAAGATCTGTAAATATCTGCCAAAATGAGGCAGTTGGCTGTGTTGTAGTGGATAAAGGGCTGGAACATGAGACACCTGAGTTTATATCTGCATGAACCTCAATACTCATTTGTTGGTGAAGCCCACCACACAGGGTTGCTGTGCCTTACCTTGAACCCTCTTGGAAAACAACTCAAAACAAATGAGAGAAATAAACCACATTATAGCAATCACTAGAGATGGGGACAAATTGAAAAACCAATCACATTTTCTGATAAATTTGGCCAGTTTGTGAAAATTAGTTGATTCGCATTCATCACAAAAGAAGCCCCCTGATGAATACAAATTGACTAGTTTTTAGCAGTTTTTTCATTCTTTAATTTGGTGGGCTATACTCCAAAATAGAGGCATATTGCCACAAAGTAATTAACTGGCTAGAGATCTTGACTAATCAAAAAATAATTATGAATGAAACATTGCTTTCAGTATTTACTGGGGGAAATGAGAAGCTGTCCAATAAAGAGCTAATTGCGAATCTTACAGGAACAGCAAGGTGTAGGACTATTAAAAACTGGGAAAATGCTCAGGATCTTTCATTACAAACATTTATGAACACAACATGGCAAACAGTGCTGATGGAGAAATTGACTAATATGATTAGAATATATAAAGGAGAAATAAAGCATGATTAATTCATGGAAACCTGGAAACCCTTATTGAAATGTATGAATGAGTTAATTGAGATGAAACAGGGTTCAGGAAATCATCTAGATTGCTGGTCTGTAGTTTTTTTAGGCTAGAAAAAGAAATTGCAACCCTGTTAAACTGTGTAAATTAGCTTATAAGCATGGCAAGTTGAGTCCTCAGTCCCTTTCCCAAATAGCCTTTTCACACGACCCCTAAGATCCGCTGGCCACTTAAATTCGGACCAGAGATCTTGGGGGTTCGTTGCTCTTCCTGCGTCCCCACCCCTCCGCACTTCCTTGCTCCTGTCTGCGTGAGGGGAGGGAGAAAAAAAGGGAGAAAAGAATGCAGGCTCACATCCGCTCTGCTGGTTGAAGCAGCCCCGAGCCCCGTCGTCGTCCTGATTCCTTCTCTTAAAGGGGCGGGAGGCAAAAACAACAACAAACAGAAGCGAGGAGAGCCCGGCATTCTAGGTTACATCCGGATCTGGGATTTTTCACGCTCGGAGAGCAGGTAACTGAAAAGTGCGCTGGGACGCGCTTAGGTGGGGGTGGTCGCACTTAATTTTCTGCAAACTCCGGAGCTGGTGGGGAAACAATTTTAAGCTCCGGAGCTGGGAGCCATTTGCGGCGGAGTTTAAGGGTCGTGTACAAAGGGCCTAAGATGGTAAAATAATGACTAAGTAAGATTACTTTGTAGTTACTGTGTTATGTTAAGGTTTCTTTTGTCTTTTCTTTTCCCTTTTGTTTATTTGTAATGTGAAATATTGTCAAAATAAAAGTTTATTAAAAAGAAAAACAGAAAAACAAAAAATTGTTGGGCTACAAAATGGCCCCCAAGACAGTTAGAGTCAGCAAATACGGAGAGGTGCTCCTGGTGGCTCTCCTCAACAATCCCTCTATGCTTGTTGGAGATTGGAATTTTGATGTCTGAGTTATGCACTCCCAAACAGGCCCCCCAGGAAAATTCTTCCCAGGCACCTAGAGACGGGAAAATTGCAGAGAATCCTCCTATAACTCTCCTCTACAATCTTTGGTGAAGATTGGGTTTCCCCAACCCAGTTCCTAAAGGTCATTTCCAAGCCCCTCCCCACAATTTGTGTGTGAGTTATTGAGTCTGAAAGCTAGTATTTGCCAAAATTGGAGGGACTGTAGAGGAGAATTGGGAGAATCCTCTCTGCAGATTCGGTGCCTCTAGGGTTATTGGGGGGGGCGTTCCAGGGGGGGCGCTCTTTGGGGGTATATAGCTCAGATAGCTGAACCTCAATTTTCACCAGACTTGTAGAACTTGTAGAGGAGAAGCAGATGAAGCACCCCACCAAATTTGGGGCCTCTAGATGCCAGAGGAGTTATAGCATTTGAAAGGTGAGATAAATTGATTTGTCAATTAGACTCTGGAAATTCATCAATTCGTCAATTCATCAGCCCCGACAAATCATGAATCATGAAGAATCACAAATTTTAATTCATCCATATCTCTAGCCATCACCCATAAATGCCATTTTTAAAAAACTGCAGTTTATTCTGCAGTTAATGACAATGTGTGTGTATGTGCATGCTTGTGTATATGTATGTATATGCAAGAAACACACACACACACACACACACACACATACACACACACATTTAAATAAACTGCACACAATATGCCATTAATGTCCTCTCTCTCTCTCTCTCTCTCTCTCTCTCTCTCTCTTTCACACACACACACACACACACACACAAACACACAAACAAACAAACACGAATGGGAATTGTTTAAAAAATAAAACAGGTTAGGCGTGCCAGTTTTCTTAGCTGTTTAAACAGCATCTCTGGTTTTATGAAAATGCTGCATTTATGAAATTCAATAAGAAGTTATTAATGATGAATAGAAATTAAAGTTTTATAAAAACTTGGAGGATTTGCTAATTCAATATTTTTACACCAAAATGACACATCAGGGTAGTCTCTCTGGAGTCCCTCTGCAAAAGGTCACAAAATTCAACCAAAGCTTGAATATGAGAGGGAGCAGTATTGCTCATTGCCGTTTATATCGCAGCATGGAGATTTCCACTACAACTCTGAAGGCCACCTGACTGGTCCCTTGACGCACTGGTACAACATGGGAGAGATCCGTTCTCAAAGCCTTAAACATGACATCAATAATGTGATGAGAAATCAAACAAAAATTATTGGGTTAGACCAGGGGTGTCCAAACTTTTTGCAAGGAGGGCCAGATTTGGTGAGGTGAAAATGTGTGGGGGCCGACCATTCAGCCGCATTTTGGCCCCTGGACTGGACTTTGGACAAGCCTCTACGACAGTGGTTCTCAAGGTGTGCGTCCCCAGATGTTCCTGGACTGTAATTCCCAGAAGCCTCCACCACTTGCTGTGCTGGAAGGGGTTTCTGGGAGCTGCAGTCCAGGAACATCTGGGGACTCACAGGTTGAGAACCACTGCTCCAGGACATGCAAGGAAGCGGGGAGGATGCTGCAGCAATGGAGCCGGGAGCGGGTAGGCTGGGCAGGTGGTTGGGAGGACGGACAGAGGCAGGGAGGACAGGCAAACTGCAAAACTGTAAGATGGCATCTCCATCCAGTATGGGGAGAGGCCAGGTGGTGGGGATGCGTGACAGGCTGAGCCAGTGGGGAGAAGAGGCTGCGGGCTGCTCCAAATTTGAAAACGGGCGCATTTGGGCCCCGGGCCTGACTTTGGACATGGCTGGGTTAGACATTTGTTATGTGCCATCCAACACATCAGAAACAAAACCCTACAGGTGCTTCGGACACACATGCATTTTTAACAGCATCCATGGTGCCAGGAATATCACCTGCAGTCATGGTGTGTACTTGTATGTGCGTGCATGAGTGCATGTACACACACACATGTGCATAATTTCCACAGTATAGAAAGCGTGTTTGAAAATGATTTGGCATTTCTAATGCCAATGCAGTCTGGATAATCAGATTATTATGCTTCAGAACACAAGCTGATGGGTACATGCTCCATGAAAGAATATCCTTGCCTGGATAATTCTGACTTCATCTGGAGTGTCTGGTCACTAGCACGATTTTGGTCCCCCCCCCCATGGCTTGATTCAAGATATGATAACTATATAAAAGAGTACATTCATTGATTCCTCTCTAGGCAATTCAAAACCCTCCCTTCCTTTTGAGCGAAAGTCTTCTTTCTCTCCACTTGCATTCCGAACATAACTGAAAAAAAGAAATTTGCCTTCCTTTGAAATATACTGAAGGAGAAAAGAGGGGGGAAAGATTTCTTGAAGAAATTTATAGCTCAAACCAGACCAGTCTTTTAAAGTTAAAAGTTTTCCATTGAGGTGGATATGCATGGATGCATGCATATTAATATGTCCTTACACTATATATTGCAACATCTTGAATCTCCAAAATCTTATGCAAGGGTTCTTTTTGTTTATTTTAATTCTGCATTTAACACTATTATTCCGGGTATCCTTATGACTAAATTAAAACAGCTGGCTGTACCTGATCACATTTGTAAATGGATTGTAAGCTTCCTAACAGACAGAAAGCAGCAGGTGAAGTTAGGTAAAATTATATCAGATATTAGCAAGGTTAGCATAGGAGCCCCTCAGTGCTGTGTGCTTTCTCCATTTCTTTTTTCCTTATATACTAATGATTGTACCTCAAATGATTCCTCTGTTAAAATAGTGAAGTTTGCAGATGACACTACGGTGATTGGTCTCATTCGAGACAATGATGAATCTGCCTATAGGCAAGAGATTGAACAACTAGTTTTATGGTGTACTCAAAATAATCTTGAATTAAACACATGCAAAACTGTTGAAATGGTGGTGGATTTTAGGAAGACTCGTTCTATACAGCCACCTCTTATGATATCAAATAACTTAGTGTCAATAGTGGAGTCCTTTAAATTTTTAGGTACTATTATATCTCAAGATTTAAAATGGTCATCTAATATTGAAAGTATTATTAAGAAAGCACAACAAAGAATGTTTTTTCTGTGTCAACTTAGGAAGTTTAGACTGCCAAAAGAACTGTTGATTCAATTCTATAGAGGTGTTATTGAATCTATTATCTGTTCCTCTATAACTGTCTGGTTTAGCTCTGCGACTAAGCATGACAGATATAGACTTCAAAGGATAATTGGAACTGCAGAAAAAATTATTGCTACTAATTTGCCATCTATTGTGGAATTGTATACCACACGAGCTAAAAAGAGGGCGATGAAAATATATACAGATTCCACACATCCTGGACATAATCTGTTTCAATTGTTACCCTCAGGGCGACGTTTTAGGGCATTGCATACTAGGACAACTAGATATAGAGATAGTTTCTTTCCAAGTGCTATCAAACTGTTGAATAATTAATTTTTACATTTCTTCTTCCTTTTTAAATAATAGGTTATATTGTAGTATTGTACTGTGTTTTTATTGTTGACTATATGATTCTTATATTTCCTTTTATATAGAGAGAGCATTTTTACCAAAACAAATTCTGGGTGCCTCTAACCACACTTGGCCAATAAAAGTATTCTATTCTATTCTATTCTATATGAAACTTATGATGGCTTACTGTACTGGTAGGCAATTGGCAGCCTATGAAATTCAGAAATGTTCCAGTTTGTTGTCATCTACAACTGCAAGAGTCAAAAAGCATAGCTGGCACTTAAGCCCTTGACAGAAGATCGTATGATTGCCTAATGCCCAGTTTCTGCCTCCCAGGACAGGAAAAAAAATTACATGTAACAGTGGATATTTTGCACCTACAGGGTTTTCAAATGACAATATTTTACATTTCTTTCCTCACCGTTCTGCTCCAAGACTAAATTCAGTCTGGAGTCTCATTCTATTGGTATGCCTAAAAGTCTGGTGGGGGGGGGGAGCTCTAAGTGTGGTAGGACAGAAGCCCACCCACCGTACATCTCCGCCTCATCTTCTGGATGTTATTGAGAGCTTCAAATGCTTAGCATGAAGGTCTGCGGAGGAGCCTGGAAGCACATTCCAACCAATGTGCTCACAGAGCTGCTGGGAGAAGGAAGCTGATAAGGCTGGGAGCTGATCAATATTACAGACTGCTCTGTATACCTTTGTGCAGAAGACACAACGTTCTAATGGGTTCCAGATGCAATGAGATATGAGCACTTAGGTGCACAGCCCTTGCCTCCCACCATAATTTGGGCCACCTTACACACTTCCAAGGACAACATCTGACCAAGGCTTTGGTAGGGTGCCATTCTGAGTTAAGGAAGAATGCATGGAGATGGACCGTATAACCATTTGTGGGGAGGACATGCAAGAGAACACTATATCCCCCCCCCCCCCGGCTTTGGATGAAAAGGGAGAGTGATTCTGAGCTAGGAGAGGTCTGAATAGACAGAAGTCAAGCAGCCTAACTGTGAACACCAGTTTTCAGCATTTTTCAACCCAAACAATGCAGCATTCTGCTTCTCCAATGGTTACAACCGAGGCATGGCGCACTTTGCTATTGCCAGTATGATACAGTATAGGCAACATTCTTCTTTGTCTTCATGTACATTTGCAAAGGTGATGATAGAATCTGGAAGATTTCCAGGTTTATCTTGAAACCATTCCACACTGATTGATTGATTGACTGATTGATTTGGTTTGGTTTATATCTTGCCCATCTAGCCACTTTGGGTGGGAAGCTTGGTTTGGTTTTTCCCTTTGTATTTATTTTATTTAAATTTTATTATTGTTTATTTAAAATATTTTTACTCCTCCTTTCTCCTTAAAAGGATCCACGGCAGCTTTCATCATTAATTTTTTTTAAAAAAAACCCAATATATTTACTGCAGAAAAGAAGTAACTATACAAATATTAAAAGAAAATTAAACATCTGTTGCATTAAAAACAGGAATAAAATCAATACTAAAAAGTACATTTAAAAGCAACAGAGCTGAACAGTCCATTCAGACCCCCTCTCAGATAGCCCATTATTAAGGAATAGCCTGTCTGAAGAGAAAGGTCTTTGCCTGCGTGTTGAAGGTCAGCAAAGATGGGGCCAGCCGGTCTTCTCCTGGAAGGTAGTTCCAGAGTCTGGGAGCAGTGACAAGAGAAAGCCCTCGCCTCTTCAGATTCACCTGTGAGGGTGGTGGGACCGAGAGAAAGGCCTTCCCCGATTAACTTAATTCCTGGACAGGAGAGGTTATTTTGGGTTGTTTTTTTTTTAGTTGGAGTCAGGGTTTATAGGTTTAAACTAGCACTTTAAATTGCACCTGCAATCAGATTGGCAGCCAGTGGAGCTGCTGTAATAGGGGAGCTATATGTTCCCTGTAACCAACCCCAATTAACAATTTGGCTGTAGCATTTTGGACCTGCTCCTGATCCTTTAATTATTGTTATTAGAGTGGGGCCATAGCCATGTTTTAATTGCTGGTGTTATGCCCTGAGCATATAGGAGGCAGAGAAGGCACTGCATTAACAGCATTATATCACCACCACCATCATCAACAACCAGCACGGCAATTACACTCCCATTTGACTCCCTCTCCCAGGAAGCACGTTCTTTTGCAGTCTGATTCACAGCCCACTCCAAGGAGGCCAAGGAGGCTTTTCAGCCTTCATCCTTCTAAACAGCAGGCTTGCCCAGAAAAATAAAAACCAAGAAAAATCCCACCTGTCCCATGTTTTCAATGTTCTACATTTTGAACATAACTGAGTGCATACTGTTGTGACTTACCAGTTTGCGTTGACACCACTGGCAGATCCCACACAGGACAATGGTGACACTAAGGCTGATGGTGATGATGGCTGAGACCAGGAGGACATCACGGGAAGGTGCCCCTGAGAAACGATTAGAGAAACCTACAGGTTAGCTGCACTACTGCACCAGCATCCAGAATCACTCCTCAGCTCAATAATTATGTCCTGGTCACTTCTGCCCCCCTTCTTTCTGTTGTCTCTCACTTTCAAGGGGCTCCTTAGAAGAAGAACACGTTCTTGAATTATAGACTGATTAATACTTCTTTGGCTTCAGGGTAGGGATATAGGAAGGCACATTACACTATATCCAACAATTAATCTAGCTAGCTTATTAAAGTTGGTTTCCTAAGGTTGCAGGCAAGATTCATTCCTGGCCCTATCTAGAGATCCTTAATAACAGCTACCAGTTTCCTATCTAAATTTCCAAAACCATCAGAGGTATCTGTATATTCAAGGTGCCTTGGCAGTACACCAGTCAAGATGCTTTTTGTTAAGGGCCTTGCTGTTGATCTATTCCTGTGTACTTAGTCAGTGGACCACTTCTCCATCCATAGGACTTGTTTTCCCTTCATAACCTCATAACCCAAAATCTCCAAATTTTTGGCTTGCCCTACAAGACTGGTGAAAAAAATTCAAAGTAGGATAGGGCCTCGGTTTTTTGGGTGGCATTAACCCAACGATTTCTCTGGTGCTTTGCTGCAATTCAGAGATGGGGAGAGGTTAGGAAAGAACTGAAACAACAATCTCTTCTTGGCAATTTCAGTAGCGGGACAGATCTCGGAGAAAGCTCAGACCAGTTCTGCAGTTTTGGCTGGCGATATAAGAGAGTCAGCATGTGTCCCTAGCTTGCGCGGGGCAAGCCTTATTGTAGAGCAGCCCAGAGTACCATGCAACATAATTAGTGAGCTTTATGATTTCATAACACTCCAGCTGCACAGCTCTCCATAGAACAATTATCGCAGCGGCACCAGAATGTTGCCTGGTTTTTTTTAAAAGTATTGATCCAGTCACTGTTAAGAGTTTTTCCCTTGTGGAAGCCAAACAAAATGACGCCGACTAAAAAGAAGACAAAATACAGAGCAGGGATTCAAAATCTGAAGTTTATTTACATCTGCACCTTGCAAAATGACTGTGCCAGTCATTTTGTAAGGTGCAGTCTAGAGCCAGCCGCCTTCCAGATGTTGATGGGCTATAACTCCCACTAGTGCCAGGCAGGACAGCTTGTGGTGAAGAGTGATGGTAGCTGGAGTCCAAAGGCATCTGGAAAGCCACGTGTCTCTCTCTCTCCTGCCTTCCCCCCAGTTCTAGAGATTAAATAACACAGGACTTAATTAAAGATGAAGGGAAGTGTTTCAAATTCAGAAAGGGTGGCCTTGCCCTGCAAGAAGCAGATGGCAGTGAAATATGGGAATTCTTCATGCACTGGAACTGAAGGCCTCCAGCCCATTTAGAAAGCTGAAAGAGATTGCCATAAGGTGGGCCAAACATATGCTACCTTCACACAGCGCAGGGGGAAAACTCTGAAACTTAACCTCCCTGCCCCACCACAGACATACAGAGCTCCACTGCATGAACAATACACATTCCTATCTCATTCTTGACAGTGTGGCACTCAGGGATTTGTGCCTACAGACAGAGGAATCTGGGTGCTGCAATCAACACACAATACATACAATATTCTACCTTATTTCCAGCACAATATTCCAGTACAATATTCAATAACATACAATATTCTACCTTATTTCCAGTAGTGCAAATGCCAGGAAGTCAGATAAATATAATATTCTTTTAAAATTAGAACAGATGAACTTTGCATACATTAAGATTAAAATATATGAAGAGATAGCATGGATCAAACCAAAAGCTTACCTAGCCCTACCTACATCCTGTTCACACAAAAGCCGCAATGAATGTGTGAATGTAGTTTTGAGGTAAAGCTTGTTAATTGTCAGACTGTTCTCAAATAGTCTATCAAAATTTGTATCACAGTTACGTATGTAGTATGTCCTAAGATCACATTTGGCACAGAAAGAGAAATAGAGGAAAACACCAAGGTAAATTAGACATGGCTGTCACCTAAGCCCCAGCAGGTGCTTGTGGAACTGTTGTGAAGAGATGCAGTAGCACAATGTGTTTTGGCTCAATACCTTCCTCAGGGGAAGAGAGGCATACTTCATCCATTTCTGTCACCTGATATTGTTGCTTTTTGCCATGTTCTTGACTGAGAAGAAACAAAACGCATGCTGTCCCTAATGAAATGCTGTAATGTATGACATGATAGGCTGCAGCATTTCTTTGCCATAAACTGTTTCTTGACAGATGTTAATTTCTTCTGTTTTCCTTTTTCTCGCATAATGAATGGCCAGACACACAATTGGGGAGAGACTGCAGGAGCTTTTGATTGGTGTGGATGTTAAGAAGAGGTATTTTCAGCAGGAGCAGCTTTTCTCACCAACAAGCAATGCTTGTCGAAATCAGCTTTCTCCTACTAGTAAAAAAAAGTACCAGAAGATGACCATCCTCCCTCATATTTGCCTCTTTCCACTGTTCCTGGTTCCAACAAATAATGTTCAGGTCTTTGTGCTGGATACAAAATCATAATTGCAACCACACTCCCAGAATTCTTGGGATTAACCACAGGAAGAACATAAACTGTCACTAAGACAGGACAGAGCCATGAAACTAGAAAACTGTGTGACAATTGGAAGGTTAACAAGTCTTCAGTTTTATTAGGCCTGGACAATACAGGTGCCACATGAGATCGTGGATGAGAAGTGTGGATATGGGAGAAAGGCAATGAGTCCATTTTTACAATTTCAGAGCAAGACAGGGAGTGGAGAGCCAGCATCATGACTCATGGACCTTCTTGTTGGGCAAGTGCTGGCAGCACCACCTCAGTCCTGAGAGTCCGAAAAAATCTTCTCATGTATCTTGAGCCAAACAGAATGTGAATTCTAATGGGAAGAGTGACAGCCACTATAGTCACTAGGTGCATGTTGCCACCTGGGCAGCTTCAAAAACCAAAACAATAGAAAAACATACAAGTATATCTAAAACTGGTTATTTCCTCTAGCTCTGGGTTGTCATATCATTCAGTTAGCCTGGTTTTTACCTGGATTTTGTGCCCCATTACCCAGACTGTGCTTATTTTTGAAAACAAATGGTCCAGAAACAACAGCTTCCTCCAACCCATCCCAGGTGTCTGCCTCTAGTCTTATGGATGGCAATTTCAAATATGTTACCATAATTAAAGATGAAGTGGTATGCAGCTGAAGCAATGTGATTGATGCTGACTTTTGTGCCTGAGAAATCAGATTTACAAAGGAAGAAGGATCTTACGGCTAGAGAAGGGCATGAACTAAAAATAAATTACAAAATTCATTCAAAACTTGTTCATTCATTGATTTGTGTTAGTACAAATTGGTATCCTAATGGACATGAATTGATGCATTTTAGCAATTGATTCATCAATTCATTGGGCTATAAAATGCCCCTCAAGGAACATAGCGTCACCACATTTTCAGGGTAGCTTCCCTTAACTCTGGATTTCCGCAATTTGTGTCTGTAGGTGTCCTGGAGGCCATTTTATAGGCGTTTAAAGTAAAACCCAAATTTATGAATCAATTCATTGCATCGATGCATTGTTAGGGGAAAAAACATAAATTTGTTTTTGTTATTTGCTGACCTTGATGAATCATGAATCAAAACAAATCACCATTTTCTGATTCATCCCAATCTCTACTTAAGACCCAAAGACAAACTACAAAACAAAGCAAGCTAATATGCAAATTATTAGTGATGTCACAAACAATTAGCACAGAGGGTATTTCCTCTTCTTGTCAGAGGTATCTTTAATGTAGAGTCAGGGAAAGCATTCCAAATGGAACAAAGGTACATGTCTGTCATGTTCTTATTTGTTGTTAGGGTCAAAGAACATAATGGATTGGTCAGTGACACAGCATTTATTTAGCTGTATTAGTAGAGAAAAATATGGAGGCTTTCGTTTATCCAGGCAATAAGGCAACACAATGGAGCAATGAAAGTGAATAGATTTGAATTCAAGGTAATGAGCACTGAAAGGGATTTTTTGAGCCACTTACATACAACAGTGTTTGAAATTAACAGTGGCCTCCTATGGGAAAAGGTGAGGCATTATTGTGTGAAAAAAACCCTACAACCTCTTTGTTTTATTACAGCACAAAAGAAACAGAACGGAAGAGGTGAAAAGTAAAGCAAGTATCATAATAAATGTTATTGTGTATTGCTCACCAAGGATACTGTGTTCAGCTCTCTTTATTTGCTCTACCATCTCACTCCAGTCAATACAATAAGTAAACATACTGGGTTGATGATAGAGTTCCAAGGACTGCCAATGAATATTATATCAACGTTATCCACTGAGTTGAAAACATACTTCTACTTAGCAGATACCCAATATGCATAAACAAAATGAAAATCATGGAACATTTTTGTATCAGCAGAACAGAACAATCATTTTTAAGGGTTATCGTGCTTATTCTGCATATTTTCTGCCAGAGAAGGAGTCCCCTTGATGGTTTGAAAAAGACCAAAAGACCAAACAACAATATACTGTACTGATCAATATATCCAATCGCACCCAACTACTAACTCCCAGCAGACTCATATTACAACATTCACACTGGAATATATAGATATAGTGGTACCTTGTATAAAGGAATTAATTTGTTCCAAATGAAATTATGTTAAGCAAATTTTCCTTTATACAAATTTCCCATAGGAATGCATTGAAAATGGAGTAATTCCATTTTTATGTTGTATGGATTCGCCATACAACATCTTACTGGCATATATGGAAAAAAAGCACATCCAATCTTGCCTGATTTCGGAAGCTAAGCAGGGTCGGCCCTGGTTAGTATTTGGATGGGAGACCACCAGGGAATACCAGGTGCTGTAGGTGCCTGGAGTAGGAACTGGCAAGCCACTCCAGTATTCCTGCCAAGAAAACTCCATGGACCTGGGGTCACAAAGAGTCGGTCACAACTGCAACAACGCAACACACACACACATGGGTAAATAACAAGTTGTCATGCATGTTATGTAGGATCACCTCCATTAATTTTTCTTTCTAAACCACTGCACTAACCTACAAAATCTTCCTCCTTTACTACTTTCTGTGAAGAGAAGGACCTGATTCAATAGTGTATTCCTACTCAGAAACAGCATGGCACTGTAATTTTAAAAATTCTGGCCTCAAGAGAAATTTTATGCAGACAGAACTGCTGCTTGCTGATTTGTAAATATTAGTTTAGGAAAAGAGGCATGAGATTCCCTTGAATTTAAATTTGTTAATATTTCACACACAAGATTTGGACTTCTAGATCACTCCATGTTAATACTGCAGTGTGCTACTCTGGAAAAAACACCACCATATTCCTGGTGATTTAGTATTTTCCTATCCAGACCCTAAATCATAAGGTAGCTGTAACAACACTGACTAAAATGCTTACATTCTAAAGCAGTTTATTTATTTTATTTATTTAATTAGAAAAAAAATTAGCCACCCCCCTACCAAGAGGTCTCTGGGCGGCATACAACAATGTATTAAAAACTATAAAACAATAAAATTATTAAAACTATAAAATACAGTACAGCTAAAACAACATACAATACAAATTATAAAACCCAGCTGCTCATGAGTCTGGCCAAAAAAAAAATCTAATTAAAATGCTGGCCAAACAGGAAGGTCTTTGCCTGGCACCTCCGTAGGGAGGGCATTCCAGAGTTGGGGGCATCTGCCGAGAAGGCCCTGTTTTGACATGCCACCCCCCCAATCTCTTTGAGGGATAGCACCTTCAGCAGCACCTTTGAGATCCCAAATTAATAAAATCTCCTCGGGGTCTCCTCCACCCCCTCTGCTTCCTTTCGTTTCCACATTATGAAGAGTCCTCTGATGGTCAGTTGTTGTGAAAGCACAGCAGAGAGGAGCGCTATCAAGCAGGAAGGAAAAGAGAACAGCAAGGGGGTGGGGTGGAGAAGAACTCAAACTGACCTCGCTGTTTCACTTTCTCTCTGGCACTGCTTGCTTGTGCTTTTGCAACATGCTTTTCAGTGTGGAAAGGCACTTCTTAATGGGCTGCTCAGCTCCGAGGCTTTCCCCACTGAAAAGAAGGTGAAAGTTCTGCAAAATAAATAAATAAATAAATAAATAAATAAATAAATAAATAAATTTAAAAAAGCGCAGAGGAGTCTTCAAGACAATGCCAAACCAGACAAGTCACTCTAACGCAGAAATCAGCTTTTTGCATCTGGACCATCCTTAAAACATTAAACAAATATTAAGATGTGAAAATGGAAAGCGGAGTGAGATTACCAGTCTGAAATGTTAATCTGTTTGACCTCCTAGAGGAATATACTAGCCAAGAATAGAAAATTTTAAATGCACTATGAAACTGAGAGACCAAGATATAACTCTCTTTTTTATTAGCCCATTAAGTATTAGCCTCAGCCATATTGATATATTTGAAAGTTGATAGAACTTAGGTGAATAGATAAAATATAATGGGTTTATGATGTTTATTAATGACTTAATCTTATAGAATAGATAGGATTTCTTCAGTCAAACTTACTATCTTCCCCCTTTATAGAAGATAAAAACAGATATAAATGTATGCCTATCATATATTGAGCTAGACAAATAGACTTTAAAGTGCTTAGTAAAATGAAAAACTAAAATTAAATAGGCTAGTTCAATACTGTACTTTGTTATTTTCATTTTTGTACTAGATGAAGATGGAGATAAGTAACGATAAATACAAAGATGGAAAAGAAGCACGTAAATGTGGAATATTCCAAGCACTTGGGCTGAAATATTGGGAAAATATTTGTATTTGAATTATGCAACATGGGAACACACAAGCAATGTCTTTGTTTTTTGTTATGTTTAGAAAATTCAATAAAATATAAAAAAAGACAAAGAGAGTAAACTGAGGTTTCCAGAAAGGAAGAGAAACAGCAAGGTCAGTTTGGCTTCTCTCCCACCCCACCCCTACCCCTTGGGAAAGGCTTTCCTCCATGTATACAACCCCCTCGTAATTTTTTGTGTCATGCTAACCTAGCAGTTTGATAGCATGTAAATGCAAGTAGATAAATAGGTATTTTATTTATTTACTTACTTACTTACTTATCTATCTATCTATCTATCTATCTATCTATCTATCTATCTATCTATCTATCTATTTATTGGGTTTCTATACTGCCCATCTGGCAGTGAGGTTTTTTACCGGCATAAAAAGTGGGAAGGTAAAACAGTATTTCCTTGCAGCCATGCTGGTCACATGGTACAGTATATGGAAACTTTCATACTTTGGACTTATCATGAAAAGGTAAGGTTGTTGTTTTTGTTTTGTTTTGTTTTTTGGAAAAGATAGTAAAGCCAGGAAAACTGGAAGATAATAGGAAAAGAGCAAGCCCTAGAATGAGGTAGATCAATTCAATAAAGTGAATCTTTAGTTTGCAAGGCCTAAGCAAGGCTGTTAATGGCAGGACCATTAAAAGGTCATTAATTGGTAGGGTTGCCATACAAGTCCATACTGAACCATACTGTTCTTGTAACAAATAAATTGATATCCTGAAAGTGCAAGACCACGGGGGAGCTTCCATTATCTAAGTGTCTGCCTACATACTATAGAAGAACATGGCTGGGAAGGAAATGGAAAGAAATCTACATGAAATCCACATAACTATTTCTTCAGCAGGAACCGATGAATTTTGTTTATACATGTTTTAACAAATATTAAGTAACAAAGACAAATTGGAAAACTGAAAAATTATGAATACCACATCCAGAGCAAATAAAATGTTCTAACATAATTTGAGTATATGAATAAAAAGATGCCCAATTAAATAGAAATGCAACGCACAAACAGAGAAAAAGCCTCTGAACATACAGTGCAGGAGTTCTTGCAATCAAAAAATCCTGACCACAGATCACCTAAGAGTCAAGATAACCCTCAAGAAGCATGCAAATCTGTAAAAATTATATATAGCTCACAAGCCCAATGTTTAGGAGAACATTTTGGTCAAAGATTCCTCTCTCCTTGTTCATCTTTCTGTTTTCTCTGCATACCTTACAATTAGCCATCTCTATTCGGGATAGTTCTCTGGCTGATGCTGTAATGAATTGGCATCATGCCTGGATGTGGCTGACCCATCTGATTATTGTCATTGTGACTTTTCTTGAATTGGGAGATAGCATAGAAGAACCTTGCCATAAAGATCAACACCCCAGTAGCTTTATTACTGTATCACCAGAAACCAACTGAGGTCACAAGTGCCATTTGGGATATTTTCAGTTACTGTTCACAGAAGTTTAAATCCCTACACAAGTGCGAGTCCATGTCCAGTCCCACTGCACAATTTTGCTCAATGTCCTTCTCCTGAGTGATGGACTGGTGCTTGGAGTAGTGATGTCTCTCTTGCAAGGGAGATATGACACCTGTCCTCTTTTTTGAAACATAAGATATTGATTGGGGAGATGGACAAGAGACATAAACTAGGAATGAGGAAAGGAGAAGGTTAGGATGAGAGTTATGATCCACAGGCCAAAGATGTCATTGCAGAGGCTCACTCCGTTGTTCCCCTTGTAATGGCTTAGTAAACATTCTCAAGCCTGAAAGCTATAGCAGTGAAACACACAGTATGCAAAACAATGATAAACCATGCAGATAGAGCATTATACTCATTCCTCCTTGCTACCTCCTCCTCTTTGCCCTCACTAAGAAATCCTACCCTATGGTAACTTTTCTTTATAACAGGGATTTTGCTCCAGCCGTCTCATCATCTGGGTGGGGTTGCCCTTTTCAAGGTCTTCTTCAAGGTCATCAGCCACAAAACCCCAGGCAATTTTAATGCTGGGGAAATGTGAGTTTGCCACTACCTCCACAGCTCTACTACGTTTGCATGAGACATCTGGATTCCCCCAAACAACCCAGCGTTTATTGCACAATAAAATAATCACTTGGAAAGGCCCTTGGGTAGCCTCGCTAAAAGCTTTTTGGAATGAATGAGTCATCTTTGCTTACTCAAGAGCCTGGGTTTCCTAAAGCCTTCTATTATCTACCAGATTGCTCAGCTTTTTTTTTAAAAAAAATGACATAAAACGTATGAAAGAAACAAAACAAAAGTGAGCATTTACATTCATGCTATTGTTCATTCAGGTTAAAACAATCACAATATTAATGTGAAGCTTAACGGTGGTTAAATTGCTCAGATAGGTGGGTTAGCCAGCATAAAAGGTATTGAGATCCAGTGGAGATATGTTTTGAAATTGTTTAAAAAATGCTAAGACAAAATAGAGCTCCTATCTGTGGGTTGCATCATAAATTATGTTTTCCTTACATAATAGAATGAAAAGAGTTACATTCTCACTTAGGAAACGTTAGGGATCATTTCACTGGTGAGCACACTATTTGTGAAACTCATCCAGATGGAATTACGGATAAACTCCTTGCTTGGGTGCCTTGCTTGGAAATGTTTGGCAAATAGACATACAGTGATACCTTGTATAAAGGAATTAATTTGTTCCAAATGAAATTATGTTAAGCAAATTTTCCTTTATACAATTTTCCCATAGGAATGCATTGAAAACAGAGTAATCCCTAATCACGACCATTTTCATGTTGTATGGATTTGCCCTCATAGATAATTCTGTTAAGCAAATTTCCCCTATCTCTGGAATTTTTTATGTTGTACAGATTTTATGTTATACGAGCCATTTGTTATACGAGGGTCCACTGTATATTCTTTTCCACTATTGATTGCATTGTGTTGTAATACACTTTCAAAGGCTTGGCATACTCACTTGTATTTCAGCTCTCTGAGGGAAATTATAAGCATACAAGCTTGTGTGTATGTGTATTGTAATTTGTAACGATTAACATGCACTATCCTCTCAGTTCTGAGTTATGACAACCCTTTTCAGGGTTTCCGAACTATAAAGTGCTCAGAAGTGGTTTACTATTCCCTTCATCTGGGGGGGGGGCGTGTTCAGGGGCTGTGTAGTTTGCCCAAGACAACCCTGGCCAGCCCTTCTCTCCCAGAAGGCACAGGGGGAAATCAAACTCTCTCTATATCGTCATATAAATTGTTTCAAAAGCTGTCAACTCAGTAATATCCACTTGTAATACTACATAAATAACTCTCGGTACACATTCATAATTCATCTGTGCAATAATTGTGTATTAATAATTAACCTTGATATATTTCACTCTGAGCTGTCACATCTTCCCAGTGTCATCTTCTCATACAGTTCTCTCCACACCAAACGTTCCACTGCAAGCACAAATTATATATTCCAGGTTGAGCTGGCCAGTTGACTCGTGACATTTCTCACACTCAGACCTAGCCCTTGAAGGATTTTAATCAGATCATGATTTTTAACATTCAAGAGAAATTACTGCATATGTGTGTGTACACAGGTATTTGCATGCATACACACACAGCGGATGTCAAAAGCAGCAACAGAAGCACTATGTTGAGTATAATCAAAGAATTGAGCAACAAAGTCATGTCATCAAAAGCAACAACCATTAAAGAATATAGTGACATCACATTTCAAACTAGTTCACTATTTATTACTAGGTAAAGAAAAGGAGGAATGGGAAGGGAGGGAGGAGATACTTAGGGCGCTTTTACATGACCCCTAAGATCCTCTGGTCACTTAAATTCGGACCAGAGATCTTAGAGGTTTGTCGCTCTTTGTGCGTCCCCACCCCTCCACACTTCCTGGCTGCTGGCTGCGTGAGGGGAGGGAGAAAAAAAGGGACAAAAGAATAAAGGCTTACCTCCTGGTGCCAGTGGAAGCTGCCGTCACTTCCTGGTTCCTTCTCTTAAAGGGGCGGGAGGCAAAAAACAACAACAAAAAGAAGCGAGGAGAGACCGGCACATCCGCATCAAAATTTTTCACGCTTGGAGAGCAGGTACATGAAAAGTGCGCTGGGACCCGCTTAGGTGGGCGTGGTCGCACTTAATTTTCAGTAAACTCCAGAGCTGGTGGGTAAACAATTTTAAGCTCCGGAGCTGGGAGCCATTTGCGACGGAGTTTAGGGGTCGTGTAAAAATAGCCTTAGACAATCAAAGGCTGATCTAGCCCACCATTTCCTGTAGCTTTCTCCCTCTCCTTTGCATCAATCCCTGATGAGCGGCATCCAGAGACATGGTGTTTTTGATCCTGGAGCTAACATTCTGTACTCCACAGCTCATCAAGGAGTAGAACCCAAGATTCCTTTTCCTATATCTGTCACTGTTTGTTCTACACCAATGGTTCCCAATCTTTGAGTAACCCAGATCTTCTTGGACGGCAACTGCCAGAACCCCTAGCCTGCACAGGTTTCTAGGAGATGCAATCCAAGAACTCCTGGGTGATCAACGTTTGGGAACCACTGCTGTACGTCATGATAGTTCTCATAAACCAAGGAGTATAAGAAAATAAATGCAGAAATAGCATTATGGTTAGGCTGCTGTAAACTGAGAGAGATAATTGTTCCAGCCAGTTCAGCAGGACTGTGTTCACTGATAGCCAACTGCAAGTCTTAGGTTTCCAGACAAGAGTCTTTCTTAATTCTACCAGAACTTTTGGAAGCAACTAATTACTATCTAACCTCATGTTATTTGCAATTCATTCCTTCTTTTTCCACCAACAAAGGTATAACTACATTACATTATAATTTTGGCTTAAAGCATTAAATGCACTCATTTTATAGCCTGTCATTCTTAGAATGATTTGTGTAATTATCACCAGACTTTGGCCTCAGAGAGGTGGAATGTCACATAGATCAAGTACAGACTCATGATAGCCTTGTACAGTGGTACCTTGTATAAAGGAATTAATTCATTCCAAATGAAATTATGTTAAGCAAATTTTCCTTTATACAAATTCCCATAGGAATGCATTGAAAATGGAGTAATCCCATTTTTATGTTGTATGGATTCTCCCCATAGATGATTATGTTAAGCAAATTTCCCCTATCTCTGGAATTTTTATGTAGTACAGATTTTATGTTATACAAGATGTTTGTTATACAAGGGTCCACTGTACTCTGTTTTGGGTGCTGAAATTACAAGGAGTTGTGATAGGAAAAGACTGCATGGCAGAAACTGGTAGCATTTGTATTTTAATGTAACCGAAAGGGAATTACTCAAATTATTTAAATTACTTTGAAATACATGAAAGTATTATTCTTTTGCCCAGGCTGTTGAAGAGTCCTGCAGGGCTTGAAATCTCACTTGTTTATAATGCTTTAGTGGTCCAATAAAGTTTATTAACCGTGCTTTGGAATTTAAATACAAACCACACCATTGTGTTTCATTTTTCTTTTTCTTTTGTAAACTGCAATTGTCATGGTCAGTACTTGGGGAGGCTTTAACTGTAACTAACTGCTTTAAGAAATAATTAAAATTGCCCAAGCTAGGATAAATGCTCAACAACCTTCTTTTCAAAGGTACAGTATCTGGATAGGATATGGGTCCTAGTACTGATGGGAAGATTGACTAATTATATTAGATACCTCAGAGGGGAAATAAAAGAAGGTACAGTAATTTCATCAAAAACTGGTACCCTTTGTTGATATTTTGAGAATGACGGGGAATCAGCCAACCTTTATACGTAAAGAACACAATTCAAACCAAATTTATATTTGCTTAACTTAGAAATTTGACTTTGTCCTAGAGAGAATGGGCTGCTATCTTTTAAGTTGAATAGAATGTAAAGGAGTGGATAGGATTATTCACAGAGATGAATTTATTCTTGCCCATGTGATTGCATGGATAATATTATTTCCAATGGTTGTCAATCATTTTTATTACTAAACAAACAAAAACCCTCCAGCAACAACAAAAACAACTTTACAAAATAATTTCCTAGCCACTGATCCTTCTAGGAAAGGCTGTTAACTCTCTGTGTCTGAATTCCAACCCTTTGCATAGTTTCACCAAGATTTGACTAAGAGCCTTTTTACACGACCCCTAAGATCCGCTGGCCACTTAAATTCGGACCAGAGATCTTAGGGGTTCCTCGCTCTTCCTCTGTCCCCACCCCCCTCCGCACTTCCTGGTTGCTGGCTGCCTGAGGGAGGGAGAAAAAAGAAAGAAAAGAATGCCGTCTTACCTCCGTTCTGTTCCCGGCAGCATTCAGATCTCTTAAAGGGGTGGGGTGCAAAAAAAGAACAAACGGAAGCCAGGAGAGCCCCGCACTCACTATCCTTACACCGGATCAAATATTTGTCACCTCCAAAAAGCAGGTACAAGAAAACTGCTGTTTGGTCGTGCTAAAGTGGGCGGGGTCGCACTTAATTGTCTGCAAAGTCCGGAGCTGGTGGGTAAACATTTTTAAGGTCCGGACCTTGCAGCCATTTGCGGCGGAGCTTAGGAGTCGTGTATAAACGCCCTAAGTGGCTAAAATCTGTTCCGTATCATAGTAACTCACAACAGAGTAGGCCCATTGAACCAAACATGTACATCCTCCTAACCACTTTGTTTATCTCCAAAGGAGAAATTATTGCTGTCACTTGGGAGGAAGTTCATTTCAAGGTATCAGTTGGTTTGAATCTGCTGATTAAGGTTCCATAATCTAAAAGAATCTTCAATTTTCAGGCCACAGAAAGAGGAGAGGCCACAGAAAGGGAGAACAAGCACTGCAGTCATTCTTCATAGTTCCTGATCTATATAAGTACCTCAGGCAGAATCCATATTTATTCGGCACCTTCTGTGTGGAATAAAACATGTGGCAGACTAAATCTGTGGCAGTGGCAGGTTTGTGCTCAACTGTGGTTTTGGAATGACAAACAGGGAGCCAACACAACTCTTAAGCGAGACACCAAACACAGGAAAAAAAAAACAATCAAACACCCCCCCCCCCCAGTATAGCTTCCATAAGTAACCTTGGCAACATGGGGGATGTTCGTTCTGGAGAAGGAAAGGTTTTGTTTCAGAAAGAGCGACTTGACTCCGAAGGGAGACTTTTCCTTGCCAAAGGGTTCTAGATTTTTGTGTCTCTGGTCTCATACCCGGCCAACATTGTTTCCACCTCTCTCCTCGGGAAGTGTGAAATGCCATTTTCCTCCATGCTGAAAATTACAGGCTTCAGCCCTAAGAGGGAGCACAATTAGTGGCAATGCAGGAGGCGGCTGTGTAATTTAACTGCCGAGGAGACAGCAGGGGAGGGAAGCCCATGCCTATTACACTCTGTGGGGGCAATTGGAGACAAAGGAGGAGTCACTCGCACCTCCTGGGGCTGAGTGCAAGGCAGCATGAAACGGGGCACAGCGACCCGTTAAGTACAGTAGTAAGGAGCAAACACCCACATCCAAGACAAGCGCCTCCGAGTTATGAAAAGGAAGGGCTTTTCCTAACCAATATTACCTAACCAAGGATTTTTGCTCCTTTATCTCAGAGCTAGTAGAGATTAAAAACACACACCAGTAAATGGATGGTGTGGAGGAATAATTGGAGGCTCTGCGGAAGACAGAATTCAGGCCCATTGGACTTGTCACACACCAAAGTTGAGAAAAGCTAAACCTAACACGGGATGACAAGCAGCTTCATGCTGGAGATTACAGTGCCATCATATCCCTTTAAAATGGCCTCTAAAAGTGTTTTGTATTGTTTTAGTCTGAAATTGCTTTGAGATGTTGTTGTATCAAATGGGATGCAAAGACAAGGACAAACACAAGACATAAATGAAGGAACAAAGGCTTACATACAGTATAAGGGCGCAATAACCAATGCGAAACCACAGCGTCACAGTAGACAGAAGAAAGACATTCAGCACGAGAGCTGCAGCCTTTGCTATCTAAGTCTTATCAAGATTAGTGATCCAATGGGACTTGTTGTAAAGCCAAGGTGGGTAACATGCACCCTGGGGGTTAAATATCTGGAACAAATAAATTACCTAGGGACAGAAGTGAAGTGCCAGCACACTGGGCACCCCAGTTGTTCAACACCCATCAGACTTTGTTTTTTTTTCCCAATTATTAGTATTTGTACATTTGTTTGTTTAGCTTTAAAAGTCCTCTGGTACCCTTTAGGGGTCATGGGGGCAATTTTACCATGTTTTGAAGACTATCCAGAATTTCTGCGGGCCCTCCCCTCTCTCAATGAACTTTTTTTTAAAAAAAACAATTTCTGGCCACTGCAGGAGCAAGGATTTTTTAAAGGTAGGAAACATTTCCCCCCTAAGTAAAACAAAGTGGACAAGGTAATGGGAGCAGATGAAACCCTCCAAGGCACAAGGGAGGCTGCATGTGGTCTCTTGAGACCCCTGGAAATTGACTACCCCTGTTTCTAAATACTCAATAGCTATGAGATGAATGTTTAAAGACATCTTGAAGAGAAGGTCACCAACACCTATGGTTATACAATACTACACATGCATGAACACATCTGATCTTGGAATCTAAAAAGGGTTGGACCTGTTGATTAGCACATGGGTGGGAAACTGTCTAGGGGTACAAGCTGCTGATATTTAATATAGGAAAGGGGCAGTCATTTGGTGTCAGAGGACAATCACACTTGCAGTCTCTGGCATCTCCAGGTGGCACTGGAACAACTCTGCACTTGTGAGTGATGGTGACATGAGTTGAATAAATGGGCCAAAGTTCTAACTGAGTATAAGGCTGCTTCCTGTTTTCAAGATGGCAGCTACAAATGCTAAGGACATCTTCATATTTTATGTGGCAGCTAGACTATTGTAGTCCTGGAAATAAATCCACAAAAGTAACTAGTGCACAAATAGATTTGTTCATCTGCTTGACTATATGTAGGGTTGTTAATTATGTGCACCACATTTATTATAGGTAGTCTGTGTAGTCATGTGAAGCCAGTACTTCCTCATCCTAGATGACCTGGTAACCCTGTAGCAGATCATTCTTTCTTGAGTGCCTTTCCCGAATCCCGATACATCCAGTTTATTCCTGCAGTTCTGAATGACCAAGGACCCAAGAATAAATGGCATTTACCATGAAGCTGAAAAGACTTTCAGTTGCAAAGTTAACAAGGTGACTGACAAAAATGTAGCACCTCCTGCTCTGTGAATCAAAACATTTCCAAGCCATGATTTTATGTTCCAACAAAAGCAGGCTTCAGGATTCAGCCAAAATCAGTTCAGTAAGACTTAAATTTATAACTTTGCACACATACTTATCTGGGACTAAGTTCGATGAGACTTGTATCTCAATGAGCATTCATGGGATCAGGCTACAGTGGCTGAATCACAAAGCTGTTTCCCGAGAATAAATATCATTTGATGCACTGCCTATGTCCACATTTCGCTGTACAGCATGTGGGGAGTCTTAATTCACATCTGTGATGTGCTGTAATGTTTCCAGCAAATGGTGTTATGCTAGTTGCTATTTTTGTTTGGCACACTATTAGAATAAAAGCTAACCGTTAAAATTAGTAGAAGACAGCAGGGGGCATGTGTACTGTGCTCTCTGTTGCCAATGAGTGGAAATGACATTACACAACAACCATCCCTTTGGATTCATCTGTGGCAAGAGGAACGTCCCACAACTAATTTCCAAGGCCAGCTTTCTGCACTCTCAAACAGACCCTTACACTTCCATCATGGGTTAGGGATCTCAAAGCACACTGCCGGCCCTTAAGATCACCAGCGGCAATCAGTCAAACTCGTGATGGCCATGACACTTTGCCTTGAAACTATATAAATAAAGAGATCACATTTGCTCTGCTCCTCTCTGAGAGCTACATAATGGAGTGCTATGCAAGTCAAGTCAGGTTTTGTGTGTGTGTGTGTGTGTATGTGCATGTGCGAGTGCACGTGTGTGCGCGCACGTGCGTGTGTGTGTGTGCCTGTGCATGCTTTGGATGGAATTTTTATATTTTTTTATCCTTAATATCTGGCAGCAGTGGGGAATCTGGCAACATATGCAAAGAAGCAGTTGACAGGCAGTTCATCTAGAAGAAGTATACATATAAAATGCACTAGCAAAATTTATGGTACTATGTGACCAATTTTAATATCCTCTTGAATTCCATTTGTAAGCCTTCAGTTCTTTAACTGCACTGGCTTGATCTATATCTGCAGCACACAGAAGGGATGGAATCTATTTTGGGTTAGAAAACCAGCTTCTGACAAAGGGAGAAAGAACGAACAGCTTGTTTTCCTGCTTCCCAGGCTACTTTTTTAGACGGCGTGACCTGGTTTCATTCGGAGAGGCCAAATACCTGCTGCTCTGGATGCTTTCAGCTTGCGCGTTCATGAAAGCCATCCCTAACTAGCTGCCCTCCTGCAAAGTGAGAAGCTATAAATAAAAGTCAGTCTGAATGATCTGAAATGGGCAAAAAGACGGGTGGCCGCCATGGCAGAGTGTCCACGGCTGTGGCCGCTGCAGGGAAGAAGGAAAAGGAGAATTGTATCACTTTTCCTTCTCCGGTTGGAACGCATTGAAACAGCCAAATGGGATTTCATCAGGCCTTGCACACACAGGTCTTTTTAGACACTAGCTGCTGCTCTCGTCTTATAGAAAACGGGGAGGTTTGCCACTCTTCTTGGCAACCCTGAAGGGGAGTTGCCTTTCCAGCCACAAGCTTAGTATCCCGTTCATAAATCTCCAAGGCCAAATGGCATTTATCACAGGAGTCTGGGAGGTGTTCAGGAGCAAGGTGGCAGGGCTGCTGACAGAAAAGTGTAATTTATCATTTAAAACAGCCACTTCACCAAGTACATGGGAGGGTAGCCCACTGCAATGATCTGCTGTTAAAAAAATATTGTGGGTGAAGCCAGCAATTACAGACCAGATATATATCTGGGCTAGGAAATGGACAGGAAGGGGAAAGAGATGGGACACGTGTCTTTTGGAGCTCTAAGCAAATTATTCAGAAGAGCAATTAGGAAGAGAATGCAGAGGGCTTGTTTTTAGAGGCCAAAGTGTTGTACTTGTGCAGGGGTCCTCAAAGTTTTCAAACAGCGGGCCGGTCCACCACCACCCAGACACCATTGGGGGCCGGATCACAGTCCAAAAGCAGCTGTGGAGGCTGGCTTGCTAACAAAACAGGGGGTAGGTGGGGGGGTTGCAATTGGTCCCAGGGGCCGGATTCAGGACCTTGGGGGGGCCGCATCCGGCCCCCGGGCCTTAGGTTGAGGACCCCTGTAGTTGTGGGACCGGGGTGTTCCTATTCAGCCTCAAAGCTTATTTCACGGGCTTGGGTGTTGAATTATTTATTTTGTCTGTACACCACCCAGGGTAGCTACTTGCTGGATAGGCAGTATAAAAGCTCGTTCATTCATTCATTCATTCATTCATTCATTCATTCAATCAATCAATCAAAAAGTATCCTGCTTATGTACAGCCCCATAACACTTAAAGCATTCTATGGGCAGTTTACAATTTATTTATCCCAGATACACATTGCCCCTGCCACCACCAGTGAACTGGGCACTCATTTTACTGATCTCAGAGGGACAGAAGGCTGAGTCAACCATGAGCCTCTTACCTGGGATTGAACCCCAGGTCATGAGCACAGTTATAGCTGCAATCAATCAATCAATCAATCAGTTCCCAGCTGAACATACTTCAGTTAATGGTTGTGAGGATAAATAGAGATAGAGTATCTATGCATCCTGGAGCCCCACAAAGGAAAAATGAGATATAATGAATAAAAAGGAAAGGTAAGAAGGGAAGCAGGTGCCTAAGTGCATAAAGTGAGAGGTGCAGTTGTAAGTGCATAAAGTGAAATTTTGGTAATTTACTATAGATAAGTGTTTAAATATAATGGCAGTTGTTTGTAGCCATACTCCTCTCTAATTTTTTATCTGTTGTTGGCAGAACATTCATTTTGAAAAACCTCATATCCTAAACCTAATACCTCTGCCGGGGAATACATTATACATTATCTATTATTACCATTTGTTTTAATTAGAGATGAGTACGAATTTAAAAGCTAATTGAAAATTCATTCAAAAATCACTAATTCATTGATTGTTATCTGTACAAATTGAGAACTGCCAACTAATACAATTTGACAATTTTAAAGCGATTTTGATTTGTCAATTCATTGGGCTGTAAAATGGCTCCTAAGGAACCTAGACATGCCAAAACTGAAGGGAAGTGTCCCCTGATCCTCCTCTACAATCCCTGTAGTGAAGATTGGGTTCTCCCCAAGTCATGTACTAAAGAGCACTTTCCTAGGCCCCTCCACTTTGTAGGTGTATAAGTCAGATGTTAGTAACCCAATCTTCACCATTCTTGGAGTGAATGTCAAGGAGAGTTGAAAGAAGACTCCCTATAGGTTTGGTGTCTCTAGGTTTCTGTATTTTTCTTGTTTATGCAAACAGATGCAAAAATTCAGTAGAAGAGGCTGCTGGGGAATATACATGAAATGAGCATATGATGTGCGGGAGTGGCGGCTGCTGTGCCCAGCTTTGCGATTTGTGATCTTGCCCTCATCTCCCCCCCTCCATCTCCCCCCCTCCGTGTTTCATCTTGTCCTGAGGTCCCGGCCCCCCTGGTTTTCTTATTTTTATATATATATATATATATATATATATATATATATATATATATATATATATATATATATATATATATTTGTTTTCGTAGATTTTCACGGGTATAGGTATGCATGTTAGGGTGGATTCGGGTTTCTTCCCGTGTAGAAATCTGGTTGTTTTGGCGACGTTTCGACGAGGTCTCACTCGTCATCTTCAGGCTGGTGTTCTGGCTTCTTTCTTCTTGAAGCAGAGTGTGATCTCAGTTGAAGTCCTTCTATAAATACTGCTGGGGGGTGTGGTTTGCTTGCTCTGTTGCTGATTGTAGGTTTGTTTGTTCTTTTGTGATTTGCTGTGTGGCTGAGGCGATCGTTAAGGGCTTAACTGCTGGTGGGTTAGATGGCTGTTTAGAGACATCATGTGTGGGTGAGGTGCTGGATGTGTGTCTATTAGCCTTTTGTTTCTTAACGACCCAGAAGCAATTTACACAAAGAAGAACAAAAAGCCCTCACCAACCTGAGGAAAGACAACAACATAATCATTCTCCCAGCAGACAAAGGCAATGCCACAGTGGTGATGAACACATCTGACTACCAAGCCAAACTATCCAACCTACTACAAGACCCTGCTTACATACCTTTGAACACAGACCCCACCACCTACCTGGAAAAAACCACCAAAGCCAAAATAAAAGCCTCACCCTTAAGTGAAGAAATCAAGCCAAGCATCATCCCCAGAGAGAAATCTTCCAGATGCCCCAAGCTCTACGGCCTCCCCAAGATTCACAAAGAAGGAACACCTCTCAGACCCATAGTCAGCTCCATAGGCTCACCCCTACAAAACCTCGCCAAATTTCTTGCCAAACAACTCCAGCCCTATGCAGAATCCATCTCTTCATACGTACAAAACTCGTTCCACTTCATAGAAATTATAAAGAAACAAGACCTACAACCCAATGACCTACTCGTGAGCTTCGATGTTGTTTCGCTCTTCACACAAGTGCCCATTCAAGAAGCCTTGACAGCTATCCACAACAAATACAACCCCCCCAAGCACATCCTAGATCTGACCAACCACTGCCTAACCAACACATACTTCATCCACAATGGACAAAGATACAAACAGATAGAAGGAGCACCCATGGGATCACCCCTCTCACCGGTCATCGCAAACCTATATATGGAACACTTTGAAACCAACGCGTTACAGAAGTCCGAACATAAACCCAAACTCTGGCTCAGATATGTTGACGACACCTTTGTTATCTGGCCACACGGGAAAGACAAACTGAACAACTTCCTCACACATCTCAACAGCCTACACCCCAAAATACAATTCACTATGGAAATAGAAGCCAACAACCAACTTCCCTTCCTGGACGTCCTAATCTACAAAAAACCCGACGGCTCCTTAGGACATACCATCTACCGAAAAAAAACACATACAAACCGCTACTTAAATGCACAATCACACCACCACCCTGCACAGATCAACTCCGTAGCAAAAACCCTCATCTCCAGAACCAAACGCCTCGCTGACAAAGACCACCTAAAAACTGAATTACACACTCTCTCGAATGCTTTAATTGCGAACGGATTCCAAAAAAACACCATCACCAAACTAATCCAAAAAGAAACACCCCCCAAGAACCAAGAAACAGAAGAGAACAACGGCACTGCCCTCCTCCCTTACATCAAAGGCACCACAGACAAAATCAGCAAAATTCTCCACAAACACAATATCAAGACAGCCTTTTGCACCGAACAAAAAATAGCCAACATTTTAAGAAACCCCAAAGACAAGATTGAGCTAGAAAACCAAGGAGTCTACGAAATACCATGCAAAGTCTGCCCAGCCACATACATCGGACAGACAAACAGGAGAATAAGCGCACGCATCGCAGAACACAAGAACGCAGTCAAAAAAGAAGAAAAATCTTCCTCTCTCTTCCAGCACATAAAAACAACAGGTCATGAAATTGATTTTAAAAGAACCAAACTCATCTCCAAAACTGAACACTTCAACAGTCGAATAATCATGGAAGCCATTGAAATAGAGAAACACCCAAACAACATGAATAAACGTGATGACACCTCCCGCTTGCCAGACATCTGGAAACTAGCCCTGGTCAACAGACGAGCCTCTGTCACAAAGACTGACACCAGGTCCAAAAGGACACAAGATGCCACCACCTTCCATCCACACCAAACACAAACCCAGACCCTTCCCACAGATGAAACGAAACCACCATCCAATAACAAAACCACGACTGCACCATCTACCGCTACTCCCCACTCCAGCCACCACATGGAGCACACTTACACACGCCCAAAAAAACATTGGGAGACCACAGACACGCAGCCAGACCAAAATGAATTCACAAGACACAGGACCCCACCCTACCAAAGCCCAGGATGCTGCCAGAACACCCATCACCAAGGTCATTAAGAAACAAAAGGCTAATAGACACACATCCAGCACCTCACCCACACATGATGTCTCTAAACAGCCATCTAACCCACCAGCAGTTAAGCCCTTAACGATCGCCTCAGCCACACAGCAAATCACAAAAGAACAAACAAACCTACAATCAGCAACAGAGCAAGCAAACCACACCCCCCAGCAGTATTTATAGAAGGACTTCAACTGAGATCACACTCTGCTTCAAGAAGAAAGAAGCCAGAACACCAGCCTGAAGATGACGAGTGAGACCTCGTCGAAACGTCGCCAAAACAACCAGATTTCTACACGGGAAGAAACCCGAATCCACCCTAACATGCATATATATATATATATATATATATATATATATATATATATATATATATATTTGTTTTCGTAGATTTTCACGGGTATAGGTATGCATGTTAGGGTGGATTCGGGTTTCTTCCCGTGTAGAAATCTGGCTGTTTTGGCGACGTTTCGACGAGGTCTCACTCGTCATCTTCAGGCTGGTGTTCTGGCTTCTTTCTTCTTGAAGCAGAGCGTGATCTCAGTAGAAGTCCTTCTATAAATACTGCTGGGGGGTGTGGTTTGCTTGCTCTGTTGCTGATTGTAGGTTTGTTTGTTCTTTTGTGATTTGCTGTGTGGCTGAGGTGATCGTTAAGGGCTTAACTGCTGGTGGGTTAGATGGCTGTTTAGAGACATCATGTGTGGGTGAGGTGCTGGATGTGTGTCTATTAGCCTTTTGTTTCTTAACGACCTTGGTGATGGGTGTTCTGGCAGCATCCTGGGCTTTGGTAGAGTGGGGTCCTGTGTCTTGTGAATTCATTTTGGTCTGGCTGCGTGTCTGTGGTCTCCCGATGTTTTTTTGGCGTGTGTAAGTGTGCTCCATGTGGTGGCTGGAGTGGGGAGTAGCGGTAGATGGTGCAGTCGTGGTTTTGTTATTGGATGGTGGTTTCGTTTCATCTGTGGGGAGGGTCTGGGTTTGTGTTTGGTGTGGATGGAAGGTGGTGGCATCTTGTGTCCTTTTGGACCTGGTGTCAGTCTTTGTGACAGAGGCTCGTCTGTTGACCAGGGCTAGTTTCCAGATGTCTGGCAAGCGGGAGGTGTCATCACGTTTATTCATGTTGTTTGGGTGTTTCTCTATTTCAATGGCTTCCATGATTATTCGACTGTTGAAGTGTTCAGTTTTGGAGATGAGTTTGGTTCTTTTAAAATCAATTTCATGACCTGTTGTTTTTATGTGCTGGAAGAGAGAGGAAGATTTTTCTTCTTTTTTGACTGCGTTCTTGTGTTCTGCGATGCGTGCGCTTATTCTCCTGTTTGTCTGTCCGATGTATGTGGCTGGGCAGACTTTGCATGGTATTTCGTAGACTCCTTGGTTTTCTAGCTCAATCTTGTCTTTGGGGTTTCTTAAAATGTTGGCTATTTTTTGTTCGGTGCAAAAGGCTGTCTTGATATTGTGTTTGTGGAGAATTTTGCTTATTTTGTCTGTGGTGCCTTTGATGTAAGGGAGGAGGGCAGTGCCGTTGTTCTCTTCTGTTTCTTGGTTCTTGGGGGGTGTTTCTTTTTGGATTAGTTTGGTGATGGTGTTTTTTTGGAATCCGTTCGCAATTAAAGCATTCGAGAGAGTGTGTAATTCAGTTTTTAGGTGGTCTTTGTCAGCGAGGCGTTTGGTTCTGGAGATGAGGGTTTTTGCTACGGAGTTGATCTGTAGCAAAAACTGAAGGGAAGTGTCCCCTGATGACGAGTGAGACCTCGTCGAAACGTCGCCAAAACAGCCAGATTTCTACACGGGAAGAAACCCGAATCCACCCTAACATGCATACCTATACCCGTGAAAATCTACGAAAACAAATATCCGACCTCTACGGGGAGGAAACCTTCCAGCTGACCAGAACCTACGAGAAACTAGAAGTCCGAAGAGCCACCATCTTATGTGACATTGCATTCCTACGCAACTGCCGAGATAAAAATGTGATCCCCACAAGCTTCCAACTGAAATTCCACTCAAAAACCCCATCCAGCGAAAGGATCCTGAAAAGAACAGAACTAGCCCTAATCAGAAACGAACTACACAAGAAAAGATACCTACTAGATCAAACCAACAGAGACCTACTCACTCTCCACCTCAAACTCAGCAACAAAATCCACCCAACACTCTGGAACAAATCCAAGCAACTCGCCGCCTGGAGAGCTGAAACAGAGACCTCCCACAAGACAGACACACACACCAACAAACTCCACAAACTGGAAAAACGCCAGAAGCCCAACCCCCCACAGCAGCCCATGAAACAAACAGTTCACAACATATCAGACAGGACACTCACCATCGCAGAGACCAAAGTCCTGTCCAAAGGATTCAACTTTGCAGTCGCCCCCAGACACATCCCCACTGAAAACATCATATGCGGAGTGGAAGCCAGCCTAACCAAAATCAACCCAGATGAAGCCAACAAAATCAGACTCGAAGTCACCAATATCCTCTGTTCCAGCAAACCACCCAGAAGCAATTTACACAAAGAAGAACAAAAAGCCCTCACCAACCTGAGGAAAGACAACAACATAATCATTCTCCCAGCAGACAAAGGCAATGCCACAGTGGTGATGAACACATCTGACTACCAAGCCAAACTATCCAACCTACTACAAGACCCTGCTTACATACCTTTGAACACAGACCCCACCACCTACCTGGAAAAAACCACCAAAGCCAAAATAAAAGCCTCACCCTTAAGTGAAGAAATCAAGCCAAGCATCATCCCCAGAGAGAAATCTTCCAGATGCCCCAAGCTCTACGGCCTCCCCAAGATTCACAAAGAAGGAACACCTCTCAGACCCATAGTCAGCTCCATAGGCTCACCCCTACAAAACCTCGCCAAATTTCTTTGCCAAACAACTCCAGCCCTATGCAGAATCCATCTCTTCATACGTACAAAACTCGTTCCACTTCATAGAAATTATAAAGAAACAAGACCTACAACCCAATGACCTACTCGTGAGCTTCGATGTTGTTTCACTCTTCACACAAGTGCCCATTCAAGAAGCCTTGACAGCTATCCACAACAAATACAACCCCCCCAAGCACATCCTAGATCTGACCAACCACTGCCTAACCAACACATACTTCATCCACAATGGACAAAGATACAAACAGATAGAAGGAGCACCCATGGGATCACCCCTCTCACCGGTCATCGCAAACCTATATATGGAACACTTTGAAACCAACGCGTTACAGAAGTCCGAACATAAACCCAAACTCTGGCTCAGATATGTTGACGACACCTTTGTTATCTGGCCACACGGGAAAGACAAACTGAACAACTTCCTCACACATCTCAACAGCCTACACCCCAAAATACAATTCACTATGGAAATAGAAGCCAACAACCAACTTCCCTTCCTGGACGTCCTAATCTACAAAAAAACCCGACGGCTCCTTAGGACATACCATCTACCGGAAAAAAACACATACAAACCGCTACTTAAATGCACAATCACACCACCACCCTGCACAGATCAACTCCGTAGCAAAAACCCTCATCTCCAGAACCAAACGCCTCGCTGACAAAGACCACCTAAAAACTGAATTACACACTCTCTCGAATGCTTTAATTGCGAACGGATTCCAAAAAAACACCATCACCAAACTAATCCAAAAAGAAACACCCCCCAAGAACCAAGAAACAGAAGAGAACAACGGCACTGCCCTCCTCCCTTACATCAAAGGCACCACAGACAAAATAAGCAAAATTCTCCACAAACACAATATCAAGACAGCCTTTTGCACCGAACAAAAAATAGCCAACATTTTAAGAAACCCCAAAGACAAGATTGAGCTAGAAAACCAAGGAGTCTACGAAATACCATGCAAAGTCTGCCCAGCCACATACATCGGACAGACAAACAGGAGAATAAGCGCACGCATCGCAGAACACAAGAACGCAGTCAAAAAAGAAGAAAAATCTTCCTCTCTCTTCCAGCACATAAAAACAACAGGTCATGAAATTGATTTTAAAAGAACCAAACTCATCTCCAAAACTGAACACTTCAACAGTCGAATAATCATGGAAGCCATTGAAATAGAGAAACACCCAAACAACATGAATAAACGTGATGACACCTCCCGCTTGCCAGACATCTGGAAACTAGCCCTGGTCAACAGACGAGCCTCTGTCACAAAGACTGACACCAGGTCCAAAAGGACACAAGATGCCACCACCTTCCATCCACACCAAACACAAACCCAGACCCTCCCCACAGATGAAACGAAACCACCATCCAATAACAAAACCACGACTGCACCATCTACCGCTACTCCCCACTCCAGCCACCACATGGAGCACACTTACACACGCCAAAAAAACATTGGGAGACCACAGACACGCAGCCAGACCAAAATGAATTCACAAGACACAGGACCCCACTCTACCAAAGCCCAGGATGCTGCCAGAACACCCATCACCAAGGTCGTTAAGAAACAAAAGGCTAATAGACACACATCCAGCACCTCACCCACACATGATGTCTCTAAACAGCCATCTAACCCACCAGCAGTTAAGCCCTTAACGATCACCTCAGCCACACAGCAAATCACAAAAGAACAAACAAACCTACAATCAGCAACAGAGCAAGCAAACCACACCCCCCAGCAGTATTTATAGAAGGACTTCTACTGAGATCACGCTCTGCTTCAAGAAGAAAGAAGCCAGAACACCAGCCTGAAGATGACGAGTGAGACCTCGTCGAAACGTCGCCAAAACAGCCAGATTTCTACACGGGAAGAAACCCGAATCCACCCTAACATGCATATATATATATATATATATATATATATATATATATATATATATATATATATATATATATATATATATATATATATATATATATATATATATATATATATATATATATATATATATATATTCACTATTATTTCATTTTTTTTTTCTTCTTCAAGTTTTATTTTAGTTATTTGTTTTATTTTTACTGTACCCCCATATTGTATTGTATATTATTATTACTTAATTGTCTGTTTTGTTGTACATTATTGTTACTTGCCTTTTTTCCCCTCCCCCCCTTCGCCGCCATGTTAGCAGGGACTCACATACGGACAGTGTTGGGCTGTGGACGGTACGCTCGCAGTCGAGGGGTTAGTCAGATCAGAAGAACCCGGGTCAGGCGTCTTGTGCCTGTCCCTCGTTATGACCCCTCAGCTTACTGCCACGTGTCCAGGAGTCATCCCACCAGCACCTCCAACCTTTCCTGCCTTCTTACGAACGCCAGGTCAGTCCACAACAAGATCCCCATTATCTATGATTCCATCCTTGATGGGAGGGCTGACCTGGCTTGTATTACCGAGACCTGGGTGGGTACGGAGGGGGGGGGCTTCGCCTTCCCAGCTGTGCCCGCCCGGGTTCCTGGTTCAGGGTGTGGGAAGGTCGGAGGGTCAAAAGGGAGGGGGGGCTGCCATCGTTCACAGGGACTCTCTATGTCAGCAGGGCCTCGACATTGGTTAGTCAAGGGTTAATGCCTTCACCTGTTGGTGGGACAGCAGGACAGATTTGGCATTGTGCTGGGTTACCGTGCTCCCCGCAACCCAGCCCAATCCCTTCCAGAGCTCTCGGAGTTCATCGCCGCTGCATTATTGAGGTCCCCTCGCCTGCTGGTTGTGGGGGACTTCAATGTGCACGCTGGCGGTGGACTCTCTGGTGCAGCTCTGGATTTCATGGAATCCATGGCTTCCATGGGTCTGTCCCAGCATGTTTTATGCCGCACCCACAGGTCAGGTCATACCCTTGACTTGGTATTTTCCTCCATGTCGGGGGATTTTAGTCTGGAGGTGGGGGACATTGTCTCTCTACCTGTGTCATGGTCAGACCACCATCTGCTTTCTTTCTCCCTGTCGATCACGGCCCCTCCCCGCGAGGACCTTCGGCCTCCTGTTTTGGCCCACCCCCGAAGGCTTATGGATCCTGTTCGGTTCCGGGAAGCCTTTGGGGAGCTTCCTGGTGGCCTGACTGACGCTCTGGCTGAGGCTGCGGCTGACCAATGGTTTGAAACACCTGTCCGCACCATCGACCGGATCGCCCCCAAGCACCCTCTCCGTAGCAGAGCTCAACCTTCGCCGTGGTTCACGGCGGAGTTGAGAGCGATGAAGCAGGAATGGAGAAGGCTGGAGAGCAGCTGGAGACGAAGCCGGACGGTAATTAATATGACTGCTGTTGTGATCCAGACTAGGCGCTTTTCCCGAGCGATCAGGGAGGCTAAGTCATCCTATTACTCCCTGAGAATTGGTGAGGCCTCCAACCGCCAGGCGGAGCTTTTCTGGGTGGTTCGAGACCTCACCAATCCTAGTCTGGCTAGGCCTCCTCCTACTGATTTCAGTAGTGAGAATTTCGCAGTCTATTTTCGATCTAAAATAGAGGCCATCCGGGCCGGCTTCAATCCCAGTTGCACTAGCCCCGCCCCGCCATCCCCAGTTGCTGAGCCGCCTCGCTCTCCTCGGTTGGATGAGCTTGGGCCTATTTCCTCCTTGGAGGCCTCCAGGGCAATTGCCCACTGCCGGCCCGCGTCCACCCCCTTCAACCCTTGCCCTGCATGGCTGATAAAAGCTGCCGGCGGGAGCATGGCCGAATGGGCATCTGCCATCGCCACCGCCTCCTTCAGTGAGAGGGTTTTCCCCTCTCGTCTGAAGGAGACGGTGGTCAAGCCCATTCTTAAAAAAACTGGCCTGGCATCGGATGAATTGGCGAACTACCGTCCGATCGCCAACGTCCCGTTTATGGGCAAGGTTATCGAGAGGGTGGCTGCGGTCCGGATTCAGTCATATCTGGAGGAACAACAGTGCCTTGATCCATGCCAGTCCGGGTTCAGGCCCGGCTGGGGGACCAAAACAGCTCTGGTCGCGCTGCGAGATGACCTAATCCGGGCGGCTGACAGGGGTTGCTCTACCCTGTTGGTTCTCCTGGATTTGTCAGCGGCCTTCGATACCGTCGACCACGGTATCCTACTGGATCGGCTCTCTGAGGTGGGAATTGGAGGCACTGCTTGCAGTTGGCTCCGTTCCTTCTTGGAGGGCCGTCCCCAGTATGTTAAGCATGGGGGGGGGAGTTGTCAGCCCCGTGGATACTCCCCTGTGGGGTTCCGCAGGGGTCGTCTCTGTCCCCTATGCTGTTCAACATCTACGTAAGGCCGCTGGCTGGGGTCATTAGGAGATTTGGAGTCTGCTGTCATCAGTATGCTGATGACATGCAGCTCTATCTCTCCTTTTCCACCTCTGCAGTGGAAGCTGTTCGGACTCTCGACGGGTGCCTGGATGCCGTACTGACATGGACCAGGGCGAACAGGCTCAAGCTCAACCCCGGGAAGATGGAGGTCATGTTCTTTGGGAACTCGCGGAGAGGGTGCGGAACCTGGGCGTGGTTCTGGATCCGGCGCTCACCTTGGAAGCCCAGGTGGCGGCCGCGACCAGATCCGCTTATTACCATCTTCGCCAAATAGCCCAGATCCGCCTGTATCTCAATGGCGACTTGTAGGGAGCCAGCCCTTAAAGGGTGCAGTCAGAAATAACGGGAGTCCGGGACTGATATCTGGTGCAGAAGATAGAGAACGTTCCCTCCCGTGCGCACCCCCACGGCAAGTTTTACTTAGTACAAAGTAGGTCAGGTCCATACGTGTAAATGAAGCCACATTCAAATGCTATCATTGGCTTAGCCAGAGATAAGTAAGAACAATAGCACAGTTTATGCCTAGAGCATACGCAGAGTAAACAATGACATAGGCATCTTTGGTATGGCAAGCCTTGCTGATAATGGTAGATGCAAGCTAGCTTATGAGAGCATGCACAGAGTTATAACAATGACTTAAGTCTTCTTGCCCTGGCAACAAAGACAGGCCTTACTGATAATAGCTGGTACAAGCTAGTTTATGAAACCATTAACCCATTAACTCCTGTTCTCCCACAGCGACTCTCTGAGAACTGTGGTTCAAGCGCTGGTGATCTCGAGGCTGGACTACTGCAACGCTCTCTACATGGGGTTGCCCTTGACTCTCCTCCGGCGTTTGCAGCGGGTACAAAATGCGGCAGCCAGGCTGGTGGTGGGTGTGCGTCGTTATGACCACATCACCCCAGTTCTGGCTCGCTTGCATTGGTTGCCCGTTGCATCCCGGATCAGATTCAAGGTCTTGGTTTTAGTTTATAAAACCCTCCATGGCCTGGGCCCGGACTACCTGTCAGACCGGATCGTCCAGCGATCAACCTCGGCCCGACCTGTCCGGCAGTCGCGAGTGCACTCGCTTCGGGTTGCCACTCCCTGAGAAGCCTGGAAGATGCTCACACGTAACCGGGCCTTCTCGGTGGCAGCCACCTCACTTTGGAACAGCCTCCCAAGCGAAGTGCGCTCTGCAGAGTCCCTGCTGGCCTTCCGTAAAGCCTTAAAAACACTTCTTTTTCGTGAGGCCTTTGGCGAGCTTTAATTCCCCCCCTTCCCTCTCTCCCGCCATCTTCACTCTGCCCTCAACTATTAGAAGGTGATGCTGGGGCGCTAAACTGTTTAAATGGTTTTAATTATGCTTAGTTTGTCAGTTTATTGTTGTATTGATGTTTTGATTTGTTGTGCCTTTTGGCTGCTATTTTTGTAAGCCGCCCAGAGTTCCTATGGGAAGATGGGCGGGGTATAAATATAATAAATAAATAATAAATAAATAAGAAACAGGGATAAAAAAAACAGACAGGCTCATCCATCCTTAGTGCATAAACTGGGAGCAAGACTGGAAGATTACAGCCTTGCTTCCCCCTCTTCTTCCTCACACAACAGCACAGTGCGGAGAAACGTGCATGTAACTCCACTGGTGGCTGTTGCACTTTTCCTCCACCTTGTTGCCTCACTTCCCCAATGATGGATGACTGCTGTCAGTGTGGAAGGGGGGGAAGCACCTCGCTGGCAGAGCCAGCTTTGCTGCAGCTTTGTTTTGACTATGGGGAAATCAAAAAGGTGGGACCTAGTTGGAGTGGCTGCCATTGTGCCACACTTTGGTGGTGTTCTGCAAAAGAGAGATGTTTGGGGAGACAAGTGGTGACCTTCTCACTAGCAACTCCTCTCCTTCTGCTGTGCAGGTATTGGGGCAAGGGGATAGATTCTGGCCTCTAGATCCCATATAGCAGGTTAAGTTGTTTTCTTTCTCCTAGCAGTCGTTCCCGAACAGAGCTCCCAGCCTCTCTGCCTATTATGTACCAGAGCACTGTTTGTGATAAATGGCAGTGGAAGTCCTACAGCCCAACAGCAAATATGGGGCCCTAGTGTTTGTCTCATTGTGGCAAGTGCCTAGCACCTGGTCTATGAACAACTATATATCAGTGTCAACCAGTGGTTCTCAACCTGTGGGTCCCCAGATGTTCCTGGACTGCAACTCCCAGAATTCCTGGCCAGCTCATCTAGTGATGAAGACTTCTGGGAGTTGCTGTCCAGGAACATCTGGGGATGCACAGGTTGAAAACCACTGGTCTAAATCTAAGAATTGTGTCCATCACCAGGTTGTCCCTGAAGCTGATGTCTTTACCTGCAGAAGTTACAGTCTGAAGACCAACAGACAGTAACTTATCAGATCAGCAATATTTTAATGGTTGCTTTTTCAGCAAAGCAAACCATGAGACCAGGAGCTAGGTCTATGTGATGTCATAGAGGAGTTAGGTCCTTGTGATATCACAGAGGCAGGGCAGGCAAAAGTTGGAAGGTGTCCAGAAATGCTTCTGAAATTCATTCAACAGCTTCAAGAGTTGCTATCATTTCCAATAGGGTGTACACCCCATGTGTCCTTACATGCAACACTGCAGGAGGTTTTCTAGGCTTATACTACTGTTGAGGCTTGCCAAAACAGCCAGCCACAAGGAGGATCCCCCCCCACCACCAAAGGCTTGGCTTTCCTAAGCAGGATGTGTGCACCAAGAAGTTACACACATCACCAATGTTTCACTTGCCTTTAACTAAATGGTTCAATGAGTCCATCTGCTTGCACCCATTCACACTCTCTCCGGTGGTTGTTCCTTGCTCCTTACTTTCTTCCATGCCAATGCTGAACAAACACAACATACATACAAATTTTGTGCTAAGTCAGTGAGGACTGACAACAACTGGAAATGGGTGTGGTATCCTCAAACCTTTAAGCCATTTCTAGGGCAAAAATAAAATAAAATAAAATAAAAAAAATAAAGTTTCTCCTCCGCTGTGCAGCACCCACAGAGTCCTGCAATGACTGGGCCATGATTTTGTTTAAGGAAGTGACTACTGAGAAGATGTATGACCTGAGAAGCAGGAATCCAACACAGAGTTAAAGTCTGTTAGTTAAGATCCATTGGAATAGAAGATATATTTGCAATTTCAAGCTGTTTAGAGCCACAAAAAGGGCAGCAGGTCTAAGAACTGGAATCTTTTCCAGAAAAGCCATTGGCACTGGTTCAAAACTCACTTGGGCCTCCAAGCCTGGCACTCATTCCTGGCCAGTTCCAAGGCATGTGCTCTAGGAA
The DNA here is from genome assembly GCA_037367245.1 of Phrynocephalus guinanensis. Classification (NCBI taxonomy): domain Eukaryota; kingdom Metazoa; phylum Chordata; class Lepidosauria; order Squamata; family Agamidae; genus Phrynocephalus; species Phrynocephalus guinanensis. The sequence goes on from CM074732.1 coordinate 87,652,947, forward strand.
TTCTGCTGCATTTCCAGGGAAAATAAAACCTTACGAGGAATGACTGAAAGAGGTGGGCATTCGGTAATTGGTCTTGAGAAAATAAGACTGAGGGGAGACATGATAGTCCTTTTCAAATACTTGAGAGTCTAGTACACAGAGGAGGAGCAGGTTAGGATCTGTTCACAATCATCCCAGAATGCAAGACGTGCAACAATGGGCTCAAGTTACAGGAAGCCAGAATTGGGTTGAATATCAATCAATCAATCAGGAAAAAACTTCCTAACTGTTAGGACAGTATGAGAGATGAACCAGTGACCTCAGGAGATGGTCAGCACAGTCCAGTGCTGGAAGTATTCAAGAGAAAATTGTCCAACCATCTGTCAGATAGCCTTTGATTTGTATTCCTGCATGGGAGCAGAGGACTGGACTCAATGGCCTTCCAAGGGCCCCTTCCAACCCAATCATTCCATGAGCCTATGATTTATAGACTTGTAAATTGCTGTAATTAACAAAACACACATTCAGTTACACTTTCTTTACTTGGGCATTTTAGCAAGGAATCTTGAAATACTGGAGAGCTTTAAGGATACTCGGGGGCTTGGGAAATATACCCTAGTTTAGAATATTCCTTCTTAATCCAAGTGAAATGAAAGGATGTCTTTAATAAGAAGTTTGAGTCCCTCGGTGTGAAGTAGTATAAATTCTAGAATTAGGATGTTGCAGACAGTTTTGATGTAACAATTTGTGTATTATTTTATTTTAATAATGTAATGCAACAATCTTTGGGGTGAGCTAGGAACAATACATAAATTCTCTCTCTCTCTCTCTCTCTCTCTCTCTCTCTCTCTCTCTCTTCAGATGTAGTAAACTGCTTAGCAGACGTGTTTGTCAAGTAACATTAATTACCACACTTATCATCAAGGTGTTAACTGGCTAACTTATTGCTTGGCCTAATCATTTAAGTCCAAGAGGGCACCAGCATGGTTAAAGAGTGGAGTTAGAGAGGCTCTAAAGCGCAAGGAGAGGTCTTTCTGTAAATGGAAATCCTCCCCAAATGAGGAAAATAAAAAGGAACACAAACTCTGGCAAAAGAAATGTAAGAAGATGATAAGAGAGGCAAAGAAAGATTTTGAGGAACGCATGGCTAGCAATATAAAGGGTAATAATAAAAACTTCTTTAAATATGTTAGAAGTAGAAAACCTGCCAGAGAACCAGTTGGCCCTCTGGATGGTGAGGGAGGAAAAGGGGAGATTAAGGAGGACTTGGAAATTGCAGAGAAATTAAATGAGTTCTTTGCATCTGTCTTCACGACAGAAGACCTTGAGCAGATTCCGCTGCCTGAACGGCCCCTCTTGACTAAAGAATTAAATCAAATACAGGTTAAAAGAGAAGATGTTTTAGGACTAATTGATAAATTGAAGATTAACAAGTCCCCGGGGCCCAGATGGCATCCACCCAAGGGTTATTAGGGAACTGAGAAATGAAATTGCAGATCTCTTAACGGTAATATGCAACTTGTCTCTTAAAACGGCCACAGTGCCGGGGGACTGGAGGATAGCAGATGTCACACCAATTTTTAAAAAAGGAAGGAGGGGGGGACCCGGGAAACTACAGGCCAGTTAGCCTTACATCTGTCCCAGGGAAGATGGTGGAAAGCCTCATCCAAGAGAAAATCTTAAAACACATAGAAGAACAAACTTTGCTGAGAGAAAATCAGCACGGCTTCTGCAAGGGTAAGTCTTGTCTGACAAATCTTGTAGAATTTTTTGAAAAGGTCAGCAGGCATGTAGATTTGGGTGAACCGGTGGATATAGTCTATCTGGATTTTCAAAAGGCCTTTGACACAGTCCCTCACCAGAGGCTGCTGAGAAAATTGCACAGTCAGGGGATAAGAGGGCAGGTCCTCTTATGGATGGAGAACTGGTTGAGATCCAGGAAACAAAGAGTAGGTGTCAATGGGAAATTTTCACAATGGAGAGAGGTGAAAAGCGGTGTGCCCCAGGGCTCTGTCCTGGGACCGGTGCTTTTCAATCTGTTCATAAATGACCTGGAGACAGGGATAAGCAGTGAGGTGGCCAAGTTTGCAGATGACACAAAACTTTTCTGTGTGGTAAAAACCAGAGAAAATTGTGAAGAGCTCCAGAAGGATATCTCCAAACTGGGGGAATGGGCTACGAAATGGCAAATGCGTTTTAATGTAGCCAAATGTAAAGTAATGCATATTGGGGCGAAAAATCAAAACTTTATCAACTCATGGGCTCTGAGTTATCCGTGACAGATCAGGATAGAGATCTTGGTGTGTTGGTGGACAGCTCCATGAAGGTGTCTCCCCAATGTGTGGCAGCGGTGAAGAAGGCCAATTCCACGCTAGGGATTATCAAAAAGGGGATTGAAAATAAAACAGCCAACATTATAATGCCATTATACAAAACAATAGTAAGGCCGCATCTGGAGTATTGTGTACAATTCTGGTCACCGCATCTCAAGAAAGACATAGTGGAACTGGAAAAGGTGCAGAACAGAGCGACCAAAATGATTACTGGGCTGGGGCACCTCCCTTATGAGGAAAGGCTAAAACATTTGGGGCTCTTTAGTCTGGAAAAAAGGCGCCTGAGGGGGGATATGATTGAGACGTACAAAATAATGCAGGGCATGAGTAAAGTTGATAGAGGGAAGCTCTTTTCCCTCTCACAAAATACCAGAACTAGGGGACATGCACTCAAATTGAGGGCTGGGAGAGTAAGAACAGACAAAAGAAAATATTTTTTCACCCAGTGCGTTGTTAGTCTATGGAACTCCCTGCCACAGGATGTGGTGATGGCATCTGGCTTGGATGCCTTCAAAAGGGGATTGGACAGATTCCTGGAGGAAAAGTCCATCACAGGTTACAAACCATGATGGAGATGTACGTCAAGGGCCAGATGCAGGGGAGTGGTATCAGGAGACAGATATCTAGTCTCATGCGCTTCCAAAAGCATCTGGTGGGGCCACTGTGAGATACAGGAAGCTGAACTAGATGGGCCTTTGGCCTGATCCAGCATGGCTCTTCTTATGTTCTTATGTTCTAAGGCTTAGCAATTGAACAGCCATTTTCTTCATCAAATACCCTTCTGATCCAACCTAGCTGTGCATCTATATACATATATATGTGGGTCAATTATTAATGCATCTGGGAGAATGGATTTCCATGAAAGCTTGTGCTAAAATTAATATGTCATAAGGCTCTTAATTGTTATGCTGTTTTAGTACAGCTTTCTAAATGTGAAAATGGTGTAGAAAAAGCGTGTGGTATAGGAAATGTTAAGACAGAAGATTAAATTGGTTTTAAAACTGTTAGATCCTGAACAAGCAAGCAAAGCAAAATAAGCTAAGTGTTCTTCTGCTTCTATACCACCCTATAGCACTTAAAGCACTCTCTGCGTGGTTTACAATTTATTTATGCAGATTACACATTGCAACCCCCCCCAGCTGGGTAGTCATTTTATTGACCTCAGAAGGGTAGACGGCTGAGCCAACCATGAGCCAGATACCTGAGATTGAACCCCAGTTCGTGAGCACAGTTACAGCTTCAGTACAGCAGTTTAACCGCTGCTCCCTGAGGCTCATCAGAATACTGGCTTCAGAAAAAAATGTTGCTGACAAGATCTAAACTTCTAGAATTGGTTTCTTGCCCTTATAAGAAAGCCCTCTCCCCTGGAAAAAGAGATTCATGGAAATATTTTGACCTAGTGGCCTTATGCTGCTGGGGACATGTTGTGGCCACCTCTGTTCTTTTCTCTGAACCTTCAGATTTCTCCAGCCAAAGCCCAATATACCAACTACTTATGATCAAACCTATCATTCCAAGGCTGTGTATTTGTCCTGATAGGTTGGGTATTATGTTATCCAGTGTTGCTCTTTTGTGGGGCAGGGTGTGAGCACAACCACACAAAGAAAGATGCCAGGTAATAAAATTGCTTAGGAGTCAGACCCTTGCAAGAATTAATAATTTCCTAATCACCTATTGGCAACAGCTTTAACAGAGACCCCCCAAACTGGATGAAGTCACAAACAAAAGCATGAAATGATGAACAGGAGCAGAATCTATATATGCAGCATTTATATGAGGTTCCAGGGATATCTCAGAATTAAATAATAGGAACCACCTGTGTCAACGGAAGCACACTACATTTTTGCGCTCCTCCACAGTGCATTGTCAAGGCAATAGAATGAATATCTCTAACCCTTGATCCAGGGGACGCTAGGTTTCATGAAAACTTGCTAATTGCTCTTCAATTGGGTGATAAACAAGATAATCCTGTCTGCTAACAAGATGTGTAAGAGAGCCTGCCAGTCACTTCTTGTCTCATACAAAGGGAAATGTCTTCTCTCCTGTTCCTGTTCTTCTTTCCAACGCCACTTTCCTAGGCTTCTCAGAGAGTTTTAAGTCTGAGCTTCATCCTATGGTTGTTTGTGTTAAATAAGACACCAGACGTGGAGCTAAACCCTTGTAAATGTCTAAGTTGCTGGCAGGCGATTCAGTATGCCTCCTCCCTAACACATGCACCTGATTCCTCAGGAACATATATAGCCTTTCATCAGCAGAGGAGTAAGACTGGAGAGCATTCCACTGAATAAACTTTGAAAGCTACCATTCAAGGACAAACTCATTTTGTCCAGTGAAAGAATTGCCTTTTTAGCTGACCTTTGTGGTACACGTACCCATCTCTGTCAGTAGAAATAACATGCATAGAAAGTCCTTCTTGTAACCATCAGAAAAATGTGTCTTGCACTCTTCAAATGTGCGCATTTTGCTCAAGCTGAGAAACAATGTCAAGGATATTTATTAATAGTCTGGGAGAGGTGTGAGCAATGAGGTGGCAAATACTGCTGATGACCCAATGATTTAGGCTAGAGAGAAGCAAGAATAAGAACTCTGGAAGGACAGAACAGAACACAGATTGGATAAAAGCAACAGCAAGTGGCACATGAGGCAAGAAGAGTATGTTGTGGCTTATGGTTTAAGCTATTTGCAAGCATTTAAACTTTCCATTTGTTTTTGTAGCCTTCCTCAGAAACAGAACTGGGCAGCATTGTGGATAGTCAAGGACTGCTGTTTAATGCAGAAAGACGAGGGCAGAAAGAAGGCAAATACACTAACATGTTAGGCACAGCAATGACATCAATCTAAGCAAAAGCAAAAGCAAAAAAGTCTTCTGCTTATATACCGCCCCATACCACTTCAAGTAGTCTCTGGGCGGTTTACAGTTTTAATTACAGTATGCAGGCTACACAATGCCCCCCCCCAGTAAGCTGGGTACTCATTTTACCGAGCTCAGAAGGATGGAAGGCTGAGTCAACCATGAGCCGGCTATCTGGGATTGAACCCCAGGTCGTGAGTGAGCACAGTTTTAGCTGCAGTACAGGCATTTAACCACTGCACCACAAGGCTGCTCAATCTATTGTTAGAGCTGGCACGTATTTCTTTTTTTAAAGGGGGGGCATGGTAGTTATAAAAGTTTGAACATCCCATTCCTGTGCTGGAAAATAGTTTCAGCCCGATGTTTCTTGTCTCTTCTAGATCTGTGATTTCGAAGATGAGGAAAGCACAGAAGGGCAATGGCACACACAACAGGGTCTTGATGAGGATTCTGACATCAGATTAAGGGTCTCTCTCATGTTTCCCGAATTCTCAGAAAAGCCAAGTGCATTATATTTCTTTACAGTGCTTATTTTTTTTTAAATAATGCATTTGTAAATTGCTCTTGGAGGGAGGGGGTCCCTTAACGATTGAAGAGTTAGACTCTAAATACTCTAAACAAGCAAGCAAGTTCTCATGCTTATTTCAGTCTGTAGTCTCCTTTTTTGCCTGCACCACAGAGAAGTGTTTGAAATGCCAAAGAAAGGGGGGACAGGGAAGGAGGCATGGGATGCAAACAATGTGAGGAGATTTTTGGTGGCAGGTAACTCTTGCTCACCTGTGACAGTGAAAGCAATAGTTGAGGCTTGTGGCACTTGGAAAAAAATAACAAGCTTTATTCGGCATGGATTATTGTGGACCTTTTCTAGAATCTGCCTCAGATAAACCATGTTCAGCTTCAAGACTCTCTGTGGTTTTTAAGACCAGGAGAGCAACTCATTTCCCAATGTTAAATCTGACCAACATTTTTCTAAAAACATTATTTCCAAAAGACTTTTTCAGGTTTTCTCAAGCTGTGCTGCTAAGTACTTTAATGCTTTATAAGATTCCCTCAAAGCATTAATATTATTCCAAAATGCATAGGTAAAGGTGAAGGCTCCCACTGCACATGCGTGCTAGTCGTGTCCAACTCTAGGGGCGGTGCTCATCTCCGTACTCAAGCCAAAGAGCCAGTGTTGTGCAAGTCCGTGACCACATGGTCAGCATGGCTGCAAGGAAACACTGTTTTACCTTCCCGCTTTTTACGGTGGTACCTATTTATCTACTTGCATGTATGTGCTTTTGAACTGCAAGGTTGGCAGGAACTGGGGTTAACAGCAGGAGCTCACTCCACTGCATGGCACCTGGGATTCGAACCACTGAGCTGCCGATTTGCAACCAACAGTTTTCAGAAGCCTTATAATCCACTGAGCCATCATATCCCTAATACATATATGGACAGCAGTTGATCAAAATGCAGAAGTTAGTATCTCTGCATAGAAGGAAAGTAGGGAGTTAATATATTGCAACTACTTTGTATTTATAATGTTTTTGTTATGTGACACTTCTGGCTTTCTAGGATTTCAGCTATATTTGGGACCATGTCTTGGAAACTCAGCCTACCGATTATCTGCCCCTCTTTAGATCCTTTGCTCGTCTATAATCCTGCTTCTCCAACATAACTGCTTGGTTGTTACTGTAACCAGGGTTGTGACTGTAGCCAAGCCAAAACATCCACTAGGTAACACTGTCTCTCATCATTGCCCCCAGGTTAGTTACTGGAGAAATCATTCCATTTATAAATGTTGGTAAGTATGTGGAGCTCATGTTAAGATGACTGTACAGTATTGTACTGGGGGGCATGGAGACTGCTGTAAGATAGCCATTGAAGTAGGAGACTGAAAACCCTGCCAAAGGCCCATGGGCCAAAATTCCAATTACCTGCATGGTACTGGTGATCAATAGAAACATTGATAGGCACTCATCTTTCTCTCTTCCCTCTCCTGCTAATCATTATGTCAGCTACCCTATCAGTTGTTTTGTGGGTATAATCGTGACATGTTTTTCAAATTCCAAAGGTGCCTACCAGCCCTAAAGGTTAGCGGCACCTTATGGTCATCTACTCATCTAAGCTCTAGGCAATAAATCTTTTCCTCTCTCTGATCAAAGCAATGCATTGTGTTTATTCTCCAGAACCGATTGGCAGTATAATTGAAGACATCCTTGGCCCGTATCTTCCTCCCTTTTCCTGTTAAAAATGTGTTATAATTTGTATCTGAAGGTGATTTATTGTACTGTGTAAAAGCACTTAACGCTCCAGTGGTGGAGAAGGAGATGCTATATATAAATGATCGTTATTATTTTAGAATTATTATTAATTGAAGAGGGTGTGTAGAGTATCATGCCTATAAAAATGCAGACACCGTGACATATAATAAATACATGCATACAGCCATAATTAATATAACAAGTAAGTTCATTATTTTTTCCTCTGCGAACGGAAGTGGATGGAGGTAAGGGCTACTTACACACTCCGTGGCAGTAGATTTTCATCACAATAGACTTCCAGTGAAGCAAAAGGGACCTTTCTGTGTGGAAAGGCATCTATTCTTCCCAATATTTGATACTGCAGAAGGTTCAAGGAAGAGATGTTTGATTTAATTTGAGGCTTACTAGCTTGTTGTAATCATTTCCCAGAAGTGACTACAACCTGTTTTGCTCTTCTGCTCTGAATACAAAATACTGCAAATACCTTGTCCAGTCATCCAAAAACATCTAGCCTTGTTGTGGTCTTTATATTAAACTCTGCTCTTCCCAAGAGGATGCTATGTCAACAGCAGCAGCAATAGGAGAGGAGCAAATGTAGAAAACATGTAGAAAGTTGCCATTGGGAATTCACATGTAGTCTGACCATGTTCCTACTGTTCTATTCAGGAAGCAATGGAGTGAGCAATGGAGAATACATGAAGCTGGAAACGGTGACTCAGTTCCCAGTATTGTTTGAAAGCCGTGCCCTTTGATGTCGGTGTGTGGGGGCTCCTAAATGACTAAATAATATCCAGCTTTACTTCCCCTCTCCCAGAGTCCTGGATGAGTCCTCACTTCAATCCCCAGTACAGGGGAATCTCTGCTCTAAACTCCAGTCACTGACCAGAGATAAAGGGGAATCCTCGTTTCACTTGCCAGGTAGAAGGAACACATTGGAAGGGAGTGGAGACTCTAGCTTTCCATGGGCTGGAAACAGGTCTGCAAAAGAGAGTTTCCTCTGCTGGTCTAAAACTGATCTGAGTGAGTTCTTGGTCTGGGCTGAAACGTATAGATTCTGTCATGGAGCCCCTGATTCTTATCAGCAGCATGGTGAAAACTGACCATTGTGTAATTTGCCCAGACTACAGCAAGTCAGCCTGAACGGCTAAACTCCCTGATGTCAACGGCAGGCCCTAAACACTACTGCAATATAAATATTAAATAATGAGAGTTAATATTTAATTCACTCACAGGCCTGCTTAAGGAGACAAAAACTGTTTAATGAAATTCGCAGAAGGGTCAGACATTTATGTGGCTGTGAACAGCATTAGCAATGACAGCTGCTGCCTCTGAATAAAAATTATTAGTTAAAGGCTAGACACTTCCCCCTAAGGACAGCGCAGTACACAGGCAATCAATATATTATAAAGGCTTCTCACACTTCCCCCACCCACCCAGTGGCCCAGAGCCTACCAGGGAGAGATTCACAAGGAACAGCTACATGGGTAGAGTTATAAATAGATGAACCTTGTATATTTGATAGTTTTAAAACCATGAACAGTATTTATTTTCAAATTGCTTTGTACCGCTCTTCTTTTAGAATGCAAGTGCTGTTTGTCGGCAACTGAAATGGAAGCTCTATTTTCATTTTCTTATTTGTTTCCTATTAAAATCAAGGTATGCATCATTTTGTTAATGCTTAATAATCTAATCTTGCTACTTGGGCATCTTGGACTCGGTAATTAACCGATGAATGGACTGACCTCCTTTTCTCCCTCTCTAACTTTATGCAGAACCCGAGAGACATCCTATCAAACTCCATTAGAAGGCTCTGAAAGCAAACCCACATGACAGCACCACCAGCACTGCACACACCCCTTGTTGACATGTCAGTGCTTCGGTCAGAATCTTTATGACAAGATTATTTTCCACCCAAAAATGTAGGAGTCCTGGATCCAGAAACAACTGCAGGTTATTCCTGTATCCAGCCCTCACACCCGGAATGGGAACGGCATAGTCTTGAAAAGTGTAAAGGAAAGAGAGAGAAGGACTCATTTTCTGATTGTCTGCATGCTTTCTCGAGTATGTAAGTGGTTCCAGAGGAGAACTGTCATCAGGTGCATTCATAAAAGCAAGACCAAGAGAAAGGGACAGGATGAGAACATAAGACAATAAGAAGAGCCATGCTGGTCCAAGAGTACTGGGCATAAAATGAGGAAGTGATGGATTGAATGATGCTAATGCAAAAGGGAAAGCCTAATGAGGAGCTGAACTTTTTCTTGAGGCACCTTCAGGCAACTAGAAAACAACACTACACTGAGACCGAGCTGAACCTCTCGAACCTTATTCCTTTCATGTCCCCAGCATACTACCCTATTTAAGTTCTTGGAGTATGTAGCACAATCTGCTAAGCTGTTCCAGCCAACAGTACTTTCCTGGGAGGCAGAAAACCTCTGTGACGTCTAGGCTTTCAGTAAAATTTGCCTGAAAGGAATTGGTTTCTTTCACTCTTACTTTCCATGATTTGCAGGTTTCTTTTTGGGGAACTTTACAATAGAGCAGCATACAACACCTGCAATCTAACTCCTATGTTATCAGAGCAAATCCCAAGATGCTTTATCCCCTCTCCACTCTCCAAATGCCCCTTGGGATTCAAAAAAACTAAACCATTCTTAGGATGAAAGAGAGGAGATTGGCAGATACACGGATCAGTTGAGCTTCAGACAATGGGTTTTACAGGATCACCCACTTTTTCTCTTCCATAGATAGATCCTATGCATCCCATCTGTTTTTGCAAATTGCCCCACGTGTGTAGTTTTCACCACCACTGCACTAGCTAGCTGGCACTCTCTAGTTCACTACTGAGTGAAATAGTTACAGATGCCAGCAGCCTACTTGGATCTCTGGATATTATACGGTTATGTGATTCCCAGCTAAATGTTTTGCTCCAGGGTGGGTTAAGGTTGTCACTTTTGAGGAAGGGTTAAGGAAGGTACTATGAGTCTCTCCGTAAAACCATGCGGGGTACCCTTCCTTCTCAAAAGCTGTCATGATTAGCTTTGTAAACCTTTTGCTGCTCCGGGTGGAATGTCACCTCCTGAACATTATCTCATTCAAAAGCCCTCCAGGGAGACTGGGAACATGCGTGCTGATTGGCCGTGACATATGGAGTACTGCCCATGGCCATCCATCCGCCTCTCTCCCCTGCAGCTTTCTGTAGACTCAATTAATCTTCAACATTAAGTGATATGTCAACGCATCTCCAACCCGTGTCCTGAGGGGTTAGACCTTCCATGGGCCTTCTGTTACACTAATGGCTTCTCTAACCATGTCCAAAAATAGAGAAGAGTTGTTTCTAGGCCACAGTAGCAGTGTTGCCTCTGTGGCTGAGTATGTGGAGCAATAAAGCTTTACTCTCATTTTTTGGAAGGTTCTTCCATTTTCTTCCTTGTCAAAAGCTGGGAGTGGTGAGAAAATCTGGGAAGACTACAAGATAGAACCACAACCCCAACTGCCATTCATGTGGTGTGGTGTTTACGCCATCATAATTCAATTCATGATTATAACTATTTACATGATTTCTGCATCAATAATCTCATGTTCCTCAGCAAGTAGTATTGAGGAGCATAACCTGATCCTAAAATGTCTTATGAAAATGACTGAAATCAGACCCAGATCTGTTTAGGTACTCACAGTCTTAGCCCAGCCTGAGATAACATTTCAGACAGCATTGCTAGACTATCTCATTGCTTTTCATATGCACATATAAGTAACATTCTGTTTCTCTGCAACTGTTTGTATTGATCTTGTCATAGTCAGAAAAACATCAACAAGATTAGGCAGCCACTATGAATCTTCTCAACTCTCACCTGATGAGTGAAAGCATATTTATATCCAAGTGATCACCTGGAGTTATCCATTACGGAGAGAACATAATATTGCATGCCCCAAATTACTCCGAATGTATTATTAGGTATGTATGGTTGGCACCCAGACATACACAGCTAGGAGAACCATGCATGCACTCAATGTTATATAAGAACTGGCCCCATCAAGGCTGAGCCAGGCCCACAAAACAAAGGGAGGTTCAGAAGAAGCAATGGGCAAGAAAGGACATATAAGAATGAATATGAAAGATAGTTTGCTACTGCAATGGGCTAAATCAGACTGAAACAGTTGTGTCAAACTTCATCAGCAAGTATGTTGCATCACAGGGTTAGACAAATTGCAGAAGCCATGAAGGTAAACTGGGCATATAGATTTGTTGACCATGGACAGCATGCAGGAACTTACTGGTGTCATCTGGGAACAAGAGCTCCTTTGCTCTGATCTAAGAGGCAGCAGGCATGGCCAACAGTGGCTGGGCAGGAGAGGAGCAGATGGCTGCCTAGCTGCCCAGGTGGAGGGTGGCAGAGAGAAGGGAACTTTTAGAGGAGCTATTTCATTCTGCCATACAGGGAACATGAATCTTTAATGGGGCCTTTTTTGACGAAAAGCACATCATTTAAATAAATGAACAGGCATATAAGAAGGCTGAAAAACATCAAAATGAGGACGACCTCACTTTGCAAGAGCAAGTGATTGCTCTCTGTGGGCAGCTTGCAGCCAGTCTCACAGGGTACCAGTGACTGATGGACAGTTTCAGAATTCGGGGTTGGGGAGAACTGAACATTCATGCATGCACTGAATAGAAGGAGTGTATAGGAGACAGACATGGGTGTTCCTTAAATTTAATCATGTGGAACATAATACAAAATCTCTCTCTCTCTCTCTCTCTCTCTCTCACACACACACACACACACATACACACACGGGGGGGGGAGGGAGAGAGGGAGAGTCTGTGCGTCTGTATCTCTGTGTTTATGTAACTGTATGTCAGGCATGTCCAAACTTCAGCCCTCCTGCTGTTTTGGACCGCAACTCCCAGAAATCTAAGCTTTGATTGCCATTGACAAAGGACTGTGGGAGTTGCAGTCCAAAACATCTGGAGGGCCAAAGTTTGGATATGCCTGCTGTATGTGAAGGAGACAGAATAGATATGATATTTGGCCCAACTTTTTTTGCACTTGTTCTCGATAGCTCATGACACTTTTCAGGACCTTAGAAAAGGATCCCTGCATAAAATTAAGGTAAAATGCTTCTGATGAACTTTCATGTTCTAATTACAGTGAGTTTGCTGACTGGTGTTTTTTTATCTAGAACCTGAGTTTTTTTCAAAAATGTTATAATCCAGGCAAACAGAGCACCTCTCCACTGACTGCTTTAGGGGCACATCAGCTTGCCTAGAACTGGATACTGATTAACAAAGCAAATACTGATTAACAAGGCAAATAAGGCACAAATATAAGCTTCTCTACTAAATTTGTTGCTGCTAAGGTGTGACTATGGAAAGAAGAGTCTTCCCCCTTTCACACATACCTGCCCAAGGCTTACTTCTCACGAAGAACCATCCTGGTAAGTACACGAAAAGAATTTGCTAAGAAAACTCCCTTGACCTTAAGGTGCAGATGCAGAATCCTGATGGAGCCAGGATTTGCCACATGCAAAGCAATGGCTTCAAGCATTGGAAACAAAGGGCCTTTTCACACGACCCCTAAGATCCGCTGGCCACTTAAATTCGGACCAGGGATCTTGGGGTTTCGTTGCTCTTCCTGCGTCCCCCACCCCTCCGCACTTCCTTGATTGCGTGAGGGGAGGGAGGAAGAAAGAGAGGAAAAAATGCAGGCTCACCTCCGAAGCTGGTCGAAGCCCGTCATCCTGATTCCTTCTCTTCTGTTTTTTTTTTTTTTGCCTCCTGCCCCTTCTCTTAAAGGGGCGGGAGGCAAAATAACAAACAGAAGCGAGGAGAGCCCCGCACGCACCAGATTAAATCCGGACCTGGGGATTTTCACCCTTCTAAAGCAGGTACAAGAAAAGTGCGCTGGGATGCGCTTAGGTGGGCATGGCCGCACTTAATTTCCTGCAAACTCCGGAGCTGGTGGGGAAACAATTGTAAGCTCCGGAGCTGGCAGCCATTTGCTGCGGAGTTTAGGGGTCATGTACAAAGGGCCAAAGATGGCCATTTCATTCTAATCTAATAGGACCTCAGAAGCTGTGCCTGCTTTATGAAACTATGAAAGGGGGGTAGCTTTTGAAATTATGTTTGTTCAAAGGGGGAAAAGGGGGGGTGAGTTTCCGGGTCCATGAACAGATACCTGTTTCACTTCTTTTAGACTTGGGGGTTATGGCAGGCAACTGAAAACATAGCAAATGATCCAAAGGAAAGGAAGTCATGTTTTCATGGTTAGTGTGGAAAGGTCCAACACAGCCCATTCTGACCTTGCTTTGAAATGCTTGTCTTGAGGCAAAGAACAACACAATCCTAGCTATGAGTAGATGCTGACAATCGACAGATGATATACCCTAGTAAAGAAGGGGTATGTGTGGGGAGGCTCCTGGCTGCAACTATCCCTTGGTAAAAAATAAATAAATAAATAAATAAATAACTAGAAGGCCACAGCCTTTTGTTGGTAATCTCTGAAGGACCACATGCAGGTTGTGCGTAGGGCTGAAGCTGCCAGTGGATGCCACACCAGAGGTAACAGCAGGCAAGTCCATCCACTGGCTGCCTATCTGTACCTCTCTCTTTCTCTCTCTCTGCTGTTCCCTTCTCCGCCTAGTGAGCAGCTTGTCCTTTTGGGCCTATGGATTATATATGCCTGCTTTCAAACATGAAAGATGCTTTGGAGATGTTTTGCACAAACTTTGCAAATCATGCCGTGCGGAAGAGGAAGGACTTTTCTCACCCTTGTGCAGGAGATAAAATCTCCCATTTGGGGCTGAGAATCCTGAGAGCAGCAGCCTATTTTCAACTGTTCACATATGGCAAGGGTGAAATTTCTTCATATCTCTACTTAGGCTGAAGTGATCTAGACCTGATTTGAAGAACAGGCAAATTGTTCCAGAAGTGTCAAATCACATTTTGAGCTCTACCCACTCAATGACTCAAAACCACCCCATAAGGAAGCAGGATCTGGGTATATCTCCCTGCACCTCCCACTTCCATTTACTTTACCTGTGCTTGTCTTAATCCTTCTGTACTGAAAAAGATCCCAATGGGAGCTGGTTTCTCTCTGTGTTCCTGCTTATTTATATTATTCATCTTTCAGGCTGGTGTTAATTATTGGCCGCGTCCTCCCCATGAAGCTATGTGTAAACAACCAGAGGGAAGGAGGCATATAATCCGTAAGCCATTTATCAACAAATACAAAAAAGAGGATCTTAGCCCTTCTTTTGTTCATTCTTGGTGTGGGAAGTAGAGGAGGAGAAGCATGCAAAAGGCTCCTGGGAATGAAAGAGAAAGGGCCACTTGATCCATTGGCTTTCAAGGCCCCAGAGCTAGTTGGAAAAGAGCTCCTTAAGTACAGATGCCAAACCTGTTGCTAGTGACCTGGCAAGGTTGACTTCTCACTACCCAGCGGTAGACTGACTCCTACTGGTTTGAATTATTATGAAGCAATGTTATCCTCTGGGCAGCCAAATTTCTCTCGTTTGCCCATCTCAGCGCAGTTATACGGTACATTCAGGAAAGGTACTGGAGGTTTTCTAAACACAATTAAGAAACGCATGCAAAATTAGAGATGAGCATAAACCAGTACTTTGTGATGATTTGTGGCTACCCATTGACCATGAAACATAAACGATAACATCATCAACAACATCATCATCATCATCATCATCATCATCATCATCAACAACAACAACAACAACAACAACAACAACAACAACAACAACACGGAAAAACAAATTGGTTTGTAGTCCATTCTCTGGGTTTGTGCTGGGCTGGTGGGGGAGGGGAGATGTGCCATGACATTTAAACCATGAGACAACTAGGAAGTTCCAGGTGAGATATAAATACAGTACTCTGAAACAATAAATAAAGGCATATTTTGAGGTGACTGTTTAATATAGATCAATTTGTTACTGTTGTGCTTGTAATAGTATTTAACAGAGTGTGGTTATTTTTAGATCCCAGTAGTATAGATCTAGCTACCTAGATGCCCTAAGCACACCCGATCTCACCTGATTTCGGAAGCTAAGCAGGGTCGGCCCTGGTTAGTACTTGGATGGGCGACCCCCAGGGCATACCAGGTGCTGTAGGCATCTGGAGTAGGAACTGACAAACCACTCCAGTATTCCTGCCAAGAAAACTCCATAGACATGGAGTCATGAAGAGTCGGTCACAACTGTAACGACACAACACACAGTATAGATCTAATCCAAGAGGAAATAGATGGAGTATTATAGAAATGTTCCCCTGTTCAGGTTTGCTTTCAGTGACTTAAGTTTTTGTGAGTCTTCACTATTTTACTTGTACTACAGAAAACATTTTTTGTTCTTGAAAACTAGAATTGAATTACATATTGCTGTTTAGTATGGAAGAGCCAACAGGCACAGAGGCATTTCTTCCTGAGACATGGCAAAATTAAATTTCATTTTTGTAAAAAAACAAAAGTTGGACTCTTGCTTCCTTCTGTTTGCCTTAATATTAAATAATTAGAAGTTTTATTCAGATCATAATATAAGTGAATGTAAATTGAAGCAGCTTTGGTGTAGAAAGGAATATGATAGACGACAGTTCCCTCAGGAATTCCTGGCACCACATAATTCCCCTTCTCCAAAGTTATTCTGACTTGATACAAAGATTGTAGGGAGAGAACACGACTTGGAGAAGTCCTAGGAGCTATTGTCAAAATCCAACAATGGCAGACTGAAAAGAAACAGCAGATGTTTTGGATATAGTTTACTTACTCAAGCCTTAAATAGAAGAGTGGAAGAGTACACATACACACACTTCTATACATGCATGTCTAGGCGTTCAGCTAATTGCTACATCCAGCCCTTTTGGGGCAAAATTTAGCTCCCCATTGATTTTTAAGCTTTTCAATCTAACTCCTTGGCTAGAAACATAACCCAAACAGCTTACAGATTAGTTTAAAAATTAACAGAAAAAAACAAGTGGGGGAAAAATCTGGCAACATATTGATATATGTACCTTCAAAAAGAAGGGGGGAAGTCACCATCTCCACACTTGCTTGTCCTTCTGGTTGCTAGATCAAAAACAGTAAGCAATAGAACATAAGTGGGAGTGTGGGTAGGTCTGCATGCCATATAAGCAGATAATAATTCCTGTCAGGCAATAGAGATTGATTGCCCTTTAAAAATTAGCACCAATAAAGCATTTTTTAAAAACTTTGATAACTAAACTTTGATAACTAAGGGTAAAGGAAGCTGTAGGGTAGATGATGCAAGGGACAGGATTTATTTACTCCTACTCATAGTCATTGCCCTCAAATCCCACACAAGTCAATGGAGTGGTAAAACTGACTGGTCCAACCCCCAAGCAATTTCTGGTTTAGTCACCAGTGAAACTTCAAAATAAAAATTAAAAAAAAATGTTCTCCAGAGTGATGGAGAGACAGAACTCATGATGTTTGAAGAAAAAATTGATCTCAAAATATAAGGAAAATGTTTCTGAAAATGACAGAGTGGGAGAGTGGATAATCCTGTGTTACTACACCCTCACCCTCATTATTATGCAACATGATCATTTTTTAGGGTGTGCATATACATGTTGTCATGATTAAAGTATCTAAGGGCCTTTTCACACGACCCCTAAGATCCGCTGGTCCCTTAAATCCGGACCAAAGATCTTAGGGGTTCGTTGCCCTTCCTTCCTCCCCACCAGAGAAAGAGGGGGAAAATGCAGCTCACCTGGAGGAGCTTCCGGGCTCCATTTCTCTTCCGTTTCTCTTCCGTTTCTCTTCTGCTTGCTTTCCTCCCACCTCTTCTCTTAAAGGGGCAGGAGGCAAAAAAAAAAAAACACAAGCAGAAGCCAGGAGAGCCCCGCACTGACCAGATTAAATCCGGACCTGGGGATTTTCACCCACCTCAAGCAGGTACAAGAAAGTGCAGCTGGGTCGCGCTTAGGTGGGCGGGGTCGCACTTAATTGTCTGCAAAGTCCGGAGCTGGTGGGAAAACACTTGTAAGGTCCGGACCTTGCAGCCATTTCCTGCGGAGCTTAGGGGTCGTGTATAAAGGCCCTAAGCCAGCCTTCTAAAGCAGAAGGCAGAGTGTACATCACTTGCCTCTACTCTCTTGCAGTCATCACCAACTACTGCTATTTACCCCTCTCCAAATACCTGTATAGGATAAGCAGGTTTCTTTGGCTGTATAATGCAGGAGTAAAGACCAAGACGTAGCCAGCCATGTTCCTGGTGTCCAATGGCCGATACTCAGACCATTACCTTTCCATGACTTACACAATAGGTCCACACTAGGTCACACAACATATGCCCTATAGGCAGTTTTGCAGTTAGCGTTGCCTGCACTCTCCACTGCTGCCCAGGTCAAATGGCAAGAACAGGAGCACAAAAGCCACCGCTCCCCCACCTTTCCTGAAAGAAAGGAGGCACTATCAACTGCATACTTCTATTGAATCCTTGGTTGTTCTCTGGAATGGGGAAATGAGCAAAACCATTGACTGGATATCTCCTAAACATCTCCTTCCTCAAAATAGACCCAAATTGGCTGCTTGGTTTACTGGGAAGCTGGCAAAATTGAAACGAGTGGCCCGTAGAGCTGAAAGGTGTTGGCGGAAAACCCAGATTGAAACAGACAAAGAAACAGTGAAGGGCTTTTGGAAGGCTTACTCCAAGACAGTGGAAGCAACAAATAAAGCATTTTTCTCTACCACTATTGATTTGGCACAAAATCGCCCAGTGGAGCTTTTCCGAATAGTCAAAAGTCTGCTGCACACTGACCCATGGGTGGATAATACAGGCTACTCTGTATCTCACTGCGATGAATTTGCACAACACTTTGCAGGCAAAATTGAACAGATCCGGGCTACCTTGGATGATGCTATTGATCCAGAGCATGTAAATAAAACAGCCCGCCTTGCTTGTCATGTATTAATGGATGGGTTTCAGCGACTACAGCTGGATGATGTGCTCAGGACTCTTGGCAAACTGAGGGCCACCACATGTGTGTTGGATCTTTGCCGCTCAAGGATAATAAAAGCTGCCAGGGAAGGTATGGCAGACTGGTTAGGAAGAATAGTGAATGCCTCCTTACAACAGAGCAGGATTCTGGCATGCTTAAAGGAGGCATTAGTAAAACCACTGTTAAAAAACCCTCCTTAGATCCAACAATACTGAACAATTACTGACCAGTATCAAATATCCCATTCTTGGTTAAAGTCTTAGAGCGGGTTGTGGCCTTGCAGCTCCAGAGGTTTCTGGATGAGACAAAAGGGTCCATTTCAATCTGGATTCAGGCCTGGCTATGGGAGAGACAGCACTGGTTGCCTTGGTAGATTATCTAAACAGGGAAATGGATAGGGGATCTCTGTCCCTTCCAGTTTTACTAGACCTCTCAGCTGCTTTTGACACTATAGACCAGTGTTGGCGAACCTATGGCATGGGTGCCAAAGGTGGCACTTGGAGCCCTTTCTGTGGGCACCTGATATAGTCCCTGCACAGCCACCTGTATGCAAGTTAAATTGCTGTATTGGCACTTTGCAAATAAATACTTAGTGGGTTTTGAATCACAGTTTGGGCACTAAAAGATTCGCCATCACTGCTATAGACCATGGCATCCTCATGACTCATCTTTCTGAAATGGGAATTGGGGGTACTGCATTAAAGTGGCTCCACT
Organism: Phrynocephalus guinanensis; assembly: GCA_037367245.1. NCBI lineage: Eukaryota > Metazoa > Chordata > Lepidosauria > Squamata > Agamidae > Phrynocephalus > Phrynocephalus guinanensis. The sequence continues at coordinate 87,672,033 of CM074732.1, forward strand.
CCTTCCTGCAGGGAAAAAAATGCAGAAAGTGATCTGTGGAGTCCCCAGAGTTCTGTTCTGTCTCCTGTGTTATTTAACATCTATATTAAATTGCTGGGGGAGATTATCAGGACTTTTGGGGTAAAGTGCCACCAGTATGCCAATGATACCCAGCTCTACCTCTTGTCAACCCCGGATTCTATGGGAGCTACTATCTCAACTTTACATGAGTGTTTAGCTGCAGTAAGGAACTGGGTGAGGATGAACAAAATGAAACTAAACCCAGAAAAGACAGAGGTGCTTCTGATCAGTAGAAAGGGAGAACAAGGGATAGGGATGCAACCAGTACTGGATGGGGTCACCCTCCAACAGAAAAAAGAGGTACGCAGCTTGGGGGTGCTCCTGGACTCATCCTTGATCCTGGATGCCCAAGTCACAGCTGTGGCCAGGAGTGCATTTGCACAATTAAGGCTAGTATGCAAGTTATGCCCGTTCCTTGAGAAACCAGCTCTGGCCACAGTGACACATGCCCTAGTGCAGTGGTGGTGAACCTTCAGCACGCCAGATGTTTTGGACCACAACTCCCACAGTCCTTTGTCATTGGCAAAACAGGCTTGGAATTCTGGGAGTTGTGGTCCAAAACATCTGGAGTGCCAAAGGTTCGTCACCACTGCCCTAGTGACATCCCGACTAGACTACTATATTGCAGTCTGTGTGAGACTACCGATGAAAAGTCTCAGGAAACTTCAACAAATCCAAAATGTAGCAGCCAGACTTCTGACTGGGGCATGGTACAAAGTTCACATTACACTCCAATTAAAGCAGCTCCGCTGGCTACCAATCAGCTATCGGGCACAATTCAAAGGGCTGACCTTAACCTACAAAGTACTGTACGACCTGGGTCCTACCTACCTCAAAGACTGAATCTCATAGTAAGAACTGACTTGGGTGTTAGGATCATCAGGACAGACCTTTTTCTCCATCCCACCACCCTCACAGGTACGTCTCGTGGGAACACATGAAAGGGCCTTCTTAGCTGCTGCACCCAGACTCTGGAACTCCCTCCCACTAGAGGGCAGGACCACCCCATCCATCTCTGATATCTTTCCGATAACAGGCAAAGACCTTTTTCTCCAGGCAAGCTTTCCCTGACTGATGGACTACCTAGTATGTGTCTTTTATATGAATCTATATGATCACATAGACTTTGTATTTATAACCTTGTGTGACTGCACTGACACTATGTTTTCAATGTTAGTTTCGATCACTCATAACCTTTACATGGAATTTTACTCTCCTTTTAACTGCTCGCATTCTCTTGTAGCTTTAATGTAATGTTGCCTTTTAATGCTGTAAGACGTTCCTCAATTCCCTGTTCTCAATACTTGAACATATCTTAATTATACTGGACTGTATATTATCCCTTATTACTGTAAGCCACCTTGGGTCCTTTTCCAAGGACAAAGGCGGGGTAAAAATACTCTAAAATAAATAAAATAAAATAAATACTGGTATTTTTTGTATTGTATTGTATTGCAATGCATTGTAAAAACAGGTCACTTTTGCAGCCCCTTGCACCACAAAGAGCCACTGTATTTGCTGCTGGATTGTAGTGGCAACAGTGGCAGAGATTGCAAATTGGACTGAATTTCATTAGCAGATGTTGGTGTGGCCTCATAGATGGTTGTAAGGTCTAATGTGTCTTCCTAACACCATGAAGCTGAATACCTAGTCTGAGCAATGTGGGGGTTCAGATGAATCTGTGGAGGTCCCAACCTGAAACCAATTGTCTCTCTTGGGCTAGTTTCAAATCCTGTTTCCTGAAGTGTAGCTGTGTTTTCAATACTCCGATTGACTGAACTCATTAAAAGGATGGTGAAAATGAGGTGAGGGAAAAAAAACAAGTACTGAGTACAGAGCTATGGCATCTTAAAAGCTATCAAATTCCTCATTGTGGCGCACGCAAAGTACATAAACATAAACAGTTGACATGCAATGGATAAGGAGACTAGAGTCTATGAAAAGGTTGTGCTCCAATAAGCATCACAGTCCTTAAGGTGACACAGAAATCTGCTTTGGTGCAGCAGATTGACACTTTTGGAGTCTCTGTCTAAAGAATCACCTGTTCAGCATCCTGCTACTCTAACCACGTAGAAAGTACTTCAAGTGTTCTTAGTAGGACAGATACCCTCGGCACTGCCACCATGCCCCAGCTCCTGCATGCCCAGCCAAGCTTCCAGTGCCCTCGTCTAGTGCCAGATTTCCTCCAGCCCACTCTTACTATGACATCTTTGGTGCCAAGGGATAGAAGAGCATTTTCCACCCACACGCTTGGCTGCTATTATTGAACGTAATGGCTTGGTAGTTTGGGAAATGGAAGGTTCAGTCTGGATGACAGATGCTAGAGCCCACTCCCGCTATTGTTCCATATGGCAGGCAGTGGAGGGAACAATGGCAGAAAGAGGCAGTTGTCATGTTCTCTGCCTGCAGCACTATGAGGTAGGTTGTGTGTGCCTATCCATGTGCACCTGCATGCTCACATCCGCTTGTCTGCGCAAGTTGTTCACCCAAGGCAAAATGTTTCCAAATCAATTTTTAAAAAATGTCATTGTGTGCATTTCTAAGGGGCAGAAGAATTGAAAAGAGAAGAGAAGGGGGTGGGAGGCAAGCCTGTCTCCTGACATTTTGAAATATGGCTCAAATTACTGAAACCAAATGGAGACAATGGCTCATGTCTGTTCTCCTATGGCCACTGGCTCAGTCACTGTGGCAGCCCTTCTACCGCCTTTCCACTGAGCACTTGAGCATTGGCACCTCGCTGCTAACCTAAGAGAGATAAAATAGAGCGGGCATGAGAAAAACAAGCCAGTCTTGGTTTGGCTTCACTCTCTTTCTGTCTCACTTTTCCCTTGGAAGATAAACGTGAAGGTAGAACCAGTGGCTTATCCAATTCATTGCACTTGTTTTCAGTGGCAAGGGATACAAAGGTGAGGGCAAGGAAGATAATTCACTGCAGTGAACAAGAGAAGGAGATAACCGCCCAGATGGGTGGTATAAAAATCCAACAAACAAACAAACAAATAAATAATAAAGGAGGTTCCCACCCTTTGGTAATCCAGGTTTTCCTGAACTTTAGTTCTCCAAAGCCTTTGGCACTGATTGTGGTTGGTGGGGCATTTGGGAATGGCAGTCCAGAAAAAACACCTGTGTCACCCAAGGTTGGGAACCACTAATCTACATCTAGATTTTGAATGAATTTGGCTTTAATTTCAGATTTTTAATCCCAATCCAGACACATTTTTAGCAAGATATTTTAATGAAAATTCCATGTTGCTATTAAAATGTGCTTCTAGTCCCATTCCTTTTATATTGACAACTCCTCCATTAAAATAATGATCATAAATATATTATATGCCTATACATTAACATAATTGTCTCACCGCCTTGTGTGCTTTGAGGATTAAAAGGTGTGGGAACACCCTACCTGCTGCAGCTAGAGAGCCATTTCCTATAATTACAACTTCTTCTTTTTTCCTGGATGCCTATGCCCCTGTCAATCCCAGGCAATCAAGAAGCACAGTAAATGAGAGAGGACATGGTGACATTGTAGCCAGTTTCAGCCATATGCTGCTACTGAAGGTAAAGCCAGTTTAGAGTGAAGGCAGTGCTCATTTATTTATTGGTGTAACAATCCCCTTCTTGCTTTCTATTTATCTGAGACAAATCTAAAGTAAACCATAAAGAAAGAAAATACAAAGGTACAGCAGTGTAATATGTTTTGTGCCATATTAACACTTTCAACGCAGTTACTGAAAAGTCATGGAGAGTATGCTGTTTTCTCACACTGTCAAATTCTTCATGGAAACTCAGTACTAACATCAAATGGGCAATGCCAATATGTGCCTCGTCCTGATTTATAAGGACTTAGAACTAGCATAGGAGACCCAGTCTAGTGTAGGGGATAGGGGCGGGCTAGGCCTCAATCCTGAGTTTGCATCCCAAGTTGCTATGGAAACTCAACAGGGGGAGGGGTGGTCTAGAACTGGCAAAACTACCAATTTAATATGTCAGTTACTTTGCTATGTTGGTTCCAGCTTGATTCCCCCCCCCCCTCTCTCTCTCTCACACACACACACACACAGAGAGAGAAAGAGAGAGGGAGAGAGAGAGGGAGAGAGAGAAACTTGTATATTTTAGAGAGGGGGGGAAATGAATCCTAGAATTCAGAGCAAAAGTTAAGCTAGTGTCTTAGGGCCCAAACTTCAACCCAAGAGGCAAGGTAACCACACCATTCCATAAGGCATAGTTTATTGGCATGGATGATGTTAATCTCCCATCCGCATAATTTAGACAAGTCTCCTTCAGTTCATTCTTGGACTTCACCAAAATGTTTCATAAGCCCTGAGGAAACACAGGCTTTCTTTTAAGCTGGACATTCTTTTTATTTTTCAGATAAAGCCTAAACTCTTTCAGCAATAACACACTAGAGGCTGACACCCAGTATGATTTTATAATACTCTATCCAGCCCTTGCTAGAGTCATAGAGACATATTAGCCATCTCCCTGTGATCTATTATTCTTTTTACAGAGCTTTATGTAGCTGCTATGATTTATATATGAACAGAACGATGAAGCAATGAATACACTGAACTGTACAGGAGGAAAGGACCCCCCTCCACCCCCCAAGGGTCACCAAGTCCCATACTTTGCCAAAGCAGGATGTTTGCAAAGCCTAGCAGAATTGTTTTTATCTGGAGGTGTGGGGTTCAATCTAACTCAGAATCCACAGATTCTGTTCCAATTTCTCCCAAAAGTGATGACTGGATATGGTTACTCAGTGGGGTGAAGCATAATTTCTTTTAGTTACTTACTGATTTTTATTTTTATTTTACAACTGCCAGGGCTGTTATAATTCAGATTTGAATCTTGGATAAAACTAACAATCCAGCATGGTAGAGGGGAATCTACATCACTTTTTTAAAAAAAAAGTGGGGCTTGGTGTACCAGAAGAGACACAATTATTTCCAGCTCCCCCAGAATAAACCATCGGAGCATTGTGCTAGTTGCCTGGGTTTTGTGAGTCATGAGCTATGGGCTGGACTTATTTCATTATCTATCTTCTCATCGGCTTCAGTGCATTCATATTCCAAGGATTCCATTTCTAAAGTTTGCCTTTTAATTAACAGGTCTAAAGAGCTATATTAAGCTATACTGATAATGCCCTCTTTTTTCTTCCTCCTCATCTCTCTCAAGTTGCACTTTTAAAAATATATATCAGTATCTAATCCGCATGGCTGCCTTTCACTTGACTCTCTACCACACACAATTCATCTCTGCATCACTACCTTCTCAATGGACAGGAAAATGACCACCTTTGTGAGCCAGGCATAAATCAGAGGAAAAAAACATGCTGCATGTAATTGAAAAAGAAAAGTATTTTAAAGGTGCTAAATAGAGGCCATAAACGGATCTGTCAGCTACCTCATTGCTGGAGGGAAGAATAGGAGAAGAAGAGTAATCACTAACAGAAAAGCAATGTTACGATTAATCTCAGGAGGAGAGCTGTGATGCAGTTGCTGCTTGGAATGAGCCACAACATTCTCCACCATCACTTTGGATGGAGCTTTTAAAAACATTAAACAAGACAAAAAATGAAACAAAACAACAATGGCACAAAGAAACAGTGTAGCTATTGCTACAAATGTCAGGGACAGACATAACGGAAATCAAGACCAATGATTTCCCAGGAGATAAGGTGAAATGGGAACGCAACATATACGGAGTAGCCTGTTGTTCCTATGCCTGTGTATAGGTCCGTAGCAGGATGGGGGAAACATTGATTAGACAACGATGGCATGTGTTGTTGATGGCGGTGGAGGAGAATACATGACTTGTCACAAAGGATAACGAGGGAGAGAGAAAGAAAGTAGACCAATGTCTCATTAAGTGCTCATATGCCTCAACACCATTGACTAGCTAGCTATAAGATGTCCCTCAACAGATGTTTTATTATTATTATCTAAATGAAACAATGCAATAGTAGAAATAACGGCCTGACAAGGAAACATAGTGAACCAACTCAGCATCCATAATCATCGTGTCCCAAGCTATTGTGAGGTCTGATGGTTTAGACATAGTTGTTTCCCATTTGTCTTTCTAAAGAAACAGCCAGAATAAAGAAAACACACACCCACCAACACCCACTACAGAATAAGGCTTTGTGTAAAATACACTTAGCAACTGTCGCCTAGAATGGAATTGGGGGCCATCCTTTAATTTTAAACATTTATAACCTGAAACAAAATAAGCTGCTACAAGGTCTGTTCACTAAAATTCTGCTTGTGTGAACAAGAGAGGCAATAAGAGCTGTATATAGGAAAGCAGCCTGACCTGACCCCACTCCTTCCACTCTCCGTGGTGCTGATCAGAGAATGGTTTCCCTCATTAAGACTGAGCCCTATCCATGGTGCTGAATCTCTCTTTTTCTCATTCTCTCCCTCACACAAACACGCACACTTGGAGAGAGGGAGTGGAAGATGTCCCCCCTCCTTTACAGAACGCACCATGTTGTACAGATGGCATTGGAGAAAAACTTTATTAACCAAAATGCCAAGTTAAGCGCTTGAAGCAGAATTAATAATGTTGATGATTGACCTCCGAAGTGTTACACACAAGGGGAGATGAGCTTATCCAGCCTGTCTTTTCCACTGTCAGCACCCCAAGACCCCTACATTTTTATGAGCCTCAGGATATGCTGTGACCTCAGCAGCTTCCCTACTTTCCCTGCAGGCATCTTTCATTACATGATTACGTGATGGATGCAGATTGATACATAAAGGAAGATTACTACTTATGTAATAAATACATCAGCACCAACTTTAAGTCAAGATCAGGACCAGCACTGTATACACATTATGTAGTTGTTGCATAATAGTCCAGGAGCAGCCAATCAAAATCATAACCAGCAATGTAAATGTACATTATAGTCCCTGCATTCAAGATATCTTACTATGAAACATCTGGCCAGGAGAGCAGAAGCTGACAGTGAGAAGCAGGACCCAAGTTTTTTTTCCCCAGAAACTCAATTCTGGGAAACAGAACATAGTTTCTACTGTTTATCTATTGTCATCCTTTTTGCCTTTAAGAAACCACTGGAACAGAGAATAGGGTGCCATATAACATATTTTCATGGCAGGGAATATGAAAAAAATCATATACAATTACTTTCGCAAAAGTACCTAGTATTATTGGAAGCTTGCTATCCTCTCTACTGTGAGGCACATATTCTTCAGAATCTGTTAGCCCTAATCTATTGTTGAAATAATTGGTATTTTATAGATATCATTAACAGATGTCTCTGGGACCCCAGCTTGATGTAGGTCTACACAGCAAGGTATTACAATTCCAAAATTGTCATAAACAATAAAGACAGAAGACAGGATGTGCAAGACAGGAAACAGAAACACATAAGTACAGAAACACACAAGTACATTAGCCTGAATTGCAAACATGAATTGACTAATTCCTAGAGTCCTAAGTTATTAAGGTGTCTTGAAAGTCATTGTCTACCACTCTATGCTTTGGCAGGAACAATAAGATTTTCTAGACAGTGGAACATGCCAGGCACCTAGCGGACAAAGAACATGATCATTTACGGTGTTCCAACAAAGGGGAACATTGCTGCAAGCATGTCAATCAACCTGCACTTAATTCATTTAAACCAACCACAAAATGTATCTAGCTTGAATTATGGAAGCAAAGATAGCAGTTTTAGCCACCAGATAACATTTAAGCAACAACAAAAAAATATTCTCAGGATCCTGGGATGCAACCTGCATTCTGGCTGCAGAAGAGGCAAGAACCTCTAAAGAATTCACAAATCAAAATCAAGTCACCTCCGACTTATAGCGATCCTTTGAATAAATGATCCCCAAAATGCCCTGTCCTGAACTGCCCTAACTCACTTCTTGTAAACTCAAGCCCGTTGGGAATCAGTCCATTTCTTATGTGGTCTTCCTTGTTTCCTACTGCCTTCCACCTTTCTCTGTTGCTTTTCTCTCCAGAGAATCCTGGCTTCACATGATGTGACCCAAGTAGAACAGCCTCAGCTTCAACACTTGTGCCTCCGGGGAGAGTTCAGTCTTAATTTGATCTAGGACCTACTAATTCTTCTTTCTGGCAACCTAGGGTCTCTTTCAAACAAATCAGTTTTTCCATTCCAGTTTTCTTAACTGCCCTGCTTTCACACGTCATACAAGGTAATCAGGAATAAATGAGTGTGGATGATCTTGTTCTTGGTCACCAGTGACACATCCTTGTGTTTGATGATGTTTTCTAGTCCATTCTTTGCTCGCCTTCCTAGTCTCAGTCCTCTTCTGATTCCTTGCCTGCAGTCTTTGTTTGGGTTGATTACTGAACCAAGGCATACAAAATCTCTAGCTGTTTAAGTTCCTTCACTGTCAACACTAAAGTTATGTAGCTATTCTGTAGCAATGATTTTTATCTAAATATTGAACAGCAGTCCTCCTCTGGTACCTTCTTCTTTCACTTTTTCTAAAAGTAGTTTCAAGCCATTGCTTTTTTCTGCAAATAAGATGGTATCATTTGCATATCTTAAATTATTGATGTTTCTTTCACCAATGTTCACTCTTCCTTCCTCTGAATACTGTCTGGCTTTCTGTATGATATATTCTGCACACATATTGAACAAATATGAAGATAAAATGCTTGACACTTTTGCCTATTGGAAACCATTCTGTCTCTCTGTATTATGTCTCAGTGGTAGCTTCTTGTCCACCATACAAATTACACATCAGGACAATCAAAGGCACACTCATTGCTTTCAGAACAACACATAGTTTCTCATGATCTACACAGTCAAAGGCTTTGCTTTAGTCTGAAAAGCACAGACTGATATTCTGAAATTGTTTGGTGTTCTCCAGTAGCCAGCAGATACTTTCAATATCAAGTGGCCTCTTCCATTCTGGAATCTGGCTTGATCATCAGGCATTTCTTGCTTCACATAAGATGAAAGCCTTTTGCTACATTACCTTGAGCACCACTTTGCTTCCATGAGAATTTAAAGCAATGGTCCAATAGTCACTGCACTCTTTGGCATCTCATTTCTTAGGGATTGGAATGTATGTTGAGCATTTTGAGTCTGATGGCCGCTATGTTGTTTTCCATATTTGTTGACATATCCTTGTTTGGATTTTGACACATTCAGGCTCTGTGCCTTGAAATGGTTCTTTTAGTATCCCATCTACTTCTAGTGATTTACAGTATTTCTTCCTAAAACCTTCAGAGCAGTTTTCACTATATTTTCTAGAATGGCAAGTTGTTCATTGTAGGATTCTTCTTCAAAGGACTCTGCCATCCTTTTATATCTTCTGTATAAGTCTTCATCAAACTGTTTCCACCTTCTGTTTATTTATGCCTGCTTTGATAGTGTACTTCTCTTTTTGGTCATTTCATGTTCCTAATCTAGGCTTGAATTGCCTTTTGATTTCTTGTATTTTCTGGAAGATCTCTCCCTTTTTACTGTTCTCTATTTATTTATTTTTTGCACTGGTCATTGTAACAGTTCTCTTTGTCACTGTGTGACAGTCAATGAAAAATTTTGAGTATGGCTACAGGTTGGCATTTAGTTTATACAGATTGGTTTGACAATGGGGAAAACAGTTTGTTGGGCTCGAAAGATCAAGATGAGCAAGTTTGAAGCATTCTATATTTTCACTTGTTAAAGGTTGGCTCTTTAACTGAAGTACAGTAGCACAAAAAGTTGTTTCCACTGTTTGTGTTCCCAGAGGTTTATAGAATACACTTAACAGAATCTCTAAGTATTAGCCAATGTGGCCTTAGGCTACTGGGAACTGAAGATTGACATCATCTGATGACCCAAATTCAGGAACCACTACACCAAAGCTTAGTGAAGCCCATTCATATATATAACATTTATTTTTATGACAAGATGCTATTTCAAATCATTTGATATGTGCCCAGTTGCACTGACTCAAAAAAAATTGTTCGGTTTGTTTCAGACGGAAAACAATCTTCTCCTAAACAGGCTTGGCTTATGGCTTAGTTGGCTTCTCCTTCTCCTCCTGCTGTGCAGTAATTACTCTTCCTTCTTCCTGTTGCCCACAAGTTCCTCCAATATGGGGCGCTTGTCCCTCTACGGTTTTTCTGCTCATTGTGTACAACCTGATAAGTGCTCAAGAGAGGACAGCGTGCCTAGTCATTATAGCGGAACATGGCAAAGCAGGAGAAATAAGCAAAAAGATGCCCAACCTCAACTTTTAAAAACAGTTGTTGAGATGCAGGGCCATAATTCAGTTTTTTTAAAAAATCCCAGGTATGCATTCCCATTTTTAATATCTGAAAAAAGATATTTCAAAATAGGATACTTCAGAATATGATTGTTCTCTTTTTAAAATGCAGCCTACGTAGAACATGCCCTCTAAAAATATATTGTGACCTTAGCTCAGTTTGCACAATACAGTATGTTACAAATTATGCAAAGTGCATGCAAGAAAAGTGCACACACCCACTGAGAATTTTATATATTTCCCCTGAAACAAAACAGATTTTGACTCCCTAGGATAGTGAATAATGCTCCTCAAACAGGGGTCTGAAGTCTTCCATGTGCATTTCAGTTCTGCAGTGCTATAAGCCCAGTATAGTAATTTCAGCTCAGTTACCTGTGAGCTAATGTCCAAAGTGTTTCTCCTCTTTATGATATTTCTTTTCTTATTACTCCCCACCATGAGAGAGAGAGAGAGAGAGAGAGAGAGAGCATGTAGGTGTGTGTTTTGCTGACACTGTGGTCCGAGTGATTGCCCTATATGGAAAGGAGAAAGAAACACCCCTGTCAGAAGGACTAACTGACATGTATGTGCCCCTTTGTTGCTGTTTTGTTGCCTTTCAGCATTCAAAGCAGTAACAGTAAAGAACTCCCTTCCTGGCCCCCTCTTTTGGATCTTTCTAATGTTCTTTAAAAATTGGCTTTCTCCCAGCTTGGCCCATAACTGTGGTGTTATACATAATCTCAGCTGCACCTTTAGCCATTTACCATTACCTGCCTACTGCCTCAACCCATGGCTTATTGTTGTAAATGTTATTATTTGTTATTATTTTGTTTGATTTCTATCTTATTTGTACTTTGGTTTATTTTTTCTTATTCTACTGATTTGTATATTATTGCCCCAGAGTGGCCTTGTTGCCAGCTGGACAGTATAGAAATCTAACACACACACACACACACACACACACACACACACACACACACACACACACACACAAAGATGTTAAAACATCAACTAAAGCATTTTGATTAAAAAAAAGTAACATCATTGGGGAAGATTAACTACGAGTTTCTTCTTCTAATTCTCTCTCTTTTAGCTCCCTTGCTTGTCATTTGGAGCTATTTGCTCCACAGGCACTTAGGTGTGTGCCTTACCTGTTCTGTGTATGTGGCTGCTTGTAGCCAGAGCTGATCCACTGGGATAGCTGATGAGCAACTGATTCCAGCTGCAACAAGACATGGATTAGATTAGCCTACAGAGCCAGGGCTGCTCTATGATTCCATAGAGTAGTTTGCAATACAGCAATTTTCTACCTGCTACTTCAGTTTAGCACTGTACTGATCTGATGGTGGATAATATTCACTGCAATGGCACTAAACGAAAATCTGGCCTAATGTTTTCCTATTACACTGTAGTTCTTTCTACTTTTGCCTACTGTTTGAAAGATTATCTATCTATCTATCTATCTATCTATCTATCTATCTATCTATCTATCTATCTATCTATCTATCTATCTATCTATCTATCTATCTATCTAGATAGATAGATAGATAGATAGATAGATAGATAGATAGATAGATAGATAGATAGATAGATAGATAGCAATGTCTAAAACACTTAAAATTTCACTATTTTAGGTAGCCATGGAGGATTCCTCTCCTACCCCCAGTTTATTTTTGGCAATATGGTGGTGGTGGGGTATGTCCTCTGACAAGCTAGTAAGCTGGGGTGGGGTGGGGAGTCATCCCAGATAGTTAATTGTTTTGGAAAACTGTCAGCTACTGAAGCAGAAAATCTCAAGAAGATGACAAGAAGAAGTGTCATGTCAGCAAATAGCTGTGGAAGTAAAGATTTCAGTTAACAAATAAAGTAAAACCGACTGGTGAAGATCAATTTATTTCACATGTTCCAGCATATGTGGGCTTGTGTGTGAGAGAAATGAGCCTTTCCGAGATATGTTGGCTGCAGAAAGGTAGCCAAGCAGCAAAACTCAAATGAAGGATTATCCCTGCTTAAGAGGAACGTTTTCCAGGGATCCAGCAAGCCCTTGCAATCAAACATCAAGAGTGAAGTAACCCCAGGGAGCTGTCCCAGCTCCCCATGGTTCCTACATAAGTGGAAGAATGCTCAGTTGAGTCTCTACCCCCCCCACACACACACACTGGGCTAGTACCAAATTTAGTCCCAACTACAGCAGATCTATTGAGGGGATTGATATAAGTTCTTTTTAGTTCCATAAAACTACTCAGTGTATTTAGCTCAAAGCTCCCAAACCTGGAACCAGGACCTAAGAAATACAAGTTCTATGGAAAAGACCTGTGTGCCACAAATCCATTTGAGTCTGGGCCATTCAAGTGTTAGTACCTCTATGCAGGAACTGCTTGGAGAAAATCGCCTGTCATGTAAGATAACCCTTAAAGAGCTCCTACCTTTAAATATTAAAGACACTGAACGTGGCTCAGTGATAGACCTAACTGGATTCATAAGCAATCTAGCCATAACTGAAAGCACATACTGTTGCTTCTCTAGGGTAGGGCCATCTCATTCTTCTTCACTCTCCGGTGGCCACCTCTACTTTGGCTCACAAAGTCATATAAAAACGATGGAATTAAAGACCAGGCACTACCACAGACCTAGGATCAGCAGCTCTGCCTCTTCATGGTAACACCCCTACAAATCCCTTCAGGGGTTTATTTTATTCTTCCTTGTGTACAATTGCTCTGCTCGGTGTGCTTTCTGTAGCCTGCAGATAGTTCTGGGGATGTGGCTGTGCCACTGACTAGCAATGGTTGTCTTAGGACTTCAGGTAACACTATTTTCCAGCCCTGCCTAGATATGCCAGACAAGGACATGAATCTGGACTTTCAGCTTGCAAAGCATATGATTTCCCCCTAAATTAAAGCCTTTCCCTAAGGGCTGCAATTCAGTAGCAGTCTTTTTGCCTGACTTAATTTCCAAGGTTGTTGTGAGGATACAATCAGACTACATTTGAAACCAAATGTCACTCAGTGCCTTGTATAATTTGCACCTGCACTTTCCCATTTTCTCTCTAAAACAGTATGTGGAATGCTAAATATGTCCCAAACATTTTTGAGGGTCATCATTCTACTTGTTGTCTTCCTGACTGTTTTATTGGAAAGCCCATATTCTCCTATTCAGGCTCTTTGGATGAGGTCTTTCAATCTGCCAGTCCTTGGTGGGAATGAAACAAGGGCTTGCTTTCTTGGTAGTTGCTCCCAGACTATGCAACTCACTTCCAAGGGAGGTTCTGCTGGCAAATACTATTTTTTTTTAACTCAGGAAGAGTATATTAGTTGTTGAAGAATGAGTTTTTAATCGTCAAAACACAGGCGGCAGTGTACTGCATTTTCCATCCATGTGCTTTTAAACTGGCTTTCATTCAATTTTTTATGTGACAAATTGTTTAAATGATAGCTGTTGTAAGTTTTTCAGGCTGTTTGGCTGTGTTCTGGAAGTTTCTCTTCCTGACGTTTTGCCAGACTCTATGGCTGGCATCTTCAGGAGCTCAGGGAACTAGGAATTCTTTCTGTGCTCTGGGGTATAGAGTGAGTGAGACTGTGCGGCTTTAAAGTTGTGGGAAAGAGGAAACTTATCTTATGCAGGAGAATAGGTGTCCTCAACACTGAACTTAGCCACCTGAATTGGGCCCTACAGACAAATGGCTATTCCAAGAATGAAATCAAAACAGCCATCAAACTGAAAAAACAACACCAAACTGAAAAAGAAAAATGGCCCCCATCAAACAAGTATTTCTGCCATACATAAAAGGAGTCACAGACTGCATGGACAAAGTGTTGAAAAAACACAACCTACAAATAGTATTTAGACCCACCACAAAAATACAACAAATGTTACAGTCAGCAAAGGACAAAAGGAACCCACTCACCACTGCAGGATTATACCGGATAACTTGTAGTATGTTAGCAGGACCACAAAGCACAGCATCCAGACCAGAATCAAAGAATATGAAAGACAATGCAGACTAAAACAACCAGAAAAAAAATCAGCAGTAGCTTAACATACCCTGAAACAAACTGGACATGAAATCCTCTTCCAGGACACAGAACTACTGGGCAACACTACAAATCACTATATCAGACTACATACGGAAGCCAATGAAATCCACAAACATAAGCACAGTTTCAACAAAAAAGAAGAAAGCTTAAAAATCAACAAAGCCTGGCTTCCAGTACTGAAAACTACAGCCTGCAAAAGATCAAAGTTCAATTATTCCCACCCAGCCACAAGCACCTTTTATCAGTTCACACAACAGAACAGTTAATGAAACCCAGCAACTACAGAGAAGGATTGCTGCCGCCCCTTTCGGAGGGACCCAGGGGGGCGGCAGGGAGCGACCCGATTGTTCCCCACCTCCGCGCGGCTCCGAGGCCTTTCGGAGGGGCCCAGGGGGGTGGCGGGGAGCGACGTGATTGCTCCCCACCGCACCCCCGCACGGCTTCGAGGCCTTTCAGAGGGGCCCGGGGGGTGGTGGGGAGCGACGCGATCGCTCCCCGCCACCCCTTCGCATGGCTCCGAGGCCTTTCAGAGGGGCCGGGGGAGCAACCCGATCGTTCCCCGCACGGCTCCAAGGTGCAGGTACTGCGATGCCACGATATACCAGGACCGCAGTACCTGAACCGTGAGATGGCGGGTGTGTGTGTGTGTGACTGTATGGCGTTCTCTACAATAATGCTTCTTTGGGACAGATTTTTGCCAAGCTGGGCCAGGATAACAATAATCCAAGCAAAGGCAGCTGCATGGCTTGTGGTTGCCATACTCAGCTCATGCTAAATAAAGCAAGAGACACAGTAACAAAGGTGCCTCCTTACGATACATCAGCCAACAATCCAGAGATTGGGTTAAAAGTCAAATCTATTCATATAATGTAAGGCACATAGTATATATGACATCAGAAATGCCACAACTGATGCTTCAGATCAGAACCACATGATTTCTAGGACATTAAATGTACTTTTGGCAGTTTCTTTTGGCTTTTTCCTCCCCTGGTTACTTCCCCTAGGAGTTCACAGGCACTAATTTTTATACCCAGTGATATCTACATAACGTTTATTTACATTTGATGGACTTATTCCTCCAGATTGTCACAAGATGATACTTCTTACTTTTCAAGGTAATGTTTCGGGGAAAAGACTACTTCCAATTTAGTTGCTGTTGCTGTTGACATGAGCAATCTTTGTACAGATTAGCATTCAATCCATTACAGTGGTACCTTGTATAAAGGAATTAATTCGTTCCAAACAAAATTCTGTTAAACAAAATTTCCTTTATATAAATTTCCCATAGGAATGTATTGAAAACGGAGTAATAATCCCTAATCACGACCATTTTTATGTTGTACAGAGTTGCCCCATAGGTGATTCTGTTAAGCAAATTTCCCCTATCTCTGGAATTTTTTATGTTGTACAGATTTTATGTTATACAAGCTGTTTGTTATATGAGGGTCCACTGTGATTGGAATCAACAAATATTTGTCAGAACCGTAAGATTTAAAAGGCAGGGCTTTTCAGAAACAAAATCCAAATTTTAAGAGTATTAGTTATGTTGGACAATACCTAAAAATTGTCTGGGGTAATTCTCAGTGTAACTATTCCATTATTGCAATATTTTTCCCTTCTGGGTGGTAAAAAGAAATTGACTCAGCCTATATGGATATTGAGCCACAGCCCTGTAGTGGACAGATGGTGGGTCTGAGACCCAGGAGACTTGGATTCAAATTGTGTCTTGACCGTGGGAATCTTACTGCAGAGTAGAAATGGTAAGCCTCTCATGGAATACCTCACGTATCTCAAAATCCCTATTGGAATTGCCATACGTCAAAACCAATTTGATGACACATCACAACAAAAAATATATGGGCTTCAAATGTGTAACCAAAGGCTGCTGATGAAAATGACATGCCAAACCACTTGAGATTTAGATTTCTTTCCTTTACAATATGAAGCACTCTTTTCTTAATCTGCTAAGCACTATCCATGGTGCTGATTAGAGATGGGCACGACTTAGCGGTATTCCCGTTTCCGTTTCCGTTACTCGGTTCCGTTACTCTACGGAAACGGTAACGGGAATTACTCCCCCAGACTTCGAGCTCGAACCGACGAACGAACAATTTTGGTCTGATTTGTCGTGCTCGTTCCTTGCATCGCGCGATGCCACACGCGGCACAGAAAAAAAGTTTTTAAAAGTTAAAAAAACCTGGTTCCCGGCCAAAAAGCAGGCGGGAAAATGCCTGCCGTGCCTCAGGGCACCTACCAGAGGGGTTGTTTCTGGAGGTCCCCGGCCTCCCCCCTCATCCCCCGTCCTGGGCTGCTCTGGTGGGACTCGCCGCAGGCTCGCAGCCAGCAAAAAGCCCAGTCTCGCCGCCGGCCGCCGCAATTAAAGCGCAAGCAAGCGGCACGGACGGCACAGGAAAAAACTTTTAAACTCTCTCCCCACCCATTCCCGGGCCAAAAAAGCAGGCGGAAAAATGCCTGCTTGACTAAGGGCGCAGGGCACCTACCGGAGGGGTGGTTTCTGGAGGGGGGGGTCCCGCCTCCCCCCCGTCCTGGGCAGCCGGACTCGCGAGTCGCCATCGCCATGCCATGCGGTGCGGGCGGGGGATCCAAAATGGGGCGGCAAACGCAATATTGTTTTTGAAATCGTGGTCCAAAAACACACAAGCACAACAGAAACACGCGAAAATTTATAAACTGCCAGATTTTTCACAGTAGCAGTGGGTTTTTTCTTGCAACAAAATGTCTCTCCTCTCCTCCTCTGTCCTCCATTGATTTTATTTTATTTTATTTTATTTACACCTGCGCAATGATGGGCTGGCCGAGTGGCCAGCCATGTGGGAGTGGACAACCATGCAAATTTTTGGAGCCATCCCACCAGTCGCATGGCCACTTGGCCATGGAGACTTCTGGGATGTGCCAAAAAGCCCCCTAAAACCTGCCCTAGCCCTAACCCTAACCCTTGACTCCGTACCCATACGTCACAGACTGTCTTCTTAGTGGGTCAGAGAGGCACCCAGAGGTGCAACCCACTAGCCCACCGTAACCTTACCCATCACTAGCCTAACCCTAGCTCTTGCACTAAGCCACCTTAAAGCCAGATCTACTTGCTTGCATTGCACTACACGCAGCAAGTACAATTCCCTTCTGTGTGAGACATGGTGGTGCCAGAGCCTTGTGCAGGGCGGGTATGACCCTATCACTCTCACACTGGTCTCACGTCTGCACATTATGTTATGCAATATCCATATGGCTATTGCATAGCATTTTGCAGCAGCAGCAGGTGAGGAAGGGAGACCCCCATGTAGAGGGGTCTCTTGGAGCCTGCTTCCCCTTCCTAGTGGCAGGAGGCACCCACGGGTGCCTCCAGGAGCCCACTTTCCCTTTATAGCGGGCCAGAGGAGGCACCCACCCCACAGAGGTGCCTCCAGGAGCCCGCTCCCCCCCCCAAAAAAACCAGTACTAACGACAACGAAAAAACGAAAAAACGAACCGACTAATTTTTGCGAATTTTCGCGAAAACCGGAAACGACCCGAAATGGGACTGGCCCGACTAACGACAACTCGAAAAATTTTTTTTTCAAGTCGTGCCCATCTCTAGTGCTGATAATTTTAGCATTTTTACGGAGGAGCTGGAAAGAAACAGAGCCTTCCAGAATAAAAAGTGCACATCAAAATGACACATCTACAATGCTAGAATGCATAGAGCTGCATCATCATCATCATCATCATCATCATCATCATCATCAGCAGCAGCAGCAGCAGCAGCAGCAGCAGCAGCAGCAGCATTGCAAGTATGTCCTACACGCCTTCCTTTTGGTGCCGCTGAGAAATAAAGTAGAAAGGTCAACAACACCAACATTCTTTAGACAGCAAAGAGGTGACAAAGGCAGTTCAGTGGTACTGAGCAGAAAGGTGCCATCTACAGCTGAGTTGATGAAATGGGGATCACAGAACACATGCATTAAAAGATAGATGAAAGGCAGGTGACAGGTGGATTAGTAATACTGTGTTATAACCAGCATTTGCTGTATTGAATGGGGGGGATCACAGAACCACCACTGAAAGTTTTGAGACTTGTCTTAGTGGCCCACTGTGGGTGTGGGTGTGGGTGTGGGTGGGTGCCATTCATGCTTGCTGGGATGAAGTTTGCAGAAAGCTGCTGCTTCCTCTCTGCTCCATCTCACTGACTCTGGAATAGAATGGACACAGATGGTTCCACCTACTAATAGCCCCAGCTATCAAACTGCCACATGGGGCTCCATTAGTGGAACAGATTATTAGAAGTAATTTCTGAAAGTAGTTCTATCATTCACTGGTCTTTGGTGATGTCTTGCAATATTTAGGTCCTGGACGGAGGCATGTGCAAACACTAGCCACCTTCCGCTTCCATGCTGGAGCAGGCTACTGCTTGCTAATGCTGGGGTTTTAATGCTCCAGTGACTAAGGAATCTGAAGTGATACTATATTTTTTCAGTCCTCTTCTTTTCCTTTCTCTCCCAGCAGCATGTTAATGTCCTCTTTCCTCCCATACACACATTCAGATTCTTGCACTGACATAATTTGCACCCACACACAATCACTCATACCTGAAGAAGCATAAATACGCACCCCCCATGACACAAATTTAAAATCATTCCTGCTGGCATTCCTTGTGGTTGCCTCCACTCCTCTGTTGGCAGATGAATGAGGAAAAAGGTATTGTGCTACAGTGGGGGGGGGGGAGGAAAGGAATGCAGCAAGCTTGGATGCTGGGTAGTTTTGTTTCAAAAACGCCACTCTTCAAGCACTGTTCTGTGATTTGGAAGAATGGTGAAGCTCTTGTTTTCAGACAGCATCCCTTGGTGGTAAATGCAAAGGTTCAGTAGCGCTGCTCAACAAGGGATTTCTCTTAGGTGTATGATTCCCACCACTCACTCCCTAGTATCTTTTCTTCGACGGTATTGTGACTCCAGCTTTAATCCCCAAGGCCTTTCAGTCTAGCTGATGCGCAGAACAGCAGTTACATGTCATTCCCTCTGTTTTCCCACTCAGTGTAATTCCCTTCCAATTGTGAAATTAAAGGTACTCAGTTTCACAGCTCACTGAAAAACTAGTAGCTACTGTCTCTTGGCTTCGTTGTCCCCCAAATTTTGCCACTTGCATGGGTTCCAACTCTTCGCCTTTAACTTCTGTATCTCATACAAGCAAGGCTCTTCTTGTTGCAGCTATGGCTGGCAAACCCATGCACGGAAAAATCCATGCTATGAGCTAACTGCCTCAGGATCCAGGCTCTCAGTGACCACTAGTGCCTTGTGGAGCCTCATGCCACAGTGGTTAAATGCCTGCACTGCATCTAAAACTGTGCTCATGACTTGGGGTTCAATCCCAGGTAGCTGGCTCAAGGTTCACTCAGCCTTCCATCCGTCTGAAGTCGGTAAAATGAGTACCCAGCTTGCATAATTAAATTGTAAACCGCCCAGAGAGTGCTTGAAGTGCTATGGGGCGGTATATTAGCAGAACACTTTGCCTTGCTTTTAATTGGGGAAAATCACTTCCCACAGAATGTTACCTTGATGGAATTGCACAACTATCTTTGCTAATTGGCCTTGACTTGCCTCTTGTTCTGTTCCTTCTCTCCCCTGCATATGTGCTCCAGATGAGTATTAATAGGGCCAAGGCCAGGATGTTCATTAGCAGAAAAATCAATTACAGGGAACTACAAAGATCTAATGCAACCCCAGCCTGCAAGGGCAGCTGAAACAGGTCAGCTGGGGGGGGGGGGGAGGATTCTATCTCAGCCAAGAGCAGAGTGTATGTCTTTAGTTCCCCAATGTCCTAGTACAGACTCTTTTTTGGTAACTGTAATCATGATGGGACACACGAGTCTTTGGCCCACTGTGCTGAACTACAGCGTGCACAAGAAATTGCTGCTGGTAGAGTGTGAGCTCATGTGCTTTATGTGAGTATAGTACTTCCAATTCCTCTTCCTTAGGCAGAAGGCAACACAAAACATGTAAGTCAGTGGCGTCCAAACTTCGGCCCTCCATATGTTTTGGGCCACAACCAGAATTCCAAGCCTGTATTGCCAATGACAAAGGACTGTGGGAGCTGTGGTCTAAAACATCTGGAGGTCCAAAGTTTGGACATCACTGATGCAAGTTCAGTGGGGAAACCAGAATGACCCACAGGGAGTAATATGGCAGTTGCAACTTCTGATCACGGTGTTCTTCCTCATTCTACCATCCTCTTCCCACACATGCCAATCTGATGTGATCTAAGGATAACCAACAGGGCAGCAGTGCCCCAGGGCTCCAAGGCTACTCTTCACAATTCTAGATTTTGAGTCCAAAGCAAGGTTACAAAACATACCAACGAGAGGGACAGAAAGACCCCTGCAGAAATATAGTAGGATGTGTCCCTAATGTAATAGATCCTCCCAGCTATAAGAAACAACTAAGAAGTACTGCCTTTGACAGTTTTGTCCAATGGTTCAATCCTTTAGGGAATTAAATTTCCAAGGTGCTTGAGCTGATCATCCATCAGTTTATATGGCTCTTATGGTTAAGCTAACATGCTAGATTTGCCTATTGAGAAATATCAATGCCATAAACAAATTTTTGGACATGTGGGTTCCTTTTTTCTTTTATATCTCTTAAAAATCATGTCACATGCAAATTTCTGGACTGATTTAATTTAAAGCAACATTTAATTTGTTTTTACAATGGAATTAAAAAAAAGAAATTAAAGCACTAAAATCTCTTGTTAAGTAGGAAAGCAGCCTGTTTGCCACTGAGCATATGTTCCCTACAAAGCCAAGGATAACGAAACAGAAGTTTGCATACATATCTGTCACTTTCACATTTTACCTGTAGATGCATTTATATTTTAAGGTTTACATCTAAAACAAATGCTAGATACAAGCGGTGAAGCTTTTGGACATCTCCCTGTTTGTGATTATCCAAATCAAGTTGTCCGACAACAGTACAATAAAAGAAAAACCAATATAATGAAGATGGAAACAAAACAACTAAGACATTTAAAAAGCATAATAAACAAAATTAATTGCACAAATAAAGAGAAAATACTGCTAACCAGCTAGTCAGTTTCCTTCAGCAAAAAATAAAAAATGACTTTGTTCTGAAGACAATTAAAGCTTGTCTAAATTATAGATCTTTTCTTTTTGGAAGGTTAGCAGAAAGGGAGTTCTACAGTCTAGGACAGAGGTTCCCAAACTTTTTCGCCCCATAGATCATTTACTATTATTATTTTTGTTTTCTGTAGACCCCCTGCTTACCTAATATTGAATCTTCCTAAACTTCTTAAATTCAAATGTGTTTTTGACAACTGACACAGTGCTACTCACTTTGATAGAGGCTTTTGTAGCATGAACAACTGTTAAAAAATGAAAAATATATACAATTTTTATTCATACTTTATTGAAAAGATACAAAATGCGAGTAAATATTTGGATAGGGAATTAAACAAATAAGAACCTAGTAAATTTTTTTACATAAAACTAATACACAAATAATGCTGTTAATGGGATGGATGAGCCTGATGCTCTGATAGCAATTGTTCAATATTTGGCTTCAAATTAGTGAGGTATAGTCTTAAATCTTATTTGCAATCGATTTCTTTTTCTCTTTAGAAGATTGGCAACTACACTAAACCCACTTTCCACAAGGTATGAAGACGGAATAGTTATCAAAAACTTTCTTGCGATAGACCATAATTCAGGATAAGCAACAGGCATATCTTTCTGAAGCCAGAACTGCTGATACCCCATTCTGAACTGCACCTTAAATTCTTCGTTAGTGCTTATTCCAATCAATTCTTTTTGTAATGTGACATCCAATTTTTCAATGTCACCATATGGATTCATAATCCACTGTGGTATTTCCATAGTCAAAACATCCTCAAACCTGGTTTTAAAGTCTGTGTGAAGGACACTTAAATTTTGAACGTACACCAAAATGTCATCATCCTGGAAATTTATCACTGATAAGTTGGGGAATTGGGAAAATTCACACCATCCAATGTTTTGCTTCATTAGATTAATTCTGGCAAGAAAAGCTGCAATGATCGACTTTGTTTTCATTAAATTCAGACTGTCACCTTGTAACTACAAGTTAACCTCATTAAATTTAGTAAACAAATCTGTTAAAGAAGCAATTTCTGGTTTCCATTTGATTAAAATTTCTTTCAAAATGGGATCTTTAGCATCCAAAAACTCTAAAACCTTCTCAAAAAATGAAAAAAGTATTTTTAAACATAAGCCTTTTGAGAGCCAGCGTACTTCAGTGTGAAGGAATAATCGATGAAAGTCCTCATCATTTTCTTCACACAGCTGTGTAAATAACCTAGAATTCAACAGGTTGATACTGAGTTTATGACAAATTGAAGAGATTGATGCAATCTGGCACTCAGGTTTTTAGCTACTAAATGTGGATGAATGATGCAGTGAATTGCAAACATCCCGGATACATTTTGTTTTAAATGGCTTATAAAACCACAATAGTGCCCAAACATGGCTGGTGCTCTATCTGCTGCTGATGATATTATATTTGGTAAAGGGATTGCTTTTTCCATGAAATAATGTTTCGAAACATTGAATATTGATTCGCCTTTAGTGTCTGCTGTCAAAGTTCTCACAAAGAGCAGTTTTTCATGGATTTCTTGGTTCATAAAAATGAACATATGCCAATAATAGTGCTTCATTACCAGCTAAAGTTGACTCATCCAGCTGAATAGAGAAATGGTTCGTTTTCAGATAATTACCCAAGAAGCTTTCAACATACTGACTCATTTCATCAATACGTCTTTGAACTGTGTTGTTGCTCAAAGGAATTCTTATGAGTATATCATATGCAGGCTTGTGTAGAACAGTTTTTAAACCTTCTTCAATGGCTGGTAAAATCAGTTCTTCCCCAATAGTATGAGGTTTTCCTGATTTTGTTATGAATCATGAGATATTGTAAGACGCCCACAAACCATCATAGTCTCTTGTGGTTCTCTTCTGAAGTTTTTCTTTGTGTTTTAAAGTATGTCAAATCTTTATCTGTTTTATCAGGGTGACACCTTCTCAGATGATCCTCCAGCTTGGATGGTTTCATAGCATCATTGTTTAAAACTCTGTTGCACAAAAGGAACATGGGTAGACATTTGTCCAACAGGAATTGAATGAAGCCAAGCTATACTGCCTACATTTCTTTTTAGCCTCAGCCATGTTGAATAGAAGTTATCTGTTGACAAAAATAAAGCTATTTAAATATGATAAGACAGAGCAATTCAAAATTGATTCCTGCCCAGACAGCATACAAATATTTTAAAAACATTTTAAAATCATTTTGGTGACACTGGAAATATTTTTGATATATTTCTGAAAGGGTTGGAATGTCTACAAAAATAATTACAGAAATATTTCTGAAAATATTTTGAAATATTGTGTGCTGTTTGGGTGGAATAAATCCTTATTTAAATATTTAGTTAGGTAGATATAGAAAGGAATCAGGATAAAGAAAATGATGCTTTTGTAGTGGTACTGTGTAAGCGTCAGTGGTGCAATTTCAAAGGGTGCGACCTGAGATGACTGGGTCCCTGGCTGTGCCATGTACCAATGAATCTTTTCTACAAAGATTTAAGTACATAATACCGATTGCTAAAACAGTGAAGGGAAACCCATTAGCGAAAACACATATACAGTACTACCTTGGTTAAAGAACATAATCCGTTCTGGAAGCATGCTTCAAAGCAAATTTTCCCATAGGAAATAGTGGAAACTCAGATGATTCATTCCACAGCCCAAAATATCTGATTACAATACTGTAATATAATTCAAGGTACTAAATAAAATACAAAATACAGTACAGTACAAAGAACAATAACCTGCGTTTGAAAACCTTTGTGGCAGGTGCAGAGGAGGAGGGAAGCCTCCATGAAGGGGTCTGTTTTAAAAATGGGGTGATGGGAGGAATCCCAGCTAGAGCAGAGGAGGGGGGAAGCCTCCGTGGAGGGGGCTGTTTTAAAAAATGGAACACTGGAGGAAATCCCAGCTAGAGCAGAGGAGGGGGGAAGCCTCTGTGGAGGGGGTTGTTTTACAAATGGGGCAATAGGGGGTGGGTGTCTCCTGGTTGCAGTGGTGGCGGCAGGGATGGTATGGAGAGGCCCCATGGAGGTGGCCTCTTTGGGGACAGGGGTTGATGGGGGTGGCAACGGTTCGGTTCGTACCTTTACTGAGCCTGTCACCCTTCCTTCAACTCTGCTGCTGTTGCCTGAAATAGAAACTGAAACAGACAATAGCCCACTTCCAGCAGGAGGGGGGGGGGAGAGGGAGAGATGCCATTGGCTTAGAGCCCTTTTGATTATGTGACACACATGAGAGTGCTGGTATATTAAGACACTGCTCATTAATAAGACAAAAATGTTCAGAAAGTTTTGTTCATTAATCAAAATGCTCGTAAACCAAGTTACCTGTTAACCAAGGTACAACTGTAATTATGGTTGATTTGAATTTCAAATGACCATGATTCAGGTACAAATATCTGTTATGTGGCTGCAAAACACGAGTCCCCAACCTTTGCAAAGCAAGACTTTAAAAACATGCACGTGGTGAGGATCAAGTTCTGAAAAATGATGCAATACCCCACCCCACACACACAATGCAAAATGGACTTTGAAGGAATCTACACCACAAGGATCAGGTCCCTACCTTTGCACCACTTGAGAAATGCACAAAAAAGTTTAAAATATTCCAAAAATTCCTGCAAAAACTTTCAAAAAATGGCACCAAAACAATTTATGTTAGGTGTAAGACATTTACAGAACACCTAAATGTTGATGATGATCTGCCTAAACGAGGCCCGCTCATATGAACCCCCATTTACATTTCATGGACCCTCTTTTTTTCCTCACTGTCACACACAGAGATTCTGTAGCATGATACCTCTACCCAGCTAGTCAGATGAATGCTCAAGTCCCAGTCCATTATCTTCCTATGAGGCTGTAAAGAATGCAATGACTCTGCGGGAGTCACTAATTATAGTGGCTAATCACTCAGTTGATTACATGGCTAACCTTTCTGATCTGTGGAGAAACATATGAGAATGGTATGCCATGTAATATTTCTCAAGGGCGGTTCACAGGGTCATTTCAAATACATGTTTAGGTACCAGATAGATGGGTACCTTATTGCTAATATTTCTTGCAATAAAGTATCTTGTTAAGAGGAACAAACCAATTTAAATCCATAAGATGTGACAAATTCACTACCGTATAAGATACTAGAGTTCCACACCTCTGCCCCCATTATGCTCTGCCCCACTTTCTCATTTTAATAGCATTAAATAGAAGAACCATTCAGAGGAAGAGTTGAGATCTAGCCTCCACTCTCATCCTGAATTATTTTCTCCAGTCAATTAGCACTTGTTAATTAGCTGCAGAAGATGTTGGTCCCAAACACCCACTGCTGACCCCTATTCCTCTTCTGGAATAAGGCAAGACCAAAATTTGTTCAAGGCAGTATAAATATAGTACATTCAGGAGGACATCACAACACACTGTCCTATCAAATTATCAGGTGCAAAGTAGCATTCCATAGCATGGATCTATCCCAAGGAGATGATGAAGGCATGAAGCTCACTGGCAACACTGAGAGATGTTATTACCAAGGCACTAAAAAAAGGTTCATAGTAGCAGAATGGAAAAATACAGGACAATGTTATGTAACAAATACAGTAGTAGGCATGTAAATGCCAGGCAACAGACCAGAATGGGCTTGTTTGTAAGACAGAGAATTCAGATAGCTGGGTCCACTGAGGGCCATAAAGAAGCTGAGAGTGAAGTTCTAAGCAGAGGCAACTCTTGTGTAGAGTTACTACAGTGAAAAGATTATGCTTTGTACACTCCAGAAAATTAATGATCCAGGGGCCAATACAGACCTTGGTATCAGCTTACAGTATAGCATTGTTATATTGCATTTCTAAATAGATCTACCACTCAGTTTTTGGAATAAACATAGGAATTGTTTCTCATTCCACAACAACCCTATAATCCCTTGCACCACATTAAAAAAACTCATTGCAGCAACTCGCTCCATGAGTTGTCTCTTGTTCCATAACTGTCAAAGAAGGGATACAAAAGAATGCTGATTCAAGTGGTTATGAAATGCAAGCAGCCAGGATGATTAGCAGGAATTATAATCTGCGCTTCAAGTCTGAAGCAGGGATGGGCACAAAACAGAACAATTGTGTTTTGTTTCGTTTCATTTTGTTGACCCCCCATAATTTCTTTTGTTTCGTTACTAATGTTTTTTTTGAAAACAATTGTATGAAAATGAATCAGAAACAAATCAATTTGTTTCTCTATAAGATAGGACCACAAGGTCCTAGAGGCACCAAATTTGGTGGCTACCTTCCCCGACCTGTCCCCTTTAAGCCCTCCAAATTTGGAGCAATTTGGGGTTTGGGCCCCCGAGTTATTAATTTTCAAAATGAATGCCCCCTGGAAGAAACATTTCTAAGTGTAATTTTCTGTGCGAGAAAATAGTGATAGCAGGCAGCTAGCAGCATGGAAATTGGTGTGGAGCTTCCTCAAGCTCTCCCCTTGAAGAAAACCCCAATTTGGAGAGGTTTGGGGCATAGGGGACAAGTTATTCAACCCCAAATGGGGTGCCTCCAGGAAAAAAATCCATTTGTAATTTAAAAGTATAGAAAATACTGATTCCAGTCAGCTAGCAGCATGGAAATTGCAGTGGAGCACCCTCAAACTCTCCCCTTGAAGCACCCCAAATTTGGAGATGTTTGGTGTACAGAGGTCCAAGTTATTCAACTCCAAACAGGGTGTCCCCAGGAAAAAAACATTTGTAATGTAGAAGTATTTGAAAATACTGATCCCAGGCAGCTAGTAGCATGGAAATTGCAGTGGAGCATCCTCAAACTCTCTCCTTGCAGACTACCAAGGCACATTGGGCTGTATCAGAAGAATCCCCCCCTCAGGCAGGCAGGCAAGCAGGCAGGCAAGAATTAAATCAAGAAGACCAAGGCATGTCTTAGAAGTACATAGGTCTTTCAGATCCCATAACATGCAGGCAGGCTAGCAGGCCCAGGAGGAAGGCAGGAGTTTGGCAGAATACTCCAGCTAGGAATAATGGAATAGGAGGACTCTGGTTCTATTTTTTTTTTTTTTTGGAAATGGGGTCATGATTAAGAGGTACGGCCGGGCACATTCGTATTGTGCCACTAGAGAATGGGAGAACTGGATTCACAATGGGTGCTGGTGGGAAGGAATATAGTTCAAAGGTGGTGGTGGGAGAGAATAAAACCCTTCTCAAAATGACTCCCCTGGACTACACAACTCCTAATAAAACTCTCCCAAACAGAAGCTGTGCTGTTGTGCCTTCTCTCTGAGCACAGAAAGACACGCGCACGCACACACATGTTTTTTCTGTCCTTTGAATTGATGCTACTTTCTGTGCCCAGCCAGCACTATGGTAATGAGGAATAAGGGTTCGATTCTGTAGAGGGAGCCAGATAAATGGTTGGCTACCACATCCAAGGCATGCAAATTTAAACTCTCCTGAGTGTGACCCATGGAGGTACTGACAAAAAATAACAATCCAGGAATCCATCGAGGACCTGTGGATCCAGGCATAGTTCTGACCATCAATGATGCCAACTAGCGATCTGGGAGCATTACTCCCATGACCCACCAGGTAACTTACAGGAAACCAAAGTATTCAGTTTCCAGGGGGAGTATGGTTGCAAAGCTGCAACTTTAAGTGTCAGGGTGGGAGCCAAGACCAGCTGGAGTCAGGAAAAGAAGGCAAATCATAGCAAGGAATGCTTCCCTTACACCCCAGCTAGCTTCAAGCTCTCTTGTGACCTCAAAATCAGGTTTATGTATATGCATAATGACAATAAAACTCTATTCTATTCTATTCTATTCTATTCTATTCTAAAAAAAACTCAGCTCCTCAGAGCAGGTGAGGAGACACTTTGAAGACCTCGAAGCGGGAAGAAGGAAAATGGCCCATATCCGGTCATAGCAAGAGAGAGTCTGGCAGGCAGGCAGGCAGGCCAGGACACAGGAAACACAGCGAGACTGGACCCCTCCCCGTATGGCAGAGGGAGACTTTAGAGCAATTGGGCCCTTTGAGACCCTGAAACACAGTGGAAGTGGACCCCCCCCCCATGTATGGCCATGGCAGGCCTTAGAAACACTGGGCCATTATAGACTCCAAAGCACTGTGAGAGTGGACCTCCCTGGTATGGCCAGGGCCTTGGAAACACTGGGCCATTTTAGACCCCCAAACACAGTGAGAGTAGACTCCCCCCAGGCATGGCCAGGGCAGGCTCTGTAAACACTGGGCCATTACAGACCCTAAAAAAACAACAACAGTGAGGCAGGCAGGCAAGCAGGCAGGAAGACAGGCAGCCCTAGGAGGCAGGCAAGAGGACAGGCAGGCAAGCAAGCAGCCCTGGGACACAGGAAGGAGGACTATGGTCTGGAGGAGGGGAACCCCAATGTAGTCAAGTTAAACATTATAAAGGCCAACCTTTCTATGGTGCC